>CM065905.1:20010000-22510000 GCA_033439115.1 Firmiana major
CATTCTCGGCTAGAAGAAGAAACCATTGAAACAAATTATCCAAGCTTTCTCTCACTAGGAATTAGGCACATTTGGAACTTGCATTCTTCATGAAAGTTATTCCAAATTGAAAGGAGAGTGACATAGGTTGGAATTGGCTATCAAGGAGCCATAGAGTAGAAACCGTGAGCCTCCAAAGTTTCGACTAAGTGTGAACACAACTATTGGTATATTTTCAAGTTTTCAATTTCATATATGTTAATGTATGAATGATTTTAAGTATATTGGTATGAGTTTTAAGCATTGAAACCTATGAAATCACTATGATCTTGGTTAGGCCGAGAGTGAGTAGTGAAATATTGATGAATGCCCATATGATTTTAAGGCATAAATAGGTTAATATACATGTGTTAATGATTATGGTGTAATTAGAATTAATTAAATTGATTAATTAATACATGTATTAAGTTGGCAATCAAGGTGTTTGATAAAATCCCTAAATGAACTATGTGATGTTTAAGAATGTTGCCAACCAAGTGTTTGTGAAAATGCCTAAGTGAATTGGCTAACGAAAGGGACATGGCCGGCATGCCATGGTGTGACCGACGGCATGGATAGCTCTCGGCCATGGCATGTGGCCGTGAGGTCCAATGGGCCAAGCCCAAATATTTTAGGCCCAATGTGATGTAATGGGTCTAGGACAAGCCCAATAAGAGTTGGTAGGCCCCACAAGCCCAATAGGCCCAAAGAAAATGAATAGTAAAATGGAAAATGGGCTTAACGCATAGTTAGACCCATTAAGGTTTATTAAAGCCCATAAAGGGAAATAGACTGTATTTAATGTGAAATACAGTAGGAAAAGTGTAATTAACCTGATAAATGATTATATGCAGCTTCAGAGATTATTGGAGGAGCAAATCGGACTGCTGAATCGAGCAATGCAGAGAAAGTGAAATTTCTCGAGTGATTGCAAGTAAGGAAATTTTGTGAGTAGTTAGAGATACCTGCACGTATTTTCGTCTGCTTTTACATTCACTTAAAAACTCTGAGGGTCAGAGAAAGTGAATAATAATTATTGTGACTCGATAGTGGCAAATTACGATTTTACCCTTAGTTAGTCAAAAAGTCAACTTTTGTGAGAAGTTGTAAAAAGCATGGAAACCACAATTTTGAGTGTTTTACTACTGTTTATCAGAAGAATAAATAGATGGGCTCATGATTTTAAGGTTGATGTGAATTAAGCACACTTTATAGTGCTGATTTTGATATTTTGTAAATCATCCCTTTTTAAAAAGCCATCTATCATATTATGTGAGAATGAAACGTGGTGGAGCACAGCTCGCACTGGATTTCATATATTTTCCATATATATTAGTGCTGAATTGTGATTCGCACTAGATTTCCATGACATGCATGATAGAGTGCCGGAGTTATTACTCGTACTCAGTTTTATATGATATATGCATGAGAGAGTGTTGGAGCGATTAGCTCGTACTCGAGTTTTTCATGAGATGCATGACAGAGTGCTAGAGCATTGCTCGTACTCGATTCTTCATGATTTATACATGACATAGTACTGGAGGGATTGCTCGTACTTGATTTGATGATATTGTGCATATAATGGTACTGGAGCTATTGCTCGTACTTGATTTAATACATGAACTATGCATTAACCTAGTTCCTGGAGGTTTACTCGCACTAGAGTTGAGTTTGTGATGTGAAACAGTGTTTGAGCGAAGTGTCGACTGTGAGTCACGCTCAAAGGCGCGCACTATATGTGATATATAATACAAGTTGAAAACCATGCTTGATTTCCTTGTGTAGACTGAGTGTCACACTGTGAGAGGGTTCGCATGAGGATTTAGAGACGTGGTATGATATTCCATGGTTTTGAGGCTAAGACCTATGGCAGACACCCCGACTGTGATGTAGGGCCCACGGGTGTACGTTGTACCGTGCATGTGGCATGGAGTACACTGTACCATGTGTTGTTGTGGAGATGAGGAGGATATAGCTTGCGGTTGTGATGGACTGACCCCCCTCCCGTTGCAGCAGTGATACCCCGCACACTAGGATTCCGTGCAGCTTAGGATCACATGTTGGATATGATCATAGTCCAGGATACTATTTACATTTTCACCACAAAGTCTCACATAATATATCACCTGATTCACTGATTTAATTGCGGGCAGACCTGAGGGATGGGTCGAACTCCGATTTTGTGTGGTCAATAATTTAAATGCCATATTTACTATGATTTAAACATACATCGCATGATTTATCTAAAGGCATTGTGATATTATAAAGATGCATTGTTTTGCACTACATACCTACATTTGAGAAAGAAAGCATGATTTCTGTACATGGGATTTAATCTGTACAAGTATATATATATATATAAAGACATGCTTTTAAAGTGAGTAAAGGAAATGATTTTTTCAAGGCATAGCATTATTTTGAGTACATAGTGTAGATATCTACTTGCTTGCCTGATTTCCTTACTGAGCGCATTGTATGCTCACCCCCCCTTTCTTCACATCTCTCTACAGAGCATCAGTAGTAGAGTGAGAACGTTTTGAGGGATAGTGTTCCTGAGACCACTACTATTTCCTATCGATCGACAGATATACATATTTTGTACGGTTATGTATCTAAACATAGATACAGCACAGTGATGTATACGATATATATTATGGAGAATGTAATTGTAGTAGACTTTATATAATCTCACATGTAGTATAAAATAAGATACAGTCAGTAACAGTATATTGACATATATGTATGATAATGGATGGTATGGTATGCGAGGAAGCTAACATCGAATCACAACCCAACCATTGATGAGAGGAAAGGTAAGTTAAAATGCGAAAAATTTGTAGTGATTTTGATTAAAGTCATGAATTGAGATGAAGTCCTGACAGAATGGTATCAGAGCTGAGGTTGGTCTGATGTGAGTCGGTGTTAGAAAATAGGAAAGTGTCCATCCCTACAGTACTGTGCTATGTTTAGATATAACTGTGTATACCAGATAGGATACGGACTAATTCATGATTGTGAATGCAGGAACTTTGCCTATATGGCAAATACTCATAGTGGTAGAGGTACGAGAGGTAGGGCTCGAGGCCGTGGAGATAGGCCTGAGAGACGAGCTGCTGCCGAACCATTACCTACACATAAGGCTCCAGGTGCTACTGAGGCACCAGAGTGTGCTGAGATGCGTTTTACGAGATTAGAGCGTAGTCTACAGACAAGTGTAGAGATATTGGCACAGATGATGCCAGGTAGGCAGGGACAGGAGGCAGGAGCTACGACAAGAGAGGCAGCTGCCCCTGATACAGCTACACAGACAGCTCATGCACCGAGGACTGTAGATACTCCTATACCCCCACCAATTTTGGGTAGTAGTGGATTAGGGTATGGATGTGATCTACATAGGTTGTGAGAGTTCCAGAAGTTTAGACCTACATCTTTTAGTGGGGTCAAGGACCCTGTAGCTGCTGAGGAGTGGGTTGCTGAGATGGAGAAGCTTTATGGATTCTTCGAGTGTACGACATCGGAGATGGTCGCATTTGCTGCGTTCCTACTGGAGGGAGCTGCAGAGCATTGGTGGAACTCCATCCGACCCATATTGAGAGCCCGACACACAAATATTAGTTAGGAGATATTTCGGGAGGCCTTTAGGAGGCAATTTGTTCCTGACACCGCACAGCGAAAACTCCAGGTAGAGTTTTTGGGAGTGAACTAAAGGAGTTTATCTGTGGACGAGTATGAGACTCGATTCCTATTCCTGGGGAGATATGACCCAGATACCATGTATAGTGAGGCCAGGAAGGTCCACAGGTTTATCGATGGATTGAGACCGATTATGCGGTCCAGGTTGGTTCCATTAGATATAACCACCTATGAGGAAGCAGTGCGCAAGGTGCAACTATACGAGCAAGATTATAAAAGAAATGCTTTCGAGTTTGGGAACTTTAGCCGGAGCTGAGATATACAGAAGAAGGGGTCGGCTAGGGATTTCAATTATCGAGGAGGGAGGAAACTCTTCGGTAAGAGATCATGGGTTAAGAAGGCACGAGAGAGATTTTCTAGACCTCCTGCTTATCTGACCATAGCTTCAGCAAAGAGTATTGTCATAGGAGGACAGAGACCTACTGTCGATCAGTGCAGAAGATGCGGTAAACAACATGGAGGTAGACCATGTCCGCTGACTCCTATAGTGTGTTTTCGATACGGGGACAAGGGTATATTGCTAGAGTTTGCCCAGAGATGGATAGTACTGCGCCACTGAAGGGCAGGGAGCCTAATAGAGCTCCAGTTGGTACGTTTGCTCAGAGAGGTAGAGCGACGGCAGAAGAAAAGGGGAAACAAGTGATGAGTCGAGGGTGAGTACATGCTTTGGACCAAGGGACAGCTGATGCTTCATTGGATGTGATACAAGGTAACATCCTGATTTATGATATTGAATCATATGTTTTAATAGATCCTGGTGCCACGCATTCTTTTGTATCGCCTTCATTTGCATGCAAATTAGCAAGAAATGTAGAGCATAAACCATTATGTATGATGATGTTGATAAGTACGCCTATGAATAGTAGTCAAGTTATAGAGAATGTATATAATGACTGTAAGTTGAGAGTAGGGGATAAGGAGATGACATCTAATCTAATATTACTAAGTATGTGTCAGACTCAGATTTTTATGTAGCTTGTTCCTTATGATTCCTATGTGTATGAACACTATGTAATTATAGTTGAATCATAAGAAGAGTATTTACTAGACTTAAAGTGTTAGTGAAATGATTTAACACGCAAAAGCTACATAAAGAGCCTAATGTGAACTATAAGTGTCACAGGCTAAACCGAGTAAATCTAAATCATTCTGACTGAAAATAAGAACTTAAAATGAAAGAGCATAGAGAGCTCATGAAGGAAAGTCAGCTTGATTTAGTCCCGAACATAGAAAACGAGAGTAAAAGCTAAAAAGGGTAAAATGGACCTTTTTGGCGAGATAAGGTGTTTCGGGTGAAATTATCCACCGGGAATGGTTGAAACATAAAGACGAGAGTGTAAGACATAAGATATGACACTTTCAAAATTTGGAGAAAAAGTCAACTATAGTTAAGAAAGTGGACTTTTACCATAGTTGACTAATCATGGTTAAAAATTAACCTAAGTGTGGAGGAAAATTTGGGGAAAATATTCTTGGCCAAAATACAAGATAATCATCCCCAGAAGTAAGGAAAATTTATTCGGAAGGATTCTGGAATAAATTTAATGGTTAAAAACGTAATGGGCCTAAAGTGAAAATTTTGAAACCCATTAAGGTATACTAAGCGTATATCGAAATTCTTAGGTCCTTTAGACCGAATTGTTGGACCAATTGATTGACCAAATTTTGAGACAATAAAAGGCTCGAGGTATAGTAAAAATTTCAGCCCGAAAACCCATTAAGAAAGCCCAAACCGAGAAGCCCAAATGGAAAAGCCCATGAGATAAATATCTAACCATAGTTAAAGTTAACTATGACTCATAAGGTAACTCATAAGGTGACTCATGGCTAAGGTTTGGAAAGTCAAGTATAATGGATGAAAAGTAAAGCTTAATGGCTAAGTATGTGGCTTATAAATTCAGCCACACCATTGTCATCTTCATCACACCAAATTCGGCTAGAAGAAGAAACCATTGAAACATATTTTTCCAAGCTTTCTCTCACTAGAAATCACTAGGAGTTAGGCATAATTGGAACTTGCATCCTTCATGGAAGTTGTTCCAAATTGAAAGGAGATTGACATATGTTGGAATTGGATATCAAGGAGCCATAGAGTGCAAATCGAGAGCCTCCAAAGTTTCGGCCAAAGGGTGAACACAATAATTAGTATATTTTCTAAATTCCAATTTCATATATGTTAATGTATGAATGATTTTAAGTATGTTGATATATGTTTTAAGCATTGAAACATATTAAATCACCATGAAGTTGGTTAGGCTGAGAGTGAGCAATGGGATATTGATTTATGTCAATATGATTTTTAGGCATAAATGGATTAATGTACATGTGTTAATAATTATGGTGTAATTAGAATTAATCAATTTGATTAATTAATACATGTAAATTGTTGGCAATCAAGGTGTTTGATAAAATGCCTAAACGAACTATATGATGGTTGGTAATGTTGCCTACCAAGTGTTCGTAAAAATGCCTAAGTGAAATTGGCTAGATAATAGGCATGGATGGCATGACATGGTGAAACCGAGGCATGGATAGCTCTCGACCATGGCATGTGGCCGAGAGGCCCAATGGGCCAGCCCAAATATTTTAGGCCCAATAGGGTGTAATGGGCCTAGAACAAGCCCAATAAGAGTTGGTGGGCCCCACAAGCCCAATAAGCCCAACAAAAGTGAATAGTAAAATGAAAGTGGGCTTAAGGCATAGTTAGGCCCATTAAGGATTTTAAGGCCCATTAAGGGAAAATAGATTGTATTAATGTGTAATACAGTAGAAAAATTATAATTAACCGGAGGAATGGTTATTTACAGCTCCGGAGTTTACATTGAGAGCTGATCCGACTGCGAGATTGAGCAGCATCGAGGAAGTGAGGTCACTTGACGTGATCCGAAGTAAGGGACTTTTGGGAGTAGTTAGAGATACCTGCACGTATTTTCGTCTGCTTTTACATTCACTTAAAAACTCTAAGGGTCAGAGAAAGTGAATAATAATCATTGCAACCCGATAATAGCAAATTACGATTTTACCCCTAGTTAGTCAAAAAGTCAACTTTTGTGAAAAGTTACAAAAAGCATGGAAACAATTATTGTGAGTGTTTAACTGCTGTTTAGCATGAAAATAAATAGATGGGCTAATGATTTTAAAGTTGATGTGAATTAAGCACACATAATAGTGCTAATTTTAATATTTTGTAAAACATCCCTTTTTAAAGAGCCATCTATCATATTATGTGAGAATGAATCGTGCTAGAGCACCGCTCGCATGGGATTTCATATATTTTCCACATACATTAGTGTTGGATTTTGATTCGCACTAGATTTTCATGACATGCATGATAGAGTACTGGAGTTCTTACTCGTACTCAGTTTTATATGATATATGCATGACAGAGTGCTGGAGCGATTAGCTCGTACTCGAGTTTTACATGAGATACATGACAGAGTACTGAAGCGTTGCTCATACTCAATTCTTCATGATTTATACATGACATAGTACTGGAACTATTGCTCGTACTTGATTTGATGATATTATGCATAGCATGGTACTGGAGCTATTGCTCGTACTTGATTTAATACATGAACTATGCATTGACCTAGATGCTGGAGGTTTACTCGCACTAGAGTTGAGTTTGTGATGTGAAACAGTGTTCGAGCGTAGTGTCGACTGTGTGTCGCACTCAAGGGCGCGCACTGTATGTGATATTATTTACATGTTACCCACTCATGTCGTATTCTTGTGTGACTGAGTGTCACATCAAGAGAGGATGGCCAGCATGAGGGTATTAGAGATGTGGTATGATATGCCATGGTTACGAGGGCTAAGACCTATGGTAGGCACCCTGACTGTGATGTAGGGTCCACGGGTGTACTTTGTACCGTACATGGGGGCACGAGGAGTACGCTGTACCGTGTGTTGTATAGCTGACGGCTGTAGTGGACTGACCATCCTCCCGTTGCAGCAGTGATACCCCGCGCATCAAGTACTGTGTGGCCTGGGTTCACATATCGGATATGATCATAGTCCAGGATACTATTTGCATTTCACCACAGAGTCTCACATGATATATCACATTGATTGACTGATTTAAATTGTGGACAGACCTGAGGGATGGGTCGGACTCCAATTTTGTGATGTGAATTATTTAATGCCATATTTATTGTGATTTAAATATACATGGCATGATTTACCTAAAGGCATGATTTATATAAAGATGCATTATTTTGCACTACATGCCTACATTTGAGAAAGAAAGCATGATTTCTGTACATGGGATTTAATCTGTACAAGTATACATATATATATATTTAAAGACATGTTTTTAAAGTGAGTGAAGGAAATAATGTTTTCAAGGCATTGCATTATTTTGAGTAGATAGTGTAGATATCTATTTGCTTGCCTGATTTCCTTACTGAGCGCGTTATATGCTCACCCCCCTTTTTCTTTACATCTCTCTACAGAGCATCAGTAGAGCGAGAGCTATCGAGGGATAGTATTCCTGAGTCCACAGTTAGTTCCTATCGACCATCAAGTATACAGATTTTGTACAATTCTGTATCTAAACATAGAAACAGCACAGTGATGTATACGTTATATATTATGGGGAATGTATTTGTATTAAATTTTATATAATCTCATTTATAGTCAGTAAACAGTATATTGACATGTATGTATAATAATGGATGATGTGGTAAGCGAGGACTCTGACATCGAATCATAGCCCAACCATTGAAGAAAGGTAAGTTAAAAATGCGAAACATTTATAGTGATTTTGGTTAAAGTCATGGATTGAGAACGGGTCCTGATAGAATGGTATAAGAGCCGAGGTTGGTCTGATGTGAGTCGGTGTTAGAAAATAGGAAAGTGTACATCCCCATAGTACTGTGCTGTATTTAGATATAACTGTGTATACCAGATAGGAGACAGACTAATTCATTATTATGAATGCAAAAACTTTACCTATATGGCAAATACGCATAGTGGTAGAGTTACGAGAGGTAGGGCTCGAGGCCGGGGAGATAGACCTGAGGGACGAGCTGCTGCCGGACCATTACCTACGCATTAGACTCCAGGTGCTACTGAGGCACCCGAGTGTGTTGAGATGCGCTTCACGAGATTAGAGCGTAGTCTCGAGACTATTGTCGAGATATTGGCATAGGTGATGCCAGGTAGGCAGAGACAGGAGGCAGGAGCTGTGACAGGAGAGGCAGTTGCCCCTAATACACCTACATAGACAGCTGATGCACAGAGGACTGTAGATACTCCTACACCCCCACCGGTTTCGGGTGGTAGTGGATTAGGATATGGATGTGATCTGCATCGGTTGCGAGAATTTCAGAAGTTTAGACCTCCATCCTTTAGTGGGGTCAAGGACCCCGTAGCTGTTGAGGAGTGGTTAGCAGAGATGGAGAAGCTCTATGGATTCTTCGAGTGTACGACCTCAGAGATGGTCGCGTTTGGTGCTTTCCTACTGAAGGGAGCTGCAGAGCATTGGTGGAAGTCCACCCGACCTATATTGAGATCCCGACACACTGACATTAGTTGGGATATATTTCGGGAGGCCTTCAGGAGGCAGTTTGTTCCCGACATCGCACATCGGAAACTACAGGCAGAGTTTTTGGAACTAAAACAGGGGAGTTTATCTATGGACGAGTATGAGACTCGATTCCTATCCCTAGGAAGATATGACCCGAATACCATGTATAGTGAGATCGGAAAGGTCCACAGGTTTATCGACGGGTTGAGACCGGTTCTGTGGTCCAGGTTGGTTCCATTAGATATAGTGACCTATGAGGAAGCAGTGCGCAGGGCGCAACTATGTGAGCAAGAATACGAGAGGAATGCTTCTGAGTTTGGGAAGTTTAGCCGTAGCCAAGATATACAAAAAAAGAGGTCGGCTAAAGATTTCGATTATCGAGGAGGGAAGAGACTCTTCGCTAAGAGATCACGAATAGAGGAGGCACGAGAGAGGTATGCTAGACCTCCTGCTTATCCGACTGCAGCCCCAGTGAAGGGCATTGTCATGGGAGCACAGAGGCCTACTGCCGATCAGTGAAGAAGGTGCGGTAAACAACATGGAAGTAGACCTTGTCCGCTAACTCCTATTGTGTGTTTTCGATGTGGGAAACAAGGGCACATTGCTAAAGAGTGCCCAGAGACATTTGGGACTGCCCCACAGAAGGGCAGGGAGCCTGATAGAACTCCAGCTGGTACATCTACTTAGAGAGGTTGAGCGACGGCAGAGGAGAAGGGGAAACAAGTGATGGGTCAAGGGTGAGTACATGCTTTGGACCAGGGGATAGCTGATGCTTCATCGGATGTGATTTGAGGTAACATCCTGATTTATGATACTGAAACATATGTTTTAATTGATCCTGGTGCCACGCATTCTTTTGTATCGCCTTCATTTGCATGTAAATTAGCAAGACATGTAGAGCGTACACATTTATGTTTGATGATATTGATTAGTACGCCTATAAATAGTAGTCAAGTTGTAGAATATGTATTTAATGACTGCAAGTTGAGAGTAGGGGATAAGGAGATGACAGCCAATCTAATATTACTAAGTATGAGTGACTTTGATATAATATTAGGAATGGATTGGCTATCTGCAAACCATGCTGTTTTAGATTGTTATGCTAAGACAGTTATGTTTCCTAACCCTACTAGATATGTTGTAAAGTTTAATAAAGAATAAATGAAAGGAGTAGTTATGATTATTACATGATTACTGATTTGGAAAACCTTCAACATATCAAGGTTTCATTGCGTACGTGGTAGATATGGATAAGGCACATCCGAAGTTGTCAGATATTACTGTGGTCAGTGAGTACCCAGATGTTTTTTCGGATGAATTGCCAGGGTTACCACCAGACAAAGAGATAGAGTTCTGTATAGATTTGGTACCTGGTACGGAGCCTATTTCGAGACCACCATATCGCATGGTCTTAGTTGAGCTAGAGGAGCTCAAGAGACAGTTACAGGAGCTGTTGGATAGAGGTTTTGTTCGACCGAGTGTTTCACCTTGGGGAGCACCGGTTTTGTTTGTGAGGAAGAAGGATGGGAGCCTCAGATTATGTATAGACTATCGATTGTTGAATAAGGCCACCATCAAGAATAGATACCCCCTTCCACACATTGATGACTTGTTAGATCAGCTTCAGGAAGCACAGGTCTTTTCCAAGATTGACCTGAGGTCTGGGTATCATCAGCTAAAGGTTCGGAGTGGAGATGTACCCAAGACAGCATTTCATACCCGATATGGCCACTATGAGTTCTTGGTCATGCCATTCGGATTGACGAATGCTCCAGCTGCTTTCATGGCTTTGATGAACGATGTGTTCAAGCCATATTTGGATCAGTTTGTTATCATCTTTATCTATGACATATTGGTGTATTCGAGATCCAAGGTGGAGCATGAGGAGCACCTAAGGATCGTGTTGCAGACGTTACAAGAGCATGAGTTATATGCTAAGCTCAGTAAGTGTGACTTTTGGTTGTCGCAGATCTTGTTTTTGGGACATGTTGTATCGAGAGATGGTGTATTAGTTGATCCATCTAAGATAGAGGCTGTAGTTCAGTGGGAACAGTCGAGGACAGTCATCGAGATTAGGAGTTTTTTGGGTTTAGCTGGATACTATCGGAGAGTCGTTGAGGGATTTTCGAAGTTGGCTGCTCTGTTGACATGCCTTACTCGAAAGAGTGCACCGTTCGTATGGAACGAGGATTGTGAGAAGAGTTTTGAGGAGTTGAAGCGTCGATTGACCACCGCTCCGATTCTCACTACCCCTACCAGCTCAGGAGGATTTGCAGTGTACACCGATGCTTCGCATCAAGGACTGGGCTGTGTATTGATGCAGAATAGGAAGGTAGTTGCTTATGGATCCAGACAGCTGAAGGATCATGAGAAGAACTATCCGACCCATGATTTGGAGCTAGCAGCTGTAGTGTTTGCGTTGAAGGTATGGCGCCACTACTTATATGGCGAGAAGTTCCAGATATTTACCAACCACAAGAGCCTCAAGTATCTGTTCTCACAGAAAGAGCTGAACATGAGACAGAGAAGATGGCTAGAGCTTCTGAAGGACTACGATTGTGAGATACTTTATCATCCGGGTAAGGTTAATGTTATAGCCGATGCCTTGAGTAGGAAGAGCCTAGGGATGGTATCATATATGATGGTTAGGGAACATGATTTGCTAGAGCAGTTTGCTAGCCTCAGTTTGGGAGTTGTGCCTTCTGACATGGATACAGGCTATGTGATAGCTAGTCTACGCTTGGAGCCGGACCTGTTGGACAGGATCAGAGTGGCTCAGCAGACTGATCCATTTTGTATGGATGTGAGCAGTCAGATGCAGAAGGGCACCGTGACTGACTTTGAGTTGAGTTCTGATGGACTACTGAGGTTCAAAGGTAGATTATGTGTTCCCGAGGATCCAAGACTCAGGAGATTGATATTGGCGGAAGCTCATTCGTCGAGGTATACGTTACATCCGGGGAGTAACAAGATGTATCAGAATCTCCGGAAGGTATACTGGTGGTCGGGTATGAAGAGAGATGTAGCAGACTTTGTGGCAAAGTGTCTCGTATGTCAGCAAGTGAAGGTAGAGCATCAGAAACCGACAGGGTTATTGCAGCCTCTACCAATATCGACATGGAAATGGGAGCATATCACTATGGATTTCGTGATCGTCGACAGACTGACGAAGTCAGCCCACTTCCTAGCTATGAGAGCGATCGATACTCTAAGTTTATTAGCAGAACTGTATGTACGCGAGGTAGTGAGGTTACACGGTGTACCAGTGAGCATAGTCTCTGATAGGGATTCCCGCTTCACATCCCACTTTTGGGGACATTTTCAGGAAGCCATGGGAACCCAGTTGAGTTTGAGCACCGCTTTCCATCCTCAGACAGATGGTCAGTCAGAGAGGACTATACAGACTCTGGAGGATATGTTGAGAGCATGTGTGCTAGATTATCGAGGCTCCTGGGATGACCACCGGCCACTAGTCGAGTTCACCTACAACAACAGTTATCATTCGAGTATCGGGATGGCACCGTATGAGGCTTTGTATGGCCGTAGATGTCGTTCCCCTATTGGATGGGAAGAAGTGGGTGACCATAAGATTTTCGCTCCTGACATGGTTACACAAGCATCTGAGGATGTCCACTTGATTGTAGAGACTGAGGACAGCTTAGAGTAGACAGAAGAGTTACGCTGACAGGAGACGTAGGCCACTAGAGTTTGCAGTTGGTGAATCCGTGTTTTTGAGGGTTTCTCCTTCCAAGGGTATAGCGAGATTTGGGAAGAGAGGGAAACTAAATCCTCGCTATATTTGACCCTTTGAGATACTTGATCGAGTGGGAGATAACGCGTATAGGTTAGCATTACCACCGGACTTATCAGGTGTCCATAACGTCTTCCACATATCGATGCTTCGGAAGTATCACCCGGATCCGGCACATGTGATTAGTTACGAGCCTTTAGAGCTCCGAGAGGACTTGTCATATGTTGAGAGACCGATTCAGATATTGGATAGAAAGGAGAAGGTATTGAGATCGAAGACCATCAGGTTAGTGAAGATTCTCTGGCAGCATCATACTTTAGAGGAAGCTACTTGGGAGCTAGAGAGTCTGATGCGAGAGAAGTACCCTCACCTATTTGATGACTGACTTGGTTCTAATTTGGAGGACCAAATTTTCTGAGTGGGGGAGGATTGTCAGACTCGGATTTTTATGTAACTTGTTCCTTATGATTCCTATGTGTATGAACACTATGAAATTATAGTTGAATCATAAGAAGAGTATTTACTAGACTTAAAGTGTTAGTGAAATGATTTAACACGCAAAAGCTACATCAAGAGCCTAATGTGAACTATAAGTGGCACAGGCTAAACCGAGTAAATCTAAATCATTCTGACTGAAAATAAGAACTTAAAATGAAAGAGCATAGAGAGCTCATGAAGGAAAGTCAGCTTGATTTAGTCCCGAACATAGAAAACGAGAGTAAAAGCTAAAAAGGGTAAAATGGACCTTTTTGGCGAGATAAGGTGTTTCGGGTGAAATTATCCACCGGGAATGGTTGAAACATAAAGACGAGAGTGTAAGACATAAGATATGACACTTTCGAAATTTGGAGAAAAAGTCAACTTAATCAATGGTTAAGGAAAAAGTCAACTATAGTTAAGAAAGTGGACTTTTACCATAGTTGACTAATCATGGTTAAAAATTAACCTAAGTGTGGAGGAAAATTTTGGAAAAAATATTCTTGGCCAGAATACAAGATAATCATCCCCAGAAGTAAGAAAAATTTATTCGGAAGGATTCCAGAATAAATTTAATTGTTAAAAACGTAATCGGCCTAAAGTGAAAATTTTAAAGCCCATTAAGGTATACTAAGCGTATATCGAAATTCTTAGGTCCTTTAGACCGAATTGTTGGACCAATTGATTGACCAAATTTTGAGATAATAAAAGGCCTGAGGTATAGTAAAAATTTCAGCCCAAAAGCCCA
Organism: Firmiana major; assembly: GCA_033439115.1. Lineage (NCBI taxonomy): Eukaryota > Viridiplantae > Streptophyta > Magnoliopsida > Malvales > Malvaceae > Firmiana > Firmiana major. The sequence goes on from CM065905.1 coordinate 20,024,218, forward strand.
TTAAGAAAGCCCAAACCGAGAAGCCCAAATGGAAAAGCCCATGAGATAAATATCTAACCATAGTTAAAGTTAACTATGACTCATAAGGTGACTCATGGCTAAGGTTGGAAAGTCAAGTATAATGGATGAAAAGTAAAGCTTAATGGCTAAGTATGTGGCTTATAAATTCAGCCACACCATTGTCATCTTCATCACACCAAATTCGGCTAGAAGAAGAAACCATTGAAACATATTTTTCCAAGCTTTCTCTCACTAGAAATCACTAAGAATTAGGCATAATTGGAACTTGCATCCTTCATGGAAGTTGTTCCAAATTGAAAGGAGAGTGACATATGTTGGAATTGGCTATCAAGGAGCCATAGAGTGCAAACCGAGAGCCTCCAAAGTTTCGGCCAAAGGGTGAACACAACAATTAGTATATTTTCTAAATTCCAATTTCATATATGTTAATGTATGAATGATTTTAAGTATGTTGATATATGTTTTAAGCATTGAAACATATTAAATCACCATGAAGTTGGTTAGGCCGAGAGTGAGCAATGGGATATTGATTTATGTCAATATGATTTTTAGGCATAAATGGATTAATGTACATGTGTTAATAATTATGGTGTAATTAGAATTAATCAATTTGATTAATTAATACATGTAAATTGTTGGCAATCAAGGTGTTTGATAAAATGCCTAAATGAACTATATGATGGTTGGTAATGTTGCCTACCAAGTGTTTGTGAAAATGCTTAAGTGAAATTGGCTAGATAATAGGCATGGATGGCATGACATGGTGAAACCGAGGCATGGATAGCTCTCGGCTATGGCATGTGGCCGAGAGGCCCAATGGGCCAAGCCCAAATATTTTAGACCCAATAGGGTGTAATGGGCCTAGAACAAGCCCAATAAGAGTTGGTGGGCCCCACAAGCCCAATAAGCCCAACAAAAGTGAATAGTAAAATGAAAGTGGGCTTAAGGCATAGTTAAACCCATTAAGGAAAAATAGACTGTATTAATGTGTAATACAGTAGGAAAATTATAATTAACCTGAGGAATGGTTATTTAAAACTCTGGAGTTTACATTGAGAGCTTATCGGACTGCGAGATTGAGCAGCACCGAGGAAGTGAGGTCACTTGACGTGATCCGAGGTAAGAGACTTTTGTGAGTAGTTAGAGATACCTGCACGTATTTTCGTCTGCTTTTACATTCACTTAAAAACTCTGAGGGTCAGAGAAAGTGAATAATAATTATTGCGACCCGATAGTGGTAAATTATGATTTTGCCCCTAGTTAGTCAAAAAGTCAACTTTTGTGAAAAGTTGCAAAAAGCATGGAAACAATTATTGTGAGTGTTTAACTGATGTTTAGCATGAAAATAAATAGATGGGCTAATGATTTTAAAGTTGATGTGAATTAAGCACACATAATAGTGCTGATTTTAATATTTTGTAAAACATCCCTTTTTAAAGAGCTATCTATCATATTATGTGAGAATGAATCGTGCTAGAGCACCGCTCGCACGAGATTTCATATATTTTCCATATACATTAGTGCTGGATTTTGATTCGCACTAGATTTCCATGACATGCATGATAGAGTACTGGAGTTCTTACTCGTACTCAGTTTTATATGATACATGCATGATAGAGTGCTAGAGCGATTAGCTCGTACTCGAGTTTTACATGAGATACATGACAGAGTACTGGAGCGTTGCTCGTATTCGATTCTTCAGGATTTATACATGACATAGTACTGGAGCTATTGCTCATACTTGATTTGATGATATTATGCATAGCATGGTACTGGAGCTATTGCTCGTGCTTGATTTAATACATGAACTATGCATTGACCTAGATGTTGGAGGTTTACTCGCACTAGAGTTGAGTTTGCGATGTGAAACAGTGTTCGAGCGTAGTGTCGACTGTGTGTCGCACTCAAGGGCGCGTACTGTATGTGATATTATTTACATGTTACCCACTCATGCCGCATTCTTGTGTGACTGAGTGTCACATCATGAGAGGATGGCCAGCATGAGGGTATTAGATATGTGGTATGATATTCCATGGTTGCGAGGGCTAAGACCTATGCCAGGCACCCTGACTGTGATGTAGGGTCCACGGGTGTACTTTGTACCATGCCTGGGGGCACGAGGAGTACGTTGTACCATGTGTTGTATAGCTGACGGTTGTAGTGGACTGACCATCCTCCCGTTGCAACAGTGATACCCCACGCACCGAGTACTGAGTGGCCTGGGTTCACATATCGGATATGATCATAGTCGAGGATACCATTTGCATTTCACCACAGAGTCTCACATGATATATCACATTGATTGACTGATTTAAATTGCGGACAGACCTAAGGGATGGGTCGGACTCCGATTTTGTGATGTGAATTATTTAATGCCATATTTATTGTGATTTAAATATACATGGCATGATTTACCTAAAGGCATGATTTATATAAAGATGCATTGTTTTGCACTACATGCCTACATTTGAGAAAGAAAGCATGATTTTTGTACATGGGATTTAATCTGTACAAGTATACATATATATATATATATATATATTTAAAGGCATGCTTTTAAAGTGAGTAAAGGAAATAATGTTTTCAAGGCATAGCATTATTTTGAGTAGATAGTGTAGATATCTACTTGCTTGCCTGATTTCCTTACTGAGGGCGTTATATGCTCACCCCCTTTTTCTTTACATCTCTCTACAGAGCATCAGTAGAGCGAGAGCTATCGAGGGATAGTATTCCTGAGTCCACAGTTAGTTCCTATCGACCATCAGGTATACAGATTTTGTACAGTTGTGTATCTAAACATAGAAACAGCACAGTGATGTATACGTTATATATTATGGGGAATGTATTTGTATTAAATTTTACATAATCTCAGTTACAGTCAGTAAACAGTATATTGACATGTATGTATAATAATGGATGATGTGGTAAGCGAGGACTCTGACATCGAATCACAGCCCAACCATTGAAGAAAGGTAAGTTAAAAATGCGAAAAATTTGTAGTGATTTTGGTTAAAGTCATGGATTGAGAACGGGTCCTGACAGTATGAGTGACTTTGATATAATCTTAGGAATGGATTGGTTATCTGCAAACCATGCTGTTTTAGATTGTTATGCTAAGACAATTATGTTTCCTAACCCTACTAGATATGTTGTAAAGTTTAATAAGAATAAATGAAAGAAGTAGTTATGATTATTATATGATTTACTGACTTAGAAAACCTTCAAAATATCAAGGTTTTATTGTGTACGTGGTAGATATGAGTAAGGCACATCCGAAATTGTTAGATATTACTGTGGTCAGTGAGTACCCAGATGTTTTCCCTGATGAGTTGCCAGGGTTACCACCAGATAGAGAGATGGAGTTCTGTATAGACTTGATGCCTAGTACGGAGCCTATTTCGAGACCACCATACCGCATGGCCTTAGTTGAGCTGGAGGAGCTCAAAAGGCAGTTGCAGGAGCTGTTGGTGTGAGACCCCGTACATGTATAGCTATGTATATAGGAACATGGGAATGTAAATAAAATCATAAGTAAGATGATGTATTGTATTGTGAAGTGTATGCAATGTAAGTTCATAAGATTATGTACGCACTTGTAGTAAGAATTGTGCTTATACGTACAAGTTGCATTATGAGTGAGTAGGAAGAAATGAACTTAAAATGAGAAGAATGTGATCGAAATGGAATATGAGTAGTATAGTAAAATCAAAGGAAAGATTTACATAAGTGTATGTTTCCATTCGAGTAATATCGTATATATTTGGTCATACAAAGATTCTACACAAGTTTTAATGTGTATGTAGTGAGGATGGATCCCATTTTCAAGTCTCAAAGATGAATGAATGAGGAAATGATCATGGTAGCAAATTAAGGGTGTTTGGTAAGGGTTATTGCAGAAAAACTGCAGGAAATCTGGAATTTGTGAAGGCCAGATCGATCTCATAGGATGAGAGATCGATCTGGGAGAGCCAGAATGCTCTTATGTGAGAAATGGAAGGGAACAGATCGATCTCCAAAGGAAGCAGATCGATCTCTTTAGCTCTCGGGTTGGGAGCAGATCGATCTCCCCTAAGACCAGATCGATCTCCTTAAGCTTCTGTTTGACAGCAGATCGATCTCTAGTCTCGACAGATCGATCTCCTACCTTTAAAACGTCTCAGAAAAGAGGGATTTTTGAGGAACAGATCGATCTCCACCTAAGGAAGATTGATCTCATCAAGTCAAAACTATAAATGGGAGCAGTTGGATCATCAGAATTTCGGGAAAACATTTCCATTTCACTTCAACTCAAAGAAATCTAGTTTCTCACTCCTAAATCCAGCCATTTTCAGTGAGATTTAAGGAGAGGCTATTAGAGACAAAGTTGTTCACATCAAAGAGAAGAACAACATAGTCTAGAGGCATTTTCCCATTTGAAGGATTGAAGAAATAGAGGGCAATCCTAATTGGAGCAAGAGGAAATCCAATGAGGTAAGTTCTAATGCACAAATCCAAGTACATTGGTTTAGTTAATGCTTATAAAGATATTTGGGTGTGCATATTGTGAATAGAACTACCTAAAATGGTATGAAATGAATATAACTTAGAAATGGTCAAGTGTGAGAAAGTGGAGTGTGGGAGTGTTTTTGATGAATGAGATATCTTGAGTGGATGAGTATGTTGTGGAAATGGTTTGGAAATGTTGATATTAGGATAAATTGGGAGGTTTACCACAAAGGGTAAAAATGTGTAATTAAGGCATTGGATAAATGCTTAGTTGAATAAGAGTTAGAAACATTAACTCAAATGTTGGTGGATGAATTTCAGTTTCGGATGATACGCCGGAGCAAGTCGAGATGAGAACGCGAGAAGCATAAAGGCGGATAGTTGCACACAAGTAAAACGAGGTAAGGGACTGTGTGTTAGCTATAGAGATGTTCGTACGTAATTACAGCAACTTCGTAGATATATTGCTAGGACTAGTACGATATTATAATCCTATGAAATGATGTAGAAGTATGAAAAGCACTATGATGTATATATGTATTGAGAAATGGGATAGGGTAAGGAAATAGAATGATATGCATGTTTTTAATGATTTTCTCAATTTTATATTGTTATTATTGATTGAGAAATGTTGATGATAGGTTGGCTAATTTTACATGTCTTAGCATGAAAAGGCATGCTGTATGAATAAACGTGTTTTGAGTTTTAAAAAGAGAAAATAGCCATCTATCAGTTTTGAGATGTGATTTGGTGTTGAAGCGCTAGCTTACACCCGTTTTAATGCCTTGATGTACCGTGTTGGAGTTTTAACTCGCACGAGGGTTTTGAGAAAGTGCGGGAACTTCGCTCGCACCTGTTTTGTTGAGTTAAGGTAAACCTGGGGGTCTGGGACCCAAGGGGATACCAGCCGACGGCCAATTGAACGGGCTGGGCCTTAACGATAGATCGTACCGCGCTGGAGCTTTGCGTTGACTGTGTGTCACACTGCTTGCTCGCCTGGTATATGAGACATGGTTTAAGGATAAAAAGTCCATCGGAGTTGGAGTATGGACTTGGGTCCACGGTTGTACGTAGAACAGTGTAGTCACCCATTGGTATACTATGTACCGTGCTGGGTGCACGTGAGTACGAGTATCGCGTAGATGACACACGACGTATCTTCACCGTGAGTATACGAGGAGATGAGGTGGATTGAAATGAGCCGGAGGGTAGGACTGACCCATCCCCCTTCAGGCGAAGTGATACCCTGTGCACACCCGATCAGTGAGGCCTGGGATCACTGACTGTGGCCATAAGTCGTGGATATTTGATTGCCGAAAATTCCATGCCTGTCTCAGAGAATCGAGAAACAGAGACAATCTCAGAAAAAGAAAGAGATTTGCGAGAAAGAATGATTTTGAAAAGTGAAAGAGATTTTGTGTTTTAATAAATCTCCGATTTCACATTCGTGCCATGAGGGCACTATTTATGAGCATGTTTTAAATGGAAGTTTGACATTTGATTTACACGAAAATGCTATTGAGAAACATGTGTTTAAATGCATTGTTCGTATGATATTTCCATTTATAACGAAAACATGGTTTTGGTTTATGCATGCATGGGCTATGTAGGTAGTACGATGTCTACCTGCTAGCATACATTTCCTTACTGAGCCGTGGTTTGCTCATCCCACTATTTTCCCCCTCCAGGTACTGAGAAGTAAGAGAGCGGTGGTCTCTAAGCCTTTTGTGTTGATCAGCTCCCACGATTCGGTAAAAGGTATAAGATTTGTATACACGAGTATTTTGTATCTAATTTATCGTATCGCACAGTTATGTCTTGGAATTGTAAACGGTATTATAGGGATGATATGTAAGCACATGGTATTTATACAATTGATTTTGTATATCTACACACACACCTGGGAGTGTGAATTAAAGATTTAAATATTCCGCTGTAAATGAATGAAATTTTAGTAATTGCATCTTCTCACAGCCCAACCGTAGTAGAGAATGTATGGATAGAAGGGTTCCCGAAAGCGGGGCATGACAGGCTTGGTATCAGAGCATGGTTGGTCTGATGTGAGTTGATGTTTAGGACTAAGAAAACATACATCCCCAAGTTACTGTGCGATATTTGGATACAAATGTGTATACGGAGCTGGTAGTAAATTAAAGGTTTGTTATAACGCAGGAAAGTTATCAGGCTAGTGAGTTATGCCTGAGAGACACCGCAAGAGGGGAGAGAGCTCGAGAGCTCAAGGGCAAAATGACAGGACTGAGAGGCACAGTAGATCATCCTCTAGTCATGAGCCCCAGGAACAGATAGAGGCTTCTGATCCTCGAATCACTCGATTGGAGGAAGACATGCGCATGATGATGACCATGATGGGTCAGATCATGGCTAGGTTTGAGGGTACACCTGGTACAGCGGGACAGGCTGCACCGAATCCCCCAGCAGCTACACCTAAGCCTGAGAATGTTGCACCTGCGCAAGCTGAACCGGCTAGGCCACGGGAACCTCATAGTCGACCGGTACCTCCTCCGGTAGCCCCACATCAGCATGATGATGAATTGGGGTATGGATATGACGGTGATATGGAGAGATTGAGGCACTTTATGGACTTTAAGCCTCCTTCGTTTAGCGGGGTAAAGGATCCGACGGTGGCTGAGGACTGGATCAGTCAAATGGAGAAGTTATTCGACTTCTGTAGATGTTCAGCTACGGAGAGAGTAGCGCTTGCGGCCTTTGTATTGAGAGGCGAAGCAGAGCACTGGTGGAAGTCCGTCAGGCCGATGTTAAGAGCTCAAGGAATGGTTATCACGTGGGATATGTTCTTGGACATTTTCAGAGAGCAATACATCCCAGATACTGCTCGACTGAGACTACAGATGGAATTTCTGAATCTGACTCAAGGGAATCGAACAGTTGATGAGTACGAGTCACGATTCACTTCACTGGGTCGATATGATCTGGACTCGATCAGGAGTGAAGCTGTCAGAGTCCGTAGATTTGTAGATGGACTGAGGCCTTCGATCCGAGCGAAGTTGGCCCCATTTGATGTCGCTACATATAGAGAGGCCATGCGACGGGCCCAGTTATGTGAGCAAGATCATGACTTGCAGATTTTTGAGTTTAGTTGGGGTAAGGACAAGGGTCCGAGGAAGATGGGAGATGGCAAGAGTGCCAAATTTAGTCAAAAATTCATGAGTAAACGTCGGAGAGAGGTAGATGATTTCCAGAAAAAGGTTGCTAGACCTTTTATGCCTCCGACTCAGACACCAGCCAGGGGTATAGTGATTGGTGGACCCCGACCGACTACAAATCAGTGTAGGCTATGCGGTCGATACCATGGTGGTAGGCCATGTCATCTTCAGGGTACCCGATGTTTCAGATGTGGTAAATTTGGACATTATGCCAGAGAGTGCCCAGAGATAGTTGAGGCAGTTCCACAGAGGGGTAAAGAGCCAGAGAGGGTTCCTACAGTTGCACCTCCTGCAAGAAAGAAAGCCTCGGCTGAAGAGAAAGGAAAACAAGTTGTGGGTCAAGGCAGGGTGTATGCGATAGACCAGGCATCGGCTGATACCTCTTCTGAAGTGATAAAAGGTACAATCTTGATTTTCAATCTAGAGGTTATAGCTTTGTTTGATTCTGGAGCTACGCATTCCTTCATATCACCTGCATGTGCATCTAAGTTAAAAGGTTTTGTAGAACCCACATACTTGAGTAGGACCTTACTGATAAGTACTGCAATGAGAGTTAGCCAATTAGTTGAACAAGTGTATAAAGATTGTAAAGTGAGGGTAGGAGATAAGTGCATGACAGCCAATTTGATTTTGTTGAATATGTATGACATTGATGTAATTTTGGGAATGGATTGGTTAGCCGCCAATCATGCTGTCATAGACTGTCGTTCTAAGTCCATTAAGTTTTCTCTACCTGAAGAATGTGTTGTAAGATTTTAAGAGAAGAAATGAAATCTTAAATTTTGTATTAAGTAAAGTACTTTGGTATAAATGGCTTGAGTGTTGTTTTGAAGGTTTTGTTGCTTATGTGGTGGATTTGAACAAAGTACATCCGGATATGGAGGACATCTCAGTGGTCAAAGAATTCCCTGATGTCTTTCCAGACGATCTACCAGGATTGCCACCTGATAGAGAAACGGAATTCGGTATAGACTTGACGCCTGGAAACGAACCAATATCGAAGTCACCATATAGGATGGCCCCAGTTGAGTTAGAGGAATTAAGGAAACAGCTGCAAGAGTTGTTAGAGAAGGGGTTCATAAGACCGAGAGTCTCACCATGGGGAGCCCCGGTATTGTTTGTGAAGAAGAGAGATGGGAGCCTCAGATTGTGTATTGACTATCGGATGTTAAACAAGGCTACCATCAAGAATAAGTACCCCTTGCCACGCATTGATGATTTATTGGATCAGCTTCGGAGAGCACAGATCTTCTCCAAGATAGATCTGAGGTCTGGGTATCATCAATTGAAGATTCGGAAGGAGGATGTGCCCAAGACAGCATTTCGTACTCGCTATGGCCATTACGAATTCTTAGTGATGCCTTTTGGGTTGACCAATGCGCCGGCAGCTTTTATGGCTCTAATGAATGAAGTATTCAAGCCATACCTGGACCAATTCGTAATTATTTTCATTGATGACATATTGGTGTATTCAAGGTCCAGAGAAGAGCATGAGCAGCACTTAAGGATTATTTTGCAGACCCTTTGAGAGAAAAGGTTATATGCCAAGCTTAACAAATGTGACTTTTGGCTAGAACAGATTTCTTTTCTAGGCCATGTTATATCGAAGGATGGGGTGTCAGTAGATCCATCCAAGATTGAGGCAGTTGTTCAATGGGAACAACCTAGGACAGTCACAGAGATCAAAAGTTTTCTAGGTTTGGCTGGTTACTACAGGAGATTTGTAGAAGGATTCTCTAGATTAGTTGCTCCATTGACACGTCTTACGAGGAAGAGTGTGGAGTTTTCATGGGATGAAGCTTGTGAGAGAAGTTTTCAGGAGCTTAAGCACAGATTAACTACCGTGCCAGTTCTTGTCATCCCTAACAGTTCAGGGAATTACTCGGTGTATACAGATGCTTCGTATCAAGGACTAGGCTGTGTTTTGATGCAAGATGGAAGGGTAGTAGCTTATGGATCTAGGCAGTTGAAAGATCATGAGAAGAACTACCCCACTCATGATTTGGAGTTAGCGGCCGTAGTGTTTGGCTGAAGATATGGCGCCACTACTTATATGGTGAGAGATTTCAGATCTTTACGGATCATAAGAGTCTGAAATATCTATTCTCACAAAAGGAGTTAAACATGAGACAAAGGAGGTGGTTGGAACTCCTCAAGGACTACGATTGTGAGATCTTGTACCACCCGAGGAAGGCAAATGTGGTTGCCGATGCATTGAGTCGGAAGAGTCTCGGGTTGGTATCACATATGATGGTTAGAGAGCACGAGTTGTTGGAACAATTCACGAACCTTAGTCTGGATATGACCCTACCTGAGATTAGCAGCTATGGGATCATTGCTAGCTTGAGATTAGAACCGGAGTTGATTGAGAGAATCCGACAAGCTCAGTAAATCGATCAATGGTGTATTGTCATGATTAGCCAAATCCGGAAAGGGAAGGGTGCTGATTTTATATTGAGTCCAGATGGAATACTAAGGTTTGGAGATAGAATATGTGTTCCTAAGGATTTAGAGCTGAGAAAGCTGATCTTATCAGAGGCACACTTGTCGAGATACACGATACACCCGGGGAGTGGTAAGATGTATCAAAACCTCCGAAAAGTATATTGGTGGTCTGGAATGAAGAGAGACATAGCTGAGTATGTCGCTAGATGTCTCATTTGTCAGCAAGTAAAAGTCGAACATCAGAAACCAGGAGGACTATTACAACCTCTATCGATACCAACATGGAAGTGGGAGCATGTCACCATGGATTTTGTGATGGGGTTACCGAGAACCCGTAAGAACCATGATGCGATATGGGTGATAGTAGATCGGTTAACGAAATCGGCACATTTCTTAGCCATGAGATCTACTGATACATTGAGTGCACTGGCGAACCTGTATGTGCGAGAAATAGTGAGATTGCATGGAGTCCCAGTGAGTGTTGTTTCCGATCGGGATGCCCGCTTCACTTTCCACTTTTGGGGACATTTTCAGGAAGCGATGGGGACCCAGTTGAGTTTTAGCACCGCTTTTCATCCTCAGACAGATGGTCAGTCAGAGAGGACTATACAGACCCTGGAGGATATGTTGAGAGCATGTGTGCTGGATTTTAGAGGCTCATGGGACGATCACTTGCCATTGATTGAGTTCGCCTACAATAACAGTCATCACTCAAGTATTGGTATGGCCCCTTATGAGGCACTATACGGTCGTAGATGCCGATTGCCCATTGGTTGGGAAGAAGTTGGTGACAGACAATTGCTCGCTCCCGATTTGGTTAAGCAAGCCTCCGAGGATGTTCAGATAATATGCGAGAGGCTGCGAACAGCTCAAAGTCGACAAAAGAGCTACGCTGACAAGAGACGGAGACCACTTGAGTTTGATGTTGGCGAGTCTGTATTTTTAAAAGTATCTCCTTCTAAGGGAATAATGAGGTTTGGGAAGAAAGGAAAATTAAGTCCTTGTTACATTGGTCCCTTCGAGATTTTGGATAGAGTGGGAGAAGGAGCATATAGGCTAGCCTTACCACCTGAGCTAGCAGAAGTCCACAATGTCTTCCATGTTTCTATGCTTCGGAAGTATTACCCGGATCCGACACATGTAATTAGTTATGAGCCGTTGGAGCTCAAGAAAGATATGTCGTATGTCGAGAGACCGATCAGGGTGTTGGACAGGAAAGAGAGGGTGTTGCAGAACAAGACGATTTCATTGGTTAAGGTTTTGTGGCAACATCACACTGTGGATGAGGCCACATGGGAACTGGAAAGTTTGATGCGGGAAAAGTATCCCGAGTTATTCACAGATTGAATTGGTTCTAATTTGGTGGACCAAATTCTTTAAGTGGGGGAGAATGTGAGACCCCGTACATGTATAGCTATGTATATAGGAACATGGGAATGTAAATAAAATCATAAGTAAGATGATGTATTGTATTGTGAAGTGTATGCAATGTAAGTTCATAAGATTATGTACGCACTTATAGTAAGAATTGTGATTATACGTACAAGTTGCATTATGAGTGAGTAGGAAGAAATGAACTTAAAACGAGAAGAATGTGATCGAAATGGAATATGAGTAGTATAGTAAAATCAAAGGAAAGATTTACATAAGTGTATGTTTCCATTCGAGTAATATCGTATATATTTGGTCATACAAAGATTCTACACAAGTTTTAATGTGTATGTAGTGAGGATGGATCCCATTTTCAAGTCTCAAAGATGAATGAATGAGGAAATGATCATGGTAGCAAATTAAGGGTGTTTGGTATGGGTTATTGCAGAAAAACTGCAGGAAATCTGGAATTTGTGAAGGCCAGATCGATCTCATAGGATGAGAGATCGATCTGGGAGAGCCAGAATGCTCTTATGTGAGAAATGGAAGGGAACAGATCGATCTCCAAAGGAAGCAGATCGATCTCTTTAGCTCTCGGGTTGGGAGCAGATCGATCTCCTCTAAGACCAGATCGATCTCCTTAAGCTTCTGTTTGACAGCAGATCGATCTCCAGTCTCGACAGATCGATCTCCTACCTTTAAAACGTCTCAGAAAAGAGGGATTTTTGAGGAACAGATCGATCTCCACCTAAGGAAGATCGATCTCATCAAGTCAAAACTATAAATGGGAGCAGTTGGATCATCAGAATTTCGGGAAAACATTTCCATTTCACTTCAACTCAAAGAAATCTAGTTTCTCACTCCTAAATCCAGCCATTTTCAGTGAGATTTAAGGAGAGGCTATTAGAGACAAAGTTGTTCACATCAAAGAGAAGAACAACATAGTCTAGAGGCATTTTCCCATTTGAAGGATTGAAGAAATAGAGGGCAATCCTAATTGGAGCAAGAGGAAATCCAATGAGGTAAGTTCTAATGCACAAATCCAAGTACATTGGTTTAGTTAATGCTTATAAAGATATTTGGGTGTGCATATTGTGAATAGAACTACCTAAAATGGTATGAAATGAATATAACTTAGAAATGGTCAAGTGTGAGAAAGTGGAGTGTGGGAGTGTTTTTGATGAATGAGATATCTTGAGTGGATGAGTATGTTGTGGAAATGGTTTGGAAGTGTTGATATTAGGATAAATTGGGAGGTTTACCACAAAGGGTAAAAATGTGTAATTAAGGCATTGGATAAATGCTTAGTTGAATAAGAGTTAGAAACATTAACTCAAATGTTGGTGGATGAATTTCAGTTTCGGATGATACGCAGGAGTAAGTCGAGATGAGAACGAGAGAAGCATAAAGGCGGATAGTTGCACACAAGTAAAACGAGGTAAGGGACTGTGTGTTAGCTATAGAGATATTCGTACGTAATTACAGCAATTTCGTAGATATATTGCTAGGACTAGTACGATATTATAATCCTATGAAATGATGTAGAAGTATGAAAAGCACTATGATGTATATATGTATTGAGAAATGGGATAGTGTAAGGAAATAGCATGATATGCATGTTTTCAATGATTTTCTCAATTTTATATTGTTATTATTGATTGAGAAATGTTGATGATAGGTTGGCTAATTTTACATGTCTTAGCATGAAGAGGCATGCTGTATGAATAAACGTGTTTTGAGTTTTAAAAAGAGAAAATAGCCATCTATCAGTTTTGAGATGTGATTTGGTGTTGAAGCGCTAGCTTACACCCGTTTTAATGCCTTGATGTACCGTGTTGGAGTTTTAACTCGCACGAGGGTTTTGAGAAAGTGAGGGAACTTCGCTCGCACCTGTTTTGTTGAGTTAAGGTAAACCTGGGGTCTGGGACCCAAGGGGATACCAGCCGATGGCCAATTGAACGGGCTGGGCCTTAACGATAGATCGTACTGCGCTGGAGCTTTGCGTTGACTGTGTGTCACGCTGCTTGCTCGCCTGGTATATGAGACATGGTTTAAGGATAAAAAGTCCATCGGAGTTGGAGTATGGACTTGGGTCCACGGTTGTATGTAGAACAGTGTAGTCACCCGTTGGTATACTATGTACCGTGCTGGGTGCACGTGAGTACGAGTATCGCGTAGATGACACACGACGTATCTTCACCGTGAGTATACGAGGAGATGAGGTGGATTGAAATGAGCCGGAGGGTAGGACTGACCCATCCCCCTTCAGGCGAAGTGATACCCTGTGCACACCCGATCAGTGAGGCCTGGGATCACTGACTGTGGCCATAAGTCGTGGATATTTGATTGCCGAAAATTCCATGCCTGTCTCAGAGAATCGAGAAACAGAGACAATCTCAGAAAAAGAAAGAGATTTGCGAGAAAGAATGATTTTGAAAAGTGAAAGAGATTTTGTGTTTTAATAAATCTCCGATTTCACATTCGTGCCATGAGGGCACTATTTATGAGCATGTTTTAAATGGAAGTTTGACATTTGATTTACACGAAAATGCTATTGAGAAACATGTGTTTAAATGCATTGTTCGTATGATATTTCCATTTATAACGAAAACATGGTTTGGTTTATGCATGCATGGGCTATGTAGGTAGTACGATGTCTACCTGCTAGCATACATTTCCTTACTGAGTCGTGGTTTGCTCATCCCACTATTTTCCCCCTCCAGGTACTGAGAAGTAAGAGAGCGGTGGTCTCTAAGCCTTTTGTGTTGATCAGCTCCCACGATTCGGTAAAAGGTATAAGATTTGTATACACGAGTATTTTGTATCTAATTTATCGTATCGCACAGTTATGTCTTGGAATTGTAAACGGTATTATGGGGATGATATGTAAGCACATGGTATTTATACAATTGATTTTGTATATCTACACACACACCTGGGAGTGTGAATTAAAGATTTAAATATTCCGCTGTAAATGAATGAAATTTTAGTAATTACATCTTCTCACAGCCCAACCGTAGTAGAGAATGTATGGATAGAAGGGTTCCCGAAAGCGGGGCATGACAGTTGGACAGGGATTTTGTTCGACCGAGTGTTTCACCTTGGGGAGCACTGATTTTGTTTGTGAGGAAGAAGGATGGGAGCCTCCGATTGTGCATAGATTATCGATTGTTGAATAAGGCCACTAGAGTTTGCAGTTGGTGAATCCGTGTTTTTGAAAGTTTCTCCTTCCAAGGGAATAGCGAGATTTAGGAAGAGAGGGAAACTAAATCCTCGCTATATTAGACCCTTTGAGATTCTTGATCGAGTGGGAGATAAGGCTTATAGGTTGGCATTGCCACCGAACTTATCAGGTGTCCATAACGTCTTCCACATTTCGATTCTTCGGAAGTATCCGGCACATGTGATTAGTTACGAGCCTTTGGAGCTTCGAGAGGACATGTCATATGTTGAGCGACCTATTCGGATATTGGATAGGAAGGATAAGGTATTGAGATCGAAGACCATCGGGTTAGTGAAGATTCTTTGGCAGCATCATACTTTAGATGTGGCTACTTGGGAGCTAGAGAGTCTGATGCGAGAGAAGTACCCTCACCTATTTGATGACTGACTTGGTTCTAATTCGGAGGATCAAATTTTTTGAGTAGGGGAGGATTGTCAGACCTGAATTTTATGTAGCTTGTTCCTTATGATTCCTATGTGTATGAACACTCTATTATTATAGTTGAATCATAAGAAGAGTATTTACTAGATTTAAAGTGTTAGTAAAATGATTTAACACGCAAAAGCTACATAAAAAGCCTAATATGAGCTATAAGAGTCACAGGCTAAACCGAGTGGATCTGAATCATCCTGACTGAAAATAAGAACTTAAAATGAGAAAGTATAGAGAGCTCATAAAGGAAAGTCAGCTTGATTTAGTTCCGAACATAGAAAACGACAGTAAAAGCTAAAAAGGGTAAATTGGACCTTTTGGCGGGTTAAGGTATTTAAGGTGTTTCGGGTGTAATTATCCACTGGGAACGGTTGAAACATAAAGACCAAAGTGTAAGACATAAGATATGACACTTTCGGAATTTCAAAAAAAAGTCAACTTGGTCAATGGTTAAGGAAAAAGTCAACTATAGTTAAGAAAGTGGACTTTTACCATAGTTGACTAATCATGCTTAAAAATTAACCTAAGTATGGAGAAAAAATTGGAAAAAAATTTTCTTGGTCAAAATACAAGATAATCATCCCCAAAAGTAAGAAAAATTTATTCAGAAGGATTCCAGATTAAATTTAATGGTTAAAAACAAAATGGGCCTAAGGTGAAAATTTTAAAGCCCATTCAGTTATACTAAACGTAGATCAAAATTCTTAGGTCACTTAGACCGAATTGTTGGACCAATTGATCGATCAAATATTTGGACAATTAAAGGCCCGAGGTATAGTAAAAATTTCAGCCCAAAAGCCCATTAAGAAAGCCCAAACTGAGAAGCCCAAATGGAAAGCCCATGAGATAAATATCTAATCATAGTTAAAGCTAAACATGACTCATAAGGTGACTCATTAGGTGACTCATGACTAAGGCTTAGGAAGTCAAGTTTAATGGCTGGAAAGTAAGGCTTAATGGCTAAGTAAGTGGCTTATGAAATCAGCCACACCATTGTCATCTTCACCACACCATTCTCGGCTAGAAGAAGAAACCATTGAAACAAATTATCCAAGCTTTCTCTCACTAGAAATGACTAGGAATTAGGCACATTTGGAACTTGCATTCTTCATGAAAGTTGTTCCAAATTGAAAGGAGAGTGACATATGTTGGAATTGGCTATCAAGGAACCATAGAGTACAAACCGTGAGCCTCCAAAGTTTCGGCCAAGTGTGAACACAACTATTGGTATATTTTCAAGTTTTCAATTTCATATATGTTAATGTATATATGTGTTTTAAGCATTGAAACCTATGAAATCACTATGATCTTGGTTAGGCCGAGAGTGAGTAGTGAAATATTGATGAATGCCCATATGATATTAAGGCATAAATAGTTTAATATACATGTGTTAATGATTATGGTGTAAGTAGAATTAATCAAATTGATTAATTAATACATGTATTAAGTTGGCAATCAAGGTGTTTGATAAAATGCCTAAAAGAACTATGTGATGTTTAAGAATATTGCCAACCAAGTGTTTGTGAAAATGCCTAAGTGAATTGGCTAAGGAAAGGGACATGGCCAGCATGCCATGGTGTGACCGACGGCATGGATAGCTCTTGGCCATGGCATGTGGCCGAGGGGTCCAATGGGCCAAACCAAAATATTTTAGACCCAATGTGATGTAATGGGTCTAGGACAAGCCAATAAGAGTTGGTGGGCCCCACAAGCCCAATAGGCCCAACGAAAATGAATAGTAAAATGAAAAATGGGCTTAAGGCATAGTTAGGCCCATTAAGCTTTATTAAAGCCCGTTAAGGGAAATATACAGTATTTAATGTGAAATACAGTAGGAAAAGTGTAATTAACCTGATAAATGGTTATATGCACCTCCAGAGATTATTGGAGGAGCAAATCGGACTGCTGAATCGAGCAGCGCAGAGAAAGTGAAATTTCTCGAGTGATTGCAGGTAAGGGAATTTTGTGAGTAGTTAGAGATACCTGCACGTATTTTCGTCTGCTTTTGCATTCACTTAAAAACTCTGAGGGTCAGAGAAAGTGACTAATAATTATTGTGACCCGATAGTGACAGTTATGCTAAGACAGTTATGTTCCCTAACCCTACTAGATATGTTGTAAAGTTTAATAAGAATAAATGAAAGAAGTAGTTATGATTATTATATGATTTACTGACTTAGAAAACCTTCAAAATATCAAGGTTTTATTATGTACGTGGTAGATATGGATAAGGTACATCCGAAATTGTTAGATATTACTGTGGTCAGTGAGTACCCAGATGTTTTCCTGGATGAGTTGCCAGGGTTACCACCAGACAGAGAGATGGAGTTCTGTATAGACTTGGTGCCTGGTACGGAGCCTATTTCGAGACCACCATACCGCATGGCCTTAGTTGAGCTGGAGGAGCTCAAAAGGCAGTTGCAGGAGCTATTGGATAGGGGTTTTGTTCGACCGAGTGTTTCACCTTGGGGAGCACCGATTTTCTTTGTGACGAAGAAGGATAGGAGCCTCCGATTGTGTATAGATTACCAATTGTTGAATAAGGCCTCTAGAGTTTGCAGTTGGTGAATCCGTGTTTTTGAAAGTTTCTCCTTCCAAGGGCATAGCGAGATTTGGGAAGAGATGGAAACTAAATCCACGCTATATTAGACCCATTGAGATACTTGATCGAGTGGGAGATAAGGCTTATAGGTTGGCAATGCCACCGGACTGATCAGGTGTCCATAACATCTTCCACATATCGATGCATCTGAAGTATCACCCGGATCCAGCACATGTGATTAGTTACGAGCCTTTGGAGCTCCGAGAGGACATGTCATATGTTGAGCGACCAATTTGGATATTGCATAGGAAGGAGAAGGTATTGAGATCGAAGACCATCGGGTGAGTGAAGATTCTCTGGCAGTATCATACTTCAGAGGAGGCTACTTGGGAGCTAGAGAGTCTGGTGCGAGAGAAGTACCCTCACCTATTTGATGACTGACTTGGTTCTAATTCGGAGGACCAAATTTTCTGAGTAGGGGAGGATTGTCAGACCTGAATTTTATGTAGCTTGTTCCTTATGATTCCTATGTGTATGAACACTCTATTATTATAGTTGAATCATAAGAAGAGTATTTACTAGATTTAAAGTGTTACTAAAATTATTTAACACGCAAAAGCTACATAAAAAGCCTAATGTGAGCTATAAGAGTCACAGGCTAAACCGAGTGGATCTAAATCATCCTGACTGAAAATAAGAACTTAAAATGAGAAAGTATAGAGAGCTCATGAAGGAAAGTCAGCTTGATTTAGTTCCGAACACAGAAAACGAGAGTAAAAGCTAAAAAGGGTAAATTGGACCTTTTTGGTGAGTTAAGGTATTTAAGGTGTTTCGGGTGTAATTATCCATCGGGAACGGTTGAAACATAAAGACGAAAGTGTAAGACATAAGATATAACACGTTCGGAATTTTGAGAAAAAGTCAACTTGGTCAATGGTTAAGGAAAAAGTCAACTATAGTTAAGAAAGTGGACTTTTACCATAGTTGACTAATCATGGTTAAAAATTAACCTAAGTATGGAGAAAAAATTGGGAAAAAATATTCTTAGTCAGAATACAAGATAATCAACCCCAGAAGTAAGAAAAATTTATGCAGAAGGATTCCGGATTAAATTTAATGGTTAAAAACGTAATGGACCTAAGGTGAAAATTTTAAAGCCCATTCAGGTATACTAAACGTAGATCGAAATTCTTAGGTCACTTAGACCGAATTGTTGGATCAATTGATCGGCCAAATATTTAGACAATTAAAGGCCCGAGGTATAGTAAAAATTTCAGCCCGAATGCCCATTAAGAAAGCCCAAACCGAGAAGCCCAAATGGAAAGCCCATGAGATAAATATCTAACCATAGTTAAAGCTAAACATGACTCATAAGGTGACTTATTAGGTGACTCATGACTAAGGCTTAGGAAGTCAAGTTTAATGGCTGGAAAGTAAGGCTTAATGGCTAAGTAAGTGGCTTATAAAATCAGCCACACCATTGTCATCTTCACCACACCATTCTCAGCTAGAAGAAGAAAACATTGAAACAAATTATCCAAGCTTTCTCTCACTAGAAATCACTAGGAATTAGGCACATTTGGAACTTGCATTCTTCATGAAAGTTGTTCCAAATTGAAAGGAGAGTGACATATGTTGGAATTGGCTATCAAGGAGCCATAGAGTTCAAACCGTGAGCCTCCAAAGTTTCGGCTAAGTGTGAACATAACTATTGGCATGTGTTTTAAGCATTGAAACCTATGAAATCACTATGATCTTGGTTAGGCCGAGAGTGAGTAGTGAAATATTGATGAATGCCTATATGATTTTAAGGCATAAATAGGTTAATATACATGTGTTAATGATTATGGTGTAATTAGAATTAATCAAATTGATTAGTTAATACACATGTATTAAGTTGGCAATCAAGGTGTTTGATAAAATGCTAAATGAACTATGTGATGTTTAAGAATGTTGCCAACCAAGTTTTTGTGAAAATGCCTAAGTGAATTGGCTAAGGAAAGGGACGTGGCCGGCATGCCATGGTGTGACCGACGGCATGGATAGCTCTCGGCCATGGCATGTGGCCGAGAGGTCCAATGGGCCAAGCCCAAATATTTTAGGCCCAATGTGATGTAATGGGTCTAGGACAAGCCCAATAAGAGTTGGTGGGCCCCACAAGCCCAATAGCCCCATTAAGGAAATGGAAAATGGGCTTAAGGCATAGTTAGGCCCATTAAGGTTTATTAAAGCCCATTAAGGGAAATAAACTATATTTAATGTGAAATATAGTAGGAAAAGTGTAATTAACCTAATAAATGGTTATATGCACCTCCAGAGATTATTGGAGGAGCAAATTGGACTGTTGAATGGAGCAGCGCAGAGAAAGTGAAATTTCTCGAGTGATTGCAAGTAAGGGAATTTTGTGAGTAGTTAGAGATACCTGCACGTATTTTCGTCTGCTTTTGCATTCACTTAAAAACTCAGAGGGTCAGAGAAAGTGACTAATAATTATTGTGACCCGATAGTGACAAATTATGATTTTACCCCTAGTTAGTCAAAAAGTCAACTTTTGTGAAAAGTTGTAAAAAGCATGGAAACCACCATTTTGAGTGTTTTACTACTGTTTAGCAGAAGAATAAATAGATGGGCTAATGATTTTAAGGTTGATGTCAATTAAGCACACTTTATAATGCTGATTTTGATATTTTGTAAATCATCCCTTTTTAAAAAGCCATCTATCATATTATGTGAGAATGAATCGTGCTGAAGCACAGCTCGCACTGGATTTCATATATTTTCCACATATATTAGTGCTGGATTGTGATTCGTACTAGATTTTCATGACATGCATGATAGACTGCTGGAGTTATTACTCGTACCAGTTTTATATGATATATGCATGAGAGAGTGTTGGAGCGATTAGCTCATACTCGAGTTTTTCATGAGATACATGACAGAGTGCTAGAGCGTTGCTCGTACTCGATTCTTCATGATTTATACATGACATAGTACTGGAGCTATTACTCGTTCTTGATATGATGATATTGTGCATAGCATGGTACTGGAGCTATTGCTCGTACTTGATTTAATACATGAATTATGCATTGACCTAGTTGCTGGAGGTTTACTCGCACTAGAGTTGAGTTTGTGATGTGAAACAGTGTTTGAGCGGAGTGTCGACTGTGAGTCACGCTCAAAGGTGCGCACTGTATGTGATATATAATACATGTTGAAAACCATGCTTGATTTCCTTGTGTAGACTGAGTGTCACACTGTGAGAGGATTCGCACGAGGATTTAGAGACGTGGTATGATATTCCATGGTTTTGAGGGCTAAGACCTAGGTAGGCACCCCGACTGTGATGTAGGGTCCACGGGTGTACGTTGTACCGTGCATGTGGCATGGAGTACACTGTACCATGTGTTGCTATGGAGTTGAAGAGGATATAGCTTACGGTTGTGATGGATTGACCCCTTCCCGTTGCAGCTGTGATGCCTCGCACACTAGGATTCCGTGTAGCTTGGGATCACATGTCGGATATGATCATAGTCCAGGATACTGTTTACATTTTAACCACAGAGTCTCACATGATATATCACCTGATTGACTGATTTAATTACAGACAGACCTGAGGGATGGGTCGGACTCCGATTTTGTGTTGTGAATAATTTAAATGTCATATTTACTATGATTTGAACATACATGTTATGATTTATCTAAAGGCATTGTGATATTATAAAGATACATTGTTTTGTACTACATGCCTACATTTGAGAAAGAAAGCATGATTCTATACATGGGATTTAATCTGTATAAGTATATATATATATATTTAAAGACATGCTTTTAAAGTGAGTAAAGGAAATGATGTTTTCAAGGCATAGCATTATTTTGAGTAGATAGTGTAGATATCTACTTGCTTGCCTCATTTCCTTTCTGAGCACGTTGTATGCTCACCCCCTTTCTTTACATCTCTCTACAGAGCATCAGTAGTAGAGTGAGAGCATTCTGAGGGATAGTATTCTTGAGTCCACTACTATTTCCTATCGATCGACAGGTATACATATTTTGTACGGTTATGTATCTAAACATAGAAACAGCACTGATGTATACGATATATATTATGGGGAATGTAATTGTAGTAGACTTTATATAATCTCACATTGTCAGACCCGGATTTTTGTAGCTTGTACCTTATGATTCCTATGTGTATGAACACTATGTAATTATAGTTGAATCATAAGAAGAGTATTTACTAGACTTAAAGTGTTAATGAAATGATTTTTCACACAAAAGCTACATAAAATGCCTAATGTGAGCGATGAGTATCACAGGCTAAACCGAGTTATTCTAAATCATTCTGACTGAAAATAAGAACTTAAAATAAGAGAGCATAGAGAGCTCATGAAGGGAAGTCAGCTTGATTTAGTCCCGAACATAGAAAACGAGAGTAAAAGCTAAAAAGGGTAAAATGGACCTTTTTGGCGAAATAACGTGTTTCGGGTATAATTATCCACCAGAAGCGGTTGGAATATAAAGACGAGAGTGTTAGACATAAGATATGACACTTTCAAAATTTGGAGAAAAAGTCAACTTAGTCAATGGTAAAGGAAAAAGTCAACTATAGTTAAGAAAGTGGACTTTTACCATAGTTGACTAATCATGGTTAAAAATTTACCTAAGTGTGGAGAAAAATTAGGAAAAAATATTCTTGGCCAGAATACAAGATAATCATCCTCGAAAGTAAGGAAAATTTATTCGGAAGGATTCCGGAATAAATTTAGTGGTTAAAAACGCAATGGGCCTAAGGTGAAAATTTAAAGCCCATTAAGGTATACTAAAAGTATATCGAAATTCTTAGGTCCTTTAGACCGAATTGTTGGACCAATTGATTGGCCAAATTTTGAGATAATTAAAGGCCCGAGACATAGTAAAAATTTTAGCCCGAAAGCCCATTAAGAAAGCCCAAACCGAGAAGCCCCATGAGATAAATATCTAACCATAGTTAAAGTTAACTATGACTCATAAGGTGACTCATAAGGTGACTCGTGGCTAAGGCTTGGAAAGTCAAGTTAAATGGCTGAAAAGTAAAGCTTAATGGCTAAGTATATGGCTTATAAATTCAGCCACACCATTGTCATCTTCATCACACCAAATTCGGCTAGAAGAAGAAACCATTGAAACATATTTTCCAAGCTTTCTCTCACTAGAAATCACTAGGAATTAGGCATAATTGGAACTTGCATCCTTCATGGTAGTTGTTCCAAATTGAAAGGAGATTGACATATGTTGGAATTGGCTATCAAGGAGCCATAGAGTGCAAACCGAGAGCCTCCAAAGTTTCGGCTAAAGGGTGAACACAACAATTGGTATATTTTCTAATTTCCAATTTCATATATGTTAATGTATGAATGATTTTAAGTATGTTGATATATGTTTTAAGCATTGAAACATATTAAATCACCATGAAGTGGGTTAGGCCGAGAGTGAGGAATGGGATATTGAATTATGTCAATATGATGTTAAGACATAAATGGATTAGTGTACATGTATTAATGTTAATGGTGTAATTATAATTAATCAAATTCATTAATTAATACATGTAATTTGTTGGCAATCAAGGTGTTTGATAAAATGCCTAAATGAACTATATGATGATTGGTAATGTTGCCTACCAAGTGGTTGTGAAAATGCCTAAGTGAAATTGGCTAAATAATAGGCATGGATGGCATGCCATGGTAAAATCGAGGCATGGGTAGCTCTCGGCTATGGCATGTGGCTGAGAGGCCCAATGGGCCAAGCCCAAATATTTTAGGCCCAATAAGATGTAATGGGCCTAGAACAAGCCCAATAAGAGTTGGTAGGCCCCACAAGCTCGATAGGTCCAACGAAAATTAATAGTAAAATGAAAATGGGCTTAAGGTATAGTTAGGCCCATTAAGGATTATTAAGGCCCATTAAGGGAAAATGGACTGTATTAATGTGTAATACAGTAGGAAAATTATAATTAACCTGAGGAATGGTTATTTACAGCTCCGAAGTTTACATTGAGAGCTGATCGGACTGTGAGATTGAGCAGCACCGAGGAAGTGAGGTCACTTGACGTGATCCGAGGTAAGGGACTTTTGCGAGTAGTTAGAGATACCTGCACGTATTTTCGTCTGCTTTTACATTCACTTAAAAAACTCTGAGGGTCAGAGAAAGTGAATAATAATTATTGCGACCCGATAGTGGCAAATTACGATTTTGCCCTTAGTTAGTCAAAAAGTCAACTTTTAAGAAATGTTGCAAAAAGCATGGAAACTATTATTGTGAGTGTTTAACTGCTGTTTAGCATGAAAATAAATAGATGGGCTAATGATTTTAAGGTTGATGTGACTTAAGCACACTTTATAGTGCTGATTTTGATGTTTTATAAACTATCCCTTTTTAAAGAGCCATCTATCATATTATGTGAGAATGAATCGTGCTAAAGCAGAGCTCGCACTGAATTTCATATATTTTCCACATACATTAGTGCTGGATTTTGATACGCACTAGATTTCCATGACATGCATGATAGAGTACTGGAGTTTTACTCGTACTCAGCTTTAAATGATATATGCATGACAGAGTGTTGGAGCGATTAGCTCGTACTCGAGTTTTACATGAGATACATGACAGAGTACTGGAGCGTTGCTCGTACTGGTTTCTTCATGGTTTATACATGACATAGTACTGGAGCTATTGCTCGTACTTGATTTGATATTGTGCATAGCATGGTACTAGAGCTATTGCCCGTACTTGATTTAATACATGAACTATGCATTGACCTAGTTGCTGGAGGTTTACTCGCACTAGAGTTGAGTTTGTGATGTGAAACAGTGTTTGAGCAGAGTGTCGACTATGGGTCGCACTCAAGACGCACACTGTATGTGATATATAATACATGTTAAAACCCATGCCCGAGTCCTTGTGTGACTGTGTGTCACATCTTGTGAGAGGATATCCGAATGAGGTTAATATAGACGTGGTATGATATTCCACAGGTGCGAGGGCTAAGACCTATGGCAGGCACCCTGACTGTGATGTAGGGTCCAGGGTGTACTTTGTACCGTGCCTGGGGGCGCAAGGAGTACGCTGTACCGTGTGTTACGCATAGCTGACGGCTGTAGTGGACTGACCATGCTCCCGTTGCAGTAGTGATGCCCCGCACACCGAGATCTGTGTTGCTTGGGATCACATATCGGATATGATCATAGTCCAGGATACTATTTGCATTTAACCACAGAGTCTCACATGATATATCACATTGATTGACTGATTTAAATTACGGACAGACCTGAGGGATGGGTCGAAATCCGATTTTGTGATGTGAATTATTTTAATGCCATATTTATTGTGATTTAAATATACATGGCATGATTTACATAAAGGCATGATTTATATACGATGCATTATTTTGCACTACATGCCTACATTTGAGAAAGAAAGCATGATTTTTGTACATGGGATTTAATCTGTACAAGTATATATATTATATTTCAAGACATGCTTTTAAAGTGAGTAAAGGAAATAATGTTTTCAAGGCATAGCATTATTTTAGTAGATAGTGTAGATATCTACTTGCTTGCCTGATTTCCTTACTGAGCACGTTGTATGCTCACCCCCCTTTCTTTACATCTCTCTACAGAGCGTCAGTAGAGCGAGAGCTACCGAGGGATAGTATTCCTGAGTCCACTGCTAGTTCCTATCGATCGCCAGGTATACCTATTATGTACAGTTGTGTATCTAAACATAGAAACAGCACAGTGATGTATACGTTATATATTATGGGGAATGTATTTGTATTAGATTTTATATAATCTCACATGTATAATAAAGGCTGTTACAGTCAGTAATAGTATATTGACATTTATGTATGATAATGGAAAATGTGGTAAGCGAGGACTCTGACATCGAATCACAGCCCAACCATTGAAGAGAGGAAAGGTAAGTTAAAAATGTGAAAAATTTGTAGTGGTTTTTGGTTAAGTCATGGATTAAGAACGGGTCCTGACACACATGTATTATAAAAGAAGCTACAGTCAGTAACAGTATATTGACATATATGTATGATAATGGATGATATGGTATGCGAGGAAGCTAACATCAAATCACAACCCAACCATTAATGAGAGGAAAGGTAAGTTAAAATGTGAAAAATTTGTAGTGATACCTGCACGTATTTTCGTCTGCTTTTACATTCACTTAAAACTCTGAGGGTCAGAGAAAGTGAATAATAATTATTATGACTCGATAGTGGCAAATTACGATTTTGCCCCTAGTTAGTCAAAAAGTCAACTTTTGTGAAAAGTTGTAAAAAGCATGGAAACCACCATTTTGAGTGTTTTACTACTGTTTAGCAGAAGAATAAATAGATGGGCTAATGATTTTAAGGTTGATGTGAATTAAGTACACTTTATAGTGCTGATTTTGATATTTTGTAAATCATCCCTTTTTAAAGAGTCATCTATCATATTATGTGAGAATGAATCGTGCTAGAGCACAGCTCGCACTGGATTTCATATATTTTCCACCTATATTAGTGTTGGATTGTGATTCGCACTAGATTTTCATGACATGCATGATAGAGTGCTGGAGTTATTACTCGTACTCAGTTTTATATGATATATGCATGAAAGAGTGCTGGAGCTATTAGCTCGTACTCGAGTTTTTCATGAGTTGCATATCAGAGTGCTAGAGCGTTGCTCGTACTCGATTCTTCATGATTTATACATGACATAGTACTTGAGCTATTGCTCCTACTTGATTTGATGATATTGTGCTATAATGGTACTGGAGCTATTACTCATACTTGATTTAATACATGAACTATGCATTGACCTAGTTGCTGGAGGTTTACTCGCACTAGAGTTGAGTTTGTGATGTAAAACAGTGTTTGAGCGGAGTGTCGACTGTGAGTCGCGCTTAAAGGCGCGCACTGTATGTGATATATAATACATGTTGAAAACCATGCTTGATTTCCTTGTGTAGACTTAGTGTCACACTGTGAGAGGATTCGCATGAGGATTTAGAGACGCCGTATGATATTCCATGGTTTTTAGGGCTAAGACCTATGACAGGCACCCCGACTGTGATGTAGGGTCCACGGGTGTACGTTGTACGTGCATGTGGCATGGAGTACACTGTACTGTGTGTTGTTGTGGAGTTTATGAGGATATAGCTGGCGGTTGTGATGGACTGACCCCCCTCCCGTTGCAGCAGTGATGCCCCGCACACTAGGATTCCGTGTAGCTTGGGATCACATGTCGAATATGATTATAGTCCAAGATACTATTTACATTTTCACTATAGAGTCTCACATGATATATCACCTGATTGACTAATTTAATTGCGGACAAACCTGAGGGATGGGTCGGACTTCGATTTTGTGTTGTGAATGATTTAAATATCATATTTACTGTGATTTAAACATACATGGTATGATTTATATAAAGGCATTGTGATATTATAAAGATGCATTGTTTTGCACTACATGCCTACATTTGAGAAAGAAAACATGATTTCTGTACGTGGGATTTAATCTGTACAAGTATATATAAATATATATTTAAAGACATGCTTTTAAAGTGAGTAAAGAAAATAATGTTTTCAAGGCATAGCATTATTTTGAGTAGATAGTGTAGATATCTACTTGCTTGCCTGATTTCCTTACTGAGCGCGTTGTATGCTCACCCCCTTTTCTTTACATCTCTCTACAGAGCATCAGCAGTAGAGTGAGAGCATTCTGAGGGATAGTATTCCTGAGTCCACTATTATTTCCTATCAATCGACAGGTATACTTATTTTGTACGGTTATGTATCTAAACATAGAAACAGCACAGTGATGTATACGATATATATTATGGGGAATGTAATTGTAGTAGACTTTATATAATCTCACATGTATTATAAAATAAGCAACAGTCAGTAACAGTATATTGACATATATGTATGATAATGGATGATATGGTATGCGAGGAAGCTAACATCGAATCACAACCCAACCATTGATGAGAGGAAAGGTAAGTTAAAATGCGAAAAATTTGTAGTGATTTTGGTTAAAGTCATGAATTGAGATGAGGTCCTGACATGCTTAATTTCTCAGCTGGCCTCAGTCCCGACTACTGGCACTGTAGAATTGTCCTCATTTCCAGGTGTTGTCGGCTGCTTCTGCTCCATTCCCTGCAATCAGTGTGCACAGCAGCACCCATTCCTGCTGACCTCTGCAACTTCCATGTCCTGCTTTCAATACCAGCCTACTGTACACTTGCCACGACCCTTATCTTACCAAAATCAGCACAAATTTTTTGCAATTTCAATCATTATTTGTTACTCGTCGTTCCTTACATCGATCGTGATCAGCTAAACACTCAACAGGTTGGGCTGTGTGTCAATGTCTACCTCATCCATCCACAACAATTAAATTCACAACATAATTTCCGAAGTAAACACTTTTATAAATAGATCAGAGTTATTGTTCACAAGTGTTTACATTATTTTACATCCCCAATGTTTACATACAAAATGCTACTGTGCTATGTCTAGTTTAGATACAAAATAATTTCAAGTGTGTATACCTTACACGATGGGATGCAGCAGATACCATAAGGGATAAGCCTCCAGTCGCCCACAATCTATACTCAAAGCTCTATAGAGAGGGTGGAAATAAGGGGGGTGAGCAAACCACACGCTCAGTAAGGCAATCATGCGAACAGGTAGATACTGCACTATCTACGTGATCGTGATGCCATGCTCAAAAGCATTTAGTTCATCATTTTATCTCAAAACATGAGTGTATGATTGTGTTAATGGTATGTAAAGCATTCATGCTATTAAAATCCAGTGCACAATTCAATTCAAAGCATGGCATTAACCATCATGCATAATTTATAAGTAAATCATGGCATTAATCATCATGCATATTTCACAAGTAAGCATAGCATTAAACATCATGCGTCAGTGCACTTTGAAAACCATTAACATACTTTCATCTCAGAACACTTCAACTCTAGTCAGGATTCGGTCCCTCCCTCGGACTATCTTGAACCATAAAACATTTCAAACATGGATTTATTCTCAAAGCAATAGACATGTGAGATAGGTAATTCAATAAGGGAAATAACCTCTAGGTCTATGGCCATAACCTATGATACCGGCTACACGGATCAAGTGTGTGGGATATCACCACTATCTGCTTCCACATGGGAGGTGGGTCAAATCCTGCCCACCGGTCCATAGCAAATCTTGTCTGAAGACGGCATATCACATCTCAACACGGTACAACGTACTCCATGCTACCTGCATGGTACAACATACTCTGTGGACCCACATCAACATATCATATCATGCTACATCTCAAACGCACGTGTGAGCCTATTTAATCGGTACGACCTCTTGTCTACCTGAAGCTCCTAACACGGCTATCAACTTGTCAAAATATCACAAATGCACTGCGAGCCTATTTAATCGGTGAGACACCCAGTCTGTCCGAAGCTCCAAGCACGGCAACAAATAAGGTAGGCATCTAGTGCGAGCTAAGCTCCAAGCACCATGCCAAAACCAGTATGAAAATCTATGTGAAAACTAGTGCGAGCTAAGCTCCAGTACTCAAGTGTATAAAACACGTCAAATCTCATGCGAGTCATACTCTAGCACACTTTCATTCTCACGAAAACAATGTAGATGGCTTAATTATTTGCAAAGTATGGTTAACAAACCAAAACAACTCATTTCTTTTGCAATTCATTTTAAATGTTAGCCAACCTACCAATCCTTTGCTAAACAGCAATAAAACATGATTTTCAAGGCATTATGTTTTTGTTTTTGTGCACATTTCTCAAACACCCAACTTTTACCCTTCAATCACCCAATATCATTTCCTAACATCTCATGCATTCTAGCAAAGCATTTAAGCGACCAAATTGCGCACAGATATCTCTAAGAGTCCACACAATTCCCTTACCTCAATTTACTTGAGTGTGATTCTTTTCCTCTTAGCCTCTTGCGCTCTTGGCTGTCCTTGCTCCGGTATATCCTTGGGAACTGCGATTTATTCATCCAAACCACTTGAGTTAATTTTGTTAACTCACTTTTTAACCTCACTAGTCAGTGTAACTTATTCATGCATTTTACAATGCTTTAATCCATATTTTACCCCTTTTTGGTAAACCTCACAATTTATTCACTAACAACATCTTAAAATCATACTCATAACACTATTATCACTTCAAGATATCCTATTCCTCATTAACCTCAATACATTCCACTTTCTCACTCTAGACCATTTCTAGGTCATAATCATTCCAATGCATTTTAGATAGTTTCTAACAATACTAAGCACCCCAATCAACCCCAAACATCAATAGCTTAACAATGTACTTAAGTTGGTGCTTTAGAAACTCACCTCTTTAGATTTCCTCTTCGCTCCAAATAGAAATGCCACTGTTCCTTCAATCCATAAATGAGGAAAATGACTCCAAGCTAAGTTGTTCTTCTCTTCGATATGAACAACTTTATGTCTGATAGCCTTCCCTCGAATCTTCTTAAAAATGGTCGGATTTGGAGAGTAAAATCTAGGTTTTTAGGTTTGGAATGGGAGGAAATGGCTTTGTCCCGAAATCTGTAGATCCAACTGCTCCTACTTATAGACTCAGCTTGATGAGATCGATCTGCCTTGAGTGAAGATCAATCTGATCCCCTTAAATTCCTCTTTTTCATGGCATTTTTAAGCATGAGATCGATCTGTTGAAGCTTGAGATCGATCTACTCCCAAACAGAAGGTTAAGGAGATCGATCTGGTCTTAGGGGAGATCGATATGCTTCTAACCCGAGAGCTAAGGAGATCAATCTGTTCCATTAAGGATCAATCAGCATTTTTCAGAATGTGTTAGGAGATCGATCTAGCTCCCTTGGAGATCGATCTGTCCTATTCCATAGCTCAAAATAAGAGCATTTTAGCTCTTCCAAATCGATCTCTCATCCTATGATATCGATCTGACCTTCATATTTCCATATCTTACTGCAGTTTTCTGCCAAAAAAAAAACTTATACCAAAACATCCTTAATTTGCTGCCATAGTCATTTTCTCATTCGATTATCTTTAAGACTTGAAAATGACATCCATTCATACCTTATACCTATTGAAACTTGTGTGGAATCTTTGTATAATCAAAGGTATATGGTATACACCAAATGAAAGTGCACAACTCATGTACATCTTCCTTCTTTTTTACCACACTACTCATTTTCCATTTTACTCCCATTCTTCACATGTTTAAGTTCATATCTTCATATTCATACATAATACAACTTGTACGTACAATCACAACTCTTATTTCATGTGTGTACATTACACTTATGAACTTATATTCCATATACTTCACATTACAAGTATATCACCATACTTATGCATTCATTTACATATATACTTGATTAAAGCTATACGGGGTCTTACAACACTTGCTACCAAGATCCGCAGCACGTCACCAACTGCCTTGCTTCTATCATCAGCAAGCCATGCTCCAACACACCAGCCCCACGTTTATCTTCTTGCATGTCTTACCAGCTCCTGCTATCGGTTCCTGCTCCAGTACTGCTCTCGGTCCTGCTTGGCTATCCTTCTCTCGACTTTGTCCGACTGCTGCTGATCATGTTCATTGGCCAAACTACCCAGCTGTGTCCATGGTACCATCTTGCTTCATCACTAAACATCAGTAGACATAGAGGATGTCCAACATCCTTCCTGCCTAATTGAAGATAATGATCAGTGCACAAGCAACACCACAGAACATCACAAGCGTGACTAACGGATGGGTGAAGAGATAGTAAAATTAAACAGCATAAGCATAAAAAAAATAAATGGAATGACACTGTTAGAAACAAAAGCAGTAATTGAGAAATAAGCATGCAAACTAGAAGGAAAATCAAAAGCTAAAACCACGGTTTATTGCTGTAGTATCCATGTTTCTGTAAGCTTCAATCCTGCTAGCTGCAAATCAATAGCTTCGGTTTCAGCTCTCCAACTTTTGTTCTCTTGTTACGCTGCTCAGCTCAAGCTTTCTTCCTGCTACAGATAACCGAGGATGTCCAGCAGCAGGAACCGAGCAACCATGAAGTAATGTTGAGCAAACTAAAAAATGAAAATGAATAGTACATTGGTCATAGAACAGAGCAAAGCAGAGAAACAGACTAGCTTCTGTTCTACTCAGTAACTATCCTGTCATGCCTCGTGTTAAGTCCTACAATCAGAATGCTAAAATAGAACACGAAGCAACACAGCTAAATATTTAAATCGAGAAACAGAGAAATATGCAAAATAAAAAACTAACTTTGTAACCCGAACCGAGAAAATGCAGAACGTGGTACTATAGAATAGGGAAATAGAAAAGCTAATGCATAGAACGAAATTGATGCTGTTAAATAACATGGAATATTAAAAGAGAAAATTTAAACCAGAGTAGAAATGGCTCAAAAAAATACAACAATAACTACATAAAACTTGAAGAATTGAAAGAAGCTTTTGGTTGGAAACAAGAAAATCAAGTGATGATCCTCGGTACATTATCCATATTGCCTGTCATTGCACACAAGAGGGTAAGATACTCGGGAAACATCTAGGTAAATCATCAACAACAACAGGCTTCGCACTTCATGAATGAGAGGACTCAAATACAAACTAATACAAAGAAAATGTGATGAAAGGTCATACAAAATAGCTACTGTCACCAGCTATTCTACTTACCCTAGAAAATGAACAGTAAAATAAAATGAAAGATAAGAAAAGAGCAAAAGAAAGTGCAGAAACAATATTGAGGGTTTTTCATTTAAAGACTGAAATGTGCAAAGGAAAGAAAGGAAAGCTTACTAAGTTTCTCGGCAATGGTGGCTGCCAATAAAACCAATGGGAAATGCTTCTAAAAACAAGGAAAAAAAATAAAACTAAACTATTCTACCTACACTACTTGGTTTTTTCTTCAATTGCTATCACGCTCTATTTATACACACACTTAGGGGTACAATGGTAATTTTCCATCCTAGATGACTTGGCATTGTTTGGCCACTTGTCTTCATTTTATTTGCTACAAAGTAGATATTTTCACGTCATCCATCTTCTAGTACACTTAGTTGTGCGATGTGGTCTGGCGTGTGTCCTCCAGAAGGTTGGCACGGTGTCCGTCGATCTTATCATTTCGGAGCAAGTAAAATACTAACACCCGGCATCCTACGTGTCCAGACGATTGGTGACTCGATCTACAAATTGGAAGTGGTCCAGTCTCCTTTAGCCCATTTTCAGCTCATTTTTTACTGAAACGATAGAGTTTCATCTAGATTTAATTTACCTGCATATTAAAGAATTTTAATTAAATAAAAGGGATAATTAATAAAATAAATTGGGGATTTAAATAATTAATTAAGAAATTAAGCACAAATAATTCTATTAAAAATAGAATTATCAGAAGCTGCACACATTCATAAATCATATGAGTCAATATCGATAACTCATATTTAGACTTCAACTAATCGATATAGCCCATCGAGCCTATTTTATCAAGTTTGACCTATTATCACATTTAGCTATCATTAAGCCATTCCTAGTCAATTTAACTAGTAACATACTTGGTTACTTATCAAACACTTGGCATAAATGTTTATCCATAGCCTTCCATCATTTATGCACTCTCTACAACATCATTTATGCACATTTTTATCACTTGACTAATCTCACAATGTGGCTTCATCTCAAAATCGTGCATATCACCTCACTAACAACTTGATATAATCCATTTTTATCATGTAATCAACCACATTTTATTTTCTCACACTAAAATTATTCTAGGTTATGCTTGTTCCATCACATTCTAGGTAGTTTCAATCATCAATACATACACCAATCTACTCACAACAACAACTAGATAATTATACTTAGAGTTGGTGTATTGGAAACTCACCTAGCTTGACTTTCTTCTTTTCTAAGTTTTGAAGACTCCTTTGCTCCTTCAACCCAACCAATGAAATGTTGGCTCCAAGCTATGTTGTTTTTTTCCTCAAGATGAACAACTTTGTTCTAATAGTTTTTTCTCAAATCTTTATGGAAGGGGGTGCATTCTAGAGAGAGAAAGCTTGGTATTTTTGGTTAAAATGGAAGAGGTGTACTGGTTTGTTGAAGAAAGAAGGTATGTCGTGGGGTTTTTATAGATTGAGAGTGATGAGATCGATCTGCTAGGGTGAAGATATTGATCTTCCTTTAGTTTTAGCCATCGAATTCTCAAGTTTGAAATAGAAACGATGGATCTGCTCATTGGGGAGAGATCAATCCTGGCTTGGCAGAAGCTTGAGGAGATCGATCTGCTCATGGGGAGAGATCAATCTGCTCTTGACAGAATCAAATGGAGATCAATCTACACTTAAGGGGGGATCGATCTGGGCTTGGTAGAGGCTAATGCAGATCGATCTTCTCATTGGGGAGATCGATCTGCTCAATGGGAAGATCGATCTGACCTTGGCAGATTCACTTAGAATTACTCTGCTTGCACAAGGATCGATCTGCCTTGGATAGGAGATCGATCTGGTCTTCATCTGGGGCATTTCCTTCTGCATTTTTTAGATTTTTCAAGGGTAAATTCCTATTTCATTGCTCTAATACTCATTTTGCATTTTAATCCTACTTAGAGCATGGAAAGACTCATTCCCTATGATTCACATACAATATGACTTGTGTGTATTGCTTGAATTCATAAAGAATACTCAGAATTCATAGTCCATGCATTATTATTTTGTGTTTTCATTCCTTATCCTCAATCCAAATTCTTAAAGTTCCATTCTTTTAATTTGTGGCCACTTTGACCCTTATTTATCCTTTATTTGTATCTTGACACTCATTCATCCCATTGCTAATTCATTCACATTTACATGATCCGAAATCATTTGTCTTATAATTCCATTAACATATATTACAAAGTTATACATACATGGGGTCTCACATTTACTGTAATTAAATTCCTGGTTAGATAAGATTTAGTCTAGTTTCATGCTTTTTATGAAAAAAAAAAAGTTAGATTGATCATTCACCAACTCTACAAACAACTATGCTTTGAAATCACACATTAAAGGTCTAGAGTTTCCCTTGACAGCTTTGCCTCCATTACAAGGTTTCTTATAAGTTTTTCTTTTGATATGGTGACTCTTGCCCTCTCCGAAGGGTTAGAATTTTGTCTATCTAATACTACTAATTAATGCTTTGTTTTTGTTTAAATAGTAATAAACACGCCAAAAGAATGAAAAAACACCTAAAAAATTGAACCCTAAACTGAAAAATTCAACTAGAAATCAATAAAATTTTCATTTTCAAGATGAAGACACAATACATAAGATGTAGATGAAGACTGATTTGGGGATCTTTTGTGATTTAGGTCTAGGGTTTTAAAATGGGTTCGGATGAAGAAGATGAAGATAAGAAACACTTAAAGCAAGAGGTGAGTTTTATAGTAGGGATAAATTTATAATTTTAAGGGGAAAATTTATTATTTCTTGAAATGTCTATAAAATTATGGTGCATATATTGAAAATTGAGGTGCATTTAAAAATTCTCCCTTAGCACCCTCCCTAAATTTTCCTTTACTGGCTGAGCTGGAATCAATTGATTCCTTAGAAGCCGTATTCTACCCGTGAAGAATGAATCAAACTTGAAATCATGGCACTGTCCGATTTTAAGCAGGCCAAGTAGATAATAGGCCGAACCGATTCAGTTTTGAGTCGAGTTAAACCGGTTCTAGCCCAATACAAAGCAGAATTGGTGTGAACCAGTTCATTAGTGGGTCCGTCCTGGGCTAAGCCACATTAAGGTTCTTAAAGGATCAGCCCAGTTTAGTGAATCAGGGCTTTGGTTCCCAAGTTGAATAAGGTCGATCCCGAGCCCTTTCTTTTTATTTTTTTGTTCAAATTATTATCTTCAAATTTATTTATTAATTTTAGTAAAAATAAATATTGATTTATTTAGTTATTTAATATAATAAAGTTATATTATTATAATATAATAAAGTTATTTTATATTATCTAATAAAGTTATTATAATAAAGTTATATAACTTTTTTAATAAAGTAATCGTAATAATTAATAAAAACAAAGTTATTATCTAATAAAGTTATTATTATAATAAGATAATAAACAATTTTATCATAACAAAGTTATCATAACTTATTTAATAAAGTTATTAGCTTAAAAGAAATTATAATACTTTTAAAATTTTTAATTTCTTTTTATAAAGTTAAATATATTTATTACATTTGGAATATAATTAAGCTTATTGTTTATCATTTGAAATATAAGTAAACATGTCATTTTGCATTTAAAATATTTATTCTAATTGTAAAAAAAAGATAAGAGAGTTTGAGAAAATTAGATTTATGTTAGAGAATAAAAGAGAATGTAAATGGATTTTGAATTTTAGAAACAATTTGAGGGAAAGAATGATATTCTGAATTTAGAATAAGAAGATTTTAAGAAACTTTGGACAGAAAATGTAAAGAAAAAAAATGGAACTTGGTATTTGTAGAGAAAAAATTAAAAAAAAAAAATCAAAGGGAAGGTCGTTGTCTTCCACTAGCAGTGGCAAAGTAACAACTTGCAGTTGCATGCATTGCCATATGCAGCAAAGGGGTCGAAAAACAAATCCGACTTGTGTAACAACCCGTGACCTATAAAAATTCGAGAAATTTTTTTTTTTTTTGAAACTTCGGCTTGCAACTTAATCCTTTATTGACTTAGGTTGTATTCTTATTCAGTGTTAATCATTTTCTTACTTTTTATCCGTAATTATATTTAAATTTAACATTTGGATTTTATATGGCCGATAGAAATTTTGGCAGCATGACGACTAATATATAAGTTTACCCACCTACAAATTCTCAAAATATCAACCCTAGCTATCCCCAACTATCAAACATGCTTTCTAAGTCATATCATCAAATCATTCTACATATTCCAGACACGTCTAGTTACACCCAACAATCAATCTTTAAAAATATTTCACTTCATTTATCCTTATACAGATTACATCCCGACACATTACTTTCAATAGATGTCTGTGCATATAAATGGTCTGGTGATGAGATAGAAATGTATACCTCATGCATGTACAAAAAGTAGTTTGAGGAATCTCGTATCTGCCAGTCTATGTCGTCTACGCAGCAATTATCAACTGTAGTTCACTGTAAACAATCTGAGAGGTAGAGGGGTGAGCTTTCGGGGAAAAAGACCAATAAAAATGCATTTAAAATGATCATGGTGGCTAAATCACACTAAATGCATGATAAAACTAAAAGATAGCATTTCTTTAAAAATATCACATAGCTTCCAAAATACGTAAATGGAAAACATAATCAATAGAAATATAATATTGAGGTAACAAGTCTATTTAGTTACATCAAAATCTTTCGAGACATTCAGAACTTCAGAATCTTTCAAAACCGATAGAACTTCAAAAGTATAATTGATGCATAAACATGCATCGAAGGATCAAAATCTTATATCATAGTTCATATCGGATGGAGACTAGGCTAACTAATAGGATTGTCATGCGATGATAACATAGTCATCCTCCATAAAGAGAAATCATAAACATGGCCATGGCAAAGCTGTAGACGTGATCAAGGTCGTACAGCAAATCAATCACACCCGAAGGCGAAATTCATATATGCCACAAAAGCGCGCATGACAAAAATGCATTGACCATGTGGCACTTTGCATCTATAGGACCCAAGAGGTTGCCGCCACAGTCACACAGACTATGTGGTACTTTGCTCCTACAGAACCCAAGAGGTGGCCCCACGATCGCATGTCATTGTGAATCGCGTGGCACTTTGCTCTCGTCGAACTCAAGAGGTGGCCCGCACGTTCACATTTCACTGTGGAAATGCGTGGCACTTTGCTCCAGTCTGACTCAAGAGGTGGCCCCCATAATTCCACTATACATTGCCTTTTCGTCTCAAAACAAAGTTTTCAAAATCTTTCTTGGGTTTTATAGTCCATAAACTCATATCGAGTAGTAAAGTCGAATTTCTTGAAATCTGAAAACTCTTTCATCAAACAGAAAGATTGTGTGGCACTTTGTTCCCGCAGGACTCAAGAGGTGGCCCCCACAATCACCTTTCGAAAACAAATTTCACTTCTTAAGCATATGTTCACATACCAAATTTCATTTCATTCAAAAACATGAAATCAATTCATACATAAGTCAAAACTGTAACCTTTATTCAGAAATCATGCTTGAAACTATGCATTTAATTTCATATGACATTTCTTTATTTCGCAAACATGATCAAATAAAACTTGGGCTTAATAGGTGTCAGGTTTTGTTTTACAATCAAGGGCTGCACGAGAAAGCTCGAAAACGGATAAGATAAACCAGAGTCTAAGGGTAGGGATACCATTACCTTCTTAAATTACACCTCTTACCTCAATTTATCGAAACTTTCAAGTTCGAGTAATGACGCCTCTAAGTATCTCTCTTAAGTCCTTCTACGATTCTCCTACACCGAAATTTGTATTCTTTGTATCCTATTTATTCGAATTAACTACGATGCATCAAAATTATAACCTTGCTTACCTATGGAAAATACACTTTAAATTATAAAATACGTACAGTTATCTCTAAAACTTGCATAAATTCCTTACCTCGATGTCTGTCTGTAATCCTTGATTGCTTCGACTTACCGAGTCGGCGAGCCCAATCCTCTCTGCTTATTTCACCGAAAATTTCAAATAAATATTTTCGATTGCCTTTTTCCTCGGGTTTTCTCGAATCCTCAGTGTCTTTATTGCTTCCTCCAAATATACACATATATATAATTTATATATATGTGTATATATAAATAAAGATATTACTCTGTCTCTTTTTTTTTTTACTGTTCATCAAAATTTTTTTGAATCATTTTATCCTTCCCTCTATTTTTTTTCCTTTCTTCTTCATTGTTCCTACCCGACCTCCTGCTCTGTTTTCGTTCTCTTCCACCATCTCTCGATGTTGCTCATCCTCGACCACTATTCATCGTCATCACCATCATGTTTTGGTCATTTTCGGTGTCTCTATTTTCTAGGCCCGTCACTTGTTCCCCATCGTTTCCCTGCTTTCTTTCCTATTCTGTTTCCAGTATCCACCCAAAAAACTGAAGACAGAATCGTCTCAATGTACGCACCCTATTTTCAGATTAGAACCAGCCTGAAACCTGTCCTATTCGATCCCGAACGGCTCTCTTGTCTTACGATTCTGCTTCAGTTTCTTCTTCAGCAGACCACTCAGCCACTATGCCCCTTCCTTGTCACTGCCTTCTTCTTCAACTTACCGCCGATGTTGCTCTCCTACTCCTTTACTGTTCCAGCACCCTTTAATCATCGGTGGTTCCTTGTCATGGCTCCAGCTTCCTCGACCAGCACTGCCTCTGTTTCTGTTCAGTTCTCTCCTTCATTCCTCCTCGATTTTAGCCTCCCTTCATCACCTCCAAGACTCGGCCATCATCACCCTTCCCTCTACTATCCGTCTGTTGCTTCGGCCTTCATCTCTACTAGGTCTCCTCTCCACTCTTTTCTACCAACCTTGACTCAAGTCTCTTGTCCCTTGATCAGCTTTGGTTTCACCCTGTTACAGCCTCCTATTGTTTCCATTTCCATTCCTCACTTCCTTTGTTTCCGAGTTTCACGTTTCAGTGCTCCTCTCTTGGTTTCAGTAATACCCCATTTCCAGCAGCTAACTTATTTAACCTTAAGCATCTACAGCTGTTCTCTCAATCATTTCCTTTCTTCTCGGTTTTACATCAGTTTTCTTTTATTGCTTCTCCAGGTCGGATTTGCCTTTTCCCTTATGTCACGACCCTCAACTTCCCAAATTCAACTCAAATGTTTTTCGCATTTTCATGCATTATTCATCATGTGTTCCTACCTTACCTCGATCGTGATCACCAACACACTCGATGGTTGGGCTGTGTGCCAATGTCTACCTCATCCATCTATAACAATTCAATTTGTAATATAATTCTAGAAGTAAACACTTTTATATGTACATCAGAGTTACTGTTTACAAGTGTTTACATTGTTTTACATCCCCAATGTTTACATACAAAATGCTACTGAGCTATGTCTAGTTTAGATACAAAATAATTCAAGTGTGTATACCATACGCGAGGGGATGCAGCGGATACCAAAAGGGAAAGCCTCCAGTCGCTCTTAATCTATACTCACATCTCTGTAGAGAGGGGAAAATAATGGGGGTGAGGAAACCACACACTCAGTAAGGCAATCATGCGAACAGGCAGATACTACACTATCTACGTGATCATGATGCCATGCTCAAAAGCATTTAGTTCATCATTTTATCTCAAAACATGAGTGTATGATTATGTTAATGGTATGTAATGTAACTCATTCATGCTATTAAAATCCAGTGCACAATTCAATTCAAAGCATGGTATAAATCATCATACATAATTCACAATAAAGCATGGCATTACCCATCATGCGTTTTCTCAAATAAGCATGGCATTAACCATCATGCATTTTCTCAAATAAGTATGGCATTAACCATCATGCATTTTTCACGATAAAGCATGGCATTAATCATCATGCTTCGGTGCACTTTAAAGCCATTAACAAATCAATCCAACACTTATCAAGTCTCAGCCCATCCCTCAGACTGTCGTGACCCACAAATCATTTCAAACATGGATTCATTCACAAAGCATTAGACATGCGAGATAGGCAATTCAATAAAGGTAATAACCTCTAGGTCTATGGCCATAACCTGTGATACCGGCTACATGGATCAAGTGTGCGGGATGTCACCACTATTTACTTCCACACGGGAGGTGGGTCAAATCCAGCCTATCGGTCAATAGCAGATCTCGTCCGAGGATGGCATATCACAATCTCAACACGGTACAACGTACTCCATGCTACATGCACGGTACAACGTACTTCGTAGACCCACTCAACACATCATATCACGCCATATCTCAAAATGCACGTGTGAGCCTGTTTAATCGATACGACCTCTTGTCTACCCGAAGCTCCTAACATGGCTATCAGCATGTCAAAATCACAAACTGCATGTGCGAGCCTATTTAATCGGTGCGACACCAAGTCTGCCCGAAGCTCCAAGCATGGTAACAAATAAGGTGGGCATCTAGTGCGAGCTAAGCTCCAAGCATCATGCCAAAACCAGTATGAAATCCATGTGAAAACTAGTACGAGCTAAGCTCCAGCACTCATGCATATAAAACACAACAAATCT
The DNA here is from genome assembly GCA_033439115.1 of Firmiana major. Taxonomy (NCBI): domain Eukaryota; kingdom Viridiplantae; phylum Streptophyta; class Magnoliopsida; order Malvales; family Malvaceae; genus Firmiana; species Firmiana major. The sequence goes on from CM065905.1 coordinate 20,065,206, forward strand.
CGTGCGAGTCCTGCTCTAGCATGCTTTCATTCTCACGAAATCATGTAGGTGGCTCAATTCTTCGCAAAGTATGGTTAACAAACCAAAACAACTAATTTCTTTTGCAAATCATTTCAAATATTAGCCAACCTACCAAATCATTTGCTAAAAAGCAATAAAACATTATTTTCAAAGCAATATGCTTTTGTTTTCATGCACATTTCTCAAACACCAACTTTTATCCTTCAATCACCTAACTTCCTTTCCTAACATCTCATGCATTCTAGAAAAGCATTTAAGTGCCTAAATTACGCACAGATATCTCTAAGAGTCCACACAATTCCCTTACCTCAATTTACTTGAGTGCAACTATCTTTTCCTCATTTCGTGTTTTAACTAAATTCGGGTCTTACAGTCAGACTTTGTGGTCGGTGAGGATGGGTTGATGAGATTTAGGGGCCGTGATGCCCTACGGCAAAGGATCTTAAAGGAGTCTCATTGTTCTCGGTACACCATGCACCCAGGAAGCACTAAGATGTACTATGATTTACGGAAGGTGTATTGGTGGGTCGGTATGAAAAGAGATGTAGCTGAGTTTGTGGCCAAGTATCTGATTTGTCAACAGATTAAGATCGAACACCAAAGGCCAACGGGATTTCTTAAGTCTCTTCCAGTGCCTACTTGGAAATGGGAGCACATTACTATGGATTTCATTATGGGTTTACCAAGGACCCGAAAGGGGCATGATGCAATCTGGGTGATTGTAGACAGATTGACTAAGAGTGCCCACTTCCTAGCCATCAAAAGTACAGACTCCTTAAATGCTTTAGTAGAGTTGTATGTGAGAGAGATAGCTCGGTTACATGGGGCGCCCGTGAGCATTACATCAGATAGAGATTCTCGATTCACTTCTAGATTTTGGGCTCATTTTCAAGAAGCCATGGGATCTCAGCTTATTTTGAGCACAGCCTATCATTCTCAAACCGATGGTCAGTCCGAGAGGACCATTCAGACCTTAGAGGATATGTTGAGGGCGTGCATTTAGGAGTTTAAGGGCTCATGGGATGATCATCTGCCTCTCGCAGAGTTTGCTTACAACAACAGCTATCATGCTAGCATCGGGATGGCACCTTATAAAGCCTTGTATGGTATGTAGGTCTCCAGTGGCTTGGGAAGAAGTGAGTGATAAAAGGATCTTGGCTCCCGAGTTGGTGAAACAGGCAGCAGAAGGTGTTCGGATAATCTATGATAGACTTAAGACTGCACAAAATAGGCAGAAGAGTTATGCGGATAAGCATAGGCGGCCACTTGAGTTTCAAATTGGGGACTCCGTGTTTCTTAAGGTATCTCCGAGCAAGGGTATCATGCTGTTTGGAAAGAAAGGGAAATTAAGTCCTAGTTTCATTGGTCCTTTCGAGATCCTAGAGAGAGTGGGAGATGTAGCCTACAGACTTGCCTTACCACCGTAGCTTTCAGGAGTACATAATGTCTTCCATGTCTCGATGTTAAGGAAGTATAATCCGGATCCTTCACACATCATTGAGTATGAGCCCTTGAGCATCCAAGAGGATATGAGCTACGTTGAGTGACCTATCTAGATTTTGGATAGAAAGGAAAAGGTACTTCGATCGAAGACGATACCTTTGGTAAAGGTTCTCTGGCAACACCATTTGATTGAAAAAGCTACATGGGAGCTAGTGAGCCTCATGAAGGAGAAGTACCCACATCTATTCTGATGGACCCGAATGAATTTAGAGGACCAAATTCTTTTAAAGGCGGAGCATGTAAACACCACAAATTTTCTACATTGAATCAGACTATATAATAGTGATAATAATATGTTTTAATGGAAGCGCAGATATTCGTTGTAGTGCTCGAGGAGTATGGGAACCGAGAGGCCCGTGAACGACAGAGAACCCGAAAATACAGGAAGTGATGAAGCAAATGCAAGCATAGAGATTGAAAAATTTTAATTCATTAGTTGAAAATTTTGATGTAAAACTTATATCGGGGATTTATAAGGAGTGATGAGATCCCAATAATATTTTATTTTCGAAATAATGAAAATTTCATGGAAGGCATGATATTATGACTTTGGATAAGTTTATAAAGAAGAAAATGTATATATATGTATATATATATATAAATATACGTATGTATATATATATATATATATATATATATACTAGACAATTTAAATAGATAGAAAATAATATATATATATATATAACAAATATATATTATGTAATGTATAGTATGTAATATATAAGTATTAATCAAAATAATAATAATAAAGCATGAGACAAATAAAATGAAAAAAATGAAATGAAATGGATAAAACAAAAATAATAAAACAAAACAAACAAAAACAAATAATATATATATAGTATTGTTGCTGCATTCAAAAAAAAACAGAGACATTAGCTGGGCAAGAAAAGAAGAGAAAGAAGAGAAAGAAGGAAAGAAAAGAGGAAAAAAGAAGAAAGGAGCTGGTCGGCTGGGGGAGAAAGAAGGAAAGGAAAGAAAAAAAAGAAGAGGAGGGCTGGCCGGGAGAGGAAGAAAGAAAGGAACAAAAGAAAGGAAAGAAAGAAAGGGAGAAGAGGAAAAAAAACTGGTCAGCCGAGGGAGAAGGGAAGAGAAGAAAGAAAGAGAAGAAAGAAAGAAAAGAAAAGAAAGGAAGGAATGAGAAGAAGAAGAGAAGAGGAAGAAAGCAGAGCAAACTGAGGAAGACCGATCGGAGGAGAAGCAGAACCGAGACTGAAAAAAATTGAAGCAGACCGAGAAGTTGAGGGAGAGCAGGACCGAGAGGTAGGGGAGAAGAAGGAGAGCAGACCGAGGCTTGAGGGGAATCAGAACCAGGAAACTGAAATAGAACCGAGGAAGAAGAGCTGAAGGAGGAAGGAGACCAGGCAAAACCAAGGCTGGGCTGACCGAGAGAGAAGAAAGGAAAGGGAGAAAAGAAAAAAAAAGAAAAGGGAAAGTTGTAAATTTGAAAAAAAAAGATAAAATATATATATATATTTAATGTACATGTATATATATGTGTTGTATATATAAGCATGTTAGTGTAGATTTAATTAGACAAAAAAAATGGGAAAGATGAGAAGTAGACAAATAAATAAATATATGTGATAATGAATAATGAAAACAAATAATGATATATATATATATAGATATATATATATATTTGTGTGTATATACATATGGATGTATAAAATGAATGTGTATGTTAGTATATGTACATACAAAAAAAATAATAGTAAATAATAGTAATAAAAATATATAAACACACGTAATAGTCTAGGTATGTACAATTACACGTACACACGAGGTAGTAACGAATAGGTTACAGTTTTGACGCATTTCGGACAATTCGTATGAATAGGATACTGAGTATACAAGTGTCGGTGTAGGAGAATCGTAAAAGGAGCTAGGGGAGACACTGGGAGGCGTCATTACTCGGACGCAGAATATTCGGTAAATCGAGGTAAAGGGTACCATTTACCTCAGTTCTGATAATGCATTCTTGTTCATCGATAAAAGGTTTTATGAAGCAGCATTATATTTTGAAATGATTTATAACTACTTTCATTCTTGTGAAACTGTTTACAAAGCATGTTTTAGTTTTAAGAAATATTCCCCAAGCACCTCTATGTTATGAAATGAATTTTTCCTAAGGTATGAAACGTATGGAAGCTTTACATTTATTTATGATTTTATATCCATATTGTTAAAGAAACTTTTGACAATTTAAAAGCATAGAAAAAAAGGGAAAAGGGGAAAAAGAAAAGAAGTTTTTGAGATTATAGGCTTCATGCTTGGTTACTTCTTGTGGTGTTCCGGCTCCACCACTTGGGTGTCGGTACGTAGGGCCCCTTTAGCACTTGACTCAACCTATGTGGAAGATGTCGTGCTACTGGTGGTTTATGATGATGTTTTCGGTAGTATCTCGTGCCCGTGCAGCACGCAATTATGTTTTCCACACAGAGAGTGCCTTTGGTGCCCGTGTCCTAGCTCGATGCTAGTGAAAGTAAGTAAGATTGATACTACCCATATTTTATGAAAATCTGTACGACCCTGATCCAGTCTACAGCCCCCTTACCATGGTCATAGGTATGATGACTCTCTACGAAGAATGACATGTATAGCATGACTCAGTTATAGCGTAGTCTCCTCGATTTGATTATGAATGTCGATTATGATGAATGATTATGTGCTTTTATGAGATTTACGATAATTGGTTACGAACCGATATGTTTTATGAAATGTTTATGAAATGTTTATGAACCCGATGATTTTAAGAAGCTCATCCATGAATAATGAAAAGTTGTAAAATAGTTAAACATGTTATTTGTTTTAAAGACACGCATGCTTTATGATTTTTATGATGACTATGCATGAAATGACAATTTATGTATCACTTTAAAGATTGTTTTATGAACGATTTCACATGTTTTTACATATCAGAACTGCTTTAAAAGTATTATCTTACTGGGCTTTTCCCCAAAAGCTCACCCTTCTACCTTTCAGATTATTTGCAGTGATCTATAGGCGTTACCTACTGCGTACACGACATAAGCTGGTGGGAAAGAGCTACCCTAGGCTACTTTTTGTTCACGCAGAAAGGTATACAATTACATTCCTGTACCAGACATATTTATATGCACAGACATATATTGGAAACATTTTATTAGGATGTAACTTGTAAGGAAAACAATGTAAAGAATATTATTTTTGGGATTAGGTTTTAAGATGATTGGTATTGAATCGAAATGGATGTACTGAGTTGTAAATGTGGATTTGGAAAGTATGCTTGGTAGTTGTGGATATCTAGGATTGTTGGAAAGCATGCTTGGTAGTTGTGGATATCTAGGATTGTCAAAACAATTGAATTGCAGGTGGGTAGGCTCATATATAAGTTGTTATGCTGCCGAAATTTCTATCGGTCATATATGTCAAAATATGAAAATTAAATATAATTACGGATAAAGAACTAGGAAAAGTGATTTGTCACTAAACAGGGATACAACCTAAGTGAATAAGGGAATAAGTGGGTAAATTAAGTTAAAAAAAATCCCCCAAATTTCAAGGGTCAAGGGTCGTTACATCCATGTTCCTATTCGATTTTCTTTTGTTTTTGTTCTTGTTATGAATTGTTTACTGAGACTTGGTGCTTGGTTAACCTCTTTGAACATTACATTTTCTGCCATTATCTTTTTCTGTTTCGAGAATCCTTAGTTGTGGTGCGGGTCTGTTCAGAGTGTTTCTACATATTTGGTTTTATTCGTCCTGGTACAGAGGTAGATGCAAGGAGATGCTGGCTCCTGCTGGTTACTACTGAGGCAGAGAAGAAGGATTTAACTACTGAAACTGGCTTATTAGCTGCCGATCAGTGCCAAACTATTACAAAAACTGGATTATGGCGTGGCAGTGGACAAGCTAGCAATCTCTGTTCTGCTTTGCTTTCATCTACTTAAACTGTTCATTCACTTTTGATGTTGCTGTTATTCTACATTAATCTTTTATTTGTTGTTCGGCACGGGCTAAGGCTGATTTGATGCAGGCTGGAGACCAAGGAAGATCGGGAATGAAGCAGTTGAACAGATCAGTGCAACCAAAACTATGGTGTGGCTGGGTGACGAGTTGAACGGGGCAGCACTGCTATTGGCCCTAGCTTTCTGTTTCATTCCAGTTTGCTTATTTTGATTACATTTACTGTCTTAAGTCTTTATCAGTGTTTTTTTCCTTCTTTATAACGTTACTAGTATTGTGTCTTAAAGCATCGATTGCACAGCTATGTTCTGCTCTGTTTTCATTTCTTGGTACTATTCATAAGTTGGTTATTACTCTGGGACCAGACATAATTGGGCTGTTGTGTGCGTACTGGAGGTACAATTTACAAGAGCTGTTGATGAAGATATGGTACAGAATGCGTGTGTTGCAGGGATAAAGGTGGGTGCATGAGCGGCAGTTGACTTGGAAGCAGGCAGTGTACGGGTGGCTGTCTTATTTGTTGCAGGTACTAGCTAAGGACAGTGGGCAGAGTTTCACAGCAAAGTAGGAGCAGCTAGTGCTACCAACAGCATGGGTAGGGAACGGAAGCAGGACAAAACCGAGAATCGGAGCTGAGCTTGAACCAAGAGCAAGAGCTGGACATGCAAACCTGGAAATGAAGGAAACGTCCACACTACCATTACACAGCCGGGATTTGTTAGCTGGGAAACTAAGCAAGGCCACGTTTGGCCCTTATAATTAATACCAATTATTATATTTTGCTTTTATATTGTTTTGTAAATGGTACTTATACATTTTATTATTTGTTAGTCTAGGTATATATTAATTTGCATATTAGTTTAATTTTCTTATTTTATTAGTTTAAAGTTTAGTTTAATTTTATTAGTAGCTAATTTGTGACTATATTAGAATTTAGGAATTAGATGTTGCACTTAGGATTAAATTAGGGAAAGAATTCTTTTATGTATTTTTAAGTTTTCATTTTAAATTTAAAAATCCAAAAATATTAGTTTTCATGCATTATTTAGATTTTATTTTATTGTTAGTAATTAGATAGAGTTAGATTTAAATTAGGATTAATTTTTAGGTAGTTAATTTCTTGGTTAGATTTAAGAATTTCTTTAGATTAATTGAAGTTTTATTTTATTAGATTTTAGGTTAGTTTAATTTGCAAGTTTTATTACTTAGTTTAATTACATGCATATTTTATTTTTAGGATGGTTTAATTTTAGTGTAATTAATTTTGTTTTTTATTTTCATATTTGCATTTTAGTTTAATTGCGTTAATTATTTTTAACTGTTTTAATTATCTTTTGTAGGTTGTTGCTTTTAATTACCTAGAGCTCTGTAAATAATTTTAGCTCGGTTTTATTTTCTTTATTTTATAGTTTTTATTATTTTCAGTATTGTTAGCCATGTAGATCACTCCCTTAAAATTCATAATTTGCTAAAATATACTTAGGGTAAGATTAACCGGTACTTAATTAGGCAATTTAACTACTCTGTGGGACGATAATCCGGGACTCAAATCCCATTATTACTTTTACGACCCGTGCACTTGCGGATAGAACGTCTAAGTCACTTAGAGTGGGCAAGTATCATTTATGAATCTCATATGGCAACTTTGCATGATTCTCAGGCCTACCTCTGTGGCCTCTAGTCTGTGATCTAATTCTTCGCGTAAATCAAATATTAAGTCTTAACTTCATTAGGTATACTTAGTCTACAACTAGACAAATACAGACATTTGAGATGTAATCTTATCCTTATTATTGACACTGACAGTACTAGACAGCCTTTACTCTGATACCACCTTAAACTGTAACGACCCGTGATCTATAAAAATTCGAGAAATTTTTTTTTTTAAACTTCGGCTTGCAACTTAATCATTTATTTACTTAGGCTGTATTCCTGTTCAGTGTCAATCATTTTCTTACTTTTTATCCGTAATTATATTTAAGTTTAACATTTGGATTTTATATGGCTGATAGAAATTTCGACAGCATGATGACTAATAAATAAGTTTACCCACCTGCAAATTCTCACAATATCAACCATAGCTATCCACAACTATCAGACATGCTTTCCAAGTCATATCATCAAATCATTCTACATATTCCAGCCACGTCTAGTTACTCCCAACAATCAATCATTAAAAATATTTCACTTCATTTATCTTTATATAGATTACATTCCGACACATTACTTTCAATAGATGTCTGTGCATATAAATGGTATGGTGATGAGATAGAAATGTATATCTCATGCATGTATAAAAAGTAGTCTGGGGAATCTCGTATCTGCCAGTCTACGTCGTCTACGCAGCAATTATCGACTTTAGTTCACTGCAAACAATCTGAGAGGTAGAGAGGTGAGCTTTCGAGGAAAAAGCCTAGTAAGAAATGCATTTAAAATGATCATGGTGGCTAAATCACACTGAATGCATGATAAAACTAAAATATAGCATTTCTTTACAACTATCACATAGCTTCCAAAATGCGTAAATGGAAAACATAATCAATAGAAATATAATTTCGAGGTAACAAGTCTATTCAGTTACATTAAAATCTTTCCAAACATTCAGAACTTCAGAATCTTTCAAAACCGATAGAACTTCAAAAGCATAATTGATGCATAAACATGCATCGAAGGATCAAAATCTTATATCATAGCTCATATCGGATGGAGACTAGGCTAACTTATAGGATTGTCATGCGATGATAACATAGTCATCCTCCGTAGAGGGAAATCATAAACATGGTCACGGTAAAGCTGTAGACGTGATCAAAGTCGTACAGCAAATCAATCACACCCGAAGGCGAAATTCATATACCCCACGAAGGCGCGCATGACAAAAATGCATTGACTGTGTGGCACTTTGCATCTTAAAGACCCAAGAGGTGGTCCCCACAGTCACACAGACTGTGTGGCATTTTACTCCCACAGAACCTAAGAGGTGGCCCCCACGATCGTATGTCATTGTGAACCGCGTGACACTTTTCTCCTGTCAGACTCAAGAGGTGGCCCCCACGTTCACATGTCATTGTGGAAATTGCGTGGCACTTTGCTCCCTTCGAACTCAAGAGTTGGCCCCCATAATTCCACTATACATTACCTTTTCATCTCAAAACAAAGTTTTCAAAATCTTTCTTGGGTTTTATAGTCCATAAACTCATATCAAGTAGTAAAGTCAAATTTCTTGAAATCTGAAAACTCTTTCATAAAACAGAAAGATTGCGTGGAACTTTGTTCCCACAGGACTCAAGAGGTGGCCCTCACAATCACCTTTCGAAAACAAATTTCATTTCTTAAACATATGTTCACATATCAAATTTCATTTCATTCAAAAACATGAAATCAATTCATACATAAGTCAAAACCGTAACCTTTATTCAGAAATCATGCTTGAAACTATGCATTTAATTTCATATGACATTTCTTTATTTCGAAAACATGATCAAATAAAACTTGGCCTTAGTAAGTGTCGTGTTTTGTTTTACAATCAAGGGCTACACGAGAAAGCTCGAAAACGAATAAGATAAATTAGAGTCTAAGGGTATGGATACCATTACCATCTTAAATTACACCCCTTACCTAGATTTATCAAAAATTTCAAGTTCGAGTAGTGACGCCTCGAAGTATCTCTCTTATGTCCTTCTACGATTCTCCTACACCGAAATTTGTACTCTTAGTATCCTATTTATTCGAATTACCTACGATGCGTCAAAATTGTAACATTGCTTACTTATGGAAAATACACTTGAAATCATAAAATACATACAGTTATCTCTAAAACTTGCATAAATTCCTTACCTCAGTGTCTGTTTGTAATCCTTGATTGCTTCGACTTAGCGAGTCAGTGAGCTCGACCCTCCCGGCTTATTTCACCAAAAATTTCAAATAAATATTTTCGATCACCTTTTTCCTCGGGTTTTCTCGAATCCTCGGTGTCTTCATTGCTTCCTCCAAATATACACACATATATATAATTTATATATATATATATATATATATATATATATATATATATATATATATGTGTGTATATGAATAAAGATATTACTCTCTCTTCTTCTTTTTTTCTTTTTTTCACTGTTCATCCAAATTTTTTTGAATCATTTTATCTGTCACTTGTTCCCCCTCGTTTCCCTGCTTTCTTTCCTATTCGGTTTCCTATTCGGTTTCCAGTATCCACCCAAAGAACTGAAGACAAAATCGTCTCAATGCACGCACCCTGTTTTCATATTAGAACCAGCCTGAAACCTGTCCTATTCGACCCCGAACGGCTCTCTTGTCTCACGATTCTCCTTCGGTTTCTTCTTCAGTAGACCACTCAGCCACTATGCCCCTTCCTTGTCACTGCCTTCTTCTTCAACTTACCGTCGGTGTTGCTCTCCTACTCCTTTACTGTTCCAGCACCCTTTAATCATCGGTGGTCCGTTGTCATGGCTCCAGCTTCCTCGACCAGCACTGCCTCTGTTTCTGTTTAGTTCTCTCTTCCATTCCTTCTCGGTTTTAGCCTCCCTTCATCACCTTCATGACTCGGCCATCATCACCCTTCCCTCTACTGTCCGTCTGTTGCTTCAGCCTTCATCTCTACTAGGTCTCCTCTCCACTCTTTTCTGCCAACCTTCACTTAAGTCTCTCGTCCCCTGCTCAGCTTCGGTTTCACCCTGTTACAGCCTCCCATTGTTTCCATTTCCAGTCCTCACTTCCTCTGCTGTCGAGTTTCACGTTTCAGTGCTCCTCTCTTGTTTTCAGTAATGCCCCATTTCCAGCAGCTAACTTATTTAACCTTAATCATCTACAGCTGCTCTCTCAATCATTTCCTTTGTTCTCGGTTTTACATCAGTTTTCTTTTATTGCTTCTCCAGGCCAGATTCGCCATTTCCCTTATTCCCCTCCTATTTTCTTTCCACTATTCTTCACCCCTCAACGCAGGTTTCCCCCTCTTTACTCGAGACCATATGTATGTACATTTTTATTTCTCCATCGGGTCTCGCATTTTTCAGGCTCTGCAGTAGCTTCAACAACTCTGTCACTTCCAATGTCCTATATCGACTCATATATATATATATATATATATATATATATATATATATATATATATATATATATATATAGTGTTAGGAGACAACATTTCCCATCTTCTATACCATCTTATGCATATGTATTCATTACATATGCATTTTCCCTATATTATATATATATATATATTTTTTCCGAGGAGCTGAGTTTGCAGTCTCCCCTTCCTTTTTCCTTTTAGTTTTCAGCTCCCTCAGTACTCTTCTCTTCCTCTGTTGAAATTGCCTAATTACTACTGTCCTATTTATATACTGCAGCCCCATCACTTCACCTGGCATTATTTACTGTACTTACCATGAAAACAGCCTCCCTTTCCTTTTACTTTTGTTTTACGTTTCCTGTATCGTGTTTCTATTTCAGTTCCCCTACCTCACATTTCTTATTTCATGTCCCCTTATTCCTTACGTTTTTGCTGTCGAGCTTTGCTCTCGGTTTGCTTCAATTTACCCTTGATACTTCCTTATACATATATGTATATTTTCCATTAAGTTGTTCTTGTTATTAGCTATGATCTCCTTTAAAACATTCTCATAAATATATACTATGTTTATATGTATCTTCATATATAAATGTTTCTCAATAGGCTATCAGTCTTGTAGCTGTATGTGTGTGTATATATATACACAAACATTTATATATATAACCCTATTTATTCATTCTTATGGTTAATATAATTTACTTAATGCAACAAGACAATTTAATTTGAATTTTTTTTTTTACTTAGGGGATTGCACCTTTAATTCCCATGATTACATGGTTATTCATGGGTAAAACCAAGTAGATAAAAATTCTGGGGGTTTACAACTTGGATTGGGACCGATTTGGTCCCAGATCTTATCGAGCCTGGCCTTTTATAGTTTGAACTAGCCCAATTCAGTCTAGGACCGAAATTGGGCCAATTTCGAGTTAACTCGACCCGTTTTGCAAGTCTACATGCATGACAAGAAAGAATTTTCCTATCAACCAAACATGCGGTAAGGGTTAATGGTTATTAGTAGGGCTGAGAAAAAATCAAGAAAACAGAAAAATTGACTCACCACGAGTTTCGGGTCGTTTCGATTTAATAATAGCAAATTTTGGTTTAGACACAAATCATGACATCATTAAACCAAATTTAATCAGTTCGATTCGAATACGAATCATATTTGAATACTTTGTTATTTAATATTTTGTAATAGTTTACTATTTATATCAAAAGCCCAAGTTTTATATTTAATTAAAAGCCCAAGCAAAAATTGAAATAAAGTCCAAAGTTGTTTAAACTTCAAACACTTGAATGACCAATTCGAATCGATCCGTATGAATTCGGATCAAATCAAATTGTATATTTTTCTATTCAGATTGGCTATAAATTACAAATTACAAAATATGAAACCATCTTACGTTGGATTGGATAAAAAAAAATATAAAATCTAATCCAATATCGCCCTTAGTTATTAGAAGTGTAATCGAGTTGAATTTGGATAATCTAGTACCATAATTGAGCTTGGATCGACTCGAAAACTTAAGACTTGGTTTGAGCTCAATTTTGACTTGAAAAAATGTTCGAATTGTTCGAGCTTAACTCAATAGACTTGTTTGATATTTTTTCAACCATATATTATTAAGGTAAAATAGTAAATTAAGAATAAAATATAAAAATATATTATGAAAACCTCAATTAGGCTCACGAACCTCTCGAATAAAGTATTAAGATACTTGAACTTAGTTCGACTTATTAAACAAGTTGCTCGAGATCAACTTAAAAATAAACGAATCAAACTCGAGTAATTATCGAATCGAGTTCAAGTAACTTATGAGTAATTTAACTTGTTTATACCTTAATGGTTTTCTTCATTTGATTTTTTATAATTTCAAAAATTTCATTTTCTTTGTTGTTATTAAATTTTTTGGATGGTTTAATCATAGGATAATTATTTTATACACCGTTAATAGAGTTTTTTGACTTTACGAGTGAGTTAAGATAATGACATATATTCTTTAAATATATTAAAAAAAATAAAAAATATATATATCTTCATCTTAACATCACTAAAAAAAAACTCTAATGATTAGGTTTAGGATAATTAATTTGAGTAAAAAAGTACGTATTCCTACTTTTATACGCTCTTTTCAAATGTTTCCAATTTTTTTATTAAATTATTAAGTAATTAAGTAACATTTTATTTATCCAAAATAAAATTAAGCAGCATTTCAAAGCCCAATGGCCAATACCAACTTAACACGTTGCTTCAAGCAAGTAAAGGTTCTCTCTGTTTACCGGTTCGCGAAATCCCTTGCTCTCTTCTGTTTGAACTTACTCACCCTCTCAGGCCAAAAAAACTCTTACCCTTTTGAAGAATTTCTCCATTGTTGATCATGAACAAAGGTAATCCTTAACTCCTCTTCTGCAATACATTGATTAAAACCATTTGTTCGATTCTCTTATCTTTCCCACCATTATTCCAGCGATTGTCAAACAGTACAATTTAAAAGTGTCTCTTTTCCGATCTTGTTGAGGATTTTACTTGATTTTATGGGCTTTACTGAATTTGGGTTGTGATAGATATGGGATTTAAAAGCTTTGGAGGATTCCGGGTATATTGTTATGAGAGTTGCGCATAAACTTATTAGTGGATTTAGTTGTTTTCTTGGTTTCTCTGTCTCCCTTTTGTTTGCTTAGTAAGAAGAAGAGGGAATGCAAAAATTTTAGAATTTTATGGGCTTTTTATGGTTGTTTTGTTTCTATCAGTGGAGCGAGAAACTTGGTTTGACTGACTATAACTAGTTGAATCGGGGTCAATGAAGATGGGTTCTGTTTTATTGAGGATTCATTATTCAAGTACTTAATGAATATTGGAATTTATAGTTTCTCTTACTGTGTTTTTCCTGCAAGAAAACGGTATATTAGGGGGTTTCGAGTGCCGATTTGATGGATAATTCGGGTTTGGGAGGTGGGCTTTTGTCTGGTCCTAATGGAGGGTTGTTTGACATTGAGTCATCAGTTCACAGGCAGCAACAGTCCCAGCTGGATCAGCCTTCCATGATGCCTCATAATCATAAGGTCATGATGACTGGCCTTGAAAGCGAGCACCGTTCCATTGGATTAATGGAGGCAAAAGGCTCTAACCCTATGAATTTTGGTAAAAGGACGGAAGTTAGTCCCATCATTTCTGTGACTAATGGAAGCATGAGTGAAGAAGATGAGCCGAGTTACAGTGAAGAGAACTCCAATGGTGGTAAAGGCAAGAAAAGATCACCATGGCAGAGAATGAAATGGACGGATAATGTGGTTAGGCTTCTAATAGCTGTGGTTGCTTGTGTGGGTGATGATGGTATGATTGAGGGTGTGGAGGGGCTTAAGAGAAAATCTGGGATTCTGCAAAAGAAGGGCAAGTGGAAAACAGTGTCGAAGATAATGATTAGTAAAAGTTGTTGTGTTTCACCTCAACAGTGTGAGGATAAATTTAATGACTTGAACAAGAGATATAAGAAATTGAATGATATTCTTGGGAGAGGAACTAGTTGTAGAGTGGTTGAGAACCCTTCTCTAATGGATTCGATGCCTCACCTCTCAGCTAAGGCTAAGGATGATGTAAAGAAAATATTGAGTTCGAAACATTTATTTTACCAGGAAATGTGTGCTTACCATAACGGACAGAGGATACCTAACTGCCAGGATTTTGATCTGCAGGGATGTTCTATTCCTCTTGAGAGATACCCAAAAGACAATAATGGGTTGGACGAGGAAGAAGCTGAGGTAAATGATGACAGTGAGGATGATGATGAAATTGACAATGAAAATGACAATAATGCTGTTTGTGAGGAGGAAAGGATTGGTGAGCTCAATGAGAGGAAGAAGGCAAGTGCTGAGGAAGGCCATTTCTGGTCAGAATCTGCTGAGCAGGATGGTTTCAAGGTGCTGAAGGCTGGAGTATTTCAAGACCCGACTAGTTCATCATCAGAGCGAAAGGAGTGGATTACGAGACAGATGCTGAAACTTCAGGAGGAAAGAGTAAACTTGCAGGCAGAAGCTTTTCAGCTTGAAAAACAACGTTTTAAATGGCTGAGGTACCGCAACAAGAAAGACCAGGAACTAGAGAGGTTAAGGCTGGAGAATGAAAGGATGAGGCTTGAGAATGAGCAGAGTATATTGCAACTGAGGCAAAAAGAACTGGAAGTAGGTTACAGGAGGCCTGAGGCGTCCTCGGAGCCCACCTCGCATAGCATTGACAGACTTCAAGGCAGGGATCAGATTGATTTGGGCAGGCATCAATAGCTTATGGAAAGAGCTGGCAGTTTTCTGCTGTGTCTTTTATCAGATTTAAATCCATTCAACAATAAGATTTATATAGCTGAAGCATATGAAGCAGGCTTTCTCTTTTGCCGTGTAAATAAAAGTGGCACATTAATCTTGTGAGGTAATGTAGCTTGAGACTAAATTATTAACTAATATATCTTTTTCCACTTCTCTCTTTACATACAAAATTGATAGTTTCACTCATGAACTTCGCATCTTATGCAGACCACCATCGTAGTCATCCTTTTTGAAGAGGATGTCATTGTGTCATTCCCCTTCATGTGCACATTGTCCGTGGAATCCAAGGTTATAGATCTTATTATCTGTCCAGTGACAATCAAGGAAGGTGTTTGCAGTTAAAGGGATAATGGTAATTTGGTTGGGTAGGAAAAAGGCACGTCATACATCTGTACTTGCCTCATTTAATTCTTTTTTCTTCTGCCCTTTTTATGCTACACCGGTTCCAATTATTTCACATGAAATTATGTGTACACTATGATTGTTTTACCGTTTGGTTTGCATTTAAATGGCGTGGAAGAGGTGGGCTTGGAATGTGAAACATGTTTCGATGTTTGTGGGACGAAATGTCTCTTGTATATGCATGCATGCAGACATGATTGTGCCCTTGCCAAATATTTTTTGAAACATCGTTTGCTGTTCATGTCTCTCGCTTGAGCAATATCATGTTCTCTCTAAGTAAAATTTAATATTTTTATGTTTTGCTTGTGTCCTGTTCCGTGTGTATGATTGGGTGACCTTACACTACACTAGTTTGAATAACCAAGTTTTCCCTTTTCATTATATCTTTCCTGTTACCAAACTCAGTGTAAAAGGGAATTGAATGAGAAAGCCTTGTGCCAAATGACTACTTCTTGGGATGAGGCTAGTCTACCATGTTAAAGATTGTGACCTTTTAGTTGGCAAATTATGAAGCTGGCTTGTAAATGGTATTTGTTGAGAATAAGTGAATAATAATAACAATAATAATAATAACCCTTTCAATCTTAACTATATGACACTGAACAAGAATCATGAGTGTCGAATCCAACTTCTAACTGATTACCTTGCATACATCTGTATTCTGTACCAACGAAAGGAGAACGTTATGTACATGTGTTATTTTTTCTTTCAACTAATTAATTAAATAATAGCTCAAGCCAGCTTGGATTTAAAAAATTTTATTTAAGACGTCACTCAAGGCGAACTCGGTCCATAAACATGTACATTTCTAATACGATTAAGATAATTTTATTTTAGTAAAAACCCTCACCTAAATCCACTAGATCATGGTCACCTTTGGGGTTTCACAGACATTTCAACTTTTCCATCCAACAACTGATAGCCCAGCGATCGACATAATAATAATAACTTAAAAATCATACAGTCCCTCCACTGTTCATGGATTTGTCTACGAAAAGGATCCGATAGGGATATGCATGGCCAAGAATCTTTCTCAGTTACAGAGACTAATTCAGCCAGGGGTTCATCTGACTCCTGCTCCTGTTCATCATTCTTACGCCACCCCGATGCCTCTTGCAAACCGAGAACCATGTCCCTAAACGACGGTTTCCTAGTAGATTGATTCTCAACCTTTATTCGCTTTGTGGATCTATCCAACAGGCCCTCCTCCTCCGTAGACCTACAATGCTGAGAAGCACTATTCAGAGAATTTTCCATTCCAATATTCCCAAAAGAATAGCGATATGTAGTCCGTAATCCGTAGTTCATGGTCCATACCAACCAAACATAATTAATTATCAATTCATAATTAATTATTAAGTAAGAATATTTAATTATCAATTTTAAATATTTATTCATTAATTAATTATTAATTATTACTAATTTTTTTAATAATAATTAATTTTTTATTTATTTATAATTAGTATTAATCTTTTATAATAAATTATGAATGTTTATATGACTCTGTAAAGATATGTGCATATATTATATATTAAATGTACATATGGTTATTGTAAGATGTACATATCTTTATATATAAATTTGTATATAAGTATTCAAATGCCTTTTTATAGGAATTCGAATACTTAAATTAATTTTTTTTTTTGCAACAAATGTACATATTTTTATATCATTATATATATATATAATTATAATAAAATATACATATCTTTATAGAACATTGTACATATAGATATTTGAATTCCTAATGTAGGTATTCAAATACTCAAGATAATTTCTTTTTTGGATAAAAACTATATGCACTACACTACTCACTAAATTAATTAACTATATTTTATGTTAGAAAACTCAAAATCGTTTTCCGTTGGAAGTTTTTCAAAACTAAGATTAATTATATTTTCCTATATATAAATACCGATATGTCAGTCAATGTACAAAAAATGCAATAAAGTTCTAGATCTACCTATGGTCCTATGCAAGTGCTAGACAACTTGCATAGTTTGTATTAAAAAAATTAATATCATTTTATAGAAAATTCAGATTTTAATTTTGTTTGATCCATTAAATATTAGACTCAAATATATTTCCAACCATATATACTTTGAATATTGAAACTTTATAAATAAATACATAAAAAAATATTTTTTGAGTATAAATATTGAGCTTCAACAGTGAAGTTTTATTTTTATGTATTTATATATAAAGTTTCAATATTCAAATTATATATGATTAGAAATACTTTTTAATCTAATTTTTAATGGATAAAATGAAATTAAAATCCGACTTTCTATTAAAAAAAGATATTGAATTTTTACCTCAAACTAAGCAGATTGTTTAACATCTGTGCAAGTGTTTTTTTTTTTTTTTGGGTATTGATATGCTTTTTTAATGGATTAAACGAAATTAAAATCCAAATAATGAATTTTTAATACAAACTATACAGGCTATCGGATACCTATATAAAAGATATATTTGAAATTTTACTGTACTTTTTCTACATTGATTCATATATTAGTTTCAAAAACTTCAAATGGATTATAATATCAAGTTTTCTAGCTCAAGATCTAGTCAATTTAGTAAATAGTATACATATAGTTATTATTCTAAAAAAAAATTTATCTTGAGCATCAAATGCCTATACTAAAGAATTCAAATACCTATATGTAAAAAGCTTTTATAAAGATATATACATTTTATGATAACTATTTGTATATATATATACATTAGTTTCAAAAAAAAAAGAATTAATCTTAAATATTTGAATACCTATAATAAAACATTCGAATATCTATACAAAATCATATATAAAAATATGTACATTTTATGTTATCGATATTTAAATTTGATATATAGCAAAACCAACATAATTTCCAGCTTTAGTTAAAGAATACTTGTCCTTATCATGCCAAGACTTTGTTGGAACTTGGAAAATGATATATAAGCATTCCTTGGCTTTTACTTATCAGAACCAACACTATTTCAATAATTATTCAACTTAAAATCTTACAGCAATTTGAAAGAGACTCCTCTGTATTTATCTTTTTGATCAATAATTTTAACACATGTTAAATATTACTTGAAAAATAATTTGAAAAAATTTAATTGCTGAAAACAAGCACTAAACAATATCCTAAATTAACAATCAAATAAATGAAATAAATTCGAAATAAATCTAAAATAATATGATTTCGCTTGATTAAATTTTAAAGAATTATATTTGTTATTTTCTTTATAATTGTGGGATTGATATTGTTTGATGGCAAACTCAAATCCTACAAATTATAATATGTTATAATTTTTTTTTAATCATTTACTTAAAAAATTATCATGATTATATTAAGCGACTTGATACATATGTAAATGCACTTTGTTATTAAATTTTATGTCATACCATGCACTTTCATTGCTCTTAGTCGTCAATTATTTGTTTAAATTTTTTTGATTAAAATATTTTTATTGGATATATTCTATAAAAGAGTAATTATTAAAATTATTTTACTCAAATAATAATCAAATATATTCTCTCTTTTCATTTTTTTAAAAAAATCTTCATATTGTATCATCTTACAAGTTTTTGACTTGAAGATTTTAAATTCCATCAGGCAAATTGGACAAAAGAAAACATTCTTTTTACAGAGACGGTAATCAAAGTATTAAAAGTACATTATTCTGTAATTAGGCTATGCCAATTGTACTCCTTTAATACGCCATAAAAAAGCTTCCAATGGCAATAAGCAAGCCAACAGGCCTTCGTAAATCATAATTAACGACCGTCTCCTATAAAACTCTGTCCGAACGCCCCTTCGTTTCGCTTCTCTCATTTCTCGTCTCATTCTTTCCACATTTCAAGGTTGGCTTTTTTTTCTTTGTTTTGTTATTTTTCGTTTTCTTCAGAAAACTGCTAGCTTTTCTCTGCTGTTTACATCATTGTGATGTGGGATTGTTTCACTGATAACTGTTTTGTTTTTTTGTTTTTTTTTTTCGGGTTTAATGGGTGTGGTTTCATTTCGGCTTGCAATTTGCTCTTGTATTTGAACTCTTCTTTCTTCTCCTTATTAACCCATTTCAGGCCTCTTTTTTTTCACTTGTTTCTCTCTTATTTGCCTCCTCTTAGATTTTTTTTCTCTTTGTTTCATTTTCCTTTTACAGGTCAGTCAGTTTTAGTCTGACATACATACTTTTATCTGTATAATGCATTTGTTTTTTTTTTTTTTTTATGTATATGTCTTCTTTTTGATCTGGGATCTGATTGAAAACTGATATAATATATATATATATATATATATATATATATATATATATATATATGTTTTCTTTTTCACTGATGGAATGTGCTCTTCAGTTTCCTGATTTCTGTTGTGTCTTTTTCTGGTGTCATTTAGATCTAATTATGATAGGGAGGTTGATTTATTGGTTTTTTTTTTTTTTTTCAGATCAATTAAACATGTGATCTTTTCTTTGAAAAAAAAGTTGCAATCTTGAATGACAACTATATTAATATTCTACTCAAGCCTTTGGCAGTTGGTTTGGTTTGAATTGGTAAGAGTAGCTTTTAAGGGATGCAGCATGGTTTCAATTCCATTGCAAACCAGAACCTGTGCATTCATAGTATATTAACTTCGGTGCTTTTGGTTGACAGTAACAGCTTAGCTTAAAATCTTTGATATGAGTCAAGACTAATCATTAGTCAGAACTTTACTTTCAATCTGTTTTCATGGATCTTTTAATATATTATATACCTTTATGTAATTTCATAGATTAAACATTAATCTCATCAAAAGATTAAATTGATTTTTTTTTTTCCCTCAAACACCATTTACTTGCTAAATATTTCTATTTTCATCTCAATCCATTCTTGTGAGTAGGTGACATACTAGTTGGTTTTCTTTTCTTAAGTGCATGAATTTCAATGGCTATCATTCTCAGAAATAGAAAAGAAGAGGATTTTCGTTTTTCTCTCTGCTTATCAGGTATTTGCTACTTCTGCTGGTTTCTTATCCTATTTCATAGTGCTTTTTTCTCATACTTGAGCAATTTTCACTTGTTATTTAAAAAGTTTTAGGCTGAAATATTCATGTTGCCATTTATGCCCTTGTGTTTCAAGGTGGATGGTGTTCATGTAATATTAGTCAGTGATAATAAAGAGGAAAGTTTTGGCTTATAGATAGTGCAACACGCAGAATGAAGCTTAATGGCAACAAAAGCCACTACTTTGTGAGCTGAGGCACAAGTTCATTCGCTTGAACTAGTTTTTATTCCAATTTTCTTTGTGTACATCGGGAAACTAAGTGAGTTCTTGTGTATAGGGCCTGATATTGCTATCTTCTTTGAAGTTTTATTTCTTTTGCTTTCTCTATCAGCTGCTTTATGCCTAAATGGTGTTTGACTCTTTTTTTTTTTTAAGTGTTGGCTGATTGGCACCAACATCCTTCTGTCATGCAAAAGGTAGCTGGACAACTCCATTTTGGCTTCAGCCATTCACAAGATGTTCAATATCGCTATGGAGGATTCCAAGGGCCTGTTCTGCAGCAGAGGCGTTTTTCATCAGCAAGTTGCAATGCAGCACTACAGTATCCCATGACACAGGCATGCCGCGCAAACTGTTGAGTTAATATATTTTGAAATGACAAAACAAGTAAATTCAATAATATAAAAATGATATAAAGACATGTTTAGAGGTTATCAGTACCAGAACTTAGAGTTCTGTTGATGAGAGATCGATCTGGCTTATGAGAGATCGATCTCCTGGGTTTTTACTTGATGAGAGATCGATCTCATGAAGAAATGAGATCGATCTGCCAAGCCTTGAACCTTTACAAAGGTATTAAGGAAGAGTGAGATCGATCTGCAAGGGTTAAGAGATCGATCTGGCTAAAGCTAGAGTTGAGAGATCGATCTGGTCTAGGAAGAGATCGATCTCCTTTAAAAGCATAAGACTGTAGATCGATCTGAAAGATCGATCCACACTCAAACAGAGAACTTATGAGATCGATCTGGTAAAGAAAAGATCGATCTCCTCAAAGTCAGAGAGCTAAGGAGATCGATCTGAGGTATTGAGAGATCGATCTCCCCACTACGAAACTGCATGGCAGATCGATCTGTAGATCGATCTTGCCTTAAACAGAGAGATCATGAGATCGATCTGCCTATTCGACAGATCGATCTCCCCTATCATTTTCAAATTAATAGATCGATCTGCTAACCTATGAGATCGATCTCCTTGTGTTTTTGTGCGTTGATCTTGCAGGATTTATAACTAAGAGATCGATCTGGCCAAGAAGGCAGATCGATCTGGCACACTACTGGAGGTACCCAACGGCTAGTTTCTGCAAAATCTCAACGGGAAAAACAGCATTTAATGCTCCAACTACCAATCCTTCAGTATTTAACCAAGCATTGAAGACAAAGAGAACAGAGACATTATTGCTGCACATTTTCTACATTCTCAAGCTTTCAACACTTTCATTCCTTGTGTCTTCATTCCTCATTTATTGAGATTCATTGTATAAGCTTAAGTGCAAAAGCTGTATTTGTCCTACCTACATTAAAACTTCATTTTTGTATTCATCCTTATCTTGAGAGAGAAGAGGATTGTTCCTCTGTGAGATAAATTGTAAGAGGGTGAATACATTTTCATATTACAAAGGGTAGAGAGGTTATTCCTTAACCTGTAAAAGGAACATTGTAAACTTCTGTTGAAGGAGAGTAAGAAAGCACTTGACAAGAAGGTCAAGGAGAGAGGACGTAGGCAAGAGTTTGGCCGAACCTCTATAAACGATTGTGTTTGTTTCTCTCTTCCCTATCTTGCATTAAATTGTTTAATTTTGTTATATTGCTTACTTTCATTTGCAAATTAAAATAGGATTAAATTAAAATTTGCTATTAACGTTAGAAAACCGATTCACCCCCCCTCTCGGTAGAGCCATCAATTGGTATCAGAGCTAGGACTCTTTAATCACATAGGAACAACTTTCTAAGAGTTAGAAACGATCAAATGACTCATAACAGTGTAGCTACTAGTTTGGTAGGAGAGGGGCACTCTACGGTTAGACCTCCAATGTTTAATGGAGAGCATTATGCATATTGGAAGACTAGGATAATGTTATTCATTCAAGCAAATGATTATGAAGTATGGAGAATTATAATTAAAGGACCTCAAATCCCTACAAAAAGAATAGAGGGAAGAGATATTCCTAAGGAAGAAGATGAATGGGATTCAAATGATATTAAATGTGCTCAACTAAATGCTAAAGCTATGCACACATTATTTTGTGCCTTAGGTCCTAATGAATATAATAGAGTCTCCGGGTGTGATAATGCCAAACAAATATGGGACAAATTGGCAATAACTCATGAGGGTACAACCCAAGTGAAGGAGACAAAGGTAGGTATGCTCACACATGACTATGAGCTTTTTAGGATGAAGGAAGGAGAATCAATTAGTGATATGTTCACTAGATTCACAGATGTACTTAATGGATTA
The DNA here is from genome assembly GCA_033439115.1 of Firmiana major. NCBI lineage: Eukaryota > Viridiplantae > Streptophyta > Magnoliopsida > Malvales > Malvaceae > Firmiana > Firmiana major. The sequence goes on from CM065905.1 coordinate 20,087,966, forward strand.
AAGTCTTTAGGAAAAATATATTCTAATATTGAAATGGTAAAAAAAATTTTAAATAGCTTACCTAAATCATGGGAAGCTAAAGTGACTGCAATTGAGGAATCTAAGGATCCTCACACATTGTCTTTAGATGAATTAATAGGGTCTCTACTCACTTATGAGATGAAATTAAAAAGAAATGAAGAGCCACCCAAGAAAGTGGGAGTTGCTCTAAAATCCACTGCTCAAGAGGAGATTAAAAATGAGAGTGGTAGTGAAGAGGACCTTGAGATGGCAATGTTTGCCAAAAGATTTAACAAGTTCATGAGGATGAGAGCTAGTGGTAGTAATAGGAGAAACAATAAGAGAGATCAAGAAGAACTAGGAAGAAAAGACTCAATTGTATGTTATGAATGTAAAAAACCAGGACACATAAAATTTAACTGCCCTCTTCTTAAAAGGTCCAATGATAGGTTCCATAAAAAGAAGGCAATGGTGGCAACATGGAGCGACAGTGACTGCTCCGATGATGAATCAAATGAGGACATTGCCAACTTGTGCTTCATGGCTATTGAGGATGAAAATGTAACTTCAAGCCTCAATGAATATTCTTTTGATGAATTGTAAGATGCATTTGATGATCTTGCATTAGAGTATGAATCTATGAGTATGAAATATAAAAAGATAATATCCAAATTGAGAAAAGAAAATGAGATAATGCAATTGGATAAATTAGAATGTGAAAAGAAACTAGAGATTTCAAATCTAGAAATTTGTGACCTTAAAGAGAAAAATAGCAATCTACATAATTCATTTAATAGGTTCCACATGGGTCAACAAAAGTTAGATAGCATGCTAGAGACCCAAAGGGCATTCTTTGACAAAAATGGCTTAGGATATAATGCAAAGAGTAGGGAGACCCATCTTAAAAGTTTTATTGCTAGGAAGAGCATGAATAAACCTGCAATTACTTGTTCATATTGCAATAGAAAGGGACATGCATCACATAACTGTAATGTAAAAATGAGAACTCTAAAAGGAAAAATAGTAAAAAGGATATGGATTCCAAAAGAAGTAATTCACTCCAAGGACTGTAATGCATTAGCAAAATGGATCCCAAAGGGATCAAGAATTGCATTCACTAACCTCAAAGGACCCAAGAAAATTTGGGTACCTAAGACTTGAGTTTAAATCTTCTTGTAGGTGATTGAGCATGGCCACACATCTAAAACAAAGGAAGCATGGTACTTGGATAGTGGATGCTCAAGGCACATGACGGGAGATAAAAGCCACTTCAACTCTTTTAAATCAAAGGTTGGTGGAGAGGTCACTTTTGGGGACAACTCCAAAGGCCAAGTAGAAGGAAGTGGCTCAATAGGTAATGACTACTTCTCTTTAGAAAAAGTATTGCTTGTTAGGGGTTTAAAGCATAACTTACTAAGCATAAGTCAACTTTGTGACAAATGTTACAAAGTAATTTTTGATTGCATGAAATGTAATGTGGTAGATCCTAAGTCTAACAAAGTTCTTTTTCTAGGTCATAGACAAGGAAATATATATATTGTCTATCTTAATGAACTCAAAAATGAAAATATATGCTTAATGGTAGACAATAAAAAGGAATCTTGGTTATGGCATAGAAGACTAGGTCATGCTAGCATGAGTGTGCTATCTAAGTTAGCTAGAAAGGATCTAGTTATAGGTTTACCCAAGATATCCTTTGATCATGAAGAAGTATGTGAAGCTTGTGTTAAAGGAAAACATAAAAGGACAACATTTAAGCCTAAGAATATTGTATCCACCACTAGGCCTCTCCAAGTACTTCACTTAGATTTATTTGGACCAACTAGAACAACTAGCCTAGGTGGGAAACACTATGGATTTGTAATAGTTGATGATTACACTAGGTACACATGGGTGTTCTTCTTAAGAGTAAAAAATGAAGCCTTAGAAAAATTCATAGCCTATACAAAAATTACTCAAAATGAGAAAGGATATACAATAACTAGTATTAGAAGTGATCATGGCAAAGAATTTGAAAATATAGGATTTGATGAGTATTGCAATGATCAAGGAATTAGCCATAATTTTTCAGCCCCTAGGACACCACAACAAAATGGTGTAGTTGAGAGAAGAAATAGAACATTGGAAGAAATGGCTAGATCCATGTTATGTGAGAATAACTTACCAAAGTATTTTTGGGCTGAAGCTATAAACACATCATGTTATATAATTAATAGAGCTATGATTAGACTCATGCTAAAGAAAACTCCTTATGAGCTCTACAAAGGTAAAAAGCCTAACATTAGTTACTTCCATCCTTTTGGCTGCAAATGTTTTGTTCTAAATAATGGGAAAGATAATTTAGAAAAATTTGATGCCAAGAGTGATGAGGGAATATTCCTAGGATACTCATTGAATTCAAAGGCTTATAGAATTTATAACAAAAGAACATTAATGGTTGAAGAATCTATTCATGTTATATTTGATGAATCAAATAATGTATCTAAAGATTCAACCAATGATGAGAATGTTGGAATATTTGACGAAAACTTGGAGGATATCCCAAACCTAGAAGATGACTTATTAGAAAAACTTGACTTGAATAAAGAAGATGAAGATGAGATAGAGATAATAGAGAGAGAATCTAGAGCACCAAGAGAGTTAGGATATGTAAAGGATTGTGAAATAGTAGGAGATCCAACTCTTGGAGTTGAACTAGATCATCTCTAAGGAATATGTGTCAATATATAGCCTTTGTATCTCAAATAGAACCTAGGAATGTCAATGAAGCCTTAGATGACAATAATTGGTTCTTAGCAATGCAAGAAGAATTAAATCAATTTGAGAGAAGCAAAGTATGGAAACTAGTTCCTAGGCCTAGTGATCACTCTATAATTGGAACTAAATGGATATTCAAGAACAAAATGGATGAAAATAGTGTGATCATAAGGAATAAGGCTAGGTTAGTTGCACAAGGCTATAGACAAGAAGAAGGTATAGATTATGATGAAACCTATGCACCGGTAGCTAGACTAGAGGCAATAAGAATGTTACTTGCCTTTGCATGTTATAAAAACTTCAAATTATATCAAATGGATGTAAAAAGTGCATTTCTAAATGGTTTCATTAATGAAGAAGTCTATGTTGAGCAACCTCCTGGTTTTGAAAATCATGAATTTCCTGAACATGTTTTTAAATTATCTAAGGCACTCTATGGATTGAAACAAGCTCCTAGAGCTTGGTATGAAAGGTTGTCAAAATTCTTAATAGAAAAGGGATTTTCAAGAGGAAAAGTGGATACCACCTTATTCATCAAGAATAAAAATAAGGATTTACTAGTTGTTCAAGTCTATGTAGATGATATTATTTTTGGTTCAACTAATGAGTCCTTATGCCAAGAGTTTGCTAAGATCATGCAAGAAGAATTTGAAATGAGCATGATGGGAGAACTCACATTCTTCTTGGGACTTCAAGTGAAGCAAACAAAGGATGGAACCTTCATCAATCAAGCAAAGTACACTAAGGACTTGCTCAAGCGATTTGGAATGGACAATTGCAAACCTCAAGCCACTCCAATGGGCACCAACATCAAGCTTGATAAAGATGAAAGTGGTAAGTGTGTAGACACTAAACTCTATAGGTCTATGATAGGCTCATTGCTTTATTTAACTGCAAGTAGACCAGATATTTTGTTTAGTGTATGCCTTTGTGCTAGATTTCAATCCTCTCCTAGGGAATCACATCTATTAGCAACTAAGAGGATCTTTAGATACCTCAAAGACACTCCCTCACTAGGACTTTGGTACCCCAAAGACTCAACTTTTACCCTTCATGCATTTTCAGATGCAGATTTTGGAGGATGCAAAATAGATAGGAAAAGTACTTCAGGTACTTGCCAATTCTTAGGAAATAGACTAATCTCTTGGTTCTCCAAGAAACAAAACAGTGTGGCTCAGTCCACAACTGAAGCTGAATACATAGCAGCAGGTAGTTGTAGTGCTCAAGTGTTGTGGATTAAACAATAAATGAAAGATTATGGCATTGACATGAAACAAGTCTCTATTAAATGTGATAATACCAGTGCCATTAATCTATCTAAAAATCCTATTCAACACTCTAGAACCAAGCACATAGAAATTAGGCATCACTTCCTTAGAGACCATGTGCAAAAGGGGGATATAATTCTAGAGTATATTGATACTTTACATCAAATAGCTGATATATTCACCAAACCCCTTGATAGAGATAGGTTTTGCATTCTTAGGGGTGAATTAGGACTTATGAATGCTCCCTAAGATGTTTGTACTTCAAAATCTTGATTTTAAATTGTCTTAAAAAGTGATTTTCAATGATTTTTCTGGGCAACAAGTATGAGAGATCGATCTCCTATTCATATAGATCGATCTCCATATCTCAAATAAGCCTAAATCATTAAGGTTAAGCTAAGCAGATCGATCTTCTAACCATAAGATCGATGTTCTTACGTCTCTATTAAAAAGCAGATCGATCTGTCTATTCGACAGATCGATCTCTCCAAGCTTCTGTATTTCTGAAGATCGATCTATGCATTTGGCAGATCGATCTCTCTAAGCCTCTGTTAAACTGAAGATCGATCTGTGCATTTGGGAGATCGATCTCCTTAAGCCTCTGTTTGCTAACAGATCGATCTGTTCATGCGACAGATCGATCTCCCTTGGCTTCTGGAAATGACAGATCGATCTCCTATGCCCTGAACTATAAAAACTGGCCAGAAATCCCCAAATTTCAAAATCTAAACTTCAAAATCCCTAACTTCCCTCGCACCACCTCTCTCGATTCCTCCTCAGATCGATCTCGGTACGGCCTTCATTGCATCTCCGTGTCATTTCCTGGTATAGTAACCAACATTCCTCATTGTTTTCTCAAAAATTTCTTAAGTTTTGTGCTCAATTTCTCACTAGGTCAAATCCAGTTACTGTTTCATTGGTTAGTTGTTTAGAGAACTAGTTTTAAGGGTGTCTTGTGTCTAGAAAAATGCCTCGTATTAAGAGAACAGCCAATAGAGAATCTGGACCAACCTCCTTCCAACCACCTTCTACCTCTTCAGTCACTACCTTTAACAGGTGTTTTAAAACACCTGCCAAAAGGAAGCGATATGAAGAATACTTTTCAACCATGCCAATTAAACATTGGCGCACAATCGATTTCTCTTTCCTCAATCGAATTGATTTTTCGTATTTGTCTAAATTTGAGGAGTTTGGTTGGATGCCCTTTCTGAAAATAAATACTCCCGTCCCTCCAAATATCGTTCGTGCATTCTTTTCCAATGCCGAACTCAATTATGATCCTATCGACTCTTGTCAAATTCTTGGTTTCACAACGTATGTCATGGGAAGGTCCATTGCCGTAACCACTGAAATTTTAGCCCAAGCCTTTGACATATGCGATGAGGGTTTGACGAACGAAGATGAGGAAGTTCCTTTGGAGTTTGACATTCCCGGGGATAAGGCGAGTGAACTCCCAATGCATCCCCGGCTACTTCACCTCATCATCTCGTGGAACCTTCGTCCATTTGGTACCCGACATTCGACTGTTAGGAGGTTAGATAGGTTTTGGATTCACCATATTCATTCCACCAGTCAAAAACCCAACCTCGTCCATTTTATCTTTCAAGACTGGTTAAAGATTGTACGAGGCCAAGCCACAACGATCGTGTTTCCTCAACCAGTGGCGCACTTTCTTCAACGGCTCAAGATAGATAGTAGCTGCGAAACCGGTGAACTGCCCTCTCCCAAGAGCGTCCTCAACATCGGGACCCTCCATCACATGGGATACTACAAAGATTTCCGGGGCGACTGGAAGAAGAAGAGGGAACAGCAGCCTGCTAAAGCTATGGAGGAAGACCCCTCCGCTGAGCCTATGGACCCACCTGCTGCACCGGCTACGGGTCCATCGTCCTCGACTCCTCAGACCACTGTACCTGCATCCTCACCTGCTGGCATGGAGCTCATTATGACAATGATGAGTGAGCTCAACGGAAAGATCGATGAAGACTTTGCAAACCTTCTACAACTCAGCAGCGGAGGTTCGACGACTTGAACCAAAGAGTGGATGCAGTTCATGCAACTCAACAGCGGATGTTCGACGACTTGAACCGAAGAGTGGATGAAGTTCATGAGGCTCAGGAGGCGATGTTTGATGAGATTCAAGACACTTGCACTCACGTTGAGGATCTCATGGATCGCGTTCCTCCTCCACCATAGGATCTAGTTGCTCGATTTAGTTTAGTTATATGTTTTGTTTTTGCTACTTGTTGTTATTTTGATTGCATTTGCTTGAAATGAACTGCCATTTGTCTGTTGACTAAGTTTCAATGAAAATGTTCATTTTGAAATGACATGAATTTTCTTTCTTGCTATTGATATGACAAAAAGGGGGAGAAGAAAAGAAAACATGTGATTGTGGTCAAGAGGAATAAAACGTTTTAAGAAGGTTTTTAAGAAACATCTCTAAATGAATGGTTAAAATGAGGGGGAGTTAAAATAGTAACAAAGTTAAAAGCTAAAAGAAAGGGGGAGCTCACAAAAAGGGGGAGCTTTTGCAAAATAACTAAACATGTTGATTGAATAAGTTTTGTCATATCAAAAAGGGGGAGATTGTTGAGTTAATATATTTTGAAATGACAAAACAAGTAAATTCAATAATATAAAAATGATATAAAAACATGTTTAGAGGTTATCAGTACCAGAACTTAGAGTTCTGTTGATGAGAGATCGATCTGGGTTATGAGAGATCGATCTCCTGGGTTTTTACTTAATGAGAGATCTCGATCTGGCTAAAGCTAGAGTTGAGAGATCGATCTGGTCTAGGAAGAGATCGATCTCCTTTAAAAGCATAAGACTGTAGATCGATCTGAAAGATTGATCCACACTCAAACAGAGAACTTATGAGATCGATCTGTTAAGGAAGAGATCGATCTCCTCAAAGTCAGAGAGCTAAGGAGATCGATCTGAGATATTGAGAGATCGATCTCCCCACTACGAAACTGCATGGCAGATCGATCTGTAGATCGATCTTACCTTAAACAGAGAGATCATGAGATCGATCTGCCTATTCGACAGATCGATCTCCCCTATCATTTTCAAATTAACAGATCGATCTGCTAACCTATGAGATCGATCTCCTTGTGTTTTTGTGCGTTGATCTTGCAGGATTTATAACTAAGAGATCGATCTGGCCAAGAAAGCAGATCGATCTGGCACACTACTGGAGGTACCCAACGGCTAGTTTCTGCAAAATCTCAATGGGAAAAACAGCATTTAATGCTCCAACTACCAATCCTTCAGTATTTAACCAAGCATTGAAGACAAAGAGAACAGAGACATTATTGCTGCACATTTTCTACATTCTCAAGCTTTCAACACTTTCATTCCTTGTGTCTTCATTCCTCATTTATTGAGATTCATTGTATAAGCTTAAGTGCAAAAGCTATATTTGTCCTACCTACATTAAAGCTTCATTTTTGTATTCATCCTTATCTTGAGAGAGAAGAGGATTGTTCCTCTGTGAGATAAATTGTAAGAGGGTGAATACATTTTCATATTACAAAGGGTAGAGAGGTTATTCCTTAACCTGTAAAAGGAACATTGTAAACTTCTGTTGAAAGAGAGTAAGAAAGCACTTGACAAGAAGGTCAAGGAGAGAGGACGTAGGCAAGAGTTTGGCCGAACCTCTATAAACTATTGTGTTTGTTTCTCTCTTCCCTATCTTGCATTAAATTGTTTAATTTTGTTATATTGCTTACTTTCATTTGCAAATTAAAATAGGATTAAATTAAAATTTGCTGTTAACGTTAGGAAACCGATTCACCCCCCCTCTCGGTAGAGCCATCACAAACTGTGATCTGTCATTGGTTGGTTCAAGTTCATCACCTGTATGTGTCCAGGCTCCATCAGAGAAAGGCGTTTCTGGTTTCGCTATTGATTTTCTTATGGGTGGCGTTTCTGCTGCCGTCTCCAAAACTGCTGCTGCTCCAATTGAACGTGTGAAGCTCTTAATTCAAAATCAGGATGAGATGATTAGGGCTGGTCGGCTCTCTGAACCTTACAAGGGAATTGGTGATTGCTTTAAAAGAACAGTGCAAGATGAGGGCATAGTGTCATTGTGGAGAGGAAACACAGCTAATGTGATCCGTTATTTCCCCACTCAGGTTATTAATATCCTCAAAGAAATAGCCCTATCTTCATTCTAATTCAGAGCTGTGTGATTATTTATTTTCTCTGATTTTATTTTATTTTTGCTTCAGGCCTTGAACTTTGCCTTCAAGGATTACTTTAAGAAACTGTTCAACTTTAAGAAGGACCGAGATGGCTACTGGAAGTGGTTTGCTGGCAACTTGGCATCTGGTGGTGCCGCTGGTGCTTCTTCCCTTCTCTTTGTCTATTCCTTGGATTATGCCCGAACTCGTCTTGCTAATGATGCCAAAGCTGCAAAGAAAGGAGGAGAGAGGCAATTCAATGGCTTGGTTGATGTATATAAGAAGACTCTCAAGTCAGATGGTATTGCTGGCCTTTATCGTGGCTTCAACATTTCATGTGTTGGCATCATTGTGTACCGTGGTCTTTACTTTGGAATGTATGATTCTTTGAAGCCCGTGGTCCTCGTTGGAAAGTTGCAGGTTAGTAGATTTTTGGATGGTCCTTTGGGCTAGAATTTTCAGTACACTTTTTGCTGTTGGCATCAACTAATATTCGTACTATATTGTAGTGATTTCTGAACGTTGACAAAAGGATTTTTGTCATGTCCCTTTTTAAATCAGGATAGCTTCTTTGCTAGCTTTGCTCTTGGTTGGATTATTACCAACGGTGCTGGTCTTGCCTCCTACCCTATTGACACTGTTCGTAGAAGAATGATGATGACATCTGGAGAAGCTGTCAAGTACAAGAGCTCACTTGATGCGTTCTCTCAGATCCTTAAGAATGAGGGTGCCAAGTCTCTCTTTAAGGGTGCTGGTGCAAACATCCTCCGAGCAATTGCTGGTGCCGGTGTGCTTGCAGGCTATGATAAGCTCCAAGTGATTGTATTTGGACAGAAGTATGGTTCTGGCGGGGCATAATCATGGCGACTATCTTTTCTACATAAATACAGATGGATGAAAATATATAATTTGCAATTTAATTCGATTCCAGACTTTCGTAGAACATCGATCCTTTTAAAGGAAAGTTTACTCCTTTTTCCCCTGGATTAATATATATATATATATATATATATATATATATATATATATATATATATATTTATATATTTACTTTTTCTGTTCCAACTATTGTTAATTGTTGTGTTCTTACACTGGAAATTGTTAAGAGACTGCATCTTCTTTGTTTGACTAAACAATCCGAGCGTAAAAGCAATTCACTGAAATCTTCGGCGCTAAGCAGCTAACAGTCGGGACTTCTGGCTGTTGCTGTTCATTCATTGGGATTCGGTTCAAATGTTACTTACTACTTATAAAACATCTTTCCCGCCCTTTATTCAACCCATTTCAGCAACGGGCAAACCGAAACATCCAAACAGCTATACCTCTACGCAGACAATCTGGATGACCCTTCTTCTCTATGTTATCATCAATTCTCAGGTCTCTAAATTTCGTTTCTAGACCTCCGTTAAACCCTTCTCTCCTTTCTTCTCTTCACACACGTTCGCTTCCTACTCTCAAACGAAAAAAACCTCCCACCAACTGTAATAAAACCTGTGCTTTGTTTTTCAACAACCCATTTCTCTCGATCCTACAAGAATGCTAATCCTTACCCCAACTGAAACAAATCCAAACCCAAATGACCACCAAAGGCTTAATGTTAGACGTCTCCTTTTCCAGCCGCCTTATTGCCTTCTGCGCTTTATCTCAACACAAAAATCTTGATAATTGCATTAAATTTTTGTACAATTCGCAAAACCCCAATGTTTTTTCATGGAATGTTACTATTAGAGGTTGGGCAGAGAGTGACAACCCCAAAGACGCCTTTTTTTTTTTATAAGAAAATGCTTAAAAATGATGGGTGCATTAGGCCGGATAATTATACTTACCCTTCTTTGCTTAAAGTTTGCTCCTTTTTAATGTTTAAGTATTTGGGTTTTGGAATTCACGGTCATGTTTTGAAATTGGGTTTTGATGCAGATATATATGTTCACAATGTGTGATCCACTGTTTGGTTTCATCTGGGGAATTGGAGTTGGCATCTAATGTGTTGATGGAAGTTGTGTGAGAGATTTGGTTTCTTGGAATTCTTTTATTAATGGCTATGTTTGGAGTGGGAGAGCAAAGGAGGCAATAGGGGTTTATAGGAAAATACAGGAACAGGGAGTTGAGTCAGATGAGGTGACGATGATTGGGGTAGTTTCCTCGTGTGCACAGCTGGAAGATTTGAAACTTAGGAGAGATTTTCATAAGTATATTGAAGAGCATGGATTGAATTTGACAATTCCACCAGCCAATAGACTCATGGACATGTATGTTAAGTGTGAGAGTCTTGACAAAGCACAAAGGATATTTGATAACATGGAGAAGAAAACAATTGTTTCTTGTACTACAATGGTCGTTGGATATGCTAGATTATGGCTTTTGGATGCTGCTTGGAAGCTTTTTGATGAGATGCTTGAGAAGGATGTACCGTGGAATGCAATAATTGGAGGTTATGTTCAAGCCAAGTGCAGTAACGAGGCTTTGGCTCTGTTTCATGAAATGCAGGTTTGGTAGAAGAGGGTGGTAAATATTTTACCCAGATGACATCTAAGTTCGGTCTGTCCCCTCAGCTTAAGCACTATTCTTGCATGGTGGACCTTCTTGGTAGGGTGGGCTTTTAGATGAAGCTGAAGAGCTTGTCAAGAGCATGGCAATTGAGGCTGATGCGTGGTGTGGGGAGCACTGTTCTTTGCATGTCGGATGCATGGAAATTTTTTGATGGGAGAAAGAGCTGCTTTAGAACTTCTAGAACTGGACCCTCATGATAGTGGCATTTATGTACTGCTTGCCAATATGTATGCGGACGCTAATATGTGGGAGGAAGCGGGGAAAGTTAGGAAGATGATAAGAGAGAGAGGAGTAGAGAAGACTCTTGGATGTAGCGCAATTGAGGTAAATGGAACTGATTATGAGTTTATTATTAGAGATAAGTCTCACCCTCAATCTGAACAGATTTACGATTGCTTAATTCAGCTAACACGACAATTGGAAATTGCTGAATTTACAAATGGTCTTCCTAAATATTACAATGACTTCCTCTCGGGTTTGGAACTTGAAACCCAACAGTCTAGTCCAATGGAAATTATTCAATAAAGGCTTTACTATAAGGTATTCTAATAATTGGTTGTTCCAGTTGCTCTGTGGTTTTCAAAACTCAGTGGCTGTATGCTTGCCATTCAGGTTATATTTTTCCATTGAACATGTGATTGTTAGAGCAACTTTTCTCGCCTCCGGCATTGTTCCATTATTCAATATTTCCAAGATTAAGTCCAAAATTGGATGAAATCTGATCAGAAGATTGCAGATATTTTTCATGATCTATCTATATCTGAAAGGGTTTACTGTAGAGGGTGACAGATTCAAAAAATTATTCTCCTTGCATAATGTTCTTTAGTGTTCCAACTTTCCCTGGCATTGAGTCTTATCTGGAGATATTTTAATTGGACAGAAGTTCAGGACTTCATACATGAGTCCTCAAATGTTTTTAACGGTAGTTTGGCATCTGTTTTGGTGCTTTTTTTTTGGGCTTTGATCCGTATTTGTCTTGCTGCCAAAAACATTGAGGCTGCATGCTGTAATGGGCGGAAGTGGCAATTGGTTGACTACTTTGATGTCTGCATGATGACTACCAATTGCCGAGTCTTACTGGGTTTGACTTTAGATTTTGTGTTTCATTCAGAATAGTTGGATTATCTTAACCAATGGTCCTTTTGATAGGGTAAAGTATATTTGTAATCTCAAATTTTTTATATAAATTTTATTTTAATTCTTAATTTTTAAATTGTTTTATAATAGTTCTAAACCTTTTTAAAGGATGTCCTCAATTTTTACATAAAAATAAGAGAAAATTACAAATTAAAGTAATGGATATAAAATTATTACTATTTATTATCATATTAAAATATATTTATTAAAAAAGAAAGTAAAACTTTTAAAATTTTTAAGAAAAAAATAAAATACCATTTTGTCTTTGATTTTGAAAATTTATTTAAAGTAAGAAGAAAAATAACCCTATAGTTTCTTTCTGAATAATAAAAACATATATTTATAAATTTTGATCAAAATTATAAATTATATCTTATTAAAACTAAAGATAGAATTTTTTAACAAAAAAATGAAATGTACCTAAATATTTTCTTAGCACAAAACAAAACAGAAGTAAATATTAATTAACAATCCTAGAAAGTACTTTTTATAAATTATTACTAATATAATTTGAAACTTTTTAAATTTATGTTAACCTAACACAACCGACTATAATCTCTTGAGAAAATAATTTATTAGAAGTAATTTATTCAAAATCACTCATCAAATCCACTTAATTCCTTCTCCAATTTATGTTTAAGACTATAGTTAGATTAGAGGTGTTCATAGATTAGGATAGGTTGGGTTCGAGCCAAACTTAGTTAAGGTATTAAGAAATTAAACATGAGTTCAAACTCGGTCCAACCTTATTTTTCAGGCCTAACTTTTTTTAGAAGCCAATTTTTACTCACAATATATAAATGGTATGATCTAAACGTATTACTGTAAGTGCACGGGTCGTACAAGTAATAATGAGATTTGAGTCTCTAATTATTGTCTCACAGAGAAGTTGATCAGCCTAATTAACTACCGGTTAATCTTACCCTAAGTATATCCAAGTAAATTATGAAATTCAAGTACGTGATCTACTAAGTTTAAAATTAAAAGTACTGAAAATAATAACAATTATGAACTGATGAAAATAAAATAGAGCAAAAATTACTTACAAAATTTCGAGCAATTAAAAACAATAACCTACAAAAGATAATTAAAACAATTAAAATGAATTAACGCAACTAAAATAAAATGCAAATATGAAAATAAAGAAATAAAATTAAACTAAAATTTAAACAAACTTAAAATAAAAATGCATGTAGTTAAACTAATAAAAATTGCAAATTAAACTAACCTAAAATCTAATAAAAAATGAAGACTAAATTAAAAATGCATGAAACATATTTAATCTAAATTAATTCTAAATGCAACTCATAAAATACTAAACTAAAATAAAGTCCTAAAACATATAATATAAAATTAACTACTAACTAAAAATTAAAACTGAAAATTAAATTAACATGCAAAAATATTAAAACTAACTTACCATTTAATTGACTAAACTAACTAACTAATAACTAACAAATGCATGAAAATACTAAAAATGCATTAAACTATAACAATGTAATGTGGCCAAACATGACCTTAGAGAACATCAAAAACCAAGTGGTTCCGATTTTTCAATGTACACGTTCTTCTAAAATGCATTTCCAGGCATGCTCGGTTTGTCCTCTGCTCCAGGTGTGTCGGTCCTGTCCAGCGCATGTCCTGCTTCTGCTGTTCTTGGTTCAGTGCTGTGTCCTGCTGTTCTCGGTCCTGTCCAGCGCATGTCCTGCTTCTGCTGTTTTGCTGCTGCTCCAGGCTCCAGGTGTGTCTTACTGCTCTTGGTTTTGGTTGTCTCCAAGTGCTGCTGTCCAAGTGCTGCATAGGTCCTCGACACTTTGCTCAGATGTTATCTGCTGCTCCAGGCTGCTGTGCATCTGCTACCAGTACCCGCAGCATGTCACCAGCGTTAGTCTACACAATCCCACACATACAACAGCTACTGCCAATCTCTGCTTCAGTTCGGTATTCAACAGATGCAGTTGGGATTACTCCAGCACACCTTTTCTCGGCTACAGGTGTTGTCCTCACCTACTCACACGCAGCATCTGCAATATATCAACACCCAATGCCAACACTGCGTACTTTTCATTCAGCTGCAAAACCGAGCAGCACCATCACTAGCCTCTTTGCAGCATGCACTATCAGACCTCTATCAACTGCAACCACGTACTCTAGCGCTGTTCCAAGCAAAGGAACTAGCAGCACATCTGCCCTGCTTAGATCGTCACCCAGTCACACCACTAACCCATCACGTCCCAGCAATATAGTGTGTTGAGTTAATATATTTTGAAATGACAAAACCAAGTAAATTCAATAATATAGAAATGATTTAAAACATGTTTAGAGGTTCTAAGTACCAAAAACTAAGTATTTAAGGATGCGAGATCGATCTGGTGAGATGAGAGATCGATCTCTTGGGTTTTCTAGTATGAGAGATCGATCTCATGAGAATATGAGATCGATCTGCTAAAGGATTGAAAATCCAAAGAGACTGTATAAGATATTAAGAAAGCAGAAGATCGATCTGTAAGGGTTATAAGATCTATCTGATTATTACAGAATGTCTGTGAGATCGATCTGGTTTAGGAAGAGATCGATCTCCAAAGGGTAAAGGTCGTAGATCGATCTGTAGATCGATCTATGCTCAAACAGAGAGTTTATAAGATCGATCTCATGAGGATAGATATCGATCTCCCCAAAGTCAGAGAGTTAAGGAGATCGATCTAGGATGTTTAGAGATCGATCTCCTCTCTACGAGAATACTAGCTAGATCAATCTGAAAATCGATCTTGCCTCAAACAGAGAGATTGGAAGATCGATCTGCTGGTTCGACAGATCGATCTTCACTAACATTTTCAAATATAAGATCAATCTCTACAAATAAGATATCGATCTCCATGCTTCAAGTTGCTTTATAATCGTAGGAAATTAAACTAAGAGATCGATCTGGTCATAATGGGAGATCGATCTGGCACTCTACTGGAGGTTCCCAACGGCTCTTTCTGCAAAATCTTCAACGGAAAAAATAGCATTAAATGCTCCAAGCATTAAATGCTCTAACTACCAATCCTTCAGTATATAATCAAGCATTGAAGACACTGAGAAAGGAGAGACTATTGCTGCACATTCTGTATATTCTCAAGAGTTTAATTCTTTCATTCCAATTGTCTTCAATCCTCATTTATTGAGTTTGTTGTATAAGCTTGTGTGCAAAAGCTGTATTTGTCCTACCCATATAAAAAGCTTGATATTGTATTCATCCTTGCTTTAAGAGAGAAGATGATTGTTCCTCAGTGAGATAATCTTTGTAAAAGGGTGAATACTTCTTTGTATAAAAAGGGTAGAGAGGTTATTCCTTAACCTGAAAAAGGGAGTGTGTAACTTTCGTTGAAAGTGAGAAAGAAAGCACTTGACAAGAAGGTCAAGGAGAGAGGACGTAGGCAAGAGATTGGCCGAACCTCTATAAACGACTGTGTTTGATATTCTCTTCCTTATCTTGCTTTAATTTGGTTTAATACATTATATTGCTTATTCATTATTTGTTAATTAAGCTCAAATTAGTTTAAATTTACCATTAACATTAGAAAATCGATTCACCCCCTCTCGGTAGAGCCAACAATTGGTATCAGAGCTAGGACTCT
Organism: Firmiana major; assembly: GCA_033439115.1. NCBI lineage: Eukaryota > Viridiplantae > Streptophyta > Magnoliopsida > Malvales > Malvaceae > Firmiana > Firmiana major. Next base: position 20,103,488 of record CM065905.1, read on the forward strand.
TTGATCACATAGGAATAACTTCCTAAGAGTTAGAAACGATCTAATGGCTCACAACAATATAGCAACTAGCTTAGTAGGAGAGGGGCACTCTACGGTTAGGCCTCCTATGTTCAATGGGGAACATTATACTTATTGGAAGACTAGGATGATGTTATTCATTCAAGCAAATGATTATGAAGTATGGAGGATTATCACTAAAGGACCTCAAATCCCTACAAAAAGAATAGAGGGAAGAGATATCCCTAAAGAAGAAGATGAATGGGATTCAAATGATGTTAAAAGTGCTCAGCTAAATGCTAAGGCCATGCACACCTTATTTTGTGCTTTAGGGCCAAATGAATACAATAGAGTCTCCGGTTGTGACAATGCCAAACAAATTTGGGACAAATTGGCAATAACTCATGAGGGTACAGCCCAAGTAAAGGAGACTAAGGTAGGAATGCTCACACATGACTATGAGCTATTTAGGATGAAGGAAGGAGAGTCAATCAGTGATATGTTCACTAGATTCACTGATGTAATTAATGGATTAAAATCATTAGGAAAAATATACGCTAATATAGAAATGGTCAAGAAAATATTAAATAGCCTACCAAAATCATGAGAGGCTAAAGTGACTGCAATTGAGGAATCCAAGGACCCTCACACATTGTCACTAGATGAATTAATAGGTTCACTACTCACTTATGAGATGAAATTAAGAAGAAATGAAGAGCCACCCAAGAAAGTGGGAGTTGCTCTAAAATCAATTACTCAAGAGGAGATTAAAAATGAGAGTGGTAGTGAAGAAGATCTTGAGATGGCAATGTTTGCCAAAAGGTTTAACAAATTCTTGAGAATGAGAGCTAGTGGTAGTAATAGGAGAAACCACAAGAGAGATCAAGAAGAGGTAGGAAGAAAAGATACAATTGTGTGTTATGAATGTAAAAAACCAGGACACATTAAGTTTAACTGCCCTCTTCTTAAAAGGTCCAATGATAGGTTCCACAAAAAGAAGGCAATGGTGGCTACATGGAGCGACAGTGACTGCTCCGATGATGACTCAAATGAGGACATTGCCAACTTATGCTTCATGACTATTGAGGATGAAAAGGTAACTTCAAACCTCAATGAATACTCTTTTGATGAATTGCAAGATGCCTTTGATGATCTTGCATTGGAATATGAATGCATGAGTATGAAATATAAGAAGATAATATCTAAATTGAAGAAAGAAAATGAGTTAATTCTAGAGGACATATTAGAATGTGAAAAGAAACTAGAAATTACGAATCTTGAAATTTGTGACTTAAAAGAAAAATATAGTAATCTACATAATTCCTTTAATAGATTTTATATGGGTCAGCAAAAGTTAGATAAAATGTTAGAAACTCAAAGGGCATTCTTTGATAAAAATGGGTTAGGATATAATGTAAAAAGTAGAGAGACTCATCTCAAAAGCTTCATTGCTAGAAAGAGCATGAATAAACCTTCAACTACTTGTTCATATTGTAATAGGAAGGGACATGCATCACATAATTGCAATATGAAGATGACCACTCTTAAAGGAAAAATAGTAAAAAGAATGTGGGTTCCAAAAGAAGTAATTAACTCAAAAGATTTTAATGCATTAGCAAAATGGATCCCAAAGGGATCAAGAATTGCATTCACTAACCTCAAAGGACCCAAGAGAATTTGGGTACCTAAGGTATGAGTTTGATTTTTGATTGTAGGTAATTGAGCATTGCCACAAAGCTAAAACAAAAGAAGCTTGGTACTTGGACAGTGGATGCTCAAGGCACATGACGGGTGAGAAGAGCCACTTCAACTCATTTAAATCAAAGGTTGGTGGAGAAGTCACGTTTGGGGACAACTCCAAAGGCCAAGTTGAAGGGAGTGGCTCAATAGGTAATGACTATTTTTCATTAGAAAAAGTATTGCTTGTTAGGGGTCTAAAGCATAACTTACTAAGCATAAGTCAACTTTGTGACAAAGGTTACAAAGTAATTTTTGATTGCATGAAATGTCATGTTATAGATCCTAAGTCAAATAAAGTTCTTTTTCTAGGTCATAGGCAAGGTAATATATACATTGTCTATCTTAATGAACTCAAAAATGAAAACATATGCCTAATGGTAGACAATGAAAAAGAATCTTGGTTATGGCATAGAAGACTAGGTCATGCTAGCATGCATGTGTTATCTAAGTTAGCTAGAAAGGATCTAGTTATAGGATTACCCAAGTTGTCCTTTGAATATGAAAAAATATGTGAAGCTTGTGTTAAAGGAAAACATAAAAGGACAACATTTAAGCCTAAGAATAGTGTATCCACCACTAGGCCTCTTCAATTACTCCACCTAGATTTATTTGGACCAACTAGAACAACAAGCCTTGGTGGGAAACACTATGGATTTGTAATAGTTGATGATTACACTAGGTTCACTTGGGTGTTCTTTTTGAGAGTGAAAAATGAAGCTTTAGAAAAGTTCATAGCTTATACAAAAGTGACTCAAAATGAAAAAGGATATACAATAACTAGTATTAGAAGTGATCATGGCAAAGAGTTTGAAAATATAGGATTTGATGAGTATTGCAATGATCAAGGAATTAGCCATAATGTTTTAGCCCCTAGGACACCACAACAAAATGGAGTGGTTGAGAGAAGAAATAGAACATTTGAAGAAATGGCTAGAACCATGTTGTGTGAAAATAATTTACCAAAATATTTTTGGGCTGAAGCTATAAATACATCTTGCTATATCATTAATAGAGCCATGATTAGACCCATGCTAAAGAAAACTCCTTATGAGCTTTACAAAGGTAAGAAGCCTAACATTAGCTACTTCCATCCTTTTAGCTGCAAATGTTTTGTCTTAAATAATGAGAAAGATAATTTAGGAAAATTTGATGCTAAGAGTGATGAGGGAATCTTTCTAGGATATTCCTTAAATTCAAAGGCTTATAGGGTATATAACAAAAGAACATAGATGGTTGAAGAATCAATCATGTAATATTTGATGAGTCAAATGATTTACCTAAAGATTCAACCAATGAAGAGGATGTAGGAATATTCGATGAAAACTTAAAGGAAATTCCAAAATTAGAAGAAGATCTATTAGAAAAACTTGACTTAAATAAAGAAGATGAAGAAGAAATAGAGATGTTAGAGAGAGAGTCTAGAGCACCAAGAGAATTAGGATATGTAAAAGATTGTGAAATAGTGGGAGATCCAACTCTTGGAGTTAGAACTAGATCATCTCTAAGGAATATGTGTCAATATATAGCCTTTGTGTCTCAAATAGAACCTAGAAATGTCAATGAAGCCTTAGATGACAATAATTGGTTCTTAGCAATGCAAGAAGAATTAAATCAATTTGAAAGAAGCAAAGTGTGGAAACTAGTCCCTAGGCCTAGTGATCACTCTATAATTGGAACTAAATGGATATTCAAGAACAAGATGGATGAAAATAGTGTGATCATAAGAAACAAGGCTAGATTAGTTGCACAAGATTATAGACAAGAAGAAGGAATAGACTATGATGAAACTTATGCACCGGTAGCTAGATTAGAAGCAATTAGAATGCTACTTGCCTTTGCATGTTATAAAAACTTCAAGTTATATCAAATGGATGTAAAGAGTGCATTTTTAAATGGTTTCATTAATGAAGAAGTGTATGTTGAACAACCTCCCGGCTTTGAAAATCATGAATTTCCTGAACATGTTTTCAAACTATCTAAGGCACTCTATGGTTTGAAACAAGCTCCTAGAGCATGGTATGAAATGTTGTCAAAATTCTTAATAGAAAAAGGATTTGCAAGAGGAAAAGTAGATACCACTTTATTTATCAAAAATAAAAATAAATATTTACTAGTTGTTCAAGTGTATGTAGATATTATTTTTGGATCAACTAATGAATCTTTATGCCAAGAGTTTGCTAAGATCATGCAAGGTGAATTTGAAATGAGCATGATGGGAGAGCTCACTTTCTTCTTGGGACTTCAAGTGAAGCAAACAAAGGAAGGAACCTTCATCAATCAAGCAAAGTATACTAAGGATTTGCTCAAGCGATTTGGAATGAACAATTGCAAACCTCAAGCAACTCCAATGGGCACCAACATCAAGCTTGATAAAGATGAAAGTGGTAAGTGTGTAGACACTAAACTCTATAGGTCTATGATTGGTTCATTGCTCTATTTAACTGCAAGTAGACCAGACATTTTATTTAGTGTATGCCTTTGTGCTAGATTTCAATCCTCTCCTAGGGAATCACACTTATTAGCAACCAAAAGGATCTTTAGATACCTTAAGGACACTCCATCTCTAGGACTTTGGTACCCCAAGGACTCCACTTTTACACTTCATGCATTTTCAGATGCAGACTTTGGGGGATGCAAAATAGATAGGAAAAGTACTTCAGGTACCTGTCAATTCTTAGGGAATAGATTAATCTCCTGGTTCTCTAAGAAACAAAATAGTGTGGCTTAGTCCACAACTGAAGCTGAATACATAGCAGCAGGTAATTGTAGTGCTCAAGTGTTGTGGATTAAACAACAAATGAAAGACTATGGTATTAACATGAAACAAGTCTCTATTAAATGTGATAATACCAGTGTCATCAATCTATCTAAAAATCCTATTCAACACTCTAGAACTAAGCACATTGAGACTAGACACCATTTTTTTAGAGACCATATTCAAAAGGGAGATATAATTCTAGAGTATATTGACACTTTACATCAAATTGCTTGTCATGCCCCGCTTTCGGGAACCCTTCTATCCATACATTCTCTACTACGGTTGGGCTGTGAGAAGATGCAATTACTAAAAATTTATTTATTTACAGCGGAATATTTAAAACTTTAATTCACACTCCCAGGTGTGTGTGTAAAGACACAAAATTAATTGTATAAATACCAAGTGTTTACATATCATCCCCATAATACTGATTACAATTCCAAGATATAACTGTGCGATACATATATTAGATACAAAATACTCCTGTATACAAATCTTATACCTTTGCGGATTGTGGGAGCTGTTCAACACAAAAGACTTAGAGACCACCGCTCTTTTACTTCTCAGTACCTGGAGGGGGAAAATAGTGGGATGAGCAAACCATGGCTCAGTAAGGAAATGTATGCTAGCAGGTAGATATCGTACTACCTACACAGCCCATGCATGCATAAACCAAAACCATGTTTTCGTTATAAATGGAAATATCATACGAACAATGCATTTAAACACATGTTTCTCAATAGCATTTTCGTGTAAATCAAATGTCAAACTTCCATTTAAAACATGCTCATAAATAGTGCCCTCATGGCACGAATGTGAAATCGGAGATTTATTAAAACACGAAATCCCTTTCACTTCTCAAATCATTCTTTCTCGCAAATCTCTTTCTTTTCTGAGATTGTCTCTGTTTCTCGATTCTCTGAGACAGGCATGGAATTTTAGGCAATCAAATATCCACGACTTATGGCCACAGTCAGTGATCCCAGGCCTCACTGATCGGGTGTGCACAGGGTATCACTTCGCCTGAAGGGGGATGGGTCAGTCCTACCCTCCGGCTCATTTCAATCCACCGCATCTCCTCGTATACTCACGGTGAAGATACGTCGTGTGTCATCTACGCGATACTCGTACTCACGTGCACCCAGCACGGTACATAGTATACCAACGGGTGACTACACTATTCTACGTACAACCGTGGACCCAAGTCCATACTCCAACTCCGAAGGACTTTTTATCCTTAAACCATGTCTCATATACCAGGCGAGCAAGCAGCGTGACACACAGTCAACGCAAAGCTCCAGCGCGGTACGATCTATCGTTAAGGCCCAGCCCGTTCAATTGGCCGTCGGCTGGTATCCCCTTGGGTCCCAGACCCCCAGGTTTACCTTAACTCAACAAAACAGGTACGAGCATAGTTCTCGCACTTTCTCAAAACCTCCGTGCGAGTTAAACTCCCGCACGGTACATCAAGGCTTTAAACCGGGTGTGAGCTAACGCTTCAACACCAAATCTCATCTCAAAACTGATAGGTGTCTATTTTCTCTTTTTTAAAACTCAAAACACGTTTACTCATACAGCATGCCTCTTCATGCTAAAACATGTAAAATTAGCCAACCTATCATCAACGTTTCTCAATCATAAATAACAATGTAAAATTGAGAAAATCATTGAAAACATGCATATCATGCTATTTCCTTACCCTATCCCATTTCTCAATACACATATACGTCATAGTACTTTACATACTTCCATATCATTTCATAGAATTATAATATCGTACTAGTCCTAGCAATATATCTACGAAATTGCTGTAATTACGTACGAACATCTCTATAGCTAACACACAGTCCCTTACCTCGTTTTACTTGTGTGCAACTATCCGCCTTTATGCTTCTCGCATTCTCATATCGACTTGCTCCGGCGTATCATCCGAAACTGAAATTCATCCATCAACATTTGAGTTAATGTTTCTAACTCTTATTCAACTAAGCATTTATCCAATGCCTTAATTACACATTTTTACCCTTTGTGGTAAATCTCCCAATTTATCCTAATATCAATATTTCCAAACCATTTCCACAACATACTCTTCCACTCAAGATATCCCATTCATAAAAAAATACTCCCACATTCCACTTTCTCACACTTGACTATTTCTAAGCTATATGCATTTCATACCATCCTAGGTAGTTCTATCATGTCTATGCATACTAACTATTTCCCATATCAATATCCAAACCAATGTACTTGGGTATTTGCATTAGAAACTTACCTCATTGGATTTCCTCTTGCTCCAATTAGGATTGCCCTCTATTTCTTCAATCCTTCAAATGGGAAAATGCCTCTAGACTATGTTGTTCTTCTCTTTGATGTGAACAACTTTGTCTCTAATAGCCTCTCCTTAAATCTCACTGAAAATGGCTGGATTTAGGAGTGAGAAACTAGATTTCTTTGAGTTTAAGTGAAATGGAAATGTTTTCCCCGAAATTCTGATGATCCAACTGCTCCCATTTATAGTTTTGACTTGATGAGATCGATCTTCCTTGGGTGGAGATCGATCTGTTCCTCAAAAATTCCTCTTTTCTGAGACGTTTTAAAGGTAGGAGATCGATCTGTCGAGACTGGAGATCGATCTGCTGTCAAACAGAAGCTTAAGGAGATCGATCTGGTCTTAGGGGAGATCGATCTGCTTCCAACCCGAGAGCTAAGGAGATCGATCTGTTCCCTTCCAATTCTCAAGCATTCTGGCTCTCCCAGATCGATCTCTCATCCTATGAGATCGATCTGGCCTTCACAAATTCCAGATTTCTTGCAGTTTTTCTGCAATAACCCTTACCAAACACCCTTAATTTGCTACCATGATCATTTCCTCATTCATTCATCTTTGAGACTTGAAAATGGGATCCATCCTCACTACATACACATTAAAACTTGTGTAGAATCTTTGTATGACCAAATATATACGATATTACTCGAATGGAAATATACACTTATGTAAATCTTTCCTTCCATTTTACTATACTTCTCATATGCCATTTCGGTCACATTCTTCTTGTTTTAAGTTCATTTCTTCCTACTCACTCATAATGCAACTTGTACGTATAATCACAATTCTTATTACAAGTGCGTACATAATCTTATAAACTTACATCGCATATACTTCACATTACAATACATCATCTTACTTATGATTCTATTTACATTCCCATGTTCCTATATACAGCTATACATATACGGGGTCTCACATTGCTGATAGAGATAGGTTTTGTGTCCTTAGAGGTGAATTAGGACTCATGAATGTCCCTTAAGATGTATATGCTTCAAAATCTTGATTTTAAGTTATTTTTAAAAGAGTTTTTCAATGATTTTTCTGGGCAAAAAGTATGAGAGATCGATCTCCTATCAATATAGATCGATCTCCATACTTCAAATGAGCCTAAAGCATAAAGGTTAAGCTAGGCAGATCGATCTTCTCACCCATAAGATCGATCTCCTTAAGCCTCTGTTAAACAGCAGATCGATCTATGCATTTGGCAGATCGATCTCTTTAAGCCTCTGTTAAAAAGTAGATCGATCTATGCATTTGGCAGATCGATCTCCTTAAGCCTCTGTTAAACAGCAGATCGATCTGGACCCTTGACAGATCGATCTCTTTAAGCTTCTGTATTCTGAGGATCGATCTTGTGGAATAACAGATCGATCTCTTCGAGCTTCTGGAAATAACAGATCGATCTGTCGCCTTGACAGATCGATCTCCTGTGCCCTGGACTATAAAAACTGCTCAAAATTTCCAAAATTCAAAATTCGCAAATCTTCAAAATCCCTAAACTCTGTCGCACCTCTGCCTTCGATTCGTCCTCCCAGATCGATCTCGGTACGGTCTTCATCACTTCTCCTCCTCGTTTACTGGTATAGTAACGCATATTGCTAAACTTTTCTCAAAAAATTCTTAGTTTAGTGCCCAATTTCTCTCTAGGTCACATCTAGCTACTGTTCCATTGGTTAGGTTTTAGAGAACTAGTTTTAAGAGTGTCTAGAGAGATTCCTGTGTCTAGTTGCAAGCTCAAATCATGCCTCGTATTAAGAGATTAGCCAATAGAGAATCTAGACCAACCTCCTCACAACCACCCTCTGCCCCTTCAGTCACTACCTTTAACAGGTGTTTTAAAACACCTGCAAAAAAAAAGAGATATGAAGAGTATTTTTCCACCATACCAATTAAACATTGGTGAACCATCGATTTTTCTTTCTTAAACCGTATTGATTTTCCTTATCTACCCAAATTTGAAGAATTTGGTTGGATTTCGTTTCTCAAAATCAATACCCCCGTACCCCTAAACATTGTCAGGGCATTCTTTTCTAATGCCGAACTCACCTATGATCCTGTCGATACTTGCAAAATTCTCGGGTTTACAACGTATGTCATGGGTAAGTCAATTGCAATGACCCTGATGTCTTAGCCCAACCTTTCCACATAAGCAATGAAGGCTTGACCAATGAAGATGAGGAAGTCCCCTTAGAGTTTGACCTTCCCGGGGATAAGGCGAGTGACCTACCAATGCACCCACGGTTACTCCACCTCATTATCTCATGGAATCTTCGTCCTTTCGGTACCCGTCATTCCACCGTTAGGAAGTTAGATCATTTTTGGATCCACCACATCCACTCCACGAGTCAAAAACCCAACCTTGTCCATTTTATCTATGAAGATTGGTTGAAGATCGTACGCGGCCAAGCCACCACGATAGTTTTTTCGCAACCGTTGGCGTACTTTCTACAACAACTTGGAGTGGACTGCAGTTGTGAAACGGGTGAAATGCCCTCCCCAAAGAGTGTCTTAAACATCGAAACACTTCACCACATGGGGTACTACAAGGACTTCCGAGGGGATTGGAAGAAGAAGTGGGAACAGCAGCCTACAGCAGCCATGGAGGAAGATCCCACAGATGAGCCCATTGCTCCACCTGCTGCATCGACTGAGGGTCCATCGTCTTCGACTGCTCAGCCCTCTGCACCTGACCCATCACCCGCTGGCATGGAATCGATTGTGACGATGCTCATGGAGCTGAACCGAAAGATAGATGAAGGTTTTGCAAATCTTCATGCTACTCAGCAAGCGATGTATGATGAGCTTCAAGTCACTCGCACTCACGTTGAGGACCTTATGGATCGATTCCCTCCTCCACCTTATGACTTAGTTGATAAGACTATTTTTGCCACTGTTTTGAAATTACTAGTTGTTGTTTTTGAACTGCATTTGCTTGAATGGAATGATATGTTAGTTATTGTTGCCATATGCTATAATGAAATGAACAATGTGTTGACAGTTGAATTGTTCTTTTAACCTTTAGTGCCATTGATATGATAAAAAGGGGGAGAAGAAAAGAGAACATGTGGGTTGGTTAAAAGATGTTTAAATGGCTTTAAGAAACATGTCTAAAGGTTTAAAGGAATGATTAAAATGAGGAGGAGTTAAGAAAGTAACGAGGTCAAAAGCTAAAAGAAAGGGGGAGCTTACAAAAAGGGGGAGTTTGTGCACAATGCAAATAGGTAACTAAACATGCTTATTGAATAGGTTTTGTCATATCAAAAAGGAGGAGATTGTTGAGTTAATATATTTTGAAATGACAAAACAAGTAAATTCAATAATATAAAGATGATATAAAAACATGTTTAGAAGCTATCAGTACCAGATATTAAGTTCCTGGAGATGAGAGATCGATCTGGTGATATGAGAGATAGATCTCCTGGGTTTTCTAGGATGAGAGATCGATCTCATGAGGATATGAGATCGATCTGCTAAGGTTTGAACCTGTACAAAGGTATTGAGGAAGCTAAGATCGATCTTATAGGGTTATAAGATCGATCTGCCTATTACAGGGTGTTGAGAAGATCGATCTGGTCTAGGAAGAGATCGATCTCCCCTAAAACAAAGGTAAATGCAGTAGATCGATCTATAAGATCGATCTATACTCAAACAGAGAGCTTATAAGATCGATCTGCTATAGGAAGAGATCGATCTCTTCAAAGTCAGAGAGCTAAGGAGATCGATCTGGGTTAATGAAAGATCGATCTCCTCACTACGAGATTACCTGGCAGATCGATTTATAGATCGATCATGCCTCAAACAGAGAGATTGGAAGATTGATCTGCTCTAATATTTTCAAATTATGAGATCAATCTGCTCATATATGAGATCGATCTCCTTGCTTCTTTTTGCCTCGATCTTGCAGGGATTATAACTAAGAGATCGATCTGGTCAAGATGGCAGATCGATCTGGCATTCTACTGGAGGTTTTCAACGGCTCTTTCTGCAAAATCTCAACGGAAAAAACAGCATTAAATGCTCCAACTACCAATCCTTCAGTATATAATCAAGCATTGAAGACATTGAGAAAGGAGAGACTATTGCTGCACATTCTGTATATTCTCACGAGTTTAATTCTTTCATTCCAATTGTCTTCAATCCTCATTTATTGAGTTTGTTGTATAAGCTTATGTACAAAAGCTGTATTTGTCCTACCCACATAAAAAGCTTGATATTGTATTCATCCTTGCTTTAAGAGAGAAGAGGATTGTTCCTCAGTGAGATAATCTTTGTAAAAGGGTGAATACTTCTTTGTATAAAAAGGGTAGAGAGGCTATTCCTTAACCTGAAAAAGGGAGTGTGTAACTTTCGTTGAAAGTGAGAAAGAAAGCACTTGACAAGAAGGTCAAGGAGAGAGGACGTAGGCAAGAGATTGGCCGAACCTCTATAAACGACTGTGTTTGATATTCTCTTCCTTATCTTGCTTTAATTTGGTTTAATACATTATATTGCTTATTCATTATTTGTTAATTAAGCTCAAATTAGTTTAAATTTACCATTAACATTAGAAAACCGATTCACCCCCCTCTCAGTAGAGACAACAGCCTCCTATGTTCAATTGTGAACATTATGCTTATTGAAAAACTAGGATGATGCTTTTCATTCAAGCAAATGATTATGAGGTATGGAGGATTATAACTAAAGGACCTCAAATCCCAACTAAAAAAATAGAGGGAAGAGATATCCCTAAAGAAGAAGATGAGTGGGATTCAAATGATGTAAAATGTGCTCAGCTAAATGCTAAGGCCATGCACACCCTATTTTGTGCTTTAGGGTCAAATGAATATAATAGAGTCTCCGATTGTGACAATGCCAAACAAATATGGGACAAATTGGCAATAACTCATGAAGGCACAACTCAAGTAAAGGAGACTAAGGTAGGAATGCTCACACATGATTATGAGCTATTTAGGATGAAAGAAGGAGAGTCAATTAGTGGCATGTTCACTAGATTCATTGATGTAATAAATGGGTTAAAATCCTTAGGAAAAATTTATTCAAATATAGAAATGGTTAAGAAAATATTGAATAGCCTACCAAAATCATGGGAAGCTAAAGTAACTGCAATTGAGGAGTCCAAAGATCCCCACACACTGTCACTAGATGAATTAATAGGATCACTACTCACTTATGAAATGAAGTTAAGAAGAAATGAAAAGCCACCCAAGAAAGTGGGAGTAGCTCTGAAATCTACTACTCAAAAGGAGAATAAAAATGAGAGTGGTAGTGAAAAAGATCTTAAAATGACAATGTTTACCAAAAGATTTAACAAATTTATGAGAATGAGAGCAAGTGATAGTGGTAGGAGAAACCACAAGAAGGATCAAGAAGAGTTAGGTAGAAAAGATATTATTGTATGTTATGAATGTAAAAAACCTGGACATATTAAATTTAACTGCCCTCTTCTTAAAAGATCAAATGATAGGTTCCACAAAAAGAAGGCAATGATGGCAACATGGAGCGACAGTGATCGCTCCGATGATGACTCAAATGAGGATACTGCCAATCTATGTTTCATGGCCATTGAAGATGAAAAGGTAACTTCAGATCGCAATGAATATTCCTTTGATGAACTACAAGATGCATTTGATGATGTTGCATTAGAATATGAATGCATGAGTATGAAGTACAAAAAATTAATATCTAAATGAAGGAAAGAAAATGAGATATTGTTAAAGGATAAGATAGAATGTGAAAAGAAACTAGAAAATACAAATCTAGAAATTTGTGACCTAAAAGAAAAAAATAGTAACTTACATAATTCTTTTACTAGATTTTACATGGGTTAACAAAAATTAGATAACATGCTAGAAACTCAAAGGGCCTTTTTTGATAAGAATGGATTAAGATATAATGGAAAAAAGTAGAGAGACTCACCTCAAAAGTTTAATAGCTAGAAAGAGCATGCATAAACCTTCAACTATTTGTTCATATTGTAATAAAAAGAGGCATGCACCATATAGTTGTAATGTGAAGATAACCACATTTAGAGGAAAAATTGTGAAAAGAATTTGGGTTCCAAAAGATGTAGTTAATTCAAAAGATATTAATACTAGAGTAAAATGGATCCCAAAAGGATCAAGAATTATATTCACTAACTCCAAAGACCCAAGAAAATTTGGGTACCTAAGACATGAATTTAAATTTTGATTATAGGTGATTGAGCATTGCTACAAAGCTAAAACAAAGGAAGCTTGGTACTTGGACAGTGGATGCTCAAGACACATGACCGGTGATAGAAGCCATTTCAACTCATTTAAATCAAAAGTTGGTGGAGAAGTCACATTTGGGGACAACTTCAGAGGCCAAGTTGAAGGAAGTGGTTCAATAGGTAATGACTACTTTTCATTAGAAAAGGTGTTGCTTGTTAGGGGTCTAAAACATAATTTACTAAGTATTAGTCAACTTTGTGACAAAGGTTACAAAGTAATTTTTGATTGCTTGAAATGTCATGTTATAGATCCTAAATCTAATAAAGTTATTTTTCTAGGTCATAGGCAAGGTAACATTTACATTGTTTATCTAAATGAACTTAAAAATGAAAATATATGCCTTATGGTAGATAAAGAAAAAGAACCTTGGTTGTGGCATAGAAGACTAGGTCATGCTAGCATGCATGTGTTATCTAAGCTAGCTAGAAAAGACATTGTTATAGGTTTACCTAAGTTGTCCTTTGATTATGACAAAATATGTGAAGCTTGTGTTAAAGGAAAACATAAAAGAACAACATTTAAACCTAAACATAGTGTATCAACCACTAGGCCTCTCCAATTACTTCATCTAGATCCATTTGGACCAACTAGAACAACAAGCCTAGGTGGGAAACATTATGGGTTTGTAATTGTAGATGATTACACTAGGTTCACTTGGGTGTTATTTTTTAGAGTAAAAAATGAAGCTTTAGAGAAATTCATTGTCTATACAAAAGTGGCTCAAAATGAAAAAAGGTTACACTATAACTAGTATTAGAAGTGATCATGGTAAGGAGTTTGAAAATATTGGATTTGATCAATATTGCAATGATCAAGGAATTAGTCATAACTTTTCAGCCCCTAGGACACCACAACAAAATGGGGTAGTTGAGAGAAGAAATAGAACATTGGAAGAAATGGCTAGAACCATGTTGTGTGAAAATAACTTACCTAAATATTTTTGGGCTGAAGCTATGAATGCATCTTGCTATATCATTAATAGAGCTATGATTAGACCAATTTTAAAGAAAACCCCTTATGAGCTTTACAAGGGAAAGAAGCCTAATATTAGCTATTTTCACCCATTTGGTTATAAATGCTTTGTCTTAAATAATGGAAAAGACAATTTAGGAAAATTTGATGCCAAGAGTGATGAGGGAATCTTTTTAGGCTATTCTTTGAATTCAAAGGCATATAGAGTATATAACAAAAGAACATTGATGGTTGAAGAATCGATACATGTAATATTTGATGAGTCAAATGACATATCTAAAAGTTCAACCAATGATGAGGATATTGAAATATTTAATGAGAACTTAAAAGAAACCTCAAACATAGAGAATGATCGATTAGAGAAACTTGACATTAATAAAGAGGATGAAGAAGAACTAGAAATATTAGAAATAGAGTCTAGAGCACCAAGAGAATTAGGATATGTAAAAGATTGTGAAATAGTAGGAGATCCAACTCTTGGAGTTAGAACTAGATCATCTCTAAGGAATGCGTGTCAATATATAGCCTTTGTATCTCATATTGAACCTAGAAATGTCAATGAAGCCTTGATGATAATAATTGGTTTTTGGCCATGTAAGAAGAATTAAATCAATTTGAGAGAAGCAAAGTATGGAAACTAGTTCCTAGACTTAGTGATCACTCAATAATTGGAACTAAATGGATCTTCAAGAACAAGATGGATAAAAATAGTGTGATCATAAGAAACAAAGCTAGGCTAGTTGCACAAGGCTATAGGGAAGAAGAAGGAATAGACTATGATGAAACTTATGCATCGGTAGCTAGATTAGAAGCAATAAGAATGCTACTTGCCTTTGCATGCTATAAAAACTTCAAATTATATCAAATGGATGTGAAGAGTGCATTTTTAAATGGTTTCATTAATGAAGAAGTTTATGTTGAGCAACCTCCCGGTTTTGAAAGTCATGAATTTCCTGAACATGTCTTCAAACTATCTAAGGCACTTTATGATTTGAAACAAGCTCCTAGAGCATGGTATGAAAGACTGTCAAAATTCTTAACAGAAAAAGGATTTTTAAGAGGAAAAGTAGATACTACTTTGTTTATCAAAAATAAAAATAAAGATTTACTAGTTGTTCAAGTGTATGTGGATGACATTATTTTTGGATCAACTAATGAATCTCTATGCCAAGAGTTTGCTAAGATCATGCAAGGTGAATTTGAAATGAGCATGATGGGAGAGTTCACCTTCTTCTTAGGACTTCAAGTGAAGCAAACTAAAGATGGAACCTTCATCAATCAAGTAAAATATACTAAGGAATTGCTCAAATGATTTGGAATGGATAATTGCAAACCTCAAGCAACTCCAATGGGCACCAACATCTAGTTTGATAAAGATGAAAGTGGTAAGTGTGTAGACACTAAACTATATAGGTCTATGATTGGTTCATTGCTTTATCTTACTACAAGTAGACCATATATTATGTTTAGTGTATGCCTTTATGCTAGATTTCAATCCTCTCCTAGGGAGTCACACTTATTAGCCTCTAAAAGGATCTTTAGATATCTTAAAGACACTCCCTTTCTAGGACTTTGGTACCCTAAGGACTCCACCTTTGCTCTTCATGCTTTTTCTGATGCAGATTTTGGGGGCTGTAAAATAGATAGAAAGATCACTTCAGGTACATGCCAATTCTTAAGGAATAGATTAATCTCATGGTTCTCTAAGAAACAAAATAGTGTAGCACAATCCACAACAGAGGCTGAATATATAGCAGCAGGTAGTTGTAGTGGTCAAGTGTTGTGGATTAAACAACAAATGAAAGACTATGGTATTGACATTAAGCAAGTCTCAATCAAATGTGATAATACCAGTGCCATTAATCTATCTAAGAATCCAATTCAACACTCTAGAACTAAGCATATTGAGATTATGCACCATTTTCTTAGAGATCATGTACAAAAAGGAGATATAATTCTAGAGTATATTGATACTTTACATCAAATAGCTGATATATTCACCAAACCTCTTGATAGAGATAGATTTTGTGTTCTTAGAGGTGAATTAGGACTCATGAATGTTCCTTGAGATTTATCCCCTTCAAAACCTTGATTTCAAAGTGTTTTTCAACTGATTTTTCAATGTTTTTTCTGGGAAAAAAGTATGAGAGATCGATCGATCTTCAAACACTATAGATCGATCTTCATGTTCCAAATTGGCCTAAAGTAGAAAGGTTAAGCTAGGCAGATCGATCTTCTTTACTATAAGATCGATCTCCTTAAGCCTCTGTAAAACAACAGATCGATCTATGCATTTGGTAGATTGATCTCCTTAAGTCTCTGTAAAACAGCAGATCGATCTATGTATTTGGCAGATCGATCTCCTTAAGCCTCTGTAAAACAGCAGATTGATCAATGCATTTGGTAGATCGATCTCCTTGAGCTTCTGTATTCTGAAGATCGATCCTTTGAAACAGCAGATCGATCTCTTCAAGGTTCTAGAAATATGAGATCAATCTGGTACCTCGACAGATCGATCTGGTACCTCGACGGATCGATCTCCTTAGCCCTGGACTATAAAAACTGCTTCAAAATCCCTAAATTTTAAAAACCCAAATTTTTAAATCCCTAACCCTCTGTCGCGCCTCAACCTTCGATTCTCCCTCCCAAATTAATCTCGGTAAGGTTTTTGCCAAATCTTTTCATCATTTAGTGTTTTAGTAACCTACATTGCTGAATTTTCTTCAAAAATTTCTTGTTTTTGTGCCAAAATCTTCATTAGGGCCATTCTAGCACTGTTTCATTAGCTAGGTTTTAGAGAACTCCTCAAACTAGTGCTTAGGTGTCTTTAGAACAATCCTTGTGTGTGTCTAGGTTACCTCTTAGTATACAACCATGTCGCGTCTTAAGAGAGCGGCCAACAGAGAACCTAGATCATCTTCCTGCTAACCACCCATCGCCTCTTCTGTCACTACCTTTAACAGGTGTTTTCAGACACCTGCAAAAAGGAAACGATATAAAGAGTATTTCTCCATTATGCCAATTAAACATTGGCGAACAATTGATTTCTCATTTTTAAATCGTATTGACTTTCCGTATCTATCAAAAATTGAAGAATTTGGTTGGCTTCCATTTCTTAAAATTAATAGCCTGGTACCTCCAAACATCGTTAGGGCCTTCTTTTCTAATGCTGAACTCATCTACGACCTTGATGATACTTGCAAGATACTAGGGTACAAAACGTATGTCATGTCTAAATCAATCCCTATAGACACATCTATACTAGCCCGAGTGTTTGAAATAAAAGATGAGGGGTTGACCGATGAAGAGAAAGAAGTTTCTCTAGAATTTGACCTTCCCGGGGATAAGGCGAGTGACCTACCGATGCACCCGAGGTTACTCCACCTTATCATCTCGTGGAATCTTAAACCCTTTGGTACCCGTCACTCCACGGTTAGGAGACTAGATCAATTTTGGCTCCACCACCTCCACTCTTCCCAAAATCAAAAACCCAATCTGGTCCACTTCATATATGAAGATTGGCTGAAGATCATACGCGGTCAAGCCTCCACGATAGTCTTTCCATAACCGTTTATGTACTTGCTTCAACGACTTGGGGTCGATTATTCGTGTGAGACTGATGAAGTGCCTTCTCCAAAGAGCGTATTAAACATTGGCACACTTCACCACATGGGGTACTATAAGGACTTTCGAGGGGAATGGAAGAAGAAGCGAGAATAGCAGTCTAAGGCAGCCATGGAAGAAGACCCATCAGCAGAGCCTACTGCCCCACCAGCTGAACCTACTGAGGTTTCGTCTTCGTCGACTGCTCAGCCCACTGCACCTACATCATCATCCGACGGGCTGAAATCGATTATGGGAATGATTATGGAGCTTAACAGAAAGATGGATGAAGGATTTGCAAACCTTCATGCCACATAGCAGGCTATGTTCGATGAGCTGCAGGTTACTCGCACTCGAGTCGAGGAACTCATGGAGCTCTTTCCTCCTCAGCCTTAGGACCTGATTGTCAGGAATAGTTTAGATACTTATGTTTACTATTTGTTGTTTGAAACATCATCTGCTTGAATGCTTACTTTGTGAAATGACATGATAGACCATTTTGAAATGGGTTATAATGAGTTACCATTTTGAAATGACATATCTTTTGAAAGTTAATTGCCTTTATACCTTTATTGCCATTGATATGACAAAAAGGGGGAGAAGAATACGCTAAGAAAACATGTTTAATGTTTTAAAGGAAAGCATAAAATAAGGGGGAGTTAAGGGGATACAATTAAGGGGGAGTTAAAGGGAGCTTACATTAAGGGGGAGTTTGTGAAAGCAAAACAAAGTTTGTGCATAATGCAAATGGGGTAACTAAACATGTTATTGAAATAGTTTTGTCATATAAAAAAGGGGGAGATTGTTGAGTTAATATATTTTGAAATGACAAAACCAAGTAAATTTAATAATATAGAAATGATTTAAAACATGTTTAGAGGTTATAAGTACCAGAAACTTAATAATATAGAAATGATTTAAAACATGTTTAGAGGTTATAAGTACCAGAAACTAAGTATTTAAGGATGCGAGATCGATCTGGTGAGATGAGAGATCGATCTCCTGGGTTTTCTAGTATGAGAGATCAATCTCATGAGAATATGAGATCGATCTGCTAAAGGATTGAAAATCAAAAGAGACTGTATAAGATATTAAGAAAGCAGAAGATCGATCTGTAAGGGTTATAAGATTGATCTGATTATTACAGAATGTCTGTGAGATCGATCTCCAAAGGGTAAAGGTAGTAGATCGATCTGTAGATCGATCTATGCTCAAACAGAGAGTTTATAAGATCGATCTCATGAGGTTAGAGATCGATCTCCTCAAAGTCAGAGAGTTAAGGAAATCAATCTAGGATGTTTATAGATCGATCTCCTCTCTACGAGAATACTAGCTAGATCGATCTGGAGATCGATCTTGCCTCAAACAGAGAGATTGGAAGATCGATCTGCTAGTTCGACAGATCGACAGATCGATCTTCATTAACATTTTCAAATTGTAAGATCGATCTCTACAAATAAGAGATCGATCTCCATGCTTCAAGTTGCTTTGTAATCACAGGAAATTAAACTAAGAGATCGATCTGGTCATAATGGGAGATCGATCTGGCACTCTATTGGAGGTTCCCAACGGCTCTTTCTGCAAAATCTTCAACGGGAAAACAGCATTAAATGCTCCAACTACCAATCCTGCTGTATAAAATCAAGCATTGAAGACACTGGAAAACAAGACATTATTGCTGTAAATTCTGTATATTCTCAAGAATTTCATTCTAACATTCTCTTTGTCTTCAATCTTCATTTATTGATATTGTTGTAAAACTCTTTGTGTAAAAGCTATTTTTATCCTACCCTCAAAAGAAAGCTTTACTTTGTATTCATCCTAAAATTAAGAGAGAAGAGGAGAGTTCCTCTGTGAATCAACTTTGTAAAGGGTGAATATTTCTCTGTGTAAAAAGGGTAGAGAGGTTATTCCTTAACCTGTAAAAGGGAGTGTGTAACATCCATTGATAGGGTGAAAGAAAACTCTTGACAAGGAGGTCAATAAGAGAGGACGTAGGCAAGCGATTGGCCGAACCTCTATAAACTACTGAGTTTACTATTTCCTTCCCTTATCTTCTTTCAATTTATCCCATTTCATTATATTGATTATTCATTACTTGCAATTAGACTTAATTCAGTTTAAATTTGCCATTAACCTTAGAAAACCGATTCACCCCCCTCTCGGTAGAGCCAACATAGTGGAAACATGATATAGATAGTCACATACGCCGGATTAGAGAGGATCACTTATCACCTTGCAGCTCAGCAACCAACCCATAACAATGACAACAGACAATTAGTGAAGACTGGAATTATACAAAATGAACTACTCTATGCAAATGAACAGTGAATGAAACGTGGAACAGAGGAGAACAGAGGAAGAGAACTGATGCTTGAAGAAACATAAGGGCTGAACAACAACGACATAAAAGAGATGACTATATGAAACTAAGAGAAATTAAGCAGTAAATATAAACAGATTATGGAAAATTAAAATGATCAGAAAATCAAAACCACTCATACTTGAAGAAGCCATAAACAGTAGAAAACATGCAGGGCAAAATAATAATAATATATAAAAAAAAAGCAAAACAGAATCGACAGAAGAAAATACTGCAGTAAGAACGTAAGCAAGAAGATGAAAAACAAAGACGGTAAAAAGAAAGAATTTGAAAATAGGAAGAAGAACTAAAACTAAAATCCAGAAAACGAAGCTGAAAAAGGATACAAGGACTAAATCATAGATGTAGTAACCATGAGAAAATGCAATGACCAAATATGCAACATCATTACTGTCACCAGCGATGAACAATAAAAAAAATATATTTGAAATCCGAGTAGTAAATAGACGACTAGTAAAAATGGGAATCTAACTTATCATTTGCAAAGATTAAATGTGCTGAATTTACAGGAAGTAAAACTTGTAATCTTAGAACAATAATAGTTAAACAAAAGAATAATTAACGTGAGAAGCTTGAAAAATGAAAACAAAAAAAATAAAATCCAACAATAAAACTTTTAAAATAAAACTTTAAACTATTTAAAAAAACTAAAACTACTCGTAAATTACTCTACATTACTCCTAACCTAGGCTACCTACTTCCCCTACTCCTACTTCCTTTTTTCAATTACCATCATGTTCTATTTATACACACACTTAGGGGTATAATGGTAATTTTTTCATCCTAGTTGAGTTGGTATTGTTTGGCCACTTGTCTTCATTTGATTTGTTGCATAATAGATATTTTCACGTCATCGGTCTTTTTGTCTAATTGGCTGTGCGATGTGACCTGGCGTGTGTCTTCCAGAGGGTTGGCACGGTGTCCGTCGATCTTATCGTTTCAGGGTGAATAAAATACGGACACCTGGCATCACGTGTGTCCAGACGACTGGTGACTCGGTCTGCAATTTTAACGTGGTCCAATCTCCTTTAACCCGTTTTCAACCCAATTTCGACCGAAATGACTGAGTTTCATCCAGATTTAATTTATCTGCACATTAAAGAATTTTAATTAAATAAAGAGGATTACTAATAAAATAATATGGGGATTAAATAAATAATTAAGAATTTAAACACAAATAATTCTATTAAAAATAGAATTGTCACACCCCCAAACTTGAGCTTTTGCTTGTCCTCAAGAAAAACAAAACAAATGTAGGAATAACAAGTACGAAACATAATAATTTTTTTGAATATTATCCTCAAAGAAAAAGTACAGACTTTGAAATCAAAGAATCACAATTACAAGTCCAACATTCAGAATCATTCAATCATAAGTCCTAACCCAAATTGGATCCCTTATGTGTGTGCGAAAATGTTAAACCCACTTCACAGTACATTACCCGGATCAGATTATGCAAACACAGTGAATGCAAAGTCAATGACAAGTGATCATTCCCATAAGTTTGCTTATCAATTCTCTCTCTACTAATGTAGTCACACTTAACCAAAGATCAGTAGGACTTTATTAAGCTTGTAATGTCAGGCTGGGACTAAGGTATGATAAAGTCGATTTAGGTTTGATTACCCCTTAATATGCATTACTTCTAGGATCTTTAATGTAAGAGCTCAATTTATTTTCCCCCAAACTTATTTCTTTTGCTAAACATTTTATTCTATTTTTGTATTTTTCAT
Source organism: Firmiana major (assembly GCA_033439115.1). Taxonomy (NCBI): domain Eukaryota; kingdom Viridiplantae; phylum Streptophyta; class Magnoliopsida; order Malvales; family Malvaceae; genus Firmiana; species Firmiana major. The sequence goes on from CM065905.1 coordinate 20,125,254, forward strand.
CTTTCTTCTTTTCTTTTTCTTTTTCTTTCATTTGTATTTTTTTTAACCATTCACTATCACCAGATACCCATATGTACAAAGCTCATAATATATCCCAATGACTTTTCATGCTTTCTGGGAAAGGGATAGGAACAAAGTATTTAAACTAAGGAAAAATAAGCAGGTGTATTTACAGAGAAAAGCTTATTTGGCCCAGATGGGTGACTATGGGTAAAATATGTACAGGGATGGCTAGAAAGGCTCAAACGATCCAAAGATGGCCTAAATCATCTCCCAAATTAAGTGTGATCTAATATTTCACCTCGAGATAAGATCAAACAAATTCTAGAATATGATGCACAAAATCAATTGAACAAATGCAATCCTATGTCCACATAAGCTTTCTCTAAATAAATATACTGATTCATGACATGACATGTGCGTAAGATGAGGAAATCACAATCAGAATCAAGACAAATTCAAGAATTCAACTTCATGCTTTTCCTATAATCATGCTTCTCAGTCAATCAGAATCAGACTTAATCATGGGGTCATATCATCGGAATACGGGAAAACTACATGCTAAGCACTAAATCATCCAAAAATCAAACAATTTAAGCTCAGATTTTCGAAAAAATTTTAAACTTTTTTTCAATTTTGCTCAAATTTTTGAAAAATGCTCGAGTGATATCCCCTCCCCCAAACTTAAAGTGCACAGTATCCTCAGTGTGCAGATAATATAAGAATTTAAGTTCAAGAACAGAGTACTCCCCTATCTGATGATGATGATGAACAATCAAAGCTTGATTGAAAACATAAAACTAGAAAAGAAACTTACAAAATAAAGAAAGAAAGAAACAACAGAAAAGAAAAAGAACTACATACAAAGTGAAAAGAAAAATTAAGCCACTTCAAATGCAGCTACAGAACACAACACTCAGCAGCAGGGCGAAGAGTAGAAGGATCAGCCAGAGTGGTGATAGAATGTTGACAGTTAACTCCTCCTTAGCTCTATCTACTTCCCTCATTCTTTCAGATTTCTTATGCTCGAGCCTTATATCCTCCTCAATCTCCATTTTAAAACACTATTGAGAGTCATTAGGGAGCTTCAAAGGTTTGAAAACATTAAACTTCACTTCCTGATCTTGCACTCTCATAGTTAACTCCCCCTTTTGCACGTCAATCAAAGTCCTACCTGTAGCTAGAAAAGGTTTGCCTAGTATAATGGGGACTTCTCTATCTTCCTCCATATCCAAAACAATAAAATCTGTAGGAAAAATAAATTTATCCACCTTTACTAAGACATCCTCAATGACCCCCTTCGGGTATTTAATGGATCGATCAGCCAACTGGAGGGTCACTGTGGTAGGCTTGACATCCTCTATTCCTAACTTTTGGTGGATTGACCAAGGCATCAGATTTATACTGGCTCCTAAATCACACAGGGCTCTACCAAAGAAAAGATTTCCAATAGTGCAGGGTATGGTAAAACTCCTGAGATCCTTATGCTTGGGGGGTAATTTCCTCTGGATAATTGCACTACATTCTCCAGTTAAGGCCACCGTCTCATAATCTTCCAGTCTTCTCTTTCTCGAGAGGATATCCTTTAGAAACTTCACATAACTTGGCATTTGATCTAAAGCATCTGCGAAAGGAGTGTTGATGTGAAGTTTCTTAAAAACCTCAAGAAATTTAGAGAATTGTTGGTCAAGCTTTTGGTTTTGAAACCTCTAAGGAAAAGGTATTGGTGGTCTAACTGGAAAGGATGTAGTGAAAACATGTGTAGCATCAAAGGATGAGAAAGACTGTGAAGTGGAAGAAGGTATAGATGAAGAAGCGCCTACTTTAGATTTCTTTGCAGCCCGATCTTGATGTTCCTACTCTTTCTGAGCTGCTTTGTTAGAACTTAAGGATTCTTCAACTATGTGCTGTTCAGGGCTGGACTTAACTTGTGGCTCATCATCTAGCTCTCTGTCGCTCCTAAGGGTGATGAATTTCACATGTTCTTTACCCTCCCTTTGCCTAACATGATTAACTTCAGTGTTACTAGGAAGGGTCCCTTGTGGACGTTGGCTAAGAGCATTGGCTATCTGTCTAACCTGAACTTCTAAATTCTTGATTGAGGCAGCTTGATTTTACAGGATCGTTGTGAACATTTCCTCAAGTGAGGGCTTCTTCTCAGCTGCTGGTGCGTGGTAATGTTGGGGCTGCATAAGTGGTGGTAGTGGTGGTGATGGATGATGAGGTGGATGATGTTGAAATTGAGGTGGATGGGGATGATTAGGTGGATGATATGGAAATTGCGACTGTGGTGGTACATGAACCGGTGGAGCTTGAAAACTAAGGGGTCCTACAGGTCTAGAGCTAGAAGTTTGCCCTTGGTTTTGGCTCCAGGAGAAGTTAGGATGATTCATCCACCCTGAATTATAGGTGTTTGAAAAAGTGTTGTTCTAGCAACATACTGAACCGATTCTAGGTTAAGCGGACACCTATCCACAGAGTGTGTATCACTACACAGACCACATGAAAGGAAAGGACTTTGGATAGAATAAATCAGATTAGGACTGGTAGAAGGATTATGCTGGGTACTGAGCGACTCTACCTTATTCGTAAGGTTAGAGATTTGAGAGGTCAAGGTAGGCAGCGTGCCGAGCTCATAAATACCCGTCGACTTCTTCGGTAATTACCTCTTCGAGGACCATAGATAGTTGTTAGCAGCCATCTTTTCTAACAACTCATAAGCTTCCTCCTCTGTTTTACACATTAGCGCTCCACCCGTAGCAGCATCAACAATGGTATTATTTTGGCTTGTAGGTCCATTGTAGAAGGTCTAGACTTGCAACCACAAAGGTAAGCCATGGTGAGGGCACTTCCTAAGAAGCTCCTTATATCGTTCCCATGCTTCGTAAAGAGATTCAGAGTCGAACTGAGCAAAGGAAGATATGTCACTACGGAGTCTGGCCATTTTAGAGGGAGGAAAAAACTTGGCTAGAAATTGATGGGCTAACTCGTCCCATGTAGAAATGGATCCTAGAGGCAAGAGGTTAACTAGTGTCACGCCCTATCCCTAAGGGAAAAGGGGAATAGTCTAAGTCTAAGCGCATCATCAGATAATCCATTGTGCTTAAACGTGTTGCACAGGTCTAGGAATTGCCCAAGGTGAGCATATGGGTCATCGTGCGGAAGCCCACTGAACTGCAATGAAGTCTGGATCATCTGGAAGATTGCGGGCTTAATTTCGAAGTTGTTTGCAGGGACAGCTGGTGGACTAATGCCGGTATAATATCCTCCCATTGTCGGCACTGCATAATCTCCAACTGTCCTAATATCCCTATTTTCTGCCATGATGTTTTGCAATGGAGCTAATAATTTCCTAGAATCTTTTCAAATTTTTCTAAGTGTCCGTTCAATTTCAGGATCTAAAGGAAAGCAATCATAACTTCTGGCTCTACGCATGCAATCATCAAAAAGTGCTTAGAATTTTTTTTTTTAAGTTTTTAAATTTTTAAATTTTTAATTAATTATGAGAAAATTTAACTAACCTAAGTAAGGCTCTAAATATTTACAACCTAAATATTTACAAGCTAGAATTACATCTAAGCGTAATTTCACCGATATCAATTAATGGATAATTAAGACTTCCCCAGCAACGACGCCAAAAACTTGGTACGATCTAAACGTATTACCGCAAGTGCACGGGTCGTACAAGTAATAATGAGATTTGAGTCCCGAATTATCGTCCCACAGAGAAGTTAATCAGCTTAATTAACTATCGGTTAATCTTACCCTAAGTATATCCTAGCAAATTATGAAATTTAAGTGGGTGATCTACTAAGTTTAAAATTAAAAGTACTGAAAATAATAACAATTATGAACTGATGAAAATAAAACAGAGCCAAAATTACTTACAAAATTTCGAGCAATTAAAAACAACAACCTAAAAAAGATAATTAAAACAGTTAAAACGAATTAACACAACTAAAATAAAATACAAATATGAAAATAAAGATATAAAATTAAACTAAAATTTAAACAAACTTAAAATAAAAATGCATGTAGTTAAACTATTAAAAACGGCAAATTAAACTAACCTAAAATCTAAAAAAAAATAAAGACTAAATTAAAAATGCATGAAACATATTTAATCTAAATTAATTCTAAATGCAACTAATAAAATACTAAACTAAAATAAAGTCCTAAAACATATACTATAAAATTAACTACAAACTAAAAATTAAAACTGAAAATGAAATTAACATGCAAAAATATTAAAACTAAACTACCATTTTAATTGACTAAACTAACTAACTAACAACTAACAAATGCATGAAAATACTGAAAATGCATTAAACTATAACAATGTAATGTGGCCAAACATGGCCTTAGACAACATAAAAAACCAAGTGGTCCCAATTTTTCACTGTACTCGTTCTTCCAAAATGCATTTCCAGGCATGCTCGGTTTGTCCTCTGCTCCAGGTGTGTCGGTCCTGTCCAGCGCATGTCCTGCTTCTGCTGTTCTTGGTTCAGTGTTGTGTCTTGCTGTTCTCGGTCATGTCCAGCGCATGTCTTGCTTCTGCTGTTTTGCTGCTGCTCTCAGTTTTGGTTGTCTCCAGGTGCTGCTGTCCAAGTGCTGCACAGGTCCTCGATACTCAGCTCAAATGCTGTCTGCTGCTCCAGGCTGTTGTGCATCTGCTACCAGTACCCCCAGCATGTCACCAGCGTTAGTCTGCACAATCCCACACATACAACAGCTACTGCCAATCTCTGCTTCAGTTCAGTATTCAACAGATGCAGTCGGGATTACTCCAGCAACACCCTTTCTCGGCTATAGGTGTTGTCCTCGCCTACTCACACGCAGCATCTGCAGTATATCAACACCCAATGCCAACACTGCATGCTTTTCATTCAGCTGCAGAACCGAGCAGCACCATCACTAGCTTCTTTGCAGCATGCACTACCAGACCTCTATCAACTGCAACCACGCACTCTAGCGCTGTTCCAGGTAAAGGACTAGCAACACATCTGCCCTGCTTGGATCGTCACCTAGTCACACCGCTAACCCATCACGTCCCAACAATACAACAGAAACATGATATAGATAGTCACATATGCCGGATTAGAGAGGATCACTTATCACCTTGCAGCTCAGCAACCAACCCATAACATTGACAGCAGACAATTAGTGAAAACTGGAATTATACAAAATGAACTACTCTAAGCAAATGAACAGTGAATGAAACGTGGAACAGGGAAGAACAGAGGAAGAGAACTGATGCTTGAAGAAACATAAGGGCTGAACAACAACTACATAAAAGAGATGACTGTACGAAACTAAGAGAAACTAAGCAGTAAATATAAACAGATTATGGAAAATTAAAATGATCAAAAAATCAAAACCACTCATACTCGAAAAAGCCATAAGCAGTAGAAAACATGCAGGGCAGAATAATAATAATATATAAAAAAAAAAGCAAAACAGAATCAACAGAAGAAAATACTGCAGTAAGAACGTAAGCAAGAAGATGAAAAACAAAAACTGTCAAAAGAAACAATTCGAAAATAGGAAGAAGAACCGAAACTAAAATCCAGAAAACGAAGCTGAAAAAGGATACAAGGACTAAATCATAGATGCAGTAACCATGAGAAAATGCAATGACCGAATATGCAACATCATTACTGTCACCAGCGATGAACAACAAAAAAATATATTTGAAATCCGAGTAGTAAATAGACGACTAGTAAAAGTGGGAATCTAACTTATCATTTGCAAAGATTAAATGTGCTGAATTTATAGGAAGTAAAACTTGTAATCTTAGAACAATAATGGCTAAACAAAAGAACAATTAACGTGAGAAGCTTGAAAAATGAAAAAAAATCCAACAATAAAGCTTTTAAAATAAAACTTTAAACTATTTAAAAAAAACTAAAACTACTCGTAAATTACTCTACATTACTCCTAACCTAGGCTACCTACTTCCCCTACTCCTACTTCCTTTTTTCAATTGCCATCATGTTCTATTTATACACACACTTAGGGGTACAATGATAATTTTTTCATCCTAGATGAGTTGGCATTGTTTGGCCACTTGTCTTCATTTGATTTGCTGCAGAGTAGATATTTCCATGTCATTAGTCTTTTTATCCAATTGGCTGTGCGATGTGGCCAGGCGTGTGTCCTCCAGAGGATTGGCACGGTATCCGTTGATCTTATCGTTTCAGAGCGAATAAAATATGGACACCTGACATCACGCGTGTCCAGACGACTGGTGACTCGGTATGCAATTTTGACGTGGTCCAATCTCCTTTAGCAAGTTTTCAACCCAATTTCGACTGAAACGATTGAGTTTCATCCGGATTTAATTTATCTGCACATTAAAGAATTTTAATTAAATAAAGGGGATTATTAATAAAATAATATGAGGATTAAATAAATAATTGAAAATTTAAGCACAAATAATTCTATTAAAAATAGAATTGTCAATAAATCCAAACTCATTTAAGTCTGTCCAAATATAATTAATTTTTTTAATATATAATAAAATATATTAAGACACAAAATAGTTAACAAATATAACACAATAAGTTCAAATAAATTCTTACAAAATACTACTAGAAACATGAAATATTAAAATTAAAATCTTAAAAAAATACAACCTTAAATTAAATTGTACAAAAACTCTAAAGTCATTAAAAAAATGTATTGTATAAAAAATAGTAAAAAAATTATAATTTTTAAGCCAATCTTGAACTTTAAATGATGAATCCAAACTCAATCCATATTTCACCAAGCCTCAATTTTCAATCTCAAACTTGTTTTGTCCAAACTTACATGAAAATGGGCTAGCCTTCGAGCTTAGACGGATAGCTTGACCCTTGAACATGTATAAACTAGATATAAATATCGTTAACTAGGTTCTTTAGTATAAACAAGTTTAATTTCTATTTTTTTTGAAAAAAAAAATCAATCACATGAAAATCAAAATTATTTAAGTATATTTTATTTTTTGTGAAAATTTTTTTAATAAGACTAAACTATGCATTTATTAACGAATTTTGAATATAATTAAAAATAAAATTTAACAAAATAAAAATAATGAAAGAATATAAAATTAGAGAATGGATCCAAAATTATTATTCTTTATTATCATACGAAAATATATTTATTAGAAAGGAAATAAAAATTTAAAATTATTAAGAAGACAAATAATGTACTTTTCTTTGATTTTAAGTTGAATTCCTAAAATTATTAGTAAAAAAATATAATTTCATTTCCATATAAGAAATTTTAAAAATGTTATTTTCTTTATAATAAAGAAATTTTTATATAATAGTGTCACGACCTGAAGGACCCGACTTTTCTGTAATTTATAGCAAAAGTACAAAAATTTGGGCTAAATTTTCGTTTTTTCTTGTAACACTTGATTGTCACGTGAATAAAGTCTTATAATATTTTTAGGTCTCAAACTACTTAGCTCTATTTAAGGTTTTGAACCTAAGGTCCCAGTCTGATTTCTTATTAACTTTCATTTTTTAAGCTGAGATGCGATTATCGATTTAAATAAAATTTCAGCAGCATAACGGTTTCTATTTTATTAGACCCAACCTGTAAGGTACAAGGTGTGAGACTCCATATATGTATAACTTTGTAATATATGTTAATGGAGTTATAAGACAAATGATTTCAAAGGTGAATGACTTGCAATGAGATGAATGAGTGTTAAGATATAAATAAAGGATAAACAAAGGTCGAAGTGGCCACAAAATAAACGAATGAAACATTAAGAATTTGGATTGAAGATAAGGAATGAAAACACAAAATAATAATGCATGGACTGTGAATTCTAAGTATTCTTTATGAATGCACGCAATGCACACAATTCATATTGTATGTGAATCATAGGAAATGAGTCTTTCCATGCTCTACGTGGGATTAAAGTGATAAATGAGAATTGGAGTAATGAAATAGGAATTTACCCTTGAAACATCTGAAAAATTACAGAAAAAAGGGTTACAAATGAAGGCCAGATCAATCTCATATCCAAGGCAGATCGATTCCAAGTGAATTTGCCAAGGCTAGATTGATCTCCCCATTGAGCAGATCGATCTCCCCATTAGCTTTTGCCAAGCCCAGATCGATCCCCCCTTAAGTGCAGATCGATCTCCATTTGATTCTATCAAGAGCAGATCGATCTCTCCCCATGAGCATATCGATCTCCTCAAGCCTCTGCCAAGCCAATATCAATCTCTCCCCAATGAGTAGATCAATCTCTCCCATTCTAAACCTGAGAATTCGATGGAAAAAACCAAAGGAAGATCGATCTCCTCACCCTAGCAGATCAATCTCATCACTCTCAATCTATAAATACTCCACGACAATACCCTTTTCTTCAACCAACCAACACACCTCTTCCATTGTTACCCAAAATACCAAGCTTTCTCTCTCTAGAATGCACCCTCTTCCATAAAGATTTGAGAAAAAACTATTAGAGCAAAGTTGTTCATCTTGAGGAAAAGAACAACAAAGCTTGGAGCCAACATTCAACTCATTGGATTGAAGGAGCTAAGGACTCTTCAAAATTTGGAAAAGAAGAAAGTGAATCTAGGTGAGTTTCTAATGCACTAACTCTAAGTATATTTATCTAGTGGTTGTTGTGAGTAGATTGGTGTATGTATTGATGAATGAAACCACCTAGAATGTAATGAAACAAGCATAATCTAGAATGAGTTAGTGTGAGAAAATAGAATGTGGTTGATTAGATGATAAAAAAGGGATAATAACAAGTTTTTAGTGAGATAATGTGCATGATTTTGAGATGATTGGATGAAGTCACATTGGGAGATTAGTCAAGTGATCAAAATGTGCATAAATGGTGTTGTAGAGAATGCATAAATGAATGGAAGATTATGGACAAACATTTATGCCTAGTGTTTGATAAGTAACCAAGTGTGTTGCTAGTTAAATTGACTAGAAATGGCATAATGATGACTAAATGTGATAAGGGGTCAAACTTAATGAAATAGGCTTGATGAGATATATCGATTAGTCGGAGTCTGAATATGAGTTATTGGTATTGACTCATATGATTTATGAATGTGTGCAACTCTCGAGGATAAATCCGGAGCGAGTTGAGCCAAATCGCGAAAAGCGGGAAAGAAAGAAGGAAGAGTTGCTTCCAAGAGAATCGAGGTAAGGGAATTGTGTTAGCTCTAGGGATATATGTATGCCTTTCGGGCGCATGGGTGATTTTTAACGTATCTAATAGTTATAGGATGAAATGAATGTTTGAAGGGTAAAGAGTTGGGTTTTTGGAGAAATGTGCATTAAAAGCAAGAGCATGATGATTTGAAATCTTTTTATTGCTTTTAGCATGTGATTGGTAGGTTGGCTAGCATTTGAAATGATTTGCATAAAAAGTAGCTTGATTTGGTTTCATAACCATGTTTTGCAAAGAATGAGCCACCTTCATGAGCTTTGTGGAAATGAAAACGTGCTAGAGCGCTGCTCGCACGAGATTTGACGTGTTTTATACGTCATTAGTGTTGGAGCGATGCTCGCACTAGAGTTTTACATGTAAGAGTGCTGGAGCTTAGCTCGCACTAGTTTTCACATGGATTTTACGACATTGTGCTGGAGCCTAACTCGCACTAGTTTTCGTACGAGTTTTGACATGGTGCTAGAGCATAGCTCGCACTAGATGTCCATTATACTTGTTGTCGTGCTTGAGACTACTCGTACGTGGTTTTATGACATGTTGGGAGCTGTGCTGGGAGCTTCGGGTAGGTTGTGTACCACGCCGATTAAATAGGCTCGCACGTGCGTATTGAGATGTGGCAGGATATATTGTGATGATATGGGTCCACGGAGTATGTTGTACCGTGCAAGTATCATGGAGTACGCTGTACCGTGTGTGATATTATATATATGTCATCTTCGGACTATGGATTTTGATATGGATCGATGGATTAGATGTGACCCACCTCCCGTGCGGAAGCAGATAGAGGTGATACCCCGCACAATAGGATCCGTGTAGCATGGGATCACAAAGGATATGGCCATAGTCCTAGTTATTACCCTTATTAATATTGTATGCCTATCTCACATGTCTATTGTTGAATAAAAAATCCATGTTTTGAAATGTGTTTGTGGTTCATGATAGTCCATGGGAGGGGCTGAGTCCTGACAAGTGATGATTTTTGTATCGATTTATGTTGAGATTTGAAATGCTTGATAAGAGCACTTTGCATGATGATTTTTCCATGCCTTGAGTTTGATTTACGAATGATGATTTTCCATGTTATGTTTTGAGAACTGTGCACTGATTTAAATAACATGAATTGCTTTACATGTCAAAACACAAGCATGAGCATACGTTTGGAGTATGACCAATAAATATGTGATTTAAGCTTGGTATCACGACCACGTAGATAGTAAAGTTATCTACCTACTCGCATGATTGCCTTACTGAGCGCGTGGTTTGCTCACCCCTTTTATTTTCCCCCTCTATAGAGCATTTACAGTAGATAGTGGGCAACTTAGGATTGGATTTTGGTGTCTGCTGCATCCCATCACGCGAGGTATACATATTTGTACAATTTTTATATCTAGACATGTCAAAGCACAGTAATATCTTCGAATGTAATTTTAGGGATGTAAAAGATTGGACACATATGTAGACAATAACTTTGATTTAGAAATATAAGTGTTTACATCTAAATGAATTGTAAATTTGAAATGGTATGAATGGTTGAGATTGACACCGATACATAGCCCAACTGTTGGAGGTGTAGCTGTTCACGACCAGGTAAAGCAAAGGTAAAGAACAAATAAGAATTGAATTAAATAATAAACAAAAAATAAAAAATTCGTAGTGGATTGAGGGTCATGACAGAGGTTGTATCATAGCTAAGTTGGTCTGATGTGTGTCGGTGTCAAAATTTAGGAAAATTACATCCCCATGTTATTGTGCTTGTCTAGATACAATTGTGTATATCGAGATTGGTTTGACTAAGAAATGATTGTGAATGTAGGAATCTTGGCATAATGTCTAATACCAGTCACGGTAGAGGGGCGAGAGCACGAGCTAGAGGCTAGAGGGGTAGGCTTGGGGGCCATACTGAGTCATTGCCATATGAGACTCATGAGGAGGTAGAGGTGGAGGCTGATGTTGAGCATGCTCCATAGGATCCGACAGAGAGACCGGAGAGTACTGAGGCACGCTTCACGAGGATAGAGCGGAGCTTAGAGGCGATTATGGAGTTGATTACCCAATCGTTGCTTGGAGCTGGGGGCGGGCAAGAGCCAGCTGCACAGGTTGATGATGATGAGCCGACTGTTGCTCTTGAGATGCCCGCACAGCTAGCCCAAGAACCTTAAACTACAGATACTCCCACACCCTTATCGGTATAGGAAACACCTTCTACTGTTGCTCCACCACAGAGAAGTAGAGATTGGGGTTATGGATGTGACTTGGATAAGTTGCGACAGTTTCAGAAATTTAAGCCTCCATCTTTCAATGGAGTTAAGGACTTAGTAGTTACGGAGGACTGGGTGAATAAGATTGAGAAACTGTATGGGTTTTTCGAGTACACTACTATCGAGATGGTAGCGTTTACCGCATTCATGGTAAAAGGATTGGCAGAGCATTGGTGGAAGTTCGCCAGACCTATTATGAGATCCCGGCATGCAGAGATCAGCTGGGATGTATTTTTGGAGGCCTTCCAGAGGCAATATGTTTTGGATACTGCATAACGAAGACTGCAAATGGAATTCTTGGATTTGAACCCGGGGAGTAGATTGGTGGATGACTATGAAACAAAATTTATCTCACTGGGCAGGTATGATCCTGACACGGTGGACAGTGAGGTCAAAAAGGTTCAAAAATTTATGGATGGATTGAGATCATCCATCAGGTCTTGATTGGTCCCTTTTGACATACCGACCTATGAGGAGGTAGTGCATAAGGCACAGTTGTGTGAGCAAGATATTGAGTGTGTTGCCTCAGAGTTTGGAAAGGTTGGTAGAGTGAGGGACAGAGACAGGAAGATACAGACAGTGGATAGAAGCTTCAGCTATAGAGGAAGCAAGAGATTTTTTGGGAAGAGGCCAAGGAGTGAGGAGATCCAGAAGAGGACAGTTAAGCCTCCCGTGTATCCGACCATAGCTCCATCAAAGGGAATAATGATTTGAGGGCCACGACCTACTGTAGAGTAGTGTAATAAGTGTGGTAGGTACCATGGGACTCGACCATGCTATGGATCTCCTGCAGTATGTTTTCGATGTAGGAAACCAAGGCATGTGATCAAAAATTGCCCAGAGATGACAGAGAGTGCTCCACATATGGGTAAGGAGCTAGAGAGAGCTCCGTTGATACTCATACTCCAAGACGGAGGGCAACAGCTAAAGAGAAAGGAAAACAGGTGGTCAGTAGAGGGCGAGTACATGCCTTGGACCAGGATACTGCAGATCAGTCGTCATATATGGTGAAAGGTACCATATTAATCTTTGATCTTGAAGCTTATGTTTTGATAGATCCTGGTGCCACACATTCATTTGTATCACCTGCATTTGCATGTAAATTGTTTAAGTATGTGAAGCTTGCCACGCTGAGTAGGAGGATGCGGATAAGCACTCCCATGAACAATAGTCAGCTAGTGGAATATGTATTTAGAGATTGCAAGTTGAGGGTAGGGGAAAAGGAAATGACAGCCGACCTCATTTTAATGTATATGAGAGACTATGATTAATCCTAGGAATGGATTGATTGGCTGCAAACTGTGCTATAGTAGATTGTTTTTCTAAGATGATAACTTTTCCAGGGGTAGATAGTGTTACCGTAAGTTTCCCTGAGAAATGTAATGTAAATCCCCTTGAAAAGTAATGAAAGCAGTTGTGGTTATGAGTGAAATACATGAATCTTTGTACTGATTTAATGATTGATATTTTGAAAGGTTATATTACGTACGTGGTTGAGGCGGATAAGGCATGCCCGAAATTACGAGACATCCCAGTGGTCAGGAAATTTTCAAATGTCTTTTCGGATGAATTACCAGGGTTACCGCTAGATAAAGAGATGGAATTTTGTATAGAATTGGCACTTGGTATAGAGCAGATATCCAAGCCACTGTACAGAATGGCTCCGATTGAGTTATAGGAACTGAAGAAGCAGTTACAGGAGTTGTTGGATAAGGGGTTCATCTGATCGAGTGTATCACCTTGTGGAGCACCGATACTATTTGTAAAGAAGAAGGATGGAAGCCTCCGACTGTGTATTGACTACAGGTTGTTGAATTAGGCAACCATTAGAAATAAGTATCCCATTCCAGACATCGATGACTTGTTGGATCAGCTTCAGGGAGCGCAGGTCTTTTCAAAGATAGATTTGAGATTTGGGTACCATCAGGATAGAATTCGGGATGGTGATGTACCCAAGATAGCTTTCCATACCTGGTATGGTCATTTTGAGTTTATGGTTATGCCATTCGAGTTGACGAATGCTCCCGCAACTTTTATGTCATTAATGAATGAGGTGTTTCACTAGTATTTGGATAGATTTTTTTATCGTGTTTATCGATGATATCCTGGTGTATTCAAGGTCTAGAGAGGAGCATGAACAGCACCTAAGGATAGTGCTATAGACCCTTTGAGAGAAGAAGTTATACGCTAAACTTAGTAAGTGTGACTTTTAGCTAGTGTCACGACCTTCACTCTCTCTGACTGTGACCTTTACCTTACCACTTACAGTTAGGCTGTGAGTCAACATCCAATTCATATCTCATCCATTATAGTTAAATAAATTTATACAATCTACGTAGAATAGAAACTGGACTTTTATATATAAGTACGGAAGCATTTACATCAGTTTCTATTATATACATCCCCAAAATACAAAATACAAACTTTACTGTGCATTAATTTACAGGATACAAAATTTTTCATCTCAAGTGTATACATCTCTATACTGCTGGATGACCAAAGCAACACGACGGCATGGACGACTACAGTATACTCACTACTGTGTAGAATCTATGGAGAAATAAGGGGGTGAGCTAACGTGCTCAGTAAGGAAAATATGAAAGCAGGTAGATAACTACACTATTTACATGCTAAAAATATATATTCATTTTCCTTATAAACATATTCATTCTTTTTAAAACGACTTCCATCAATGCGAAACCATTAATTCGCTAGATGGGTATATGCATATTCACACAGTATCACACAGCTTCACACAACATAACCTATTCACATAGTTCATACATAGAAAATGCTTTACATTTAGTAAATTAATATTTATTAAGACATAAATCATGGGTTATCATATCCCCAGACACACAGCAGGGGAGACATATGTCACCTCACACAGTAGTGGCAATGTCGCATCACATAGATAAATATCAAACTTATGGCCATAGTCAGATTCCAGGCAACACTGATCAGGTGTGCGGGAACCCTATGCTTGGGGAGGCGGATCAACCATTGTGACGCCTCGAAAACGCAAAAAAACAAGGTAAATTTAAAACTTATTTTCATCAATACACAATTCTGAGTGTATTCCTGTGCAGTGTCATACATCATGATATATAAATTATAAGACTTCCCCCCATGATTTCATCATCTACTATTCATTTATCATACCAATATAAATTTCCTCAAGACAGAGTTAATTAATCCTAATACATCCCATATATCATTGTTCATCAAGTGTCTGTAAATACAACTTTAGTCTGGGCACATGAAATGTTAAAGTATACCTTAAAATACAATATACGACCTGGAGCTCAAGTCCTCCACTAGCCACTACTCCGTACGTCGCAGGAAAACTCTCTTCACTTGAAGAAATCTGGAGGCATATAAAAATAGGGTGAGCTTCTAGATCGCTCAGTAAGGGGATAAGGGACTCATTAATAAAATCCTCAATTTCACAGCACAATCATTTTTATTTGTAGGTGAAACTCAATAAACTCAATAGAAAACGTAGCATGAAATCATTAAAACATCATCATCATTTCACTTCTCTAAGATCATGCAGAAACATGAGAGTCAATGGCTCAATATAAAAACCATAGTTACAAGCATGTGGAAATTAGGATGCGATAATCGCTTTTCTCATAAAAACGTGATAGAAATCACCTCAGTAGTAATGCACGTGGCACAGCCACAAAACACAATCTCGTGTGTAAAACGGAGACTCGACAAATAAAACTCAGATAAAAACATTCGTCATGGCACATCAAAACAATCTCCTCTGGGTGCGCATCCCAAGCATTCTCAAAAGAGGAAAAATCGACAATATGGTCGTGTACATGGTGTATTGGTCTTACATGTTACTAGAACAAGGCCCGGACTTACATGCTACCAGAGCAAGGCCTCTCCTCATGCACACTGTCGGTCTTACATGCTACCAAAGCAAGGCCCGGACTTATATGCTACCAAAGCAAGGCCACCCAACGCTACCAGAGCGGGGGTCATCTTACGTTACCAGAACAGAGGCATCTCTCGTTACCAAAACGGAGGAATATCGAACTTACATGCTACCAGAGCAAGGCCCGATGTGTTATCACATGACACGCCTAAGTCTCAATATCAGCCATTATCATATAAAACCGTTTTGCCTTCACGTAAAGCTCATAATGGTTTCTCTCAAAAACTCATCTAAAAACCTTTTTGTACTCATTTCAAAACATGTCAAAACCGAGCTTAAACCGGTAAAATCACGTACACATTTCTCAAATCTCAGTATACCTTAACTTAGAGCCCAAATCCCTTTTCGCTTTTAAATTCAAACAGTTTGTAAAACAATTTCTCTCTTTGTTTACAACTCATAAAAATTGGGCCCCAACCAGCTGTAACACCGTGTGCAATAAATCAATCACAACTCGTAAAACATGCTTGTTTTCTCAAATAACATTTCATGCTACAATTTTGCCACAAATCACATACACAGATAAGTTTGAGTTTTCCCTTACCTCGTTGCACCTCGTATAGTGCAATCATTCCCCCAAAAGATGGACTAGCCTCGCATTCCTCTCTGGAACTCCTGGGCTATCCAAACGATGTAAAAACATCATCAACACGTTATCATATTTTCTCTAATCTCAACATCGATCATAATTGCTCACATTCTCATAATTTCTCAATACCTCAATGATTCTAACAACCCTAACCATTTTCAGTCTACTTATCACAACATCTAGAGCCACAATCGCAGAAATCTACTTCCAAATCAAAGATTAAAGCTTAGAAATTTACCCAAAACTTGTGGAGTGCTCAATTCACGCCTCAGCTCAAATCGTCCTTCGATTTCCAAGTATGTTGTTCTCCTTTTGATGAGGAACAACTTTCCCTCTTGCCACAACCTCTTATTCGAACTGAAATGAGCGTTTCAGAAGAGAGAGAAAGTTAGGGATTTCAGTTTTCTAGAGAGAGGAGATAAGTTCCAGTACAAACACAGGGGTCCTTATATAGGCGGAGGGCAGAAGATCGATCTGCCTTTGAATTTGAGAAAGTTTTGGGCACTTTTTATGTCTACTAGATCGATCTACCGAGGGGTAAGATCGATCTCATAATCTTGAGGAGATCGATCTGCTCCTTGTGAGGAGATCGATCTACTCTTATAGGAGATCGATCCCTTTAAGGCAGAATCATAAGGAGATCGATCTGCTTCTATTGGAGATCGATATGCTCATTTAGATTTTCTATTCCTTGTCACTTTGGCCTACCAGATCGATCTCCTCTTCTCCAAGATCGATCTGGCCTCATAATTTCACACAATGGTTGTACACTTGGCATAAAATCTCTTTATATAATTGTCATAGTTTGCTCCATTGATTATTTCTCATTCAATACTCATTCATCACTTAGAAATTTCATTTCTTTCCACCTCAATATATGAGTACATCACATTTAGCTCAATTAATTACACTTCAAGCTCTCATTACAAAATTAGATGTGTACAGAATCCTCAGGTCTCATAACCATCCCTTCAACTTATACTCAAATCACGGCACATCGTACCCCATGGCTAACGCTCGCGATACATCGTGCTCTGGTGGATCCTTATCACCCATTTCCATTGTCTCAAAATCTCGTGTGAGCAGGTCAGTGCAAGACACATAGCAGTACACGACGGCTCAAGCACGATTTTATACTCATTACATCTCATTCATAAACCACGTGCGAGCAGGATAATGCAAGACACACAACAATACACGACGGCTCTAACACGGTTGTACTCAACACATAACACAATCATGAAAATCTCGTGCGAGCAACTCAGCGTAAGACACACAACATACTTGAGGCATCAAGCACGATATTACTAGGAAATTACACGCGAGCATTGTTAGAGCAAGGCACATAACAATACTCGAAGGCTCTGGCATGATTCCCAAAAATCTAGTGTGAGCATCTCGAGTGGAACACATAACACCACCTGAGGCATTGAGCACTCTTTTGTTTTTCTAAAAATCCCTTTGAAAATAATGTGCGAGCATGGCTGGTTAATCTACCGTTGCCCCTCAGGCTCTAGCATGATTTCACACAGAAAAGAAATAGAAGGGGCTCTATGTACTATCATGAGTGAGAGGGCAAATCTCCCTTCAATGACTCGTTTGAAACATTTCATGCAAATGGTTAAACCGAGAGCCTGTCTATTATTATTCTTTCTCAAAACGTTTGTAAAAACCTCTTTTCACAACAATCATAAAAGTCATGCAATCTCATACTTATAGACTTATTCTCATACATAGTTTTCACCTAGATATACCAATATCTATATACGTATTGCATACATTCACACACAGCAGGTAAGAAAACATATGTATAGCTATCTCTAATAGCTCGCATAAGTTCTTTACCTCGAATCACGCTTGAATCGCTTTCCTTCGATTTCCACTTCTCGTGATCCGTCCTATCGACTCCAATTATATCCCTTGAAGCTGAAATTGTGTATTACACACATCAGTATATTGTCATATATTTCATTTCACTTGCATGATATTCATATCAATGCATTGGGCCTCGTTACACCATTATCAGACTTTATCCTTTCATAAGTCCACTTCGAGTATATAACTCGTTTTCAAAAATCTTTTCGACTCCTTGAGTCTATCGATTCATTTTAAACTGGTATTAAGCTTACTATATCTCGAGTTCATGATCTTATTCCATTGTGGCATTTCATCGAATACCTCATATACTCACTTTCAACCATTTTTGTTTCTAGCACATGGAGTTCACCAAACTGTTATACAAGCATATTTATGTGCTCAATAACATCTTTACATGCTCAAATCTTCATTAAATCATGCCTACTCGATTTTTTATCATTAAATCGATTTTAGGTCATATTTTTTATTAAGCATGTTTATCACATTTCAATCGTCAATCTATATACCAATCAACTCATACGAGTGTATATATTAACATACATGAGATTGATGCATTGAAATCTTACCAATCTCAACTTTTCTCATTTTCCACAACTTTGACAAAAAACTCCTTTCCTCATTCGATTCAGCGATTCTATCTCTCATTCCTAACTATGTTGTTTTTCTCCATTCTATGAACAACTTTGATGTAATAAGCTTTTCTCCAATCTCAATGAAAAGTGTTGACAGTCTAAAGAGTAAAAACTAGGTCACTTAGTTTCAAAAATGAAAAGGTTTGAATGTTTCTCTCGTGAATTGTAGTTCAGCAGCCCTGTTTTATAGAAATTGCTTGATGAGATCGATCTCCATAAGTGAGGAATCGATCTGCTACTGTTTTTAGCCTTCCTGCATTCAGTTTTCAAGCTTAAGAGATCGATCTGACGAAGAGCATGATATCGATCTCAGCCAGGCAGAATGCTTAATAGATCGATCTGGTAGGGAAATGAGATCGATCTGCTTCTGGTCGAGGTATAAGGAGATCAGTCTGTTTGAGGTTGAATCGATTTGTTCTTCATAGGGGATCGATCTGGCTTAGATTGAGGATCGATCTCCTCTTTACAGAAGGCTCTAGTTAGGCAGTTTAGGCACAATGAGATCGATCTGCTTGCTTCTAAGATCGATCTCCCCTTGTTCTGCAGCATACTGAGCCAAATTTCATCCTAATCCTCAAAGTTAACTTCATTTCAATTTACCCCACTACTCATTTTGCATTCAATTCACATTTATCACTTAAAAAAGGTTCATTTCTTATAATTCATACTTAATGAAACTTGCGTGTACATCACGAATTCATATAACAAGTGTGTACATTAATTTACGGACCTTACTTCACTTATGATTCATATTACATAAACAAGTGTACACTTAGAGAATCATAAGGATTACATATAAAAATACGGGTCTTACATTCCTCCCTTCCTTTAAAAAATTTGGTCATCCATATTATAACCAAGTTACTCCTAAAAAAGTCAGGGGTACTTTTCCCGTATATAGTTCTCCAACTCCCAAGTAGCTTCTTCTGAAGTATGGTGCTGCCAGAGAACTTTAATAAGTGGAATCGTCTTGTTTCGTAGCACCTTTTCCTTTCGATCCAATATTCGGATCGGTTTCTCTACATATGACAAATCATTCTTGAGCTCCAATGGCTCATACCGAATCACATGAGTTGGATTTGGATGGTATTTCCAAAGCATTGATGCGTGGAAGACATTATGTATACCTGTTAGCTCTGGTGGTAAGGTTAGTCTGCATACCTTATCTCCCACTAGCTCCAGTATCTCAAATGGTCCGATATACTGAGGGCTTAACTTACCCTTCTTACAGAACCTTATAATCCCTTTCGAGGGAGAGACTTTCAAAAATACCGAGTCACCCACGGTGAACTCTAGTGGCCTCCGTCTCATGTCAACGTAACTTTTTTGCCTGCTCTGAGCTGTTCTCAATCTCTCACATATCAGCTGAACAACCTCAGAAGCTTGATGTACTAAGTCAGGAGCAAAAATTTTCCTTTCACCCACTTCTTCCTAACCAATAGGGGAATGAAACCTTCTACCATACAAGGCCTCATATGGTGCCATTCAGACCTTCGAGTGATAACTATTGTTATATGCAAATTCGGCTAACGGTAGGTGATCATCCCAAGAGCCTTTAAAATCCATAACACTAGCTCTCAACATATCCTCTAATGTTTGGATGGTTCTCTCTGACTGACCATCGGTCTGAGGATGGAAAGCAGTACTGAAACTCAATTGGGTTCCCATAGCTTCCTGAAATTGTTCCCAAAAGTGAGAAGTGAAGCGGGAATCCCTATCTGATACGATGCTCACTGGAACACCATGTAGCCTTACCACCTCTCGTAGATACAACTCTACTAAGCTACTAAAGGTATCTATAGCTTTCATAGTTAGAAAGTGGGTGAATTTCGTCAGTCTGTTAACTGCTACCCAGATAGCATCATGGTTCCTCCTAGTTCTCGGTAATCCTATGATGAAATTCATGGTGACATGCTCCCACTTCCAAATTGGTACTGGTAGAGGTTGCAATAACCCTGCAGGCTTCTGATGCTCTACCTTCACTTACAACATATTAGACATCTTGCCACAAACTCTGCGATATCTCTTTTTATCGCTGACCACCAATACACTTTCTGGAGGTTCTGATACATCTTGTTACTCCCCGGATGCAATGTATATCTCAATGAATGAGGTTTTTTCAATATCATTCCCTTTAACTTTGGGTCATCAAGAACGCAAATTCTACCTCTAGACCTCAGTAGGCTATCATCATTCACTAAGAAATCGGCCACATCACCCCTTTGGATTTGACTCGCACAATCTTCACATAATAGATCAGCATGTTGAGCATGGCATATCCGGTCAATCAAATTTGGTTCCACTCGCAGGCTAGCTATCACACAGTCTTAGTCAATATCAAGAGGGTCTATATCCAATCTGAGGTGAGCAAACTGCTCAAGCAGCTCATATTCCTTGACCATCATGTGCAACACCATTTCGAGGCTCTTTCTACTCAAGGCATCAGCCACGACATTAGCTTTTCCTAGATGGTATAAAATCTTGCACTCATAATACTTTAGAAGCTCTATCCATCGTCTTTGCCTCATATTCAACTCTTTCTGTGAAAACAGATATCTGAGGCTCTTATGATCTATATACACCTGAAATTTCTCACCGTACAAGTAGTGGTGCCATATTTTCATTGCAAATACCATGACTGCCAACTCTAAATCATGGGTTGAGTAGTTCCTCTCATGGTCCTTAAGCTACTTGTATCTATAGGCTACTACCTTCCCATCCTGCATCAACACACAGCCCAGTCTCTATCCCGAGGCATCTATATACACTATATAACCTCCTGAACTGGTGGGTATGGTGAGAATAGTAGCGGTGTCAGTCTGTGCTTTAGCTCGCAGAAACTACTTTCACATTTTTCATCCCACTCGAATGCCACATTCTTTCGGGTGAGGCATGTTAACGGAGCAACCAACTTAGAGAATCTTTCGACAAACCGTCGGTAATAACCTGCTAAGCCTAGGAAACTGCGGATCTCTGTAACCGTCTTAGGTCTTTCCTACTGTATCACAGCCTCTATCTTGGACGGATCCACTAATACACCGTCTCTCGAGATTACATGACCCAAAAATGATATTTCACTCAGCCAAAAATCACACTTGTTGAGTTTAGCATACAACTCCTGATCTCGGAGGGTCTGCAACACTGTTCTCAAATGCTGCTCATTCTCTTCCCTGGACTTTGAGTACACCAAAATGTCATCTATAAAGATAATCATGAATTTATCCAGCTTCATTAAAGCCATAAACCTCCAGGAGCATTCGTAAACCAAAATGGCATCACCAAAAACTCATAATGGCCATAACGTGTTCGAAATGCTGTCTTGGGTATATCTCCACTTCGAATCCTCAACTGATGATACCCAGACCTCAGATCAATCTTTGAAAAGACCTATGCTCCCTGCAACTGATCCAATAGATCATCGATTCGTGGAAGGGGATATTTATTCTTGATGGTAGCCTTATTCAACAACCGATAGTCTACACACAATCAGAGACTCCCATCTTTCTTCTTTACAAATAGAACCGGTGATCCCCAAGGTGATACACTCGGTCTGATGAACCCTATGTCCAACAACTCTTGCAATTGCTTCTTTAGCTCCTCCAATTCAATTGGAGCCATTCTATACGGTGGCTTGGATATCGATTCAGTTCCAGGCACCAAATCAATACAGAATTCCATTTCTCTGTCTAGTGGCAACCCTGGTAATTCTTTTAGAAAGACATCGGGAAATTCTCTAACCACTGGGATGTAAACCATATCCGGGTACACCTTATCCAAGTCAACCACATAGGCGATAAAACCTTCAACACATTATCATTACATTCGTTAGAGACATCACTCATCCTTAGAGATAATTTAATACTTCTTCCATTACTTTTCTAATCTTACAACATACTTTTCAGGGATGGAAAACATTATTGCCTTAGCATAACAATCTAAAATAGCATGGTTTGCAGCCAACCAATCCATTCCTAGTATTACATTGAAATCCTTCATAGCTAATAGAATGAGATCGATCGACATGTCATTTTCCCTTACTTTTAACTTACAACACTTACATACATACTCCATCATCACATTGTCTCTCACTGGAGTGCTTATAAGTAAGACTCTGCCTAAGGGTACAAGTTTTACATGTTCACACAGTTTACATGCAAATGAAGGTGGTATGAATGAATGCGTGGCACCAGGATCAATCAATGCTAATGCTTTCAAATCAAAGATAAGGATGGTACCTTTAATCACATCCGAAGAAGCTTCTGCAGATGCCTGGTCCAATGCAAACACTCGCCCTCGACCAACAGCTTGCTTCCATTTCTCTTCCGCTGTGGCCTTCCTCTTAAGTGTAGGTGTCTCAACTGTAGCCTTCTCTGGCTCTTTGCCTTTTTGTGGGGCTGTATCAATCAACTCTGGGTATTCTCAAGCTATAATCCCTAGTTTACCACACCTATAGCATGATCTCATCAATAACAGGCATGGTCTACCCCCATGATATCTACCACATAACTTGCATTGTTCTCTGGTATGTTGAGGTCCACCAATAACTACGCCCATCGATGCTGGATGAACTGGAGGCTTCGCAGGCCTCTCTCGTATCTCCTCAATCTTAGGCCCCTTATCGAATAACCTTCAGCCCTTTCTGAACCCTCTGTCATCCACTGACCTCTTCTGGTCTCTATCTCTGCCCTTACCACTATTGCTCAATTTCGAGGCATGCAACTCATAATCTTGCTCACATAGCTGAGCTCTGCGTATTGCCTCATCATAAGTGGTAATGTCTAATGGAGCTAGTCGAGCTCTAATGGAAGGTCTCAGTCCCTCAAGAAATTTTTAAACCTTTCTGTCCTTAAGGTTCATAGTGACTGTATCATATCTGCCAGGGATGTGAATCCAGACTCATACTCATCCACTGTCTGGTTCCCCTGAGTCAATGTCATAAACTCCATCTGTATCTTTCTCTGAGCAGTAGCTGAAATGTATTGCCTCCAGAAGGCATTCAAGAAAATATCCCATGTCACAACCGGGTGTTGTACAATCAATATCGGCTGTGTGGCCATCCACCAATACTCGACCTCATCCTACAAAAGTCGTAAAGGTGACCTTCTCTATGTCGGAACAATGGAAGAATAGGTAGAGCTTCTCCATACTACGTATCCAATGCTCAGTTAACACTGGGTTCTTCACCCTATTAAATGAAGGTGGTCCGAACTTTCGAAACTCTCTCAGTCTACCCAGATCACAATCATACACTCCTTCACCACTAACCTATTATGAAGCTACAGGATCATGAACCGGTGGAGGAATGCCCTAAACTGGAGGGGGTACAGGTATCTCTGCCTTTGCATCTTAAGGTCTCGGTACAGGCTGTGCTGGCTCTTGTCTCTCAGGTACAGCAGCCTGACCAGCAGGGTTCTCCTGTCTACCCTCAAATCTGACCATAGCCTATGTAAACATCTCCATGACTGTGTCTACACTACGCTGCAATTGCGCTATACATTCCTCAGCGGCCTCACTAATATCGGGTGGATCTCTACTAGTACTACACCCATTGCATCTCTCGAGCTCATCTCTACGCCCTTGAAAGCGTGAACTCTCTCCTCTATGAGTACGTCGTCTATCAGACATCCGGCATACTCAAAATAAGTGTCTTTTCCAGCTTGTATACACAATTGTATCCTAATAATGCACAATACTTTGGGGATGTATATTTTTTTAGATATGGATACTAACTCACATCAGACTAACTCAGTTCTAATACCATTAATTATGTCACGACCCTTACTCTCTCTGACCGTGACTTTTATCTTACCACTTACAGTTGGGCTGTGAGTCAACATCCAATTCATATCTCATCCATTATAGTTAAATAAATTTATACAATCTATGTAGAATAGAAACTGGACTCTTGTATATAAGTACGGAAGCGTTTACATCAGTTTCTATTATATAGATCCCCCAAAATACAAAATACAAACTTTACTGTGCATTAATTTACAGGATACAAAATTTTTCATCTCAAGTGTATACCTCTCTATACTGCCGGATGACCAAAGCAACACGACAGCACGGACGACTGCAGTATACTCACTACTGCGTAGAATCTGTGGAAGAGAAATAAGGGGGTGAGCTAATGCACTCAGTAAGGAAAATATGAAAGCAGGTAGATAACTACACTATCTACATGCTAAAAATATATATTTATTTTCCTTATAAACATATGCATTCTTTTTAAAACAACTTCCATCAATGCAAAACCATTAATTCACTAGATGGGTATATGAATATTCACACAGTATCACACAGCTTCGCACAACATAATCTATTCACACAGTTCATATATAAAAAATGCTTTACATTTAGTAAATTAATATATATTGAGACATAAATCATGGGTTATCATATCCCCAAACACACAGCAGGAAGACATATGTCACCTCACACAGTAGTGACAATGTCGCATCACATAGATGAATATCGGACTTATGGCCATAGTTGGATTCCAGGCAACACTGATCAGGTGTAGGAGAACCCTACGCTTGGGGAGACGGATCAACCATCCCTTCAGATCATACTTAAATGATGGCACATTGTACCTCATGGCTAACGCTCGCGGTATATCGTGCTTCCGTGGATCCTTATCACCTATTTCTATTGTCTCAAAATCTCGTGCGAGCAGGTCAGTGCAAGACACACAGCAATACATGACGGCTCAAGCACGATTTTGTACTCATTATATCACATTCATAAACCACGTGTGAGCAGGTCAATGCAAGACACACAGCAAAACACAACGGCTGTAACACGGTTTTACTCAACACATAGCACAATTATGAAAACCTCGTGCGAGCAACTCAACGTAAGACACACAGCATGCCTGAGGCATCGAGCACAGTATTACTAGGAAATTACATGCAAGCATAGTCAAAGCAAGACACACAATAATACTTGAAGGCTCTAGCATGATTCCCAAAAATCTAGTGCGAGCATCTCGAGTGGAACACACAGTATCACCCAAGGCATCGAGCACTCTTTTGTTTTTCTAAAAATCCCTTTGAAAATAATGTGCGAATAGGGCTGGTCAATCTACCGTTGCCCCTTAGGCTCTAGCACGATTTCACACAGAAAAGAAATAGAAGGGGCTCTATGTACTGTCATGAGTGAGAGGGCTAATCTCCCTTCAATCACTCGTTAGAAACATTTCATGCAAATGGTTAAACCGAGAGCCCGTCTATTATTATTCTTTCTCAAAATGTTTACAAAAACCTCTTTTCACAATAATCATAGAAGTCATGCAATATCATAATTATAGACTTATTCTCATACGTAGTTTTCACCTAGATATACCAATATCTATATATGTATCGCATATATTCACACATAGCAGGTAAGAAAACATACGTATAGCTATCTTTAATAGCTCACGTAAGTCCCTTACCTCGAATCACGTTGGAATCACTTTCCTTCGATTTCCACTTCTCGTGATCCGTCCTATCGACTCCAATTATATCCTCTAAAGCTGAAATTGTGTATTACACACATCAGTATATTGTCATTACTTCATTTCACTTGCATGATATTCATTTCAATGCACTGGGCCATTTATATCTCAATGGGCCTCATTACACCATTATCAAACTTTATCCTTTCATAAGTCCACTTCGAGTATATAACTCATTTTTAAAAATCTTACAGACTCCTCGAGTCTATCGATTCATATTAAACCAGTATTAAGCTTACTATATCTCGAGTTCATGATCTTATTCCATTGTGGCATTTCATCGAATACCTCATATACTCACTTTCAGCCATTTTTGTTTCTAGCACATAGAGTTCACCAAACTATTATATAAGCATATTATGTGCTCAATAACATCTTTACATGCTCAAATCTTCATTAAATCATGCCTACTCGATTTTCTATCATTAGATCGATTTTAGGTCATATTTTTGTTTAAGCATGTTTTTCACATTTCAACCGTCAATCTACTTACTTCTAAGATCGATCTCCCCTTGTTCTGCAGTATACTTAGCTAAATTTCATCCCAATTCTCAAAGTTAACTTCATTTCAATTTACCCCACTACTCATTTTGCATTCAATTCACAATTATCACTTAAAAGGGTCCATTTCTTATAATTCATACTTAACAAAACTTGCGTGTACATCACGAATTCATATAACAAGTGTGTACATCAATTCACGAACCTTACTTCACTTATGATTCATATTACATAAATAAGTGTACACTTAGAGAATAATAAGGATTACATATAAAAATATGGGTCTTACTGCTAGAGTAGATCTCTTTTCTGGGTTATATAGTATCTAGGGATGGTGTGTTAGTGGACCCATCCAAGATTGAGGTAGTGGTTCAGTGGCAGAGACCCCAGACAGTCACAAAGATCAAGAGTTTCTTGGGTTTAGCTGGGTATTATCAACGGTTTGTTGAGGGATTCTTGAAATTAGCTACTTCATTGACACGTCTCATGAGAAAGAATGTTGAATTTATGTGGGACGATAAATGTGAGAAAAGTTTTCAGGAGTTGAAGCAAAAATTGACTACAGTTTCGATTCTCACAATTCCTACCAGCTCAGGAGCTATTCTGTATATATAGATGCTTCGTACTAAGGACTGAGCTGTGTACTGATGCAAGATGGGAAGGTAGTAGCCTATGGATTGAGACAGATGAAGGATCATGAAAGGAACTACCTGACCCACGATTTAGAGTTGGCGGCCATGGTATTTGCTTTGAAAATATGGCACTATTACCTCTATGGTGAGAAATTCCAAGTATTTACATACCACAAGAGCCTTAAGTATATGTTCTCACAGAAAGAGTTAAACATGAGGCAGAGAATATGACTTGAGCTTCTAAAGGAATATGATTATGAGATCTTGTACCACCTGGGTAAGGTAAATGTAGTAGCTGATGCATTGAGTAAAAAGCACCTCGGGTTGGTATCGTACATGATGATTAAGGAACACGAGCTATTAGAATAGTTCGCGAGCCTCAGTTTGGATGTGACCTCGCCTGATGTTTATAGTGGTTGTATGATGGCTAGCCTGCGGTTGGAACCAGCTCAGATAGATCGTATCCGACAGGCTCAGCAGATTGATCAGTAGTGTAGTGATATTGTCGGGCAGATATAAAGGGCTACAAAGATTGAATTTGAATTAAGTTCTGATGGTTTACTGAGGTTCGAAGGTAGGATATGTGTTCTCAATGATCCAGGGATCAGGAGGTTGATTTTATCAAAGGCTCACTCAACGATATATACATTGTATCCGAGAAGTAACAAGATGTATCAGAATCTTTGAAGAGTGTATTGGTGGTCAGGGATGAAAAGAGATGTAGCTGAATTTATGGCAAAGTGTCTTGTCTGTTAGTAGGTGAAGTTAGACCATCAAAAACCTGCAGGGCTATTGCAACCTCTACCTATACCAACTTGGAAATGAGAGCATGTCACTATGGACTTCATGATAGGTTTACTTAGGACCCGTAGGAATCACGA
Organism: Firmiana major; assembly: GCA_033439115.1. Lineage (NCBI taxonomy): Eukaryota > Viridiplantae > Streptophyta > Magnoliopsida > Malvales > Malvaceae > Firmiana > Firmiana major. Next base: position 20,153,268 of record CM065905.1, read on the forward strand.
TGCGATTTGGGTGATAGTGGACAGATTGATGAAGTCGACACACTTCCTAGCTATGAGAGCCACCGATACTCTAAGTACTTTAGTGGAATTATATGTGTGCGAGATAGTGAGATTGCATGGTGTTCCACTTAGCGTTGTTTCTAATAGGGATACCCACTTCACTTCCCACTTTTAGAAACATTTTCAGGAAGCGATGGGGACCCAACTGAGTTTTAGCACAACGTTCCATCATCAGATAGATGGTCAGTCAGAGAGGACTATACATACCCTGAAGGATATGTTGAGAGCGTGTGCATTGGATTTTGGAGGCTCCTGGGATGACCATTTGCCACTCGCAGACTTCGCCTATAATAACAATTATCATTTGAGTATCGGGATGGCACTGTATAAGGCTTTGTATGGTCGTAGATGTTGTTCCCTTATTAGATGGGAAGAGGTTGGTGACCGACTGATATTTACTCCTGACTTAGTGAGACAAGCCTTTGAGGATGTCCAGTTGATTTGTGAGAGGTTACGGACAGCTCAGAGCAGATAAAAGAGTTATGCTGATAAGAGACGAAGATCATTGGAGTTCACAGTGGGTGAATCAATGTTTTTGCGAGTTTCTCCTTCCAAGGGTATAACGAGGTTCAGAAAAAAAGGAAAGTTAAGTCCTCGTTACATTGGACCCTTTTAGATATTGGATAGAGTGGGAGACAAGGCCTATAGGCTAGCGTTGCCACTTGAGCTAGCAGGCATTTATAACTTCTTCCACATCTCTATGTTACGGAAGTACCACCTGGATCCGACACATGTGATAAGATATGAGCCACTAGAGCTCAACGAGAACATGACATATGTTGAGAAGCTGATTCAGATATTGGATAGGACGAAGAAGGTGTTGAGATCGAAGATAATCCCCTTAGTGAAAGTCTTTTTACAGCACCACACTACAGAAGAAGCCATATGGGTGTTGGAGAGTTTGATACAAGAGAAGTATCCCGAGTTGTTCACGGATTGAATTGGTTCCAATTTGGAGGACCAAATTTTCTTAAGTAGGGGAGATTATGAGACCCCATACATGTATAACTTTGTAATATATGTTAATGGAGTTATAAGACAAATGATTTCAGATCACGTAAAGGTGAATGAATTGCAATGAGATGAATGAGTGTCAAGATACAAATAAAGGATAAATAAGGGTCGAAGTGGCCATAAAATAAACGAATGGAACATTAAGAATTTGGGTTAAAGATAAGGAATGAAAACACAAAATAATAATGCATGGACCCTGAATTCTAAGTATTCTTTATGAATGCAAGCAATGTACATAATTCATATTGTATGTGAATCATAGGAAATGAGTTTTTCAATGCTCTAAGTGGGATTAAAGTGATAAATGTGAATTGGAGTAATGAAATAGGAATTTACCCTTAAAAATTTTGGAAAATCACAGCAAAAAGGGCTGTAGATGAAGGCCAGATCGATCTACTATCCAAGGCAGAGTTTTCAATACACCAACTCAAAAATTACAGCAAAAAGTTAAGCTATGTGAGTTTTCAATACACTAACTCTAAGTATATTTATCTAGTGGTTGTTGTGAGTAGATTGGTGTATGTATTGATGAATGAAACCACCTAGAATGTAATGAAACAAGCATAACCTAGAATGAGTTAGTCTGAGAAAAGAATGTGGTTGATTAGATGATAAAAAGGGATAATAACAAGTTGTTAGTGAGATAATGTGCATGATTTTGAGATGATTGGATGAAGCCACATTGGGAGATTAGTCAAGTGATAAAAATGTGCATAAATGGTGTTGTAGAGAATGCATAAATGAATGGAAGATTATGGGTAAACATTTATGCCTAGTGTTTGATAAGTAACCAAGTGTGTTGCTAGTTAAATTGACTAGAAATGGCATAATGATGACCAAATGTGATAATGGGTCAAACTTAATGAAATAGGCTTGATGAGATATATCAATTAGTCGGAGTCTGAATATGAGTTATCGATATTGACTCATATGATTTATGAATGTGTGCAGCTCCCGAGGATAAATCTGGAGTGAGTTGAGCCAAATCGCGAAAAGCGAGAAAGGAAGAAGGAAAAGTTACTTTTAAGAGAATCGAGGAAAGGGAATTGTGTTAACCCTAGGGATATCTGTATGCCTTTCGGGCGCATGGGCGATTTTTAATGTATCTAAGAGTCATAGGATGAAATGAGTGTTTGAAGGATAAAAAGTTGGGTTTTTAGAGAAATGTGCATTAGAAGCAAGAGCATGATGTTTTGAAATCTTTTTATTACTTTTAGCATGTGATTGGTAGGTTGGCTAGCATTTGAAATGATTTGCACAAAAAGTAGCTTGATTTGGTTTCATAACCATGTTTTGCAAAGAATGTGCCACCTACATGAGTTTTGTGGAAATGAAAACGTGCTAGAGCGTTGATTGCATGAGATTTGATGTGTTTTATACGTGCATTAGTGTTGAAGCGATACTCGCACTAGAGTTTTACATGCATGAGTGCTGGAGCTTAGCTCGCACTAGTTTTCACATGGATTTTACAACATTGTGTTGGAGCCTAGCTCGCAGTAGTTTTCATATGAGTTTTAACATGGTACTGGAGCATAGCTCGCACTAGATGTCCATTATACTTGTTGTTGTGCTTGAGACTACTCGCACATGTTTTTATGACATGTTGGGAGTCGTTGTAAGACCCGTATTTTTATGTAGCTTATTCCTTATGATTTATATATGTATAGACATTGTACTAAGTTATTTGAATCATAAGAAGAGTATTTACTTGATTTAAGTGTTAGTGAAATGCTTTAACACTTAAAAGCTACATAAAAGTCGAAAAAGGGTTATAAGAGCCACATGACTAAACCGAGTGGATCTGAATCATTTTGACTATAGAGAAGAACTTAAAATGAGAAAATATATAGAGCTCATGAAGGAAAGTCGGTTTGATTTAGTCCCGAACATAGAGAACAAGAGTAAAAGCCAAAAAGGGGCAAAACGGACCACTTTAGCATTTTAAGATATTTAAGGTATATTTACCTAACGGAGACGGCCAAAACGTAAAGACGAGAGTGTAAACCATAAGATATGATACTTTCAAATTTTTGAGAAAAAGTCAACGTGGTCAATGATTAATGAAAAAGTCAACAGTAGTTAAGAAAAGTGGACTTTTACCATAGTTGACTAACCATGGTTAAAAATTAACCTAAGTATGGAGAAAAATTTGGGGAAAAATAATTTTGGTCAAAATACAAGATAATCATCCCCTGAAGTAAGAAAATTTTATTTGGATGAATTTCAGATTAAATTTAACGGGTAAAAAACGTAATGCGATAAAGTGAAGATTTTAATGCCCATTAAGGTATAATAAGTGTCGTAAGACCTGAATTATATCATAATTTCGTATGAAGGATTGAAATGGTCACAAATTAAATGAATGGGATTCGGACCGGAGATAAGGATTTAAAACACGAAATGAGTAAGTGTTCGTGAAGGGAAGTTGAATTGGATGGATCCCGAATACGTGCAAGGGTAAAACGATCAAAAGATCAAAAATCGGTATAAATTCGATAAGAAAATTTAATTAAAAATACGAAATTGAGAAATCTTGATCAATAATAAAAAATAATTAAATTTCGAGTTAAATTGATCAAGATATGAATTTATTGGAATTAATAAAAAATTCACTCGGGACAATATCCTGAAAAATACAGAGAAAATATACCGAAAAGATGAAATAAGACTGATAAATTTATTTAATTGGTTAAATGAATAAAATATAATTTTTAAAGATATTTTGGATTTTTTATAATATTTTAATCAATTATATATTAATAAAATAAATTAATAAATAAATAAATAAATAAAAGGGACCCAAATAGAAAACAAAAGATTCGATCTCCTGGTGCCGGCGAACGGCAGAGACAAGGGGGAAGAGAAAACCGACGAAGCAAGGTTGGCACCGGGGGAGCCTCCACCGGTCGGCACACGCTCCCCAGCCATCGAAAATCGCGAGAACGACTAGGGGGGAGAAACTGAAAAGAGAATCGGCGGCCACCGGCGTCGATCTGGCCAACCTCGCCCCCAGCCAAACGTCCCTGAGGCAAAGACGAGCAGATTGATGGTGGCCACGACCGACGAAGCTGACGGACAACGTCGAAAACAGCGAAAAGGAGAGGCACCACCGACACCGAAGAGGAGAAAGGCCGAACCGACCTCATTGCTGCTGATCCGAGCATGGATGCCTCCTGATTCATGCTTCAGACAGCCAGACGGACCTGTTGGAGTTGGAAGGCAATGAAGAACCGGTCGACGAAGCCCTGAACCGACCAAACCGGATTGAACCAACTTAACCGGACCGATCTAAACCGGGCTGAACCGAACCGAACCGGTTCAGCCAAGAAAGAGAGGAAAAAGGAAGAAAAAGAGAAAAAGAAAAAAGGGAAAGAATTTCTAGGGATACACCGGACTTCGGGTAAGTCGATAAGAGGTCAAAAGTGACCGATTTAATTTCTGAGAAATTTATTTAAATTATATTTGATCGAAAATTAACCCGAAATTAAATATAAAATTGTGCAGTTCGACGATAAATCGTGTTCGTGAGCCCGTTTGAACCTCGATTTGCGCACCATCACATAATTTGGGGTAAGTAAAACTCATGTACGACAACAGTATGATTATTACGCAATTGGAATTTATTTTACAGATTTCGGATTAAATTCTGCATAAAAATAAATTATATTCGTATTTTTGAATTAATTGTCGTAAATGATATACAAGTTATCCAAAGAGTTTGGAACGAAGCCCAATGGGTATTGAGAGCCCAATAGGCCCGAAGAAGGGATTAAATAAATGGAAACGGGCTGGAAATGGGTCGAGGCCCATTAAGATACTATCGGGCCCAATAAAGTAAAACAGGCCCAGTGTTTTAGATTCGATCAGTAAAAGTGAAATACTAATAAGTATATTAGAATTGACCCAAATAAGTGGTTATATGCAGCTCCGTAGACTTGGTTTGGAGCAAATTGGACTGAAAGACCTGGTACGATCGGGACAGTATAAGCTCACGCGTAATTCTAGGTAAGAGAATTTTATGGACTGCTAGAGGTAGCTTTACATAATTTTGAATTCATTTGCAGTCTCTTAAATTGTCGAAGGGTCTAGATTTCAGATAAAATTTTTAGTGCCCCGGATGGGCAAATTACCAAAATACCCTTGTGAAGGGTAAAATTTCCAAATTTAAGAAAAATTAGGAGGAGCAAGAACAAGAGGTTTCTGCTTGTTCTTGAGGTGTTTTGACACGTGCATGAGTAGGTTGGCTAACTTTTAAATAAAAATGCACAACATTGCATATTTTCAACAATGTGATTCTGTTGGAAATTGTTTTGAGATAACAGAGCCGCCTATGTGATTTTATAGACATGTGACGTGCTAGAGCTCAGCTCGCACGGGCTTTAATTTGTGTGATGCATGCATTAGTGCTGGAGCAAGAGCTCGCACTAGAGTTTTACATGCATTGGTGCTGGAGTCTAACTCACATCAGATTTTTATATGATTTTCGTGACACTGTGCTGGAGTCTAACTTGCACTAGATTTTTACATGATTTTCGTGACACGGTGCTGGAGTCTAACTCGCACCAGATTTTTATATGATTTTCGTGATAGGATGCTGGAGCCTAGATCGCACTAGATTTTCACATGAGTTATGTATAAAGTGCTAGAGCTTAGCTCGCACTAGTTTTACTTGATTTTATGAGAGTGCTGGAGTATCGCTCGCACTAGTTTTCTAAGAACACGCGATGAGCCGTGCTTGGAGCGTCAGGTAGACTATGTGTCACACCGATTAAATAGGCTTGCACGTGCGTTTTGAGATAGGGCATGAGTATGGATATGAGATATGGGTCCACGGAGTATGTTGTATCGTGCAAGTAGCATGGAGTACGCTGTACCATGTTGGGATTGATTATGTGGCATCTTCAGATGCGTGGCATCTTCAGATGCATGGCATCTTCAGATGTGAGTGGCATCTCCGGATGCGAGTGGCATCTTCGGATGCGTGGTAACTTCGAATGCGAGTGAATCGAATAGGGCCAACAGGATGGACTGACCCACCTCTCGAGGCGATCCCTGATTGTGGTGAGACCCCGCACACTAGGATCCGTGTAGCAGTGGGATCACGAGGACATATGGCCATAGTCCTAGTTATTTGCCCGAGATATATATATCTATTGCCTAGTCTCACATGTTAATGTTTTCGAGAAACACGTTTTATGGATTTTTGTGTGAGTCTGGATCATCCGAGGGAGGAGTTGGATCCTGACTGAGATATGATTTTGATGAGAATGAAACTGGGTTTTAAACTGAACTTGCATGATGTTATTTCCATGCTATTTAAACCCATGAGTGATGTAAACTGGTTTTACATGACATTCATTGTATCGCATATTCTTATTGCTGTGAAAAGCATTTGACTTCACGGTGTTGTGTGAGTCAGGAACACTTGAGGGATGGGTTGAGTCCTAGCTTTGTTGTGAAACTTTAATGAGAATGAAATGATTTAAAAGAGTTGCATGTTGAATTTTCCATGCTCTTTGAAATCCACATGCGAACTTGTTTTACATGACATCATGAATTATAACATCTATTTTGAAATGTGTGGAGAAAGGTGGTTTATGCACGGCACCTCATTCATGTAGGTACTATGGTTACCTACTTGTTCGTAGGATTGCCTTACTGAGCTTGATGTGCTCACTCATTTCATTTTCCTACATAGATTTCCTCAATAGACTTTGCGGCGATTGAGTACTGCATTCCTGATATCCTTTGCTGCCCATCATTTAAGGTATATACACTTGTACATATTGTATCTAAATAAGAATAGCACAGTAACATGTTTGTAAGTAACTTTCGGGGATGTATAGATGCGGTAAACACTTATAAATGAATGGGAAAGAATTAATGAAAAACCCATGTGTTTACCTTTCCTTTAACAAGGAATTAAGTTATATGGTAAATGAATGGTGGGATTGGCATTGATGCATAGCCCAATTGTTAGTGGAGTGTGGTCACGATCAGAGGACAGGTAAGTATGAAAGAAAAACAAAAAAATTTACTCTGATTTTTGGGTAGTTTTGGGTCGTGACAAGTGTAGATCGAATTTCTTAGGTCCATTAGACCAAATTATTGAACCGATTGGTAGGTCAAATATTTAGACAACTAAAGGCCCGATGTGTAGTAAAAATTTTAGCCCAAAAGCCCATTAGGAAGGCCCAAATCGAGAAGCCCAAATGCTAGGCCCAAATTGGTTAAAATCAAGCCCATTAGTAAAAGGTAACCATAGCCAATTTGGTAACCATTACCTAAATCAATTCAAATTGAATTTTGTTAGCTGAAAAGTAAGGCTTAATGACTAAGTAATAGACTTATAAATCAGCCAACACAACTACATCTTCTTCCTTAAGAGTTCGACTAGAAGAAGGAAACCATTAAAACAAATTTAGCTAAGCTTTCTCTCACTAGAAATCACTAGGAAAAATGCATATTTGGAACTTACATTCTTCATGAAAGTTGTTCCAAATTGAGTGAGGATTAACATATGTTGGAATTGGCTACCAAGGAGCCATAGTGTGCAAACTGATAAGCTTTTAAATTCATATATGTTAATGTATGAATGATTCTAAGTAGATTGGTATATGTATTAAGCATTGAAACCCATGGAATCACTATGAACATGAATTGGCCGAGAGTGAGTAATGATAAATTGATGAATGCCTATATGATTTTAAGGCATAAATGAGTTAATATACATGTGTTCATGATTATGGTATAGTTAGAATTAATCAATTTGATCATTTGGTGGATGAATTAAGTTGGCAATCAATGTAAGACCCACTTTGTATGTACTTGTTATACATTTCCTTATGATTCATGTGATGTACACTTCCACATATTAATTGAATCATAAGAAGAGCTTTGACTGAATTAAATTTGCAAATAGAATAAAAGCAAAATATCGATGAATGTATGCAGTAGCCAAATATGGGCCGAGATGGCCATAGGTTAAACGAAAAGGATCAAAATTAAGTTGACGAAAAATACGAATTTAAAATAAGAAAAGATAGTGAATGTATGAAGGAAAATCGGGTTAAATTGGTTTCGAGACAAGTGTATGGGTAAAACGGTCAAAAGATCGAAATCCGGTATAAATTCGATAAGAGAATTTTAATTAAAAATAAGGATTTAGGATATCTTGATCAATAATGAGGAATTATACCGAAAAAAGGGTTAAAAATATAATAAATAAATTAAATAAATTTATTTGGAATAAAATAATATATTTTGTAGATATTTTAGAATATATTTGAATATTTTAATGATTATTTTAATAATAAAGTAATTTGTAAATAATAATAATAATAATAATAATAATAATAATAAAATGGGGCTAAAATTGAATCGAAAAAACCCGAGAAACGGAAACTGAAGATGACCTGCGGAACTCGAGACCATCGAGGACCCACTGGCGATCGACGACCCCCCACGAAGAGCAGAGGAAGAAGAGGAGAGGCTGGCGAAGCTCTTGGCACCGGAGACGCGCCGTCAGGAGGCCAAAAATCGCCTATCGAAGAAGAGGAAAAACCGAGGAGAAACGACCCGATTCTCGGTGAACCACGGCTGCTGGGCGTGAACGGAGGCCACCGAAGAGTTCAGGAGGAAGAGGCGGTCCTTTTGAGACCGATACCGACCGACGAAATCACCGAAAACACCGGCGACGGCAAAGAGTAGAAAACGGCACCATTTGGCTGGAGGGAAAAGGAGGGAAAAAGAAGGAAAAGGAAGGAAAAATGTAAGGAAAGGAAAAGAAAAGAAAAGAAAAGAAAGAAAAAATGGAAAAAAAGAAAAGAAAAATTTTCGGGGACGACTCAAGATTCGGGTAAATTGACCGAGGGTCGAGATTGACCTACGGGTAAATTCTGGAAATTTAATTAATATTATATTTAATGGAAAATAACCTGGATTTACCTAATTGTGCAGTTTTACGACAAAACCCGAACGAGAGCCGATTGAGCTCTGATTTTCGTACCCCGCATCATATTGGGTAAGTATATTTTAATTATGATAATATGAGTCCTTTAATACAGAGTTTCGATTATCTTACAAAATTTATGGATTAATTATGTATAAGAAGGAATATTATTCGGAATTGTAACGTAATCACCGTAAATAGTATACGGGCTATCCAATGAGTTTAGAACGAAGCCCGATGATTATTGGTAAGCTGAATGAGCCCAGTAAACCCAAAGAAGGGATTTAATAAGTATAAACGGGCTGAAAATGGGTCGAGGCCCATTAAGGTGCAATTGAGCCCAATAAAGTAAAATGGGCCCAGTACTTTAGATTGATCAGTGAATGTGACATACTGATAAAGATAAGTGAATTGACCCAAAATATGTGGTTATATGCAGTTCTGTAGACTTGGTTGGCACGCATTTGGACTAAGAGATCGGGTATTATCGAGACTGGATAAGTTTGCGCGTGATTCCAGGTAAGGGAATTTTGTAGGTGCATAGAGATACCTATACGTATTTTTGAGCGTATTTATAGGGCCTAGAATTTCTTAAAGTATCTAGAAACGAAATAATAATTTTTACGAAAATCGGGGCATGAGTGAATAAATAAAAAGATGATATTGCCCCTGGGAGTAAAATTTAGAAAAAGGGTAGTAAGACAAATAAATTGCATGATTATCATGTTTTGATATTTTATATGAATGTATTGCTCTAGTTTAAGCAAATTTACACATAGGTTGGCTGTTGATTTTATGAATTATACGAAAGGGTATAGGTTTGTATCGATTACGATTTTAAAGATGTTTTATCAAGATTGAGCCACCTATCATATTTATACGAGTAAAAAGAGTGCTAGAGTCTTACTTGCACTAAATTTTACTGATTTATTACTCATAAAAAAAAGTCGTACTGGAGCATTGCTCGTACGAGAAATTTGTGTGTGTACAAAAATCGTGTTGGAGCATAGCTCGCACTAGACATGAGTTGACATGCATACGTGCGGAAGCCTCCTGTAGACTGTGTGTCGCAGAGAGTTAATATGCTCGTACGTATACTTTGAGACATGGGTTGGTTATCGACATAGTATTGGGGTGGATAAGACTTACGGCAGGCACCCCCAGACTATGATATGGGTCTACGGAGTATGTTGTACCGTGTATGTCACACGGAGTACGTTGTACCGTGAAGTCATGATGACTTGATGATGTTACTTGATATTCTGGCGGGTAGGATTTAACCCCACCTCTCATTACAGTTGTGATGCCCCGTACACCGGGATCCGTGTAGCCTGGGATCACAAGGACATAATATGGTCATAGTCCTCGATTTTCATACAGTAACCTACATGCCTCACATCATATCATACGGTCTGAATAGACCAAGTGTCACACCCTCCTCCCACACGCTACTTAACAAAAACCACAATAAATTTTTCACTTTTTACTTACATTTATCTCCTAAACAGCTGGGCTGTGAATAGGTATTAGTCTCCTCATCCATATATACATTCATATCATAAGTAAGTTCATATACTTAAATATAATTACATCATTACATTTACATCCCCAACATTAAAACCGTGTAAATCACTGTGTTTATGCATTGTTCAGATACGAAAGAGTGCGCTTGTATATACCTTTCACTAGATGGGGAGTGGCAGCGGATCAAAGGAATGCAATACCCTGGCCGACTCGATCAACTGACGAGAATCTGTAGAGATGAGGAAAAAAGAATGGGATGAGCTATCAACGCGCTCAGTAAGGAAATCAGGCAAGCAAGTAGACATCCATACTATCTACTGAAAATAGTGCTTTGCCTTTCCTTCTCTCAAGTCAAAAGCATGTTTAAAATATATATAATAATAGTACAGATTTAAAATCCCATGTATTAAACACATGCTGGTTTATCAATAATAGGCATTCATTCAAAACAGTGCATATTTAATCATTTAAGAATGCCTTTATATAAAATATGCCATTTACATTCAAAACACAGTAAATATGGCATTTCTCATCACCACATAAACAAATCAGTTCCGACCCATCCCTCAGGTCTACCCGTATCATAAAAACACATGTGATATATCATGCGAGACTCAGTGGCTAAATGCAATATCTCTGGACTATGGCCATATCCTAACATGGTGAAATCCCAGGCAACACAGTACTCGGTGTGTAGGTTATCGCTGCTATAACAGGAGGGAGGTCAGTCCATCACAACTGCCAGCTATCAAAAACTCTCCTCCACAACTCCATAACAAAACACGGTGCAATGTATTCCATGCCACACGCACGGTACAATGTACACCCGTGGACCCTACATCATGGTCGGGGTGCCTGCCATAGGTCTTAGCCTCTCATACCATAGAAATACATCATAGTTGGGGTGCCTGCCATAGGTCTTAGCCCTCATACTATGGAATAAATGCCACGTCTCTAAATCCACATGAGAACATCTCAACAGTGTGACACTCAGTCTACATGGAGAAAATCATCACGGTTTTTCTAACATGTCTATATATCACATAAAATATAGTGCGCGTCTTGAGTGTGACTCACAGTCAACGCTCCACCTCAAAACACTGTATATGCATGTCAAAATATCAACACTAGTGCGAGTAAACCTCCAGCACTAGGTCATGCATAGTTCTCATTCAAATCAAGTACGAGCAAATCGCTCAAGTACTATGTCATGTACAAATCATGAAGAATCGAGTACGAGCAACGCTCCAGCACTCTATCATGCATCTCATGTAAAACTCGAGTACGAGCTAATCGCTCCAGCACTCTATCATGCACAAATCACATAAAACTGAGTACGAGCAATGCTCCAGTACTCTATCATGCATATCAAGTAAATGTAGTGCGAGTAAACCTCCAGCACTAATGTATGTGAAAAACATCTGAAATGAAGTGTGAGCTGTGCTCCAGAATGATTATTTCCACATAATTCGGTAGATGGCTCTTTAAAAACAGGGATGTTTAAAATCACTAAAATCAGCACTATAAAGTGTGCTTAGTTTACATCGACCTCACAACATTAGCCCATCCACCTACTCTTCTACTACACAGCAGTAAAAACCACTCAAAACATCATTTCCATGCTTTTTACAACTTTTTCCAAAATTTGACATTTTTGCCTAACTATGGGCAAAATCGTAATTTACCCATAGCGGGTCCCTATAATAATATAGATTTTCTCTGACCCTCAAACAATTTCAGTGAATGTAAAATCCAACGAAAATATGCACAGATATCTCTAACTACTTGCAAGAGTTCCCTACCTCGAATCACGTAGTATGACCTCTCTTCCTCTGTGCTGTCCAAACCTCGCAATCCGGTCACTCTCAATATGACTCTGGAGCTGCATTTAACCATTCACTGGATTAATTTCACGTTTCCTATGTATTACATATTTAATACAGTTCATTTCACTTAATTGTGCCCATTTACTCTAAATGTGCCTAAATACTTTAATTGGGCCTTAATCCGTATTAAGCCATTTTTCCACGTATTATTTCCCTTCATCAGGGTCTATCGACTCATTGGGCCTATCAATACCCATAGGGCTTTATTCCAAGCTCTTTGGATAGCCCGTATATCATTTACGACAGTTAATTCAAAATTCTGAATATAATTCACAAAATGCAGAATTTAATCTGAAATGCGTAAAATAAATCTTAAATACGCTATAATCACATAAATTGTCATAAATGAGCTTTACTTACCCAAGATTATGCGATGGTACGTAAATCGAAGTTCGATCCGGTTCCGTTTGGAATTTATCGTCGAACTGCACAATTTTGTATATTTAACTCCGGGTCAATTTCTGATGAATTATAATTTAAATAAATTTATCAAAAATCAAATCGATCACTTTTGACCTCGTATCGACTTACCCGAAGTTTGGTGAAATCCTAAAAAATTTTCTTTTTCTTTTTCTTTCTTTTTTTCTTCTTTTTCCCCTTTTCTCCTTGGCTGAACCGGTCCGGTTCGGTTCAGCACAGTCACTTTCCACTGAACTGACAGACCGATTCAGGCTTCTTTCATCGTTCTGACGCCGTCAGACCGGTTCTCCAGCCGATTCCACCGCCAAATGGTTTGGCCTCACCTCTAGAGGCTTCTTTTGGCCTCGTCTGGGGTTGACCGGCGCTGGATTTCGTCGAATCCGTCCTTCTCTCCCACGGCTTCCCTCTCGCAGATCTCTCCGTCGGTGGCGTTTCCAAGCACGTGGTGGCCGTCGAGCTCTCCCCCGGTGCCGGCCGTTCTGTTGCCCAGCACTCCTCGCGTTGTTAGTCGCTAGTTCGTCACCGGTGACTCCTTCTCCCTCGATCGGCTTCACGCAGTTTTGGCTCTGTTTCTCTCTCCCCGATAATTTCATTTCGTTTCTTTTTTTTTCTTTTATTTATAATATATTTATAATATTATTTTAATCTTTAAAATAATAGTAAAAATTTCCAAAATATCCCAAAAAATCATATTAAATTCATTTAATCCATAAATGAATTTATCAGTCTGATTTTATCTTTTCGGTATATTTTTCCACTATTTTGGGGCTCATTTTTCGAGACAAAAATTTAAAAAATATCAAATAAATTCATATCTTGATCAATTGGACTCAAAATTTCATATTCTCCTCATTTTTTATCAAGATTTCTCATTTTCGTATTTTTAATGAAATTTTCTCATCGAATTTATACCGAATTTTGGTCATTTGATCGTTTTACCCCTGTACTTGTTCGGGAATCACTTTAACCCTTATCTCGCTGTTATGTAGCTTACATGCTTTTTTAAATTTCTTAATTAGTCGATTGCATGTTAGTAAATACTCTTCTTATGATTCAACTATGAAATAAAGTGTTCGTACACATAGGAATCATAAGGTACAAGCTACATATATAAATCGAAAACTCGGGTCTGACACCAGGGTAGACCCTAAGGAGGGGTAATGTCCCGATTTATGTTTCTAAATGAAATGCGATTTAATGAATCAAGGTATTCTCGAGAGATGGTGTAAGACCTGATATTTTCGAGTGCATTTAAAAATGCAAAAAGGATTTAAATGGCATTCCCGAATACGTGCAAGGGTAAAATGGTCAAAAGACCAAAATTCGATATTAATCGGGATAAGAAAATTTAATTAAAAATATGAGAATGAGAAATCTTGATCAATAATGAAGAAATAATTAAATTTCGGGTTAAATTGATCAAGATATGAATTTATTGGAATAAATCAAAATTTTCGTATTGAAAAATAATCTCGAAAATAATTGAAAAATATACCGAAAAGTCGAAATAATACCGAGAAATTAATTAATTGATTTAATGAATTAAATAGAATTTTTTAAGAATATTTTTGGGATATTTTGGATTTTTAATAATATTTTAATGAATAAAATATTATTAAAAATAAATTATAAAAAAAAATGAAAACAATGAAACAGAAACGAAAATGCAATCTGAAGAAACAGAAGAAGAAACGCGAAACGCGAAGCAGGAAACCGAGGGAGTCGGTTTCCCTCCGATCCGACACCACCGACGTGGCTGAGGGGCCGGCGAGGGTCGACGAACGTAGCTCGACCTCAGGCGAGCCGCCAGCGGCCGTGACGCGCCGTGGAGTCACCGAAAAACAGCGAAAATGGAGGAGAAGCCGCGGGGGAAGAAATGTCGATTTGCCGGTGATGGCACCGATTCGACCCCAGTCGAGGCCAGATTTAGGAAACCCATGCGATGGCGCACCGAACGGCGGTGGAATCACGCCGGGAACCGGCCAGACGGCCCCGGCATGACCAAATGTTGCCTGAACTGGCCGAACCGGATTGAACCGGCCCAACCGAACCAGACCGAACAGGCAGTCCGAACCGGGTTGAACCGGACCAGACTGGTTCAGCCAAAAAGAGAGGAAAAAAAGGAAGAAAAAGGGAAAAAGAAAAAGAGAAAAAAATTAGGGAAAGTTCTAGTGATGCAATCGAGTTTCGGGTAAGTCGATAAGCGGTCAAATTGACCGATTTAATTTTTAGAATATTTAATTTGTTAAATAATCGACTGAAAGTTTACCCGAAAATATATTTAATTGTGTAGCTCGACAATTGGCATCCACCAAGAGCTCGAGATAGCCTCGATTTGAGTACGATCATGGAATAACGGGTAAGTAACCCTTATTTACGACAATTTTATATCGTTATGCGTGATTGATATTTAACGCATAAATTACGGATTTAATTTCCGCATAAATGAATTAAATTCTGGAAAATTGGATAAATTGTCGTAAATATTAAATTGAGATATCTGAAAATTTAGAACGAGGCTAAATAAATTACGATGGGCCCAATGAGCCCCATAGGCCTCTATAAAGTGTGGTAAACGGGCTTAAGGCCGATTAAGGCCCATTATGGTGCAATCGGGCCCAAATGGGTAAACGAGCCCAATGATTTAAATTAAGCCCAGAAAGTATGAAATACAATTAAATTGTGTTGTAATTGACCTGATGAATGTGTATCCGCAGTTCCGAAGATTGGATTCGGAGCAAATCGGACTGCGTGATGAGACATCAGTGGGAAAGGTCAGACTGTACAGAAAATGAGGTAAGGGAATTATGTGAGTAGCTAGAGGTAGCTACGCTATTTTAATAGCTTTTCTGTACACTGAATATGTATGTATACACTGATATTGTATAAAGGACCTAAAAGTGGTTTAAATGATTTTAATGATCGTATTAGGTGAAAAGTCTATTTTGCCCCTATTGAGGGAAGTTCACCTAAGGATGGTGAAAGCATGACATGCATGAAATGCATGATTTAAGGACTTTTATGATTAAAGAATTTTATTAGTTTTAATCAAACCGAATCGGTAGATTGGCCAAAAATTGTATAATTTCACAAGATAACACTACGTAGGTGTTATTTATATTTAAATGGAAATTTCTTTGGAAAACGGCCAACTATCAAGTTTATATGGAAACAGATAGTGCTGACACGTAGTTCGCACTATATCTACGTTTGTGAATGTGCATAAATGTGCTTGAGCGGTTGCTCGCACCGATTTGTGTGACATCATATGCATAAAATGTGCTGGAGCGGTTGCTCGTACTGATTTTATGATTTGATATGCATGAGAGCTGCTGGAGCCTAGCTCGCACTCTATTTTGACATGTTTTGACTGTTCTGATTTGTTTTGACTGAATATGCATAAAAAGGTGCTAGAGTGATTGCTCACACTAGTTTTATTGATTTAATATGCATATGAGGTGCTGGAGCTTAGCTCGTATCTAGTTTTGATATGATATTGCATGAAAGCCGTGCTGGAGGGTAACTCGCACGAGATTTGATTTAATTATGCATAAAGTCGTGTTGGAGTCTAACTCGCACGATATTTGATTTACATGAGCATTCACTCGTGTTGGAGCGTTGCTCGCACGAAGTTTTAAATGGTTTTATAATTCATTTTAAAGCCGTACTGGAGTTTTTCTCGTACGAGGTTTTCACTGAGTTGTTATACATATCCGTACTAGAGCATTGCTCGTACGTGAATTTTACTTGAATTTATAATCAGTTTAAGTCATACTAGAGCGCTGCTCGTACGCAGATTTCATCGATTTCTATGACACCGTGCTAGAGCTTCGCTCGCACGAGGTGCTCTGATACCATTAAACCTGTCACGACTTGAATTACCTAAAAATCAGAGTAAATTTTTTTCGCTTTTTTATTTATTATTTAATTCTTACTTTTCTCTCGTCGTGACCATCCTACGACACAGTTGGGCTATGATTCGGTGTTAGTCACCTCACACTATTTACCATTCCATTTTCATAATCATATTCACATATCAGAGTTTACTATTCTTTGACTTTAAATAAATACATACTCAATGGTATTTATAACTCTACATCCCCGACATCAATGTCCGTTTACAGTACTGTGCATTACATATTTAGATACAAAACTCTACAAATGTGTATACCTGTCTCTCGATGGGAAGCAGCGGATACCAAGCATGCAAGTCCTCAGCCGCTCAATAACTACTGCAAGTGCTCTGAAAAGATGGAAAAATAGGGGGGTGAGCAAACCACACGCTCAGTAAGGCAATTATGCAAGTAAGTAGATAGCTCTACTATCTACATGCTCATAATGCCATGCCCTTAAATCCATTTCTTTTCATTAAAATCTCAAGCACAAACCATACATATATCATGACATAGTTTATCCAAAACTATTTGTGCATATAGAAAAACATGTAATTCATGCATCAATAACAATTTATGTGACATCCTCAAATCATCATTAGCATGAAGTAAAGCAATATCATGCATCCTTTTGTGTCATGTAAGACAAATCATGAATTTGAATTAAAAGCATGGAAAACAACATCATGCTACTGCATTTAAATCAATTCATAAGTCCGCTCGACCCATCTCAAGAATTAGACATCCAGAATAGACATGAAAAATAATTCGAGATGTATTCCGGTGACATAATATCCCAGACATTGTTTAAAGGAAATTACAGATGATAGTATTTACTCTGACCCAGAGGAACATGTTGATTAACAAGTATGAAACTCAGTTTATATTCCTGGGCAGATATGACTCGGACACGATGAACAGTGAGAGTCGAGATGTCTGAAAGTTCATGGAAGGGCTCAGATTGTCAATTAGAGTCCGATTAGCCCGTTAGATATCGCTACCTATGCCGAGGTAGTGCGCAGACTACAATTGTGAGAATAAGATCATGAGTTGCACGCCTCTGAGATTGGGAAAGGTAGTAAGGGCCGAAATAGAGATAAAAGAGAATAGAGAATGACAGAGATGTCCATACGGAAAAAGGTAATTGGTAAAAGCTTAGAGCTGATGAATCACGAGGTAAGTTGATTGATAAACCCCAGTATATCTAATTTCAGCACTTTTCAGGGTGTTGTGATTTGAGGACCTCGACATGCTACGGAACAGAGTAGCAAGTGTAACAGTGTAAGATGTGTGGTAGTTACCACGGAAATAAGATGTTGGACGAGGGCGAGTGTATGCCTTGGACCAGGACACTATTGATGTTTCATATGATGTGGTGGAAAATACCACACTGGTTGTAAATAATGAAATAATTATTTTAATTGATCCTGGTGCCACGCATATATTCATACCGCCTTCAGTTACTTATAAGCTAGTGAAAAATGTGAAGCCTGTACCCATAGACAAGAGGATGATAGCTGATTTTCACTAACTGAATATGGGTATAAAGATTGTAAGTTTAACAAATAATGAAAGAGTTTGTTATAAGTGATTTATGAAATGAGGTAAACTTGGAGATGTGATAGATCCTGCATAGGAGATATATTGGAATAAGAGACGTATGCAAGGTAAGGATGTCCTTGATATGCAAAGTAATTTGGATTAAACGGTATGTAGTCAAGTCTGAGGGTTAATAAAAGTATTTTAAAATACTTCCCTGCCTAAAGATTTGACAGCGTCGATAAGCGCACACATAAGCTATAAATTGAAAAATCGACAGTCATGAAATATATACATTAAATTTGGGTACCTTTATTGGTACGATAAAAAGATATAGAAATTCATTAATCATGAAAGTTTAAAAATTAAAATTTTATAAAAACCGTCAATAAAAGAAAAAGGAAATGACGTGAGTTAGTATCCCGAACGGAAGCGATTTCGAAATGACTTTATACGTTTATGTGTACATAAGTCAAGATATGAATGATTGAAGTATTTAGTGGAACTCAACTATGATAAGGTATTTAAACCTTACCTGGACCGATTGGTTGTCATCTTTAGCGATGATATTATTGATGTATTCGAAGTCCAGGAAAGAGCATGAGAGCAAATGAAAACTGTCCTACAGACGTTGTGGAAGAGTTTCTTGAAATGAGCTGCTCAGTTGACACATCTCATTTGAGAAAAGATTGTATACTAGTGGGATGACAAGCATGAAAATAGCTTCGGTGAGTTTTAGTATATTGAAGCAATGGACTGACCACTGTAAGTAATCTCACCATAACCAATAGCTCAAGAGGTTTCAGTGAGTATGGATACCTCAAAATAAGGATTGGGTTGTGTATTGATGTAAAATGGGAAGATAGTCGTTTATGGATCCAAATAGTTCATGGAACGTGAGAGAAACTATCTGACCCATGATTTAGAGTTGGCAGCCGTAGTGATTACACTGGAAGTATGGCGCCACCACTTATACAGTGAGGCATTTCGGGTATGCACTGATCATAAAAGCCCAGAGTGTCTGTTTTCATAGAAAGAGTAGAATATGAGATAACCAAGAGGGTTAGAGCTTCTAAAGATTATGATTGTGAATATTTTACCACCCAGGAAAGGCTAATGTAATGGCTGATGCCTTGAGCAGAAAGAGCCTCGGGATGGTATCACATATGATGGTCAAGGAGCGAGAGCTGCTAGAGCAGTTGTGAACCTCAGTAGTGATGTGATCCCTTCTGATGATGACGGTGATTGTGTGACAGCTAGCCTGAGGTTAGAACCGAATTTGAGTGATCGGATTTGTCAGGCTTAGCGTGATGATCGGCATGGTGTCGATAGTGTGGGTCAAATTCAGAAGGGTATAGTGATAGAGTTCACAGTGAGTGATGATGACTTACAGAGGTTCAGAGACAGTATAAGTGCTCCCTAGGACCACAGTTGATGAGATAATATTATTGTCAGAAGCTCACTCTTCGGGATATACAGTGCATCTGAGAAATAATAAATATATTTGAATCTCTGAAAAAGGTATTGGTGGTCAGGTATGAAAAGAGACGTTGTAGAGTTGTGGAAAAGTGTCTCGTATGTCAGCAGAGTAAGGTAGAATAAAAAAAGTTGCAGGGTTATTGCAGCCTCTACCTATAGTGACACGGAAATGGGAACAAGTTACTATGAACTTCGTGATGGGTTACAGAGGACCCGAATGAATCACGAGGCTATCTGGGTGATAGTCGATAGATTGATTAAGTTCACCCACCTTCTGGTTATGAAATCCCCAAATACTCTGAGTGTGTAGGCAGATTTTTATGTATGGAAAATTGTGAAATAATATGTAGCGTTCCAGTGAGCATGATATCAGATAGGGATTCCCGCTTCACTTCTCACTTCTGGGAACGTTTTTCAGGAAGCTATGGGAACCTGATTGTGTGTTAGCACAGCTTCCACCCTCAGACAGATAGTCAGTCAGAGAGGACTGTACAGGTTCTGGAGGATGTGATGATAGCATGTGCCATTGATTTTATGAGCTCCTGGGATGATCAGTTGCTACTAATCAAAATTTGCCAGTGATGACAGTTGTCACTTGAGTATCGGGATAACATGTTATATGAGGCATTTAATGGCCGTAGGGAGTTGTTCCCTGACTTGGATAAGAAGTGGGTGACAGATAGAAAATTGTTCCCTAATTGGTAAGATTAACCTCTGAGGATGTTCAGTTGATTTATGAGAGATTAAGAACACCTCAGAGCAGATAGAAAAGCTATGCTGACAAGAGACAGTAAATCATTGGAATTCACCGAGGGTGAATTAGTATTGTTGATAGTTACTTATCCTAAGAGCATAAGGACGTAACAAGATTCGGATAGAGATATTGGACAAGTGGGAGATAAGACCTGTAGGTTGGCGTTACCACTTCAATAAACAGGCATCCACAATGCGTCCCATATTTTGATACTTTGAAAATATTATCCAAACCCGATATATATAATTGGATATGAGCTCTAACGGCTTAGCTCAATGAAAGTATAACGTATGATTGGAAAAAAAAATCGATTCGGGTATTAGACGGAAGGAGAAAGTGTTAAGGTTTAAGATGATCTCCCTAGTTAAGTATGATGAAAATATTACACTCTGGAGAAAGTTACTTGAGGATGACAGTATATAATATGATAGATGTACCCGGAGTTAATTATGGACTCATTTACTTGGTTCTAATTTGGAGGACCAAATTTCTTAAGTGGGGGAGATTGTAAGACCTGATATTTTCGAGTGCATTTAAAAATGCAAAAAGGATTTAAATGGCATTCCCGAATACGTGCAAGGGTAAAATGGTCAAAAGACCAAAATTC
Organism: Firmiana major; assembly: GCA_033439115.1. Taxonomy (NCBI): domain Eukaryota; kingdom Viridiplantae; phylum Streptophyta; class Magnoliopsida; order Malvales; family Malvaceae; genus Firmiana; species Firmiana major. Next base: position 20,174,395 of record CM065905.1, read on the forward strand.
GGTATTAATCGGGACAAGAAAATTTAATTAAAAATATGAGAATGAGAAATCTTGATCAATAATGAAGAAATAATTAAATTTCGGGTTTAATTGATCAAGATATGAATTTATTAAAATAAATCAAAATTTTCGTATCGAAAAATAATCCCGAAAATAATTGAAAAATATACCGGAAAGTCGAAATAATACCGAGAAATTAATTAATTGATTTAATGAATTAAATAGAATTTTTTAAGAATATTTTTGGGATATTTTGGATTTTTAATAATATTTCAATGAATAAAATATTATTAAAAATAAATTATAAAAAAAATGAAAAAAATGAATCAGAAACGAAAATGCAATCTGAAGAAACAGAAGAAGAAACGCGAAACGCGGAGCAGGAAACCGAGGGAGTCGGTTTCCCTCCGATCCGACACCACCGGCGGGGCTGAGGGGCCGGCGAGGGTTGACGAACGTAGCTCGACCTCAGGCGAGCCACCAGCGGCCGTGACGCGCCGTGGAGTCGCCGGAAAACAGCGAAAACGGAGGAGAAGCCGCGGGGGAAGAAATGTCGATTCGCCGACGATGGCGCCGATTCGACCCCAGTCGAGGCCCGATTTAGGAAGCCCATGCGATGGCACATCGAACGGCGGTGGAATCACGTCGGGAACCGGCCGGACGACGCCGGCATGACCAAATGTTGCCTGAACCGGCCGAACCGGATTGAACCGGTCGAACAGAACCAGATCGAACCAGACCGAACCAGAGGTCCGAACCGGGTTGAACCGGATCGGATCGGTTCAGCCAAAAAGAGAGGAAAAAAAAGGAAGAAAAAGGGAAAAGAAAAAGAGAAAAAAATTGGAGAAAATTCCAGTGATGCAATCGAGCTTCGGGTAAGTCGGTAAGCGGTCAAATTGACCGATTTAATTTTCGGGATATTTAATTTGTTAAATAATCGACTGAAAGTTTACCCGAAAATATATTTAATTGTGTAGCTCGACAATTGGCATCCACCGAGAGCTCGAGATAGCCACGATTTGAGTACGATCATGGAATAACGGGTAAGTAACCCTTATTTACGATAATTTTATATCGCTATGCGTGATTGATATTTAACGCATAAATTACGGATTTAATTTTCGCATAAATGAATTAAATTCTAGAAAATTGGATAAATTGTCGTAAATATTAAATTGAGATATCCAAAAATTTAGAACGAGGCTAAATAAATTACTGATGGGCCCAATGAGCTCCATAGGCCTCTATAAAATGTGGTAAACGGGCTTAAGGCCGATTAAGGCCCATTATGGTGCAATCGGGCCCAAATGAGTAAACGAGCCCAATGATTTAAATTAAGCCCAGAAAGTATGAAATACAATTAAATTGTATTGTAATTGACCTGATGAATGTGTATCCACAGTTCCAAAAATTGGATTCGGAGCAAATCGGACTGCGTGACGAGACATCAGTGGGAAAGGTCAGACTGTACAGAAAATGAGGTAAGGGAATTATGTGAGTAGCTAGAGGTAGCTACGCGTATTTTAATAGCTTTTCTGTACACTGAATATGTATGTATACACTGATATTGTATAAAGGACCTAAAAGTGGTTTAAATGATTTTAATGATCGAATTAGGTGAAAAGTCTATTTTGCCCCTATTGAGGGAAGTTCACCTAAGGATGGTGAAAGCATGACATGCATGAAATGCATGATTTAAGGACTTTTATGATTAAAGAATTTTATTGGTTTTAATCAAAGCGAATCGGTAGATTGGCCAAAAATTGTATAATTTCACAAGATAACACTACGTAGGTGTTATTTATATTTAAATGGAAATTTCTTTGGAAAACGGCCAACTATCAAGTTTATATGGAAACAGATAGTGCTGACACGTAGTTCGCATTATATCTACGTTTGTGAATGTGCATAAATGTGCTTGAGTGGTTGCTCGCACCGATTTGTGTGACATCATATGCATAAAATGTGCTGGAGCGGTTGCTCGCACTGATTTTATGATTTGATATGCATGAGAGCTGCTGGAGCCTAGCTCGCACTCTATTTTGACTTTGACTGTTCTGATTTGTTTTGACTGAATATGCATAAAAAGGTGCTAGTGTGATTGCTCGCACTAGTTTTACTGATTTAATATGCATATGAGGTGCTTGAGCTTAGCTCGCATCTAGTTTTGATATGATTTTGCATGAAAGCCGTGCTGGAGGGTAACTCGCACGAGATTTGATTTAATTATGCATAAAGCCGTGTTAGAGTCTAACTCGCACGAGATTTGATTTACATGAGCATTCACTCGTGTTGGAGCATTGCTCGCACGAAGTTTTAAATGGTTTTATAACTCATTTTAAAGCCGTACTGGAGTTTTTCTCGTACGAGGTTTTCACTGAGTTGTTATACATATCCGTACTAGAGCATTGCTCGTACGTGAATTTTACTTGAATTTATAATCAGTTTAAGCCATACTGGAGCGCTGCTCGTACGCAGATTTCATCGATTTCTATGACACTGTGCTAGAGCTTCGCTCGCACGAGGTTTTCTGATATCATGAATATGCATGGAGCCGTGCTTGAGCTTCGCTCGCACAGGAATTTATATTACATGCATATAGCCGTGTTGGAGCCTCTTGTAGACTGTGTGTCACAGTGAGATGATATGCTCACACGTGCGTACTGAGACTGAGATTATATGGGTGGATAAGACCTATTACAGGCACCCCTGACTGAGCTTGGGTTCACGGAGTACGTTGTACCGTGTATATCATGCGGAGTACGCTGTACCGTGGGGATTGTTGGAGTGGAGTGGCATTAGCCACGAGGCAGCAAGCCTTGCCCTCGCAATCCTGGTGTTATGCTGTTCTGGCGGGTAGGACGACCCACCTCCCGTTTCAAGTGTGATACCCCGCACACTAGGTACCGTGTTGCCAGGGATCACTAGGATATGGCCATAGTCCTCGATGTTACTGATAATTACATGATTGTCTCACATGATATAACTTGTAGTCTGTTAGACCAAGGTAGACCCGAAGGAGGGGTCAGGCCCCCGATTTGACGATTTTATGATTTCATGATTTTATGATTTGTGACTCTGAAAGAAGGGTGGTTTTATAATTGAGTTTTATAATGAACTTTACTGAATTGTTTTATGAGATGATTGACCTAGAAAGGTTAGTTTTTACTGAAGTTTTAATGAATTGATTTAAATGCAGTAGCATGATGTTGTTTTCCATGCTTTTAATTCAAATTCATGATTTGTCTTACATGACACAAAAGGATGCATGATATTGCTTTACTTCATGCTAATGATGATTTAAGGATGTCACATAAATTGTTATTGATGCATGAATTACATGTTTTTCTATATGCACAAATAGTTTTGGATAAACTATGTCATGATATATGTATGGTTTGTGCTTGAGATTTTAATGAAAAGAATGGATTTAAGGGCATGGCATTATGAGCATGTAGATAGTGGAGCTATCTACTTACTTGCATAATTGCCTTACTGAGCGTGTGGTTTGCTCACCCCCTTATTTTTCCATCTTTTCAGAGCACTTGCAATAGTTATTGAGCGGCTGAGGACTTGCATGCTTGGTATCCGCTGCTTCCCATCGAGAGACAGGTATACACATTTGTAGAGTTTTGTATCTAAATATGTAATGCACAGTACTGTAAACGGACATTGATGTCGGGGATGTAGAGTTATAAATACCATTGAGTATGTATTTATTTAAAGTCAAAGAATAGTAAACTCTGATATGTGAATATGATTATGGAAATGGAATGGTAAATAGTGTGAGGTGACTAACACCGAATCATAGCCCAACTGTGTCGTAGGATGGTCACGACGAGAGAAAGGTAAGAATTAAATAATAAATGAAAAAGCAAAAAAAATTTACTCTGATTTTTAGGTAATTCGGGTCGTGACAGATGGGTTTAGCCTTGATGTGGTTGTTTTGTGATAAAACAAATAAGTTTTAACGTGATGACTTTATGATGAAACTAATAAGTTTTAATGTGACGAGCATGAGATGTCATACATGATGATTTTTTCATGTCTGTTTTATATGTCGATTTCATGATTTCCCTTATATGATATATACATACATGTGGCATCGTTTTAATTTTACCTCATGCTCCAAATGTAAATGATTTTTATATCATGACATTATCAGCACGTAGATAGTATAGTTATCTACCTGCTTACATTATTGCCTTACTGAGCTAGTTATGCTCACCCTTTCATTTTCCACCCTTCACAGAGCATCTGCAGTAGTTGAGAGCGGGTAGAGACTGCATTCTTGGTTGTCCGCTGCTCCCATCGCGAATCAGGTATACTTATCGTACAGTTTTGTATCTAAACAAATAATAGCACAGTTTTGTAACGAATATAATTATGGGGGATGTAAATATATGAAAACATATGTACATACAGTTGTATAATATATATACTTATTTTTACACTGTCTGAAATTCTAACATGATTACCATGGTAAGAATGATATGATCAAATGGGATAAGAGTTGGGATTATTACTGACTCATAGCCCAACTCGTTAAAAATGAAAATTGTCACGAGAAGGTGAGAAGTATAGAAAATACGAAAAAAAATTGTAGTAATTTTGGTAGAACGGGTCGTGACAATGAAGGTGTTTGATAAAATGCCTAAATTAACTAAGAGAAGCTTAAGAACATTGTCAACCAAGTGTTTGTGGAAATGCCTAAGTGAATGGCTAGTGAAAAGGCCAATGGTGGCGTGGTGCTCGGCATGGCTAGGCATGCATGGTCTCGGCCATGGCATGTGGTCGAGAGGTCCAATAGGCCAAAACCAATTGGTTTCGACCCAATGAGATGTAATGGGTCTCGGATAAGCCCAATAAGAGTTGGTGGGCCCCACAAGCCCAATAGACCCAACGAAAATGAATAGTAAAATGGAAATGGGCTTAAGGCAAAGTTAGGCCCATTAAGGTTTATTAAAGCCCATTAAGTGAAGTAGACTATATTAAATGTGAAATACAGTAGGAAAAGTAAAATTAACCTGATAAATGGTTATATGCAGCTTCAGAGATTGTTGGAAGAGCAAGTCGGACTGCTGGATCGAGCAGGTTGAGAAAATAAAATTTCTCGAGTGATTATAGGTAAGGGACTTTTGTCAGTAGTTAGAGATACCTGCACGTATTTTCATCTATTTTTACATTCACTTAAGAACTTTGAGGGTCAGAGAAAGTGAATAATAATTATAGTGACCCGATAGTGGCAAATTATGATTTTACCCTTAGTTAGGAAAAAAGTCAACTTTTGGAAAAGGTTTTAAAAAGCAAGGAAACCAAAATTATGAGTGTTTTTACTACTGTTTAGTTGAAGAGTAGGTAGATGGGCTAATGTTTTCATGGTTGATGAGAAATAGTATAATATATAGTGCTGATTTTGATGTTTTGAAAATCATCCCTTTTTAAAGAGCCATCTATCGAATTATGTGAGAATAAATCATGCTAGAGCATAGCTCACACTTGATTTCATAAATTTTTCACATATATTAGTGTTAATGTATGATTCGCACTAGATTTTCATGACATGCATGATAGAGTGCTAGAGTTATTACTCGTACTCGAATTTTACATGAGATGCATGACAGAGTGTTAGAGCGTTGCTCGTACTCGATTCTTCATGATTTATACATGACATAGTACTTGAGCGATTGCTCGTACTTGATTTAATGAGTTTTGTGCATAGCATGGTACTGGAGCTATTGCTCGTACTTGATTTGAAACATGAACTATGCATGACCTAGTGCTGGATGTTTACTCGCACTAGAGTTTGAGTTTGTAATGTGAAACAGTGTTTTGAGTGGAGTGACAACTGTGAGTCGTACTCAAAGGCGCACACTATAGTTTTATGTAATATATAAGACATGTTGAAAACCATGCTGATTTCCTCGTGTAGACAGAGTGTCACACTGTAGAGATGTTCGCACGTGGATTTAGAGACGTGGTATTGATTATCCATCGAGATAGGGTCCATGAGTGTATGTTGTACCATGCGAGTGGCATGGAGTACACTATACTGTGTGTTGTTGTGGAGTTGAGGAGTTGATAACTAGCGGTTATGATGGACTGAGCCCCCTCCCGTTGTTGCCGTGATGCCCTGCACCCTAGGTACCGTGTAGCCTGAGATCACCATTATAGGATATGACCATAGTCCAGGATATTATTGCATTTCACCACAGAGTCTCACATGATATATCATTTGATTGATTTTATACGGATAGACCTGAGGGATGGGTCGGAATCCGATTGTTGTATTGTGAATGATTAAAATGTCATATTTAATGTGATTTGAATATAAATGGCATGATTTATCTAAAGGCATTGTGAAGTTTTATAGATGCATTGTTTTGCATGAAATGCCTACATTTGAGAACTAAGCATGATTTCTGTACATGGGATTTAATCTATACAAGTATATGTATATATTTTAAATACATGCTTTTATAGTGAGTTAAGGAAATAATATTTTCGAGGCATAGCATTATTTTGAGTAGATAGTGCAGATGTCTACTTGCTTGCCTGATTTCCTTACTGAGCTGTGAGCTCACCCATTTTTTTACACCTTTCTACAGAGTGTCCGCAGTAGAGCGAGTACGAGTGAGGGATAGTATTCCTGTTGTCCGCTGCTATATCCTATCGATCGACAGGTATACATATTTTGTACAGTTCTGTATCTAAACATATAAATAGCACGTGATATAAATGATGTAAATTATATGGGATGTATTTGTATTAGATTTTATACGAGCTCACTTATATTATAAAAGAAATTACAGTCAGTAGATAGTATATTGACATGTATGTATGATAATGAATGGTATGGTAAGCGAGGATACTAGCATCGAATCACAGCCCAACTATTGATGAAGAAAAAGGTAAGTAAAAAGTGAAAAATTTGTAGTGGTTTTAGTTAAGTCATGGAGGGTCATGACAGTCGTGCTGGCCTTCGGGTAGGTTGTGTGTCACGTCGATTAAATAGGCTTGCACGTGCGTATTGAGATGTAGCAAGATATATTATGAAGATATGGATCTACGGAGTACATTGTACCGTGCAAGTAGCATGGAGTACGCTATACCGTGTGTGATATTATATATATACCGTCTTCGAATGATGGATTCTGATATGGACCGAAGGGTTGGACATGACCTACCTCCCGTGCGGAAGCAGATAGAGGTGATACCCCGCACACTAGGATCCGTGCAGCTTGGGATCACAAAGGATATGGCCATAGTCCTAGTTATTACCCTTATTGATATTGTATACCTATCTCACATGTCTATTGTTGAATAAGAAATCCATGTTTTGAAATGTGTTTGTGGGTTAGGATAGTCCATGAGAGGGGCTGAGTCCTGACAAGTGATGATTTTGTATCGGTTTATGTTGAGATTTGAAATGCTTGATAAGTGCACTTTGCATGATGATTTTTCCATGCCTTGAGTTTGATTTACGCATGATGATTTTCCATGCAATGTTTTGAGAACTGTGCACTGATTTAAATTACATGAATTGATTTACATGTTATAACACAAGCATGAGCATACGTTTGGAGTATGACCAATAAATATGTGATTTAAGCATGGCATCACGACCACTTAGATAGTACAGTTATCTACATGCTCGTATGATTGCCTTACTGAGTGCATGGTTTGCTCCCCCCCTTATTTCTCCCCTCTACAGAGCAATTACAGTAGATAGTAGGCGACTGAGGATTGGATTTTGGTGTCTGCTGCATCCCATCACACGAGGTATACACATTTGTACAGTTTTTGTATCTAGATATGTCAAAGCACAGTAATATCTTTGAATGTAATTTTGAGGATGTAAAAGATTGTAAACACATGTAAATAGTAACTCTGATTTAGAAATACAAGTGTTTACTTTTAAATGAATTGTAAATTTGAAATGGTATGAATGGTTGAGATTGACACTGATACACAACCCAACTGTTGGAGGTGTAGCTGTGTGACGGCCGACCCCTGCCCGGCCAACCCCTACCAACGGCCATGGCAACCCCTCTTGGGCCCATCGACAACGTTGGTGGTCCAACAACGGGTGGTGCAACAACACCAACAACATCCACGTATTGTCCGCTCTGGCCCATTGGGCCTCACGGCTTTGTTCCATTCAGGGAAATTCCCCTCAGAACGCGTCCTCGGAGGCTCGAACCAGGGACAACACCCTTAGTTCTCACACTCCTTATGCCATTGAGCCAGTTGGCTCATTGGCATAAGGAGTGTGAGAACTAAGGGTGTTGTCCCTGGTTCGAGCCTCCGAGGACGCGTTCTGAGGGGAATTTCCCTGAATGAAACAAAGCCGTGAGGCCCAATGGGCCAAAGCGGACAATACGTGGATGTTGTTGGCGTTGTTGCACCACCCGTTGTTAGACCACCAACGTTGTCGATGGGCCCAAGAGGGGTTGCCATGGCCGTTGGCAGGGGTTGGCCGGGCAGGGGTCGGCCGTCACAATAAAAACGCGCGTTTTTATTGTGACGGCCAACCCCTGCCCGGCCAACCCCTGCCAACGGCCATGGCAACCAAGCCCAGGTCCACTGACCCGCAAGGCCCATCGACAACGTTGGTGGTCTAACAACGGGTGGTCCAACAACGCCAACAACATCCACGTATTGTCCGCTTTGGGCCGAGGCCCGCACGGCTTTGTTTCATTCAGGGAAATTCCCCTCAGAACGCGTCCTCAGTGGTTCGAACTTGGGTAAACACCCTTGTTCTTGCCACTGATGATGCCAATGAGCCAAAATCTGTCACACCCCAAACTTATTGATTCAAATTCGGAAGCCAGAAATTTTGAGCCAGTTTTGCGCTTTCACTTTTCCTATCGTTTGTATGTGTTTGTGGTAGACTACCTACGCGTCGATTATTCCTTTCGACTCTCTATAAGTCCCCACTAAACTAAAAGTGGTTTTCAATTATTTATACCTAAAATTCCACAAGTTCGAAAACTTTCATATTTCATTCACATTATAATAAATTTCATCAGACGCAGTAATGATCATAAAAACTGAATATATATCAACTTCAACAAAATTACAGTCCATAACATGTCTACATCCCAGCCCTCTCACGAGTGTACACCATGAAGCTTACATACTGTGTCAACATATAAATATATATATCCACCGTACAAAATATACCTCGGTGGAAGCTCGGTTGTCTCAAAAGTATGACAAAATCCGCTGAATCTCGTACTGCCTTAATCTGGGGGAGGAAGGAGGGGGTGAGTTTTATGGAAAACCCAGTAAGCAAATATGCAGCTACTGAAGACAAAAATTAGTTTCATACAAACCCTCATGCCTTACATTTAAATCAAATCCAAACCGACAAACATACAGTTTTATAAAACATGAGCTAAGTAAAACAATGTCATCGAAAAAAAATAATTTTATTTGGAAAAAGTAATCATATCACAAAAATTAAAATCCAACATAGAATTCGAGGGCAAATTTCAGATTTTTGGATACAGAAATCAAATTTCAAATAGATATCAATTATACATACATATATCGCAAAATCAAATACGAACACAGATATTAGATATTTATACAAAAGTTGTATACGGATGCTGAAGCGTAAATGCATTAGGTACAACCTTATCAAATGGCACTGTAGCTATCAGTGCAACGAACTCCCTATTTTCTAGGGCGCTATCTATGATCATAGACCTGAGCCAGTCTCGTGGGCCAGACGACACTGGCACCTATCGCCTCAGGATAGGCCAAACTGTTCCCGATTTCTTTTCAGGGGAACCCTTACAGTAGGTGTACCAAAATGATTTAATCTTACAACAAATACACGTGTAGCACTTAGTTCCCATCAGGGATTCTAGAGATGGCTCCCACGGTTTTTAAAACAAAATTTTAATATACTTTTCTCAAATCGAATTTATTTGGCATGAGGTTTAAATCTAAACGCGGAGTTTTTGTACAAATGAACTAAATATATATTTTTAAATATTTCAACGAAAAACTTATTGTATTACTTGTTTACTTATATATATATATATATATATTTAAACAGAATTTACAAAGATCAACATAATTGTCATATCACTGCAAAATATTTCAGAACAAAATAGTTAATTAAATTTGTAGACTGTATAATCACTTACATGTACTTGACACCAATGACGAAGCTAGTTTACTTCTCTCGATTCTTCTAAACGGTTCCCAATCTCATCTACCTACAATTATGTATCATATAACTCATCAAATAAACTTGATAATTTTCAGAACAGAAAATTGTCATCACTGCCAAGCTGTTACATTTATCTATTTATTTCTTTGTTACCTCCCTGCATCACAGCCTTGTTTCACTCTTGCTAACACCAACGAACGTCAACTCCAGCACCATCGTTTTTCGCCTTTACAGACCCCCTGCACTGCTTTAGTTTTCTTTTCTTTACTGTTTCTCTTCTTCCTTGGAAGCTCTCTTTCTATGTCTCGGTCCCAAGTTTTCTTTCTTCTCTTAGTTTCTATTTCTGCCTTATACTCTTTCTTTCCTTCTTTCGTTTCTGCCTTATTCTCTCTCGGTTAATCTCTTCTGATTTCCAGCAACCAACATGCAAAGCATCAGCCTCAATTCCTTTTCGATCAGGCCTCAGCCACTCCACTTTCCTTAAGCTGATTTTGGTGCAGGATTTACCTTCCACCGTATGGTCATATCTTCAGTAGGAAAAATTCAGTCTTCTACAGTGTACAGTCCCATATCAATTCAGTTTGAAATTTCTTGTTTTCTGCCTTCCATCTCTACTGACTTTCTTCATTTTTTTTTCTCCAAACAGTACGTATACAGCAGACCACCACTCACCACTGTTTTCCTTTCTTTTTCGGTCTGCTTCAGTGTTCCTCTCTTTCTTTCGATTTGCTTCCTTTCTCTCACTCTTGCTTTTGTCCCGTCTTCAGCAGCAATTAATTACCACTCATTCAGCCCTCTCCTTTCAATTCAGTTTCTGATTGCCCACATTGTACTTATGCTGAAAGGGTACTACATAATTATGGCCACTGACTTGCTTTCTTTTCTCCAAGCTTTCGGGTCAACAGCTCTTCCTTGAATTTCTCTCAACTTTCTTTAATCTTTCCTTTTTTTTTCATTTTCGTTCACCTGCCCTTCTGTTCATCATCATCATCATCTTTTTTTTTTAAACTATTATTATTTTATTATGAAAGGACAAAAAAAAGCTGGACGTTACATCCTCCTCACCTTATAAAATTTGGTCCTCCAAATTTGATTATAGTTCTGAAAAGAGATACGGGTGCTTGTCGCGCATCACATTCTCTAGCTCCCAAGTGGCTTCATCCTCCGAGTGTTGTTGCCACTGTACCTTGACCATTGGAATAGTTTTCGATCTTAGGACTCTTTCTTGTCTGTCCAAAATCCTTATTGGTTTTTCCACATATGTCATATCCTCCCGCAACATCAATGTGTCATATCCGATGACATGAGAAGGATCTGGATTATATTTCCGAAGCATGGAAACATGGAATACATTATGCACGCCAGCTAACTGGGGAGGTAAAGCTAACCGATATGCCACAACTCCAATCCTCTCTAAAATTTCGAAAGGTCCAATATATCTCGGGCTCAACTTGCCTTTCTTGCCAAATCTCATGATGCCTTTCGACGGTGATACTTTTAGGAACACTGAATCACCAACCTCAAACTCCAATGGCCTCCGTCGATTATCTGCATAGGACTTTTGTCTATCCCTGGCCACCTTTAGCTTATCGCATATCACCTTAACACTTTCGAAAGCTCTCTTAACTAACTCTGGAGCATATATCAATTTATCACCAACTTCTTCCCAAGCAATCGGAGATCTACACTTTCTACCATTAAGGGCTTCGTACGGAGCCATTCCGATACTTGAATGATAGCTATTGTTATAAGCGAACTCCGCTAGCGGCAAATGATCATCCCAGGAGCTCTTATACTCAAGTGCACAAGCCCTTAACATGTCCTCGAGAGTTTGAATTGTTCTCTCGGATTGCCCATCGGTCTGAGGGTGAAAAGCAGTACTGAAACTCAAACGAGATCCCATAGCCTCCTGAAATTTTTCCCAAAAACGGGATGTAAAGCGGGAATCTCGATCAGATACTATGCTCACTGGGGTACCATGAAGCCTGACTATCTCTTTAACAAATAATTCTGCCAGCGAAGTCAATGGATCTGTAACCTTGATGGGTAGAAAGTGGGCTGACTTGGTAAGCCGATCGACAATAACCCAAATGGCATCATGCTTTCTCCCGGTTCTCGGGAGTCCCATAACAAAATCCATGGTAATATGCTCCCACTTCCACGTTGGTATAGGCAAAGGTTGGAGTAACCCTGCAGGTTTCTGATGTTCCACCTTTACCTGTTGACAAATCAGACATCTTGCAACAAATTCAGCGATGTCCTTCTTCATACCAGCCCAATGATACAACCCACGCAAATCATGATACATCTTCGTGCTGCCAGGGTGCATGGTGTATCTCGAGTTGTGAGCCTCTTCTAAGATCAGTCTCTTTAGGTCGTCATTATCCGGAATACACATCCGACCCTGAAACCTCAATATACCATCACTGCCCACTGAGAAATCAGAATGTCTACCGTCATCCCCTTCATTTTCACAGACAATCTTTACAATTCGAGGATCATTCTTCTGCACCTTCCTAATCTGATCAAGTAACTCCGGTTCAACTCTTATACTGGCAACTAAACAACCGTCCACTGACTGATCCTGATCCACTGAAATCCTCAGATCCCTAAATTGTTCCAACAAATCCCATTGTTTAACCATGAAATAGGAGACCATAGCTGTATTCTTCCGACTGAGAGCATCCGCTACCACATTAGCTTTCCCGGGGTGGTAGAGAATCTCACAATCGTAATCCTTCAACAACTCGATCCAACGGCGCTGCCTCATGTTTAATTCCTTCTGAGAGAAGAGATATTTCAGACTCTTATGATCAGTGAAAATCTGAAATGTCTCTCCATAAAGGTAATGTCGCCAGATCTTTAAGGCAAAAACAACCGCAGCTAACTCCAGGTCATGTGTAGGGTAATTTTTCTCATGGTTCTTCAACTGCCTCGAACCATCAGAACGCACCCCAAACCTTGATGTGAAGCATCACTATAGACAGTAAAACCTCCGAAACCACTGGGAATGGTAAGGATAGGTGCCGTGGTCAACCGTCTTTTCAATTCCTGAAAACTGTTCTCACAAGCTTCACTCCAAATAAGGTTCACTCCCTTCCGAGTGAGTCGGGTCAACGGTGCAGCCAACTTAGAAAAGCCTTCACAAATCTTCTGTAATAACCCGCTAAACCCAAAAAGTTACGAATCTCAGTAGGAGTCTTTGGTCTCTCCCAATTTAGGATGGCTTCTATCTTGGACGAATCGATAGACACCCCGTCCTTTGATACCACATGCCCCAGAAAACATATCCGATCCAACCAAAATTCACATTTACTGAACTTTGCATACAACTGTTTTTCTCTGAGTGTCTGAAGGATTGTGCGTAGGTGTTGTTCGTGTTCCTGATATGATGAGGAATATACTAGGATGTCATCTATGAAGACAATCACGAACTTATCCAGATACGGCCTAAAAACTTCATTCATCAAGCTCATAAAGGCCGCTGGTGCATTGGTCAACCCGAATGGCATCACTAGGAACTCATAATGCCCGTACCGAGTTCTAAAAGCGGTCTTCGAAACATCTTCCCCTCGGATTCTCAATTGATGATAGCCGGATCTCAGGTCTATCTTGGAGAAGACTTGTGCACCTCTCAACTGATCAAAAAGATCGTCAATACGAGGTAGGGGGTATTTGTTCTTGACAGTCACTTTGTTTAACTGTCGATAATCCATGCAGAGCCTCAAACTACCATCCTTCTTTTTCACAAAAAGCACAGGAGCACCCCAGGGAGATACGCTCGGGCGTATGAACCCCTTATCAGATAGTTCTTGCAACTGAGTCCTCAATTCCTCCAATTCAATGGGTGACATCCTATATGGGGGTTTAGAAATTGGTTGGGTTCCCGGAATCAAGTCTATAGTAAACTCAACCTCTCTCTGCAGAGGTAAACCCGGTAATTTTTCCGGAAAAACGTCCTCATACTCATAGACTACTGAAATATCTCGAATACTGAGTGGAGCCTAGTCTACCGTTTCAACAAAGGCTAAATACCCTTCAATCAGAAGTAATCACGTCAACATATCAAGTCAACATCAAAATTTATAATTTCACCAAAATTTACACACGAAAGCTTCACTTACTTATTATTAACAAAGGTAATTACCATAGTCTCGGGCATAGCAAAAGTTACAGTCTTACTACGATAATCGACTAATGCATGATGCTGAGCTAACCAATCCATCCCAAGTATAACATCAAAATCAAACATATGCAATAGGATCAAATCGGCTAACAACTCTCTATCCTCTACCCTTACTTTGCATGCTCTATATACAACATCAGTAACTTGTATAGACTTAAAAGGTGTACTAACATGCAGTAGAAAGTCCAAAGACATAGGTTTTATTCCTAACTTATTAGCAAAATAGGGTGCAACAAATGAATGGGTAGAGCCTGGATCAATTAAAACATAAGCTTCAAAACCATTTATAAGAAGCTTACCCCGAATGACCGAATCAGTAGCCTGAGCAGTAGTCTCATCCAAGGCAAACACTCGTCCTTGTGTCACCGGACGCTTACCCTTATCCACTGTAGAACGCTCAGCACCCTTACTAGACTCCTTGAAGCTTGGGCAATCTCTGATTAAGTGGCCTCGCTTGCCACAGTGATAACAGGCTCCTATCTCTCGGTAACATGGCCTAGTGCCATGATGTCCTTCACATGTTGGACAGGTGGGGCCAGTATTAAATCTTGTAGTCTGAGCTTGGGAACCAGATGTCTTGGGCCTCTTATCATACTGTTGTCTGCCCTTATCAGATCTCCTCTCACTGAATCTCATGTCTCTGCCTTTACCCTTGAATTTATGCCCGGACTCCTTCTGTGTCATATCTATCTCCAACTCCACCATCTGAGCCCGACGAAGAGCCTCGGCATAATCATTAATATCAAATGCAGACAACCGACCCCGGATACTGTGCCTGAGACCATCTATAAATTTCACAGTCTTCGCCAACTTATCCTTAGATATTAAAGGGTCGTAGCGACAGAAGGCAGAGAATTGAGACTCGTACTCGTCCACTGTCATAGAGCCCTGAGTGAGATGAAGGAAATCTGCTTATCTCTTCCTCCTGATCGGCTCTGGCATATACTGCTTATAGAACACCTCGAGAAAAGCCTCCCATGTAATCTCCGGTCTCTTAGCCCTCAATAACTTCTCTGCAGACTCCCACCATATCTCTGCCTTATCCCGAAACATAAATACTGCCAGAGCAACTCTTTCCGTGGAGCTGCAACCCATAAACATAAACAGTTTCTCCAATTGCTTCACCCATGCTTCTGCTACATCGGGGTCCTTAACACCTCTGAAAGTCGGTGGGTTCATCTTCTGAAATTGTCGAAACCTCGACATATTGCGATCTACCAAATCTTCAGCTGGTGGTTGTGGAGCAACTGGCTGCTGGGGATGAGGTGGTATAACCTGTTGTGGTGGAGGTGGTTGTACATTAGGGGTTTGAGCTTGGATTCCAGCGTGTTGCTGCATCAAAAGATTGGTGAGCTGCTGCATTGTCTGCTGCAGCTGTCCGAGACTATGCTCAACCTGCCCTATCCGAGAGTTCGGGCTAAGTGGTTGTGGAGGTGGCGACGCAGGAGCATGTCTCGATCTCCCTCTACCTCGAGGTCGCCTGCCTCTCCACTCCATAATCCAAATCAAAATCCTATACAAAAAATATACCGATGAATACTGACAATAATAATTCAAACTTTATATATATATATATGCTGACACTTCCATGGTGTACTGGGATGTAAATAAAGACAAACAGCCTACACAAACACAATAAACACGGGCTCTGATACCAAATCTGTCACACCCCAAACTTATTGATTCAAATTCGGAAGCCAAAAATTTTGAGCCAGTTTCGCGCTTTCACTTTTCCTATCGTTTGTATGTGTTTGTGGTAGACTACCGACGCGTCGATTATTCCTTTCGACTCTCTATAAGTCCCCACTAAACTAAAAGTGGTTTTCAATTATTTATACCTAAAATTCCACAAGTTCGAAAACTTTCATATTTCATTCACATTATAATAAATTTCATCAGACGCAGTAATGATCATAAAAACTGAATATATATCAACTTCAACAAAATTACAGTCCACAACATGTCTACATCCCAGCCCTCTCACGAGTGTACACCATGAAGCTTACATACTGTGTCAACATATAAATATATATATCCACCGTACAAAATATACCTCGGTGGAAGCTCGGTTGTCTCAAAAGTATGACAAAATCCGCTGAATCTCGTACTGCCTTAATCTGGGGGAGGAAGGAGGGGGTGAGTTTTATGGAAAACCCAGTAAGCAAATATGCAGCTACTGAAGACAAAAATTAGTTTCATACAAACCCTCATGCCTTACATTTAAATCAAATCCAAACCGACAAACATACAGCTTTATAAAACATGAGCTAAGTAAAACAATGCCATCGAAAAAAAATAATTTTATTTGGAAAAAGTAATCATATCACAAAAATTAAAATCCAACATAGAATTCGAGGGCAAATTTCAGATTTTCGGATACAGAAATCAAATTTCAAATAGATATCAATTATACATACATATATCGCAAAATCAAATACGAACACAGATATTAGATATTTATACAAAAGTTGTATACGGATGCTGAAGCGTAAATGCATTAGGTACAACCTTATCAAATGGCACTGTAGCTATCAGTGCAACGAACTCCCTATTTTCTAGGGCGCTATCTATGATCATAGACCTGAGCCAGTCTCGTGGGCCAGACGACACTGGCACCTATCGCCTCAGGATAGGCCAAACTGTTCCCGATTTCTTTTCAGGGGAACCCTTACAGTAGGTGTACCAAAATGATTTAATCTTACAACAAATACACGTGTAGCACTTAGTTCCCATCAGGGATTCTAGAGATGGCTCCCACGGTTTTTAAAACAAAATTTTAATATACTTTTCTCAAATCGAATTTATTTGGCATGAGGTTTAAATCTAAACGCGGAGTTTTTGTACAAATGAACTAAATATATATTTTTAAATATTTCAACGAAAAACTTATTGTATTACTTGTTTACTTATATATATATATATTTAAACAGAATTTACAAAGATCAACATAATTGTCATATCACTGCAAAATATTTCAGAACAAAATAGTTAATTAAATTTGTAGACTGTATAATCACTTACCTGTACTTGACACCAATGACGAAGCTAGTTTACTTCTCTCGATTCTTCTAAACGGTTCCTAATCTCATCTACCTACAATTATGTATCATATAACTCATCAAATAAACTTGATAATTTTCAGAACAGAAAATTGTCATCACTGCCAAGCTGTTACATTTATCTATTTATTTCTTTGTTACCTCCCTGCATCACAGCCTTGTTTCACTCTTGCTAACACCAACGAACGTCAACTCCAGCACCATAATTTTTCGCCTTTACAGACCCCCTGCACTGCTTCAGTTTTCTTTTCTTTACTGTTTCTCTTCTTCCTTGGAAGCTCTCTTTCTATGTCTCGGTCCCAAGTTTTCTTTCTTCTCTTGGTTTCTATTTCTGCCTTATACTCTTTCTTTCCTTCTTTCGTTTCTGCCTTATACTCTCTTGGTTAATCTCTTCTGATTTCCAGCAACCAACATGCAAAGCATCAGCCTCAATTCCTTTTCGATCAGGCCTCAGCCACTCCACTTTCCTTAAGCTGATTTTGGTGCAGGATTTACCTTCCACCGTATGGTCATATCTTCAGTAGGAAAAATTCAGTCTTCTACAGTGTACAGTCCCATATCAATTCAGTTTGAAATTTCTTGTTTTTTGCCTTCCATCTCTACTGACTTTCTTCATTTTTTTTTCTCCAAACAGTACGTATACAGCAGACCACCACTCACCACTGTTTTCCTTTCTTTTTCGGTCTGCTTCAGTGTTCCTCTCTTTCTTTCGATTTGCTTCCTTTCTCTCACTCTTGCTTTTGTCCCGTCTTCAGCAGCAATTAATTACCACTCATTCAGCCCTCTCCTTTCAATTCAGTTTCTGATTGCCCACATTGTACTTATGCTGAAAGGGTACTACATAATTATGACCACTGACTTGCTTTCTTTTCTCCAAGCTTTCGGGTCAGCAGCTCTTCCTTGAATTTCTCTCAACTTTCTTTAATCTTTCCTTTTTTTTTCATTTTCGTTCACCTGCCCTTCTGTTCATCATCATCATCATCTTTTTTTTTTTTAACTATTATTATTTTATTATGAAAGGATAAAAAAAAGCTGGACGTTACAAGCTGTTCACGATCAGGTAAAGCAAAGGTAAAGAACAAATAAGAATTGAATTAAATAATAAATGAAAAATGAAAAATTCGTAGTGGATTTTCGGTGGATTGAGGGTCGTGACACAAGGTATAACGGTTTATATCCACAAGGCAGATGATTTTTATATTTACTTTCTCAATCACAAAAAATGACCTTATTATCAATATTATCTAAATGTTACCAAGTCTTTCAAGAAGAGAGGTATTTTGAAATATTGCAATTGACCATCAAACCTGATCACCCGGAACTGAATATACCCATAGAGGTTCAAAATTATAGTTGAATGTAGAAAATTTAAGTTTAATATAATTCAAGCATGTAAGCTCTTTCCCCTTGAAATTGTTTACATATACATTCATTCTCAAAACACAGCTTTTTTTTTGAAATAACATCTCATAATTCGAAACATATCATTTATCAAAGGTTATATTCATATATCGGAAACATCTCTTATTCAAAAAATAACTTATATTCCAAACTTATTACACATCAAAACATAGCTCATTTTGAAACATAACCTATATCGAAACATATTCCTTATTCGGAACATGTCTGATAATTCTATAAAAATAGAATTATTTATGCTTAAATTCTTAATTAATTATTTTAATCCCCATTATATTTTATTAATTATCTCCTTTATTTAATTAAAATTCTTTAATGTGCAGGTAAATTAAATCCGGATGAAACTCAGTCGTTTCAGTAAAAAATGGGCTGAAAATGGGTTAAAGTAGACTGGACCACTTCCAATTTGCAGACCGAATCACCAGTCGTCTGGACACGTGGGATGCCAGGTGTTAGTATTTTATTCGCTTTGAAAAGATAAAATCGACAGATACCGTGCCAACCTTCTGGAAGACACATGCTGGGCCACATCGCACAGCCAAGTGGACTAGAAGACAAAGTGACGTGGAAATATCTACTCTGCAGCGAATGGAACGAAGACAAGTGGCCAAACAAATGCAAACTCATCTAGGATCAAAAATTACCATTGTACCCCTATGTTTGTGTATAAATAGAACATGATGAGCAATTGAAAAACAAGGTAGCCTAGGGTAAAGTAGTTTAGTTTTTTAGGTTAAAGTTTTTTTTCGTAGGATTTAGTTTTTATTTTTCCGTTAAAGTCTTTCTTTTCAGCCACCATTTTTTTCATTGTTCTTTTCAGTTTTCACAAATTTTTATTCCTTTGTTAATTTATCATTTTAATTTTTACGAATAATGTCATTATTTATTTTCATTAAATCGTTGTTACTATTTGGCTTTCTTTATGTTTGAAGTTTTTATTGTCCACTGTTCATTCATCATTCACGCTTTCCTGATTTCTTGAAATACTTCATGGTTGCCATCATAGTTTTAGGGTTGAAAATCTGGTGCGAGGTGTGAGGCAGTAGTGATATTTGCTCCTCAGTAGATGGGTCGGTGAAGCCAAGTTGGCAGAACCGAGAAGGCTTCATGGCAGGAAGCTTGCTCACGCGATTGTGTGTGATGGCATAGCGAGTGTGGTGAACTGAAGGCTGATCGGGCATGAAGCAAACGGGATTGGAGAAGGCTGAACCGAGATGAAAGCTAGACAGTGGCCACGGGATTTTGCATTTCCTTGTTTACTACTCTTTTTATTTTATTTTGGTTTAAGATTCAGCTGCTAGTTAAGATTGTTTGTGCGTTTATTTTTCTGTTGTCTTTTATTTTGCGGAGGCCGAGTGGCATGAGGAAGCTACTGGTCGGTGATGGACTGCACTGAACAGAAGACATACTGCACCATGGCAGTGGACCGAACCAGCAATCCATTTCTCTGTTTTCCCCTGTTTTAGGATTTGTTTATTGTTCACCATCTTCTATTTCATTAACTTGGTTTTCTTCTTATTTTACATTTTCAGTTTACATGTATTGCTTTAAACTTCCACATTAACAGCTGCTGATTGTGCCTTATTTCCTGTTTTGTATTATCAACTGTTGCAGAAGGAACGTGCAGCTCGGTAGGGGCAGTCGTGTGAGCACACTGTTGCTGCGCGAGAGGTCGCTGCCTGAGTTGTGTTGCAGTGTTCCTGATCTCCTCGGTTGCCTCTACCACGATCTGTGATGAAGTAAGATGCAGAGGATAAAATCAGAAGTTGAATGCGTTACTGTGTTCTGCTATGTACATTACAACCCGCGACTGCTGTACAGGTTAGAGGCTGTTGCAGTTTGCGTTTTTGCTGAAGGCAGTAAGCACCGTAGCGAGTGCTGCCAGCGGTACAGGCAGGGAGTTGTGTAGAACGAGGATCATGCAGCAGACAGCAGAGCAGACATCGCCTGGGATAGCACTTGGAGCACCTAGGATAGTACCTGGATGCAAAACCAAAACGAAGCAACAATGCGCAGTACAGTCGGGACCAAGGCCAGCTGGGAATTTCGGCTAAGGCCATGTTTGGCATTCCATTCCTGCATATTTCCATTTTTCATGCATACCTATCCTTATATTTTTATTAGTATTCCTTTTAATTTTATTTATTAGCTTAGATTATAGTCTTAGTTTAATTTACATATTATTGTTCCTTGCTTATTAGTATAACTTAGTTTTAATTAGGTTGATAGTTAATTAAGTGTTATTATCTTGCATTTAGAATTAGATTAAATTTGTTTCATGCATTTTTAATTTAGTCTTCATCTTAAAATTAAAATCCAAAAATATTTATTTTTCATGCATTATTTAGATTTTATTTAGCTATAGTTAGGATTAATTTAGAATTACTGTTTTAGTCATTTAGATTTATAATTAGAAATTTTATTTTTAGAATTTTATTTCATTAGAATTAAGTTAGTTTAAATTGCATTTTCATAGTTAGATTAATTGCATGCACATTTTATTGTTTAATTTTAGTCTAATTAATTTTATTTCTTTATTTTCATATTTTGCATTTTAGTTTATTTGCATTAATTAATTTTAACTGTTTTAATTATCTTTTGTAGGTTATTGCTTTTAGTTGCTTGGAGTAGATGTAAGTAATTTTTGCTCTGTTTTATTTTCTTTATTTTATAATTTTTATTGTTTTCAGTACTTGTTAATTCTAGCTTTGTAGATCACCTATTATAAATTCATAATTTGCTAGGATATACTTAGGATAAGATTAATCGGTACTTAATTAGGCTAATCAGCTTCTCTGTGGGACACTAATTCGGGACTCAAATCCCATTATTACCTGTACGACTCATGCACTTGCGGATAACATGTCTAGGTCACTTAGAGTGGGCGTAGTTGGACAAACAATGTCTCGTATCCAAAACATATTGATATTCGAAACATATTTCTTATCAGAAACATATTCCTTATCTGGAACACATTTCATATTCAAAAGCTATTTCTTATCTGAAATATATCGCATCGAAATATATTCATATATTCGAAACATATTTCATCTTCGAAATATATCTTATATTTGAAACTTATTCATATTCTGAAACATATCCATATGATTGTTGCTAACTATTCTAACCCGTTAGCAGGGACCCCATTGACTATTATATATGGTCAGCTAGGACCACATTACTAAGATAATCCCCATTAGCAGGGCCACATCATTTTCACGTCATCTCAATAGGATATGTTCTATGAACCCTGCTCATGTTTGTAAAACTTTTTCGAAAACATATTTCACAATTTAAAATATATTTCATATTTCAAAACACATTTCATTCATATTTCAAAATCTGAAACACTTTTCATCTGATCACTATTTTAACTTGTGATCAGGAAAATATTAAAAATCTCAAAATACATGATTATTGCCAACTATTATATATCATGTTAGCAGCGGCTCAAACACCGTTAACTATTATACACCCTGTTAGCAAGGACCAAAACATTGCTAACTATTATATATCACGTTAGCAGGAGCTGAAACATTGCTATTTATATCGCCAATAACAAGCTACATCATTACTATTTATATTGCCAATAGCAAGTTATATCATTGGTAACTATTATATACCCCACTAGCAGGGGCCGAAAATGGTCATGGCTAACTAATGTTGCTTGTCAGCTAAGGCAAAACATTTAGCCCTAAAAGTTATTCGAATGTATGTTTTGAAATCAGTTTTAATCACAATGTGGATAAAAACAGAGTTCACTTAAATCCAAAACATAGAGATGTATGTCTGTTATACTTTCAAGTCATGCCATAAGTGAGATTTTAAAACTTCTTTAATGTAGGTATAAACCAATGCAAGCTTTTTATATCCCAAGAAATCATAATGTGCATCAAAATGAAAATGTAATACAAAACAAGGTTCACATAAGAACATATCCTTTCCGATTATCTTATCACCAACATTTTCACAAAATTATAACAATTAGGATCCTTGAACATCATTTGATTATTGCTCCAGGACTCGATTAATCTACATGATACTACTTCGCATCAAAAGAATTAATTTATACCTTAAGCTGCTACCTTGCACCCTAAGGATCACTTATCCATTTGATATTCTTATCCAAATCAATCAATCTTTTCATAATCGAAATTTCAATTGTTCCATCAATCAGTCATACCTATAACACATAAATTGTTGACATTCTTCAATTTGTGTTCTAGAACTCTTTTTATTCCATATAGTGCTACCACGCATCTATGGAATCAACTTATACCTCATGGTGCTACTTCACACCTCAATGATCACTGATTGTCACGACCCAAATTACCTAAAAATCAGAGTAAATTTTTCGCTTTTTTCATTTCCTTACCCTTCGTGAACAGTTACACTACTAAACAGTTGGGCTATGATTCGGTGTTAGTCACCTCTCACCTATTTACCATTCCATTTTCATATTTCATTTACATATCAATTTATTTAAGCTAAATACATCCCCAATATTACATCTATATACAGTACTGTGCATCTATATGTTCAGATACAAAAATTATACAAATGTGTATACCTGGTCTTGATAAGAAGCAGCGGATATGACTACTGTCGTTCTCTTCTACTGAATATACCCTGTGGGGTGAAAAATGAAAGGGTGAGCATAAACAACTCAGTAAGGTAATAATGTAAGCAGGTATATAACTATACTATCTACGTGCTGATAATGTCATGATATAAAATCGTTTATATTTGGAGCATGAGGTAAGACTAAAACGATGCCACATGTATGTATAAATCATATAAGAGAAATCATGAAATTAACATATAAAACAGACATGGAAAAATCATCATGTATGTCATCTCATGCTCGTCACATTTAAAACTTGTTTGTTTCATCATAAATTCATCACGTTAAAACTCATTTGTTTCATCACAAAACAATCTCATCAAGGTCAAATCCATCTCTCGGGAATACCTTGATTCATTAAATCGCATCTCTTTTAAAAACATAAATCAGGACATTACCCCTCCCTCAGGTTCGTCCTGGTCTATTCAGACCATATGATATCATGTGAGGCATGTAGGTTACTGTATGAAAATCGAGGACTATGGCCATACTTTGTCCCTGTGATCCCAGGCTACACGGATCCCGGTGTGCGGGGCATCACAACTGCAACGGGAGGTGGGGTCAAGTCCTACCCGCCAGAATATCAAGTAACATCATAGAGTCATCATGACATACACGGTACATCGTACTCCATGGACCCATATCATAGTCTGGGGGTGCCTGCCGTAGGTCTTATCCACCCCAATACTATGTCGATAACCAACCCATGTGTGAAACCCGATATTTTTTCATATTATGATGCTTACGAGAAGTAAATTATAGCTCAATGTAACGTTTTACAGGTCCGTAGATGATTAAAGCACTCGGTTGTAGCGTGGGACCTAATGGCACGCAAATCGAGGTAAGGTCCTAGACCCGAGAATTTCTTAAAAATGTCATGTTCATGCATGGAATGATGTGTAGAAGGGAAAACTAAGTGATTGGAAATGCAAAAGTTAGTTAAACTCGGGTTTTAAATTAAATCGAGAAAACAGACCTAATAAGGGAAATAAATTCGAATAAAATTTTAGAAATTCGTGAAAATTATTCTGAGGCCATAGAAAATTATTATAAGGTGAAATTGACATGGAAATAAAAATCATCAAGAAATATGGAGATTTAGGGGTTCAAATAAATTTTTAAAGCTAACCGAAAGCTTATTTTCATTTTGCTCGGTATTGGCCAAATCGCGCAAAATGAGCTCGTTCGTGAAATTTTTCTTAAACAAGTGACCCCAAAATTTTTATGGGACATACTATAGACATATTATAACAAGTGAGAAGTGGAAGTTTGAAGAAATCTGATCAAGATTAATTTTGGTAAATTTTACAAAACAGAATAGTCATTTCCCCTGCACTTAGTAAACTGTCAGCCAATGAAAACAATCTCATTTGATGACCTTCCCGATTTTCTTTGACTCTTATATTTTCCAGATTGAAAGTCAACTGGATAAGCTTTCTAAAAAGCTAAGAACTATCCCGAACCCTTGCCAAACCCGAGAGTTATGCCTCACCTATTCTGCCGTAGACGTTACCCCTGTTCCAGACTGGCGTGAATTTTCCGGCCACATTACGCCCATTTTCAGGCAATGTTACCTCAATATGAAATCTTCCTCTTCCTCCCATATAGCACATATAAAAAATTCAGACCTAAACGAAGTCTTTTACCCCCTGAAAAGTTAGAGAGACGAACAGGACAGAAAACTGCCCTGTTCCGAGGTAAGCAAAAATTTGATTTTTGGATGAATTTGATGAGGTTCTTGGATGATTCTGAACACTTCTAAGATCTATACATGTTGTGTTACAGCTGGGTGGCAATTTAGAGACCTAAAACCGAAGTCAAACTTGGTCAAAGGAGTGAAGAAGTTGAGGTATAGTGATGACTATGAGATAGGTTGTTATTTAGTGATTGTGGATGATTTTTAGTTAAAGGAAATTGATGAATTAATTTATATGATTAAGTTCAATTACTGCCAGCATGATTTAGCTACTGGAATGATGAATTTGGATGCAATTAAAATGAATTTACAGTTAAAATTATACTGTAAAGGTTCGGTTTAGCGTTTAACTAGGTGAATTATCGAAATAATGCAAGAATCGATACTTTAAGGTCTTGTTTGAAGTGGAATGAGTTGCTGGAAGGTAAGGCATGATGTAGAGGTATTGAAAATAAATTTAAAGGTGTCGAATATGTTAAGAAAGTTTAAAACCGAGGCTTAAACCGATAAAATCGAGCAAAATAAGCATAGTAGTAAAAAGTCAACTTTTGGTCAACATTTTAGATGTAATCACATATTGAATATATTAACATGAATTTGAGCTATATGTGATGAGATAACTTGGTATGTGACAGCTCGAGTTATCGGCACGCATTTTGAGGTGAGCTCAAAAATCGAGGAACGTGCACTACCTTCGACGTTAAGAGGTAAGGGATATAATTTAGAGTAGCATTAGTACTCCTCAACCCTACCAAATGTTTATGAGGATAGTTAGTTGAGTTTCCATGAAAAAGAGTTTTCTCGAAAGTTGAAAAGAGTATTATTCACTCAAAACCGAAATAAACTTATCCAAGCTTTTCAAAATGACTTTTATTGCATGAGATACATTTTAGTATATATGTTTATGTATATAAAAGTGATTTTCACTTATGAAATAAAAACATAGTATGTTTTCCATGAGTTTACGGGTTAAAGTCCCAGGAATGTTTTACGAAACTATGTTTTCATTATATGGGGTACATATATACTCGAGATATATGTGTTTATGAAAAACATGCTTAATGTTTTGAGACTATGGCACGAATTATTGATGTTATGAGGTCAGAGTGATCTGGGGTCGATCTTGTACATTGAGAAAATGGTACAAAGACGATCAAGGATCTTCCTAGCCGACGGCCAAGGAACGGGCAGGACTCTGACGAGATGAGATGACTTGTGGTACCATGTAACCATTTAAAGTTCGTGTGTTGAGACTGCTTAGAGACTGCGAGTCCTTTGCAGGCACGTAATGAGTCACCCCACCATAGCCCCGTACCACACAGTCCAGTAGGGCACTGTATGACCCTGATCCAGTCTTACAGTTCCCTATACTATGGCCATATGTACCAGTTATGTTAATGATGTCCTTCGGGACCAGTTATGATGAAGCCATGTCTCCAAGAGAAACGAAATATGTTTTCGCACATTTCATGCTACCTTTTGTGTTATTTGCTTTTTAGCACATGTTTTTTTATGATGTGATTTTAAAGGTAGCTTATGAGTTATGTTTTATGAAATGTGCATATGATAGTACGATTTCACTTTCAAATTTATAAGCATGTTATGATATGCATGATTGAGTTGTGAGATGCTTTTCACTTGTTTACACTACATGATATGCATACTCTATATGAGTTTTACCAAAAAGATGCAAAATGTGTAAACTTATGATTTAAGCATGTTTTACTACTTTGATGAATTCAAGCATCTCTACTCCAGTACATGTTTTATGCTGATTTGTAAAATCACGTGTTTTACTTGTTTTAAGTATTAAGGTTACTTTAAATGTATCTCTTATTGAGCCTGAAAAGCTCACCCCCTTCCTTTCCATCTTCCAGATTTCCTACAGTGATTCTACTGCACTCAAGCGCTAGAGGTCGTGGACGAGACAGTCCGACCTTTCGTCAAATCATTTATAGCTACGAGGTATAGCTTTACTTTTGTTCCAGACACAATGTACATCATAGACACTAATGTATATTACAGTCGGGATGTAATAGTTGTAAGGGATTATATTTATGTACAGAGTTTTTATTACGTAGAATAAATATATGTCATGAGATCCTGGAATAGAATTGAAAATGGTGTTGCGAATGTGGGTTGAAAATTATAAATTGCGTTTTAAACTCTGCAGGTTGGGTTAAGTCAAAATGCAGTCGTTATGCTGCCGAATCTTTATAAAATGATAAAAGTTAAGAAACTGACATAGACAGGAACACAACTCAGTTAAATAAGTTAAAAAGTTTTAAATTTGCCCAATTTTTGCGTTTTCGGGCGTGACACCATGTCTCAAAGTATATGTGCAAGCATCTCAACTCTCTGTGACACACAGTCTACAGGAGGCTTCCGCACGACTATATGCATGTCAACTCACGTCTAGTGCGAGCGAAGCTCCAGCACCACGCTATGCATATCATGATATCTAAAATCTCGTGCGAGCGAAGCTCCAGCACAGTTTTGTGCACACACAAATTTCTCGTACGAGCAATGCTCCAGTACGGCTTTTCATGAGAAATAAATCAGTAAGCTTGAGTGTGAGAAAGACTCTAGCACTCTTTTTATTCATGTAAATATTATAGGTGGCTCAATCTTTGTAAAACATCTTTTAAAATAGTAATCGGTCCCAATCGGTACCCTTTCGTATAATTCACGAAATCAACAGCCAACCTATGTGCATATTTGCTTAAATCAAAGCAATACATTCATATAAAGCATTAAAAACATGAAATCATGTAATTTATCTGCCTTACTACCCTTTTTCTAAATTTTACTCTCAGGGGCAAAATCGTCTTTTTCTTTATTCACCTAAGCCCCGATTTTTACAAAAATTATTATTTTATTTCTAGATACTTTAAGGAATTCTAAACCCTGTACATCCCCTCAAAATTACGTATAAGTATCTCTATGTGTCACGACCCAAACTACCAAAAAATCAGAGTTAATTTTTCGCGTTTTTATTATTTTCTTACTTAAATTCTCACATGTCCTCGAATCGTGACCAACACTCCACTTAATAATTGGGCTGTGCGTCAATGCCAGTCCCACCATACATCTACCCTAGTACTTATTTCTTCTCCAGTCATTTATAATTATTTACATTATTTATACATCCCCTAAAGTTACTTACAAACATGTTACTGTGCTATGCTTATGTAGATACAATAAGTACAAGTGTATATACCTTGTGTTGATGGGCAGCAGCGGATATCCAGAATGCAGTACTGAGTCGCTTCAACTTCAACTGGAAATCATCTGTGGGAGAAAATGAAAGGGGTGAGCACATCAAGCTCAGTAAGGCAATCCTACGAACAAGTAGGTAACCATACTACCTACATGAACGTAGTGCCATGCATAAACCACCCTTTCTCCACACATTTTAAAACAAATGCTATGAATTATGATGTTATGTAAAACACATTGCACGGAAAATTAACATGCAATTTTTGCAAATTCTTTCTTTCTCAATTAAAATTTTCACCATAAAGTCAGGACTCGACCCCTCCGGCGGGTGATCCTGACTCAAACAAAACCATGAAAACAGTTTACATTCACGTGGGTTTGAAAAGCATGGAAATACACATCATGCACATTAAATTAAAAACCCAGTTAAAATCATCGAAATCGTCGACATGCGAGACGAGGCAATATCTGTATAATGGTAATAACCAGGACTATGGCCATATCTGTCCTCGGGAGTTCCTCAGCTACACGGATCCTAGTGTGCGGGTTCTCCCCATGATCGGGAACCGCCCGGGTGGTGGGTCAATCCATCCCGTCAGTCTTATCCGATTTCATGCATCCGAAGATGCTAATGTATAATATCGTGACGGCCAACCCCTGCCCGGCCAACCCCTGCCAACGGCCATGGCAACCCCTCTTGGGCCCATCGACAACGCTGGTGGTCTAACAACGGGTGGTCCAACAACGTCAACAAGTCCAACGTATCACGAAGATACCACACGGTACATCGTACTCCATGCTACTTGCACGGTACATCGTACTCCGTGGACCCACAGCCTTATCCCTCGTTCGGGCTCATCAGCTGGATCTTCAACCCTTATCCCTCGTTCGGGCTCATCAGGTTATTTTAACATGCCATGTCTCAAAACGCACGTGCGAGCCTATTTAATCGGTGACACACAGTCAACCCGATGCTCCAAGCACGGCTTGTCGTATGATCTCTGAAAATTTGTGCGAGTAATTTTATTGTGACGGCCAACCCCTGCCCGGCCAACCCTTGCCCGGCCAACCCCTGCCAACGGCCATGGTAACCCCTCTTGGGCCCATCGACAACGTTGGTGGTCAACAACGGGTAGTCCAACAACGGGTGGTGCAACAACGTCAACAAATCCAGTAAAACTAGTGCGAGCTAGGCTCAGCACTCTGTATATAATCATGTGAAAATCTTATAAAATCTGGTGCGAGTTAAACCCTCGCACCCTGTCATGAAAATCATGTAAAATCTGGTGCGAGTTAGACTCTAACACCGTGTCACGCAAAAGCATGTGAAATCTGGTGCGAGTTATACTCTAGCACCTATGCATGTAAAACTCTAGTGCGAGCTCTCGCTCCAGCACTAATGCATGCATCACACAAATCAAACATCGTGCGAGCTGAGCTCTAGCACGTCACATGTAAAAAAAAACATGTAGGCGGCTCGGTTATTTCTAAATAGTTTTCACAGAATCACATCAATTAAGATATGCAATGCTATGCATTTTTCTTTAAAAGTGAGCCAGCCTACTCATGCATGTGTTGAAATACCTCCAGAACGAGCAGGAACCTCTTGTCCTTGCTCCTCCCAATTTTTCCTAAATTTTTAGAATTTTACCCTTAGCAAGGGTATTTTAGTAATTTTGCCCATACGGGGCACTAAAATTTTTCTTCGACCTCTAGACCCTTCAATTAATTTTAAAGGACTGCACATGAATTTAAAATTGCGTACTGTTACCTCTAGCAGTCCGCAGAATTCCCTTACCTCGATTCTCGTTGAGTCTGACCTTTTTCTTTTCCATTGTCGTCTCGTCGCGCAGTCCGATATGCTCCCAATCAGATGCCCGAAACTGCGTATTAATATTCCTCAGGTCAGATATTATACAATTTAATTGTACTTAATCTTTTCTGGGCTTAATTTAAATCGCTGGGCCCATTTACCCCTATTGGGCCCGATTGCACCTTAATGGGCCTTAATCGGCCTTAAGCCCGTTTTCCACTTAATTTTCTCTTTATCGAGGCCTATTGGGCTCATTGGGCCCACCAATAATTTATTGGGCCTCGTACTAGCTCTTGAATAACTAAATTCACTATTTACGACAATTATCTAAATTTCCATAATTTAATTCAATTTATGCGAAAATTAAATTAATATCACGCATAACGAGGTAATTGTCGTAAATAGGGGTCACTTACCCGAGATTCCATGCTAGTCCGTAAATCGAGGCTGTCTCGAGCCCTCGGTAGATGCCAATCGTCGAGCTACACAATTAATTACATTTTCGGGTAAATTTCTAGTCAAAAATTAATTAAATAAAATATTTCGAAATTTAAATCGGTCAATTCGACCGCTTACCGACTTACCCGAAGCTCGATTGCATCATAGGAATTTTCCCCAATTTTTTTCTCTTTTTCCTTTTTCTCTTTTTCTCCTTTTTTCCCCTTCTTTCTTGGCTGAACCGGTTCAGACCGGTTCAGACCGGTTCGGACCGCCGGTTCAGCTCGGTCCGGTTCGGTTCACTTTTGGCCGGTTCAGGCCGGTTCAACCGGTTCAGTCTCCCTTTAGTCGTGCCGGCGCCGTCCGGCCGGTTCTCTGGCCGATTTCGGTGCCAATCGGCGCGCAATCACATGGGCTTCCATAATCGGGCCTCGGCTGGGGTCGAATCGCCTCCGTAGTCGACGAATCGACTCTTCTCCCCCGCGGCTGTTTCCTCCCGATCCGGCGGATTCCGACGGCTTCGTCGGCCAATACCGGTCTCAAAAGGACCGGCTCCTCCTCCTGAACTCGTCGGTACCCACTGTTCGCCTCCAGCTGCCGTGGATCGCCGGTACCGACTTCGTTTTCCCCGCGGGCTTCTCTCCCTCCGTTCGGCTTCCTCCGGCGTCGGTAAGCTGCACCGCCGGTACCATCGTGTTCGTCGGGCGTCGGGCTTCCTTTTCCGGTGGGCGGCCTGGGACAGGGATCGCCGGTGGTCGTTCGGCCTCTTCCCCCGACACGGCTTCCGTTTCTCTGCTTTTCTGTTTCTGTTTCTTTCTTTCTCTCTCCCCGACCCCTTTTTTTTTTTTCAATTACTTTTTTTTTCCTTCTTATTTTATCAATTTTATTATTTTTATTTTTATTTATTTTACTTATTTTACTATTCATTAAAATATATTAAATACCCCAAAACATCTACAAAATTATTATTTTATTCTAATTTAACTAATTTAATTTTATTTAATTTATTTAATTTATTTTTAATCCTTTTTCGGGTATAATTTCTCCGTATTTTCGGGATATTGTCCCAGGTGACCTTTCGGTATATTTTTCGATTATTTTCGGGATTATTTTTCCAAACTAAAAATCCCAATTAATCCCGATTAATTTTCATAAATTAATATCTTGATCAATTTAATCCGAAATAATTTTATTTCACTTTTATTGACCAAGATTTCTTAAATCCATATTTTTAATTAAATTTCCTTATCGAAATTATACCGGCTTTCGGTCTTTTGACCATTTGGCCCTTACACGTGTTCGGGATTAATTTAACCCGACTTCCTTCACAAATACTCCTCATCTTTTCTTATTTAATTTTCGTATTTTAATTAAATTCGGGTCTTACAACTCTCCCCCACTTAAGGAATTTGGTCCTCCAAATTAGAACCAATTCATATGAGTCCATATACAACTCCGGGTACATCGATCGTATCATACTCTGAAATTCTTATGTGACCTTCTCCGGAGTGTATTACTACCAAAAGACTTTAATTAGGGAGATTATCTTAAACCCCAATACTTTCTCTTTCCTGTTTAATGCCTGAATCAATCTTCTTCAATATATTTGTATTTTCCTTAAATTGAACTTTTGGAGTTCATATCCTGTCACCTCTGCTGGATCTGGATAGTATTGCCGAAGCATCAAAAGTGGGACACATTGTGGGTGCCTGTTAATTCAAGTGATTAACAACAACCTACAGGTCTTATCTCCCACTTGTCCAATCTCTCAAGGATTCGATCCAGCTCAACTCAATTTACTTCTTCCAAAAGTTCCGCTATGTCCTCATCCTCTTAGGACGAGTAGCTTTCAATCGTATTAATTCATCATCGGTGAACTCTAATACTTGTCTATCTGCTCTGAGGTGTTCTTAATCTCTCATCCTTAACTAAACATCCTCAGAGACTTATTGTCCAAAGTCGAAATTGATCATATCTGTCACCCACTTTTTCTTATCCAATTTGGGGAACAACCCCAACAGCCATACACTGTCTCATATCCTATTATCCCGATACTCAACTGCCAACTGTCGTTATTGGCAAATTCAATTAGAAATCAACTGATCATTCCAGGAGCTTATAAAATCAATGGCACACGCTTTCATCGGATCCTCCTGAACTTGTACAGTCCTCTCTGACTGACCACCTGTCTGAGGATGGAAAGCTGTGCTAATACTCAGTCGGGTTCCCATAGCTTCCTGAAAAATATTCCCTGAAGTAAGAGGTGAAGCGGGAATCCCTATATGATACCATGCTCACTGGAACGCTACATAATGTTTCACAAACTGCCTTACACATCAATCCTCATGCACACTCTGAGTATCTGAGAAGTTCATAACCAGAAGGTGGGTGGACTTAGTCAATTTGTCGGCTATCATCCAAATAGCCTCGTAATTTCACCTGGGTTCTCTGTAACCCATCATGAAATTCATGGAGACTTGTTCTCATTTTTCGTGCCGTGTCAATATAGGTAGGTACTGCAATAACTCTGCAGACTTTTTTTTATACTCTACCTTACTCTGCTGACACACTAGGCACTTTTCCACAATCTCCACAAATATCTCTTTCCACATCTGACCACCCATACCCTTTTCGAGATTTCGATATATTTATTACTTTTCGTATGCACTGTATATCCCAAAGAGTGAGCTTCTGACAATATCACTATCTCATCAAATGTGGTCCTGGGGAGCACTCATACTGTCTCTGAATCCTCAGTAACTCATCATCACCCACTGTGAACTCTATCACTGTACCCTTCTGAATCAGACCCAAACTATCGACATCCGATCGATCATCACGCTAAGCCTGGCAAATCCGGGCACTCTCATCCGGTTCTAATCATCAGGCTAGCTGTCACACAATCACTGTCATCATCAGAAGGGATCACATATATACTGAGGCTCACAACTGCATCTAGCAGCTCACGCTCCCTGACCATCATATGTAATACCATCCCGAGGCTGTTTCTGCTCAAGGCATCAGTCATCACATTAGCCTTTCCTGGGTGGTACAATTTTCACACATCAAAATCTCTCAGAAGCTCTAACCCAATATGTATTCTCATATTCGTCTCTTTCTGTGAAAACAGATACTCGGGCTTTATGATCAGTGCATATCCACCATTTCTCACCCTGTACATAATAGTACCATATCCTCGGTACAAATACTGTTGTCAACTTTAAATCATGGGTATCTTCCCATTGTACATCAATACACAGCCCCATCATAATTTTGAGGTATCCATACTCACTGAGAACCTTTTGAGCTGTTGGGTATGGTGAAATTAATCACGGTGGTCAATTCATACTTCACTACACCAAATTCATGTCACATCTATCATCTCATTCCAAGATCACGTTTTCTTAATTAAACGTGTCAACCAAGTATATCCTTTTGGAACTCGCGGCAACCATCTGCAAAAGCAATTTCAAAATTGTTGCTTATAAATCGCCCTAGACTTTAACTACACCCAATATATCATCGATAATGATGATTACAAATCGATAAAATCCTTGACTTATTTACGCATAAGCGTATAAAATCCTTCTCAACCGCTTACGTTTTCAGGTACTAGCCTGCGTCATTTCCTTTTCTTATCTTAACGGCTCTTATTAAATTTTACTATGTTAGTCTTTATGATTGTCGAATTTTTATATTCTTATCGTCTTAGTAAAGGTATCCTAATGCTAAAGTTATCTATTTCGACGATCGGTTTCACGTTATAGGTTATACATATATATATCTAGACGCTGTCAAGTCTTCAGGCGGGGTGG
Source organism: Firmiana major (assembly GCA_033439115.1). Taxonomy (NCBI): domain Eukaryota; kingdom Viridiplantae; phylum Streptophyta; class Magnoliopsida; order Malvales; family Malvaceae; genus Firmiana; species Firmiana major. The sequence goes on from CM065905.1 coordinate 20,208,850, forward strand.
TATTTTGAAATACCTTTATTAGCCTTCAGACTTAACCACAACTACCGGTTATGGTTATACCCATCTTTGTCCTTGGTTATAATTTGTATTCGCTACTAATTGCCTTAATCCTTATTACTTCGTATACTCATTGCTTTAATCCTAATGACTCCATATATTAAGGGTATTCCTTACCTAGCATACGCCTCTTACTCCAATACATCTTGTATTTAGGATCTATCTTATCTTAAAGATTATCTCCCTCGTATATCCCTCATGACAAACTCTTGTCATTATTCATTCCGTAAGTACAATCCTTTACTGCTTTAATTTCAACTGTTTCACCCCTGTTTTCAACTTAAAATCTCCATAGCCATATTCCGTTAATTAATCCTCCTCTATTGGGGTACTCATTTATCAGTATCGCCCAAAGATGTAGGCATTCATGCCTTTTACTCACTTATATGTGAATGAAGGCGGTATGAATAAATATGTGGCACCAGGATAAATAAACATATGTACTTTATTATTCATAATAAGTGTGGCATCTTACACCACATCCATGAAACATCAATAGTGTCCTGGTCCAAGACATCCTCTCGCCTTCGTCCAACAGCCTACTTTCCTTTTTCTCTTCGGCTATGTCCTCCCTTTTCGTTGCAACTATACCAACGAAATTTTTCTCTGTCTCTTTACTTTTCTGTGGGGCGATTCGCCCAACTCTGTGTAATCAAAATCAATGGTCCGTCATACCACACTTAACGACCATTTTCATCAATACCGTGTAGGTATAGACCATCCTTCCGTGGTGTCCACCACACATCTCACACTGCTTACAGTGCTCACACTGCTACACTGCTACACTGCTTCGTAGCAGGTCGAGATTCTCCAAATCACAATGCCCCTCAAGAGTGCCAAAATTGGATGCACTGGGGCCTTACCAATCATCTTAGTCCATAACCCATCAAATTAAACCTCTTACCAGTTTTCATTTTCCCATTTTTAACATTTCTGTCATTTTTCGATTCTCTTTCTGTCTCTATTTCGGCCCTCATTAGCTTTCCCAATCTCAGAGGCGTGCAATTCATGTTCTTATTTACCCAACTGTAATCTACGCACTACCTCGGTATAGGTAATATCTCACGGGCCAATCAGACTCTAATTGACAATCTGAGCCCTTCCACAAACTTTTAGACATCTCGACTGTCACTTTTCATAGTGTCGAGGTAATATCTGCCCAGAATATAATCGAGTCTCCATACTCGTCAATAAATTAAATCCTCTGGGTCAGAGTAAGGACTTTAATTCGAAATTTCCTTTAAATCATGTCCGGGATATCCTGTCACCGGAATACATCCATAATCATTTCTCATATCAGCTCTTAAGATGGGTCGAACGGGTTTCCACCAATGCTCCGCTGCTCCCTCTGATCTCATACATAATCTGAGCAATTAGCTCCTCAAAATAATCTCCACACTCCGCTCCAATCTCGCGAAGCGTGTCTCAATACTGTCCGATCTCTCTGTCGGACTCTGTGAGGCATGCTCAACATTCGCCTCTATTTTCATTTCATCATAATTCTCATAATCAAACTCAGCACGACTTAGCAGATTCAGGTCTACCTCCACGACCTCTGCCTCGTGCACTATCTCATCTAGCGCGACTCATATTAGGCATTCCTGCATTCTCAACCATTTCTTAGTCAAGCCCATCTCGATATACACTATTGTATCTAACTAAGCACAGTAACACGGGGATGTAATTTCCTAATTACTGACACTGACACACATCAGACCAATTGCGCTCTGATACCACCTTTATATGTCACGACCCAAACTACCCAAAAATCAGAGTTAATTTTTCGCGTTTTTATTATTTTCTTACTTAAATTCTCACATGTCCTCGAATCGTGACCAACACTCCACTTAATAATTGGGCTGTGCGTCAATGCCAGTCCCACCATACATCTACCCTAGTACTTATTTCTTCTCCAGTCATTTATAATTATTTACATTATTTATACATCCCCTAAAGTTACTTACAAACATGTTACTGTGCTATGCTTATGTAGATACAATAAGTACAAGTGTATATACCTTGTGTTGATGGGCAGCAGCGGATATCCAGAATGCAGTACTGAGTCGCTTCAACTTCAACTGGAAATCATCTGTGGGAGAAAATGAAAGGGGTGAGCACATCAAGCTCAGTAAGGCAATCCTACGAACAAGTAGGTAACCATACTACCTACATGAACGTAGTGCCATGCATAAACCACCCTTTCTCCACACATTTTAAAACAAATGCTATGAATTATGATGTTATGTAAAACACATTGCACGGAAAATTAACATGCAATTTTTGCAAATTCTTTCTTTCTCAATTAAAATTTTCACCATAAAGTCAGGACTCGACCCCTCCGGCGGGTGATCCTGACTCAAACAAAACCATGAAAACAGTTTACATTCACGTGGGTTTGAAAAGCATGGAAATACACATCATGCACATTAAATTAAAAACCCAGTTAAAATCATCGAAATCGTCGACATGCGAAACGAGGCAATATCTGTATAATGGTAATAACCAGGACTATGGCCATATCTGTCCTCGGGAGTTCCTCAGCTACACGGATCCTAGTGTGCGGGTTCTCCCCATGATCGGGAACCGCCCGGGTGGTGGGTCAATCCATCCCGTCAGTCTTATCCGATTTCATGCATCCGAAGATGCTAATGTATAATATCGTGACGGCCAACCCCTGCCCGGCCAACCCCTGCCAACGGCCATGGCAACCCCTCTTGGGCCCATCGACAACGCTGGTGGTCTAACAACGGGTGGTCCAACAACGTCAACAAGTCCAACGTATCACGAAGATACCACACGGTACATCGTACTCCATGCTACTTGCACGGTACATCGTACTCCGTGGACCCACAGCCTTATCCCTCGTTCGGGCTCATCAGCTGGATCTCCAACCCTTATCCCTCGTTCGGGCTCATCAGGTTATTTTAACATGCCATGTCTCAAAACGCACGTGCGAGCCTATTTAATCGGTGACACACAGTCAACCCGATGCTCCAAGCACGGCTTGTCGTATGATCTCTGAAAATTTGTGCGAGTAATTTTATTGTGACGGCCAACCCCTGCCCGGCCAACCCTTGCCCGGCCAACCCCTGCCAACGGCCATGGCAACCCCTCTTGGGCCCATCGACAACGTTGGTGGTCAACAACGGGTAGTCCAACAACGGGTGGTGCAACAACGTCAACAAATCCAGTAAAACTAGTGCGAGCTAGGCTCAGCACTCTGTATATAATCATGTGAAAATCTTATAAAATCTGGTGCGAGTTAAACCCTCGCACCCTGTCATGAAAATCATGTAAAATCTGGTGCGAGTTAGACTCTAACACCGTGTCACGCAAAAGCATGTGAAATCTGGTGCGAGTTATACTCTAGCACCTATGCATGTAAAACTCTAGTGCGAGCTCTCGCTCCAGCACTAATGCATGCATCACACAAATCAAACATCGTGCGAGCTGAGCTCTAGCACGTCACATGTAAAAAAAAAACATGTAGGCGGCTCGGTTATTTCCAAATAGTTTTCACAGAATCACATCAATTAAGATATGCAATGCTATGCATTTTTCTTTAAAAGTGAGCCAGCCTACTCATGCATGTGTTGAAATACCTCCAGAACGAGCAGGAACCTCTTGTCCTTGCTCCTCCCAATTTTTCCTAAATTTTTAGAATTTTACCCTTAGCAAGGGTATTTTAGTAATTTTGCCCATACGGGGCACTAAAATTTTTCTTCGACCTCTAGACCCTTCAATTAATTTTAAAGGACTGCACATGAATTTAAAATTGCGTACTGTTACCTCTAGCAGTCCGCAGAATTCCCTTACCTCGATTCTCGTCGAGTCTGACCTTTTTCTTTTCCATTGTCGTCTCGTCGCGCAGTTCGATATGCTCCCAATCAGATGCCCGAAACTGCGTATTAATATTCCTCAGGTCAGATATTATACAATTTAATTGTACTTAATCTTTTCTGGGCTTAATTTAAATCGCTGGGCCCATTTACCCCTATTGGGCCCGATTGCACCTTAATGGGCCTTAATCGGCCTTAAGCCCGTTTTCCACTTAATTTTCTCTTTATCGAGGCCTATTGGGCTCATTGGGCCCACCAATAATTTATTGGGCCTCGTACTAGCTCTTGAATAACTAAATTCACTATTTACGACAATTATCTAAATTTCCATAATTTAATTCAATTTATGCGAAAATTAAATTAATATCACGCATAACGAGGTAATTGTCGTAAATAGGGGTCACTTACCCGAGATTCCATGCTAGTCCGTAAATCGAGGCTGTCTCGAGCCCTCGGTAGATGCCAATCGTCGAGCTACACAATTAATTACATTTTCGGGTAAATTTCTAGTCGAAAATTAATTAAATAAAATATTTCGAAATTTAAATCGGTCAATTCGACCGCTTACCAACTTACCCGAAACTCGATTGCATCATAGGAATTTTCCCCAATTTTTTTCTCTTTTTCCTTTTTCTCTTTTTCTCCTTTTTTCCCCTTCTTTCTTGGCTGAACCGGTTCAGACCGGTTCAGACCGGTTCGGACCGCCGGTTCAGCTCGGTCCGGTTCGGTTCACTTTTGGCCGGTTCAGGCCGATTCAACCGGTTCAGTCTCCCTTTAGTCGTGCCGGCGCCGTCCGGCCGGTTCTCTGGCCGATTCCGGTGCCAATCGGCGCGCAATCACATGGGCTTCCATAATCGGGCCTCGGCTGGGGTCGAATCGCCTCCGTCGCCGGCGAATCGACTCTTCTCCCCCGCGGCTGTTTCCTCCCGATCCGGCGGATTCCGACTGCTTCGTCGGCCAATACCGGTCTCAAAAGGACCGGCTCCTCCTCCTGAACTCGTCGGTACCCACTGTTCGCCTCCAGCTGCCGTGGATCGCCGGTACCGACTCCGTTTTCCCCGCGGGCTTCTCTCCCTCCGTTCGGCTTCCTCCGGCGTCGGTAAGCTGCACCGCCGGTACCATCGTGTTCGTCGGGCGTCGGGCTTCCTTTTCCGGTGGGCGGCCTGGGACAGGGATCGTCGGTGGTCGTTCGGCCTCTTCCCCCGACACGGCTTCCGTTTCTCTGCTTTTCTGTTTCTGTTTCTTTCTTTCTCTCTCCCCGACCCCTTTTTTTTTTTTTCCAATTACTTTTTTTTTTCCTTCTTATTTTATCAATTTTATTATTTTTATTTTTATTTATTTTAATTATTTTACTATTCATTAAAATATATTAAATACCCCAAAACATCTACAAAATTATTATTTTATTCTAATTTAACTAATTTAATTTTATTTAATTTATTTAATTTATTTTTAATCCTTTTTCGGGTATAATTTCTCCGTATTTTCGGGATATTGTCCCGGGTGACCTTTCGGTATATTTTTCGATTATTTTCGGGATTATTTTTCCAAACTAAAAATCCTGATTAATCCCGATTAATTTTCATAAATTAATATCTTGATCAATTTAATCCAAAATAATTTTATTTCACTTTTATTGACCAAGATTTCTTAAATCCATATTTTTAATTAAATTTCCTTATCGAAATTATACCGGCTTTCGGTCTTTTGACCATTTGGCCCTTACACGTGTTCGGGATTAATTTAACCCGACTTCCTTCACAAATACTCCTCATCTTTTCTTATTTAATTTTCGTATTTTAATTAAATTCGGGTCTTACACTATGCACCTACAAAATTCCCTTACCTCGATTCTCGTCGAGCGCGTATCTAAATTCCACTGTCGGAGGCTCGTCCGATCCGATTTGCTGCTAATCCAGTCTCTGGGGCTACAGATAATTATTTATCATGTCAATTTATCCCAATAAACATAATTCTCCTGTTTACTATAGTCGATTTAACTAATTGGACCAATTTACTCTTATTGGGCCCAATCGCACCTTAATGGGCCTCGACCCATTTTCAGCCCGTTTTTAATTATTAAATCCCTTCCTCGGGTTACTGGGCTCATGCAGCTTACCGATAATTATCGGGCTTCGTTCCAAACTCATTGGATAGCCCGTATATTATTTACGATAATTACGTTGCAATTTCGATTAATATTCCTCTTTATACAGAATTAATCCATAATTTCCGTAAAATAATCGAAACTCTGTATTAAAGGATTCTAATTGTCGGAATTAAAATATACTTACCTAATATGATGCGGGGTACAAAAATCAGAGCTCAATCGGCTCTCGTTCGGGCTTTGTCGTACAACTGCACAGTTATATATTTAATCCCGAGTTACTTTTCGATTAAATATAATTTAAATAAATTTCTCGAAATTCAAATCGATCACTTTTGACCTCATATCGACTTACCCTAAGTCCGATGTATCCCCGAAAATTCTTTCCCTTTTTTCTTTTTCTCTTTTTCTCCCTTTTTCCACTTCTTTCTTGGCTGAACCGGTTCAGTCCGGTTCAACCCGGTTCAGACCCGTCTGGTTCAGCCGGTTCAACCCGGTTCACCCCTTTGTTGAACCGATCTGTACCGATTCAGATGTTCTCACTGCCGTTCATGGCGTTTTCGACCGGTTCTCGGCTCGTTTCTGGCGCCAAACGGTGCGCCATCACCTGGGAGTTCAAAATCGGCCCTTGGTGTGGGTTGAAACGGCACCATCACCGGCGAATCTTTCTTTCTCCCCCGCGGCTGTCACCTCTCGATCCGGTGGATTTTGACGGTTTCGTCGGTCGATACCGGTCTCAAAAGAACCGCATCCTCTTCCCGATCACGCCGGTGTCCGCCGTTCGAGCCCAGCTGCCGTGGATCTCCTAAATCGACCCCGTTTTTCTCGCGACTTTCTCTTCCTCCGTTCGCCGGACACGGCCATCGTCGGCGCGCGTCACTGGTGCTCAGAGCTTCGTCGGCCTCTCCTCTTCCTCCTCGGCTATTCGTCGGCGCTTGATGATCGCCGGTGGTCGTGGGTCGGTCGACCACGCGCGGGCAACTTCCTCGGTTTCCATTTTGTTTTCTCTCTCCCCGATAGTTTTCTGATTTCTCCTCTTTTTTTTCAATTATTTTTATTTTTATTTATTATTATTTATAATTTAGTTTATTATTATTTTATTCATTAAAATATTCAAAACTATTCAAAAATATCAAAAAAATCAATTTTTTTCTAAATAAATTTATTTAATTTTATTTAATTTATTTATTATATTTTTAACCCTTTTTCGGGTATAATTTCTCCATATTTTCGGGATATTGTCCCGATTGACTTTTCAGTATTTCTAAAAATTTCGGATCTTGATCAATTGGACTCGAAATTTAATTATTTCTTCATTATTGATCAAGATTCTCAAAACCATTATTTTTAATTAAATTTTCTTAACGAATTTATTCCGAATTTTGATCTTTTGACCGTTTTACCCTTGCACGTGTTCGGGATTAATTTAACCTGACTTCCCTTCACAAATACTAATTCATTCGCATTTTAAATCCTTATTTCCAATCTGAATCTCATTCGTTTAAAATTGTAACCATTTTCATCCTTCATAAAAATTTACGATTAATTTTCGGGTCTGACATAATCTCCCCCACTTAAGAAATTTGGTCCTCCAAATTAGAACCAAGTTAGTCTGTAAATCACTCCGGATATTTCACACATATCATACTCTTTAATTCCCTTGTGACTTTTTCAGAGTATACTACTACCAAAGGACTTTAATTAGGGAGATCATCTTAAACCTCAACACTTTCTACTTCCTGTTTTAATACCCGAATCAAGTTTTCCAATCATACGTTATACCTTCCATTGAGCTTCAATAGCTCATATCCGTTCACATATATCGGGTCCGGATAATATTTTTGAAACATCATAAGATGGGACACATTGTGGATGCCTGCTAATTTAGGTGGTAACGATAACCTACAGGTCTTATCTCCCACTTTGTCCAATCTCTCAAAAGATTAAATCTAATGAAACTCAATTTGTCTTCTTTCCGAAGCTCGTTATATCCTTAGGACCAATAACTTTCAACAATACTAATTCACCCTCAGTGAATTCCAATGGTTTCTGTTTCTTGTCAGCATAGCTTGTCTATCTGCTCTCAGGTGTTCTTAATCCTTCACAATTAACTGAACATCCTCAGAGATTTGTCTTACCAATTCGGGAACAATTTTCTATTTGCCACCCACTTCTTCTTATCCAAATCGGGGAAACAACCCTTAAGGTCATACAATGCCTCATCTGAAGTCATCCCGATACTCGAGTGACAACTGTCATTATTGACAAATTTGATTAGTAACAACTGATCATCCCAGGAGCTTATCAGATAAATGGTACACGCTCTCATCATATCCTTTAGAACTTGTACAGTCCTCTTTGACTGACCATCTGTCTGAGGATTGAAAGCTGTGCTAACACTCAGTTGGGTTCCCGTAGCTTCCTGAAAACGTTCCCAGAAATGGGAAGTGAAGCGGGAATCCCTATATGATACAATGCTCATTGGAAAAATACTTGGTGTTCCACAATTTTCCATACACATAAATCCGCCTACACACTCAGAGTATCTGTGGATTTCCTAACCAGAAGGTGGGTAGACTTAGTCAATCTATCGACTATCACCCTAATAGCCTTATGATTCATCGGGGTCCTCTGTAACCCATCATAATATTCATGGAGACTTGCTCCCATTTTTCGTGCTGTGTCGATATATAGGTAGAGGCTGCACTAACCCTGCAGACTTCTAATACTCTACCTTATTCTGCTGACATACGAGGTACTTTTTCACAATCTCCATAATGTCTCTTTTCATATTTGACCACCAATACCCTTTTCTAAGATTTCGATATATTTATTACTTCTCGAATGCACTGAATATCCCGAAGAGTGAGCTTCTGACAATATCACTATCTCATCAACAGTGGTCTTGGGGCGTACTTATACTATCTCTGAACCTCAGTAAGTCATCATCTCTCTCTGTGAACTCTGTCACTGTACCCATCTGAATCTGACCCACACTATCGACACCCTGTCGATCATCACACTAAGCTTGTCAAATCCGGGCACTCTCATTCGGTTCTAGTCTCAGGCTAGCTGTCACACAATCACTGTCATCATCAGAGGGAATCACATCACGACTGAGGCTTACAACTGCTCTAGCAGCTCACGCTCCCTGACCATCATATGTAATACCATCCCGAGGCTCTTTCTATTTAAGGCATTAGCCATTACATTAGCCTTTCCTGGGTGGTACAATTTTCCACAATCAAAATCTCTCAGAAGCTCTAACCCACTATGTATTCTCATATCCGACTTTTTCTGTGAAAACAGATACTCGGGGCTTTTATGATCAGTGCATACCTAAATTTCTCACCGTATACATAGTATTGTCATATACTCAATACCACTATCGCTGTCAACTTTAATTCATGGATCGGATAGTCCTTTCATGATCCTTGAGTTGTCTGGATCCAAAATCGACTATCTTCCCTTATGCATCAATAGACAGCCCATTTATTATTTTGAGGTATCCATAGACTCATGAGAAACCTCTTAATCTGTTGGGTATGGTGAGAATAAATGCGGTGGTTAGTTTATTACTTCAATACACCAAAACGCCTGTCACGTTTATCATCCTATTCAAATACAACTTTTTCTAAGTTAAACGTGTCGATAAAGTAGTCCATTTCGAGAACTCTCAACAAATCGGCTGTAAAAGTAATTTTCCAATTGTTACTTATAATGTTCCCTGGACTTTAAATACACCCAAAATATCATCAATATGGGTGATAAATCGATCCAGGTAAGTTTAAATAACTTGTCGTAATTGAGTTTCCAATAAATATTTTAATCACTCATATCTTTGACTTATGTGCGCATAACGTATAATGTTCCTTTCAAAATTGCTTCCGTTGAAGCTACTAACCCGCGTCATTTCCTTTTTAACGGCTTTTTATAAAATTTTAAATTTTTAAACTTTCCTGATTAATCGAATTCTATATTTCTTCTTGTAACAGTAAAGATACCCTAATTTTTAAATGTATATATTACTACTGTCGATTTCAATTTATAAGTTACGTGTATACTTTTAGACGCTGTCAAGTCTTCAGGCGGGGAGGTATCTTGAAATACCTTTATTAACCCTCAGACTTGACCACAATTACTTTACATATCGGTCCATGTGGTCACAATTCATATTCGTTACTAATTGCTTTAATCCAAATTATTTCACGTATCATAGATATTCTTACCTTGCATACGCCTCTTATTCCAGTATAACTCGTATTCAGGATCTATCGCATCTAAAAGCTTATCTCCTTTCGTATTTTTACTTATAACAAAAACTCTGTCATTACTCATTTCGTGAGTACAATCATTTGCTCCTTTAATTTCAATCGCTACTCCCTTTTTATTACTTGTTAAAACTTACAGTATATTTTTTAGGTGTAACTATATCACTATCTTAGAATAGAACTCTGAACATCATAATTTACAGCCGAATCAATGTATTCTCAAATATTACTTCAAATTATTCATAGTCCATTGAATAAAATCGGCTGACTTATACTTTTTCCCCCGTTTTCAACTTAAAATCTCTTCATAATTATTCTGTTAATTAACCCTCCTTCGTTGGTGTACTAACTATCGGCATTGTGCCCAAAGGTGTAGGCATTCACGTCTTTTACTAACTTATAAGCAATTGAAGGCGGTATGAATATATACGTGGCACCAGGATCAATTAAAATAATTATTTCTCTATTCATAACTAGTGTGGTATCTTTCACCACATCATATGAAACATCAGTAATATCTTGGTCCAAGGCATACACTCGCCCTCATCCAACAGCCTACTTTCCCTTTCTCTTCGGCTGTGGCCTTCCTTTTCGGTGCAGAGATACCAATAGGGTTTTCTTTGTCTCTTTGCCCTTTTGTAAGGCAGTCTTACCCAACTCTGAGCAATCATTACTTAAGTGGTCTGTCTTACCACACTTAACTCCTATTTTAGTTAATAAGGTGTAAGTGTAGGCCTTTACTTCCATGGTATCTACCACACATCCTACACTGCTAACTTTGCTTACACTGCTACACTGCTTCGTAGCAGGTCGGGATTCTCCAATCATAATACCCCTCATAAGTGTTGAATTGGATATACTGGGGCCTTACCAATCATCTTACCCCGTGACTCATCAGCTCTAATGTCTTACCAACCGGTCTCTTTCCCGTTCTGACATCTCTGTCATTCTCTATTCTCTTCTGTCTCTATTTCGGCCCTTACTACCTTTCCCAATCTCAGAGGCGTGCAACACATGATATTATTCATGTAACTGTATTCTGCATACTGCCTCGACATAAGTAGTGAGCCAATCAAACTTTAATAAAAAATTTGAGTCCTTCCATGAACTTTTGGGCTTTTCGACTCTCACTGTCCACAATATCGGGTTCATACTTGCCCAGGATGTAATCTGAGATTCATACTCATCAATCAACCAATAACTATGGGCAGTGTAAGAAATTTTACCTGTAATTTCCCCTTAAGTAGTATCCGAAATATTCCGTCACCAGAATACATCCAATAATATTTCTCATGTCGCTATGGACATCTAACTCTTCAGATGGGTCGAGCGGACTTTCATCAATGCTCCGCCTCGCCTCCATCATAAACGTATTTAAAAGTAACTTTCTCAGTCGACATACACCGAAAGAATCCATAGCACTTCGCTATTTCATACACTCAGTCCTCAGTAATTATTGGTTTCTTTACTTCGCTATATACCGGAGGGGTGTGAAAATCTCTATAGTCTGAGGCATCTGTTTAGGCTTTACCTGCCTATCCTCAACTACCTGCATAGATTAAGTAATCAACTCCAAAATATTTTCTATACTTCACTCCATCCTCTTGGAGCGTGTCTCAATACTGTTTGATCTCTTTAAATGACCTTGTGGAGTATGCTCATCATCAGCCTCCACCTCACTCTCATCTTGAGTCTCATATGACGACTCATTCGAATCTCAGACCGATCTCTATGGTCTCGAGCATATGTACTCGTCTCTCTACCATAGCGGTTATCAGTTATAAAAGTATATTCTTGCATTCGAAACTAAATTCTTAGCTGCTGTTCCACCTTGATATATACAATTGTATCTAAATAATGCACAGTACATGGGGATGTAAATTTACTTAACCACTAACATCGACTCATATCAGGCCAACTCTGCTCTGATGCCATCTTTTCTGTCACAACCCAAATTACCTAAAAATCGGAATAAATTTTTTACTTTTTTCATTTCCTTACCCGTCGTGAATAGTTACACTACTAAACAGTTGGGCTATGATTCGGTGTTAGTCACCTCTCACCTATTTACCATTCCATTTTCATATTTCATTTACATATCAATTTATTTAAACTAAATACATCCCCAATATTACATCTATATACAGTACTGTGCATCTATATGTTCAGATACAAAAATTATACAAATGTGAATACCTGGTCTTGATAAGAAGCAGCGGATATGACTACTGTCGTTCTCTTCTACTGAATATACCCTGTGGGGTGGAAAATGAAAGGGTGAGCATAAACAGCTCAGTAAGGCAATAATGTATGCAGGTAGATAACTATACTATCTACGTGCTGATAATGTCATGATATAAAATCGTTTATATTTGGAGCATGAGGTAAAACTAAAACGATGCCACATGTATGTATATATCATATAAGAGAAATCATGAAATCGACATATAAAACAGACATGGAAAAATCATCATGTATGTCATCTCATGCTCGTCACATTTAAAACTTGTTTGTTTCATCATAAATTCATCACGTTAAAACTCATTTGTTTCATCACAAAACAATCTCATCAAGGTCAAACCCATCTCTCGGGAATACCTTGATTCATTAAATCGCATCTCTTTTAAAAACATAAATCAGGACATTACCCCTCCCTCAGGTTCGTCCTGGTCTATTCAGACCATATGATATCATGTGAGGCATGTAGGTTACTGTATGAAAATCGAGGACTATGGCCATACTTTGTCCCTGTGATCCCAGGCTACACGGATCCCGGTGTGCGGGGCATCACAACTGCAACGGGAGGTGGGGTCAAGTCCTACCCGCCAGAATATCAAGTAACATCATAGAGTCATCATGACTGCACGGTACAGCGTACTCCGTGTGACATACACGGCACATCGTACTCCGTGGACCCATATCATTGTCTGGGGGTGCCTGCCGTAGGTCTTATCCATCCCAATACTATGTCGATAACCAACCCATGTCTCAAAGTATATGTGCGAGCATCTCAACTCTCTATGACACACAGTCTACAGGAGGCTTCCGCAAGACTATATGCATGTCAACTCACGTCTAGTGCGAGCGAAGCTCCAGCACCACACTATGCATATCATGATATCTAAAATCTCGTGCGAGCGAAGCTCCAGCACAGTTTTGTGCACACACAAATTTCTCGTACGAGCAATGCTCCAGTACGGCTTTTCATGAGAAATAAATCAGTAAACTTGAGTGCGAGAAAGACTCTAGCACTCTTTTTATTCATGTAAATATTATAGGTGGCTCAATCTTTATAAAACATCTTTTAAAATAGTAACCGGTCCAAACCGGTACCCTTTCGTATAATTCATGAAATCAACAGCCAACCTATGTGCATATTTGCTTAAATCAAAGCAACACATTCATATAAAGCATTAAAAACATGAAATCATGTAATTTATCTGCCTTACTACCCTTTTTCTAAATTTTACTATCAGGGGTAAAATCGTCTTTTTCTTTATTCACCTAAGCCCCGATTTTTGCAAAAATTATTTTTTCGTTTCTAGATACTTTAAGGAATTCTAAACCCTATACATCCCCTCAAAATTACGTATAAGTATCTCTATGCACCTACAAAATTCCCTTACCTCGATTCTCGTCGAGCGCGTATCTAAATTCCACTGTCGAAGGCTCGTCCGATCCGATTTGCTGCTAATCCAGTCTCTGAGGCTGCAGATAATTATTTATCATGTCAATTTACCCTAATAAACATAATTCTCCTGTTTACCATAGTCGATTTAACTAATTGGACCAATTTACTCTTATTGGGCCCAATCGCACCTTAATGGGCCTCGACCCATTTTCAGCCCGTTTTTACTTATTAAATCCCTTCCTCGGGTTTACTGGGCTCATGCAGCTTACCGATAATTATCGGGCTTCGTTCCAAACTCATTGGATAGCCCGTATATTATTTACGATAATTACGTTGCAATTCCGGTTAATATTCCTCTTTATACAGAATTAATCCATAATTTTCGTAAAATAATCGAAACTCTGTATTAAAGGATTCTAATTGTCGAAATTAAAATATACTTACCCAATATGATGCGGGGTACGAAAATCGGAGCTCAATCGGCTCTCGTTCGGGCTTTGTCGTACAACTGCACAGTTATATATTTAATCCCGGGTTACTTTTCGATTAAATAAAATTTAAATAAATTTCCCGATCACGCCGGTGTCCGCCGTTCGAGCCCAGCTGCCATGGATCGTCGGAATCAACCCCGTTTTTCTCGCGGCTTTCTCTTCCTCCGTCCGCTGGACCCGGCCATCGTCGGCGCGCGTCACTGGTGCCCAGAGCTTCGCCGGCCTCTCCTCTTCCTCCTCGGCTATTCGTCTGCGCTTGATGATCGCCGGTGGCCGTGGGTCGGTCGGCCACGCGCGGGCAGCTTCCTCGGTTTCCATTTTTTTCTCTCTCCCCGATAGTTTTCTGATTTCTCCTTTTTTTCTTTTTTTTTTAATTATTTTTATTTTTATTTATTATTATTTATAATTTAGTTTATTATTATTTTATTCATTAAAATAGTCAAAACTATTCAAAAATATCTAAAAAATTAATTTTTTTTTCTAAATAAATTTATTTAATTTTATTTAATTTATTTATTATATTTTTAACCCTTTTTCGGGTATAATTTCTCCGTATTTTCGGGATATTGTCCCGATTGACTTTTCGGTATTTCTAAAAATTTTGAATCTTGATCAATTGGATTCAAAATTTAATTATTTCTTCGTTATTGATCAAGATTCTCAAATCCATTATTTTTAATTAAATTTTCTTATCGAATTTATTTCGAATTTTGATCTTTTGACCGTTTTGCCCTTGCACGTGTTCGGGATTAATTTAACCTGACTTCCCTTCACAAATACTAATTCATTTGGCATTTTAAATCCTTATTTCCAATCTGAATCTCATTCGTTTAAAATTGTAACCATTTTCATCCTTAATAAAAATTTACGATTAATTTTCGGGTCTTACACTGATCAATTTCATATTTTTATCAATAATCCAATCACATATTTTTTCACACTTATAATTCTCAAACACTATCTAATTTCTATTTGAGGACTCAAATTTACTCCATATGATGCTATCTTGCATCTATGAATTTTACTTAGAATTTTTTAAGTCTAAAATTATCCTGTGTGATGCTTAGACCCGGTAAATATAGACACGACACGAGTGACACGACACGAATACGATACGAAAAAATCGTGTACGTGTTTGAAAAATTAGTGTTTCATGTTTAGCCGTGTCGACAGGTATTTTGACACGGTAACTTTCGTGTTTAGCCGTGTCAGACACGACTAAACACGTATAAGACACGGAAACACGTTTTCTTAAATCATGTCACACGAATACTCAGTTAATTCGTACACAACACGAGAAATACATTTTCTTAAATTGTTGTTTCTTACATTGTATTGAGTTGGTATTTGTGAATTTAATGTTTGAATGTTTGTTGACTATTTATATTTTATGACTTAATGTTAACTCTTTATGTTTTGTTTGTATATTTTGTAATTTTAAATAAATATTATGAATGATATGGATTGAAGATTATTATTATGTTATATTTGTTAATAATATTTGAATGTATGTAAATTAAATTATTGCTATAAATCAGTAAATATTATGATTTTTTCTTTTTTGATTATGTTTTATTTTTAACCGTGTCATTCGTGTCTATTCGTGTCGTGTCTATTCGTGTTGTGTCGTGTGACACAGATAATTATAACGTGTCAACCGTGTCGTGTCACACGTATAAAATACGTATCGTGTTCGTGTTTACATTTCAGACACGTTTTATAATTCGTGTCGTGTTCGTGTTTCATAAATTCGTGTCGTATTTTAATTCGTGTCGACACGACACGGATTGCCAGATCTAGTGATGCTTCTTTGCATCCTAAAGAAGAGCTACTACTTGACATCTTTGTCTTCAATTATTCCTTATCAATCTATAATTTATCGATAATTAACTCGATTCGATTACACATGAAATCCTTAAACATTTCTAATTTCAACTTTCATGATTAAATTCATTATTTATGAATCTAATTAACAAATTTCGAATTTTATACTTAAATTCATTCTTTATGAATTTATAGCAGCTTATGTGGATTAGTTATATGGTATGCAAGCTACATAGACAAGCATTAAGCAATACGTACTGTATAATACAATTCTATATTGAATGGAGGTCACTTACCTCATATATTATACACGTTGTAATAGGAGTAGTTCACTTACACAATTTATAGAATTCGAGCTTAGCGCGTGCATACACCAAGCTTGGTTAAACTCGTATTCATCATCTATCGTCACACTATACATTTACATATTTAAATAGGGTTAATTTCGAGCGAATATAAATTCAAATAAATTTTAGAAAAATTTAAAAAGTCAAATCTGGCCTCTTACCAGTTTATCCTTACACCAAAACACCCAAAATTTTCTCTTTTTCTTTCTTTTTTCCTTTTCTTTTTTTTCTCTTTTCCTTTCTTATTTCTTTTTTGGCCGGTTCGGCTATTACATTTTCAACTAAACTGGTTCAGGACGGTTCAGCCCCATCTACCGGTTTAGGGTCTTGCCAGCTGGTTCTCTGGTTAGTTTTTCTTCAATGAGTGCACCAAGCTGAACAAGGGTTTTGGTGGGAGTAGCTTTGGGAAAACGATAGCGGAAGGCAACGATTTGAGGTATTCTCTCCTCCACCTCTGTTTTGCTCCTCCCTCATTGATCTGCCTTTTCCCTGCACCACCGGTGCTTATTCCACCGTCTATCGACCGGCGACGACATGCTCTTCCTTCCCCGGTCACGGTCCGGCATTCCCTTCCTCCATGGAGGCTTCTCCTCTGCTCTCTCATAATCTCTCTTTCTCATCTCTGTTTCGCGTGAAACAGAGAAAAAAATGGGTTGGTGGGATTTCCCACCAGCCTATCTTCTTATATGTATATTTTTATTTTATTTTATTTTATTACTTTTTATATTTACTTTTATATATTTAATTAAATAATTAAACATATATAGCCACTTATTATATATAATTCTACATATATATAATTATGATTGTATATAATTATATATTTTTGTAATAAATATATATAATAAAATGTAATAAATATACCTTTTATATTATATATTTCATATAAATATACATATTTTCATTTTCTTTAGTATATTTTATCCTGTATACTCAAGATCAATTCTCAAGAAAGGAAAATTTTGGTTATCACATTCTCCCCGCCTTTAGGAATTTGGTCCTCTGAATCCTCTCCATCAATAGGATTACCTGAGCTTATTTCGAATTACTTTCTAGGGAAAGTAATACTATCCGAGTACGAAGTTCACAATATTAAATTCACTTAACTGTTAAGGAAGTGAATGAGTGACAAGACAATTGTCTATCTCCCTCTGGACTACCTATGTATCCTTTCCTCACTTTCTAATTCACTATTTTACACAATTAACATTGCATGCATTATAACAGTATCTCTTAAATCACAGCTTAGATATAGACAGACTCAGTACATGGGAAGTGGTTGGGATTTAAATGACTCTTAGAACCTTTCTTAACTGACTCAACAAGACAAACTTGTTATGATACTATCAAATCTGTCACGATCTGAAGGATGTGACTTTTCAGTAACTTATTGCAGAAGTACAAAAATTTAGGCTAAATTTTTATTAATGTTTCCAGGTCTCAAACTACTTAGCTCGGTTTAAGGTTTTGAACCTAAGGCCCCAATCTAATTTATTCTTAACTTTCATTTATTAAGTTAGGATGCAATTATCAATTTCGATAAAATTTTGACAGCATAACAACTTATGTTTTATCATAGCCAACCTATAAGGTACGAGATATAACAGTTTATATCCGCAAGGCAGAAGATTTGTATATTTACTTTCTCAATCATAATAAATGACTTTATTATCAATATTAATTCATCTACATCTCATAACACGATGATTAATTTATAATTTTGTTTTAACTTTATAAACATCTCGATTCATATACTGAAAGGTAACTGTCTGAAAATAAACTCAATTAAACAGTATAAACATATACCGATATGAGTTACAAAATCTTTGAAGTTTTAATTTCGAAGTCGATACAAATGTCGATGCCAATGCATCCATAGACCAAACCTGTGATGAAAAATAAAAGGTGTGAGCTTTGGAGAAAGCTCAGTAAGCAAACCACACAAGCACAAGGGTAATAACATACAAGATACTAAATTCCAATGCATATCTAACGCATTCATATTCAATCATTCTTTCTTATCACTTATATGATTCACATTTCGAAACTTATCAAAAGTTTCACTTTTCATGAGTTTTCAGACTAGAATATTATCTAAACGTTGTCTAGTCTTTCTGGTAGAGAGGTATTTTAAAATACCTTATTTGGCCATCAAATTTGACCACCTGGAACTGAAATAGGGGTTCATACTTTGAAACATAGTTGACTGTAGAAAACTGAAGTTTAATGCAATCCATGCATGTAAGCTCTTTTGTAAGACCCACTTTTGGTGATATATTCCTTATGATTCATATGATGTAATACATTTTCATATGTTAAATTGAATCATAAGAAGAGATTTTAGATTAAATGAAGTTGCAAAGAGAACGAATGAATGAACATCCATGAATCCATGTAAAGGTTAAATAAGGGCTGAAGTGGCCACAGACTAAATGAATGGAACTCAAACAACCAAACCGAATATAAAAACTTAAAAACACGAAATGATAATGCAAGAAATTGCAAATTCTAAGTACCTTTTTATGATTCCAAGTAATACAAACAAGTCACATTGTATGTGAATCATAAGAAATGAACCTTTTCAAGCTCTAAGTGGGATTACAATGTAAAATGAGTATTGGAGTAATGAAATATGAGTTTACCTTTGAAAAATCTGGGAAAATGCAGTAGGAATGCTCCAGATAAAGGCCAGATCGATCTCGTATTCAAAGCAGATCGATCTTTCATTCAAGATCTCGACCCCATATGATTATGTAAGGCATAGATCGATCATTTCCTAGGTGCAGATCGATCTCCATTTGATTCTGCTAAGAGTAGATCGATCTCCATTTACTTCTGCTTAGAGTAGATCGATCTCTCCCCATGGGCAGATCGATCTCCAATTGCCTAGCAAGGATTGATCCCTTCCCAAAGAGCAGATCGATCCCCCCATAAAACATATCGATCTTGAGTTACTTCTACCTAGCAAACATCGATCTCTCCCTAAAGAGCAGATTGATCTCTCCCTTACAAACTGAATATTTCGATAGCTCAACCAAGGGAAGATCAATCTCTTACCCTAGGAGATCGATCTCACCATCCCTGCTCTATAAATACCCGATGGCCAAACCCCCTTCTTCACCAAATCAACACATTCCTCCATTTTTAACCAAAAAGACCAAGCTTTCTCACTCTAGAATACACCCCCTTCCAAAAATATTTGAGAAAAAGCTATTGGAGTAAAGTTGTTCATTGTGAGGAGGAGAACAACATAGCTTGGAGCCAGCATTCAACTTGTTGGATTGAATGAGCAAATAAGTCTTCTTATTTCGGAGAAGAGGAAAGTCAAGCTAGGTGAGTTTTCAAATACACAAACTCTAAGTATATTTATCTAGATGTTGTTGTGAGTAGATTGGTAAATGAATTGTTGGTAGAAACTACTTAGAATATGATGAATTAAGCATGACCTAGAATGGGTTTAGTGTGAGAAAATATGATATGGTTGATTTGATGATAAATGGATTATACTAAGGTGTTAATAATGTTATATGCATGATTTTGAGATGGTTTTGTGAAATAAGTTTATGGAATAGGATGAGGTTATATAATGTGCATATTTGGTGTTTGTGAAAATGCATGAATGGATGGAAGGGTTAAGGTTAGAACAAAGCAAACTAAGTGCTTGATTTGATAACTAAGAAAGTTTGCTAAACCAATCGGACTAAGAATGGTGTGATGGATGATCAACCCCCATTCCATGGTAGAAGGTGATTATAGGTCAAACTTGAATTAAATCGATTTGATAAGGTTGATGGACCTAGAATTCGGTCCAACGAGTGATAACGAGCCTAAGGAGCTCAATGGGCCTAAGTAAAATGATAAGTGTAATTGAAATCGACTTAAGAATAGAATTAGGCTTAATAAGATATGTTGATTAAGATCAAGTCTGAATATGAGTTATTTGTAATTAACTCATGTAATAAATGAATGTTTGCAGCTCCCGAGGATATATCCGAAGCAAATTGAGCCCAAACACGAAAAACAGGAAAGGAAGAAGGAGTTGTTTCTCAAAGAGTTGAGGTAAGGAAATTGTGTTGGCCCCTAGAGGTATCTGTACGCGTTTTCAGGTGTATAAAGGTTTTCTAGAATGTTTGTGAGTCATAGGAAAGGAATTGAAAGTTTGAAGGGCAAAGAAGATTGGGATTTGTGAAAAGTTCATGAAAAACAAGAATCATGATGTTTTGAATCCTTTTACTAACCTTTTTAGCATGTGGATTGGTAGGTTGACTAGCATTTAAATGCTTTGCAAGAAAATAGTTTGATTTGGTTTTAATAACCATGTTTTGCAAATAAATTAGCCACCTACATGAGTTTTGTGGAAACAAAACGTGCTCGTACGAGATTTGATATGTTTTTACATGAATGAGTGCTGGAGCCTAACTCGCACTAGTTTTCACATGGATTTTGACATGGTGTTGGAGCATTGCTCGCACTAGTTGACCACTATACTTGTTGTCGTGCTAGAGATTGCTCGAACATGATTTTTAAGACATGTTGGGAGCCGTGCTAGGAGATTCGGGTAAGTTGTGTGCCACACCGATTAAATAGGCTCGCACGTGCGTATTGAGATGTGGCAGGATATGTATTGATGATATGGGTCCACGGAGTACGTTGTACTGTGTATGGATATTATATATATACTGTCTTCGGACGATGGATATTCTGCTATGGACCAACAAGTTGGACGTGACCTACCTCCCGTGCGGAAGCAGATTGAGGTGATACCCCTTACACTAGGATCCTTGTAGCCTGGGATCATAGAGGATATGGCTATATTCCCAGTTATTTCCCTTATTTATATGCCTATCTCACATGTCACTTGTTTTATGGTAGATACATGTTTTAAAATTGTTTTGTGGGTTAGGACAGTCTAAGGGAAGGGCTGAATCTTGACGAATGGTGAATTTTGAGATGATTTGTGTTGAGTAAGAAATGCTTTTAAGTGTACCTCGCATGATGATTTTCATGCTTTAATTACTACTTGTGCATGATGATTTTTCATGCTTTGTTTAAGAATTGTGCACTGATTTGAATAGCATGAATTGCTTTACATATTATGAACACGTGCATGAACTGATGAATTTGGGTATGACGAGAAATTGTGTGGTTTTATGCATGGCATCACAATCACATAAATAGTACAGTTATCTACCTGCTCGAATGATTGTCTTACTACGCGCGTGGTTTGCTCACCCCCTTATTTTCCCCCTCTACAGAGCACTTTCAGTAGATAAAGAGCGATTGAGGATTGGATTTTGGTGTCTGCTACATCCCATCACACAAGGTATACACATTTGTATAGTTTTGTATCTAGACATGCCAAAGCACAGTAATATTTTGAATGTAACTTTTAGGGATGTAAAGAATTGTCAACACATGTAAACAGTAACTCTGATTTAGAAATACAAGTGTTTACATTTAAATGAATTTTAATTTGAAATGGTTTGATTGGATGAGATTGACATCGATACATATCCCAACTATTAGTGGTGTAGCTGTTCACGATCAAGTAAAGTAAAAGTTGAGAACAAACAATAAGAAATGGATTAAATAATAAACGAAAAATGAAAAATTTGTAGTGGATTTTTAATGGATTGAGGGTCGTGACATCTTTCTCCCTGAAATTGCTTACATTTATATCCATCATAAAAACACAACCATTTTCCGAAATCACATCACATAATCTTAAACATATCACATAAAAAAATATATTCATACATTGGAAACATCTCTTATTCGAAACATGGCTTATATTCGAAACTTATCACACATCAAAACATATCTTATTTCGAAACATAACCTATTTTGAAACATATTCCTTATCCAAAACATGTCTTGTATTCGAAACGTATTCATATATGAAACATGTTTCTTATCCGAAACACATTTCATATTCGAAGCCTATTTCTTATTCGAAATATATCACATCGAAATATATTTATATATTCGAAACATATTTCATATTCAAAATATATCTTATATTCGAAACTTATTCATTTTCCAAAACGTGTCCATATGATTGTTGTTGTTTATTCTAACCCGTTAGTAGGAACCTTATTGACTATTATATCTCATCAGCTTGGACCACATCACTAAGATAATCCTCGTTTGCAGGGGTCACATCATATTCATGTCATGTCAATAGGATATGTTCTGTGAACCCTGCTCAAGTTTGTAAAACTTTTCCGAAAACATATTTCACAATTCAAAACATATTTCATATTTCAAAACACATTTCACATTTCAAAACACATTTCATGCATATTTCAAAATTTGAAACACATTTCATATGATCGCTATTTTAACCCATGATCAAGGAAATATTAGTGTTAGGTTAATATATTTTGAAATGACAAAACAGTAATTCAATAATGGATATTATAAATCAAAAAATGTTTAAAACATGTTAAGAGGTTAATTAGAATATATTGAGATACAAGTCATTGCCAGAAACTGGGTGTTAAAGGTTGAGGATCGATCTCATGAGATGAGAGATCGATCTCCTGGGTTTTCAAGTATGAGAGATCGATCTCATGAGAATATGAGATCGATTTGATTAAGGGTCAAAAACTTAAAGAACATGTATGGGATGTTAAGAAAGAAGAGATCGATCTCTAAGGGTTATGAGATCGATCTTTGACTTACAGAATACCTATGAGATCGATCTGGTCTGGGAAGAGATCGATCTCCTCTAAGGCAAAGTTTAAAGGTCTTAGATCGATCTGTAGATCGATCTATGTTTAAACAGAGAGTTTATGAGATCGATCTCATATGGATAGAGATCGATCTCCTCAAAGACAAAGAGTTTAGGAGATCGATCTAGGGTGATTAGAGATCGATCTCCCCTCTACGAGAATGCTTGCTAGATCGATCTGGAGATCGATCTTACTTCAAATAGAGAGTTTATGAGATCGATCTAATAGTTCAACAGATCGATCTTCACTAACATTTTACAAATTATAAGATCAATCTCTACAAATATGAGATCAATCTCCTTGCTTTGAGTTGCTTTGTAATTGCAGGCATTTGAATTAGAAGATCGATCTGGTCATGATGGAAGATCGATCTGGTACTCTACTGGAGTTCCCAACGGCTCTCTCTACAAATTTCTTAACGAAAAAAACTGCATTAAATGCTTCACCTACCATCTTGCTGTATAAAACCAAGCATTGAAGACACTGGGCAGAGAAGAGAAAGAGCTAAAAATTCTGAACATTCTCAAGAGATCATTCCTCAACATTCCCTTTGTCTTCAACATCATATTTATTGTATTATCTTAAATAGGTTGAGTTAAAGTTATTCTTCCTACCCACAAAAGAGAGTTCTTATTTGTATTCACTCTTAATCCAAAAGAAAAGAGGAGAGTTCCTCTGTGAGAGAATTGTGTAAGAGGTGAATATATATATTTGTAAAAAGTTAGAGAGGTTATTCCTTAACCTTGAAAAGGAGGCTGTATCAACTTTCGTGATAGTGAAAGAAAACTCTTGACAAGAAGGTCAAGAAGAGAGGACGTAGGCAAGCGATTAGCCGAACCTCTATAAATTGCTGAGTTTGCCGCTTCTCTCTCTTATCTCCTTTACTTTGTTGCAAAAGAGTTTAAATTTAGCATTTAGACTAGAAAATCGATTCACCCCCTGTAAGACCCGGATTTAATTAAAATATGAAATGAATGAGTATTCGTGAAGGGAAGTCGGGTTAAATTAATCCCGAACACGTGTAAGGGTAAAATGGTCAAAAGACCGAAGGTCGGTATAATTTCGATAAGAAATTTAATTAAAAATATGGATTTGAGAAATTTTGGTCAATAAGGATGAAATAAATTTATTTTGGGTTAAATTGATCAAGATATTAATTTATGAGAATTAATCGGGATTAATCAAAATTTTTAGTTCAAAAAAATAGTCCCGAAAATAATCGAAAAATATATTGAAAAGTCATTCGGGACAATATCCCGAAAATACGGAGAAATTATACCCGAAAAGGGGTTAAAATATAATAAATAAATTAAATAAAATTAAATTAATTAATTTGGAATAAAATAATATTTTTGGTAGATATTTGTTGAATAATTTAGATTATTTTAATGAATAGTGTAATAATTAAAATAAATAAATAATAAATATAAATAAATATAAATATATAAAAATAAATTAAAGAATTTCAAAAAAAAAAAAGAAGAATCAGAAAACGAAAATCGGGGAGAGAGAAACCCGAAAACGGAAGCAGCTGACCGAGGGAGACCGACCAGCCGTCCGGCTGCCAACGGCCAGGCCAAGGGCCGAAAAAGAAAGAGGAGAGGCCGGCGGTCTTCAAGCCACTGGTGACGTGCGCCAAGGACGTCGAAATCCGGCGGAAAACGGAGGAGAAGGTCGCGGGAAAGAAAGGGTCACCGGCGGCGAACGGCGGCGATTCGGGCGGAACCGAGGCCAGATTCTGAAAGCCCAGGCGACGACGGTTCTTTTGAGATCGGTATTAGCCGACGAAACGGCGGGAATCGCCGGCGACGGCCAAGGGAAGAAAATGGGTCCGACGGCCGAGGGAGAAGAGGCCGAACTGGCGGCGTTCCAGCGAGCCCGATCGAAAACGAGGGTGGATCTGTGATGCGGACAACCTTGCGGAGCCACTGGCGGTGGAAGCCGGCGGAGAACCGACCGGCAAGGCGGTGAACCTGCCAAACCGGAGTGAACCGGCGGTCTGAACCGGTCCGAACCGGACTGAACCGGTTCAGCCAAAAAGAAGGGAAAAAAGGAGAAAAAGGGAAAAAGAAAAAGAGGAAAAATTGGGAAAAAATCCCGACGATGCAATCGAGCTACGGGTAAGTCAGTAGTGGTCGAAATTGACCCGATTTAAATTTCGGAGTATTTAATTTAATTAATTTTGGGCTGAAAACTTACCCGAAAAAATTGTGGAATTGTGTAGCTCGACGATTGGCATCAAACGAGAGCTCGAGACAGCCTCAATTTACGTACTAGCATGGAATCTAGAGTAAGTGATCCTTATTTACAACAATTTACATCGTTATGCGTGATATGAATTTAAATTCCGCATAAATTGAATTAAATTATGGAAATTTAGATAAATTGTCGTAAATATTAAATTTAGCTATTCGAGAGTTAGAACGAGGCCCAATAAATTGTTGGAGGACCCAATGAGCCCAATAGGCCTCGATAAAGTGAAAATTAAATGGAAAACGGGCTTAAGGCCGATTAAGGCCCATTAAGGTGCAATCGATTCCAATAGGGGTAAACGGGCCCAATGATTTAAATTAAACCCATAAAATAGGAAATACAATTAAATTGTATGTTATCTGACCTAAGGAATATTTATACGCAGTTCCGGAGGTTTGATTGGGAGCATATCGGACTGTGCGACGAGACAACAAGGGAAAAGGAAAGGTCAGACTCTACAGAAAAATAAGGTAAGGGAATTCTACGGACTGCTAGAGGTAAACTTTACGCAATTTTAAGTTCATTGCAGTCTTTAAAAATTACCTGAAGGGTCTAGAGGTCAATTAATAATTTTAGTGCCTCGAATGGGCAAATTACCAAAATACCCTTGTTAAGGGTAAAATTTACAAATTTAGAAAAAGTTGGGAGGAGCAAGAACAAGAGGTTCCTGCTCATTCTTGAGGTGTTTTGACGCATGCATGAGTAGGCTGGCTAACCTTGAAAGAAAATGCACATCATTGCATACTTTCAACGATATAGTTGTTTTGAAAACTGTTTTGAGGAAACAGAGCCGCCTACGTGTTTTTATTTACATGTGACGTGCTAGAGCTCAGCTCGCACGATGTTTGATTTGTGTGATGCATGCATTAGTGCTGGAGCGAGAGCTCGCACTAGAGTTTTACATGCATAGGTGCAAGAGTATAACTCGCACCAGTTTCACATGCTTTTTCGAGACAGGGTGCTGGAGTTTAATTCGCACCAGATTTTATAAGATTTTCATGTGATTTATATACAGAGTGCTGAGCTTAGCTCGCACTATTTTTACTGGATTTGTGGAGTAGCGCTGTCTGCCCTTGGAGTCAGCCAAAAGGCCCAGCAAGCTCAAAAGAGCTCCTAAGTGGGGTGAGAGTGAGGGATGAGGTTGACGGCCTTGTGGGGATGTAAAGCGGGCTCTGCTAGTTTTACTTGATTTGATGAGAGTGCTGAGCATCGCTCGCACTGATTTTATGAGAACTTACGATGAGCCGTGCTTGGAGCATCGGGTAGACTGTGTGTCACCGATTACATAGGCCCGCACGTGCATTTTGAGACATGGCATGAGTATAGAGATATTATATGGGTTCACGGAGTACGATGTACCGTGCAAGTAGCATGGAGAACGATGTACCGTGTGGTATCTTCGGATACGGCATCTCCGGATGCAGCATCTTCGGATATCTGGGATCGGATAAGACTGACGGGATGGATGACCCACCTCCTGGGCGATTCCCGATCATGGTGAGAACCCGCACACTAGGATCCGTGTAGCTGAGGAACTCTCGAGGACACATATGGCCATAGTCCTGGTTATTGCCGATATACAGACGTTGCCTAGTCTCGCATGTTGATGATCTTGACGATGTTTGAAACTGGGTTTTAAACTAAATTTGCATGATGGCATTTCCATGCTTTTCAAACTCATGTGTGAATGTAAACTAATTTTCATGGTTTTGTGTGAGTCAGGATCACCCGAAGGAGGGGTCGAGTCCTGACTTTATTGTGAAATTTTTAAATGAGAAAGAAATGATTTGAAATAATTGCATGTTGAATTTTCTGTGCAAACTTGATTTACATGACATCATAACTCATATCATCTGTTTTAAAATGTGTGGAGAAAGGGTGGTTTATGCATGGTACTACGTTCATGTAGGTAGTATGGTTACCTACTTGTTCGTAGGATTGCCTTACTGAGCTTGATGTGCTCACCCCTTTCATTTTCTCCCACAGATAATCTCTAGTTGAAGTTGAGGCGACTCAGTACTGCATTCCGGATGTCCGCTGCTGCCCATCAGTTAAGGTATATACACTTGTACATATTGTATCTACATAAGCATAGCACAGTAAGATGTTTGTAAGTAACTTTAGGGGATGTATAAATAATGTAAACATCTTATAAATGACTGAGAAGGAATTAAGTTATATGGTAAATGTATGGTGGGACTGGCATTGACGCACAGACCAATTTGTTAGTGGAGTGTGGTCACGATCAGAAGACAGGTAAGAATTTAAGAAAATAATAAAACGCGAAAAATTAACTCTGATTTTCGGGTAGTTTGGGTCGTGACACCCCCCCTCTCGATTGAGCCAACAATTGGTATCAGAGCTAGGACTCTTTGATCATTAAGGAATAACTTCCTAAGAGTTAAAACGATCTAATGGCTCATAGCAATGTAGTAACAAGTCTAGTAGGAGAGGGACACTCTACAGTTAGGCCTTACATGTTCAATGGTGAACATTATGCATATTGGAAAACTAGAATGATGCTTCAAGCTAATGATTATGAGGTATGGAGGATTATTACTGAAGGTCCTCAAATCCCAACTAAGAAGGTAGAGGGAAGAGATATCCCAAAAGAAAAGATGAGTGAGATTCTAATGATATAAAATGTGCTCAGTTAAATGCAAAGGACATGCATACCTTATTTTATGCATTAGGGCCCCATGAGTATAATATAGTCTCTGATTGTGATAATGCTAAACAAATTTGGGATAAATTGGCAATTACACATGAAGGGACAACTCAAGTCAAGGAGACTAAGGTAGGAATGCTCACTCATGACTATGAGTTATTTAGGATGAAAGAAGGAGAGTCAATTAGTGACTTGTTCACTAGATTTACTGATGTAATAAATGGACTCAAGTCTTTAGGTAAAATCTACTCCAATATAGAAATGGTTAAGAAAATCCTGAATAGCTTACCGAAATCTTAGGAAGCTAAGGTAACAGCAATTGAAGAGTCCAAGGACCCCCACACACTATCGTTAGATGAATTGATAGGGTCATTGCTCACATATGAAATGAAAATTGAGGAGAAATGAATAGCCACCCAAGAAAGTAGGAGTAGCTCTAAAATCCACCACTCAAGAGGATTTGAAAGAAGATAAAAAATGAGAGTGGTAATGAAGAAGATTTTGAAATGGTAATGTTTGCCAAGAGATTTAATAAATTTATGAGAATGAGAGCAAATGGTGGTGGTAGGAGAAACTACAAGAAAAAAACAAGAAGAATTAGGTAGAAAAGATACTATTGTTTGCTATGAATGTAAAAAAATTGGACACATTAAATTTAATTGTCCTCTTCTAAAAAGATCAAGTGATAGGAATCACAAAAAGAAAGGGATGATGGCAACATGGAGCGACAGTGATAGCTCCAATGATGATTCAAATGAAGATATTGCCAATCTATACTTCATGGCACTTGAAGATGAGAAGGTAACTTCAATCCCAATGAGTATTTTTTGACGAATTACAAGATGCATTTGATGATCTTGCAATAGAATATGAGTGCATGAATTTGAAGTACAAAAAATTGATTTCTAAACTAAGGAAAGAAAATGAATTAATCCTAAATGATAAAATAGAATGTAAAAAGAAATTAGAAAGTACAAATCTAGAAATCCATGACCTAAAGGAAAAGAATAGTAACTTACATAATTCCTTTACTAGATTTTACATGGGTCAACAAAAACTAGATCACATGCTAGAGACTCAAAGGGCTTTCTTTGATAGAAATGGGTTAGGATATGATGGCAAAAGTAGAGAAACTCATCTTAAAAATTTCTTAGCTAGAAAGAATTTGCATAAATCCTCTACTACATTGTAATAAAAAGGGACATACATCATATAGATGCAATGTGAATATGACCACATTTAGAGGAAGAATAGTTAGAAGAGTATGGGTCCCAAAAGATGTGGTTAATTCAAAAGATATTGATGTAATATTAAAATGTATCCCAAAAGGATAAAAAATTCTACTTACTAACTCCAAAGGACCCAAAAAAATTTGGGTACCTAAAACAAAAGTTTGAATGTTGATTGTAGGTGGTTGAGCATTGCTACAAGGCAAAAACAAAGGAAGCTTGGTACTTGGATAATGGATGCTCATGACACATGACCGGTGATAGAAGTCACTTCAACTCATTCAAATCAAAAGTTGGTGGAAAAGTCACATTTGGGGACAACTCCAAAGGCCAAGTTGAAGGAAGTGGATCAATTGGTAATAATTATTTCTCGTTAGAAAAGGTCTTACTTGTTAGAGGACTAAACCATAATTTGCTAAGCATTAGTCAACTTTGTGACAAAGGTTACAAAGTAATTTTTGATTGCTTGAATTGCCATGTAATAGATCCTAAATAAAATAAAGTTCTTTTTCTAGGACATAAACAAGGTAACATATACATTGTTTATCTAAATGAACTTAGAAATGAAAATGTATGCCTTATGGTAGATAAAGAAAAAGAACCTTGGTTGTGGCATAGAAGACTAGGTCATGCCAGCATGCATGTAATATCTAAGCTAGCTAGAAAAGATCTTGTAGTAGGATTACCTAAGTTGTCCTTTGACTATGACAAAATTTGTGAAGCATGTGTCCAGGGAAAACATAAAAGGACATCATTTAAACCTAAAAATAATGTGTCAACCACTGGACCCCTTCAACTACTTCACCTAGATCTATTTGGACCAACTAGAACTACAAGTCTAGGTGGAAAGCATTATGGGTTTGTGATTGTAGATGATTTTACTAGATTTACTTGGGTATTTTTCTTAAGAGTAAAGAATGAAGCTTTAGAAAAATTCATTGTCTATTCAAAAGTAGCCCAAAATGAAAAAGGTTACACTATAACTAGTATTAGAAGTGATCATGGCAAGGAATTTGAAAATATTGGTTTTGATGAATATTGCAATAATCAAGGAATTAGTCATAATTTTTCAGCCTTAGGACACCACAACAAAATGGGGTAGTTGAGAGAAGAAATAAAACATTAGAAGAAATGGCTAGAACAATGTTGTGTGAAAATAATTTACCTAAATTTTTTTAGGCTGAAGCCATAAACACCTCATGCTACATCATAAATAGAGCCATGATTAGACCAATCTTGAAGAAAACCCCTTATGAGCTTTACAAGGGAAAGAAGTCAAATATTAGCTATTTTCACCCTTTTAGTTGTAGATGCTTTGTCTTAAATAATGGGAAAGACAACTTAGGAAAATTTGATGCCAAGAGTGATGAAGGAATCTTTTTAGGCTATTATTTGAATTCAAAGGCATATAGAGTGTATAACAAAAGAACCTTGATGTTAGAAGAGTCAATACTTGTAATATTTGATGAATCAAATGATGCATCCAAAGGTTCTACCAATGGTGAGGATATTAAAATATTTTGTGAGACTTTGAAGGAATCCTCAAGAATAGAAGATAACCTACTAGAAAATCTTGACATTAATAAAAATGAAGAAGAAGAAGAAGAACTAGAAATACTAAAAAGAGAATCTAGAGCACTAAGAGAACTAGGATATGTCAAAGATTGTGAAATTGTAGGTGATCCAAATCTTGGAGTTAGAACTAGGTCCTCTCTAAGAAATGTATGTCAATATATAGCCTTTGTATCTCAAATTGAACCAAAGAATGTCAATGAAGATTTAGATGACAATAATTGGTTTTTAGCCAAGCAAGAAGAACTAAATCAATTTGAAAGAAGTAAAGTATGGAATTTAGTCCCTAGACCTAGTGATCATTCTATAATTGGAACTAAATGGATTTTCAAGAACAAGATGGATGAAAATAGTGTGATCATAAGAAACAAGGCTAGGCTAGTTGCACAAGGTTATAGGCAAGAGGAAGGAATAGACTATGATGAAACCTATGCACCAGTAGCTAGATTAGAAGCAATAAGGATGCTACTTACTTTTGCATGCTACAAAAATTTCAAATTATATCAAATGGATGTAAAGAGTGCATTTCTAAATGGTTTCATCAATGAGGAAGTTTATGTAGAGCAACCCCCCGATTTTGAAAATCCTGAATTTCTTGAACATGTTTACAAACTTTCTAAGGCACTTTATGGTTTGAAACAAGCTCCTAGAGCATGGTATGAAAGACTTTCAAAGTTCTTGATAGAAAAGGGATTTTCAAGAGGAAAAGTAGATACAACCTTGTTTATAAAAAATAAGAATAAAGATTTACTAGTTGTTCAAGTATATGTAGATGACATCATTTTTGGATCAACTAATGAATCTCTATGTCAAGAGTTTGCTAAGATCATGCAAGGTGAATTTGAAATGAGCATGATGGGAGAGCTCACATATTTCTTGGGACTTCAAGTAAAGCAAACTAAGGATGGAACCTTTATCAATCAAGCTAAATACACCAAAGATTTGCTCAAACGATTTGGAATGGATAACTGCAAACCTCAAGTAACTCCAATGGGCACCAACATCAAGCTTAATAAAGATGAAAGTGGTAAGTGTGTAGACACTAAGCTATATAGGTCTATGATTGGTTCATTGTTTTATCTTACTGCAAGTAGACCTGATATTTTGTTTAGTGTATGCTTATGTGCTAGATTTCAATCCTCTCCTAGAGAGTCACACTTACTAGCTACAAAAAGAATTTTTAAGTACTTTAAAGACACACCCTCACTAAGACTTTGGTACCCTAAATATTCCACCTTTGCTCATCATGCATATTCTGATGCAGATTTTGGAGGTTGTAAAATAAATAGAAAAAGCACTTCAGGAACATGCCAATTCTTAGGGAATAGATTAATATCATGGTTCTCTAAGAAACAAAATAGTGTAGCACAATCCACAACTGAGGCAGAATATATAGCAGCTGGTAGTTGTAGTGCTCAAGTGTTATGGATTAAGTAACAAATGAGAGATTATGGTATAGACATGAAGCAAGTTTCCATCAAATGTGATAATACCAGTGCCACTAATCTCTCTAAAAATCCAATCCAACACTCTAAAACTAAACATATTGAGATTATGCATCATTTTCTTGGAGATCATGTACAAAAAGGAGATATAATTCTAGAATATATTGATATATTGCATCAAATCACTGATATTTTCACCAAACCTCTTGATAGAGATAGATTTTGTATTCTTAGAGGTGAATTAGGACTTATGTATGCTACTTAAGGATTATTGCCTTCAAAACTTTGATTTCAAACTTATTTTTAACTGATTTTACAACTCATTTTTTAGGCAAAGAGTATGAGAGATCGATCTCCTCACAATATAGATCGATCTAGCATGCTCCAAATTGGCCTAAAGCAGTAAGGTTTTGCTAAGCAGATCGATCTTCTATCCCATAAGATCGATCTCCTTAAGCTTTTGTATTTTACAAATCGATCTCTGCACTTGGCAAATCGATCTTCTTTAGCCTCTGTATGTTGCAGATCGATCTCTGCATTTGGCAGATCGATCTTCTTGAGCTTCTGTATTTTGTAGATCGATCTCATAAAACAACAGATCGATCTCCTTAAGTAGAAGATTGATCTGGTACCTCAACAGATCGATCTCCTTAGCCCTAGGCTATATATACTGCTTCAAAGTCCTCAAATTTCAGAAATCTCAAATTCAAAATCCCTAACCCTTGTCGCGCACCCTCTTCCGATTTCTCTCAACAGATCAATCTCTGGGAAGGTATTAGTCAAATCTACTCCATTACTCGTCATTTTAGAACCTACATTATTGATTTTCTGTCAAAAATTTCTTAGTTTCGTAGATTAATCTTCAATAGGGTTTCTAGTGAACTGTTCCATTGCTTAGGACGTTGTTAGAGAACAATCTAGAATCATATTAGGCTATCTTTGACTGATTTGATAATGCCTCGCATTAAGAGAGCTACCAACAAAGAGTCCAGACCCTCCTCTTCACAGCCACCCAATGTCTCTTCATCTTCTGTCACAACCTTCAGCAGGTGTTTTCAAACACCTGCAAAAAGGAAGAGATATGAAGAATACTTTTCTACAATGCCCATTAAACAGTGGAGGACTATTGATTTTTCATTCCTTTCCCGCATTGACTTTCCTTATTTGACAAAAATGGAAGAATTTGGTTGGCTTACATTTCTCAAAATAAACACCCCTACTCCTCCGAACATTATTAGGGCATTTTTCTCAAACGCGGAGCTTATCTATAACCCTGACGACACCTGTAAAATTTTAGGTTGTAAAACCTTCGTCATGGCCAAAACGATTTTCGTCAACACCAACCTCTTAGCCCAAGTGTTTGGAATTGAAGATGACGGTTTGTCTGATGAGGAAGAGGAAGTACCACTTAAATTTAACCTACTCGGAGACAAGGCTAGTGACCTACTCATGAACCCTAGGTTACTACACCTAATCATATCTTGGAACCTCCGACCTTTTGGTACCCGACATTCTACAGTTAGAAAACTAGACCGTTTTTGGCTCCATTATCTTCATACCTCTCAAAGCTAAAAATCGAACCTAGTCCACTTCATCTACGAGGACTAGCTAAAAATCGTGAGGGGTCAAGCCTCAACAATAGTCTTCCCTCAACCCCTTGCATTCTTGCTACAAAAACTCGAGGTTAACTGTTCTTGTGAGACTGGTGAAGTGCCATCTATAAAAAGCGTTCTGAATATCGGCATTCTTCATCATATGGGGTACTACAAAGACTTCCACGGTCAGTGGTGGAAGAAAAGCGAAATCCCTCACGAGGCAGCCATGGAAGAGGACATTCCAGCTGAGCCTACAACACTATCCACTGAGGTTCCTCCTACGTCTGTTGCTCAGTCTACTACACCAGCTAATGCCGTTACGTCCATGATAATGGATTCTTGGCAACACTTTGATACAATGATGGAGACGTTTACACAACGGTTCACACATTTTGAGAAACATCTTGACACAATTGAGGCAACATAGCAAGCTATGTACGATGAGCTTCAAACCACACGCGTTTGAGTTGAGGACATTGCTGATCATTTTCCTTCACCATCCTCTTAGGAAATGATTTTTCTTTGCTGTGCTTTGAACTATGTTTTTGTGTTGTATGAACATTTATATTTTGAAATGACAGAATTATGATTCAGTTTTATGCTTCATAGTTTATTGATATATGTTTTGTGATAAATGGTCTTTGCCTTACTAATATTGATATGACAAAAAGGGGGAGAAGAGAACATGTTAAGGGGAGCATAAATTAAGGGGGAGTTCTTAAAACTAAGGGGGAGTTCTTGAATTAAGGGGGAATTTTTTAAACTAGAAAATTAGATGCATATGTAAAGGGGGAGACTAAACATGTTTATAAACTTAGTCTATTGAATAAGTTTTGTCATATCAAAAAGGGGGAGATTGTTAGGTTAACATATTTTCAAATGACAAAACAGTAATTCAATAATGGATATTATAAATCAAGAAATGTTTAAAACATGTTAAGAGGTTAATTAGAATATATTGAGATACAAGTCATTGCCAAAAACTGGATGTTAAAGGTTGAGAGATCGATCTCATGAGATAAGAGATCGATCTCCTGGTTTTCAAGTATGAGAGATCGATCTCATGAGAATATGAGATCGATCTGATTAAGGGTTAAAGACTTAAAGAACATGTATGGGATGTTAAGAAAGAAGAGATCGATCTCTAAAGGTTATGAGATTGATCTTTGACTTACAGAATGCCTATGAGATCGATCTAGTCTGGGAAGAGATCAATCTCCTCTAAAGCAAAGGTTAAAGGTCTTAGATCGATCTGTATATCGATCTATGTTCAAATAGAGAGTTTATGAGATCGATCACATATGGATAGAGATCGATTTGCTCAAAGACAGAGAGTTTAGGAGATCGATCTAGGGTGATTAGAGATCGATCTCCCCTCTACGAGAATACTTGTTAGATCGATCTGGAGATCGATCTTACTTTAAAAAGAGTTTATGAGATCGGTCTAATAGTTCGACAAATCGATCTTCACTAACATTTTACAAATTATAAGATTGATCTCTACAAATATGAGATCGATCTCCTTCCCTTGAGTTGATTTGTAAATGCAGGCATTTGAATTAGAAGATCGATCTGGTCATGATGGAAGATCGATCTGGTACTCTACTGGAGGTTCCCAATAGCTCTCTCTGTAAATTCTTCAACGGGAAAAATTGCATTAAATGCTTCACCTACCATCCTGCTGTATAAAACCAAGCATTGAAGACACTAGGCAGAGAAGAGAAAGAGCTGAAAATTCTGAACATTCTCAAGAGATCATTCCTCAACATTCCCTTTGTCTTCAACATCATATTTATTGTATTGTCTTAAATAACTTAAGTTAAAGTTATTCTTCCTACCCACAAAAGAGAGTTCTTATTTGTATTCACTCTTAATCCAAAAGAAAAGATGAGAGTTCCTCTGTGAGAGAATTGTGTAAGAGGTGAATATATATCTTTGTAAAAAGGGGTAGAGAGGTTATTCCTTAACCTTGAAAAGGAGGCTGTATCAACTTTCATGATAGTAAAAGAAAACTCTTGACAAGAAGGTCAAGAAGAGAGGACGTAGGCAAGCGATTGGCCGAACCTCTATAAATTGCTGAGTTTGCTGCTTCTCTCTCTAATCTCCTTTACTTTGCTGCACTATAGTCGATTGCTTATTGTTTGATTACTTGCAATTAAATTTAAAAGAGTTTAAATTTAGCATTTAGACTAGAAAACCCATTCACCCCTCCTCTCGGTTGAGCCAACAATTAGAAATCTCAAAATACATGACCTTTTCTAACTATTATATACCGCATTAGTATAGGTTGAAACATCGCTAACTATTATATATCCCTTTAACAGAGGCTGAAACATTGCTATTTATATCGCCCATAGCAGGCTACATAATTGTTATTTATATAACCAATAATAGGCTACATCATTGCTAACTATTATATATCTCGCTAGAAGGGGTCGAAAATGGTCATGGCTAACTATTATCACCAAGGAAAAATATTTAGCCCTAAAAGTTATCGAATGCATGTTTTGAAATCAATTCTAATCACAATATGGATAAAAGCAGAGTTCGCTTAAATCCAAAATATAGAGACGTATATCTCATATACTTTCAAAACATGTCATAAGTGAGATTTTAAAGCTTTTTTAATGTAGGTATAAACCAATGTAAGCTTTAAAAATCCACGAAATCATAATGTGCATCAAGATGCAAATGTAATATAAAACAAGGTTCATATAAGAACATATCATTTTTTCAAAAAATCTTATCACCGATATTTCCACATAATTGCAACACTTAGCATTCTTAAACATGATTTGAATCTTCATCCAAGACCCAATTAATTTGTATGATACTACCTCGCATCAAAGAAATTAATTTATACCTTAAGATGCTACCTTGCACCCGAAGGATCACTTATCCATTCAATATTCTTATCGAATTGAATCAGTCTTTTCATAAATCAAAATTTCAATTGTTTCATCAATCACTCATACTTATAATACATAATCCTTGAACATTCTTCAATTTACGTTCTAGGACTCGTTTTATTCCATATGATGCTACCACGCATATATGGAATTAACTTATACCCCATGGTGCTACTTCGCACCTCAATGATCACTAATCAATTTCATATTCTTATCATTAATCCAATCACGTATTCTTTCACACTTATAATCCTCAAACATTATCTAACTTTTATTCGAAGGCCAAAATTTACTCTATATGATACTATCTTGCATTTATGAATTTTACTTAGAATTTTTTAATTCCAAAATTATCTTGTACAATGCTTCTTTGCATCCTAAAGAAAAGCTATTAACTCGACATATTTGTCTTCAATTATTCCTTATCAATATATAATTTATTGATAATTAACTTGATTTATTACGCACGAAATCCTTAAACATTTCTAATTTCAACTTTTATAATTAAATTCATTATTTATGAATCTAATTAGCAAATTTTGAATTTTATACTTAAATTCATTATTTATGAATTTAGTTAGTAGCTTTTGTGGATTAGTTATATGGCATGAAATAGCTATATAGACAAGCATTAAGCAATTCATATTGTATGATAGAATTCTGTATCGAGTGGAGGTCACTTACCTTGTATATCACACACGTTATAACAGGTGTGGTTCACTTACTTGGTTTACAAAATCCAAGCTTAGCGCGCGCATACACCGAGCTTGGTCAAACTCATGTTCATCGTCTATCATCGCGTTACATGTTTACATATTTAAATTGGATTAGTTTTGGTCGAATATAAATTTAAATAATTTTTTGAAAATTAAAACAGCCAATCCAGCCTCTTACAAGTTTACCCTTAAATCGAGGCACCCAAAATTTTCTCTTTTCTTTTCTTTTCTTTTTTTTTCCTTTCTTTTTTCGTCAGTTCAGCCATTACGTTTTCAACTGAATCGATTCAGGCCGGTTCTATAAGACCCACTTTTGGTGATGTATTCCTTATGATTCATATGATGTAACTAATTTTCACATGTTGATTGAATCATAGAAAGAGCTTTTGGCTTAAATAAAATTGCAAAGGGAATGAATGAGTATTCATGAATTCATGTAATGGCTAAATAAGGGCTGAAGTGGCTACTGACTAAACAAATGGAACTCAAAACATTCAGACTGAATGTAAGGACTTAAAACATGAAATGATAATGCAAGGAACGTGAATTCTAGGTACCCTTTATGATTCCATGCGGTACACACAAGTCACATAGTATGTGAATCCTAAGAAATGAATCTTTTTGGGCTCTAAAAGTGAATAGAATGCAAAATGACTAGTGAAGCAATCAAAGGCAAGTTTTCCTTTGAAATTTTGGAAAAAATTGCAGTTGGAAACCTGCAGATAAAAGCCAAATCGATCTCCTATTCAAAGCAGATTGATCTCTTGTTCAAGCAAATCGATCTCAATTTGGTTCTGTCTAGAAAGGATTGATCACTTCCCAAAGAGCAGATCAATCTCCCCATGAGCATATCGATCTCCACTTGATTCTGCCAAGAAAAGATCGATCTCTTCCAAAAGAGCAGATCGATCCCACACTTACATACTTGAATACTTTGATAGTTCAAACCAAAGGAAGATCGATCTCTTACCCTAGAAGATCGATCTCACCACCCCTATTCTATAAAAACCCGACGGCCAAGTCTTCTTCCTCGAAAAAATAAAACACCTCTCCATTTTTACCCAAAAAGAATAAGCTTTCTCACTCTAGAATACCATCCCCTTCCAAAAAGATTTGAGAAATGTTACTTTGAGTAAAGTTGTTCATTGTGAGGAGGAGAACAACATAGTTAGAAATCAAAGTTCAAATCCTTGGATTGAAGGAGCAAAGGGTTTTTTTATTTCGGCCAAAAGAGAAAAGACAAGCTAGGTGAGTTTTCAATACACCAACTCCAAGTATGTTTATCTAGACATTGTTATGAGTTGATTGGTGTATGTATTGTTGGTTGAAACTACCTAGAACATGATGAATCAACCATGACCTAAAAATGGGTTTAGTGTGAGAAAATGAGTTAGGGTGGATTTAATGATGAATTGGTTATGCTAAGGTGTTAATAATGTTTTATGCATAATTTTGAGTTGGCTTAGCAAAATCAATCTATGAAATTGGATGAAGTTATGGAAGGTGGATATAAGGTGCTTGTGAAAATGCATGAATGAATGGTAGAACTAAGGTTAGAGCATGCAAGCCTAGTGCTTGGTTAGATAACTAAGTGAGTTTGTTAGCCGAATTGGCTAGGAATGGCATGATAGGTGTTCGGCCACCATGCCATGGCCAAATGTAATCATAGGCCAAGCTTGATGCAATCAGCTCGATAAGGTCAATGGACCCAGAATTCGGTCCAACAAGAGATAATGAGTCTAAGGAGCCCAATGGGCCTAAGTGAAACAAATAGAATACTCAAAATGAACTTAAAAGAGAATTAGGCTCAATAAGATATACTGACTAGGACGAAGTCAGAATATGAGTTATTAGTAATTGACTCATGTGATAAATGAATGTTTACAGCTCTCGAGGATATATCCGAAGTAAATTAAGCCCAATCACAAAAAGTGGGAAAGAAAGAAAGAGTTGCCTCCGAGTGAATTGAGGTAAGGGAATTTTGTTGGCTCTTAGAGATACTTGTACCCGTTTTCGAGCGTATTTGCAGTTTGTAAAATGGTTGAGAATCACCGAAAAGGATTAATACTTTAAGAGGTTCGAAATGATAAATTATGATTTTCTCTAGGAAAGGCAAAAAGTGGGATTTTGGAAAACTTCATGAAAAGCAAGAACATGATGTTCTTGAGTCTTTTTACTATTTTTTAGCATGTGGATTGGTAGGCTAGATAGCATTTAAATGGTCTATAAGAAAATAGCTTGATTTGATTTAATAACCATTCTTTACACACAAATGAGCCACCTACATGAGTTTTATGGAAATAAAATGTGCTAGAGCATTGCTCGCACGAGATTTGATGTGTTTATACATGCATTAGTGCTGGAACAGTGCTCGCACTAGAGTTTTACATGCATGAGTACTGGAGCTTAGCTCACACTACTTTTCACATGGATTTTATGACATGGTGCTGGAGCATTGCTCGCACTAGATGTCTACTATACATTTACAGTCGTGCTAGAAATTACTCACACGTGATTTTTATGACATGTTCAGAGCCGTGCTAGGAGCTTCGGGTAGATTGTGTGTCACACCGATTAAATAGGCTCGCACGTGCATATTGAGATGTGGCACGATATGATGTGATGATATGGGTCCACGGAGTATGTTGTACCGTGCATATAGCATGGAGTATGTTGTATCTTATATGAATATATATATATATACTGTCTTCGGACAAAGATTAGATCTGCTATGGATCGACGGGTTGGACGTGACCCACCTCCGGTGTGAAAGCAGATAGAGGTGATACCTCGCACACTAGGATCTGTGTAGCCTGGGATCACAGAAGATATGGACATAATCTTGGTTATTACCCTTATTATTATTATTTACCTAATCTCACATGTCACTTGGTTTATGATGAATCCATGTTTTTAACTTGTTTTGTGGGTCAGGACAGTCTAAGGGAGAGGCTAAGTTTTGACAAATGTTGATTTGTGTTGATTTGTGTTGAGTATAAACTGCTTTTAAGTGCACCTCGCATGATGATTTTCCATGCTTTAATTACAACTTGCGCATGATGATTTTTCATGCTTTATTTACAACTTGTGCACTAATTTGAATAACATGAACTACTTTATATATATGAACACGTGCATGAACTAATGTTTTTGGGTGTGACGAGTAACTGCGTGGTTTTACTCATGGCATCACGATCATGTAGATAGTACAGTTATCTATCTGCTCGCATGATTGCCTTACTGAGCGTGTGGTTTGCTCACCCCCTTATTTTCCCCCTCTACAGAGCACTTTCAGTAGACTGAGAGCGACTGAGGAATCGATTTTTGGATTTCGCTGCATCCCATCATATAAAGGTATACACATTTGTACGGTTTTGTATCTACACATACAATAACACTGAATATTTTGAATGTAACATTTAGGGATGTAAAGAATTGTAAACACTTGTAAATCGCAACTCTGATTCAAGAAATGCTAGTGTTTACTTTTAAATAAAATGTAAATTAAAATGGTATGGTTGGATGAGATTTACACCAATGCATAGCCCAACTGTTGGTGGTGAAGCTGTTCATAATCAGAGGAAGGTAAGAATAATGGATTAAATAATAAACGAAAAATGAAAAATTAGTAGTGATTTTCGATAAATTAAGGGTCATGACAGATTTAATTGGTATCAGAGCTGAGTTGGTCTGATGTGTGTCGGTGTAAATAAAAAGAAAAATTACATCCCCATGTTACTGTGCTTATTTAGATACAACTGTGTCTATCGAGATGGGTTTGACTAAGAAATGATTATGAATGTAGGAATCCTGGCATTGTGCCTAATACCAGTCGCGGTAGAGGGTCGAGAGCACGAGCTAGAGGCCGTAGTGGTAGGCCTTA
Organism: Firmiana major; assembly: GCA_033439115.1. NCBI lineage: Eukaryota > Viridiplantae > Streptophyta > Magnoliopsida > Malvales > Malvaceae > Firmiana > Firmiana major. Next base: position 20,250,421 of record CM065905.1, read on the forward strand.
GAGTCATGCTGAGTCGTTACCACATGAGACTTAGGAGGATATAGAGGTGGAGGCTGAAGTTGAGCATGCCCCACAAGGTCCGGCAGAGAGACCCGAGAGTACTGAGGCACACTTAGCGAGGATAGACCGGAGCTTAGAGACAATTTTGGAGTTGATTACCCAGTCGATACCTGGAGCTAGGTACGGGCAAGGTCCAGCTACATAAGGTGATGCTGAACAGGCGGCTGCTCCTGAGATACCTGCACAGCCAGCTCAGAGACCTCAGACCACAGATACTCTCACACCCCCACCAATACAGGATACACCTTCTACTGTTGCTCCACCATAGGGTAGTAGAGGTTAGGATTATGGATGTGATATGGATAGATTATGGCAGTTCTAGAAATTTAGACCGCCTTCTTTCAGTGAGATTAAAGACCTTGTAGCTAAAAAGGACTGAGTGAATGAGATTGAAAAGTTATATGGATTTTTCGAGTGCACTACTACAGAGATGGTTGCTTTTGCCGCATTCATGTTGAAGGGATCGACATAGCATTGGTGGAAGCCCACCAGACCCATTCTGAGAGCCTGGCATATAGAGATCAACTAGGATATATTTTTGGAGGCCTTTTGGAGGTAGTATGTTCCAGATACTACACAGAAATAGTTGCAAATGGAATTCTTGGGATTGACCTAGAGGAGCAAATCAGTGGACGAGTATGAGACGAAATTTATCTCCCTGGGCATGTATGATCCTGACACGATAGATAGTGAGCTCAAGAAGGTTCTAAAGTTTGTGGATGGAATGAGACTAGCCATCAGATCCCAATTAGCTCTTTTTGATATACCGACCTATGAGGTGGTAGTACACAGGGCGTAGTTGTGTGAATAGGATATTGAGCGAAATGTCTCGGAGTTTAAGAAGGTTGGTAGAGTAAGGGACGGAGATGGGAAGAGATGGGCAGTGGATAGAGGTTTCAGTTGTAGAGGAAGTGGGAGATTATCTGGGAAGAGGTCGAAGATTGAGGAGATCCATGAGAGGACAGTTAAGCCTCTTGTGTATCCGGTCATAGCTCCAGCAAAGGGTATAGTGATTGGAGGGTCACAACCTACTATAGAATAGTGGAGTAAGTGTGTTAGGTACCCTGGAACTCGATCATGTTATGGACCTCCTGCGGTATGTTTTCGATGTGAGAAACCAGGGCATATAGTCTGAAAATGCTAAGAGATGACTCAGAGTGCCCCACAGAAGGGCAAAGAGCCGAAGAGAGTTTTTGTTGATACTTTTACTTAGAGATGAAGGGCGACAGCTGAAGAGAAGGGGAAGTAAGTAGTTGACAGAGGGCGAGTACACGCACTGGACCAGGATACTACGGATCAGTCTTCAGATGTGATGAAAGGTACCATCTTGATCTTTAATCTTGAAGCTTATGTTTTGATAGATCTTGGTGCCACACTGTAAGGCCTGTAAATTTCTATGTATTCTTTATGATTCCGCGATGTACAGACAAGTTACATTATATGAGAATCATAAGAAATGGACATTTCTAAGTTCTAAGTGTGACTAGAATGCAAAATGAATATTGAGGCAATTAAAAGCAATTCACCCTTTGAATTTCTGGGAAAATTGTAGCTGGAATGCTGTAGAGCAAGGGGAAATTGATCTTAGTGCAAAGGGAGATCGATCTCATTGCCTCGAAATATAGATCCAAAGCATTCTGTAAAAGGGAGATCGATTCCTTATTCATAGCAGATCGATCTCAAGTTGCTTCAGCCTGGACAGGATCGATCTCTTCCCATAAGGTAGATCGATCTCTAATTGCTTCTGCCTAGCAAAGATCGATCTCTTTTCAAAGCCAGATCGATCTCTACGGTCTTCTTCTTAGCAAAGATTAATCCCTTTCCATGAGCAGATCGATCCCTTCCCCAAGAGGCAGATCAATCCCACAGCCTACATATCGAATTCTGAAGGAGTTCAAACAAAGGGGAGATCGATCTCTCACCCTTGGAGATCGATCTCATAAGGCCAAATTCTATAAAAACTCCACAGATGAGTCTTAATTCCACAAAACAGCTGATACTCCTCCATTGTAACAAAGTAACCTAGCTTTCTCACTCTAAAAATCATCACCTTCTAATCAGATTTGAGAAAGATTTCTTTGAGTAAAGTTGTTCCTTTTGATGAGGAGAACAACATAGTCAAAAACTAGAAGCTGAGTTGCTGAATTGAAGGAGCAAAAGGGTTTTCCCCAAATTTGGCAAAAAAATGAGAAAAGTCAAGCTAGGTAAGATTTCAATACACCAACTTCAAGTTTGTTAATCTAGACGATTGTATGAGTTGATTGGTGTATGTATTGTTGGCTGAAACATCCTTGAACATGCTTAATTATCCATGACCTAAAAGGGGTTTAATGTGAAAAAGTGAGAGAAAGTTTATTTGGCATGGATTTAATGATGATTTAAACATGTAGTGATGTTATTAAACATGTATACTTGATTCTAAGATAGTTTTGTGAAATCCATACGTTGGAATAGATGATGAATGAAAGTAAACATATGAGCTGTATGATGAAATTCCTTAGTGAAAGAAAGTGATGAACTTAAGGCATTGTGAGCTTAATACCGGCTCAATAGGAATCAGTAGACTTAATGAGTCCATTAGATTCTCGGGAAATGAATTGTATAATCGAAATGGACTTAAGAGGGAGTAAGGTCCGATAAGATGTAATGAGACCAAATTAGTGTAAAAGGGGCCCAATGCATTGAGTTGGATGCCATGCAAATGAGAATCAAGTATATTAAAGTATACTGATGTGATTAGTAAATAATTACAGCTTCTGGAGATATAATTGGAGCCGATTAGATCGGATCACGAACGGTGGAAATCAAAGAAAAGTGATTCGAGTGTGATTCGAGGTAAGGGATTTATGCGAGCTATTAGAGATAGCTATACATATATTACTTACCTTCTGTGTACAAATGACTACTATAAAGTAAATAGATATTTGAAAACTACGTGAAAATCAAGCTATAAGAAGAAGCTTATATGCATAAATTGCATGCCTTCAATATATTTATTGTGAAAAGATGTTTTGTACGTGTTTTAAGAAAGAGTAATAATAAACTGGCTCCTAATTTAACGATTATCATAAAACTGCATGTTTTATTAAGCGAAAAGCGTGTAATGAGTGATTGAAGGGAAATTTTCCTCTCACTCATACTTTGTGATTTACCGAAGTGAACTTGGTCAGAGATACCGTTTTCACTTGAATGGAGCCATTTATCAAAATTTTGTGTGAACTTGTGCTAGAGCCAATGTGGTAACAATGGATTTACCAGCTATGCTCGCACATCATTTTTAAAAGATTTTGAGAAAAGCAAACGGTGCTAGAGCTGAGTGTAAACTGTGTGACACACTAAAGAGTTCGCACTGGATTTTGGAAATCATGCTAGAGCCATCGAGTACTACTAAGTGTTCTTACTCTCACTATGCTCGCAAGTAATTTCCTAGATGTAAAGTGATTTGAGTGAAAACCATGCTAGAGGCCCCAGGTATTGCTATATGATCTTACGCTGAGTTGCTCGCACGAAGTTTTATGATCTTTACTGTGTGATGAGTAAAAACCATGTTAGAGGCCTCAGGTATTGCTATGTGATCTTACATTGAGTTGCTCGCACAAGGTTTTATGATTTTTGCTGTGTGATGAGTAAAATCGTGCTAGAGCAGTCGTGTATTGCTGAGTCTTCTTGCATAGACTGCTCGCACGAGATTTTGAGACAATGGAAATAGGTGGTAAAAGATCCACAGGAGCACGTTGTACCGTGAGCATTAGCCACGGAGTACGATGTACCATGATATCTTAGTGATTCTTCGTAGGCTGAAGGGATGGTTGATCCGCCTCCCCAAGCATGGGATTACTTCACACCTGATCAGTGATTGCCTAAAATCCAGACAATGGACATACGTCCTTTTCTGTGTGATATGACATTATGTCCCTACTGTGTGATGTGACATATGTCCCCTGTTGTGTGATACTGGGTGATATGATATCCTATCCTATGTCTCATGTTTATCGATTTGCTAAGTGTAAAGCATTTTCTAAGAGTATGTTGTGTGATTTTGTGTGATTTTGAAATGAGTAAGCTGCTGTGCGATTTGAAAAGAATATGCATATACCCATCTAGCGAATTAATGGTTTCGCATCGATGGAAGATGTTTTAAAAGAGAAAGCATATGTTTTATAAGGAAAATAAACATGTATTTTAAGCATTGTAGATAGTGTAATTATCTACCTGCTTTCCTATTTTCCTTACAGAGCGTGTTAGCTCACCCCCTTATTTCCTCCTCTACAGAGCGCAGTAGTGAGTTTACTGCAATTGCTCCTACTATCGTTTTCTTCAGTTCTCCAGTAGTATAGAGGTATACACTTATGAGAAAATTTTGTATCCTGTAAAATAGAGCAGAATAAAGCTATCTTTTGTACAAAACGGATGTATATAATAGAAACTGATGTAAACGCTTCCGCATATATATAAAAGCACAGTTTCTATTTCATTAAATGAACTTAAATTATCAAATGGATGAGATGTAGATATGGATGTTGACTCACAGCCCAGCTGTTAGTAGTAAGGTAAGTCATAGGAAGAGGGTCATGACACACGCATTCATTTGTATCACCTTCATTTGTATATAAGTTATTTAAATATGCGAAGCTTACCCCGTTAAGTAGGAGGATGCTGATAAGCACTCCCATAAACAATAGTCAGCTAGTCGAACATGCATTTAGGAATTGCAAGTTGAAAGTAGGGGAAAAGGAAATGCTAGCCGACCTCATTTTAATGTATATAAGAGACTTTGATGTAATCTTAAGAATGGATTGGTTAGCTGCAAACCGTGTTATGGTAGATTGTTTTTCTAAGACGGTAGCTTTTTTAGGGATAGATAGCGTTACCATAAATTTTCCCGAAAAATGTATTGTAAAGTTTCCTTGAAAAGTAATGAAAGTAGTAGTTGATTGTAAGCGAAATAGATGCATTTCTATGCTGACTAAATGATTAATATTTTGAAAGGTTATATTGCGTATGTGGTTAAGGCGGGTAAGGCATGTCCAGAATTGCGAGACATCCCCATGGTCAGGAAATTTCCAAATGTCTTTTCGGATATTTACCAGGGTTACCGCCAGATAGAGAGATGACATTTTGTATAGATTTGGCACCTGGTACAGAACCGATATCCAAGCCATCGTACAGAATGGCTCTGATTGAGTTGGAGGAACTGAAGAAGCAATTACAGGAGTTGTTAGATAAGGGGTTCATCAGACCGAGTGTATTGCCTTGGGGAGCACCGATTCTGTTTGTAAAGAAGAAGGATGAGAGCCTCCGACTGTGTATTAACTACATGTTGAATAAGACGACCATTAAGAATAAGTACCCCCTTCCACGAATCAATGACTTTTTAGATCAGCTTCAGGGAGCGCAGGTCTTTTCTAAGATAGATCTTAGATCTGGGTACCATCAGTTGAGAATTCGGGATGGAGATGTACCCAAAACAGCTTTTCGCACCCGGTATGTTCATTATGAGTTTATGATTATGCCATTCGGGTTGACGAATGCTCCCGCAGCTTTTATGTCGTTGATGAATGAGGTGTTTCACCAGTATTTGGATCGGTTTGTTATCGTGTTTATCGATGACATCTTGGTGTATTCGAGATCTTGGGAGGAGTATGAGCAGCACCTGAGGATAGTGCTACAAACCCTCCGAGAGAAGAAGTTATACGCTAAATTGAGTGTGACTTTTAGTTAGAGTAGATCTCTCTTCTAGGTCATATTGTATCGAGGGATGGTGTGTCAATGGACCCATCCAAGATAAAGGCAGTGGTTCAGTGGCTGAGACACCCCAGACAGTCACGGAGATCAGGAGTTTCCTGGGTTTAGCATGGTATTATCGACAGTTTGTAGAGGGATTCTCGAGATTAGTTGCTCCGTTGACACGTCTCACGAGGAAGATGTTGAATTTGTATGGGACGATAGATGTGAGAAGAGTTTTCAAGAGCTGAAATGTCGATTGACCACCGCTTCGATTCTCACCATTCCTAACAGCTCAAGAGGTTTCTCTGTATATACAGATGCTTCATACCAAGGACTGGACTGTTTATTGATGCAGGATGGGAAGGTAGTCGCCTATGGATCTAGGTAGTTGACACGCCCTAAAGGTAATGTCCGCAAGTGCACGGGTCGTACAAGTAATAATGGGATTTTAAGGCCCGAGTTATCATCCCTCAAAGAAGTTGACTAGCCTAATTAACTACCGATTAATCTTACCCTAAGTATATTCTAGCAAATTATAAAATTAAGGTGGGTGATCTACATGGCTAAAATTAAAATTACTGAAAAGCAATAAAATAAAAAGAACTAAATAAAACCAAGCAAAATTGCTTACAGTGCTCCATACAATTAAAATCAAAAACCTACAAAAGAAATTAAAACAGTTAAAACTAATTAACGCAATTAAAATAAAATGCAATTATGAAAATAAAGCAATAAAATTAAACTATAATTAAACTAACCTAAAATGCAATTTTAAACTACTTAATCAAAATGCAATTTAAACTAAACTAAAACTTAATGAAAATCAAGACTAAATTAAAAATGCATGAAACACATTTAATCTAAATTAACTCTAAATGCATCTAAACTAAAATAAAATCCTAAAACATTTAATATAAAACTAACTACTAACTAAAGATTAACACTACAAATTAACATGCAAAAATAATAAAACTAACCTACCATTATAATTGACTAAACTAACTAACTAACAACTAACAAATGCATGAAAATACTAATGATGCCTTAAACTAAAACATGACTAAATTGACCTATGGTCAAACATGGCCTTAGCAAATTTAAATCAACCCCATGTCCCTCCATTCACTGTTCATGCTTAATTTTTTTTAATTTTCATTTCCATCTCGGGTTGGTTGCTCTCGATTCAGCCACTCTCACTAACTCTGCCTCGGTTTCGTGTGCTTGTTCCTTTCCTGTAACAACCTAGCACAGCACGCCATGCAACTGCTCTCGACCTACTTCAGTCACTGATGCTGTTCTCGGCATTCCTCACGGTTTTGTCCTCTGCTACCTGCTACTACTGCCCAGGCGTGTCCAGCTTCCATTCTCGGTTCTGTCCTGCACTCCATGTCTTGTCCAAGTCTGCTCCTCTTGCTGGTACTGAAGGCATGTCCAGCTTCTGCTCCCGATTTTTGCTACTACTGGTGTGCGTAACATCTACCCAGCTAGCAGGAAACGTTAGCCTCCACGAACTGGTCCTGCACTGCCTCCCTCTGTGTCCTATTGTCCAGGTCTGCCCTCGGTATGCCTAGCTCGCTGCACGTACTCCTCGCTTGCAGGACTTGTCTACCTTGCAACAGAATAGAGTGCACACAGTACCGGGGAAATATCATCATGGACACCATTGCAGGAGAAACATCATCATGAACAGTAATGGAAACAAATAACAGGGGAGAACAGAAGAAAGCTTTCGGTCTGTCCAGCTTTGCTCTCGGTTCATGGTCTGCTGCCAGGATCTCGGGTTTCTTTCATGGCTCAAGAGATCAAATCAACTCCCCACATTCTTGAGTAACAATAACAGCTAACGGAAAGAAAAAAAAAAACTAACTTAGGAAGCAACTGAGAATCATTGAACAAAAACAAAACAAAAATAAAACTACAAATGGGAAGCAAAAAGACCGAGAACTATACTAGGAAATGAATGTTGTGCATTAAGACTTGAAAAATAAAAGACTGGATTATAACCAAACCGAGAAGAAGGATGAGTAAATGAGGCTACAAATCAACATGAAAAGTTTTTCATAAATGAAAACAAATGAAGATGAATAGTAATGTAGAACATGGTTTCGGGAAAAGCTTCTAACAATAATAACAACTAAATTAATCTAACTAGACTACTCTAACTACTTCTACACTAATACTACTCCTACTCCTAAAATTACATACTCTTTCAATTTCCATCCTTTCCTATTTATAAACAAACTAGGGGTAAAATGGTAATTTCCACATCCTTGATGAGTTGGCATTTTTTTGGCCACTTGTCTTCACACCATTGGCTCCTTGAAAAGATATTTCCATGTCATCGGTCTTCTTGTCCAATTGGATGTGCTAGGTGGCATGACTCGTGTTATCCGCGTGGCTCAATCTCGATTTTAGCCCAATTTCGATCAATTTTCTATCGAAATATTCAAAATTCATCCGGATTTAACTTATCTGCAAACATAAGAATTTTAATTAAATAAAGGGGATAATTAACAAAATAAATTGGGGATTTAAATAATTAATTAGGAAATTAAGCATAAATAATTCTAAAAATATAGAATTATCAGTAGTTGAAGGATCATGAGAGGAACTACCCGACCCACGATCTAGAGTTGGCAGTCGTGGTATTTACCTTGAAAATATGGTGTCATTATCTTTATGGTGAGAAATTTCAAGTATTTACTGACCATAAGAGCCTTAAGTATCTGTTCTCACCGAAGAAGTTGAACATGAGATAGAGAAGGTGGTTTGAACTTCAGAAGGACTATGATTGCGAGATTTTGTACCACCCAGGTAAGATGAATGTAGTAGCTGATGCACTAAGTAGGAAGTATCTCGAGTTAGTATCGTACATGATGATCCAGGAACACGAGCTGTTGGAACAGTTCGCGAGCCTCAGTTTATATGTGACCCCGCCTGATACTGATAGTGGTTATATGGTAGCTAGCCTACGATTGGAATCGGATGTGGTAGATCATATCCGACAGGCTCAACAGATCGATCAACAGTGTAGTGATATTATTGGGCAGATACAGAGGGGTACATGGACTAATTTCGAGTTGAGCTCAGATGGATTGTTGAGGTTCAGAGGTAGGATATGTGTTCTCGATGACCTAGTGATCAAGAGGTTGATCTTGACAGAAACCCATTCATCGAAGTATACATTGCATCTAGGGAGTAACAAGATGTATCAGAACCTCCGGAGAGTGTATTGGTGGTCAGGGATGAAAAGAGATGTAACAAAGTATGTGGCGAAGTGTCTCGTCTGTCAGCAGGTGAAGGTAGAGCATCAGAAGCCTGTAGGGCTATTACAACCTCTACCTATACCAACTTGGAAATGGGAGCATGTCATTATGGACTTCGTGATGGGTTTACCTAGGACCCGTAAGAATCACGATACGATTTGGGTAATAGTGGACAGATTAAAGAAGTCAGCACACTTCCTAGCTATGAGAGCCACCAATACTCTGAGTACTCTAGCAAAATTATATGTGCGCAAGATAATGAGGTCACATGGTATTTGGTGAGCATAGTGTCAAATAAGAATTCTCACTTCACTTCCCACTTTTGGGAACATTTTCTGGAAGCTATGGGAACCTAACTGAGTTTTATCACAGCTTTCCATCCTCAGACAGATGGTCAGTCAAAGAGGACTATACAGACCCTGGAGGACATGTTGAGAGCATGTGCACTGGACTTTGAAGGCTCTTGGGATAACCATTTACCACTCACAGAGTTCGCCTATAATAACAGTTATCATTCGAGTATCAGGATGGCACCGTATGAGGCTTTATATGGTCGAAGATGTCGTTCCCCTATTGGACGAGAAGAGGCGATGACCGACAGATATTTGCTCTTGACTTAGTGAGACAAGCCTCTGAGGACATCCAGCTGATTTGTGAGAGGTTACAGACAGCTCAGAGCAGACAGAAGAGTTATGCTGACAAGAGACGGAGACCATTGGAGTTTACAGTGGGTGAGTCTTTATTTTTGCGAGTTTCTTCTTCCAAGGGTATAACGAAGACCGAAAAGAAAGGAAAGTTAAGTCCTCGTTACATTGGACACTTTGAAATACTTGATAGAGTGGGAGATAAGGACTACATGCTAGCATTGCCACCTGAGCTAGCAGGCATTCATAACGTCTTCCACATCTCTATGTTACAGAAGTACCACCCGGATCTAGCACATGTAATTAGATTCAATCATTAGAGCTTAATGAGAACATGTGTAATGCCCGTAGTTTTACGCGTATTTCTTATGAGGCTAGGATGTATATGCACATTGTTGCAAGTGTATAGATAATAAAGGATGTAGGGATTATAAAATTTAATGTATAATCCATGATTTCAAGTTGTGTTCACCAGTTTTATTGCCTATAAATTATATGAAATGGATACTATTATACGTTGATTGTGTACGAAATGTAAAATGAGGTATTAGGCAATTAAAGATGAATTACACATTTAGAAATCTGCAGAAAACTACAGTAATAAGGATACAGGGGAGGAGCAAATCGATCTCCTATAAAGGAGAGATCGATCCCCTCTCACAAAATGTCAAGTATCAAATCAATTGGAACAAGGTAGATCGATCTCATAACAAGGCAGATCGATCTCCTTAAGCTTTCGTCTAGAAGAAATCGATCTCTTATAAGGAACCGATCGATCTCCAAATGTCTCGGGTTGAAACAGATTGATCTCCTCTTTACTAACAGATCGATCCTCCAAAGAATTCTGCTTGCAACAGATCGATCTCATCATGAAGAGCATATCGATCTGGTAGTAGTTATGTTAGGAAAAAGGACTACCAAACCATGCAGAGATTGATCTCCACATGGGACCAGATCAATCTCATGTCTCTACATCTATAGAAAGAGCATGGGATTGGACTGAAAATCAGACTTTCTTTCCTACCAAACTCGCACATATCCTTTTCTCTCAAAGAATCAAGTTTTCTCACTCTAAATATCACTACATTCCAGCCAGATTTGGAATAAGCTCAAGAAGGGGAAGTTGTTCCTTAAAATAAGGATAACAACATACCCAAAAAATCACATTTTGGTTTGATTAAGAGGAGGAGAGTAGACTACCACAAGTTTGACCAAGGAAAAAGCTAAGTTGGGTAAGTCTTCAAAACTCTCAACTCCAAGCATGATGTTTTAAGTTATTTTAGGAGTTGATGGATGTATATTGTGTTAGTAGGATATGGCTAGGATGCTTAGAACTCACTTGACCAAAAATACATCTAGAATAGCAATAGATTGAGTTTGCTATCGAGATGATCTTGGAACACTATGATATTAGTGGTGTTGAGTGAATGATTTTAGATGAATTTACAAAGAAAGATTAAGGTGAAATATGATAAAAAGGGCTGTGAAAGCATGAGTAAGTAAGTAAATGACAATGTGGATGTTTAGAAGAAGAAGGGGAAAATGACTTAATGATTTATGCATGTAGATTGGAATACGTTGAGACTCGATTAACCCGGATCACAAACGGAGCAAACGAGACAAAGGAAATACAAGTGCGATTTGAGGTAAGGAATTATATGTTAGCGAAGAGATATTTGTATGTATTTTATAGCGATTTTAGTAGTTATGACGCTAGTGATATTATGTTTAGCTATTGTGCAATGAAGTGATATGAAATTGTGAAAATGGGATGCAGTAAGGAAAACAGCATGACATGCATGTTTTTATTATCTTTACAACTATATGTTGTTTTTATGACTGAGAAATGATGATGGATAGGCTAGCTAGTTTTACATGTTTAGCGTGGAACGACATGCTACGTTAATAAACATGGTTTGAGTCTTTAAAAGAGAAAAATAACCTCATATCAGATTTGGGATGTGAGTTTGTGTTGGAGACTTAGCTCAGACTGGTTTTTATGATTTGAATATGCTGGAGTTATTACTCGCATATGTTTTCCTGATTTAACAAATCGTGCTAGAGCGTAGCTTGTACATGGTTTTATGGTGTTGATAATGTGCTGGAGCATAGCTCGCACAATGATTGGAGATGATAAAGTGCTAGAAGCAGTTGCTCGCATTGAGAGATACCACGCTGGAGCTTTACGGAGACTGTGTGTCACGTTGATTCTACTCGCCTGGTATATGAGACATGGTTTAGGATGATGAGTCCATTGGAGTAGGGTGGATGGATGGGGTCCACGAGTGTATGATGTACCGTTTAGTTGTCCAGGGAATACTATGTACCGTGATGTGTGCACACGAGTACGAGTATCGCGTAGATGACACAAGGAGCCGAAGAGTACGACTGACCCATCCCCTTTCAGGCGAGTGATGCCCTGTGCACACCTGATCAGTGAGGCCTGGGATCATTGACTATGGCCATATGTCGTGGATATTTGTTTGCCTAAAATCCCCTACCTGTCTCAGATATAAGAGAAATTTGAGAAAATCAAAAAAAAGAGAAATTTGGTGAAAAGAAATTATTTGTAAAAAGAAAAGAGATATTATGATTTGATAAATATCTTGATTTAAATGCTTGTGCTGGGATAGCACTGTTTTATGACATGTTTTCAAATGGAAGTATTGAGCATTGGTTTTTATGAAAATGCCTATGAGAGAAGAATGTTTAAATGCCTTTTTTTCCATTAATATTTTCATTTATAATGAAAGATGATTTTGTTGATCATGCATGGGCTATGTAGATAGTACAGTATCTACATATTAGCATTCTTTTCCTTACTGAGCTATGGTTTGCTCATCCCACTATTTTTCCCCCTCCAGATACTGAGAAGTAGAACAGTGCGGTGGTCTCCAGATTAGTTTTGTGTTGGTCAGCTCCCACCGGTTACTAAGGTATAAGAAATGTATACACATAAGCATTTTGTATTTATCATATTGTATCACACAGTCATACATTGAAAATGAGGAAAATTGTATAGGGATGCTATGTAAAGATATTATATTATACAATCGATTTTGTATATCAATACACATGACTGGGAGCTTGTGTTAAAGTTTTAAATATTTCTACTTTAAAAATATGAAATTAGTAGTTACATTGGCTCACAACCCAACCGTAAGTGGTATAGGTATGGATGAAGGCACCCGGAGTCGGGGTGTGACAGAATTTGGTATCAGAGCAAGGTTGGTTTGATGTTAGTCGATGTTTAGGACTAAGAAAATGTACATCCCCAAGTCACTATGCGATATTTAGATACAAATGTGTATATGGAACTAGTAGTGATCTTAGAGTTTGTTATAAATGAAGGAAAGTCAACAGGCTTGTGAGCTATGCCTGAGAGACACCGCAAGAGGGGAGAGAGCTTACGAGCTCAAAGGCGAAATGATAGGACTGAGAGACATAGTAAATCATCCTCTAGTCGAGAACCTCATGATCAGACAGAGACTCTCGATCCTCGGGTAGCCAGATTAAAGGAAGATATGTGTACGATGATGACCATGATGGGTCAGATCATGTCTAGATTGGAGGGTATACCCGGTACAGCAGGACAGGCTGCACCAAATCCCCCAGCAGCTGCACCTGAACCTAAGAATACTGCACCTGCACAATCCGAACAAGATAGAACATGAGGTCCCCCTATTCGACAAGTTCCTCATCCAATGGCCCCACAGCAGTGTGATGATGATGATGATGATGATCTGGGGCATGGTTATGACTGTGATATGGAGAGGTTGACGCATTTTATGGACTTTAAGCCTCCTTCTTTTAGTGGGGTAAAGGATCCAACAATGGCTGAGAATTGGATAAGTCATATGGAGAAGTTGTTTGATTTTTGTAGGTGTTCGGCTACGAAAGGAGTAGCGCTTGCGGCCTTTGTATTGAGAGGCAAAGCAAAGCACTGGTGGAAGTTCACCAAGCTTATGTTGAGAACTCAGGGCACAGCGATCACATGGGATATGTTTTTGGGTGCTTTTAGAGAACAATATATCCCAGATACTGCTCGACGAAGGCTACAAATGGAGTTTTTGAATCTGACTCAAGGGAGCCGAACAGTGGATGAGTACGAGTCACGATTCACATCATTGGGTCGGTATGATCTGGACTCTATCAAGAATGAAGCCATAAGGGTCCGTAGTTTTGTTGATGGACTAAGGCCTTCGATTCGAGTTAAACTGGCTTTGTTTGATGTTGCTACATATAGAGAAGCTCTACGACGGGCCCAGTTGTGTGAGCAGAACTATGACCTGTATATTTCAGAGTTCAGTTGGGGTAAGGACAAGGGTCCGAGGAAACTGAGAGATGGAAAGAGTGCCACGTTTGGTCGGATAGGTGCTGGTAAGCGTCAGAGAGATGCAGATGAGTCACAGAAGAAGGCTGCTAGACCTTTTATGTATCTGACCCTAACACCAACCAAGGGTATAGTGATTGGTGGACCCCAATCGACTACTGATCAGTACAGAGTATGTGACCGATATCATGGTAGTAGGCCCTGTCATTTTCAGGGTACACGATGCTTCAGATGTGGTAGGTTTGGGCACAATGCAAGGGATTGTCCAGAAGCAGTTGAGGTAGTCCCGCAGAAGGGCAAGGAGCTAGAGAAAGCTCCTACAGTTACACCTCTTGTAAGGAAGAGAACAACGGCTGAAGAAAAAAGGAAGTAAGTTGTGGGTCAAGGTAGGGTATATGCGATAGACCCAGCCTCAGCAGATACCTCTTCTAAGGTAATAAGAGGTACAATCTTGATTTTCGATTTGTAAGCTATAACTTTATTTGATTCTGGTGCTACGCATTCCTTTATATTGCCTGCATGTGCATCAAAGTTAACAGGTTTTGTAAGACCCATGTACTTGAATAGGACCTTATTAATAAGTACTCCAATGAGAGTTAGTCAATTAGTTTAACAAGTATATAAAGATTGCAAAGTAAGAGTAAGAGATAAGTGTACGATAGCTAATATGATTTTGTTGAATATGTATGACCTTGATGTATTCTTGGGAATGGATTGGTTAGCTACCAATCATGCTGTCTTAGATTGCCACTCTAAGCCTATTACATTTTCTTTACCCTAGGAATTTGTTGTAAAATTTTATGAAAAGTAATGAAATCCTGATTTTATAGCAAGTAAAGTGCATTGGTACATAAATGACGTAAATATTATTTTGAAGGTTTTATTGCTTATGTGGTGGATTTGAACAAAACATGCCTGAATATAGATGGCATTCCAGTGGTTAGAGAATTCCCTTATATCTTTTCAGACAACCTACCGGGATTGCCACCGGATAGAGAAATGGAATTTGGTATAGACTTGACACCTGGAACAGAGCAAATATCCAAACCTCCATATAGGATGGCTCCAGTTGAACTAGAGGAATTAAGGAAGCATTTGCAAGATATGCTAGATAAGGGATTTATAAGACCGAGCATCTCACCATGGGGAGCCCCGGTATTATTTATAAAGAAGAGAGATGAGAGCCTTAGGTTATGTATTGATTATCGGATGTTGAACAAGGCTACCATAATGAATAAGTATCCCTTGCCGCTTATTGATGATTTGTTGGATCAGCTTCGAGGAGCACAGATTTTTTCCAAGATAGATATGAGGTATAGGTACCATCAACTGAAGATTCAGAAGGAAGATGTGCCCAAAACAGCTTTTCGCACTCACTATGGTCATTATGAATTCCTGGTGATGCCTTTCGGGTTGACAAATGCGCCAGCAGCTTTTATGGCTCTAATGAATGATGTATTCAAGCCATACCTAGATCAATTTGTGATAATATTCATCGATGATATATTGGTGTATTCTAGATCCAGGGAAGATCACGAGCAGCACTTAAGGATTGTTTTGCAAACCCTCCGAGAGAGAAAGTTGTATGCCAAACATAGTAAATGTGACTTTTGGCTAGAGTAGATTTCCTTTCTGGGCCATGTTGTATCGAAGGATGGGGTGTCAATAGATCCATCCAAGATTGAGGCTATTGTTCAGTGGGAAAAGCCCAGGACAGTCACAGAGATCAGAAGCTTTTCGGGTTTGGCAGGTTACTATAGGAGATTTGTAGAGGGTTTCTCTAGATTGGCTACTTCGTTGACACGTCTTACGAGGAAAAATGTGGAGTTTGCATGGTATGAAGCGTGTGAGAGGAGTTTTCAAGAACTTAAGCACAGATTAACCACCGCGCCAGTCCTCACCGTTTCTAACAGCCTCGAAGACTTTTCTGCTTACATAGATGCTTCATACCAAGGATTGGGCTGTGTTTTGGTGCAAAATGGAAGGGTAGTTGCTTATGGATCCAGACAGTTGAAACATCAATAGAAAAACTATCTCACTCACGATTTAGAGTTGGTGGCCATAGTATTTGCATTAAAGATATGGCGCCACTACTTGTATGGTGAGAGATTTCATATCTTTACAGATCACAGGAATATTAGTATCTGTTCTCACAGAAGAAGTTAAATATGAGATAGAGAAGGTGGTTAGAACTCCTCAAATACTATAGTTGTGAGATTTTGTACCACCCGGGAAAGGCGAATGTGGTTGCTGATGCACTGATCAGAAAGAGTCTCGGATTGGTATCATATATGATGGCTAGGAAGGACGAGCTGTTGAACAATTCACGAACCTTAGTTTGGATATGACCCCACTTGAAATTGGCAGTTATGGGGTTTTCAGCCAGCTTTAGGTTAGAACCGGAGTTGATTGAGAGAATCCGACAAGGTCAGCATAATGATCAATGGTGTATTGATGTAATTAGTCAAATTCAGAAAGGGGAGGGTACCGATTTTATATTGAGTCCAGATGGAATACTAAGGTTCAGAAATAGAATATGTGTCCCTAAGGATTCAGAGCTTAGGAAGTTGATTTTATCAGAGGCTCACTCATCATAATACACAGTACATCCAGGGAGCAGTAAAATGTACCAAAATCTTTGGAAAGTATATTGGTGGTCTGGAATGAAAAGAGATATAGCTGAGTATGTTGCTAGATGTCTCATCTGTCAGCAGGTTAAGGTAGAGCATCAGAAACCTGAAGGATTATTGCGACCTCTATCGATACCGACATGAAAGTGGAAGCACGTCACCATAGATTTTGTGATGAGATTATCGAGAACCCGTAAGAACCAGGATGCTATTTGGGTTATAGTAGATCGGTTAACGAAATTGGCACACTTTTTAGCTATGAGATCTACAGATACTTTGAGTGCATTAGCGAACTTGTATGTACGAGAAATAATGAGATTGCATGGAGTCCCAGTGAGTGTTGTTTCTGATAGGGATGCCCGTTTCACTTCTCACTTTTGAGGACATTTTTAGGAAGCGATGGGGACCCAATTGAGCTTTAACACCGCTTTCCATCCTCAGACAGATGGTCAGTCAAAGAGAACTATACAGACCATAGAGGATATGTTGAGAGTGTGTGTGTCGAATTTTATAGGCTCATGGGACGATCACTTACCACTGATTGAGTTTGCCTACAACAACAGTTATCACTCAAGTATTAGTATGGCCCCCTATGAGGCACTATATGGTCGTAGATGCCGATCACCTATTGGTTGGGAAGAGGTTGGTGACAGACAGCTGCTCGCTCCAGATTTGGTTAGACAAGCCTTAGAGGATGTCCAAATAATATGTGAGAGGTTACGAACGGCTCAAAGTTGACAAAAGAGCTATGCTGACAGGAGACGGAGACCACTTGAGTTCGCTGTGGGTAAGTCTGTATTCTTGAAAGTATCTCCTTCTAAGGGAATAACGAGATTCGAGAAGAAAGGAAAATTAAATCCTCGTTATATCGGTCCCTTTGAGATTTTGGATAGAATGAGAGCTAGGGCATATAGGCTAGCCTTACCACCTAAGCTAGAAGAGGTTCACAATGTTTTCCATGTTTCCATGCTCCGGAAATACCATCCGGATCCAGCACATGTAATTAGTTATGAGCCATTGGAGCTCAAGGAGAATATGTCATACATAGAGAAATCGATTCGGATACTGGATAGAAAAGAAAAGGTGTTGCGAAACAAGTCGATTTCATTAGTTAAGGTCTTGTGGCAACATCATACATCAGAGGAAGCCACCTGGGAGTTAGAGGACCTGATGAAGGAGAAATATCCCTAACTTTTTAAGGAATGAACTTGATTCAATTTGGAGGACCAAATTTTCTAAGGAGGGGAGAAATGTAATGCCCATAGTTTTACGCGTATTTCCTATGAGGCTAGGATGTATATGCACATTGTTACAAGTGTATAGATAATAAAGGATGTAGGGATTATGAAATCTAATGTATCATCCATGATTTCAAGTTGTGTTCACCAGTTTTATTGCCTATAAATTATATGAAATGGATGCTATTATACATTGGTTGTGTACGGAATGTAAAAGGAGGTATTCGACAATTAAGGATGAATTACACATTTGGAAATCTGAAGAAAATTGCAGTAATGAGGATGCAGGGGAGGAGAAGATCAATCTCCCATGAAGGAGAGATCGATCCCCTCTCACGAAATGTCAAGTATCAAATCAATTGGAACAAGGCAGATCGATCTCATAACAAGGCAGATCGATCTCCTTAAGTTTCTGTCTGGAAGAAATCGATCTCTCACAAGGAACCGATTGATCTCCAAATGTCTCAGGTTGAAATAGATCGATCTCCTCTTTACTAACAGATCGATCCTCCAAAGAATTCTGCTTGCAACAGATCGATCTCATCATGAAGAGCAGATCAATCTGGTAGTAGTTATGTTAGGAAAAAGGACTACCAAACCATGCAGAGATCGATCTCCACAAGGGACCAGATCGATCTCATGTCTCTGCATCTATAGAAAGAGCATGGGATTAGACTGAAAATCAGACTTTCTTTCCTACAAAACCCGTACCTATCCTATTCTCTCGAAGAATCAAGTTTTCTCACTTTAAATATCACTACATTCCAACTAGATTTGGAATAAGCTCAAGAAGGGGAAGTTGTTCCTTGAAGTAAGGAGAACAACATACCCAAAAAATCACATATTGGTTTCATCATGAGGAGGAGAGTAGACTACCACAAGTTTGACCAAGGAAAAAGCTAAGTTGGGTAAGTCTTCAAAACTCTCAACTCCAAGCATGACGTTTTAAATGATTTTAGGAGTTGATGGATGTATATTGTGTTAGTAGGATATGGCTAGGATGCTTAGAACTCACTTGACCAAAAATACGTTTAGAAGAGCAATAGATTGAGTTTGCTATTAAGATGATCTTGGAAAACTATGATATTAATGATGTTGAGTGAATGATTTTAGATGAATTTACAAAGAAATATTAAGGTGAAATATGATAAAAAGGGCTGTGAAAGCATAAGTAAGTAAGTAAATGACAATGTGGACGTTTAGAAGAAGAAGAGGAAAATAACTTAATGATTTATGTGTGTAGATTGGAATACCTTGAGACTCGATTAACCCGGATCGCGAACGGAGCAAACGAGATGAAAGAAATACAAGTACGATTCGAGGTTAGGGATTGTATGTTAGCGATAGAGATATTTGTACATATTTTACATATTATGTTTAGCTATTGTGTCATGAAGTGATATGAAATTGTGAAATGTATTATGGTATATATTGTGAAAATGGGATGCGGTAAGGAAAACAACATGACATGCATGTTTTTATTATCTTTACAACTATATGTTGTTTTTGTGACTGAGAAATGATTATGGATAGGCTGGCTAGTTTGACGTGTTTAGTGTGGAACGACATGCTACGTTAATAAACATGGTTTGTGTAACGCCCCGGAAGCGCGGAAATAGGGGCTAACTTTTTTCCTTTAAATATTATTTTTCTACTTAGGTTGCATTCCTGTACAGTATAGGTTACTTCTTTTCTTTCTTTACTTATTCTTTTAACCATTTAATTTTACCAAAAATTTCGGTAGCATAACCTTTTATAATATATCCTATCCCCCTGCAGGTAAACGCAGTTTATATTCGCAAGGCAGTTGATTTTATTTCTTAAACTTATTACTTTCAACTCTACATTTTTACTACTACAACTTCCACATCCATACTCAGTATCATCGACATTTCATTCACATCCCAAAATGTTTACAAAATAATCCATAAAACAACTAATTACATCCCAAAAGTATTTATATACAATCCAGTATCTGTACAATATACATGTCTGGGAATAAATATCCGATGATATACCTGAGCTAGTACTGAAAGTAGTCTGGGAGGCACTGAATCCACCAACTACTCACGTACGTGTAAATGGCTGAATAATCTCACTGCAGGTACTCTGAAATGGGAGAGGAGAAGGGGTGAGCTTCTGGGGAAAAGCTCAGTAAGGTATGCATTTAAAACAATTCTAACCATTAAAAACAATAAGAAAATCAGAATAAACATACTTCCGTACATACATACTTAGAAAACCATTTTACATGCTTACTTTAAAATACATCATACTTCATCAAAACGTTGTACGTACTTTCATATACTAAAACATTATACATACTTTCTTTATTAAAATATTATACATCAAAACATAGAGACTAGGCTATTTCAACATAGTTATCATACAACATATCATATCCTCAGTAGAGGTAATAATACCTATGGCCATGGTAAGGACTGTAGACTGGATCAGGGTCGTACAGTGGTTCTAATATAATATCTCAATCACACTAGCACACAGCTAAGGCACGGGCACCAGTGGCACACACCGTGCAGTTACAAGATACTTCGGAAATAGACACCACATGTAGTGAAAAAAAACAACACCACTAAGGCGGAATAGACACTACACTGGTGAATCTAAACTAATACTACGTGTGGCGGAGCCAGGACACCACAAGTAGCAAGTATGATTATGCACTCAGCATATACTAATAGTAGCCTGTCGTCTCAAAATTCTTACTTTCATACTTACTTACTTACTTTCATATGGAAACTTTAATCATCAAATCATATCATAATTCATACAAAATATGTATATCTATTTTATTTATACAAAATAAGTGAAAACCATGATTTTAGTATCTAAAAACGGTTTATTATTCCTTTTGGACTTAAACCGAGAAAGTATGGTTTTCAAACAGATTTCTTTATACGATTTTCAAGTCATTTATGAACAATAAAGAGATATAGGAGGTTAGTACTATTTTAAATTGCATCCCTTACCTCAACGGAGCTAAAACAGCATTACTCTGTCGGGGTCTGAGTTTACCTCGTTTTGCGTGCCAAATTCTCGAGCTGCCCAAAATGATACCAAATTATCAAATATTGTTTGATTTCATCTCAACATATCCAAATATGTATTTATCACCTTAAGAGTTGACCAAATTTGACCTTTTTGTCAACTTTTCCTATTATTTTCGGTTTTACCGATCTAAGTGCCGGTTTAAGCTATTTTATCCAATTTAATCATTCTAACTTCACATTCACAATCTTAATAACCTACATACCCATTCATATCCATAATCCACACTTTATCAATCCAATTCTTACAAATTCTCACACCTTTCGATTTTTCACTAAACTAAGCTATAAATCGAACTTTTTCGGTATAAATTCAACTGTTAACAACCTTGAATTCATCCAAAATTGATCATTTCCACAACTTAAGCATGCTGATCAGAACTACACACTTCCATATAAATTATTTCTTAACATTCTACTTAACTAAAAATCCTTAAAAATCATCAAACATAAACATATCTCATCATCTTCATCATCAATCAAGTTTCTCTCACCTTTGACCAAAGTTGACCAAGTTTTTGATCTTCCAAACAAATACTCAGCTGTAATTAAACATGTATATGGCTTATAATCATCAAAAACTACAAGAAAAACCAACTAAAAACTTTCAAAAATCAAACTTTCTCTCACCTCAAAACAGGGCAGATTCTGCCCCTGTTCTTCTCTCTAAGTTTTTACCTAGTAAATGAACTCCTTTATGGATGGATTTTTATATGTTATATATGATTGAAAGGGGAATATTTCATCCTTCTTGGCCAGAGTCCAAATCGGCCTGGAAAGGGGTCGAAAAAATTAAAGAATGGGAGAGCTACAGTAACGCCTGCGGAACTTTCGGGAGGGAGGTGAGAGCGAGTGGGAGCTGTTTTCTGGGTGTTTTCAGAGCCCTATGAAAGATACATAAGTCTAGTTTTGTTTCCTAAAAGGCTGGGTTTAAATCATATCTGTAGATAGGTCAAAATTGGGCTTTTCCTAATAGTTATCCAGTTCACTGGGTTGGGGTAGCCCATTGGTCAGTTTTAGAAAATCTATGAAAAATAGTTCTGGTCCATTTTCTTCCAAATTTCCACTTCTCAAGTGTGATACTATGTCTCTAGTATCTCTCATAAAAATTTGGAACCCACTTTTTTAAGAAATTTTTCCCGATTGGGCCCATTTTACACAACTTGGTCATTACCGAACAATGTAACTTAAGGTTTTCGGTTTACTTTAAAAATTCATTTGATCACCGAAACCTCCATATCTCCAGTCAATTTTCATTCCTCATATAAATTATGCCTTATAATAATTTCCTATAGCCTCGGAATAATTTTCATGAATTTCTAAAATTTATTTTGAATTTATTTCTATTTCTAGGCTCATTTGCTCGGTTTAGTGTAAACCCGAGTTTTACAAATTTTTTAACTTCTAATGTATTAGTTTCACTTTCTAATCATCATAACATACCTAAAATTATACTTTATTGAAAAGTACTTAAATTTGAGATCTTACCTCGAAACACGTGCCTCGATCTTCATGCCACTATCCCGGGCATCTCGATCTTTCTACGCCCTGTATAAACATTTACACAAGTTTTAAACTTCTCGATTTATCTTAAAATGAACAATAGCATGAAAATTTGGGTCTCACAGTTTGAGTCTTTAAAAGAGAAAAATAGCCTCCTATCAGATTTAAGATGTGAGTTTGTGTTGGAGCCTTAGCTCACATCGGTTTTGATGATTTGACTATGCTGGAGTTTTTACTCTCATATGTTTTCCTGATTTAACAAACCGTCTTGGAGCGTAGCTCGCACATGGTTTTATGGTGTTGATAATGTGCTGGTGCTTAGCTCGCACAATGATTTGAGATCATACAGTGCTAGAAGCAGTTGCTCGCACTGAGAGGTACCACGCTGGAGCTTTGCGGAGACTGTGTGTCACGTTGATTCTGCTCGCCTGGTATATGAGACATGGTTTAGGATAATGAGTCCATCGGAGTAGGGTGGATAGATGGGGTCTACGAGTGTACGTTGTACCGTGTTGTTGTCCGAGGATTACTATGTACCGTGCTGTGTGCACGTGAGTACGAGTATCGCGTAGATAACACACGGAGTACGTTGTACTGTGAGTATATGTGATATGATAAAGAAGATGATGATAATGATTGAGATGAGCCGAAGGGTAGGACTGATCCATCCCCCTTCAGGCGAGTGATACCCTGTGCGCACCTGATCAGTGAGGTCTGGGATCACTGACTATGGTCATATGTCGTGGATATTTGTTTGCCTAAAATCCCCTACCTGTCTCAGAGATAAGAGAAATTTGAGAAAATCAGAAAAGAGAGAAATTTGATGAAAAGAAATGATTTGTAAAAAGAAAAGAGATATTATGATTTGAGAAATTTCTTGATTTAAATACTTGTGCTGGGATAGCATTATCTTATGACATGTTTTCAAATGGAAGCATTGAGCATTGGTTTTTATGTAAATGCCTATGAGAGATGAATGTTTAAATGCCTTTTTTCCATTAATATTTTCATTTATAATGAAAGATGATTTTGTTGATCATGCATGGGCTATATAGATAGTACAGTATCTACCTATTAGCATTCTTTTCCTTACTGAGCTGTGGTTTGCTCATCCCACTATTTTTCCCCCTCCAGATACTGAGAAGTAGAACAGTGCGATGGTCTCCAGATTTGTCACGCCCTCCTCTCACACATGACTTACCAAAAACCACAATAAATTTTTCGTTTTTTTCTTACCTTTCTCTCCTCAACAGTTAGGCTGTGATTAGTCATTAGTCTTTTCATCCACACATACCTTACCATTCTTTTTCGTATCACACATACATGTCATTATAAATATTTATTGACTGTACGTACACGTTTCTTATAAGTAAATTCATATACTTTAATATAATTACATCCCCAATATTAAAACGTGTACATCACTGTGTTTATACATTGTTCAGATACAAAAGAGTACGCATCGTGTATACCTTTCGCTAGATGGGGAATGACAGAGGTCAAAAGGAATGCTATACCGCAGCCTACTCAATCTACTGACGATGATCTGTAAAAAGGGGGGAAAATGAAAGGGGTGAGCTAACTGGCTCAGTAAGGAAATCAGGCAAGCAAGTAGACATCCATACTATCTACTGAAAATATTGCTTTGCCTTTCCTTCTCTCAATTCAAAAGCATGTTTCAAAATATATTTAATAATAGTACAAATTTAAAATCCCATGTACTAAACACATGCTTAGTTATAAATCATAAGCATTCATTCAAAACAGTGCATTTTTATCATTTCGGAATGCCTTTATATAAAATATGCCATTTACATTCAAAACACAGTAAATATGGCATTTCACAACACAACACAAAAATCGGGTTCCGACCCATCCCTCAGGTCTACCCGTATCATAAATAAATGTGATATATCATGCGAGACTCAGTGGCTAAATGCAATATCTCCTGGACTATGGTCATATCCTAACGTGTGAAATCCTAGGCAACACAGTACTTGGTGTGCGGGTTATCACTGTTGTAACGGGAGGAGGGTCAGTCCATCACAACCGTCTGCTATCAACAACTCTCCTCCACAACTCCACAACAACACACGGTACAGTGTACTCCATGCCACACGCACGGTACAACGTACACCCATGGACCCTGCCTCATGGTCCCCACCTGCCATAGGTCTTAGCCCTTACACCACGGAATAATCAATGCCACGTCTCTAAATCCACGTGCGAACATCTCCAGTGTGACACTCAGTCTATATGAGGAAATCGTCACGGTTTTTCTAACATATCTATATATCACGTAAAAACTACAGTGCGTGTATTAAGTGTGACTCACAGTTAACGCTCTGCCTCTAAACACTGTATATGCATGTCAGAACATAAAACACTAGTGCGAGTAAACCTCCAGCACTAGGTCATGCATAGATCTCATTTAAATTAAGTACGAGCAAATCGCTCGAGTACTATGTCATGTATAAATCATGAAGAATCGAGTACGAGCAACTCTCCAGTACTCTGTCATGCATCTCATGTAAAACTCGAGTACGAGCTAATCGCTCCAGCACTCTATCATGCACAAATCACATAAAACTGAGTACGAGCAATGCTCCAGTACTCTATCATGCATGTCAAATAAATGTGGCGCGAGTCTCACTCTAGCACTAATGTATGTGAAAAACATCTGAAATCAAGTGCGAGCTGTGCTCCAGCACGATTGTTTTCACATAGTTCGGTAGATGTCTCTTTGAAAATAGGGATGTTTCAAAACATGAAAATCAGCACTATAAAGTGTGCTTAGTCTACATCGACCTTAAAACATTAGTTCATCTACGTACTTTTCTACTACACAACAGTAAAAACACTCAAAAACATTGTTTTCATGCTTTTTCAACTTTTCCCGAAAAGTTGACTTTTTGCCTAACTAGGGGCAAAATCATAATTTACCCATATCGGATCCCTATAAATATTATTGATTTTCTCTGACCCTCAACCAATTTCAGTGAATGTAAAAGTAGACGAAAATGCGCACAGATATCTCTAACTACTTGCAAAAGTCCCTTACCTCGGATCACGTCGCGTGACCTCACTTTCTCTACGCTGCTCAAATCTCGCAGTCCGGTCAACTCTCAATATGACTCCGAAGATGCATTTAACCATTCACTGGGTTAATTATACTTTTCCTATTGTATTACACATTTAATACAGTCTATTTCACTTAAATGGGCATGTTTACTCTTATTAGGCCTTAAACACTTTAATTGGGCCTAACTCTGTCTTAAACTCGTTTTCCATTTATTAATTCCCTTCATTAGGGTCTATTAGCTCATTGGGCCTATCAATACCCATTAGGCTTTGTTTCAAACTCTTTGGATAGCTCGTATATCATTTATGACAGTTAATTCAAAAATTCAGATATAATTTATTTTATGCAGAAATTAATCTGAAATCTGCAAACTAAATTCAAATTGCGCAATAATCATATTATTGTCGTAAATGAGCTTTACTTACCCCAAATTATGCGATGGTGCACAAATCGAAGTTCGATCAGCTCATGTTCGAAATTTATCGTCGAACTGCACAATTTGTATATTAAATTTCGGGTAAATTTTTTATCAAATACAATTTAAATTAACTTTTTCGAAAATCAATTTGGTCAATTTGACCGCGTGTCGACTTACCCATAATCTGAGGTAGTTCCAGGGATTTCCTCTCTTTTTTTTTCTTTTTCCTTTTTCTTTTTCTTCTTTTTCATCTTTTTCTCCTTGGCTGAACCGGTCCGATCCGGTTCAGCTTAGTTTCCTTCCGCTGAATCGGCTGTCCGGTTCAGTCTCCTTTTGCCGTTTCGGCGTCATCCGGACGGTTCTTTGCACACTGCTAACGCTGTTCAGCTCGTCTCGGGCAGGAGAACACTCGATTGGCCTTGGATGGGGTCAAATCACGTCGATGACCGTCAGATTTGCCTTCTCCTCTTTTCGACAATTCCTTCACCGATCTGCCTTTTCAGGCGTCGTCGACGCGTCGCGGCTGCTGGTGGGTTGCGCGGTCGTCCACTCTCTTCGTTGGCCCCTCGCCTGGCCACTGGGTTGTCGGATGGTCGTCGGTGATAGAGAACCGATTCTCGGTTTCTCTGTTTCCTTTCTTCAGTTTTCCTTTCGTGTTTTCTTCAGATTCTGTTTCTTTTTTATTATTTTTAATTTATATTTATAATTTATTTTATTATTATTTTAATCATTTAAAATACATTAAAAATTCAAAATATCTTCAAAAAATCTTATTTTATTCATTTAATCAATAAACAAATTTATCAGTCTTCTTTTATCTTTTCGGTATATTTTTCCAATATTTTCAAGATAATTTTTCTGAGGTGAAAATTCCGATTAATTCCAATAAATTCATATATTGATCAATTAGACTCAAAATTCAATATTTTCCTCGTTATTGATCAAGATTTCTCAAATCCATATTTTTAAATGAAATTTTCTTATCGAATTTATACCGGATTTCAGTCTTTTGACCATTTTATCCCTGCACTTGTTCGGAACCAATTTAACCCGACTTTCCTTCATAAACCAACTATCTTTTCTTATTTTAACTTCTTATTTTCAGTCAACTTGATTTCGATCCCTTTTTAGCTTGGCCTATGGCCATCTCGGCCCTTATTTGGCTTTGATGTAGCTTACATGCATTTTTATTCTTTAATTATCAATTGCATGATAGTAAATACTCTTCTTATGATTCAACCATGAAAATAAAGTGTTCATACACATAGAAAAATCAGGAACAAGCTACATACATAAATTGACAACACGGGTCTGACAATCCTCCCCAACTAAAAGAATTTGGTCCTCCAAATTAGAACCAAAACAATCATCAAACAACTAGGGGTGCTTCTCTCGCATCAAGCTCTCTAACTCCCAAGTAGCCTCCTCGAAAGTGTGATGCTGCCATAGAACCTTCACTAACCCGATAGTCTTCGACCTCAAAACCTTCTCCTTCCTATCCAATATCTGAATCGGTCTCTCAACATATGACATGTCCTCACTGAGCTCCAACGACTCATAACTAATCACATGTGCCGGATCCGGGTGATACTTCCAAAGCATCGAAATGTGGAAGACGTTATGCACGCCTGACAAATCTAGTGGTAATGCCAACCTATAGGCCTTATCTCCCACTCAATCAAGTATCTCAAAGGGTCTAATGTAGCGAGGACTCAGCTTACCCGTCTTCCCAAACTTCGCTATACCCTTGGAAGGAGAAACCTTCAAAAACACGGACTCACTGACTGCGAACTCAAGTAGCCTATGTCTCCTGTTAGCATAGCTCTTCTGTCGACTCTGAGCTATCCTCAATCTCTCAACTATCAACCGGACATCCTCAGTTGCCTGTGTAACGAAATCAGGAGCAAAACGTTTTCGGTCACCCACTTCTTTCCACCCAATAGGGGAACAACATCTACGGCCATACAAGGCCTCATACGATGCCATCCCGATACTCGAATGATAACTGTTGTTATAAGCGAACTTGGCTAGTGGCAAGTGATCATCCCAGGAGCCTCGAAAGTCTAGAACACATGCTCTCAACATATCCTCCAGAGTCTGTATAGTCCTCTCTGACTGACCAGCTGTCTGAGGATGGAAAGCTGTGCTCAAACTCAACTGGGTTCCCATGGCTTCTTGAAAATGTTCCCAAAAGTGTGAAGTGAAGCGGGAATCCCTATCAAAGACTATGCTCACTGGAATACCATGTAACCTCACTACCTTGCGTACATACAATCCTACCAACGTACTCAGAGTATCGGTAGCTCTCATAGCTAGAAAGTGGGCTGACTTCGTGATTTTTGGGTCCTCGGTAAACCCATCACGAAATCCATGGTGATGTGCTCCCATTTCTATGTCAGTATAGGTAGAGGCTGCAATAACCCTGCAGGTCTCTGATGTTCTACCTTCACCTGCTGACATACAAGACATCTCGCCATAAAATCCGCCACATCTTTCTTCATACCTGACCACCAGTACACCTTTCGGAGGTTCTGATACATCTTGCCACTCCTCGGATGCAACGTGTACTCGATGAATGAGTTTTTGACAATATCAATCTCTTGAGCTCTAGGTCCTCGGGAACACACAGTCTACCTTTGAACCTCAGTAGTCCATCAGAACTCAACTCAAAATCAGTCACTGTGCCCCTTTGCATCTGACCCATCACATCGATACAATACAGATCAGTCTGCTGAGCCTATCTGATCCTGTCCAACAGATCCAGCTCTAAGCGTAGACTCGTAATCATACAATCTGCATCCATGTCCGAAGGTACAACTCCCAAATTGAGGCTAGCAAACTGCTCTAGCAACTCATGCTCCCTAACTATCATATACGATACCATCTCAAGGTTCTTCCTACTCAAAGTATCCGCTACAACATTAGCCCTACCCGGATGATAAAGTATCTCATAATCATAGTCCTTTAGAAGCTCTAGCCATCTTCTCTGTCTCATGTTTAGCTCCTTCTGTGAGAACAGGTACTCGAGGCTCTTATGGTCGGTAAATATCTGAAACTTCTCGCCATACAAGTAGTGGTGCCATACCTTCAACGCAAACACTACTGCTACCAACTCCAAATTATAGGTCGGATAGTTCTTCTCATGGTCCTTCAGCTATCTGGATCCATAAGCAACTACCCTCTCATCCTGCATCAACACACAGCCCAGTCCCTGATGCGAAGCATCGGTATATACTGAAAATCCTCCTGAGCTGGTAGGAATAGTAAGAATCGGAGCGGTGGTCAATCGACTCTTCAGCTCTTAAAAACTCCTCTCACAATCCTCGTCCCACACGAATGCAATACTCTTCCAAGTGAGACGCGTCAACGGAGTAGCCAACTTCAAAAATTCCTCAACGAATCTCCGATATTACCCTACTAAACCCAGAAAACTCTGATCTCAGTAACTGTCCTCGGTTGTTCTCACTGAACTACAGTCTCGATCTTGGATGGATCTACTAATACACCATCCCTCGACATTACGTGTCCCAAAAATGAAATCTTTGTCAACCAAAAGTCACACTTACTGAGTTTAGCATACAGCTGCTGCTCTCGTAGAGTCTGCAATACGATCTTGAGGTGCTGCTCATGCTCCTCCTAATATCTCGAATATACCAAATGTCATCGATGAAGACGATAACAAACTGATCCAAATATGGCTTGAACACATCATTCATCAGAGCCATGAAAGCTGCGGGAGCATTTGTCAGTCTGAATGGCATAACTAAGAACTCATAGTGGCCATATCGGGCCCTAATGTCGTCTTGGGTACATTTCCACTTCGGACTCTCAATTGATGATACCCATACCTCATATCACTCTTAGAAAAGACCTGCGCTCCCCGAAGTTGATCCAGTAAATTGTCAATGCGTGGAAGGGGATACCTATTCTTGATGGTAGCCTTATTCAACGATCTGTAGTCTTTACACAATCGGAGGCTTCCATCCTTCTTCCTCACGAACAAAATTGGTGCTCCCCACGGTGAAACACTCGGTCTAATGAACCCCCTATCCAACAACTCCTGCAACTGTCTCTTGAGCTCCTCCAACTCAACTAAGGTCATATGATACAGTGGTCTTGAAATAGGCTCAGTACCAGGCACCAAATCTATACAGAACTCCATCTCTCTGTCTGGTGGTAGCCTTGGCAACTCATCCGAGAAAACATTTGGGTACTCACTGACCACAGGAATATCTACCAACTCCGGATATACCTTACTGTATCCACCATGTACACAATGAAACCTCTAATCACATTCGTAGAAGCATCAGCTGTGTCCTGGTCCAAGGCATGTACTCGCCCTCGACCTATCACCTGCTTCCCCTTCTCCTCTGTCGTCGCTCTCCCTCTCTGAGCAGACGTACCAGCTGGAGCTCTATCAGGCTCCCTGCCCTTCTGTGGGGTAGTCTCAAATGTCTCTGGGCAAGCTCTAGCAATGTGCCCTTGTTTCCCACATTGAAAACACACAATACGGCTCAACGGACAAGGTCTACCGCCATGATATCTACCACATCTACTGCACTGATCTGTAGTAGGCCTCTGTCCTCCAATCACAATGCCCTTCGTCGGAGCTATGGCCGGGTATGTAGGAGGTCTAACTGGTCTCTCTCGCACCTCCTCTAATCGTGGTCCCTTACCGAAGAGTCTCCTCCCTCCTCAATAACTAAAACCTCTATCTCTAGCCGGCCTCTTCCTCTCTCTATCTCGACTCCGACTAAACTTCCCAAACTCAGAGGCATTCCTCTTGTAGTCCTACTCGTAAAGTTGCGCCCTGCCCACTGCCTCATCATACGTACCAATATCCAGTGGTACCAATCTAGATCGTAACACCAGTCTCAATCCATCGACAAACCTGCGGACCTTCCTGGTCTCGCTATACATGGTATCGGGATCATACCTCCCCAGGGCCAAAAATCTAGTCTCGTACTCATCCACTGAGAGACTCCCCTGGCTCAATCCCAAAAACTCGACCTGCAGTCTACGCTGCGCCATATCTGGAACAAACTTCCTCCTGAAGGCATCCAGAAACATCTTCTAACTAATCTTTGTGTGTCGGGCTTTCAATATCGGCCTGGTGGACTTCCATCAATGCTCTGTCGTTCTTTTCAGTAGGAACGCAGCAAATACGACTCTCTCTGAAGTCATACAATCAAAAAAGTCGTACAACTTCTCCATCTCTCCAATCCACTCCTCAGCACTAGCTGGGTCTTTGACCCCTCGAAAAGATGGAGGTCCAAGCTTCTGGAATTGTCGCAGTCTGTCAAGATCACACCCATATCCCTATCCACTACTACCCTGAACTGGTGGAGGTGTAGGAGTATCAGTAGTATGTGGCATCTGTGCAGGCTGTGCAGGTGTATCAGGTGCAACTGCCTCCCCAGTTGCAGTCTCTACATCTTATCTCTGTCTACTTGGCAGAGTCTGTGCCAACAACTCTACTATTACCTCTAGGCTACGCTCTATCCTCGTGAAGCGTGCCTAAGTAGTCTCTGGTACCTCAATACTACCTGGTCGCGTATGAGCAGATGAAGACTCGCCCTGGCTATCCAGCCTACCTCTACGGCCTCTAGCCCTACCTCTCGCCCCTCTACCACGACGGGTAATTGCCATAAAGGCTAGATTCCTGCATTCACAACCATAAATTTGTCTAGTTTCCATCTTGTATACATAATTGTAACTGAACAAAACACAGTAATATGGGGACGTAAAATTTTCTAATTACTAACACCTACTCACATCAGACCAACTTACACTATAATACCATTCTGTCACGCCCTTCTCTCACACGTGACTTACCAAAAACCACAATAAATTTTTCTTTTTTTTCTTACCTTTCTCTCCTCAACAGTTGGGCTGTGATTAGGCATTAGTCTTCTCATCCACACATACCTTACCATTCTTTTTCATATCACACATACATGTCATTATAAATATTTATTGACTGTACGTACACTTTTCTTATAAGTAAATTCATATACTTTAATATAATTACATCCTCAATATTAAAACGTGTACATCACTGTGTTTATACATTGTTCAGATACAAAAGAGTACGCATCGTGTATACCTTTCGCTAGATGGGGAATGGCAGCAGTCAAAAGGAATGCTATACCTCAGCCGACTCAATCTACTGACGATGATCTGTAAAAATGGGGGGAAATGAAAGGGTGAGCTATCTAGCTCAGTAAGGAAATCAGGCAAGCAAGTAGACATCCATACTATCTACTGAAAATATTGATTTGCCTTTCCTTCTCTCAATTCAAAAGCATATTTCAAAATATATATAATAATAGTACAGATTTAAAATCTCATGTACTAAACACATACTAAGTTATAAATCATAGGCATTCATGCAAAACAGTGCATTTTTATCATTTCAGAATGCCTTTATATAAAATATGTCATTTACATTCAAAACACAGTAAATATGGCATTTGACAACACAACACAACAATCGGGTTCTGACCCATCCCTCAGGTCTACCCGTATCATAAATATATGTGATATATCATGCGAGACTCAGTGGCTAATGCAATATCTCTTGGACTATGGTCATATCCTAACGTGTGAAATCCCAGGCAACACAGTACTCGGTGTGCGGGTTATCACTGCTGTAACGGGAGGGGGTCAGTCCATCACAATCGCCCGCTATCAACAACTCTCCTCCACAACAACACACGGTACAGTGTACTCCATGCCATACGCACAGTACAACGTACACCTGTGGACCCTACCTCATGGTCCCCGCCTGCCATAGGTCTTAGCCCTCATACCATAGAATAATCAATGCCACATCTCTAAATCTACGTTCGAACATCTCTAGTGTGACACTCAGTCTACATGAGGAAATCATCACGATTTTTCTAGCATGTCTATATATCACGTAAAAACTACAGTGTGCGTCTTGAGTGTGACTCATAGTCAACGCTCCGCCTCTAAACACTGTATATGCATGTCAAAACATAAAACACTACTGCGAGTAAACCTGCAGCACTAGGTCATGCATAGTTCTCATTTAAATCAAGTACGAGCAAATTGCTCAAGTACTATATCATGTATAAATCATGAAGAATCGAGTACGAGCAACATTGCAACACTCTGTCATGCATCCCATGTAAAACTCGAGTACGAGCTAATTGCTTCAGCACTCTATCATGCACAAATCACATAAAACTGAGTACGAGCAATGCTCCAGTACTTTATCATGTATGTCAAATAAATGTAGTGCGAGTCTCACTCTAGCACTAATGTATGTGAAAAACATCTGAAATCAAGTGTGAACTGTGCTATAGTACGATTGTTTTCACATAGTTCAGTAGATGGATTATTTTAATCTTTAAAATATTATAAAAAATCTCAAAATATCTAAAAAAATCATATTTAATTCATTTAATCCATCAATGAATTTATCAGTCTTATTTTATCTTTTCGGTATATTTTTTCAATATTTTCGAGATAATTTTTTTGAGGTGAAAATTTTGATTAATTCCAATAAATTCATATCTTGATCAATTAAACTCGAAATTCAATATTTTCCTCGTTATTGATCAAGATTTCTCAAATCCATATTTTTAAATGAAATTTTCTTATCGAATTTATACCAAATTTTGATCTTTTGACGTTTTACCCCTGCACTTGTTCGAAACCAATTTAACCCGACTTTCCTTCATAAACCCACTATCTTTTCTTATTTTAACTTCTTATTTTCAGTCAACTTGATTTCGATCCCTTTTTAGCTTAGCCTATGGCCATCTCGGCCCTTATTTGGCTTTGATGTAGCTTACATGCATTTTTATTCTTTAATTGTCAATTGCATGATAGTAAATACTCTTCTTATGATTCAACCATGAAAATAAAGTGTTCAAACACATAGGAATCATAAGGAACAAGCTACATACATAAATCGAAAACACGAGTCTGACAAGATTGGTTTTGTGTTGGTCAGCTTCCACTAGTTGCTAAGGTATAAGAAATGTATACACATAAGCATTTTGTATCTATCATATTGTATCGCACAGTCATACATTGAAAATGAGAAAAATTGTATGGGGATGTTATATAAAGATATTATATTATACAATTGATTTTCTATATCAATACACATGTCTGGGAGTGTGTGAATTAAAGTTTCAAATATTTCCGCTTTAAAAGTATGATATTAGTAGTTACATCAGCTCACAGCCCAACCGTAAGTGGTATAGGTATGGATGAAGGCACCTGGAGTCGGGCTATGACAACATGTCGTATGTTGATAAGTCAGTTCGGATATTGGATAAGAAGGAAAAGGTGTTGAGATTGAAGACGATTCCCTTAGTGAAAGTTCATTGGCAACATCACACTGCGGAGGAAGCTACATGGGGATTGGAGAGTTTGATGCGGGGGAAGTACCCCGAGTTATTCACCGATTGATTGATTCCAATTTGGAGAACCAAATTTTCTTAGTGGGGGAGATTATGTAAAATCCACTTTTGGTGATGTATTCCTTATGATTCATATGATGTAACACATTTTCACATGTTGATTGAATCATAAGAAGAGCTTTTGGCTTGAATGAAATTGCAAAGGGAACGAATAAGTATTCATGAATTCATGTAATGGCTAAATAAGGGTTGAAGTGGCCAATGACTAAACAAATGGAACTCAAAACATTCAGACTGAATATAATGACTTAAAGCACGAAATGATAATGCAAGGAATGTGAATTCTAGATACCCTTTATGATTCCATGCGGTACACACAAGTCACATAGTATGTGAATCATAAGAAATAAACCTTTTTGGGTTCTAAGAGTGAATAGAATGCAAAATGACTAGTGAAGCAATCAAAGGCAAGTTTTCCTTTGAAATTTTGGAAAAATCTGCAGTTGAAAACATGTAGATGAAGGCCAAATCGATCTCCTATTCAAAGCAGATCGATCTCTTGTTCAAACAGATCGATCTCAGTTTGATTCTGTCTAGAAATGATCTATCCCTTCCCAAAGAGCAAATCGATCTCTCCCCATGAGCATATCGATCTCCACTTGATTCTGCCAAGAAAGGATCGATCTCTTCCTAAAGAGAAGATCGATCCCACACTTACATACATGAATACTTCGATAGTTCAAACCAAAGGAAGATCGATCTCTTACCCTAGAAGATCGATCCCACCACCCATATTCTATAAAAACCCAACGGCCAAGTCTTCTTCCTTAGAAAAATAAAACACCTCTCTATTTTTACCGAAAAAGAACAAGCTTTCTCACTCTAGAATATCATCCCCTTCCAAAAAGATTTGAGAAAAGTTACCTTGAGCAAAGTTGTTCATAATGAGGAGGAGAACAACACAGTTAGAAATAAGAGTTCAAATCCTTGGATTGAAGGAGCAAAGGGTTTTCCAATTTTGGCCAAAAGAGAAAAGACAAGTTATGTGAGTTTTCAATACACCAACTCTAAGTATGTTTATCTAGACATTGTTATGAGTTGATTGGTGTATGTATTGTTGGTTGAAACTACCTAGAACATGATGAATCCATGACCTAAAAATGGGTTTAGTGTGAGAAAATGAGTTAGGGTGGATTTAATGATGAATTGGTTATACTAAGGTGTTGTAATGTTTTATGCATAATTTTGAGTTGGTTTAGCGAAATCAATCTATGAAATTGGATGGAGTTATGAAATGTGCATATAAGGTGCTTGTGAAAATGCATGAATAAATGGAAGAACTAAGGTTAGAGCATGCAAGCCAAGTGCTTGGTTAGATAACTAATTGAGTTTATTAGCTGAATTGGCTAGGAATGGCATAATGGGTGTTCGGCCACCATGTCGTGACCAAATGTAATCATAGGCCAAGCTTGATGCAATTGGCTCGATAAGGTCAATGAACCCAGAATTCGGTCCAACGAGAGATAATGAGTCTAAGGAGCCCAATGGGCCTAGGTGAAACGAATAGAATAGTCAAAATGAACTTAAGAGATAATTAGGCTCAATAAGATATATTGACTAGGATGAAGTCAAAATATGAGTTATTAGCAATTGACTCATGTGATAAATGAATGTTTGCAGCTCCGGAGGATATATCCGGAGCAAATTGAGCCCAATCATGAAAAGCAGGAAAGGAAGCAGGAGTTGTTTCCGAGTGAATTGAGGTAAGGGAATTTTGTTGGCTCTTAAAGATACCTATATGCATTTTCGGGCGCATTTGCAGTTTCTAAAATGTTTGAGAATCACCGAAAAGGATTAATATTTTAAGAGGTTCAAAATGATAAATTATCATTTTCTCTAGGAAGGGAAAAAATGGGATTTTGGAAAATTTCATGAAAAGCAAGAACATGATGTTCTTGAGTCTTTTTACTGCTTTTTAGCACATGGATTGGTAGGCTGGCTAGCATTTGAATGGTTTGCAAGAAAACAGCTTGATTGGATTTAATAACCATTCTTTGCACACAAATGAGCCATCTACATGAGTTTTATGGAAATAAAGCGTGCTAGAGCGTTGCTCGCATGAGATTTGATGTGTTTATACATGCATTAGTGCTGGAACGGTGCTCGCACTAGAGTTTTACATGCATAAGTGCTGGAGCTTAGCTCGCACTAGTTTTCACATGGATTTTATGGCATGGTGCTGGAGCATTGCTCGCACTAGATGTCTACTATACATTTACAGCCATACTAGAGATTACTAGTACGTGATTTTTATGACATGTTGGGAGTCGTGCTAGGAGCTTCGGGTAGACTGTGTGTCACACCGATTAAATAGGCTCGCACATGCGTATTGAGATGTGGCACGATATGATGTGATGATATGGGTCCACGAAGTACGTTGTACCGTGCATATAGCATGGAGTACGTTGTACCGTGTAAGGATATATATATACACCGTCTTTGGACGAAGATTAGATTTGGTATGGACCAATGGGTTGGACGTGACCCACCTCCCTTGCGGAAGTAGATAGAGGTGATACCCCGCACACTAGGATCCGTGTAGCCTGAGATCACAAAGGATATGGTCATAATCCTAGTTATTACCCTTATTATTATTATTATTATTATTATTTACCTAATCTCACATGTCACATGATTTATGATGAATCCATGTTTTTAAATTATTTTGTGGGTCAGGACAGTTCAAGAGAGAGGTTGAGTCCTGACGAATGTTGATTTGTATTAATTTGTGTTGAGTATGAACTGCTTTTAAGTGCACCTCGCATGATGATTTTCCATGCTTTAATTACGACTTGCGCATGATGATTTTCCATGCTTTATTTACGACTTGTGCACTGATTTGAATAGCATGAACTACTTTATATATCATGAACACGTGCAAAAATTGATGTTTTTGGGTATGACGAGTAACTGCGTGGTTTTACGCATGACATCACGATCATGTAGATAGTACAGTTATCTACCTGCTCGCATGATTGTCTTACTGAGCGTGTGGTTTGCTCACCCCCTTTTTTTCTCCCTCTACAAAGCACTTTTAGTAGACTGAGAGCGACTGAGGAATTGATTTTTGGAGTCCACTGCATCCCATCATATAAAGGTATACACATTTGTACAGTTTTGTATCTAGACATGCAATAGCACAATAATATTTTAAATGTAACATTTAAGGATGTAAAGAATTGTAAACACTTGTAAATCGCAACTCTGATTTAAGAAATGCTAGTGTTTACCTTTAAATAAAATGTAAATTGAAATAGTATGGTTGGATGATATTTACATCGATGCACAGCCCAACTGTTGGTGGTGAAGTTGTTCACGATCAGAGAAAAGTAAGAATAATGGATTAAATAATAAACGAAAAATGAAAAATTGGTAGTGATTTTCAGTAAATTTAGGGTCGTGACAGGTTCAGCCCCATCAACCAGTTCGGGGCCTTGTCGGCCAGTTCTCCGATTTGTTTTCTCTAGTGGGTGCGTTGGGCTAGGCAGGGTTTCAGTGGGAGCAGCTCTGGGAAAACGACAGTGTCGGGCGATTTGTTTTCTCCAGTGGGTGCGCTAGGCTGGGCAGGGTTTCAGTGGGAGCAGCTCTGGGAAAACGACAGTGTCGGGCGACAATTCGGGGTGTTCTCTCCTCCGCCTCTATTTCAATTCTCCCTTGCCGATCTGTCTTTTCCTTGCGCCTCTGGTGCTTGTTCCACCATCTGTCGGCTAGCGACGACATGCTCTTCCTTCCCCGATCACGATCTAGCGTTCCCCTCTCCCTGATGGCATCTCTTGTGCTCTCTCATAATCTCTCTTTCTCATATCTGTTTCGCATGAAACAGAGAAGAAAATGGGTTGGTGGGATTTTCGACCAGCCCTTTTTCTTATATGTATATTTTTATTTTATTTTATTTTATTTTATTATTTTTATATATACTTTTATATATTTAATTAAATAATTAATTAAATATATATAAAACCACTTATTATATATACAATATATATTTCTATATATATAATTATGATTATATATAATTGTATATATTTTCGTGATAAATATACATAATAAATGTTATATATACCTTTTATATTTATATATTTCATATATATATATATATATTCATTTTTTGTGGTATATTTTATCCCGTATAGTTAAGATTAATTCCCGAGAATGAAATATTTCGGTTATTACAAACAGTAATAAGTATTAATTTTGAATTTATTAGCTTAATTTGCAATTCTCCTTTAGTTTTATTGGAAAATTAAAGATAGAAATATATTAATACCCTTTTAAAAAATTTGAAACTATCATTGAACAATTTAAAGGTTAAGAATTAAAATAAAACTCATATAAAATATTTAGAACTACAAATACTGTTTAGCCTAGTAGGGTAAAAGTTACTAGAAATTTGTAACTATTAGTCACCTAGGCCATGAGCGTTGATAATCTTCTCGTCATCATAGTGCTTATGGCATTCATGACACAACATGCTTATGAAATTATTATAGCAATCAAGAATCAGCACAATTAGGTGGTGTTGTTACCTGATACAACAATGATGTATTGTTGACGTCAAAGCCTTGATCTTCGTGCCACCTACTTGAAAAGTTCTGCAAAGAAAGAATAATCAGAGGGACGCAGGAGGTTTTCCCTGCGTAAGTAATCCGATGCTTAAGTCAGAAAGAGAATTTGGTTGAGTTTCTGTAAACAAAATAGAGTCTTCGTCAGACGAATCATACATGTCTCTTATTTATAGGGATTGACTACACTTTTAATAACATATTTGTCCACTAATTAAGTGTTTCTTACTATTTTATGGGTCTTGCGTAACTTTAATCAAAGGTATTTAAGGATAAAATCGTCCAATTATGAATTTCATCCGAATAAAATAAATTTCAATGCATGTGCCCTTTGAGCGCGTGGTCTTCCCACGTGCAAAGCTCTCGTGCAGGTTGTTCAGACTCTTTTGCTTGTATGCGGGAGTAATAGACTCCCGTACGCATGAGAATGTGCCACGTGGCACACCTCCTTTAATTGTGGAGCTTGCGCTACGTGGCGCATCTTGTTCGTGCCACGTGGCGCACCTCGATTGCGCCACGTGGGGCACGTATTTGTTGCCACGTGATGCGGGTCCACTTTTCGACAGTGGCATGTAGGGCCGCACGCCTACACATGTCAATTTCTTTTTGGTTATATCTCTCTCTGGTTATTTTTGGGGCGTTAAAGTTCAATTGGGCTTCATTACCCACAACAATTGCTCTCCACTCTTTTGCTAGGTATAACCTTGCGGAAGAATACATATATTCTTGTCATAGTCTCAGGTCAAGTCCTCACATTAAACTCTAAGGTCAAATCCTCATGTCAAACTCTGTAGTCAAATTCTCACGTCAAACTCTAAAGTTAAATTCTTACGTTAAACTTTGTAGTCAAATTCTTATGTCAAACTCTCAAGTCAAATTCTTACGCCAAACTCTATAGTCAAATTCTCACGTCAAACTCTGAAGTCAAATTCTCACGTCAAACTCTAAAGTCAAATTCTCAAGTCAAACTCTGAAGTCAAATTCTCATTCAAACTCTGAAGTCAAATTTTCACGCCAAACTCTCCGGCTGAAGATATATGCTCAGTTTTTCATATTTTCTAACCACTGATTTTATTGCTTGCTCCCCAATGGTCGGACAAGGTAGTGGAAAACAAATAAATTTAAGTCCCTCTTCCAAGCTTAGGGAATCTGCCATTCGGTCTATTCGTAACACTTTTCCTCTTCTTAAAGGTTATTCTTATAGGCTCCCAACTAATGCAGAACGCACTCCTCAAGCTGTTAGTAGCGGCGTTCCAGTACATCAAGCCTTATTAGAATTTAGATTTCGCTTTCTTTCATAAGCATGGCTTATTTCATGCATTCTTTATTTTGAGAGGGTGGTTTTTCTTGCGCACTTTTTACTTTAAGCCTTTGTTAATTTGAGTGCGTGGCTTACTTCACACATTTTTCGCTTCAAGCCCTTGCACTATTTCTTTGTGGCTTACCTCGTGTACTTTTTGCTTCAAGCCCTTATTAATTTGAGTGCGCGACTTACCTAGTTCATTTTTCGCTTCAAGCCCTTGCATTTTTTCTTTGTTGCTTACCTCACGCACTTTTCGCTTCGTGCTCTTATTAATTTAAGTGTGCGGCTTACCTAGCGCATTTTTCGCTTCAAGCCCTTTCACTTTTTCTTTGTGGCTTACCTTGCATACTTTTCGCTTCAAGCCCTTATTAATTTGAATGTACGGCTTACCTCGCATATTTTTTGCTTCAAGCCCTTGCACTTTTTCTTTGTGGCTTAGCTCGCA
The DNA here is from genome assembly GCA_033439115.1 of Firmiana major. NCBI lineage: Eukaryota > Viridiplantae > Streptophyta > Magnoliopsida > Malvales > Malvaceae > Firmiana > Firmiana major. The sequence goes on from CM065905.1 coordinate 20,291,159, forward strand.
CACTTTTCGCTTCAAGCCCTTATTAATTTTAGTGCGCGGCTTACCTCATGCATTTTTCGCTTCAAACCCTTGCACTTTTTCTTTATGGCTTACCTCGCGCACTTTTCACTTCAAGCCCTTATTAATTTGAGTGCGCGGCTTACCTCACGCATTTTTCGCTTCAAGCCCTTACACTTTTTCTTTGTGGCTTACCTCGAACACTTTTCGCTTCAAGCCTTTATTAATTTGAGTGTGCGGCGCATTTTTCACTTCAAGCCCTTATTAATTTGAGTGCGCGACTTACCTCGCGCATCTTTCTCTTCAACCTTCTTTTCTGTAATCAAAGCTAATGACTCTGCTTCTATCCATTTAGTAAAATAGTCTATAGCCAGCAACAAGAACTTCCTTTGACTAGTAGCTACTGGGAATAGTCCTAATATATTTAAACCCCACTGAGAAACAATGTCGGTTGGAATGAACTTTGAAGAGTTAAAACTGGCGCAGTTCTCAAAGAGTTAAATCTTTGACATTTGTCACATCTCTGCACTTTATCAAGTGCGTCTTGCTTAAGTGTAGGCCAGTAGAAACTCGCTTTAAGTATTTTCGCTACTAAAGCCCGGGCTCCCAAATGCTCTCCACATATCCCTTCGTACACTTTGCCAATGTGTAGTTGCCTTGTTCATGGCCCAAATATTTCAACAGTGCATAGTACATCCCTTTTTATAGAGCTCCCCATTCACTAGGGTGAATTTTGCACTTTGGATTCTCATTCTTCAGGCTACTTCTTTGTTATCAAAGAGCGTTCCCTCCATTAAGTACTGTTTAATAGGCGTCCTCCAATCAATATACCAATTTCGATTTTTAACACTTCTTCTTCCTCTATCAGCAGGTGTAAAAGTAATCACCTCTTCTTCTTCGGTCATCTTCATCACAGAATGAACCTGGTACGCCTCCCTAGTGTAAGCTTTTCACGAATTTCATCACTTCTTCTTGAGCAATATACTTGTTTGCTTTGGAGAACAAGTTCGAAATCGTTGTTGGCTGATGCAACAATAGCGACTTGCAACTTTTCAGACTTTGTCCCTTGTAGCATAGCTGTCACAGCTATTCTAACTTGTAGATCACGCACTTCAAGGGTAGCATCACGGAACCGATCTACATAGCTTTTCAGTGATTCTTTATTTCCTTGTCTCAAGGTAAGTAGATAGGTAGCATCCTTCCTTTTCTGGCTATTTATCACGAAAGCATTTAAAAACTCACTTCTCAATTGAACAAAAGATGAAATGGACCCTTCCGCCAAACTATTGAACCAATTCAACACATGACTAGTTAAAGTTAACGAGAATGTCCTACACATAATTTCATCGTCCCATCCATGCAATAACATTAGTGACTCATAATTCTGAATGTAGTCATAAGGGTCAGTCTCCCTAATATATGTCGTTATCTGCGGTATCTTAAATTTCGGAGGCAGAGGTTTCCTCATTATCGCCGCACTGAACGAGATTCTTCTCCTTTGACTTTCTTTAGCCGAAACTAACATTTTTTCTTCCAAGATTTGTTCCACCATTTTCTTCATATCTATAGCCTCTTGTGCCATGGGTGCAGTTCGATTTTACACATTTTTCGTTTTATATGAATCAGCCTAATCACAATCAACAGCCTCGTTTCCATTACTTTATGGAATAAGAGTTAGCCTTTGATGAGTCCTAAGTGGCAAATCCACCCTTTCTATTTCAGGATTCCAAGTTGGATCCATTTCCGAGCCTGTCCTTAAAGTATGTGATCCTGTTATTTTAACACCTCTTACACCATTCTTTGGCAAACAATTAGCATTCTAGAGTAAAGGGTCTCCCGCCTTCAAATGTCCAAGATCTGCCACACCTTGACTCCCAAGATCTCTAGCACATTAACGTCTCAGGCCCCCCGCAGTCTCACGCATAGGGTCTCCCACACCTTGGCGCCATGGCTCTTCGACACCTTGATATCTCAAGTCTCCCGTAGTCTCATGCACAGGGTCTCCCACAACCTGACGCCAAGATTTTCCAACACCTTGGAGTCTCGGGCCCCTCGCAGTCTCACGCATAGGGTCTCCCTTACCCTGGCGCCATGGCTCTTCGACACCTTGATGTCTTAAGTCTGCCACAGTCTCACACACAGGGTCTCCCACAGCCTGACGCCAAGGCTCTCTAGCACCTTGGTGTCTCAGGGCCCTCGCAGTCTCATACACAGGGTTTCCCGCACCCTGACGCCATGGCTCTCCGACACTCTGATGTCTCAAGTCTGCCGCAGTCTCATGCACAAGGTCTCCCACGGCCTGACGTCAAGCCTCTCCAACACCATGGCGTTTAGCATTTGCTACGTCTGAAGTATGCCTCTTTAGATTTCATTTTCCCACCCAGTTTTGAACAATCAGATGCAAGTTCATTTACAGGAATGTGCCCCTGAACAAGTCAACCCATAATGCTTGGGCTGTCTCTTCACCCTACTTCTTCATAACTTCAAATTCTACTACAGTGTTTGTGTTCTCAAGTGTCTCTCTCTCCCCTTGAGCTTCATGGCCCAAGTTACAAACTGGGGAACTTACAGTATCTTCATTTCCATCACCCTTCATTGCTGCTGATCGTGTCCTCACCATTTTTTTATAGAGCAGAAGGCTTTTTTTTTCAATTTTCCACAGATGGTATCAATCGTTGTTACCTGATATAACAATGATGTATTGCTGACGTCAAAACCTTGATCTTCGTGCCACCTACTTCCAAAGTTCTGTAAGAAAAATAATAATCAAATGGACGTAAAGGTTTTTCCCTACGTAAGCACTCCGATACTTAAATCAGAAAGAGAATTTGACAGAGTTTCTGTAAACAAAATAGAGCATTCATCATATGAATCATACCTGCCTCTTATTTATAGGGATTGACTCCACTTTTAATTATATACTTGTCTGCTATTTAAGTGTTTCTTACTGTTTTATGTGTCGCACATAACTTTAATCAAAGGTATTTAAGGATAAAATCGTCCAATTATGAATTTCATCCGAATAAAATAAATTTCAATGCATGGGCCCCTTGAGCGCGTGGTCTTTCCACGTGCAATGCTCTCGTGCAGGCCGTTCAGACTCTTCCGCGTGTATGCGAGAGTAATAGACTCTCGTATGCATGGGAGTGCGCCACGTGGCACACCTCTTTTAATTGTGGAGCTTGTGCCATGTGGTGCGTCTTGCTCGTGCCACGTGGCGTGCCCCGATTGCGCCACGTGACACACGCATTTGTTACCACGTGTTGCGGATCCACTTTGGGACCACGCGCCTATACGTGTCAATTTTTTTTTGTTATATCTGTCTCAGATTATTTTTAGGGCGTTACAGTTCAATCAGACTTCATTATCCACAGCAGGTGGTTTAATATTTCATAATTTCTATCACATCGGGCTGGAGGCAGCTTGAAGTACATAGGGTTTAAGCAAAGGTAATAACAGCGATCAAAAGTTGTTGATATTGTCCAGAGGAAGTAAGGCACTACATCCTAGTAGCTTTCAGACATGGCACTGGAGGTGCAATCAAGCCATTCCCGCATGTTCTCAAAGCCCCCTTCATGAATAATTTGAAAATCTCTCATGTTAGAAATACAAATTGGGTAGGCGAGCAAATAGGACTATTAACTGATGCAATAGATGGATTGGATTTTTTTAACTTTTATTTCATTTCTAAGTGCATAATAAAATTGTGGGTTTGTTGTCAATTTCAAAAGGCGATGAAGACATCAAGCAGTTGGCCAGGATTGGCGTTTGATTATGTGCTTAATTCTGTGAAGCACTTTCTTCTAAAAGAAAAAATTCTGAGTGTATCATATATTGTTTGAAGCAATTCAACCTTCATTTTTTGCAGCTAGTACTAGTTTGTTTCCTTTTTGTTTCTTTTTTTCTGCACTGCCACAAATTGATAAGGATTTACTAAAGTAACTAATTAATCACCAATTAATGTTTGATCACTTCAGTTGCTTATCTCTTGCTTTCAATAGCTAAATTCTTAATGGAGAACTTGTCTCTATACAGTGAGAAAAGATGCATATATATATGTTAATGATTATTTATGTCTCATGCTAAGTTGTTCTATATCTAATTTTTTCCTGACTACACTTTGTAATGGAGATTTGTGACTCCAAACTCTGCAGAAACAAGCTCTCAGCATTTTGTATCCTGGTGCATGTTGGTGATGTGCTTCCTGTGTGTGTCTCAGATAACATGAGCTGTCTTGATCAAGTTTAATTAAGATGATACAGAATCTGTACCATATCGTTAGGATTCAAGACAGATTTCCTTTTCTAGATACCCTTTAATGTAGACTTACTCCACCTGAATTGAGTGCGTCTTCCATTTTCTTTATCTGGTTTGTTTAATTAGGACGCATAACACATTCTTGGAACTGATGCACTGCAGTCCATCACTTGAATAAGCTCTTTATCTTGGAAATGATTGAAAAGCTAAAATGCATTCTTGAGCTGATGCATAAAAGCCTGTTTATATGACTGACTAGGCCTCTGCAAAGAAACCAGAACTGGGGAATGCTTCTGTTTCCGTTCAAGAAAGATGATATTAGCTTGCATCTTCATGGCACTTGAGACAACTGCAGAGCCAGAATTGACACTAAGTGGCATCTTCATGGACTCTCAGGGCTATTTCAAGTTACAGCTACCAGAATTTAAACAGAATGTTGAGATTGGAAACAAATGTTCTGATGAGTTTGGTTTTAGCGTTTGGTTGTTTTGGTTTCGATGACAATTGTACAGACAAAAAGAATGTAGGAATATAATGATTCGTCCTTCCTTGCACGCTAGGTTTTGTTTTCTTTCACTTATAATTCATGTCTGCTTCTTTGCCATATCTCTCTCTTTCCAATATGCCTTACAGCCTTTGCTCCCTTTATCAGGGCAGTGATTGGTTTTGGTAGATTGTGTTCTGAGTCCAACTGCGAAAAGTTAGAGGACAACAAAATTATCGGGATGCATGCAGCACAACTTTTTGGTGGGTCTGCCTGCTTGCTTTTGCTTAGTCATATGGATGAACAACTCATCTTACATTCTTTCAAACCAATTGTTTTCATTGGATGAAGTAATTGCCTCGACATATTATAATGAGGATTAAAGCTTACTATTCTAAATTAAGAATCCTTGTTAAAAAATAATTTGACAAAACAAAAATCCATCTACTAATTTAACAGTTGCGTGCGTGATTAACAACAATTAAGGGTCGTATGATTTGTTAATAAAATGCTAGATGAATTTTATAATTACTGCAATTTTAATCATGGAAAGGGTAGATCCCCACACATTGATTATGGATTCTTACTTGGTGACCAAACTCAACTTATTCTATCGTTTATGGACGATGGCTTACCGGCAAGCATTTAACATTTATCGCATCTGCAATCAACATTAAAAAGAAAACACCCAAAATTAAACTTTCCTTATCATTTTTAGGACAATGCCAGACTTGATCCATAACAATGTAAATAGAATAGTTTTTACTCATTTGGCCAGCCAATCCTTTCCTTAAAGCCTTCATTCACTTGAACACTATCAATAAGAAATTAGACAACTTTCTTTCTTGAACATATGTGAACACAAAAAAAAAAAAAAGTAGGAAACCTAATAATTGTGAGCTAATCCAGGCCTTGCATGTCTTTTGTTTGGTGAAATCTTGATTCTCAAGTATGAGTTGAATTCTTTAGCAGGCCAACAACAATTAATGTAGGTCCCTTTTAAGTAAATTCCCAAAAGTCTTGGATGATTTTATTCTTTTTTATAGTGTTTTTTTAATAAATAAAGAATAGGTGCTTAGAATTTTCGAGAAGGTTTTTTTTTTTTTTCTCTTCATTTTTCTTTTCCATATTGATCTTCACATCATTGTGTACTACTAATATACGCCAATCTCCTTTTTTCCTGGAATTCCAAATTGACAAATATTGCTTCTTACCAATTGGTATAAAAATGGCTAGAAAACATTCTTATTTGCAGGTTTATAAACATATACAATATGGAATTCATGAGAATTAGATTTAAACTTGTACTATGCATAATGATGATTTTAATTTATAATTTTTTTAAAGAAATAAAATAATATAAAATTAAAAATATTTTAAAATAAATGTTGAATAATGTATTAAAAATCTTGACTACACAAATTAAAAAATAAAATCAAATACTAATTAAAAAATTATAGAAATTTAATTAAATAAATTTAGCTAAAATTTTTAAACAAAGAAATTCTTGCTACATCTACCATTAATAGATTATTAGTTATTGTTTTATATTTAAAATTTAATTTTAAAATTTGAATTTAAATGACTAAACTAATCTTATAAAATTAATTACAGTTGAAAATGATTTTTAAGAGTTTTGAAATAGTGTTTTATTTATAATAGTCTCCAACATGAAAGTAAAATAAAAATAATTTATTATTTGAATTTTCTAAAATTTAAATCAATTCAAAATAAATAAATAAATACAATATTAAAAATAATATATATTTCAAATGAAAATATTTTCCATATAGATATTTTCCTTTTTTATTAAAGAAAAAAATTGAGCAAATAAATAAACAAAATGATTAAAGAAATAAAGATTTTTTGTCATATGAAATGTTTGAACAAACAAACAAAATAGAGTCAATATAAACAAAAAATGAATATCTAGAATTGTTAAATAGAACCAAAATCTGATAAAGTAACGGAATAAAACTGAAAACAAAAAAAAATGTAAGTTTAATTCAATACTAAAAAATATACATTAAATACCCATTTTTAACTTTTTTGAGAAAAGATTTATTTTGTTAATTTAAAAAAGATAAAATAAATGATAAAAGAAAAACTAAATCCACAAATAACTTTTATTTCATTTAGATGGAGATAAAATGGTTGAAATCTATTTTTTTAATTTTAAATGTTTTAAATTAAATAATTAATTGAATAGAATTAAGTTATAAAAATTATAATTAATTTATTATTATATGTGTTAAAAAGTTAAGTTATTTAAGTAGAATATTTTCATTTTAATTAAAAAATTTTGATTTTTATATATTTATATAAGATTATATATCAAATGAATTTTTTTTTTTGAAAACAAAAATCTTAAATATCTTAAATTAATGTATATAAACATCCTTGGATGTGACCAATGAATTAAGAAAAAAAATATGGATTTGTGGTACCTCCACAACTTTTATCTACTATTTTTAGATTACATACTAAACCAAAAAGTCTATTTTTTTTAAATCAATAATAGTTTTCTATTATAATTTATCAATAAATTTGATAATTCATATATTTGTGTCATCTTAAATTACGTAAATATATAAATTATTGTGTTATAATTTATATTGATACGTTAGACATCAAATTAATTTTTTTCATTCATATATAATTTCTATTAAAATTATAATCCTTTTTTTTCATGACTAGCCATCTTATGTGTCTACTATTATCAAATCTAGCCTATCTAATTATAGGTTAGATTCCTAATCAAACTCAAGTGACACCAACTTCTTGAAGAGAGCATGAGATGGTTCTCTTTTCCCACCAAATCACATGCTTCACTTTTCTTCTCACATGCCAACCACTGAGTAGAAACCCTGGCCCTGACAACAATTTTGGGATATGGTTCTGAAAATGGGGTCCATGGGTTCAATTTTGGTAAGCCGAAATTCAAAGATCAAAGCATTTTAAAATTATGGTTCAGCTCTCTTCTATTTGGGTACAGTACCTTTTTCACAGACACAAAAATCATGTGTTATGAAAAGCAAGGACCCCGGATTCGCTAGATACACAAAAATCATCTGTGTTTTTCAATTAATTGGAGGACTTGTTTTCTTTTTCTTTTTATAAAACTTTATCTAAAAAACAGAATTGATTCATGTGTTACGAAAACCCGTGAATAAATTAAAATTGGTTAATTTTAGGATTTGATTCAATGTTACACGTATGACATTAGGTTTGTGTGCAACAAGCTGTGACACCACATTTACTTTTTTTGGTTGGTTATTAAAAGTGAAGATGGGAGGGATTTTTTCGATGTTATGTCACAAGTTTCAATAAAACTTTATAGTGGATTTATAAATCGTTAATTAAAAAAATTGTTGATACTGATACTCCAATTTAGATTATGCAATAACTTAATATTTTTCAAATTATTTAAGTAAAAAAGGTATATTCTAAAACTTTCATGAAATAAAGCATTTGATCCAAACCAATAAATGTGGTATCACGCTAACAGAGGTTAGTTTAGTAGCCAAAGATTACACTTGCATTGTTATAAAAATATAATTAATGTATTATTAATTTTTTAAATTAAATAAAAATAATACTATTTCTAAAAATAAAAATTAATTTATTTATTTATTTATTTTAATAAGTACTTATAAACACGTAATTTTATGATCCGATGAATAGATATAGTAGTAGTCCCTCGGGGTTGGGAGTGGTACATGAAAAACAAAGGAAGTGAGTAGAGTAGAAGTAGACCGTAGAGGTAGAGGCATTAAATTACCTCATCTGATACCGCCCGACACGCTATCATTTCCCATCCGACGGAAACCAAAAATTTCATCAAGCCAACCATTTTTTGATAAGGTGAGTAGAAAAGAAAAGGAATATATTAAAAAATTAAAATTCAAATTCAAATTCAAATAATTTTATTTTTATTTTTAATTATTAAAATATTTTTCACATAAAAAAACAATTTTAATTTGATAGAGGTAATTTACTCTAGTTCAGTCATGCGTCGGGGCTTCAGAATACAAAAGGTCCAAAATAATAAAATTTTAGGGTCCACATAAATATGAGTCCTGAGCTCATCAAAAGTAACTCAGAAATATCTATAAATACCCCCATGTATAATCAGAAAAATCCTAATCTCTATTTTGCTTACTAAAACTCTGCTTAAATAGTTTTCTGACTTAAGCATCGGAGTGCGCGTGCAGAGACAGATCCCTGCGCCTCTCTGACTTTCACTATTTTTGCAGAACATCCAAGACACGTGGAGAAGACAACATCAGTATTATTTCATTGTTGTTTAGAGTAACAACAATTGGCGCCGTCTGTGGAAATCAGAACAAAAAGTCAGATTATTTATCAACATGGTGAGAACACGTTCGACAACAGCAACGAATCTCGGAGAAGAGAATTCTGTGAGTCCTCCTCCCAGACTTGAGAGAGGACAAGAGCAGAATGGAGAAGGCGGCAGAGTGGCCACTGTTTCCATTGACGAATTTGAGGCTCTGAAGCGTCAGAATGAGCACACCACTACAACGTTGAGGGCTATGGTGAATTTCTTCAGAAATGCTCTACCGCAGTATAGCTTGCCTCCAGAAGTGCAGCAGATGGTAGGAGAGAACGTCCTGGGGCAGACTTACGAGAGATGTCAACCCTCTACAATGGTGAATACGGGACAATGAGATTGGAGACAGAATACTGCCGCTGGCCTGATGCAGTACTCTATCGCTGAACTGGAGGACAACTCTGCCGCATCTCTGAGGGAGTACCTTGCTACGGAGAACAACTCCGCCGCAAGTTTGAGGATACACTCTGCCGCAAGTCTGAGAATCAACCCTGTCGCAGGTCTGAGGGTGAACACTGTCGCAGGTCTAGGGAACAACTCTGCCGCAGGTCTGAGGATGCACTCTGCCGCAGGTCTGGAGATCAACCCTGTCGCAGGTCTGAGGATGCACTCTGCCGCCGGTTTGGAGATCAACCTTGCCGCAGGTCTGGAGGACAACCCTACCGCAGGTCTGAGGATCAACCCTGCCGCAGGAATAAGGGTGAACTCTGTCGCAGGTCTGAGGATGCACTCTGCCGCAGGTCTGAGGGAGAACAACTCTGTCGTATGTCTGAGGATGCACTCTGCCGCAAGTCTGAGGGAGAACAACTCTGCCGCAAGTCTAGATGACAACCCTGCCGTAGGTCTGAGGGCGAACTCTGCCGCAGGTCTGGGAATGAACCCTGCCGCAGGATTGGATGATACCGCTGTCGCAGCTCTGAGGAGGCAAGGGGTATTAAAATTCAAATAATTTTATTTTTACTTTTTATTATTAAAATATTTTTCACATAAAAAAATAATTTTAATCTGATAGAGGTAATTTACCCCAATCTAGTCACGCGCCGGGGCTCCAGAATACAAAAGGTCCAAAATAATAAAATTTTGGGGTCTACACAAATATGAGTCCTGAGCTCATCAAAAGTAACTCAGAAATATCTATAAATACCCCCATTTATGATCAGAAAAACCCTAATCTTTATTTTGCTTACTAAAACTCTGCTTAAATAGTTTTCTGACTTAAGCATCGGAGTGCGCATGCAGGGACAGATCCCTGCGCCTCTCTGACTTTCACTATTTTTGCAGAACATCCAAGACATGTGGAGAAGACAACATCAGCATTATTTCATTGTTGTTTAGAGTAACAACAATTGGCGCCGTCTGTGGAAATCAGAATAAAAAGTCAGATTCTTTATCAACATGGTGAGAACACGTTCGACAGCAGCAACGAATCTCAGAGAAGAGAATTCTGTGAGTCCTCCTCCCAGACTTGAGAGAGGACAAGAGCAGAATGGAGAAGGCAGCAGAGTGGCCACTGTTTTCATTAACGAATTTGAGGCTCTGAAGCGTCAAAATGAGCATACCACTACAGCGTTGAGGGCTATGGTGAATTTCTTCAAAAATGCTCTATCGCAGTATAGCTTGCCTCCAGAAGTACAGCAAATGGTAGGAGAGAACGTCCCGGGGTAGACTTACGAGAGAGGTCAACCCTCTACAATGGTGAATACGAGACAAGGAGATTGGCGACAGAATACTGCCGCTGGCCTGATACAGTACTCTACCGCTGAACTGGAGGACAGCTATGCCGCATCTCTGAGGGAGTACCTTACTACGGAGAGCAACTCTGCCGCAGGTCTGAGGATGCACTCTGTCGCAGGTTTGAGAATCAACCCTGTCGCAGGTCTGAGGGTAAACACTGTCGCAGGTCTAGAGAATAACTCTATCGCAGGTCTGAGGATGCATTCTGCCGCAGGTTTGGAGATCAACCCTGCCGCAGGTCTAGAGAACAACTCTGTCGTAGGTCTGAGGATGCACTCTACCGCAGGTCTGGAGATCAACCCTGCCGCAGGTTTGGAGGATAACCCTGTCGAGGTCTGAGGATTAACCCTGCCGCAGGGCTAAGGGTAAACACTGCCGCAGGTCTAAGGATGCACTCTGTCACAGGTCTGAGGGAGAACAACTCTGCCGCATGTTTGAGCATGCACTCTGCCGCAGGTCTGAGGGGGAAAAACTCTGCTGCAGGTCTAAGGACGAACTCTGCCGCAAGTCTGGGAATGAATCCTGCCGCAGGACTGGAGGATACCCCTGTCGCAGCTCTGAGGAGGCGCTTTGCAGCAAGTCTGCGAGAGGTGAATCTTGCCGCAGGTCTGAGACGGATGAATACTGTCGCAGGTCTGACAAAGTCCAACCCTGCCCACGACTTCAGGAGCAATACCCTAGCGCAGAGTTAAGGAGGCAGAACTATGCCACATAATTGGAGCATGACTTCAAAGACCACAGATCTGGGGAGCGACAGAGACAGAATAGTCATGACCCCCGAGACTATTTGGAAGGTACATGGTCGAATCACAGAATTGGAGGTGCAGGAAGAAAGGATACAGCGCAAGCCCCTAGAGGAAGAAGGGGTGCTTACTACTCGGACTCTTCTAGTGCTGAAGAGAGGGGAGCACACTCGACTCGAGGGTCAAAAAATGTTGAGAAAGTTGTCAAGAGGATTCTAGAAAGGAAGAAATTAGTGTCTCCTGATGACAGTCAGAGAAGGAGAGTTCCTTTCAGTCCAAAGATTATGGACAAACCCTTGTCGAAGAAATTCAAGATGCCTTCTATGGCTACTTACGTCGGCAAAGCAGACTCATACGACCATATACAAAGTTATGAGTCCCTCATGTTGCTCCATGGATGGAAAGATGAAATCATGTGCAGAGCTTTTTCGCTTACACTGTCGGGGCATGCGCTGAAATGGTTTAATGGGTTAAGTGAAGGTTCTATCTCATCCTTCGACCAGTTACGAAGTGAATTTTTGAGAGCCTTCATGATCAACAGCCAAAGGAAGAAGGATGCTACTTATCTGCTCACCCTTAAACAAGGGAATAAAGATTCATTGAATAGCTATGTAGATCATTTTCAAGATACAACCTTAGAGGTGAAAGATCTACCAGTAGAAGTAGCCATGGCTGCAATGCTGCAAGGGAGAAAATCTGAGAAATTACAATAATCCCTCTCCCTTGATCAGCCAATGACACTTTCTGATTTGTTTACTAGAGCTAATAAATACGTGGCTCAAGAGGAAGTAATAAAGATGGTACAGTCCCGAGAGATAAGGGAAGAAAGAAAAAGAGAGAGAGATGTACCTGAAAGAAGCTCTTTGAGACCCGTCGGATCAGACAAGGCCCCCAGACTCAGGTATGAAAACTATACCAGAATAAATGAGCCTTGCACAGCAATACTTGCCGCTATTAAACGGACTAGACTGTTGGAGTTCCCTAAAAAGAAAATGGGAGATATGGGTCGAAATCTTGATGCTTATTGTGAATTTCATGCCGCTCATGGTCATCCTACTGAAAGATGTAGAGATCTGATGGATCAGTTAGAAAGGTTGGCTAGAGAGGGGAAATTAACCACTTCCTATGGAGAAGTGAAAGGCCTCGTTATCCTCCGCGAGATCGAAGGAATGATCGTACATGGAATATACAAAATAATGATAACGAAAGAAATAGGCCAAGAAATGAAGTAGCTAGGCCTATCCCTCGAGATAACCGGCTGGATAACGAATCTATCGGCCCGGCAATAAATGTTATTGCAAGAGGAGAATCGATGGTAGGAAGTTCCTCTGTTTCTCGTAAAAGTTACGCAAGACAAGCATATCAGATTCATGCTGTAATGGAGGAGAAGGCAGATGAAGAACCCATTGTGTTCACTCTAGCAGATAAGGGTGATATTGTCATGCCTCATGATAATCCCATGTTGATATCCGTAGTAGTGGCGAAACATCCAGTGAGCAGAATCCTAGTCGATAATGGAAGTTCGGTGAACTTAATCTATTGGAATTGCTTTGAGAAAATGAATGTATCCGAAGATAGATTAAGACCTGTTATGACACCATTGTACGGATTTATGGGTGAGAAGGTGAAGGTAGCCGGGTCTATAGAGTTGCCTATGACTCTAGGGGAAAGCCCAAAGGATGTGACTCGACAGGTATTGTTCATGGTTGTAAGGTCAACCTCAACTGCTTACAACATGATCATTAGGAGGCCTGTATTAAATGATATGAGGGCGATGATATCTTCTTGCTACTTGTTAATGAAGTTCCCTACTCCCAATGGAGTTGGGCAAGTACGATGAGATCAAAAGAGGGTTCGCACTTGTTATATTGCTTCTACCGCCAGCAAAGGAGTACAAAGAAAGGAGACATTATGTATAGATGACCCTCCTAAGCCTCAACCTGTGGAGAAAATGGAGAAAACAGAAGCCATTGAGCTAATCAAGGGGGATGAAGAGAAGAAGGCGTTCATAGGTACTCAACTGAATGAACAAGCCAGAAGGGAGATAGCTGAATGCCTGCAAAGAAACGTTGATGTTTTCGCTTGGACTCCGACTGATATGCCCGGAATTAATCATGAAGTGATTTTCCATAAGCTTAATGTTTCACCCGGGCATAGGCCTGTCAAACAGAAGAAGAGGAATTTTACCCCGGAAAGACAGAAGGCAATCACAGAGGAAGTTAATAAACTTCTAGAAGTCGGGTTAATTAGAGAAGTTTACTACCCGAAATGGTTGGCCAATGTAGTGATGGTGAAAAAATCTAATGGGAAGTGACGAATGTGTGTGGACTTCACAGATTTAAACAAAGCTTGTCCAAAAGATTCGTATCCTCTGCCCCGAATCGATAAGCTTGTGGATGAAACATCAAGGTATAAACTCCTCAGTTTCCTAAATGCTTTCTCTGGGTATCATCAAATTATGCTTCATCCCGGAGATGAAGAGAACACTTCTTTTATAACTGATGACGAAACATACTGTTACCGGGTAATGCCATTGGGTTTAAAGAACGCTAGAGCCACTTATCAGCGAATGGTAAATAAAGTCTTCAAAGATCTCCTGGGAAACACTATGGAAGCTTATGTGGATGACATGATCATCAAAAGCAAAGCAGGAGAATCTCACGCTCATCAAATGACTAAGGTGTTTGATGTGCTGAGGGAATTCAGTATGAAGCTAAATCCCAACAAATGCTCATTCGGAGTTCGATCTGGAAAATTCTTGGGATTTATGATCACCAACAGGGGGATTGAGGTAAACCCTAAAAAGGTTCAAGTGATTATAGACATGAAACCACCAACCACAGTGAGAGATGTCCAAAGGTTGACAGGCAGAATAGCAGTTCTGGACCATTTTTTATCAAAGTCTGTAGAAAGGAGCTTGCCATTCTTCAAAACTCTATGGGGCGGAAGGAATTTTAAGCGGACAGATGATTGTCAAAGAGCTTTTGAAGACTTAAAGGAATATTTGAAGCAGTTACCTTTGTTGACAAGGCCTTTGGAAGGGGAACAGTTGTATATGTACTTGGGAGTCGGTGAATTCGTCGTTAGTGCGGTACTACTGAAGAAAGATGAAATAGTGTACTGTCCCATCTACTATGTGAGTAAGATACTGCTAGACCCGGAGACCCGTTATCCGCTGGCTGAAAAGCTAGCACTGGCCCTTGTGATGGCCTCTCGTAAATTGCGTTCTTATTTTCAGGCACACTCCATTGCTGTCTTGACAGATCAACTGTTAAGGCAAATCCTTCAGAAGCCTGAACATTCAGGTAGACTGGTGAAATGGGCAGTGAAACTTGGAGAGTATGATATCACATTTTAACCCAAGTAGGCCATCAAGGGCCAAGCTTTAGCAGATTTTATAGTAGAATGTACTAGCCCAAGCAGCAACATTGAAAAGGAGACTCGACCGTGGCTACTGTATGTTGACGGAGTGTCGAGTGCAAATGGTAGTGGGACAGGTATAGTCTTAGTGTCACCGAAAGGGAGATCCTTAGAATATCTTTGCAGTTTGGGTTCCCTAGTTCAAACAATACAGCAAAGTATGAGGCTCTGGTTGCTGGAATGAAGCTAGCAGAAAGGTTGCAAGTTCACCACCTAGTGGCACATAGTGATTCTCAATTGGTGGTAAACCAGTTCAATAGACAGTATGAGATTCGAGAGCTAATACTAGTCCCTTATCTAAAGAAAGTTCAATCTCTGGCTTAGACTTTTGAAAATTTTCAGTTGATACAAATTAATCGATCTGAAAACACACATGCAGATTCATTGTCCAAATTAGCTTCCTCCAATGAGACCGACGGAAGAATGGTGAAGGCAGAGAGACTCGAGCGGCCTAGCATTGAAGAAGTTGAAGTATGTGACATTGAAGTGGGGGACGATTGGAGAACCTCATTCAAACAGTATCTCACTAAAGGTACGCTCCAGCAAGATAAGGAGGAGGCTCGGCGTTTAAGGATACAATGGGCAAAATTCACAGTGATAAACGGGGAACTGTACAAAAGAGGGTATTCATCGCCTTTGTTGAAATGCTTGAGGCCAGAACAAGCAAACTATGTCCTAGCTGAGGTACATGAAGGGATTTGTGGTGAACACTTGGGAGCTAGAGCTCTTGCCTCTAAGATATTACGATCGGGATTCTATTGGCCGACGTTGAAAAAAGATGCGACGGTGACAAGTGCCAAAGGTTTGCACCAATAACTACGGCCCCAATGGCTCCTCTCCAAAGTACAGTACAACCAACTCCATTTGCACAATGGGGTTTAAACATTCTATGGCCCTTTCCATTAGCTACGGGCCAAAGAAAGTTTCTTTTGGTAGCTACCGATTACTTTACGAAATGGATTGAGGCAGAACCTTTAGCCACAATCATAGAGAAAAAAGTTGAGGCAATGGTGTGGAAAGATATTATCTGCAAGTTCGGGATCCCACAGGTCTTAAATGCTAACCATGGAAAGCAGTTTGATTGTGACACCTTTCGTGAGTTCTGCAGACGTCTTGACATCTAGCTAAGGATATCTTCTGTATCATATCCTCAGGTTAATGGGCAGGCTGAAGTCAGCAACTGAACCATCCTTCATGGGTTGAAAACCAGACTGGATAAAGCCAAAGGAGCATGGGTGGACGAACTGCCTAGTGTCTTATAGGCATATCGTACTACTAGTCGAGTATCAACTGGAGAAACACCGTTTAGCCTTGTGTACGACACTGAAGCATTGATTCCTGTGGAAATTGGAGCACTGTCATCCAGGGTAGTGCCTTTAGTGGAAGAAAAGAACTCACAAGGACTAAGGGAAAACCTGGATCTGCTTGATGAGCATAGAGAGATTGCAGCTATCCGGCTGGCATCCTACCATCAAAGGGTGTCCAACTACTACAACAGTAGGGTAAAAGATAGACCAATGTCCGAGGGAGATTTGGTGCTCAGAAAGTCACACATCACCAATGTCTTGAG
This sequence comes from Firmiana major, assembly GCA_033439115.1. Taxonomy (NCBI): domain Eukaryota; kingdom Viridiplantae; phylum Streptophyta; class Magnoliopsida; order Malvales; family Malvaceae; genus Firmiana; species Firmiana major. Next base: position 20,307,715 of record CM065905.1, read on the forward strand.
AGAAGATGAAAAGTTTAGAGCCAACTGGGAAGGTCCATACCGAATCAGACGGAGGATTGGGCCTAACACCTGCATCCTGAAAACTCTACAAGGAAAGAAAATAGGAAAGACATGGAATTTAAATCATTTGAAATTGTATTTAAATTAATCATTATGTCTTCTTTCTTGATTTTTATTCCCGCAATATTATTTATTTGCACCGTTACAAGATACTATCATTATGCAGAATTATCTCTCTATTATATCTTCAGCTTTTATGAATATAAATCTTGTGACAGGATACAGACGAGCCATAAGAGCCTGAGACGCAATAACGTCACTGTGGCTAGGCGTAAAAAGACCGAGTCGTAAAAGCCTGAGGCGCAATAGCGTCACTATGGCCAGGCGCAAAAAGAAGACCGAGCCGTAAGAGCCTGAGGCGCAATAGCGTCACTGTGGCCAGGCATAAAAAGACAACTGAGCCGTAAGAGCCTGAGGCGCAATAGCGTCACTGTGGCCGGGTGTAAACAAACAGACGAGCCGTAAGAGCCTGAGGCGCAATAGCGTCACTGTGGCCGGGCGTAAACAAACAGACGAGTTGTACGAGCCTGAGGCGCAATAGCGTCACTGTGGTCGAACGTAAAAAGACAGACGAGCCGTAAGAGCCTGAGGCGCAATAGCGTCACTGTGACCGGGCGTAAAAAGATAGACGAGCCATAAGAGCTTGAGTGCAATAGCGTCACTGTGGCCGGGCGTAAAAAGCCAGACCAACCGTAAGAGCCTGGGGTGCAATAGCGTCACTGTGGCCGGGCGTAAAAAGCCAGACGAGCCGTAAGAGCCTGATGCGCAATAGCGTCACTGTGGCCAGACGTAAAAAATCAGACGAGCCGTAAGAGCCTGAGGCGCAATAGCCTCACTGTGGCCAGGCGTAAAAAATCAGACGAGCCGTAAGAGCCTGAGGCGCAATAGCGTCACTGTGACTAAGCGTAAAAATCCAGACGAGCCGTAAGAGCCTGAGGCGCAATAGCGTCACTGTGGCCAGGCAATAGAAACGTATTAGCCGTAAGAACCAAAGACGCACTTACATCACGATGGTCAGGCATCAGGAAAAAGGTATGCTTACATATGTAATTCTTTCTAAAAGTATGTCTTTCTATCAAGAATTGGGGAGCATACACGGATAAATAAACATATGAGTAAAACAAGTATACAGATAAATGATAATAGCAAAAGTTAAATGAACAACGTCTCATAAGCAATATGAAGCTTGAACAGATAAACTTTATTTATAAATTCAAGAAAATCTTTACAAGCAAAATGCGAAGTATGAATGAATTCAAGAATATGAATAAGTTCAATGACAAAATATTCAAAAAGAAAAATAAATCAATCCGCACGATCTGGTAACGGGAGATCAGGCACCGTTGGACGCTCGCAATCTGGAGGTTGGTGACCAGGAAGTGATAGATCTTTTCCATCCAGGCCATCAAGGGCACCAATGGGTTTAGGAACATTATCTGGGCTCATGGGCTCCCAAGGACCGGCCAGGTTCGCCAGATCATCCAATGCAGCCTTCTTCAGGACCTCATTAGCAGGCTCGGCGTCGGGTTCGTACTTGGTCCAATCAGGAGCTTCAAATAACATCGCTTCAGGAGTATAAAGAAGCTCAAGAAATTCCTCACCTTCCCTATGCTTTTCCAACCAAGACCGGGCAAGGTAAAAATCATACTTCACATAGGGCACTGAGAAATCTTCCTTCTGCCTCAAACAGTCTTTGGAAAGCCTATACTCCTTCACAGCTTCAGCTCGAATACTATCAATCTCGACCTGATTAAGGGAAGGAGTGGCTCGACTCTCCAATTCAGCAATGTATTGTTCTAGTTGCTGATTGCGATCTGCCAAGAAATCAAACTTCGACTGCATAGTATCTAGCTCTGTTTGTTTCTGTTGAAGATCGTCCTTAAATTTGCTAGATCTAGCAGTCTCAACTGTAAGATCCCCCTTCACGAGAGACAATTCCTGAAGTGCCTTTGAAAGTTGCTCCTCCAGATTTCGCACTAACCCTGGCAGCCCAAACAATTGATTTTTGGCATTCCTTAATTCCATATTGCTATCCCTTAATGCTTAGATCTCCTTGTCAGTTCAGTCACGATAAGCTCGATGCTGAGCATTATTGACTATAGTCCTCTGAGCAAGCTGAAAAGAAACACAAAAATTCAGACTGAAAGTAAAATAAAGAAAAATAAAGTAAGAGAAAGTCTGCAAATTACCCTAACAGCCTCCACATCAGCTAAATCCTCTCCTTCCGAAAAATTTTGAAATAGTCGGTTCTCATCCCTGGGAAGGATGGAGGCCCAACCTAAGTGAGATGCTACCTCGGGCGTCTCTAAAATGTTGTTATCTAACACTCCAGGGTAGACTCAAAATTCGGCTCCCTTCATTTTATAGCCCCCGTCTACTTGATATGACCTCGTATCAACATGACCTATCTTAGGAAGGATAAGCCTAGTGGACATAGAGGATTCCATATATAGGTACCTTCGATTCTTCCGACTAGGCGAGGTCACATTACATTCAGCCCGTTCTCCTGACTGAGGTCTATCCGAGGAGCCGGAGGATCTCCTGGAATGTGAAGAAGCCCTCCCTTCACCTCAGGAAAGGGCTCTTGATTCCCCTTTAGGTTGTTGAGTCGGAGCTGGAGGAGGGGTTGTTTGCCTAGGAGGAGTCTGAGCTCGAGATGCCTCTCCAGAAATGACCACAGCGGAACGAGGTCTCTTCTCAGCGGGTTCACTGGATGAACCTTCTTGCCCCCTTCGACGGACCAAGGCACGTCTGACACTGCTTATTTCTGCAAAACAAGAACCCACAAAATTGTTAAAACTGTTATACAAACAAGTAGTAATGAAGTATAAAGCATAAAGGGTTACCTTCAGGAAAGTTAAGAAACTCCTGAAGGGAATCTATTTCTAATGCTTCGTCATCAGGAAGAACCATAAAAGTAGAACCGAACCCATCCCAATCGCCCACATCCTCTAAGGGGTCACCTTCAAGGCTAGATTCCCTATCTCTAGGGTTTGGTTCAAGAGGAACAGAAGGATTAATGACATTAGCGCCCCCTATGCCCCAACCAGCAGAGGCTAAATTTTCAGATGAAAAAAACTCGTAAAGGTTGATTGGTCTATCAATTAATAGCTGATTGATAGTTGATGACAGTTGTTTTCTCATAGTGGTAATGCGAGGGCCTTAAGGGACACTATGCTTAGCTCCCCATCTAGTAGGGAAGTTAAGACCTTCAGGCACTTCTACTACAAGCCATTCTGATTCAAACCTATGGAGTTTGTTGGGGAGTTTATCAAATAACCTATTCTCAAACCCAGGTTCGAACACTCTTTAGGATGTAACTAACTAGGGGAGATCCCTTGTTCCCTCAAAAAAGAAATCCCAAAATCAGAAATTGGGAAATGAAAACCTAGCTCTACGGAGACCCTAAAAATAGCTACTCCACTTGCTACGCTACGTATACTTCTCTCTTCTGGAGTAGGAAGCTTATAGAAATACCCTTCGGGTAATGGGTACCTACGTATAATATCTTGGAGATTAAACTCAGTCAAAGTCGATCTAGGTTCCAACTCCAAATGTTTTCCTACACCAGGACCAGCCATTCTAGGGTTAGAAATGAGAAAGAAACAAACCTAAAACGGGTGGGTAAAACTGGAAGAAAATAGACTCAGAGTGGCGATAGAGTCGAGTGTGACGGCAGACTTTATTAGCAGCGACAGACTCTAGTATGGCGACATAGTATAGTGTGGCTACAGAGTCTTGCGTGGCGACAAACTATAGTAGTGGCGACAGAGTTTTATGGCGACAGACTCTATTAGTGGCGACAGACTCTTGTACTGACGACAGAGTATTGTGGCGACAGACACTTTGTAGTGGCAACAAAGTATTATGGCGACAAACTCTGTTGTGGCGATAGAGTTCAATATGCGACAGGGTCTAATGTGGCGACAGAGTTATATGCTAATATAACGAGAGTGGCGACAAAGTTGTATGGTAATATAACGTGAGTGACGATAGAGTGTGTAAAGGGTTGCGACAGAGTTTACTGAGGTGCGACAGCGTTTTGCGATAGAGTTGTGGGAGAGTGGCGACAGAGTATGCGAGAGAATTGCGGTTACTTTGCAATAGAGTTTAGCAGCTTCTTAAGCTATTTGCGCGGCACCTCACCTTTATATAGTCGCGACAGAGATGGCTGAAACGTGACGTCTTTACTAGAGTTTAAAACTCTCTCGCAAATAAAACGTTTTAGTCCTTAACAACTATTCTAAAAAGACATAATCCTCCTATTATACTCTTACATAGAGAAATTCCCTATGAAAGAGTGGGGAGCAATTGATAGAGGTAATTTATCCCAGCCAGTCACGCGCCGGGGCTCCAGAATACAAAAGGCCTAAAATAATAAAATTTTGGGGTCCACACAAATATGAGTCCTAATCTTATCAAAAGTAACTCAGAAATATCTATAAATACTCCAGGTATGTCAGAAAAACCCTAATCTCTATTTTGCTTACTAAAACTCTGCTTAAACAGTTTTCTGACTTAAGCATCGGAGTGCGTGTGCAGAGACAGATCCCTACGCCTCTCTGACTTTCACTATTTTTGCAAAACATCCAAGACACATAAAAAAGACAATATCAGCATCATTTCATTGTTGTTTAGAGCAACAACATAATCAAAATTTAAATTCTTCTAATTTAATTAATCAATAAAAAAACCGGAGAAAAAGAGAGCTGTTTGGTTAAAGCGACGAATGTCGGCTCTTTAATCTTCCCTTTACTTCTCAAAGAATCTCTTCTCGTCTCTTTATTTACTTTCCATTTCTTTTAAAGATTTTATATTTGATTATTATTATTAATTAATATTTTATCGGACTCTTTATCTCTACCTCTTCTTTATCTTTCTCTCGATCCCTTCAATCCGTTTCTCACTCTCCTTTTTTCAGTTTTCTCGAGAAAATCTCGCATTTTCTCACTTGGATATCCGAAAATCGTAATGAGGGATTTCTAATCTCTCATTTTTCTGTTTGGTTGCTCAGAAAATTAAGGGTAAAAGCAACCGGAAAGTGAGTTTATCAGTAGATTACTCATTGATCAGCTCAGACTAAGCTTGACGTAATTTTCTTCTCTTTCTTCCCCATTTTCCTGCATTTTCTCGGTAGCCAAACGGAAAATCAATCAATTTGTTTTACACATTGTCATTTACTTGAAATTTTGCTATCAAGTAGCACGTTTCACATAGCTTGTTCTTCTAGAGATTATTAAATTTTGCATATACTTAATTTTTAACCTTTCTTTATTGCATTTTTATAGGAATCTGTCTTGAATGCTAGAATACTGAAATTCTGGCATTTTGTGAAAAAAATTGAGGAGATCAGGTTTGCATTTGGATTTTTTTTATTTTTTATGGCCTGTTTCTGTTATTCATTGCAATTTTGAAATGTAAATTTTATAGATTCTGGTATTTTATGTTTGTAGATAATTGGATTTTTGGAAATGAGTTGGAACCCACATATGGAAGTTCAATACATCAACAGTAGCTACCCTTATAATAGCGCTGGCAGCTTTATGGAATATTTTGAAGGTCTTACTTATCAACATGTCAATTTCATTTTCGACGGTGCTTCACCTGTTCAGGTACCATTTATTATCGAAATTGTTTCTTTTGAATTTACGGAAATGATCACCTTTAAGGTTTTTGCTCGTTCGAGAAAAATCAGATGAAAAATATGCCGATTTTATGGATAAGTTTATTGTAATTGATCCATTGGTTCGTTAAGGTATCTGTTTCTTAGCTTGCAAGAATGTGTATCTCTGGGAGTGTTTGAAGGATTTGGATCATATCCTTTTTATGTAGATTAGATGTTTTACTGTAAATGAATTGCTATTATGCTATTTGTCTCAGCCAAAATTGGATTTTTTGTCTGCAGGAGAGTCTGTACCCATCAATGACTACAAGCTTCTACAAGTTTGGGTTATCTGATTCTGGCAATATTTCATATTATGATCAAGGTCATAGTTACGAGGTGAGTAACCATGACCTATGCACTGATGAATATAGAAGGGCATCAGAGAATTCATCAACAATGAGCAATGAACAGACTGCAGCAATGAATACGGAATGGGAAGGAAATGCAAACACAACTTCGAGTGAAAACCCAGTAGATTGTAAGTTTTGAGTTATGCTTTGGTGTTTTTTCAGATTTGTGTTTGAAGTTATGTAAGATAATGCTAAGGATGTTTATAGTGATGTCTGTATTGTAACATGTTGAAATTTACAATTAGGCCGAACATCATGTCAATTGCCTGTTTCAACATGGTTTACTGCCAAAATGCCCTTAACAAATCACTAAATCTGGCCCTTTCCATCTCAAGATTGCTTTTGCTAACCAGTGTAATGTAATGAATTAAGTTTCTCCCTAGGATTTTAATTTTCTACAGTGAATAATGAATTGTCAAATTGTTTTGCAACTCTATGCTTTGCCCTAGTTCTTATGATTGTATGCTGTGGTTCTAACAATCAAGTCCTTGACCCCCCGGTATATTAACTAGCATCTCTGTTTTGGTGGGTTTTAAACTTTAAACCACTATTGATTGAAGATAAAATTAAGGATTCAGTGACCTTCATGATTAATTTTTTGTTTATAAAAGGCCAGTCTAGCAGCTACAAAATTTTCAAAGCTATCCAAAGAGTCTGTTTTTTCTTGGTGATAGTTTTTGTCTTTTTGCCAAGTTGGACAATTTATAGTTGGCTGTCCTTTATTTTTAGGTGTCAATTCCACCTCGATTTTTATCATGAAGTAGAATATAGTCCTTATGATCAGGCTGGTCTTAAAGTGATCAAACCTGGTAATACAAAGATAACCAGGGCTTCTCAATTACAATAAGATTGGTTTTCTGGTTTCTCCTCCTCCTCCCCAATGCTCTTCAGGATCCTTGTTTGATATTTTCTCCTAGTATTAAAATTATGCGACAACATTCTCATGAGATTTAGTTTTCCTACGTGGAGGAGTTTCTTAGGTTCAGCTGGGCAACTTCTTAGCTAGTATACCTTTTGTTTAGCTGTTAGAATTTTGAAATATAACAGTGTTCCTAAACCTAACCGCCACATGTTGTATAATTGAGAAACCATCCCTAAGATCTGGTCCCCAACCACTCAAGTGGTCAAGGCTTCTTGTGTTCTGAAGCAAATAGAAACACTGATCTTGATTTGGGCCTGCTGATTTGAGTTTGATTGATCGGAAAATCTCAAGCTTCATCCAATTGACATTTGAGTTTGTTTACTAAAGCTTGAATCTTGAATTTTGAGCTTTTGTTGCAATCTGAGTTCAAATGCCTATAGGTTGGTATGGCTTGGCTTTCATGCTAGCCTAACTAACTTAATTGGTTAGCTACAACAGCTACTTTGAGTATACTTTCCAGTGCATCTAATTTACTCTAAGATGCATAGTTATTCAAAAAATTGATTGACCAAGATGAAGTTACGTGGCTTACCTGAATAGTTGGTATGATTTGTTAAAACAGAAGTTGGTGTGGTGCACCGTTATCATATAAATTTTTTATAATAATGTAAACTAATCACAAATTTTCACTATCATTTGGTTGGATGGAACCTATTCTTAATATTTATCTGGAATTTCTTGAAAATTTTCCTCATTCCAATGCTTTTTTTTTCTTACTTTATAGGTCCACGGAGACAACATAATGCTCATGATTACCAGGTCTTTCTCTTTCTATCTCTTCTTTTCTTTGTTGAAATCGTGCATAACACTCTGTTACACACTATTGATTTTCATACTAATATATGATAGTCGATTATTTGTATCAGCATCTGATTATGACTTGAATCTTCCAAGTATTTATGCTATCTACATGTTGCAGAGTGTAGATGCTTTTCGAAGAATAAACACTTATAGAGTTATAGAGGCTTAAATCCTTTTTTTTAGTTTCATTGTTCAAAAAATTAAGTGTTGCAGAACTTCGTTAAAATATGCAGGTCATTTGGCAAGATAGTATTGATCCTGACAGCATGACTTATGAGGTTAGATAAAAAAAATTTCCTAATTCTCTCTTTTTTTTTTTTTAGTAGTTGCATCTTTTCTTTTGTTTTTCTAGGTAGCCTTTCAATTAGCTGTTACTTTTAATGTGTGCAATTCTGAGTTTGAGAAAAAAGACAAAGATATAATGAAGTTATTGTCCCAATGTTATCGAGATGCATTTGAAGATTAAAACCGTGTGTTCATTACCCAGGAAGCAGTTGTCTGTTAGTAATGCTGTTTTGTTTTACCTTCTATTTTTTTTTTTAAATGTTTTGTAGTTTTTCCAGGCTATTGATTGCTTGACTTATAAGATATAAAGTAGATTTAACTCTAGTTTAATGTTTAGATTGAAAGCGATTTTTGCATTCCAAAGCAGCTTTTGACCCAACTTTTGAACAATAAAAAAAAATGTGGCTTTTTTGATTTAAAAGTCCGGTTTGCAAACCCAAACCAAAAAGCTTGTAAAGAGGTGTTTTTGCAGTCAACCCTAATTTTTGTAGGTAAAATAACTTTTATCCTTATATCTCTAAACTTTTTATTATTTGATGCGTGTCCTTTTGGACATTTCAATTCATCACAACATTTTTTTCACAGCAATGTCAAACACTTAAAATTCTTAAACAATATTTTTATGAACAAACTTTTAAGCCCACTTTTCCAACCCAAATTTCTTTCAATCTTAACAACAATGCTAAACTAGGCCTCACTGAAATGTTAATTAATTATGTTAATAATGCCTTTTATTAAGATAGACAATGAAGAAGTAGGTGATTAGGTTTGGAAGAATTAGGTCTTCAGGTCAAGAAAAGAAAGGTTGTGATTTGATGCTATATCATTGAGACAGCTGTTAAGATGAAAAGATTAATTTTTCATATCATAGAAAGGAGTACAAGATATGTATATATACAGAATTATAAAACCTAAATTAGGAAGGTTATTAACTAAACCTAGATATTTCAGCCTATAATTAAGCTATGGACAATCTGTTAATTATGGTAATATACAGCTGTAACACTTCCCCTCAAGTTGGAGCATAGATGTTAATCATGCCCAGCTTGTTACAAATATAATCAACTCGAGGTCCATTGAGTGCCTTTGTAAAAATATCCCCTAGCTGTTCTCCAGTCTTCACATGTTCTGTAGAGATCAACTTTTGCTATATTTTTTCACGGTTAGTTCTTTCATGGAACACAGGCTTGCACGCAATATGAAGAGCAGCTTGATTATCACATCATAATTTTGCTGGTCTTGAAACTTCAAGATAAACTTCAGTTAAAAGCTGACATATCCACAATATCTCTCATGCAAATTGAGCCATGGCTCGATACTCTGCTTTCGCACTAGATTTGGAAACAACATTCTGTTTCTTACTCTTCCAAGAGATTAAATTTCCACCAACAAATACACAATAACCCGTGGTAGATCTCCGATCAATTTTGAAACCTGCATCAGAAAAACATTCAATATGATTATGCTCATGATTTTTGTATAAAATTTCTCGTCCTGGGGCTCCCTTTAAATAGCACAGAATTTGTTCTAAAGCTGCTCAATGATGAACTCTTGGAGAAGACATGAATTGGCTGACAATGCTAACAGAATAAGCAATATCAGGACGAGTTACTGTAAGATAAATCAGTTTTTCAACCAACCGCCTATATTTTTCAGGATCCTCAAGTAATTCTTCACCTTTTGTAAGCTGTAAATTAGGAAGCATTGGGGCACTACATGGCTTAGTTCTCAATTTTTCAGTTTCATTCAATAAGTTAAGTACATATTTCCTCTGAGACAAAAGAATACCTTTCTTGCTCCTTGTCACCTCAACTCCCAATAAATATTTTAATGCTCCCAAGTCTTTCGTTTGAAACTGACTGTGAAGAATATGCTTTAGTTTTGAGACTCCCATACAATCACTTTCTGTGATAACAATATCATCTACATATACTATCAGAAGAGTAATACCAGATACAAATTTTTTGTAAAAACTGAATGATCAATTTACTCTTTGTCATGCCAAACCTTTCAGATGCTTGACTAAAATTTTCAAACCATGCACGTTGACTCTGTTTGAGACCATATAGTGATTTACGAAGATGACAAACTTTCCCATTCTCCCCCCGAGCAACAAACCCAGGTGGTTGCTTCATATAGACTTACTCCTGAAGATCACCATGCAGAAATGCATTTTTAATGTCTAACTGATGCAAAGGTTAGTTATGAGTAGCTGCTATAGAGATAAGTAACTGAACAGATGTCAATTTAGTAACAGGAGAAAATGTGTCAAAATAGTCTTCCCCATATGTTTGAGCAAAGCCTTTAGCCGCCAAACGAGCTTTAAGGTGTGCAACTGACCCATCATGATTAAATTTAACTGCAAACACCCATTTACACCCAATAACTTTCTTTTCGGCAGGTAAATCAACCAAATTTCAAGTACCATTAGAATCTAAAGCATTCATCTCTTCTATCATAGCTGCACGCCAACTAGGATGAGACAGCTTCCATAACAGATTTTGGAACACAAACATAATCAATCGAGGCAACAAAAGAACAAGATGAGGGAGACAAACCGTCATAAGAAACGAAAGATGAAATAGGATAAGTACACTGCCGTTAACCTTTACGAAAGACAATAGGTAAATCAAGATCATCTGTAGCCGAATTTGATGCCGAAGAATTAACTGGGGTTGGACATGGATCAGAAGGAACTTGACGACGAGTATAGGTGGTGGGTTTTGTGATAGAATTTTGACTGGTTGGTACGTGACATGATAAAATAATAAATCATCCTCCCTCTTACTGAAAGAATTAGAAGAAGAAAAGAATGGATCATGTTAAATGAAGGTGACATCGGCTGACACCAAGTACTTATTAAGACTAGTACTATAACATCGCTACTCTTTTTGCACACGAGAATACCCCAGAAAAACACACTTCACAGATTTTGGATCTAATTTGGTTACCTGAGGACGAACATCACGAAGAAAACAAGTACTCCCAAAGCTGCGAGGTGCAATTGGAAATAATGATTTACTAGGAAAGGAACTTTATATGGTATTGCACCATTAAGGACGGAGGAAGGCATGCGGTTGATTAAGGAACAAGCCGTGTAAACAGCATCAGCCTAAAAGGGTTTAGGAACATGCATTTGAAATAAGAGTGCCCGAGCAGTTTCTAAGAGATGTCTATTCTTTCTTTCAGCCACACCATTTTGAGATGGTGTATCAACACAGGATGACTCGAAGCATACCATTCTGAATCATATAACTTTGAAAAGTATTTGAAAAATATTCTTTAGCATTGTCACTCCTCAAAATCTTCATAGACATATTAAATTGAGTTTTATTCAGCACAGAAAGCAGTTAAATGAGAGAATAATTCAGAACGATTTTTCATAAAATAAATCATACGGGAAAGATCATCAACAAAAGTAATAGTATCTGACACCAGTTTTAGAAACAGTAGGACTCGGACCACAAACATCTGAGTGAACTAACTCAAAAGGAGAACTAGCTTGTTTATTGACACGTGAAATAGATGGTAGACGATGATGTTTAGCAAATTGACAAGACTCACAAGCTAAAGAAGACACAGACTGAAATTGAGGACATAATTTCTTTAGTAGAGACAAGGAAGGATGACCCAACCGACAATGTGCTTCAAACGGTGTTAAGATACTAGAACAGACAATAGACTCTGGCACCTGAGTATCCAAACTGTAAAGTCTTCCTGATTCATGTCCTTTGCCAATAATTTTCTTCGTCATAAGATCCTGAGACAGACAATAACCAGGGAAAAATGAGACAGAGCAATTTAGAGTACGAGTAATTTTACTCATAGACACTAGGTTAAAAACAAATTTTGGTAGACTCAGAACTGAAGACAAAGTAAGTAATGGAGTCGGACTAACAGTGCCATAACCAAGAACAGATGAAGTAGACCCATCAACTAAAGTGACAATAGTAGGCGAGACATGGGATTGAAAAGTGGAAAATAGACCAGGATTACTTGTCATATGATCTGTGGCACTAGAATCAACTAGCCATTGTGTGGAAGAAGACATAAGACACGTATTTGATTTACCTGTTTCAGTAAGAGCAGTGATAGACTGAGATGAATTCTTTAAAGACTCTTGGTACTGGGTGAACTTAGCAAATTCATCCGCAAAGATTGAAACCATTTTATTAGAGGATGAGTTAGGTGAAGCAGTAGTAGAGGCAATATGAGCTGAGTTAGACTTCTGATTCTTGTTTTGCAATTTTCGGCACGTACGTTTGGTATGATCAGGCTCACGACAATAATAACAGGTAACTCTCCCTGCATCCTAACTCCGATTACCCCCCCCCTCTCCTGTTATTATGCCATTGGGAGGACCTCCCAATATCTAAATCACTACGACTGACAAGTGCATTTAAAGTCTGAACAGAAGTAGTAGTATTTGTACGAAGTACTCTGGTAAAGGTCTCATGCAAAGTGGAAAGTTCAGCACTCGATAATATCTGGGATTTAGCAACTTCAAACTGGGAGTTAAGACCAACTCTGATACCATATTAAGATGAAAAGATTAATTTTTCATATCATAGTAAGGAGTACAAGATATGTATATATACAGAATCATAAAACCTGAATTAAGAAGGTTATTAACTAAACCTAGATATTTCAGCCTATAATTAAGCTATATACAATCTGTTAATTATGGTAATATACAGCTGTAACAACAACTATAAAACAGGATGGAGTCAGAAGTCACTCTCGTTTTAGTTGTTTGGGTTGGTGGATTCATGGAAGGCAGTATATATTTTGGGTTTAGAAGATATTTTGTCTCTTTTAAGGGGTGGAGAGAGGCGAGGGGAGAGGTGAGGATGCTAACATATTTTCAAAATCATTCTTAGAAGGAAGAGACAACTATAAAATAGGATGGAGTCAGAAGTTAGTCTCCCTGTTTTAGTTGCTTGGATTGGCAGAATAACAGAAGGCAGTAAATATTTTGGGTTTAGAAGATGTATTGATTTTTTTAGAGGTGGAGGGAGGCAAGGGTAGAGGTGAGGATGCTAACATATTTTCAAAAAACATTCTTAAAAGGAAGAGAAATTATGACATGAAGTTTGTGGGTCATTCAGCGGAACCCCACATTAAGGGGAAAAAAAAGAGAGAAAACAGGAGGGTTGACTCTACCCTGCAGAAAGTGAAAAAGAGAGATGCAGAAAGTTAAGGGAAGAGAGAGTGAGAGCATTATATATTCATGCCTCGACTAGAACTTACATTCATTTGGCTTGTAAGGACATTTACTGCTAAGGAGAAAACTACCTAATAAATAACTTAGGCACTAAGAAACTAGACCTAAATTCATAAAACTTTCTAACTCCTAGAGTACCTAAACCTGAGCAGGTGTTCCCAATGAAAAAGAAGAATCTTGTGCTCCTCAATATTAAAAAAGCACTTACTTTAAATAGCATAAATTCTAATTTTCTAATGCTTAAGTTAAGCAATTACTGGTAATGAAATTTGTTTGTCTGTGGCTGCACCAAGGTCTTAAACGAAGCACTTATCATTCTTTAAGTAAAGTAGTCATGAAATGAAACTTTCTAAAAATCTTGATAACCATGGGGGTAAGGATTTAGCGGCAGGATTGGAGTCCCAAATAGAATGAGCTGGCTTTATATTGACTAGCCACAAACTATCAAGGGGAAATCGTAATAGGTTATCAAATATGCAGCATAATCTTGATATAACATCGCTTAGCTTAGAGTTTTAATTTGAGACTTCTAATTTAAAAGTAGATAAATCAAGCAAGATTGAGATAATTGCTTTTGGTTGAGGATATGAGTTGCATGCTGTAAATAATGAGTATTTCTTTTGAATGCTTTTAACATTTGATAGAGGCAGTTTAAATTTGAATAGTGGACATTAATTTATGCAAAAATACAATGACCTTTTTAATTTAGCTTTGAGAAAATGTTTCTTATCTATTGCAAACTTTTCAAGTAAATAATAAATAACGATCAACCATCACATTGATTTGCAGTGGACTCAACTGTAGAATTGCTTTTATATAGTAAGCGAATCTTTTTCACTTATGAAATCTTCAAAAATTATTGGTAACTTAAACAAAAAAGGACAAAAGAATTTAAACCAATATATGGTCAAATAGACACATTTTGTTTTCCTAATCCTTTTTCTTCCTTCTAAAGGGCATAATTTTGATCCTCAGAATTCAAATTTTTTGGCATTATTTCAAAGTCTAGGCAAGCATCTGGGTTAAATGCTTGGTAGAGTGGAAAAGTGGAAGAATGGATAGGAGTGGAAAAGTGGAAAGAAAATGATTTTTAATAGTGTTTGGTAAGGAAGAAAAGTGTGAGAAAACAAAATAAGAAAAATATTTTATTTCCTTTTTAACAAAGGGTTTATGTCTGATGCACTGACATGACAGTGTATAGCCTTAATACACTGTCATTGCATTAGAGGTTGATACCTCACTAATGAATAAACTAAAAATATGCCAAGCTCTTATGAGCAAACTGAAAAAAAAAACTTATTTGTATTTATTTACAAGGGTTTGACATATTTTTAGTTTACTCATTAATGAGGTGTCAACCTTTGATGTAGTGATAGTGTATAGAAGATATACACTGTTATTGAATCATATATAAACCTTTTAGTGCAGAGAATGAGAAATGGGAGTCAAGTATGTATATTTACTAAATTATCCTTTATTTTTTAAATTTTATTTTGTTATCTTAACTGATTAATGGTATAATGATAAAGCAATATAATTTCATTTTATCTTTTTCCATTTTTCAAGTCTATCAAGCAATGGACGGAAAGAAAATATAATTTTCTTTCACCTTTTTTGATCTTACTAACCGACACATCAATGGAAAGAAAAAAAATATATTTTTCATCTTTTCATTTTTCTTCCATTCCAATTTTCGATCTTTTTATTTTTCTTTCCTCTCTACCAAGCAGAGCTTTAGAGACAGGCAAGTAAGTATGAGGACTAGAGAACTAACTTATGGGATGGTGCTCTAGCTGAACTTGTTGCTTGATTTCCTTGGGTTATAATGCTAAAGTTGAATAAAACCTTATTCAATCATTTTCATACATTTCTCAGAAAATTTTGCTTGTGTATCTGTGAATTGTTTTTTGTTTTTCCTTTTCTTTATTTTTGATTAATCATTGCTGATTATATTTATCATTTAGGAATTGCTTGAATTAGGGGAGACTGTTGGAACTCAAAGTCGAGGTCTCTCCCAAGAACTTATTTCTTTGCTCCCAGTTTCAAAATACAAGTGCAGCTTATTCTCAAGGAAGAAATCAAGGAATGAGAGGTACAGTGTGTGCTTCTTCGCTTTGTCTCTATTAAATTTGATATCCTTTACTCACTGCTGGTCATATTCTTCGACAGATTTTAAATTGCAATTTACAGCCCTAGTGCTTCTTGGTAGTGTTTTTGATGTACAATTTTGCTGGCTTGCATGGTCTTGTTTATGTATATTATAAATCTATCCAGATTTTAAGATTTGTCCTTGTTTTCCTCTTTTCATGAACCAACTATCTCTACTTTTTTGGTCGTATAATTGTTCTCAGTTGTTGTAAAAAGGCTTGAAATTGAACCTCTTGATCTATTAATAGTTATTCTTAAAATAGATCATTGAGAAGCTTGAAAGTGGTTTGGAGATTACAATAAGCAATTTCTTTACTTGAATAATGCTTTGAGAGTGTCTGTGAGTGTATATGCTTTCAAGGCTAAACATGAAAATCAATCTAAACTCTCAAAGTTGAAAGAGAGGTATATGGTTTGGAGTTTACAATAAATGATTTATTTACTTGAAAAAATGCTTTGAGAGTGCTTGTGAATGTATATCGTTGGTCAGTGGCAACCTTTATGAATAATAATATATTTTATTGAAAACCTCCTAGGATTACGTTGTAAAATGTCAGTGAAAAGGAAGATAATAACCTAGATATATGACAATGAAAATGTGCAAGAGTTGCTAGGTGATCGCCCGAAAGTGACGCCATATCGACACTTGGATGTGATGCGCAATAGACAAAAGTTTCCACACTATAATTGATGAGAGTGGGTAAAGAAGCTAGTTCATAATCATAATTTTAGGTTAGGATTTTGAAATATATGTACGCTATATGGTCAGTTAGTGGAGATTTGTGAGGTTATGTGTAGGAGGAGGGTTAACATCTTGTGCCTCTAGGAGACTAAATGGGTTGGGGAGAAGGCTAGGGAGATTGCACCTTGGTAGTCAAGCTTTGGTATACAAGGAATGATAGAGACCGAAATGGTGTAGGTATCATCATAGACAAATAGTATCAAAAGGATTTTGTACAAGTTGGGAGATAAGGTGATAGAATTATTTTGGTTAAGTTAGTCCTAGGAGAGGACATTTTGAATGTTATTAGCGCATATGCATCACAAATAAGACTTGATAATGCTAGTAAAAGGCAGTTTTGGGAGGATTTAGATAGGATAATACAAGAAGTGCCTATAGGAGAAAACCTTTGTATTGGTGGTGACCTTAATGCCATGTAGGTGCTATTAGAGAGGGTTTTGAGAGCGTACATGAAGGCTTTAGGTACGATGTAAGAAATGAAGGTGGAGATGTCATCCTAGATTTTGTTTTATCTTATGACTTAACCCTAGTGAATACATTGTTTTGGAAGAGAGAACCTCACCTTATAACCTTTAAGAGTGGATTGAGTGCAAGTCAGATTGACTTCTTTTTGACTAGGAAGACGGATAGATGTAGTTATCTGGACTGAAAAGTTATCCCAGGTGATAGTGTTACCATGCAATATAGACTAGTAGTCTTGGACATGAAATTTCATAAATGACATTGAAAGGACCAACAATGAGCTACAAGGATTTGATGGTGGAAGCTAAAAGAAGATTGTTATGCAGTAGTAGAAATAGTTGAAGTCATAAAGAAGATTGGACAACATGCAATATGGAACAAGATGGCAAAACACATTCGAGAGATGGGCAAGGAGATACTAGGAGTATCAAACGGAAGAGCACTGACTGGAAATTATTCAACATGGTGGACTGAATCAGTTAAAGAAGCTATAAAGACCAAGAGAGATTGTTACAAGGCTTGGAAGACAAACCATCAAAGAGGGCTTCACAAAATACAAGTTAGCTAGGAAGGAGGCAAAGAGCGCTATGGCAGAAGCTAATTTAAAGGTTGTGAAAGAGATTTATAATAAGTTGGACATAAAGGAGGGAGAGAGAGAGATATGTGTAGATTGGCACGAGCAAGAGAGAGGATTCGAGATTCAATTGTGAAATGTATCAAGGATGAACACCAAAGAACTTTAATTAAGGATAAGGATATTAAGGAAATGTGACATGATTATTTCAACAAATTATTTAACGACGGACAAAGTTAAATTTTGGACAATATCTTGGTTCCTCTCGAGGATTTGAACCGATACGTTATGCGCAGAATTAAAGAGATATAGGTAAAGTAGGTACTAGAGAGGTTAAAGACAAGGAAAGCTGTTGGGCCACATTCCTATTGAAGTTTGGAAATGTCTTGGAGAGGTAGTAGTTAAGTGATTGACAAAGAGTGCGTTAGTACCTCTCTATAAGAATAAGGGAGATGTTCAAAGTTGCCCCAATTATCGAGGCATAAAACTAATGACTCACACGATGAAACTATGGAAAAGAGTGATAAAACGAAGATTAAGAAAGATTATAGAGATATCGGAGAATCAAATTGTTTTTTGCTTGGTCGGTCAACTATGGGAGAAATAAACTTGCTTAGATAACTTGTGGAGAGCATTCTTGATTACAAGATAAAGATGTTCATATGGTCTTTCTAGACTTCGATAAAACATATGTTAATGCGTCTAGGAAGGTATTATGGTTGTCTTTAATTAAGAAAAGTCTTTGTGATCCATGTTGAAATAATTAAGGACATGTAGGGAGATGGAAGGACACATGTGAGAACGTGTGGAGGACAAATAAGTGAATTTCCTATCATAGTAGGGCTACATCAAGGGTAAGCTTTAAGTTCATTCCTGTTCGATATAGTAATGGACGGGTTGACAAAATCCATCTAGGATAATGTACTTTAGTATATGATGTTTGTGGATAATATAGTTTTGTGTGTTGAGACTAAAGCAGAGGTTAATACAAAGTTAGAACTGTGGAGACAGACGTTAGAGTTAAGAGGATTTAGACTAAGCAGAGTGAAGAATGAATACATGAAATGTAAATTCAATGCAAATAAAGACAAAGACAGAAACATAGTGATGCTAGATGGGGTGATGATATTTAAGTAGGATCATTTTAGATAGTTGGGGTTGATGTGATCCATAGGTACAAGCTAGTTGGAGTAAGTGGAGAAGCGCGACGGGTGTGTTGTGTGACAAAGAAATTTTTATATGGTTGGAAGGCATGTTTTACAAGACAATTGTTAGACCAACATTATTTTATGGCAGTGAATGTTGGGCACTAAAAGATTGCATACACAGAACATAGTGATGCTAGATGGGGTGATGATATTTAAGTAGGATCATTTTAGATAGTTGGGGTCGATGTGATCCATACCTACAAGCTAGTTGGAGTAAGTGGAGAAGTGCGACGGGTGTGTTGTGTGACAAAGAAATTTTTATATGGTTGGAAGGCATGTTTTACAAGACAATTGTTAGACCAACATTATTTTATGGCAGTGAATGTTGGGCACTAAACGATTGCATACACAGAAGATGAGTGTAGCAAAAATGCGAATGCTGCGACGGATGTGTAGATATACGAGAAAAAATAGAATGAGAAATGAGGATATTGGAAAAAGGGTTGGAGTTGCACTTATCGATGACAAGATAAGTGAAAGTCATTTACGTTGATTTGGACACATATGACGTAGACCTGCGGACGCTTCAATAAGAAGAGTGAAGGCTATGAATAATGTAAAAAGGGTTAAGGTCAGGGGAAGATCAAAAAAGACTTTAAAGGAAGTAATTCAAAAAGATATGACTGAACGGAAGTTGGCAGAACACATTGCTTTAGATAAAAATGAGTGGAGGAGGTGACAAGTTAGTGAGGTCATATATTGATTTATATAGCCTATCTTAATATTGGGATAAAGGTGGTGGTGGTGGTGATGATGATGATGATGATGATGATGATGATTACTCTCTTTGTGCAGTCCTTGTGCCGTGCACAGTGTGATGCTCTTTTTTAGAAATAATTCGAAAGATCTGCCCTTTTGGGCTGTGGTATGCCTTGCATCTAGTATCATTTGCCTCTTGGCTTTTGAGCAGTGGATCACTGATAGTGATAGGACTATCAACCGTGTGCATAATTCATTCTAAAATTCTCAAAACCAATGGCAGGATTTGTGGATAATGCCATGGTTTTAGTTGTCTGAATAATATGCTTGCCTGGCACATCCTTCACATACCTGAGATTTTGCAGCTTGTTTTAATTTGGATTTCCCTCCCTCCCTTTCTCTCTAGGCCAGGACATTGTGCTGGTAAATCTTATTCTTCTTATTTTTATTATTTTGGACTAGATGTGTTATATGCCAGATGGAATATAAAAGAGGTGAGAGGCAGATTACCCTGCCTTGCAAACATGTCTACCATGCCGGGTGTGGCACCAGATGGCTTAACATCAACAAGGTAAGCCACTGATTTTTTCTTTTCATCCTGATTGAATTTGTAACAACAATGTCCGAAATGAAAAAGAAGAGAAAAAGAAAACCTAAAAACATACATATATCTTTATTTTTTTAGGCAGCATTTGAGGAGCTGCTAACTGCAGTTTTATTTCTCCAGGCTTGCCCCATTTGTTACACTGAGGTGTTCGGTGATGCATCAAAATATTGACGAATGACGATGAACATAAAGGAAATGTTTATATGCTTTTATCAAATTTTTTTTTTTTTTGGCTTGGGTTTGGGTATTCTCCCCTAATACGAAGATGTTTTATTGTTTTGTGTTCTACTTGTTTAACCGAAGAAGAGTTAATTAGCTTTTGCAATAAATGAAAGGTATGAACGTGGTAGAAAAATGGATGTATTAACTAGAAAGACTGGAGATTGTATAGAGTTTTCAATGATGCTTCTATTCTTATGACCAATATTGTTCATTCTCAAACACTTCTAAGAAGCTGGGTAATTAAACTCAAGACAAAGACGTCTTTTATTAAGCTCCCAGTCCCATCCTGTGGTATAAGGAAGTCAGGCCTTCCTTGGGCTTTTCCTGGGCCTAAGCCAAGTAAATGCTTGCAATTCTGTTTTTTATTTTATTTTTTTTTATGCCAACACATATACCTCAATTAATATTCATTGTTTTGGCATAATCTTTTTGTAGTAATTTTTGTAATTGAAATCAACGGGTCCGAAGGGTATCATGTCAAAAACCTATTTGTTATTTTTGAATTATAATTACTCTTAGTCATGTTGCAATATATAATTACAGATCAACAGCAGAAATGTTTGAAAACGAGAGTAGGTTATAATGTGCTTTATTTTGGGTAGAGATATTTCGAAAAGCACATCAACACGGGAATTCCGAGAATAATGGCTTATGCCTCCATGCCTGATGGAGATATGCTGAAAAGTTATTAGGCGGAGGTTCAGTCAATTTCTTTTGGGAAAATTTGAAAGACATGCCATGAAACAGTACTAATGGCAAATGGAAAATGCATTTTTTAAGAAGGAAAAGGGGACTTTTTAATTAATTTGGAAAGAAATTACATTGATCATTAACTCTACTGTTGCATTGAGAGAAAAATTATGTTTTTCACTTTGAATTTTAGTATTGAGAATTCAAATATTTAAAATAAATTTTTTGAATACCTATGCAAACAAAGCTATAAAGAATATATTAATTTTTTGATTTTGTATGTACATTTTATGTATGAACACACAAACACACACACACATATATATACGTATGTATATATATATGTATGTATATACACATCTTTTCAAGTTCGAAAATAATTATAGTATTCGAGTACCTTTGTATAGTAATTTGAATTCTTCTGAAATACACATTTATTAAGGGATCTGAAAATAATACGTCTTATATAAATAAATGCACGTATATTCCAACATTGAAAATAATATAAAGTAGTCGAATATATCTGATAGGCATTTGAATACCTTTCAATATAAAATTTTATTAAGAGAATTGAAAAAAATATTGAGCATTCGAATACTCTTTTTAGGTATTTGAATACACATGTATACAACTATGTACATTTATTGGTTTTATGTGTACGTTCTATATGAATAAACGTATGTCATTTCTAGACTGAAAATAATGTAGAATATTCAAATTCCTCATGTAGGATTTGAATACATTTTTAGTATCAAAACTTTATTTAAGAACTGAAAACAATATTGAGCATTCAAATGCTCTTTTTAGGTATTTGAATACCTATGTAGGTTTATTAATTTTTATATGTACATCACATATCAACATATATACGTTTCTTTCAATATTGAAAATAAAATAGAGTATTCGAATACTTTTATATAGAAATTCGTAAACCTATATATAAAAGGCTATAAAGGATATGTACATTTTTTATTTTTGTATTTTCATATGGTTATATAATATACATATATTTTTTTATAGCTTTGTATAAATACTAATCGAATACCTAAAATATGTATATTCGGCAATAGGATATATGCAGATACTTAAGATTGGTTGTACTCATAGTTTGCATGGTTTGTGCCTGCCCCCCCTTATCTGCTGAACTCATATTCTGTGCCTGCACTTTTTTGTCTGCAGAACTCTCAGCCTGAGCCTTCATTTCCTTCTATGTGGTTTTTACTTCCTTTCTTGTGGAACTCGCAGTCGGCACTTCTCTGTTGGTCTGTATAGTCTGTCTGCCCTCCCTTGTTTGCTGAACTCGTGTTTTGCGCCTACACTTTCTTGTCTACTAAGCCTCCATCGCTCTTGAAAAAGAACTGAAGAAGAAGAAGACATGTTTTCTCAAAGATTCATTAAGCGTATAATAGTTATTTTCATTTTCTTCTTAATAATTTCTTCTTAGAAAATATAATTCCTTTTGGACTTTTTAAAGAAAGATGTTATTCTCAGGGATGTCTTTGGAATTTTCCCATTTCTTTTCTGTCTTATCTTGTTATTTCTGAACCTTTACAAATTAAAATTAGTTTTCCTGGTTGACATTGAGAAGTCATCAAAGCAATAACGGGGTGTTAACAACCAGATAACAACTAGCAGGCGCAGCTTAATGTTCTTTACTAAACGAAGGTTGCTAGTGCGCCTAGTGTCAGGTTATTATATATGCGTGTCGACATTGAAATCCTACTAATTAATTTAAGGTATTATGAACATGTAGACATAATAAAATATTTTATGGATAATCAATTAATTTTAAATTTAATGATTAATTTTCCAACAGACATTACTATCATTGTTTCTGCACATGCCAAGAGCCATAGAAGTTCTAATTGAAAGACTGAAAAAGTAGGCAAAATTGCCAAACAGGCTTTCTGGGCAAAACTGAAAGACTGAAAGTTCAACTTGGCCGATGTATGCCATCAATATCCAGCAGACGTATGTGCATCGCATAGTTGATTGTCGGGATTATATTTGCACTTTAATGGTTTGAGTAGCCTCAAAATCTTTTTGCTCTGTTTGCCAAAATGTGCACATTCCGTTATCATCCTTTATTTATTTATTATTATTTTTTTCAATTTGACAAGTATATCATACGCAATACGCATATGCATAAGCATTCAAGTTCTTTTCGGCATTTAAGCTTATTGTCAACGAAAATAATAACACAATAATATAAATAATCATTTCTAAATCTTATATAAATTCAACTAATTGAGGCACATATATATAGCTCACCTCTTAGTTGCCTCTTGGTGCTAATATTTAATGTCACCGATGTTGTATCTAGACTTCAAAGATGGTACCATACAATTTTATTGAAGGAAAAAAAAAAAAAGAAACCCTGTACACAATTATCAGCCATTTGTGTTTATTTAAAATTAAAAAATAAACAATTTAAGTCTTTTCCAATTGCCATTTCCTTCAATAAGCCAAGTAGACACCGCCAAGTTCACATTATTCTTAAGGCAAGTTTTCATTTTTTGACTTGGTATATTTTGTATTTTCATTTTTCAGTCTTCCATATCATCACCTTCGTATATTCTGTCGTTCTGAAGGAAGGTTTCTGCCATGTCTGCTAGGAGACGCACTTTGAAATTCGTTATCCAGCCATACAGCATCTCAACCACTCTATATTTTGACTTGTTCTTGGCATTTCATGCACAAACTAGTCCCAAAAGTGAGAAACCACGAAAAATTATTCTAGAAGTGGGAATAAAGGACAATAGATTAATGTCAAAAGTGGGATCCGAGAGCAACATTTTGAAGCTTTTAATCCAGGCTATTACGTTCATGGGGTGGAAAAGTCTTTGTCACAAATGATTGAAGAGAACACTATAAAAGGGCTTCGCAACGAGGACATTTGGAAAGTGAAAGAACAATAATTCTTAGGTTGAGCCATCTTTTGGCAATATAGTTTAATTGCTAGAAACAAATGGGAACCCTCATACAGCGAGGGCTATGGCCTCATCTGGTTTACGTAATGGCTATCGCCACTGTTGTTGTAGCTGATTACTCATCTTACGGGCACACTTCACCTTCACCATTGCCTCCACCATATGCTTACAATTCTCCACCACCTCCATCTTCGCCACCCTCTCCCTTATACATCGACAAGTCTCCACCACCTCCGTCTCCATCACCGTCTCCTCCTTATATCTACAAGTCCCCAACACCCCCATATCCTTCACCACCACCTCCTTATGTCTATAAGTCTCCGCCACCTCCATCTCCATCCCCTCTACCTCCATATATTTATAAATCGCCACCACCACCATCACCTTCACCACCTCCACCATATGTCTATAAATCTCCACCACCTCCGTCTCCATCACGTCTCCTCCTTATATCTAAAAGTCCCCACCACCCCATCTCTTTCACCACCAGCTCCTTATGTCTATAAGTCTCCACCACCTCAATCTCTATCCCTTATACCACCATATATTTATAAATCTCCACCACCACCTTATCTTTCACCCCCTCCTCCATATGTCTAAAAGTCTTCACCACCTTTGTCTCCATCATCGCCTCCTCCTTATATCTACAAGTCCCTACCACTCCCATCTTCTTCACTACCGCTTCTTTATGTCTATAAATCTCTACCACCTCCATCTTTATCCCCTTCACCTCCATATATTTATAAATCTCTACCACCACCATCACCTTCACCACATCCTCCATATGTCTACAAGTCTCCACCACCTCCATCTCTATCACCACCTCCTCCTTATATCTACAAGTCTCCTCCACCCCATCCCCCTCACCACCACCTTCTTATGTCTATAACTCACCACCACCTCTTTCTTCATCCCTTCACCTCCAAATATTTATAAATCTCCACCACCACCATCACCTTCACCACCTCTTCCATATGTCTACAAGTCTCCACCACCTCCATCTCCATCACCTGCTCCTCCTTCTATCTACAAGTCCCAACCACCCCCATCTCATTCACCATCACCTCCTTATATCTATAAGCCACCACCACCTCCATCTCCATCCCTTCCACCTCTATATATTTATAAATCTCCACCACCACTATTACCTTCACCACCTCATCCATATCTTTATAAGTCTCCACCACCTCCGTCTCCATCACCTCCTCCTCTTTATATCAAGAAGTCCCCACTACCCCCATCGCCTTCACCACCGCCTCCTTATATTTGTGAGTCTCCACCACGTCCATCTCCATCCCCTACGCCTCCATATATTTATAAATCTTTACCACCACCATCTCTTTCACCACCTCCACCACATGTCTATAAATCTCCACCACCTCCGTCTCCATCACTGCCTCCTTATTATATCTACAAGTCTCCACCACCCCCGTCTCTTTAACCACCGACTCCTTATGTCTATAAGTCTCCACCACCTCTATCTCCATCCCCTCCACTTCCAAATATTTATAAATCTCCACCACTACCATCCCCTTCACCACCTCCTCCATATGTCTATAAGTCTCCAGCACCTCCGTCTCCATCACCACCTCCTTCTTATATCTACAAGTCCCTATTAGCCCCATCTCCTTCACCACCACCTTCTTATGTCTTGGTGGTTGTTGAGACCAACAAATTAAATTCTTGCTCAAAAATAAATTAAAACTGTAGTATAGATGAGCAAGGTCGTTCCCACAAAGATTGATTAGATTTATTTATCTACAATTGAAGAGAATGAAAAGAGAAATATATGTTGATAGGTTTATTTCTATGCAAATGAAAAGAATGAAAATAAAAATTAATATGTTGAGACGTCCAACCAAAGGAAAATTTTTTGAGTGGGTTCACAAAATTGATCATTGATGCAGAGATGGATTCTTTTAATCTTTACCAAATTGGTTATGGTTATTGGTACGACCTAACAACCTGTCTCTCCTTACCTCTTCGATAATCAGGATATGATCTCTAATTATTTCTCTTGCCAATTGTAGTAAAGAAAGAAAACAGTAGAGAGGTAAAACTGAATGTATTTTTTTCTCCATATGAATTCAATAGTTGTTACAATACAAATAGGAAAACTAGAGAGTAATTCGAGGAAAAAAAATTAGGATTTCTCTAACTTCCTTGATTTTAGGTAGTTTCCTATTAAATAGGAAAATAGATAATAATTCATTATTTATTTATTGATAGCTAATAATTCATAATTTATCTACACTCCCTCTCAAGTTGGTGCAAAGATATCAATCATGCCCAACTTGCTCACTTGAAGTTCAAATGGCTGTCTTATTAAGATCTTGGTGAAAATATCTACAACCTGCTTTAGGGTAGGAACAAAAGGAGTACAAATTACCCCTTCTTCAAGCTTCTCTTTTATAAAATGTCTATCAATCTTAACATGTTTCGTCCTATCAGGACCCGTTCTTAATCCATGACTTAACCAAAAACTACTACAAATTTTTCGCATTTTTAACTTACCTTTCCTCTCTTCAATGGTTGGGCTGTGATTCGATGTCAGAATCCTCGCTTACCACATTATCCATTATCATACATACATGTCAATATACTGTTACTGACTGTAACGGAGATTATATAAAATCTAACACAAATACATTCCCCATAATATATATCGTACACATCACTGTGCTGTTTCTATGTTTAGATACATAACCGTACAAAATTTGTATACCTGGCGATCGATAGGAAATAGCGGTAGACTCAGGAATACTATTCCTCAATAGCTCTCGCTCTACTGCTGATGCTCTGTAGAGAGATGTAAAGAAAGGGGGGTGAGCATACAACACGCTCAGTAAGGAAATCAGGCAAGCAAGTAGATATCTACACTATCTACTTAAAATAATGCTATGCCTTGAAAACATTATTTCCTTAACTCACTTTAAAAGCATGTCTTTAAATATATATATATGTATACTTGTACAGATTAAATCCCATGTACAGAAATCATGCTTTCTTTCTCAAATGTAGGCATGTAGTGCAAAACAATGCATCTTTATATAAATCATGCCTTTAAGTAAATCATGCCATGTATATTTAAATCACAATAAATATGGTATTAAATAATTCACATCACAAAATCGGAGTCCGACCCATCCCTCAGGTCTGTCCGCAATTTAAATCAGTCAATCAATGTGATATATCATGTGAGACTCTGTGGTGAAATGCAAATAGTATCCTGGACTATGATCATATCCGACATGTGATCCCGAGCTACACGGAATCTTAGTGTGCGGGGCATCACTACTGCAACGGGAGGGGGGTCAGTCCATCACAACCGCCAGCTATATCCTCCTTAACTCCACAACACCACACGGTACAGTGTACTCCCATGCCAAATGCACGATACGACAAGGTAATCCATGCCATTCGCACGGTACAACGTACTCCGTGGACCCTACATCACAGTTAGGGTGCCTGCCATAGGTCTTAGCCCTCAAACCATGGAATATCATACTACGTCTCTATTACCCTCATGCGGATATCCTCTCACAAGATGTGACACTCAGTCACACAAGGACTCGGGCATGGTTTTTAACATGTATTATATATCACATACAGTGCGCGCTTTTGAGTGCGACTCACAGTCGACACTCCGCTCAAATACTGTTTCACATCACAAACTCAAACTCTTGTGCGAGTAAACCTCTAGCAACTAGGTCAATGCATAGTTCATGTATTAAATCAAGTACGAGCAATAGCTCCAGTACCATGCTATGCACAATATCATCAAATCAAGTACGAGCAATAGCTCCAGTACTATGTCATGTATAAATCACGAAGAATCGAGTACGAGCAACGCTCCAGCACTCTATCATGCATCTCATGAAAAACTCGAGTACGAGCTAATCGCTCCAGCACTCTCTCATGCATATATCATATGAAACTGAGTATGAGTAAGAACTCCAGTACTCTATCATGCATGTCATGGAAATCTAGTGCGAATCAGAATTCAGCACTAATGTATGTGGAAAATATATGAAATCCAGTGCGAGCTGTGCTCCAGCACGATTCATTCTTACATAATATGATAGATGGCTCTTTAAAAAGGGATGATTTATAAAATATCAAAATCAGCACTATAAAGTGTGCTTATTTCACATTAACCTTAAAATCTTTAGCCCATCTATTTATTCTCCTGCTAAACAGCAGTTAAACACTTAAAATAGTGGTTTCCATGCTTTTTACAACTTTTCACAAAAGTTGACTTTTTGACTAACTAGGGGTAAAATCGTAATTTGTCACTATCGGGTCGCATAAATATTATTCACTTTCTCTGACCCTCAGAGTTTTTAAGTGAATGTAAAAGCAGACGAAAATACGTGCAGGTATCTCTAACTACTCACAAAAGTCCCTTACCTGCAATCACTTAAGAAATTTCACTTTCTCTGCGCTGCTCGTTTCAGCAGTCCGATTTGCTTCTCCAATACTCTCTGGAGCTGCATATAACCATTTATCAGGTTAATTACACTTTTCCTACTGTATTTCACATTAAATACAGTCTGTTTCCCTTAATGGACTTTAATAATCCTTAATGGGCCTAACTATGCCTTAAGCCCATTTTCATTTTACTATTCATTTTCGTTGGGCCTATTGGGCTTATGGGGTCCACCAACTCTTATTGGGCTTGTCTTAGACCCATTACATCACATTGGGCCTAAAATATTTGGGCTTGGCCCATTGGGCCTCTCGGCCACATGCCATGGTCGAGAGCTATCCATGCCATTGGTTACACCATGGCATGTCATCCATGCCTATTTGTCTAGCCAATTCACTTAGGCATTTTCACAAACACTTGGTTGGCAACATTCCTAACCATCATATAGTTCATTTAGGCATTTTATCAAACACCTTGATTGCTAACTAATTACATGTATTAATTAATCAAATTGATTAATTCTAATTACACCATAATCATTAACACATGTACATTAATCCATTTATGCCTTAAAATCATATGGACATAAATCAATATCCCATTACTCACTCTTGGCCTAACCAACATCATGGTGATTTAATATGTTTCAATACTTAAAACATATATCAACATACTTAAAATCATTCATACATTAACATATATGAAATTGAAAATTAGAAAATATACCAATTGTTGTGTTCACCCTTTGGCCGAATCTTTGAAGGCTCACGGTTTGTACTCTATGGCTCCTTGATAGCCAATTCCAACATATGTCACTCTCCTTTCAATTTGGAACAACTTCCATGAAGGATGCAAGTTCCAATTATGCCTAATTCCTAGTGATTTCTTGTGAGAGAAAGTTTGGATAATATGTTTCAATGGTTTCTTCTTCTAGCCGAATTTGGTGTGATGAAGATGACAATGGTGTGGCTGATTTTATAAGCCACTTACTTAGCCATTAAGCTTTACTTTTCAGCCATTAAGCTTAACTTTCCAAGCCTTAGCCATGAGTCACCTAATGAGTCACCTTATGAGTCATGGTTAGCTTTAACTATGGTTAGATATTTATCTCATGGGCTTTCCATCTGAGCTTCTCGGTTTGGGCTTTCTTAATGGGCTTTTGGGCTGAAATCTCGGGCCTTTAATTGTCTCAAAATTTGGCCAATCAATTGGTCCAACAATTCGGTCTAAAGAACCTAAGAATTTCGATATACGTTTAGTATACCTTAATGGGCTTTAAAATTTTCACCTTAGGCCCATTACGTTTTTAACCATTAAATTTAATCCGGAATCCTTCCGAATAAATTTTCCTTACTTCCGAGGATAATTATCTTGTATTCTGCCCAAGAATATTTTCCCCCAATTTTTTCTCCACACTTAGGTTAATTTTTAACCATGATTAGTCAACTATGGTAAAAGTCCACTTTCTTAACTATAGTTGACTTTTTCCTTAACCATTGACCAAGTTGACTTTTTCTCAAAATTCCAAAAGTGTCATATCTTATGTATTACACTCTCGTCTCTATGTTTCAATCGTTCCTGGTGGATAATTTCACCCGAAACACCTTATCTCGCCAAAAAGGTCCATTTTACCATTTTTAGCTTTTACCCTCGTTTTCTATATTCGGGACTAAATCAAGCTGACTTTCCTTCATGAGCTCTCCATGCTCTCTCATTTTAAGTTCTTATTTTCAGTCAGAATGGTTTAGATTTACTCGGTTTAGCCTGTGACACTTATAGCTCACATTAGGCTTTTTATGTAGCTTTTGCGTGTTAAATCATTTCACTAACACTTTAAGTCTAGTAAATACTCTTCTTATGATTCAACTATAATAACGGAGTGTTCATACACATAGGAATCATAAGGTACAAGCTACATAAAATCTAGGTCTGACACGTCCTGTCATGTAGAATCGGATTATGAGCTATGTTGATGACTGATTTATTGTCACAGTACAACTTCATAGGAAGACTAACTGGCCTTTTAATTTCTTCTAGAACTTGCTTTAGCCAGAGTACCTCACACACTCCTTGAGCCATTGAACGAAATTCAGCTTCTGCACTACTTCTGGCAACAACATCTTGTTTTTTGCTTCTCCAAGTAACTAGATTACCCCACACAAAGGTGCAGTATCCAGATCTCGATCTTCTATCAGTGATTGAACCTGCCCAATCTGCATCAGTATAGACTTCAATTCCTCTATTTTCATTTTTACTGAAAAACAATCCTTTCCCTGGAGTTGCTTTCAAATAACGAAAAATTCGAAATACAGCTTCTAGATGTTCCTCACAAGGAGAGTGCATGAACTGACTTACCATACTTACAGCAAAAGCAATGCCAGGCCGTGTATGAGATAGATAAATTAACTTCCCAACTAATCTTTGATATCTACCAGTATCCACAGGAACTCCATCTTTTACCTCTCCAAGCTTCACTTTTGCTTCCATTGGAGTATCAACTGGCTTGCACACACTCATACCAGTTTCTTTCAAGAGATCCAAGATATATTTTCGTTGTGACGATACGATACCTTTCCTTGATCTCGCAATTTTCATACCCAAAAAATATCTCATTTGCCCAAAATCCTTGATCTCAAACTCCTTGGCTAGATTTTGTTTTAATCGGTTCATTTCTTCTTCGTCATCTCCTGTAAGAATTATGTCATCTACATAAACAATCAAAATTGAGATCTTGTCTTTGTTAGAGACTTTTATAAAGAGAGTGTGATCTGTCTGCCCCTGTCTATAATTCTAATTCTTCATAAACCTTGTAAACCTTTCAAACCAAGCTCTAGGCGACTGTTTAAGACCATATAGTGATCTTTTAAGTTTGCATACCTTGGATCCAAACTTCTCAGTAAAACCAGGTGGTGCCTCAATGTAAACTTCCTCTTCAAGGTCTCCATTGAGGAAAGCATTCTTCACATCCAATTGATTTAGAGACCAATCAAGGTTTACAGCAATTGACAAGGGCACACGAACAGTATTTAGTTTTGCCACCGGAGAAAAAGTATCAGAATAATCCACTCCATAAGTTTGTGTGTAGCCTTTAACTACCAGTCGAGCCCTGTATCGTTCTAGAGATCCATCAGAATTATACTTCATGGTGACTACCCACTTACAACCAACGATTGCTTTTCCTTGTGGCAGATCAACCTTTTCCCAAGTAGCATTATTCTCTAGAGCTCTCATCTCCTCAAGAATAGCCTCCCTCCACTCAGGAACATTTAGAGCTTCCTGTACATTACTTGGAATAACCACACTAGATACTTGTGTAATAAAAGCACGAAACTGAGGTGAGATATTATTATACGAAATAAAATTGGATAGAGGATGCTTAGTGCAAGACCTAACACATTTCCTAAGAGCAATTGGAAGATCATCTTGACTTGAAGAATTTGACTTAGAATTACCTGGAGGATTATTGTCAGAATTGTCTGAAGGAACATTGATCTCATGATCCAACCCCTGATCAGATTCTTGGGGGTGCTGTAAGACAGTGTTCATTTCCTTTTTTTGTGCTTGGTACTCCTTTGAATATACAAGACCCTTCCATCATTTCGTACACATCTCTGTTGTTTTAGAATTTTGATTTTGAGATGGCATTATCAGAGGTTGTTGTAGATTTTCATCATTTAATGCATTTGTATTTCCTTTCTCAATTACTTTTGGTAAAATATCATCACTAGCACATTCAAAATCGATGGTTAAGTCAGAACCATTTAAAAACATATCATCTTTACTATTGTTCTTCTCCCCCTGAAGATGAGAAGTGTGATAGTATGATTGTCCTTCAAAGAAAGTGACATCCATAGAAACAAACATTTTTTTTCAGAACTGGATCATAGCATTTATAACCTTTTTGATTTGTCGAATAGCCTACAAAAATGCATTTATGTGCTTTTGGATCTAGTTTTGTTCTTTTATGGTCATGGTTATGAACAAATGCAACACTACCAAAATTTTTTAAAGGAATGTTTCTTACTAACTTGGAAGTTGGAAAACACTCATTGAAAAGTTTTATTAGTGTTTTAAGCCCGAAGGTTCTTAAAGGCATTCTGTTTATAAAAAAATGTGGCTGTTAAAACAACTTCTCTCCAAAGATACTTTGAAACTTTAGATGTAAAGCTTAAGGCCTTAGCAACTTCAAGAAGATGTTTATTTTTCCTTTCGGATACCCCGTTTTGTTGAGGTGTGTTGTTACAAGAACTTTGATGTACAATCCCCTTTCATCAAAAAAAAATTCCCTAACACATGATTAAAGAATTCTTTGCCATTATCACTATGAAAAACTTTGATCTGAGTTTCAAACTGTGTTTATACCATTATACAGAAGTTTTTAAACACACTTTCAGCATCAGATTTATCTTTTAGTAAAAAAACCCAAGTAACCCGAGTATGATCATCAATAAATGTAATGAACTAACATTTTTCAGAAAGAGTTGCTACTTTAGAAGGACCCCATACATCACTGTGGATTATAGTAAATGGTTTTGACTTTTTGTATGGTTGTGGTGGAAAAACAGCACGACGATGTTTAGCTAATTCACAAACTTCACATCGAAAAATAGAAGCATTTTTATTCATAAATAAGTTTGGTAATAATTGCTTTAAATAATGAAAATTTGGATGTCCTAACCGAAAATGCCATAACATAATCTCACTGTCACTGGAAACAGAAATAGAATTAAAACAAGTTTGGTCTTGCCTTCCGAAGTTTGTACCATTATTAAGGAGGTAAAGGCCACAGTCTTGCTTAGCATCCCAATCGTCTTCCCCGAGGTTAAATCTTAAAATTTACATTGAGAAGACCAAAAATTAATTTGACAATTATGATCACGAGTTAATTTACTGACTGACAATAGATTATAGGACAATTGAGGAATGTGAATGACATCTTTTAAAGTAAGATGAAAAGAAACAATAATTTTTCCTTTCTTTGCAACTGTAGCATAGGAACCATCTGCTATTTTAACCTTTTGATTTCCTGCATAAGGTATGTGAGAAGAAAACAACTGCGAGAACCCAGTCATATGATCGGTTGCTCCTGAATCTAATATCCAAGAGGTATTTGGATTGACACAAGTAAAGGCTGTGGTGAAAAAATTACCTGACTGGGCTAAAGAATAAGACGCACTAGAATTTCCTATAGATTGAGACTGAAACATCTTATACAGGTGCTCCATTTGTTCCTTGGTGAAAGGAAAAGAGTCTGAGGATGACTGCTACCCTAGATTAGTAGTGCTAGCCTGGAAAGCACGAGTGTCCCCTGCTGGCCGAGAGTCATCACCAGGTTTCTTCTTCAAATTCGCAGGTTCTCCATGGAGTTTCCAACAGGTCTCGCGTGTATGCCATGGTCTCCGACAATGATCACACCATGGCTTTTGTTTGCCTCCTCGTCTTTCTCCTTGTTGCTCATTACTGTGGGCTATAAGAGCTGAACTGTCCTGATAAACTTTTGGCTCCTCTACTCCCTTTAACATCACTAATCTCCGAGCCTCCTCTCTCCGTACCTCAAAAAAAACCTCTCTGATAGAGGGTGGTAGAGGTTTCCGTCCTAAAATACGTCCTCGAACCTCATCAAGTTCTTTATTTAGACCTACCAGAAATACAAACACTCGACTTCGTTCAACCTTTTTCTTGTAACGTGCACTATCATTCGGACTCTTCCATTCTTTAGTTTCGAACATATCCAATTCTTGCCACAGAGTCATCATGTCATTATAATAGGCAATTACCTCTCTATCACCTTGTTGTATCTGCCACATCCGAGTATTTAACTCAAATAATTGAGAATAATTTTCTAGGTCAGAGTATGTCTCTCTAACAACCTCCCAAACATCATG
This sequence comes from Firmiana major, assembly GCA_033439115.1. Taxonomy (NCBI): domain Eukaryota; kingdom Viridiplantae; phylum Streptophyta; class Magnoliopsida; order Malvales; family Malvaceae; genus Firmiana; species Firmiana major. The sequence continues at coordinate 20,341,618 of CM065905.1, forward strand.
AGCGGTTGGTAGAAACATAAACGGTTTTCCCAAGGTTGGTTCCATGGAATTAATAAGCCAAGCGATAACCATGGAATTTTCTGATCTCCACTGCTGGTATTTTGGATCATCAGCGGTTAGAGGCTTGATTTCCCCATTTAGATATCCAAGTTTTCCCTTTCTATAAATCACCAAAAGCATGGATTAGGCCCACTCTAAGTAGTTTTTACCATTTAACTTATGAATGGTAATCTGTAAAGGGCTTTCATTGATGGGTGCAATCGAAGATGCATGGGAACTCCTTTCAGACGATGTCACAGTGTTGGTAACGAAAGAAGAAGACGAACTAGAGCCAACCATGGCTGCTTTGTAATTCATAGGCTCTTGATACCATGTAGTAAAGAAAGAAAACAGTAGAGAGGTAAAACTGAATGTATTTTTTTCTCCATATGAATTCAATAATTGTTACAATATAAGTAGGAAAACTAGAGAGTAATTCTAGGAGTAATTCTAGGAAAAAAATCAGAATTTCTCTAACTTCCTTGATTTTAGGTAGTTTCCTATTAAATAGGAAAACAAATAATAATTCATTATTTATTTATTGACAGCTAATAATTCCTAATTTATCTACACCAATAAACAACCTTAGATACGATCTTAAGATTTAATTTACCAGCAACATTAAAAACTAGAGAAACTATCAATTCTAACAAACAAACACATATGTAGGTTTACTTAAGCTAGATTATATATCCCCATAACATAGAATTGAAAACCATCTTTATAATCAATCATGTTATTTACCACTAATATTAGAACACCCAAACAATTATGGATTCAAGTTTCTAATTGGTGATATATTATCTTGACAATTGAACAAATGACCCTTTTTGCACAATCAATCAAATAATAATTTGAACAAGCATAGAAGATATATAAATAGCAAAGATATAAAAAACAAAATAAAAACTAATTAGATCTCACAATTCTTAAAGAACCCAAATCTTTAATTATCCTTTGGTTGGACTAAATAATTTAGCAAGCCATGAAGTTAAGAGAAAAACACCAAAGAAAAAGAGAAAGTCGTCTATTGCTAAAAGAAAGAGAATACTAGAATGTATGTAGCCGTCCCCTTATCTTTGCCTTATATATATATATATATATATATATATATATATATATATATATATATATATATTCTAAATAGCCTAATCCTATTACAAGTCAACTTCATTCCTTCTTTAACCATTAATTGCTTTTTGCCCAAGAAAGCTATGCCATGTCACTTCATCAATAATTAAAATCCTCCACTTGGCATCCTCAGACTGGTTAAGTCAAATTTAGTTACAGATGATGGAGCTTGACTTTAATTCACGTATTTTGGTTGTATTTCCCGTCACTGCCTTAGACGTGCTCACGCCTAACACCACAACATCGTCTGGTTTTGAGACTTGATTTGCACCAAATAAAATTTGCAACTTTAGTCCATTTTTCTATTATCCCTTCATCCAATAATACAAAATATAAAGTATAAGTCAAATCCAAAAATTAAGCATATAAAAGAATCTAAATCATGGGAAAAATATGACAATTAACATGTTTAATATGTACCCTATCAAATTCCCCCACACTTAAAAATTGTTTGTCTTTAAGCATACAATAGTCTAAATTCATAATCTATTCTCATTATTCCTTCATCATTTTCCTATGCTCATCCAAAACATTTTTTTTCTGAATTAAAACACAAATTCTTAAAGTGAATTCTCATAACACACATGAAAAAAATCTTAATGATTCTGTAAAGTTCATAACGTACATAGGATCGAACACCCTCACAATTGGATTTCACTTATCACACTTTTAGGATATATATATATATATATATATATATATATATATTAATGAACTCTCAAGTCATTGCATAAAAGATTTCTTACCATAGGCTTGCAAATTTATCACATCTCTTCCACCAATGAATGAATTAGGATGCAAAAATCTAAGGGTCTAAAATGGTTGTAACGGGGCTTAGGTAAGGTATGACAAAAGGACTTTTGGGTTAAAGAAATTGAAGGAGTCATACAAAACTTTTCACACAAAACTCAACTCAATGATAAGACTACTTCAATCACATCACATTGATCCAAATATACAATGAGTACACTTGATTGGACCACAAATATAGTATGATCAATGAACAAGTCTTGACATGATTCCAATTCCATCACACTCTTCAGAACTAACTTCCAAGCAATGAAAATTGCACTTTTCCTCATCTCTCTTTATTTTCTCTCTCTCTCTTTTTTTTTTAGGAAGAGAAGAACTCAATGAAAGTAATAGCTTAGAAAACTAAATTTCAAACATGTTGTAATCTTTCCAAAAATAATTTGAATTTTTATGTGTATAAGTCGATATGATTCTTCAAATCGAGGTTCAAAAAGAGGGGAAAAATCAACAAAAAAGTTTATCACGACTTGTAATGTGGTTTAATCCAAAGAAAAGGCCAGGCTCAAAGTGGGTTCTTTAGGGGTTAATAATAACAAGGGTAAGGTTGAAAAGAAAGGGTATAATGATAAGAAAAAAAGGTTTAACCTAAATGCCCTTATTCGATTTATTGCATCCTACTCATCAAAGGGATTGATTGAGACATGTATGACAGAGCAAGTTCTAGAATAGTCAACTATGCAAGACAATCTCACAAACAAGGAAGCAAAGCATGATGTTATGGATGCTCATAGGCACAAACCTCACCAAAAAGGGTTATGTGTGTTAGATCCTATACACTTTTCATCCAACTTATCAAAAGTAACTAATCACAGTGTTTTAATGAGAATTCAAAACAATTTCGCACACAAGTAAATAATTTATTATTATTATTATTATTATTATTATTATTTCTTTCATGGGAAAATATTGGAAAAATCTAGAACTCAAAGAGATCACAAACAATAACTAATGTACCTTTTGGAACAAAAATTCTTGGATTTGTAAAATTTTTCATGAAAAATTAACAAAAATGAAAGAAAAATGAAACAAACGACAAAACCACCATTAAAGACCCTCCCCACACCTAGACTATACATTGTCCCCAATATATCAAAATAAATGCTCATAAACTTTAAAGGATCAAGAGAAATAGAAAACTCCCCTGAAAAATATTGGGCATCTGGAAGCATTGCATTAACTACTGAGGAGGGGGAAAGAGTGGATTGAATCCCATATGTCTGTAGAATGCCATTTGGTTCAATTCCATTATTTCTAATCGGAGCTCAAGTCTTTCAAGTCTTTCATCAAGTGGAATGCCAGCAGTGGCTGTTGGCTCAGGTTGCACAAAGTTTTCTTATTCATCATTAGCATGATGTTGAAGTGAGGTTGAAGAAAGGGGTTGGCAGGGGCTATGATAGGGGAGAAGAGATAATAACATCTAAACCTAAAAATAAGAAAATAATTTTTTTTGAAAAATTCACTCCTAAGGACAACAGAGCTCTTTTACTAAGGCGTGATCACATCTTAGGAAAACACTTTCCCTGGTAATTAAGTACCCAAATTTTTTCATAAGGCGTGCCTACGCCTTATTAGAAATCGTCTCTTGTCCACCAAAAAAAAAAATCTTATCTACTACTAATAAAATAATGAAAATAAGAAAAATATTTGCTAAACATAAAACAAAGTAAAATTTTGGGTTGCCTCCCAAAAAGCGCTTTTCTTTAAAGTCTTTGGCTAGAGATGGTCATACTCAATTGTAAATTGTATATTCCAAATCAATTCGTTCAACTTCATGCACTTGAAAACCTTCATAAAAAAAGCTTTAAGTGATGACCAGTGACCTTAAAACTCTTACATGTATCCAAACTTTGAATTCAACTGCACCATGAGGAAACACATTAGTAACAATAAAAGGTCATAACCACTTAGAACGCAATTTACCAGGAAATAATTTTAATTTAGAATGATAAAGTATAACTTTCTGACCAACCTACAAATTTTTCCTGGAAACCATACGATCATGAAAGACCTTTATCTTTTCCTTGTAAATCCTAGAGCTCTCATATGCATCATTAATATTAAACTTAATAACTTTTCCATCAAATTCCATTGTGAGTGTACCATTATGCACATCAATTTTAGTTCTAGATGTTTTTAGGAAAGGTCTTCCCAATAATTGAAGATTTATATGAATCACCCCCTCCATATTAAGCACGTAAAAATCAGTAGAAAAAATTAATCCATTAACTTGCACCAAAATATCCTCTAGAACACCCTCAGGATAAACATTAGATCTATCAGCAAGCTGAATAATCACACCAGTTTCTTTTAATGGTCCAACATTCAAAGATCTATAAATAGAGAAAGGCATGACATTAATTGAAGCTCCTAAATCTAACATTTCTCTTTCAATTTTAACATTACATACTTTGCAAGTGATAGTAAACATACCTAGGTCTTTGCATTTAGGAGGTAACTTTTTCTAGAGGACAGCTGAAACATTCTCACCCATGCTAACAAATTCGTTACCTTTCAATTTCCTTTTGTTGGTGCATAACTCTTTGAGAAACTTGGCATATTGAGGTATCTGTTTAATTGCATCAAGTAAAGGGATATTCACCTCAACCTTGCGAAAGGTGTCAAAAATCTCATTTTCCTCCTCCTCTCTCTTGGATATAGATGATCTAGAAGGAAAATGAGGAATTAGTGCCAAAACTTTTTGTTGCGCGTGTTAAGTTCCTTAGGATGATCAAGTTGTGGCTGGGGTACAACAACTTATTTTTTAGCTTCTTCCTTTGGAATGCATTTTTGGGTTGTCTTGCTAGGCTCTTTCAACTCGGTTCCACTCCTCAAGGTCATTGCACTGGCATTCTGTTTGGGGTTAATAACTGTTTGTGACAGTAATTTTCTTAAGATTCCAATCTACTCATAGAAGTTTCTAGCTAACTCATTTGATCCTTCAGCTTCTTGATGATTGTCCTAGTTTCCTATTAGAATTGTTGTGTGTAAGTCATAAGTGATTTAACAATTTCCTCAAGAGACATACCTGAACTTGAAGATGGCTGCTGTTGCTGTGGAGTGGGCTGTCTATGTTAGAAGTTCTAAAATTGAGGTCTTGCTCCATAACTTAAGTTGGGATGGTCCATCCACGCTGGGTTATAAGTCTTTTGAATATGGATCATAATTCCTTTGTGGTGGACCTGGAAATCCTCCAATTGCATTGGCATGCTTATAAGGTTCATCTTGAAGTGTGGGACACATATCAGTTTGATGACCAGTAGCAGCACAAATTCCATAGGCTTCAGCTTGTTGCATATTTCCCATTCTTATAGCCAATTGTTGAACAAAAGATGTTAGATTAGCTATTTTATTTTCAAGAGAATGTATACTTACCTCATTTATTCTTCTATAAGATATATCCTATCTGAACCTAAACTGCTGAGAGTTAGCGGCCATGATGGAAATCAAATCTCTAGGCTCTCTAGGAGTCTTGTTCACTATAGCATCTCTACTGGCTGCATCCATCATCCTTCTTTCCATGGGTAACAATCCCTTATAAAAGTATTGAATCAAAAGTTGTTCGAAAATCCCATGTTGAGGATAACTTGCACAAAGTTGCTTGAACCTCTCCCAGTATTCATGAAGAATCTCAATATCTTTCCGCTTGATTCCACATATCTCTCTTCTAATGCTGGCAGCTCTTGAAGCAGGGAAAAATTTATAAAAGAACAATCTTACCATTTCAGTTCATGTGGTTATAGAACCAGGAGGTAAATAGAATAGCCAATCTTTTACTCTATCAGCTAGTGAGAATGGAAAAACTCATAGTTTGATTTACTCTTTGGTAACTCCTTGTGGTTTTAGGGTTAAACATACCACATGAAATTCTTTCAAGTGCTTGTGAGGATCTTCATTCTCAAGACCATTGTAAGACCCGTAAATTTCTATGTAATGTTTATGATTATTGAATGTACTGACAAGTTACATTACATATGAATTACAAGAAATAGATGTTTGTAAGTTTTAAGTGTGAATGAATCGCAAAATGAGTATAGAATCAATTGGATGGAAGTTTAACTTAGAAAATTTAGGAAAATTGCAGCTAGAATGCTGCAGGAAGTAAGGCAGATCGATCTCATGCAAGGAGAGATCAATCTCATAGCCTGAAAAACACAATGCCAAGCATTTTCCAAGAGGGAGATCGATCCCTCACTCAAGCAGATTGATCTCATGTTGTCTCGGGTTAGACCAGATCGATCTCCTTCCATAGGCAGATCGATCTCCATTGGTCTCTGGATAGGCCAGATCGATCTCCTCTGAAGGTCAGATCGATCTCCAAAGCCTTCTGTCTGAAACAGATCGATCTGGTCTAACCCGAGACAACATGAGATCAATTTGCTTAAGTGAGGGATCGATCTCCCTCTTACAAAATGGTTGGGATTGTGTTTTCCAGGCCATGAGATTGATCTCTCATTGCATGAGATCGATCTACCTTGCTTCCTGCAGCATTCTAGCTGTAATTTTTCCAGATTTTCTAAGTTAAACTTCCATCCAATTGATTCTATACTCATTTTGTGATTCATTCACACTTAGAACTTACAAACATCTATTTCTTGTAATTTATATGTAATGTAACTTGTCTGTACATTCAATAATCATAAACGTTACATAGAAATTTTCTTGTATGAAGCCTCCAGCTTATCCAGCCCTATGTCTAACTTCGAGGGGCATAGTTATTGGTGGACCCTGACCTACCACCGAGTAGTGCAAGACGTGTGGTTGATATCATGGGCGTAGACCATGCCCTTTTATGAGATCCTGTTATACATGTGGTAAACCAGGGCACATAGCTCGTGAATGCCCAGAGTTGGTTGTTATAGCCCCACATAGGGGCAAAAAGCCAAAGAGGTCCACAGTTGAGACACCTACTCCTAGGAGGAAGGCCACAGCTAAAGAGAAAGGGAAACAAGCTGTTGGTCGAGGGCTAGTGTTTGCTTTGGACCAGGCATCTGTAGAAACTTCTACGGATGTGATTAAATGTATCATCCTAGTCTTTGATTTTAAAGCATTAGCATTGATTGATCCTGGTGCCACGTATTCATTTATATCATTTTCATTTGCATGTAAATTGTTTGAACATGTAAAACCTGTACCTCTAGGTAGGATATTGTTTATAAGCACTCTAATGAGAGATAATGTAGTAACTGAGTATGTATGTAAATATTGCAAGTTAAAAGTAGGGGAAAATGATATGTTGGCCAATCTTATTCTGTTATACATGAAGGACTTTGATGTGATAGTAGGAATGGATTGGTTGGCTGCAAATCATGCTGTTTTAGACTGTTATTCTAAGACAGTAATGTTTTCCACCCCTGAAAAGTATGTTGTAAGATTTGTTAAGTAATGAAAGGAGTAGTAAATTATTTCTAAGGGTGGATGATTTTACTAATAAATGTAGCCATAATATGTTGAAGGTTTTATAGCATATGTGGTTGATTTGGATAAGGCACACCGAGAATTAGTTGACATCCCAGTGGTTAGAGAATTCCTTGATGTCTTTCCGGAAGAATTACCAGGATTGCCACTAGACAGAGAGATAGAATTCTATATTGATTTTAGTGCCTGGAATTGAATCGATATCTAAGCCACCGTATAGAATGGCTCCGATTGAGTTGGAGAAGTTAAAGAAATAGTTGTAAGAGTTGTTGGACAAGGGGTTTATCAGACCGAGTGTATCACCTTGGAGAGCACCAATTTTATTTGTAAAGAAGAAAGATGGGAGTCTCCGACTGTGTATAGATTATCAGTTGTTGAACAAGGCTACCATCAAGAATAAGTATCCCCTTCTGCAGATAGATGATCTATTGGATCAGTTGTAGGGAGTACAGATCTTTTCGAAGATTGATCTGAGGTCTGGGTATCATCAATTGAGGATTCAGAGTGGAGATGTGCCCAAAACAGCGTTCCAGACCCGTTATGACCATTATGAGTTTTTGGTTATGTCATTTAGGTTGACGAATGCTCCTGCAGCATTTATGGCATTAATGAATGATGTATTTAAGCCATACCTGGACAGCTTCATGATTGTCTTTATAGATGACATATTAGCGTACTTGAAGTCTAGGGAAGAGCATGAGCAGCATTTGAGAACAATGTTACAGACCCTCCGAGATCAGGAGTTGTATGCTAAACTCAATAAATGTGATTTCTGGCTTAGTGAGATATCATTTCTCAGTCATGTAGTCTTGAGAGATGATGTATCAGTGGATCCATCCAAGATAGAGGCTGTGCTGTAGTGGGAAAGACCCAAGACGATTACAAAGATCTGTAGTTTCCTGAGTTTAGCAGGTTATTACCGACGGTTTGTTGAAGGATTCTCTAAGCTGGCTGCTCCATTGACACGTCTCACTAGGAAAAATGTCGCATTTGAGTGGGATGATAAGTGTGAAAGTAGTTTCTGTGAGCTAAAGTACAGACTAACCACCACACCTATTCTCACCATACCCATCAGCTTAGGAGGTTATTCAGTGTATGGAGATGCCTCGGGAAAGGGACTGGGCTGTGTGTTGATGCAAGACGGGAAGGTAGTAGCCTATGGATCCAGACAGCTTAAGGACTATGAGAGGAACTACCCGACCCATGATTTAGAGCTGGCAGCCGTGGTATTTGCATTAAAAATTTGGCGCCACTACTTGTACGATGAGAAATTTTAGGTGTATACAGATCATAAGAGCCTCAAATATCTGTTTTCAAAAAAAGAGTTGAATATGAGGCAGAGATGATGGATAGAGCTTCTAAAGGATTATGAGTGCGAGATATTGTACCATCCAGGGAAGGCTAATGTTGTAGTGGACGCCCTGAGTAGAAAGAGCCTCAGAATGGTGTCTTATATGATGGTCAAGGAACATGAGTTGCTCGAGCAGTTTGCTCACCTCAGGTTGGATATAGACCCTCTTGATGTTGACACTGACTGTGTGATAGCTAGCCTGCGAGTGGAGCCAGAATTGATTAACCAGATACGATAGGAATAGCATGCCGATCTATTGTGTGAGGATTGTAGGAGTCTGACTTAAGAGGGTGATGTGGTCGATTTCTTAGTGAGTGATGATGGCCTACTGAGGTTTAGAAGCAGGATTTGCATTCCCAATGACCCAGAGCTAAAGAGATTGATTTTGACAGAAGCTCATTCATCGAGTTATACATTGCATCTGAGGAGTAACAAGATATACCAGAACCTCCGAAAAGTGTATAGGTGGTCAGGGATGAAGAAGGATATCGCAGAGTTTGTGGCAAGATGTCTGGTATGTCAGCAAGTGAAGGTAAAGCATCAGAAGCCTGTAGGGTTATTGCAACATCTACCTATACCGACTTGGAAATGGGAGCATGTCACCATGGATTTCATCATGGGATTACCGAGGACTAAGAGGAACCATGATGCTATCTGGGTAGTGGTAGACAGATTGACGAAATCCGCCCACTTTCTAGCAATGAAATCCATGATACTCTAAGTACATTGGCGGAGTTGTATGTACGGGAGATAGTGAGGCTACATGGTATTCAAGTGAGCATCGTATCAGATAGGGACTCTCACTTCACTCCTCACTTTTGGGAACATTTTCAGGAAGCTATGAGAACTTAGTTAAGTTCTAGTACCGCTTTCCACCCTCAAACTGATGGTCAATTAGAGAGAACCATCCAAACATTAAAGGATATGCTGAGAGCGAGTGTTATAGATTTTAAAGGCTCCTGGGATGATCACATGCCGTTAGCCGAATTCACTTACAACAACAGTTATCACTCGAGTGTCAGGATGGCACTGCATGAGGCATTATATGGTAGAAGGTGTCGTTCCCCTATTGGTTGGGAAGAAGTGGGTGATAGGAAGACTTTTGCTCTCGATTTGGTATAGCAAGCCTCTGAGGTTGTTTGGTTGGTATGTGAGAGATTGAGAATAGCTCAGAGCAGGCAGAAAAGTTACGCTGACATGAGACGAAGGCCACTAGAGTTCACTATGGGTGACTCAGTATTTTTGAAAGTTTCTCCCTCGAAAAGGATTATGAGGTTCGGTAAGAATGGTAAGTTGAGCCCTCGATATATCAGACTGTTTAAGATATTGGAGTGAGTGAGAGACAAGGCCTATAGGTTAGCATTGCCACCAGAGTTACCAGGCATTCATAGTGTCTTCCACGTATCGATGCTTCGAAAGTACCATCCAGATCCTACTCATGTGATTTAGTATGAGCCGTTGGAGCTCAAAAATGATATGTCATTTATAGAGAGACCGATTCGGATACTGGATAGGAAGAAAATATGTTAAGACAATTCCACTTGTTAAGGTTCTCTGGCAACACCACAATTCTGAGGAAGCTACTTGGGAGTTAGAGAATCTGATACGGGAAAAATACATTCGACTTTTCTATGAACGATTTGGTTCTAATTTGGAGGACTAAATTTCTTGAAAGAGGGGAGGAATGTAAGACCCATAAATTTCTATGTAATGTTTATGATTATAGAATGTACAGACAAGTTACATTACATATGAATTACAAGAAATTGATGTTTTTAAGTTCTAAGTGAGAATGAATTACCAAATGAGTATAGAAGCAATTGAATAGGAGTTTAACTTGGGGAATCTGGGAAAATTGTAGCTAGAATGCTGCAGAATGCAGGGAAGATCGATCTCATTGCAAGGGAGATCGATCTCCTTTGCCTTGAAATGCAATGCTAGGACATTCTGTAAGAGGGAGATCGATCCCTCACTCAAGCAGGATCGATCTCAAGTTGTCTCGGGTTGGACAAGATCGATCTCCTCCCATAGGCAGATCGATCTCCATTTTCCTCTAGATAGGTCAGATCGATCTCCTCTTAAGGCCAGATCAATTTCCAAAGCCTTCAACCTGAAACAGATCGATCTCATTCTTTGGGCAGATCGATCTCATGCAAATAGACGGATCGATCTCCTGTCCGTATTTTCAAAAATTTTGAAGGAGTTTAAGTAAGGCCAGATCGATCTCCCACCCATGGAGATCGATCTCTTAATGTGTTTTCTATATAAACTGGGCAGCTGAATCTGCATTTCATGAGAGCAACCCATTTTCCTCCATTTTTAACAAGTGACCTAGCTTTCTCACTCTAAAATCACCACTTTCTAATCAGTTTTGAGAGAAGTTCCTTTGAGCAAAGTTGTTCCTAGTGAGGAAGAGAACAACATAGTCAAAGATTGGAAGCTCAAACCATGGATTGAAGGAGAAAAGAGGTTTTCCCCCAATTTGGAAAAAAAAAGGAGAAAAGGTCAAACTAGGTAAGATTTCAATACACCATTTTCTAGTATGTTAATCTAGACATTTTGATGAGTGATTTGGTGTATATAATGTTGGTTGAAATATACATTTACATGTTTAAACAACCATGACCTAGAATGGGTTTAGTAAGAGAAAGTTGAAATGTCATGGAATTAGTGATGATTTAAGCATGTAGAAATGTTAGTAAGCATGTATAGATGATTTTAAGATAGTTTTGAGAAATATATATGTTGGAAAAGATGATGATTGAGAATGTGTATAAGAGGTATTTGATGAAGTGCCCTAGAGAGAGAGAATGATGAACTTAAAGGCATTGTAAGAATAATGTCGGTTCAATATGAATCAATAGACTCGAGAAGTCTAATGGATTCTCCAGAAACAAATAGAATGATCGAAATAGACTTAAGAGAGATTAGAGTCCAACAAGTTGTAATGAATCCATATTGGTGAAAAATGACCCAGTGCATTAAATAGAACTTCATGCAAATGAGAAACTGAGTATTAAAGCATACTAATGTGAGTAGCAGTTACTTGTAGCTCCTAGAGATAAAGTTGGAGCCGATAAGACCAAATCACAAGCTTTGGAAAACAAAGAAAGCGATTCGAGGTAAGGGATTTATGCGAGCTATTAGAGATAGCTATACGTATGTTTTCTTACCTGCTGGGTGTAAATATATCCGATAAGTATATAGATACTGATATATCTAGGTGAAAACTATGTAAGAGAAGAAGCCTATAAGCATGAGTTGCATACCTTCATGATTATTGTTGTGAAAAGAGGTTTTTGCAAATGTTTTAAGAAAGAGTAATAATAGACTGGCTCCCGTTTTAGTAAATTACATGAAAAACTTTTGACGGGTGATTGAAGGGAGATTTCCCTCTCACTCATAGTTAGTGAATGGAGCCATCTATTCATTTTCTGTGTGAATTTATGATAGAACCGAAGTGGCAACGGTAGATTTACCAACCTTCCTCGCACTACATCTTAAAAAGGGTTTTTGAGAAAAGAAAAAGGTGCTAGAGCTGAGTGAAGCTATGTGATCCACTCGAGAGATCGCACTAGATTTTGGGAAACCATATTATAGCCATTGAGTACTGCTAAGTGATTTTGCTCTGAGTATGCTCGCATGTGACCCCCTCGATTTAAAGTGATTGTAAGTAAAACTGTGCTCGATGCCTCAGGTATGCTGTGTGTTCTTACGCTGAGTTGCTCGCACGTGGTATGATAAGCTTTTTGTGTGATAAGAAAAACTGTACTCAATGCCTCAGGTATGATGTGTGATCTTACGCTGAGTTGCTCGCACGAGAGTTTATGAGTTTGCTATGCGATGAGAAAAACCGTGCTGGAGCTGTCGTGTATTGCTTAGTGATCTTGCATAGAGCTGCTCGCATGTGACTTTGAGATGATGGAAATGGGTGATAAGGATCCATGGGAGCCCGATGTACTGTGAGTGTTAGCCATGGAGTACGATGTACCATGATATCTTAATGATTCTATGTGGGCTGAAGGGATGGTTGATCCGCCTCCTCAAGCATAGGGTTCCTGCACACCTGATCAGTGTTGCCTGGAATCCGGACTATGGCCATAAGTCTTATATCTGTATGATATGACATTTTATCACTATTGTGTGAGGTGACATGTGTCCCTCCTTGCTGTGTGATATAGGGTGATATGATATCCCATTATTTGTCTCATGTAAAATGATTACTAAGTGATTTGCTAAATATAAAGAAATTTCTCAGTGTGTGTTGTATGGATTGAAGAGTATACTATGTGATTTGAGAATGAAATATGCATATACTCATCTAGCGAATTAATGATTTTTCAATTGATGGAAGCTATTTTCAAAGAATGCATATGTTTTATAAGGAAAATAAATGGTTATATTTTAAGCATGTTGATAGTGTAGTTATCTACCTGCTTTCATATTTTCCTTACTAAGCATATTAGCTCACCCCCTTATTTCCTCTTCCACGAATACTACGCAGTAGTGAGTTATTACAGTTGTTTCTGCTACGGTGTTCTCCAGCAGTATAGAGGTATACGTTTATAAGAAAATTTTGTATCCTATAATTTAATGCACAGTCTAGTGTTCTTTTGTACGAAAGGGATGTGTATAATAGAAACTGATGTAAACGTTTCCGCATATATATAAAGGAACAATTTCTATTTCGTTAAATGAAGTTTAATATCATGAATGGATAAGATGTGGATATGGACGTTGACTCGCAGCCCAACTGTTAATAGTAAGTTAAGTCACAAGAAGAGGGCCGTGACAAGGCTACACGGATCCTAGTGTGTGGGGTACCACATCTCATCTGAGGCTACCCCAGGAGGTGGGTACCAAACCTACCCGTTAGCCTATCAGATCATTAGTCCGAATACTGCACATCATATATCACAACACAATACAACGTACTCCATGCTGTAAGCACGGTACAACGTTCACCCCATGCCAATGTCATCTCAATATCCAACGCCATGTCTCGAAATGCATGTACGAGCATATTAAACTAATGTGACACACAGTCTACACAATGCTCCCAGCACGGCCTTATGCATGTCATATAAAAATCTAGTGCGAGCAAAGCTCTCAGCACTATGTCATGCATAAAATCATGTAAAAAAATCGAGTGCAAGCCAACCTTCCAGTACTCTATCACATGCACAAATCATGTCAAATCTCATGTGAGCAATGCTCTCTGCACGTTTTGTTTCCACATATATCATGTAGGTGGCTCAATTTCAAAGAATGGTTTTAAAACCAAAATCAGCACCTGCCACGTGCTATTTTATGTAAATTGATAAAACTTCAGCCAGCCTACTTATTTCCTTATTGAAAAGCATTAAAATCCATCAAGAACACTTAGTTCCTACTTTTCATGACTTTTTCTAAAAATGGATTTTACCCTTCACAGGGGTAAAATCGTCATTTACCCTTCCAAGTCGTAATTAATATTATTAAATTTGTTAAAAAGTAGTATTTCGTAGTAAAAAAACTCAAAACATGCTGTTTATGCCTGTTTCAATATAATCCTAACTTTTCCAAAATTTCCCTTTGGAGGGGCAAAACGGTAATTTTTCCATATCGAGTCTCTACCAATATTTTTTCATATTAAAAAATCCATATACAATTTAATTATTCAAAAATCTATCAAAAAATACGTAAAGCTACCTCTAACTACTCACAAAATTCTCTTACCTCGTAGATCTTAGTGTAGCACAAAATTGTCGGTTCTTGAGATTACCTCGATTTACGTACCAATTTCTTGAGCTGCCCAAAACGATACAAATTCATCATATATTGATCAATTTCATCTTAACATACTCAATTTTGATTTATCTTCTCAAAGTTTGATCAATTTTGACTTTTCAGTCAATTTTTTCATTTTTCTCGGTTTTACCGATTTAGTGTCGTTTTTGGAAAATTTCATTATTCTAATTTCTCATTTCATTACTTCATTAACCTTATGACTCATTCAAGTTCATAAACCTTGCTAGTCACTTTGCCAAATTTTCAATTATTTCATTTTTTCAGTTTTACACTAAGTTAAACTATAAACCTGGCTTTCTCGGTATAAATTTAACCGTTAATAACCTTAGATCCATCCAATTTTCACCAAAAACACATCAACACCTTGTTGTCCAGGCCTCAAATCATTCATAGAAATTAAATCATCCAATTCCACTTAACCGAAAATCCTTCCAAAAACACCAAATAACAACATATATGAACTTCATCATCATCCATTAACCACCTCGGGTTTGACCAGGGTTGACCACGTTTTTCTTCCACCAAATTGATCCTAAACTGAAATTCAACATGTATATAGCTTAAAACCATGAAAAACTAGCTCAAAAACCGATTAAAGAATGAAAAATCTTAAGTTCTTCACTTACAAAAAAGGGCAGATCTAACCACTATTTCTCTTTCGAGTTTTGCACCAATAAAATGAACGTCTTTGTGGTTGAATTTTTTATATGTTATAGAGGACTCGAAGAGGAATATTTGGTCCTTTTGACTGATACCTGAATCTAGCTGGAAGGCCATCGAAAAAATTGTACAATGAAGAACAAGGATTGCCACCTGTGACAACTTTGAGGCATTATTGCTCTCGGCTAGAAAGTCCAATTGGGTTGATTTTTATGGATCCTGAAAGCTTATAAAGCCTAGTTTCAGAATGAAAATTTTGGGGTCAATTGGCTACCCCTAAAGTCTCCAAATTTCACAAAATGTGGGAGTTGGTTGGAAATCTCAAGCAGGACAAATTTCTGTTCTACTTTGGAAAATTCCAAAAAAATCATTCTAGTCCAATTTTCTCCAAATTTACACTTCTCAAGTGTTATATTATGTCTCTAGTATCTTTCAAAACAATTTTGGGGTCACTTGTTTAAGAAAAATTCCCCGATTAAGCTCAATTTGCATGATTTGGTCATTACCAAGCAAAATGGCTTAAAGTTTTCAATTTATCTTAAAAATTAATTTGATCCCCGAAACTTCCATATTTCCACTTGATTTTGGTTTCTCAAATAAATTTCACCTTATATTAATTTTCTATGGTCTCAGAATAATTTTTGGGAATTTCTAGAATTTAATCCGAATTTATTTCTAATTCTAAGCCCATTTGCTCGGTTTAGTGCAAACCCGAGCCTTACTAACTTTTTCACTTCTAATGCCTCAGTTTTCAGTTCTAATCATTATTTCATTCTCAAACATGTAATTCTTAAGTAATTCTTGGGCTTAGAGCGTTACCTCGGTTTGCATGCCACCGAGCCCCACGCCACCGACCGGGGGTGCTTCGGTGGTATTCGGGCCTGTACAATATTATTTCAAGTTTTCAATTATTTTTTAGTTTTCTAAATAAGAAATAAAGTAGGAAAAATTTAGGTTTCACAATAACAATGTCTTGAGAAACATACTTGAAGCCGGTGTATTGAAAACTTACCAAGCTTATACTTCCCCACTTAACCAAATCTTAAGGGAAGACTTTGCTCTTTCAATTCAGCAACTTGAATGTTGATTCCAAACTATGTTTTTCTCCTCATCATAATGAACAACTTTGCTCAAACAACTTTTCTTCAAATCTGGTAGGGAGGTGATGATATCTAGAGTGAAAAAGCTAGGTTACTTTGTGAAAATGGAGAGATGTTTGATGTTTCAGGGAAGAAGACTCGACTGTCGAGCCTTTTTATAGAATTGGCATTAAGAGATTGATCTCCTAGGGTGAGAGATCGATCTTTCTTAGGTTGAATTACATGATTTTTCAATGAGTAAGCTGGTGAGATCGATCTGCTCTAGTAAAGGGATCGATCTACTCTTTGGGAAGGGATAGATCCTTTCTAGGCAGAACTGCATTGAGATTGATCTACTAGAATATGAGATCGATCTGCTAGAATATGGGATCGATCTACTCTTTGGGAAGGGATCGATCCTTTCTAGCCAGAAACCTTTGGAGATCGATTTGTTCTTGGCAAAATCAAATGGGGATCAATCTACTTGAGTAAGAGATCGATCAGCTTTCAATAAGAGATCGATCTGGCCTTTATCTGCAGGTTCCCAACTGTAGTTTTTCATAAAATTTCAAAGAACAACTTGCATTCAATTGCTTCACTATCCATTTTGCATTCTATTCACACTTAGCGTATGAAAAGATCCATTTCTTATGATTCATGTATTATGTAACTTGTGTATACATGATGAAATCATAAAAGGTACATAGAATTCACAGTCCTTCCATTATCATTTCGTGTTTTAAGTCCTTATATTCAGTCAAAATGTTTTGAGTTCCATTCGTTTATTCTGTGGCCACTTCAGCCCTTATTTAGCCATTACATGGATTTATGAATATTCATTCATTCTCTTACAATTTCATTTAAGCAAAAGCTCTTCTTATGATTCAAATAATCATATAATAATGTCATACACGAGCGAATCATAAGGAATATCATGCATACATGGGGTCTCACAGATTGTGCCACATCTCTCCTATTTAAATTGAATATTTAATTTGAGCCCATGTATGTTTTCGTGCTGAGTACACCTAATTACTTGTGTTGAACGTGTATGATTTCCTTGCTTTTAAAGTGCATGATTTCTTGGGTTTTTAAATAAGCGAACAAAGCATATTTGAGTTGATTTACAGATTTAAAGGCATATTTGATTCTTACTTGGCAAAACCATGTGTTTGTAACTTAATAACCAAACTGTTTTTACCTCATTATGGTTTTGTGATGCATTGATAATAAATTAATATGAAGTGATCATATAGCGGGTATTTACTAGTTCATTTGTATCGACTTCTTATTGAGCGTGTGTGTCATGACCCATTTTATCCTTTCCTTACCCGGTTGTGAACAAACTCACCACTACACAGTTAGGCTATGAGTCAATAATAAACATCACTCCACATTCATTCTCAATTAAATCAAAGAAAGTGTCATTATTGAAAGTTAAGTTATACATGACACGTTTTTTAACTTTTACATCCCCCACATTACAATACAAAATGACTACTGTTCCTTTACATGTTTAGATACAAAAAGAATCCCTGTGTGTATACCTTTTGGCGATGAAAGCAGTGGATGTCCAAAATAAAAACGCCTCAGTCCTCACTGGGCTGCTATGTACGCTCTGTAAAGGGGGAAAGTAGAGAGGGATGAGCAACCACACACTCAGTAAGGCAATAATGCAAGCATGGTAGATAACTACTCTATCTACATGCTAATAGTGTTATGCATAAATCGTTCATTGGAGCATGAGGAAATAAAACTATGCCACATGTATATACGTATATCATGTATCGAAAATCATTAAATAGGCATAAAACATGGAAATATGAACATGTAAAATTATCTCATGCTCAGTCTCATTAAAACTTATCATAAAAAGGGAAATTCATTTGAGAAACATCCTTTTCAAATCACATTACATCTCATCACAATTCTCTTTCAAAATTCCATCGCATCTCATGAGAAATCAAATCATCATTTCATTAAATCTCAATTCCCACAAGGCTCAACCCCTCCTTCGGGTCTACCCTGGATAAATCACAATCACACTCATGTATAAAAATCTTGTGGTATTATGTAATATTAAGTGAGACAGGTCACTATATCGCAAGAGACTATGTTGGCCAACTATGTCATAAATCATCCCAGACCACATGGATCCCGGTGTACGGGGTATCATGCTGGAATGAAGGTGGGTTAGTTCTCCGCCAGACTTTTCAAATCATGTAACCACCACGCGGTACAGCGTACTCCATGTGATATACATGGTACAACGTACTCCGCGGACCCATATCATGGTTGGGGGTGCCTGCCGTAAGTCTTATATACCCCAATGCCATGTGTAACCGATAAAGTCCTAAGTGCACGTGGGAGTATTTCTCATTTCAGGTCCTAGCCCCTCATGGCCTTGCTCGCCCCTTTTGGGTTCCCTAAATGGATTAATGCTAGGTCTTAGCGCCTCATGGCCTTGCTCGTCCCTTTTGGGTTCCCTAAACACCAATCTGTATTACCCTTACCACGGCATCATACATACCACAGTGTGAAAACCTGTGCGAGCTAAGCTCTAGTACGATTCATGCATCATAGATAAATCTCCTCATACGAGCAACACTCTAGTACGACATTTATGCATAAAAACATGAGAGAATCACGTACGAGCATAGCTCTAGTACGGTTATATGCATAAGAAAAATCACTCGAAATTCACGAACGAACAGATGCTCCAGTATGGTTTATAAAACATCATCACAAATTTCAAATCAAGGTGCGAGTTAAGCTCCAGCACGTTTCATACATGTGCAAATACCAAAATCCCGTGTGAGCGAGGCTTCAGCACGATTTAATTCACATAAACACGATAGGCGGCTCATAATCAACCAAAACAATCTTAAAATCATGACTAGCACCTCACATGTGCTATTTCACAAGCCATTTAAACACTAGCCAGCCCATACATTAATTCACCCAAACAAAGCAATATGTTTCGTGAAAACATTCAAACACGTGATTTATGTAATTATTAGCCTTACTATCCCCTTATTATGAAACCCACTTCAAAAACCAAATCATATATACAAACTCGTAATTATTCACGCATATCATCAATCACTTTTCTTAAACATTCATGCTTTTCATAAACGCCCTATATTCACCCATGAGTTCAAAGTACGAGCAGCTATCTCTATATACTTACACAATTCCCTTACCTGGAAATCGCGTTGCGTGATTCCACTTCCTTAAAGCTGTGTACTTGTGCGGTTCGATTCATCTCCAACGATCTCTCCGGAACTGCACACAATAGTATATCGCACCAATTAGTTCATATAACACAACTCTTGTGTTTGCTATAGTCGATTTAACCTATAGCCTCCATTAATACCTTTGATTCCAAGGTATGTTGTTATTCTCTTAGATAGGAACAACTTTGTATCTAATGGTCTTTCCTCAAATCTTACTGGAAATAGGTGGATTTAGGAGTGAGAAAGTGAGGTTTTAGGTTGAAATGGAAGAGAGAGATTGTTTCTTGAAATCTGCAGATTTCACTGCTCCTATTTATAGAAATTGCTTGATGAGATCGATTTGTAGAGGCATGAGATCGATCTGGTCCTCCTAAATCCCTCAGTTTCTCGACATTTTTCAAGCAGGAGATCGATCTGTCGAGGGCTTGAGATCGATCTATCCCAGGCAGTAGCTTAAGGAGATCGATCAGCGTCCAGGGGAGATCGATCTACTCCAACCCGAGAGCTAAGGAAATCGATATGTTTGCATCAAAATCGATCTTCTCATTACAGAATGTTTAGCAGATCGATCTGGCTCTATTGGAGATCGATCTGTCTTATTCCATTGCTCAATAAGAGCATTTTTTGCTCTTCTAGATCGACCTCTCATCCTCTGAGATCGATCTGATATTCATATTTTCCAGATTTTATTGCAATTTTTTGCAGTAACTTACACCAAACATCCTTAATTTGTTGCCATAGTCATTTTCTCATCCAATTGCCTTTAAGACTTGAAAATGGCACCCATTCATACTTTACACACATTGAAACTTGTGTGCATTCATTGTATAGCCAAAAGTATACCATACAAAACTAAATGGAAGTATAAAGATGTATGTAACTTCATTCCATTTGCTGCACAACTCATTTTGCATTCCACTCACATTTATCACATACAAAAGTCCATTTCTTCATATTCATGTATAATGAAACTTGTGTGTACATTCTCAACTCATTTTATAAGGGGGTACATCAATCTTATAGACTTTACATCACTTATGACTTAATTTACATGTACATTACCATACTTATGAATTCATAAGGTTTACATCTGAAAATACGGGTCTTACATTCCTCCCTTCCTTAAAAGAATTTAGTCCCCCAAATTAGAACCAAGTTACTCCTCAAAAAGTTGGGGGTATTTCTCCCGTATCAAGTTCTCCAATTCCCATATGGCCTCTTCGACCGTGTGATGTTGCCAAAGAACTTTCACCAAGGGAATTGTCTTTGTCCTTAACACTTTTTCTTTTCTGTCCAATGTCCGAACCGACTTCTCAACATATGTCATACTTACATTAAGCTCCAATGGCTCATACCTTATTACAGGTGCTAGGTCCAGGTGATACTTCCGAAGCATAGAGACGTGGAAGACATTATGAACATTTGCCAAGTTCGGTGGCAATGCCAACCTATACGCCTTATGTCCCACTCTCTCCAAAATCTCGAAGGGTCCGATATATCTAGGGCTCAACTTGCCCTTCTTACCAAATCTCATAATACCATTCGAAGGTGAAACTC
Organism: Firmiana major; assembly: GCA_033439115.1. NCBI lineage: Eukaryota > Viridiplantae > Streptophyta > Magnoliopsida > Malvales > Malvaceae > Firmiana > Firmiana major. The sequence continues at coordinate 20,362,689 of CM065905.1, forward strand.
TCAGAAAAATTGACTCACCCACATGAAACTCTAGTGGTCTCCGTCTCTTATCAGCATAACTCTTTTGCCGGCTCTGAGCTGTCCGTAATCTCTCACATATCGATTGGATGTCCTCAGATGCTTGCTGTACTAAGTTCGGAGCAAAAATCCGTCTGTCACAAATATCTTCCCATCCAATGGGGGATCGACACCTGCGTACGTACAATACCTCATAGTGTGCCATTTCGATACTCTCATGATAACTGTTATTATAGGCAAACTCGGCTAACTGGAGGTGATCATCCTAGGAGCCTCCAAAATCCAGTACACATGCTCTCAACATATCCTTCAGGTTCTGTATAGTGCTCACTGACTGCCCATCTGTCTGAGGATGAAAAATGGTGCCAAAACTCAAGTGGGTCCTTATCGCTTCCTGAAAATGTTCCTAGAAATGGGAAGTGAAGCGGGCATCCTTATCAGAAAAAGGTTCACTGGTACACCATGTAGCCGTACTATCTCTCGAACATACAGGTTCACCAACTGACTCAGAGTATTGGTAGCTCTCATAGCTAAGAAATGGGATGACTTAGTCAACCGATCCATAAGAACCCATATGGTATCATGACCTCTGCGGGTCCTCGACAATCCCATCACAAAATCCATGGTGACATGCTCCCACTTCCATGTCGGCATCGGTAGAGGCTGCAATAACCCTGCAGGCTTCTGATGCTCTACCTTCACCTGCTGACAAACGAGACACTTAGCGACATATTCTGCAATGTCCCTTTTCATTCCAGACCACTAATAAACATTTCCAAGGTTTTGATGCATCTTGGTACTCCACGGATGTATCGTGTACTTCGATGAGTGAGCCTCTGATAAAATCAGTCTCCTGATCTCAGGATCCTCAGGAACACATACTCTACCTCTGAACCTCAACAAGCCATCTGTACTCAGCTCAAAATCAATACCCACACCTGCCTGTATCTGACTTAACCAATCGATACACCGTCGATTGCTCTGTTGAGCCTGTCGAATACGACCAATCAACTTTGCTCTAATCTCATACTAGCCATGATATCCAATCTTTCTGATCTAGGTGAAGTTACATCCAAACTGAGGTTCACAAATTGTTCCAACAGCTCATGTTCTCGAACCATCATATAATACACCAACCTTATGTTCTTCCTGCTCAAAGCATCGACAACTACATTTGCCTTACCCTGGTGGTACATGATCTCACAATCATAATCTTTTAGGAGTTCGAGCCATCTCCTCTGTCTCATATTTAACTCTTTCTGCGAGAATAGGTACTTAAGGCTCTTTTGATTTGTAAAAACCTGAAATTTCTCACCATAAAGATAGTGGCGCCATATTTACAAAGAAAACACCACGACCGCCAACTCCAAATCATGTGTCGGGTAGTTCCTTTCGTGATCTTTCAACTGTCTAGATCCATAGGCAACTACCTTCCTATCCTGCATAAGCACATAACCCAGTCCTTATTGTGATGTATCCGTATACACTGAGAAACCTCCTGAGCTGGTAGGAATGGTGAGAACCGGAGCAGTGGTCAATCGACGCTTAAGCTCCTCAAAACTCCTCTCACATGCCTCATCCCACATAAACTTAACATCTTTTCGCGTGAGGCGTGTTAATGGAGCAGCTAGTCTGGAGAAACCCTCAACAAATCTCCGATAATAACTTGCCAATCCTCGAAAACGTCTGATCTCAGTAACTGTCTTAGGCTGTTTCCACTGTACAATTGCCTCTATCTTGGATGGATCCACTGATACCCTATCCTTCGACACAACATGGCCCAGAAATGAGATCCACTCTAATCAAAAGTTACACTTGCTGAGTTTGGCATATAATTCTTTCTCTCGGAGGGTCTGCAGAACTACTCTCAAGTGCTCCTCATGATCTTCCCTGGACTTGGAATAGACCAATATATCATCAATAAACACAACCACAAACTTGTCCAGGTATGGCTTAAATACATCATTCATCAACGCCATAAATGCTGCAGGCGCATACGTCAATCCAAATGGCATTACCAAAAACTCATAGTGGCCATAACGGGTACGAAATGCTGTCTTGGGTACATCTCCACTTCGTATCCTCAACTGATGATACCCTGACCGCAGATCTATCTTAGAAAAGACTTGTGCTACTCGAAGCTGATCCAACAGATCATCTATGTGTGGAAGGGGGTACTTGTTCTTAATGGTGACCTTATTCAACAACCGATAATCTATATACAGTCAGAGGCTTCCATCTTTCTTCCTTACAAACAGAACTGGTGCTCCCCAAGGTGAGACACTCGGTCTAATAAACCCCTTCTCTAGCAACTCTTACAGCTGTTTCTTTAGCTCTTCCAACTCAATCAGAGCCATTCTATACAGTGGTTTAGATATCAACTCGGTACTAGGCACTAACTCTATGCAAAATTCCATTTCCCTTTCAGGTGGTAGCCTTGGTAAATTATCCAAAAAGACTTCAGGAAATTCTACAATCACTAGTATGTCTCTCAATTCTGGGTGTGCCTTATCTATGTCAACCACGTATGCAATGAACCCTTCACACCATCTTTTCCACCGTTAGTGTCACATGTCATCACATCAATATTCAACATAAACAAATAAATTCATCTCTCAAGTAGATTAAATAAAATCATACTCTTTTCATTTATAGTAAATCAGGTTCTTTTATTTAATTTCACAAATCTTACAACATGATTTTCTATCTCTGGAAACATTAAAGTCTTAGCAAGACAATCCATAACAACATGATTGGCAGCCAACCTGTCACGACCCAAAAATTAGAGTAAATTTTTCATTTTTCTTTCATATTTAATTCTTACCTTCCTCTCATCGTGACCATCTTACCAATAGTTGGGTTATGATTCGGTGTTAGTCCCCTCATACTACTTACCATTCCATTTTCATGTTACATTTACACATTAGGATTTTTCTATCCTTTGACTTAAACTAATACATTCCCAATTGGATTTACTTAACCTTACATCCCCGACATCATATACGTTTACAGTATTGTGCATTTACATATTTAGAAACAAAACTATTCAAATGTGTATATTTGACTCTCGATGGGACGCAGCGGATACCAAGAATGCAAGTCCTCTGCCGCTCACTAACTACTGCGAGTGCTCTGAAAAAAGGGGATAATAAGGGGGTGAGCAAACCACGCGCTCAGTAAGGCAATCATGCAAGTCTCTCTACATGCTCATAATGCCATGCCTTTAAATCCATTTCTTTTCGTTTAAATCTCACGAACGAAATCATGCATACATCAATGCCATAGTTTATAAAAACTATTCGTGCATATAAAAATCATGCAACTCATGCATCAATGGCATTTTATGTAAAATCATAATTCCAATGAAGTGAATCAAGATCATGCATTATTTCATGCCATGTAAAACAAATCATGAGAGATAATTCTTTTCATGAATTTGAAATTAAAGCATGGAAAACTCCTCATGCTACTGCATTTAAATTACTTCATTAAAGCTCAGTATAAAATAACCCCTCTGAGTCAATCATTTCATAAATCAATCTCAAACTCATAAAAAATTCATTATAAAAATTATGTTATAAAATCACCCTTCTTTTAGGGTCACATGTCATAAAATCCTCTGAAAAATCTAGCATCATAGTAGAAAATCACATCTCAGTGAAAATCACAAAATCGGGGGTCTAACCCCTCCCTCAGGTCTACCCTGGTCTATCGAGACCAAACGCTATATCATGTGAGACATGTAGTTGACTATATCAGTAACATCGAGGACTATGGCCATATCCTAGTGATCCCTGGCTACACGGTACCTAGTGTGCGGGGTATCACACTTGAAATAGGAGGTGGGTCAGTCCTGCCGCCAAAACAACATAAATATCAGGATTGTGAGGGCAAGACTTACAGCCTCGTGGCTAATGCCACTCCACTCCAACAATCCCCATGGTACAGCATACTCCGCGTGACATACACGGTACAACGTACTCCGTGAACCCAAATCATAGTCAGGGGGTGCTTGCAGTAGGTCTTGTCCACCCAACCTATGTCTCAGTATGCATGTGTGGGCATATCATCTCACTGTGACACACAGTCTACAAGAGGCTCCAACAGGGCTATATGCATGTCAAATAAATTCCTGTGCAAGCAAAGCTCCAGTACGGCTCCATGCATATTCATGATATCTGAACACCTCATGTGAGCGAAGTTCCAACACGTTTTTATAAAAATCAGTAAAATCTGCGTACGAGCAGCACTCCAGTACGACTTTAAAAGAGTGATAAATTCATATAAAACATAAATCATTCAAAACTTCGTGCGAGCAATGCTCTAGCACGAGTAAATGCTCAAGTAAATCAAAACTTCATGCGAGCAATGCTCCAGCACGGTTTCATGCATAAATAAATCAAATCTCGTGCGAGTTACACTCCAGCACGACTTTTATGCAATTAAATCGATTAAATCTCGTACGTGCAAGGCTCCAGTACGGCTTTTATGCAATTATCATATCAAAACAGGATGCGAGCTAAGCTTCAGCACCTCTCATGCATGTCAAATCATTAAAACTAGTGCGAGTAATCACTCTAGCACATTTTTATGCATATCAAGTCAAAACAGTCAAAACAGGGTGTGAGCTAGGCTCCAGCACCTCTCATGCATTTCATAATAGTAAAAATCAGTGCGAGCAACCGCTCTAGCACATTTCATGCATATGATGTCACACAAATCGGTGCAAGCAACCGTTCCATCACCTTTTATGCACACTCACAAACTCAGATATAGTGCGAGGAAATGCTCTAGCACCATCTGTGTCCATATAAACTTGATAGTTGGCCCATTTTCCAAAGAAATTTAATTTAAATCTTAATAACACTTACGTAGTGTTATCTTGTGAAATTTATGCAATTACTGGCCAATCTACCAATTTGCTTTGCTAAAATTTAACGGAAAGCTTTCAAATCATGCATTTCATACATGTCATGCTTTCACCATCTTTAGGTGAATTTTCCCTCAGTAGGGGTAAAATAGTATTTTACCCATCCTGGGTTCTTAAAATTTTTAATCCATTTCTAGGATCTCTATACAGTTTCAGTGTATGTAAAATTTGTTAAAAATACGCGTAGCTACCTTTAGCTACTCGCAAAATTCCCTTACCTCATTTTTCTTTACAGTCTGACATTTCGACTGATGTCTCGTTACGCAGTCTGATTTGCTCCCAATCCAATCTCCAGAACTGCGTATAAATATTCATCAAGTCAAATACAATATAATTAACTGTATTTCATATTTTCTGGGCTTAATTTAAATCATTGAGACCGTTTACCCATATTGGACCCGATTGTACCATAATGGGCCTTAACTGGCCTTAAGCCTATTTTCCACTTACTATTCACATTATCGAGGCCTATTGGGCTCCTTGGGCCCATCAGTATTTATTGGGCATCGTTCTAAACTCTCGGATAGCTCAATTTATTATTTACGACAATTTATCTGTAATTCTAGAATTTAATTCATTTTATACAGAATTAATCTGTAATTTATGCGGTAAATTTTTAACACGCATAACTATGCAAATTATCGTAAATAAGGGTTACTTACCCGAGATTCCATGATAGTACACAAATCGAGCTGAATCGAGCTCTCGTTTTACGTCAATTGTTGAGCTACACAATTACATATTTTTTCGGTATATTTTTCCAATATTTTCGAGATAATTTTTCGAGGTGAAAATTCCGGTTAATTTCGATAAATTCATATCTTGATCAATTGGACTCGAAATTAAATATTTTCCTCATTATTGATCAAGATTTCTAAATTCCATATTTTTAATGAAATTTTTTTCTTATCGAATTTATACTGAATTTTGGTCTTTTGACCGTTTTACCCTTCAACGTGTTCGGGACCAAACCAATCCAACTTCCCTTCACGAACCCTTTCTCATTTCATGTTTTAAATTCTTATCTCCAATCTGAATGGTTCGAATCCCATTCCTTTAATTTGTGATCATTTCAATCCTTCATTTGATCTTTAAATGCATTCGAGAATTTTTATTCATTCCATTTGCATTTTTCATTCACGTAAAACTCTTCTTATGATTCAATTTACGTAAAACCATGTTTACATAATTTGAATCATAAGAAATTACGATAAAAATCGGGTCTTACATAATCTCCCCCACTTAAGAAATTTGGTCATCCAAATTAGAACCAAGTCAAATGGGTCCATAAACCACTCTAGGTATATCTATCGTATCATACTCTTTAATTCTCATGTGACTTTTTTAGGAGTGTAATAGTACCAAAGGACTTGACTAGGGAGATGATCTTAAACCTCGATACTTTCTCCTTCCGTCGAATACTCGAATCAACTTTTCAACATACGACCTACTCTCTTTGACCTTCAACAGTCTCCGTCTCTTATCAGCATAACTTTTTCGTCTGCTTTGAGGTATTCTCCATCACTCACAATCAACTGAACACCTTCAGAGACTTATTATACCAATTCAGGAGCAATTCTCTATCTGTCATCCACTTCTTCCTATCCAAGTCGGGGAACAACTCCTAAAGCCATACCATGTCTCATAAAATGTTATCCCGATACTCAAGTGACAATTGTCATTAAAGGCGAATTCGATTAGTAAGAACTGATCATCCCAGAAGCTTATAAAATCAATGGCACATGTTCTCATCATATCCTCCAGCATCTGTACAGTCTTTTTTGACTGACTATCTGTCTGAGGATGAAAAGTTGCGCTAATACTCAATCGGATTCCCATAGCTTTCTGCAAAACGTTCCCAGAAGTGGGAAGTGAAGCGAGAATCCCTATTTGTTATCTTGCTCCCTGGGACGCTACATAATTTTCACAATTTTCCTTACATATAACTTCGCCTACGCACTCAGAGTATCTGGGGATTTCCATAGCCAGAAGGTGGGTAGACTTAATCAATCTATCGACAATCACCCATATAGCCTCGTGATTGCTACAGTCCTCTATAACCCATCACGATATTCATGGTAACTTGCTCCCATTTCTGTGTCGATATAGGTAGAGGCTGCAATAACCCTACAAACATCTATTACTCTACCTTAATCTGCTGACATACGAGACACTTCTCCACAATCACTACAATGTCTCTTTTCATATTTGACCACCAATACCCTTTTCAAAGATTTCGATATATTTATTACTTCCCGGATACACTGTATATCCCAAAAAGTGAGCTTTTGACAATAACACTATCTCATCAACTGTGGTCATGGGGAGCACTTATACTGTCTTTGAACCTCGGTAAGCCATCATCACTCTCTGTGAACTCTGTCACTGTACCCATCTAAATCTGACCCACACTATCGACACCCTGCTGATCATCACGCTAAGCCTGCAAATCCGGTCACTCAAATTCGGTTCTAATCTCAGGCTAGCTGTCACACAATCACTGTTATCATCAGAAGGGATCACATCACTACTGAGGCTCACAACTGCTCTAGCAGCTCATGCTCCTTGACCATCATATGTAATACCATCCCGAGGTTCTTTCTGCTCAAGGCATCAGCCATTACATTAGCCTTTCCTAGGTGGTACAATTTTTCACAATCATAATCCCTCAGAAGCTCTAACCCTCTTTGTTTTCTCATATTCCACTCTTTCTGTGAAAACAAATACTGAGGCTTTTATGATTAGTACATACCTGAAATTTCTCACCGTATAAGTGGTGGCGCCATACCTTTAGTGTAAACGTTATGGCTGCCAACTCTAAATCATGGGTCGGATAGTTTCTCTCATGGTCCTTGAACTATCTAGATTCATAAACGACTATCTTCCCATTTTATATCAATACACAGCCCAATCCTTATTTTGAGGTATCCATACACACTGAAACCTCTTGAGCTGTTGGTTATGGTGAGAATAATTATGGTGGTCAGTTCATTACTTCAATATACCAAAACTCACAGAAACTACTTTCATATTTATCATCCCACTCTTATGCAATATTTTTTTTTGAACGAGATGTGTCAACTGAGCAGCCCATTTCAAGAAACTCACAACACCTCGTTTGTAAAATAGTTTTCAGTTGTTGCTCATGTTCTTCCCTGGACTTTGAATACATCAAAATATCATCGCTAAAGATGACAACCAATCAGTCCAGGTAAAGTTTAAATACCTTGTTCATCAATGGCCTAACAGTTACATAAATCATCTTGGGCACATTCACATTTCGAATTCTTAACAGATGTTACCGAGACTTCAAATCGATCTCTAAAAAGATATGTGCTTTTCATAGCTGATCCAATAAATCATCTATAGTGGGAGGAAACACTTATTCTTGATATTAGCCCCGTTCGAAAATCAAACTTCAATACATAGTCGAAGGCTTCTATTCTCTTTTCACAAACAGAATAAGTGCTCCTCAAGTTACACATTCGGTCTGAGGAACGCTTATCCAATTAACTCCTGTAATTGTTTCTTTAGTCCTTCTAGTTCCACTAATGCCATTTTATACAGTGGTTTGGATATCGGCTCAGTACCAAGTACCAAATTAATACAAAACTTCATTCCTTTATGGGTGGCAACCCTAGTAGATTATCCAAGAAGATATCAGGAAACGCCCAGCGCACTAGGATATCTGTTAACTCTGGATGTGCCTTATCCATACCAACCACACAAGCGATGAAACATTCCCATCATTACTCATTTCGTGAGTACAATCATTCACTCCGTTATTTACAATTGCTACACCTCCTTCATTACGTGTCAAACTTATAGTACACTTTTCAGGGGTGAAAACATCACTTTCTTAGGATAGAAATCTAAACAACATAGTTTGCAGTCGAATCAATCTAGTCTCAAATATTACTTCAAAATTATTCATATTCCATTGAATAAAATCGGTTGACGTATCGTTTTCCCCCCGTTTTCAACTTACAATCCCTATACGCATATTCAGTTAGTGAGAATCAGCTAACTATCATTATCATCTAACCTAAGGGTACAAGCTTCACATCTTTCACTAGCTTATAAGCAACTGAAGGCGGTATGAATAAATGCGTGGCACCAAGATCAATGAAAATAATTACCTCATTATTCACAACCAGTGTGGTATCTTCCACCACATCAGATGAAACATCAGTAGTGTCCTGGTCCAAGGCATACAATCACCCTCGTCCAACAACATATTTTCCCTTTCTCTTTGGCTGTGGCCTCCCTTTTCTATGTAGAGATATCAACAGGGTTTTCTCTATCTTTCTGCCATTTTGTGGGGCAGTCTCACCCAACTCTGAGCAATCATTAAATAAATGGCCCGTCTTACCACACTTAACGCCTATTTTAGTCAATAAGGTGTAGGGCCTACTTCTGTGGTATCTACCACACATCCTGCACTGCTCCATAATAGGTCAGGGTCCTCCAATCACAATACCCCTCAAAAGTACTGAAATGGGATACATTGGGGCCTTACCAATCATCTTACTCTGTGACTCATCAACTCTAATCTCTTACCAAACTACCTTTTTCTTGTTCTGACATCTCTATCATTCTCTATTCTCTTCTTTCTCTATTTCAGCCCTTACTACCTTTCCCAATCTCAGAGGCGTGCAACTCATGATCTTATTCACACAACTGTAGTCTGTGCACTACCTCAGCATCGGTAATGATATTTAGCGGGGCCAATCGGACTCTAATTGATAATCTGAGCCCTTCTATTAACTTTTAGACATTTCGACTCTCATTGTTCATAGTGTCGGGGTCATACTTGCCTAGGAATATAAACTGAGTTTCATACTAGTCGATCAAACAGTTCCTTTGGGTCAGAGTAAAGAATTTTATCTGTAATTTCCTTTAAGCAGTGTCTGGGATATTCTGTCACCGGAATGCATCTAGAATTATTTTTCATGTCCATTATGGATTTCTAACTCTTAAGATGGGTCGAGCGGACTTCCACCAATGCTCTGACTCCCTCTCAAATCTCATGCATACTTTGAACAAATATGTACCAAAATATTCTCCACACTCCGCTCCAACTTCGTGAAGTGTGTCTCAATACTGTCCGATCTTTCTGTAGGACTATGTCCGATCTCTCTATCGGACTTTGTGGGGCATGATCAACATCAGCCTCCACTTCAACCACATCTTAAGTCTCAGGTGGCGACTCTGTATAACTCTCAGGCCAACCTCTACAACCTCAAGTTCTTGTACTCGCCCCTCTAACATAACGGCTATCAGTTAATGAGTCTATATTCTTGCATTCGAAACCAAATTCTTAGCTGCAATTCAATCTCGATATACATAATTGTATCTAAACACGGCATAGTACATGGGGATGTAAACTTCCTTAACCACTAACACCGACTCATATCAGGCCAACTCAGCTCTGATACCGCAAACTGTCATGACCCAAAAATAGAGTAAATTTTCATTTTTCTTTCATATTTAATTCTTACCTTCCTCTCATCGTGACCATCCTACCAACAGTTGGGCTATGATTCGGTGTTAGTCCCCTCACACTACTTACCATTCCATTTCCATGTTACATTTACACATTAGGATTTTTCTATCTTTTGACTTAAACTAATACATTCCCAATTGGATTTACTTAACCTTACATCCCTGACAACAGATACGTTTACAGTACTGTGTATTTACATATTTAGATACAAAACTATTCAAATGTGTATATCTGACTCTCGATGGGACGCAGAGGATACCAAGAATGCAAGTCCTTTGCTACTCACTAACTACTGCGAGTGCTCTGAAAAAAAAGGGATATTAAGAGGGGTGACCAAACCACGCGCTCAGTAAGGTAATCATGCAAGTAAGTAGATAGCTCCATTATCTACATGCTCATAATACCATGCCCTTAAATCCATTTATTTTCGTTTAAATCTCACACACGAAATCATGCATACATCAATGCCATAGTTTATAAAAACTATTTGTCCATATAGAAATCATGCAACTCATGCATTAATGGCATTTTATGTAAAATCATTATTCTCAAGTAGTAAATCAAGATCATGCATTATTTCATGCCATGTAAAACAAATCATGAGAGATAATTCTTTTCATGAATTTGAAATTAAAGCATGAAAAACTCCTCATGTTACTGCATTTAAATCACTTCATTAAAGCTCAGTGTAAAATAACCCATCCGGGTCAATCATCTCATAAATCAATCTCAAACTCATTAAAAATTCATTATAAAAATTCTGTTATAAAATCACCCTTCTTTTAGGGTCACATGTCAGAAAATCCTCTGAAAAATCTAGCATCATAGTAGAAAATCACATCTTAGTGAAAATCATAAAATCGGGGGTCTGACCCCTCCCTCGGGTCTACCTTGGTCTATCAAGACCAAAAGTTATATCATATGAGACATGTAGTTGACTATATCAGTAACATCGAGGACTATGGCCATATCCTAGTGATCCCTGGCTACACGGTACCTAGTGTGCGGGGTATCACACCTGAAATAGGAGGTGGGCAGTCCTGCCGCTAGAACAACATAAATACCAGGATTGTGAGGGCAAGACTTACAGCCTCGTGGCTAATGCCACTCAACTCCAACAATCCCCATGATACACCGTACTCTGCGTGACATACACGGTACAACGTACTCCGTGAACCCAAATCATAGTCAGGGGGTGCCTGCCGTAGGTCTTATCCACCCAACCTATGTCTCAGTATGCACATGTGGGCATATCATCTCAATGTGACACACAATCTACAGGAGGCTCCAACACGGCTATATGCATGTCATATAAATCCCTGTGCGAGCAAAGCTCCAGTACAGCTCCATGCATATTCATGATATCTGAAAACCTCATGTGAGCGAAGCTCCAACACGTTTTTATAAAAATCAGTAAAATTTACGTACGAGCAGCACTCCAGTATGACTTTAAAAGAGTGATAAATTCATATAAAACATAAATCATTCAAAACTTCGTGCGAGCAATACTCTAGTATGAATAAATGCTCAAGTAAATCAAAACTTCGTGCGAGCAACGCTCCAGCACGGTTTCATGCATAAATAATTCAAATCTCGTGCGATGCAATTAAATCGATTAAATCACGTACGAACAAGGCTCTAGTAAGGCTTTTATGCAATTATCATATCAAAACAGGATGCGAGCTAAGCTCCAACACCTCTCATGCATGTCAAATCATTAAAATTAGTGCGAGCAATCACTCTAGCACCTTTTTATGCATATCAAGTCAAAACAGTCAAAACAGGGTGCGAGCTAGGCTCCAACACCTCTCATGCATTTCATAATAGTAAAAAACAGTGCGAGCAACCGCTCTAGCACATTTCATGCATATGATGTCACACAAATCGGTGTAAGCAACCGTTCCAGCACCTTTTATGCACACTCACAAACTCAGATATAGTGCGAGGAAATGCTCCAGCACCATCTGTGTCCATATAAACTTGATAGTTGCCCCATTTTTCAAAGAAATTTAATTTAAATCTTAATAACACTTACGTAGTGTTATCTTGTGAAATTTATGCAATTACTGGCCAATCTACCAATTTGCTTTGCTAAAATTTAATGAAAAGTTTTCAAATCATGCATTTCATGCATGTCATGCTTTCACCATCTTTAGGTGAATTTTCCCTCAGTAGGGGTAAAATAGTCTTTTACCCATCCCGGGTCCTTGAAAATTTTAATCCATTTCTAGGATCTTTATACAGTTTCAGTGTATGTAAAAGTTGTCAAAAATACGCGTAGTTACCTCTAGCTACTCGCAAAATTCCCTTACCTCATTTTTCTGTACTGTCTGACCTTTCCACTGATGTCTCGTCACGCAGTTCGATTTGCTCTTAATCCAATCTCTGAAACTGCCTATAAATATTCATCAGGTCAAATACAATATAATTAATTGTATTTCATATTTTCTGGGATTAATTTAAATTATTGAGCCCGTTTACCCATATTGGGCTCGATTGTACCATAATGAGCCTTAATCGGCCTTAAGCCCATTTTTCACTTACTATTCACATTATCGAGGCCTATTGGGCTTATTCGGCCCATCAGTATTTATTGAGCCTCGTTCTAAGCTCTTGGATAGCTCAATTAATTATTTACGACAATTTATCTCTAATTCTAGAATTTAATTCATTTTATCCGGAATTAATCTGTAATTTATGAGGTAAATTTCTAACATGCATAACTATGCAAATTGTCGTAAATAAGGGTTACTTACCCGAGATTCCATGATAGTATGTAAATCAAGCTAACTCGAGATCTCGTTTGACGTCAATTGTCGAGCTACACAATTACATATTTTTTGGTATATTTTTTCAATATTTTCAGGATAATTTTTCGAGGTGAAAATTTCGGTTAATTCTGATAAATTCATATCTTGATCAATTGGACTTGAAATTCAATATTTTGCTCATTATTGATCAAGATTTCTCAATTCCATATTTTTAATGAAAATTTTTTCTTTTCGAATTTATACCGAATTTTGGTCTTTTAACCGTTTTACCCTTCAACGTGTTCGGGACCAAACCAATCCAACTTCCCTTCATGAACCCTTTCTTATTTCATATTTTAAATTCTTATCTCCAATCGGAATGGTCTGAATCCCATTCGTTTAATTTGTGATCATTTTAATCCTTCATTTGATATTTAAATGCATTCGAGAACTTTTATTCATTCCATTTGCATTTTTCATTCACGTAAAACTCTTCTTATGATTCAATTTACATAAAACCATGTTTGCATCATTTGAATCATAAGAAATTACGATAAAAATTGGGTCTTACACAACCAATCCATTCCCAATATTACATCAAAATCATTCATGTTCAATAAAATTAAATCGGCTGTCATTTCTTTTCCCTTTATCATCAATTTACAATCCCTACATACATGCTAAGTCAATTGACTATCATTCATGGGTGTGGAAATCAACATTTTATCCAACAATGTAGGTTTCACATGCTTTAACAATTTATGTGCAAAGGAAGGTAATATGAAGGAATGCGTGGCACTGGGATCAAACAATACCAATGCTTCTAAATCAAAGATTAGGATGGTACCTTTAATCACATTCGTCGAAGCATCTGCGGTGTCCTGATCCAATGCATGTACCCTTCCTCTGCTCACACCTACTGTCTGTTTCCCTTTTTCTTCAGCCATGGCCCTTCTCATCGGGGTAGCTGTCTCAACTAGAGCTCTCTCTGGCTCCTTGCCCTTCTGTGAGGCAGTCTCAACCATCTCAGAACAGAACCTCGAAATATCTCTGGGCTTCCCACACCTATAACATGAAATAGGGGGCATCTGACATGGTCTAGTCCCATGGTATCTGCCACATCTCCTACACTGATCAGTTGTAGGTCGTGGTCCTCCAATAACCATACCCCTCGTTGCAGTTAAAGCTGGGTATACGGGATGTCTAGCAGCTCTCTCCTGCACCTCCTCAATCTTAGGTCTCTTCTCAAAGAATCTCTGGCCTCCTATCCTGGCCACTCTATTAAACCCGGATCTCTTTTTGTAAGACCCCGTATATGTATAAGGGTAATGTGTGTAATTGGATCAAATAATATGATTGGACTTGTAATGTAAAGTATGACTGATGTAAGTCCATGGATTCAATGTATGTATGTGTAATATAAATTGTAACGTACATACAAGTTTCATTGAGTATGAATACGGAGAAATGTGTTCTAGCAAGTGATGGATGTGATTGAGACTCAAGATGAGTAGTGTGGTAAAATGGAATGGAGTTATGCTTCCATTTGGTTTTATGTAGCATACCTTTGAACATACAATGAATGCACACAAGTTTCAATGTGCATAAGGTATGAATGGATGCCATTTTCAAGTTATAAAGGTTGATGGATGAGAAAATGGCCATGGCAATAGATTAAGGATGTGTTGGTATGAGTTGCGGCAAAGAGACTGCAGGAAATCTGGAAAACATGAGGTCCAGATCGATCTCATAGGATGAGAGATCGATCTGGAAGAGCCAAAATGCTCTTATTTGGGCGAAAGAATAGAGCAGATCGATCTCCAATGGAGCCAGATCGATCTGCCAAGCATTCTGTAGTGGAAAGATCGATCCCCAAACACCCAGATCGATCTCCTTAGCTCTCTGTTTGGGAGCAGATCGATCTCATGCTTCGACAGATCGATCTCATGCCTAGACAGATCGATCTCATTGTTTCGACAGATCGATCTCAGGCTTAAAAATGCGGTGAAAAAGAGGGATTTTAAGGGACCAGATCGATCTCCTCTTGGACCAGATCGATCTCCCCAAGCTATTTCTATATAAGGAGAGCTGAAAAATCTGGAAATCTCGAAAAAACATTTAACCTTACAATCTCAACCCAAAAACCTAACTTTCCCTCTCTAAAATCAGCCATTTTCAGTGAGATTTGGAGAGAGATCATTAGAGGCAAAGTTGTTCCTATCAAGGAGAAGAACAACATAGTGAGAGGGCATTTTCCCATTCTTGGAATTGAAGGAGTTAAGGGCATTACCATTTGGAGCAAGAAGAGAAATCATATTGGTAAGATTCTAACACTATAATCCAAATGCATTAGCTATTTAATTGATTTTGGAGTTGATTGATATGAGTATGGATGGATAAACTACCTAAGAATGTAGTGGAATTGGTGTGACCTAGAAATCTAAAATGGGTATAATGTGAGGATATGTGGGATTGAATGAGCTTATGAATTATGGCATGCTAAAGTTGTTATTGGGGTAATGTTTATGATTTTAGATGGAATTACATAGTGAGTTGGAGGAATTGTGAAAATGGGTATGTATATGATTGATAAATGCCATAGTGAGGGGATTCATGAAATATGAACACTATGAGCTTTACGTCGATTTGATATCGATTTTGAATAAGATAATAGGCCTAAGAAGATCCATAGACTCGAGTTATGGATAAAGTAATGAAACGAGGCCAAATAAGCTTTAATAGAGGCTATAGATTAAATTGACTATAGCAAGCACAAGGGTTGCAGTATATGGATCGAATATAATGCGAGATACGATTTTGTGCAGTCCCGAAGAGTTCGTTGAAGACGAACCGAATAGTACGAGTAAGCAGCTTAAGGAAGTGGAATCACGCATCGCGATTCCAGGTAAGGGAATTTTGTAAGTATATAGAGGTAGCTGCTCGTATTTTGAACTCGTGGGTATATATAGGGCTTTGGAAATGTGCATGGACTTATAGAAATGTGTTTTGATGGTGTATGAGTATTTGTATGAGATTTGGTGGTTTGAGATGGTTATTGAAAAAGGGATAGTAAGGCTAATAATTGCATAAATCATGTGTTTTGAATGTTTTTACAAAACACAATGCTTTGATTTGAGCAAATAAAAGGATAGGCTGGCTAGTACTTGAATGATGTTGTGAAATAGCCCATATGAGGCACTAAGCATATTATGAGATGTTTTGAATGCATGTAAGCCGCCTATCGCGTGTATGTGATATAATTCGCGTTAGAGCCTCGCTCGCTCGAGATTTCTATGTTTTCACTTGTGTGAAACGTGCTTGAGCTTAGCTCGCACTTTGAAATTGAATTGTGATGATGTTTATAAACCGTACTGGAGCTTATGCTCGTACGTGGGTTTGAGTGGTTTTTCTTATGCATATAACTGTACTGGAGCTATGCTCGTACATGGTTTCTTCATATTTTATGCATAAATGCCGTACTAGAGCGTTGCTCGTACGAAGTGATTGGTTTGATGCATGAACTCGCGCTAGAGCGTAACTCGCGCTAGTTTTCACACTGTGGTATGTATGATGCCGTGGTGAGAGATACGGATTAACTCAGGGAACCCAACAGGCCTGACAGACCTCTTAGGTGGGGTGAGGGTGAGGGGCTAGGACCTGACATAATCCATCCAGGGAACCCAACAGGCCTGACAGACCTCTTAGGTGGGGTGAAGGTGAGGGGCTAGGACCTGGATCAGGGAACCCAACAGGGGCGAGCAAGGCCATGAGGGGCTAGGACCTGGTATTGAGGTTACTCCCACGCGCTTTCGAGACTATAAAGGTTACACTTGGTATGGGGTAGATAAGACCTATGGCAGGCACCCCCAACCATGTTATGGGTCCGCGGAGTACGATGTACCGTGTATATCACATGGAGTACGATGTACCGCGTGGTGGTTACTTGATTTGAGAAAGTCTGGCGGAGAATTAACCCACCTTCGTACCAGCATGATACCCCGCACACCGAAATCCGTGTGGTCTGGGATGATATGTGACGATTGACCAACGTAGTCTTTTGAGATATAGTAACCTGTCTCCTTGCTTGATTTACTTACTACCACATGATTTTAAATCTCTAAGTGTGATTGTGATTGTTTAAGGTAGACCCGAAGGAGGGGTCGAGCCTCGTGGACTTGAATTGTGAAATGAAAATGAGGTTGTGATTGTGAATTGATGTGATGTGATTGTATGTGATGAGAAAGAGTTTTATGACGTGGGTTTAAAAAGGAGGTTTCTTAATGAATTGCCCTTTTTATGAATTTAAATGAGATCGAGCATGAGATGATTTATACATGATGTTTTACCATGTTTTATATGCCAATTTTACATGACTTTGATACATGATATATATGTATACTCATATGGCATAGTTTTATTCCTCATGCTCCTACCATAAATGATTTATGCATAACACTATCAGCATGTAGATAGAGTAGTTATCTACCATGCTTGCATTATTGCCTTACTGAGCGTGTGGTTGCTCATCCCACTCTATTTTCCCCCCTACAGAGCGTGCATAGTAGCCCAGTGAGGACTGAGGCGTATTATTTTGGACTCCGCTGCATCTCCATCGCTAAGAGGTATATACACAGTGATTCTTTTTGTATCTAAACAATGCAAAAGCACAGTATTCTTTTGAGTTGTACTTATGGGGGATGTAGATGTCAGTAAAACATGTATTTGTATAAATACACGATTAAATGCACATGTATGACATCGTTTTAATTAATTGAGAATGAATGAGATGTGGTGATTATTATTGGCTCATAGCCCAACAGTGTGTGGTGAGTTTAGTTCACGACCGGGTAATGTAACAGTAAAACGCGAAAAATTTTCAGTGATTTTCGGTTAAAGAGAATGGAATTGGGTCGTGACACTTTTGGTCTCTGTCCTTTCTGACACTAATCTTTCCAAGCTCGGAGGCATTCTTCTCAAAGTCCTTCTCACATAACTGAGCCTTGTGTACTGCCTCCTCATAAGTCTGTATATCAAATGGGGCTAGCTTAGTCCGGATGGCCAATCTCAATCCATCAACGAACTTCTGAATCTTTCGAGTCTCACTACCCATCGTATCTGGGTCATATCTCCCTAAAGACATGAATCTCGACTCATATTCATCCACAGTACGGTTCTCCTGAACCAAATTCACGAATTCCATCCGCAGTTTCCTCTGTGCGGTGGCTTGGATGTACTATCTCCTAAAGGCCTCCAAAAATATATCCCATGTAATCTCGGAGTGTCTGGCCTTCAAAATAGTCTCGGTGGATCTCCACCAGTGTTCAGCCTTGACTTTTAACATAAACACAGCAAAGGCCAGTTTCTCAGCTGATGTGCATCTGAAAAATCGGCACAATTTCTCCATCTCGTAGACCCAATCCTCAGTAATCACCGGGTCCTTTACCCCTCTAAACACTGGAGGTTTCAACTCTAGAAACTGTCTCAATCTGCTCAAATCGTAGTCATACCCCAAATCGCTATCGCTTTGCTGTGGTGCGATAGGTGAAGCCATATCCCGTACTAGGGGTGTCACCGTCTCAGTAGCCTGAGGTCTTTGATAATTCTATTAAAATAGAATTATTTGTGCTTAATTTCTTAATTAATTATTTTGATACTCATATTATTTATTAATTATCCCCTCAATTTAATTAAAATTCTCTTGGTTGTAGGTAAATTAAATCCGGATGAATTTCAGTCATTTCGGTAGAAAATAGGCTAAAAATGGGCTAAAAGAGACTGGATCACTACCATTTCGCAGTCTGAGTCACCATTCGTTGTAGAGACGTGTGATGCCGGGTGTTCGTATTTTATTCACCTCAAAAATATAAGATCGACGGATACCATTCCCACCTTCTGAAGGACACACGCCGGGCCACTTCGCACATCCAAGTGGACAAAAAGACAAGTGACGTGGAAATATCTTCTCTGAAGTAATGGAAAGAAGACAAGTGCCCAAACAATGCCAACTCATCTAGGATTAAAAAAAAATAGAATTGTACCCCTAATTTTGTTTATAAATAGAATATGATGAGCAATTGAAGAAGAGTTTTTTTTTTTTAGAGTAGCTTTAGTTTTTTTTTAGGTTAAAAATTTTATTGTTAGGATATATATTTTCCTTAGGTTTTCTTTTAGGTTTTTCACGGTGGTTGGTGACAGCAACCACCATATTTCTTCTCGATTTTGTTCAATTCCTTTATTGTTTTACTGTTTTAGTTTTTTATGAAAAGTTTTTATTTTTCTATTTGTTGCTTTCGGTTTATTTTCTTGTTTGGTTTCTTTGCTTTATTTCTCCATTGTTCAATCGAGTTGTTGAAGGAGCTGGTGACAACAGTACATCCTTCTAATCTTCCCATGCTTTTCTTTACACATTTCTTTTTGTTTTGATTTTAGTTTGCTTAAAGTTTAAACATTAGCATAATCCAGTTTATTTAGTTCCATTTGTTATTTTGTTTTTCAATCATTTTTTTTATATTACACTGAATCGTACTGCTTGATGCATGGTGAAGCTGGGAATCTGGGTTAATTATTTTGTTGCTGTGCTAGTAGAAAATACATGGGTTGCTTGAACTGGCAGGTAGCTTAGCTGTGTTGAAGCTGGCGGGTTGCTTCCATTCGGTGCAGTACAGAAGCTTCTTCACGGTGCAGTGTCATGGCAGTATCGAATGAGGATGCTGACTTGCTAGGCTCGACAACAACAGTAGCTAGACAATCACACTCTGCTTTGCTCTGTTTCTTAGTCGTTTCACTGTTCAAAATTTCTTCAGTTAATTTTGCACAACTGGTTTTAATGTTTTTGTTGCTTTCAGGTGGTGCACGTTGTAAGGAGGATAAGAAGCATAGTTGTTCGGTCTTCAAGATTGCAACAGTTTCTTTACAGCTCTTAACTCTCTTCCTTTTCATTTTCAGTCTCGGTTAAAGTGTTGTTCTTAATTTCTTTTCATCATTTCTATTGATTCTGTCTCGGTTTTCCTATTCAATCTATTGCCATTTTTATTTTAACCATGTCTCTAAGTTCACTGTTGTGTTTTGTTTGCTGGAGTTAAGGTTTATTATTCAAGACCGGTGGTTTATAGTGTTGCTGGTAGGAGTGCTCTGTTCCATCATTAGCTATCTCCGATTCTACTATACTAGTTACTGGGCATGAGAAGGCTGAAGATGATGCTGGAAGCGGGTTCAGTATTTGCTTGTACTGGTGTAAAGGTGCAAGGGTAGTGTCACAACCATTAGCTGCTATATTGTAAACACCGTAAATTTTCATTTACTCAGTTTAATCAATGAATAACAATTAAACCACTGGGATTTAACATGCTTAGTGGATGATGAATTCAATTATAGTATGATAAGAGGAGTCTATAAATTTAAGTAGGTAAATATTTATTTGAGGCAATAATGGAAATTAAGCCATGCATGATACCAAATAGAGCATAATATGAAAGTTATGTTGCATTAATTAAATTATATAATGTTAATATTATTAAATCCACTTAAATAAATTAAAGAGCACAAGATTAATTTCAAGGAGGCCAACCCAAGGGTACCATGTCTAAATTGATCATTATTTAGTAGTGAAAATGATGCTTCCTATAGGCGAGATGGCATGGGATGGTAGTGATTAAACAGCAAGGAAACCTAAAGAGGGAAAGGGAAATACTAAAGTTATAACCAAAAGATGTTGGTACGGGCTACTGAAGAAGGAAAGGAAGCAAACCCATAAGGATACGATCTGCTGCAGTTTTACTGCAGTAGGAAGCCAGATAAAAGAAATGGTGATGATGGTAAATCCGATTAACGTGGGCGACAAAGAGATGGAAGTAGCAGTGAAGGCATAGGATTTGAGAAAAGAGAACCTGCAAAAATAATAATAATAATAATAAATATACTATTCTACCAACCAAGAAATTTGAAGCATGAAGGTCAATGAGTCGTCCCATCATCTGATCACACATGTTTTAAGGAAAATATTAATTTGGAGATGTATATAATAAAGGTATATGTTAATACTTGTAGGAACGAATATATAAATAGTAAAGGATTATATAAACGTGCGTGTTGGCCTAAGTATATATACAATAATACGTACACACGCAGTAGTGACGATAGGTTCCGATTATAATGCAATTCGGACAATTCGCATGAATAGGGTACTAAGTATATAATTTCGGTGTAGGTGATTGTAGAAGGGATTAAAGGAGGTACTAGGAGGCGTCACCGTTTGAATTCGAGATACCCGATAAATTGAAGTAAGGGGTATTATTTAACTTAGTTCTGATAATGCATTCTTGTTTCACTTATAAATGATTTTATGAAAGAGCATATGATTTGAAGTGATTTATCAATGCTTTTATACTTGTGAAACCGTTTAGGATGCATGTTTTAAGTTATCGAAATATTTCCCCGAATACTTTCATATTGTGAAATGAATTTCCTAAAGTATGAAGTGTATGGATGTTTTACATTTATTTGTGTTTTTATATCCATACTATTAAAGAAACTTCGACAATTTCAAAAGTATTTATGAAAAGAAATTGTTTTCGAAAGGGGATTATGGGGGCCACCTCTTGAGTCCTACGGGAACAAAGTGCCACACAGTCTTTCGATTTTATGAAAGAGTATTCAGATTTCAAGGAAATTCGATGTTATTACTCGATATGGGTTTATGAATTATAAAACCCAAGAAAGATTTTGGAAACTCTGTTTTGAGACTATAGGCTTCATGCATGGTTACTTCTTGTGGTGTTCCGGCTACACCACCTAAGGTGTCGGTACGTTGGCCCCTTTAGCAATTGACTCAACCTTTGTGGAAGATGTCATACTACTGGTGGTTTACGATGATGTTTTGGTAGTATCTCGTGCTCGCGTAGCACGGATGAATGTTCCCCGCACGGTGAGTGCCACAGGTGCCCGTGCCCTAGCTATGTGCTAGTATATGATAAGAAATAAGAAGATACTACCCATGTTTATAATTATTATTGCTGTACGAATCTGATCCATTCTACAGCCCCCCTTACCATGGCCATAGGTATGATGACTCTCCACGGAGAATGACACGTATCGCATGACTTAGTTATAGCATAGTCTCCTCGATTTGATTATGAAAATCGACTATGATAATGAATATGTGTTTTCATGATTACGAATTATTCATGAAATATTTACGAATTGATTACGAATTATTCATGAAATGTTTACGAATTGATTACGAAATATTCATGAAATGTTTACGAAATGATTATGAAATATTCATGAAATATTTACGAAATGATTATGAATTATTCATGAAGTGTTTACGAAATGACTATGAAATATTCATGAAATATTTATGAAATGATTTATGAAATGTTCATGAAAGGTTTATGATAAAACGGTTAAGCATGTGATTTGTTTTAAAGACACGCATGCTTTATGACGATTATGCATGAAATGGCAATTTATGTATTGCATTAAGTTTCGCTTTATGAACAACTTCAAATGTTTTTATATATCAGAATTGTTTTAAGAGTATTACCCTACTGGGCTTTTCCCCAAAAGCTCACCCCTCTACCTCTCAGATTTTTGCAGTTAATTACAACTAATAAATGCTGTGTAGACGACGTAGGCTAACGGATATGAGCTTCCCCAGACTACCTTTCGTATATGCGTGAGGTATACATTCTTATCTCTTTACCAGACTATTTGTATGCACAGACATCTATTGAAAATAATGTGTCGGGATGAAATCTGTATAAGGATAAATTAAATGAGATATTTTTAAGTATTGACACTGAACAGGAATACAGCTTAAGTGAATAAGGGAATAAGTGGGTAAACTAAATTCAAAAAAATCCCTCGATTTTTCAAGGGTCAAAGGTCGTTACAGTTTAAGTGGTATCAGAGCGAAGGTTGTCTAGTACTGTCAGTGTTGAAAATAGGGATTAAATTACATCCCAAATGTCTGTGCTTGTCTTGTTGTAGAGTAAGTATATCTAATTAAGTTAAGACTTAATGTTGGGTTTACGTGAGGAATCAGATCATGGGCTAGAGGCCGCAGAGATAGGCCTGAGAATCATGCAGAGTGGTTATATTCGTAAATGATCCTGAGATTGAAACTGATGTTGAGTGTGCCCCATCAAGTCCTGTGGAAAGGACAGATGATATTAAGATACATTTTGCTAAGACTGAGTGGAGTATTAAACATACTATGGAGAAAATTGGGATACAGGCTATGTTAGGTGATGGGGTAGATGGAAGAATAGACAGGTAGATTATTTTCGATACGCCCGCACAGCCTGTAGAGATGTTTCAGAATTACAAATATGTCTGCTTCAGTAACTCCACAGCAGAATGAGGATGACTTGGGTTAAGAGTAGGAGCTACACGAGATGGGGCAGTTTCAGGAGATCAACCGCCATTGTTAAATGGGATAAAGGACCCAGTAGTTATAGAGAACTGAATAAATGAGATTAAGGAAACTATGAATGGAAGTCTAGCACAAGGAAATTGATTTGTCTATGAGTATGAATTATGAATTATATCCCTGAAAATGTATGACCCAATGTTATGGGCAGTGAAGTCAAGAAATGTCTGTAAGTTCACTAACGGATAGAGACTGAGCTAAACTAGCTCCATTAGATGTTATTTTGAAAGAGCAGTGCGCAAGGCGCAACTATGAGAATATGAGATATACACTCTCGAGGTTACTACGAAAATGACAAGGTAAAGAGAGTGATAGAAAGGTGATGTACTAAGGAAGCAGTGAGAGTAATAGAGTAAAATCACTGTAATTGAAAAGATGAATTATAGAACTAAAAGTATAAGTGAATGTCGCACTGCTTACATGATTGATAAAGTTAGGGTGTGTTCGGAGTAAAAAGACACCCCAATAGATAGGGATTTTCGACACATATTCGTATGATCTATCAGAATTACCATTAAATTGGAAGATAAAGTTTGAAATTGATTCAGCAGTGGTATCGAATTAATTATTCGGACCACTGTACTGAATAGCTTTGATTGAATTAGAAATACTGAAAAAAAAAGAACAATTACAAGGATTATATGATAAGGAAATTATTAGACCGAGTGATCCAGTTTGGAGTGTACTGGTATTACTTGTTAAGGAGATCCAGAGTCTTTTGGGTTATGTTGTATCAAGAATGGGTGTTAATTGGATTCCCCAAACAAGGATTATAAATCAGTGGGAAATACCCAAAACTCTTAAAGATGATTCAGAGTTTGAGATATCGGGAGACTTTGGAATATGAATTACGTATTGAGTCTAAGGATTGCAGATTGATTATGCTTATGTTTAAAAACATGCGAAACTCAATTTGAGTAAGAAAATGATTGTGTTATAATTGATAAACGAAATGAGACAAGCGTTGAAATGAGATAAATCTTAAATGCAAGTTATATTGGAATAAGAGGTGTATACAAGGTAAAAATATCTCTGATGTGTAAAATAAATTCGGATTAAGTGATATAATGGAAATTATGACTAAAAGCCTCATATGTCAGTAGCCTAAAGATAGGGTATAACAAGATTTGGGAAGAAAGGAAAACTGAGTTCTCGATACATTAGGCCTTTCAAGGTCTTGAACCGAGTGAGAGATGAGTTAATGGATTGGCGTTGCCGCTAGAATTATCGAGTATCCACAGCGTTTTCCACGCTTTAATACTTTGCAAGTATCATACAGATCCAATGCATGTGGTAAAGTGGGAACCACTGGAGCTGAAATAGGATATGACGTATAAGGAGAAATTGATTCGGATCTTGGACAGAGAAGAAAAGGCAGTGAGGTCTTAGACGATTCCTTTGGTCCAGGTTTTATGGCAGTATCACACTTCAGAGGAAGCCACGTGAGAATTAGAAAGTTTAAGGCGAAAGAAGTACCCACAAATCATTTGATGACTAATTTATTTTTAAATTTGGGGACCAAATTTCCTAAGGTGGGGAGAATGTAAACACCGTAAATTTTCATTTACTCAGTTTAATCAATGAATAACAATTAAACCACTGGGATTTAACATGCGTTCTTAGTGGATGATGAATTTAATTATAGTATGATAAGAGGAGTCTATAAATTTAAGTAGGTAAATATTTATTTGAGGCAATAATGGAAATTAAGCCATGCATGATACCAAATAGAGCATAATATGAAAGTTATGTTCCATTAATTAAATTATATAATGTTAATATTATTAAATCCACTTAAATAAATTAAAGAGCACAAGATTAATTTCAAGAAGGCCAACCCAAGGGTACCATGTCTAAATTGATCATTATTTAGTAGTGAAAATGATGCTTCCTATAGGCGAGATGGCATGGGATGGTAGTGATTAAACAGCAAGGAAACCTAAAGAGGGAAAGGGAAATGCTAAAGTTATAACCAAAAGATGTTGGTACGGGCTACTGAAGAAGGAAAGGAAGCAAACCCATAAGGATACGATCTGCTGCAGTTTTACTGCAGTAGGAAGCCAGATAAAAGAAATGGTGATGATGGTAAATCCGATTAACGTGGGCGACAAAGAGAAGGAAGTAGCAGTGAAGGCATAGGATTTGAGAAAAGAGAACCTGCAAAAAAAAAAAAAAAAATTCTATTCTACCAACCAAGAAATTTGAAGCATGAAGGTCAATGAGTCGTCCCATCATCTGATCACACATGTTTTAAGGAAAATATTAATTTGGAAGCTGCAGTGATCGGATGCTGCTGCGGTATGCTTGCTGCTAAGGTAGATGGCATTGGTGGAAGGGAGATAAATAGGAAAAGAATGAGAGATGCAGGAAAAGAGGGACTGCAGCAGAGGGGCTGAAAATGATGTGATAGGAAATTGACAAAGAGAGGCTGAAATGAAGTACATAATAAAATTGAAGTAAGTAGAATAAGCCTTGAGCCAGTCTTGGTAACCAGAATGGAAGAGAGGGAAGTATTGGATATGTTAAACCATGGGATAATACATGAGATCGAAGGAAATCATACGATACGCAACTGCTGCTGTAGTGAATGACAGAAGATAGCATGGAGCAGCTTGGGAACACACTTGCAAGAGGAACAACAGATGACTGAAGCCACCTAAGCTTACTGATGGGAACAGGTCTGATCGAGACAGAAACGTGAGTAGCATGAAAATCTGATCATGCCAGGAAATTGGGCATAGCAGTGCTGTAGCTACAAGAGAAGGGAGGTCTCGGGAAGTGTCATGCAAAAGGGCCGCAGCAACCTGAAATCGTGTAGTTTGCAGCTAGAGATGGGACAAAGAAAAAAAAAGAGATAGAAGATAGCCTGCAAGGAGATCTGAACTGAGAGAGGGAAGCAGGAAACAGAAGTAATAAGAAAACTGGAAACTTAACCAAGAAGCGGAGAAGCAAAACCACGCGAACTATAGCAAAAAAAAAAAAAAATGCAAGCAGTAGAGGCTGGAAGGAAGTGACGATGGTGATGATAGAAAGAAGATGGAGTGGCGGGACTGAAGCGTGATAATAGAAGAGCTGATCGAATTTTGTCGAGATAGCAGGCCAATCCAGTACCGAGGAGAAGTGAACTACAAACAATGAAAAACTAGATCAGCGACAAGAAACCGACTGAAGGAAAACAACGCAGAAGCAAGAGCAGTTGACGTAAGCCTGAAACACAAAAAGAAAGGAGTAGAGGGGAGACGTGTGAAGGCTCGGCAGTGAAGAGAAAAGAAAGGGAGGAAGAAACCGAGAATGAAGACTGATTTAGAATGGGTACAGGGAGGATTGAAGGAGGAATAAGGAACGGATTGGGATTGGTTTTGGGGCAGAAAATGTGTATAGGCTGGCTGAAATAGTTGAAACGAATGGGAAATTAATTGTATAAACTAGCTGGAACACAGATGAGGAGAGCCGAGAGTTTAAGGAAACCCGACGATGAAGAGAAGAGAGACTGGGAAACAAGGGGAACCAAGAGAAAAAGAAGGACAAGGGGAAAGCAAGGTCGGCACTGAAACTGCAAGAGCAGAGGAGGCCAAAAGCTAGGGTGAGATCGGGGGCCTGTACTCGTGAAACAGGGGCTGTCTTCCACCTCTGTTTCACTGCTGAAGTGGTGGAACAGGCGGCTTCGAGGGCTGAGCTTGGTGGCAGGACGTTGAACAAGGGGGGTGGCAACGCCGAGCTCCTGGAAACAAGGATGAGCAGTGAAGCCGAGCTCTGGAGAAAGATGGTGAACAGTAAGAAGAAAAAGAAAATGAAGAAGGAAGGAAAAGTGGCGGGAAAAAATAAAATGAATAGTGAAAAAAAAGAGAAGGAAAACGAAAATAGAAGAGGTAAATGGTATATTTATGTATATATGTATATTTAGTATACATGTACATATAGGTTGAGATACAAGCATGTTAGTGTAGATTTAATTAGACAAAAAAAATGGAAAACAATGATAATAGATATATGTATATATATATAGGAGTATATATATATATATATTTATTTATTTATTTATCTAGGTACATATACATATAGGTGTATATAATGAATGGATATACTAGTATACATACATAAAAAGAATATGTATGCATATGTGATAATGAAAAATGGAAAACAATGATAATATATATAGGAGTGTATATATATATATATATATATATATATATATATATATATATATATATATATATTTATGCGTATATACATGTAGATGTATATAATAAAGGTATATGTTAATACTTGTAGGAACGAATATATAAATAGTAAAGGATTATATAAACGTGCGTGTTGGCCTAAGTATATATACAATAATACGTACACACGCAGTAGTGACGATAGGTTCCGATTATAATGCAATTCGGACAATTCGCATGAATAGGGTACTAAGTATATAATTTCGGTGTAGGTGATTGTAGAAGGGATTAAAGGAGGTACTAGGAGGCGTCACCGTTTGAATTCGAGATACCCGATAAATTGAAGTAAGGGGTATTATTTAACTTAGTTCTGATAATGCATTCTTGTTTCACTTATAAATGATTTTATGAAAGAGCATATGATTT
This sequence comes from Firmiana major, assembly GCA_033439115.1. Taxonomy (NCBI): domain Eukaryota; kingdom Viridiplantae; phylum Streptophyta; class Magnoliopsida; order Malvales; family Malvaceae; genus Firmiana; species Firmiana major. The sequence goes on from CM065905.1 coordinate 20,390,911, forward strand.
GAAGTGATTTATCAATGCTTTTATACTTGTGAAACCGTTTAGGATGCATGTTTTAAGTTATCGAAATATTTCCCCGAATACTTTCATATTGTGAAATGAATTTCCTAAAGTATGAAGTGTATGGATGTTTTACATTTATTTGTGTTTTTATATCCATACTATTAAAGAAACTTCGACAATTTCAAAAGTATTTATGAAAAGAAATTGTTTTCGAAAGGGGATTATGGGGGCCACCTCTTGAGTCCTACGGGAACAAAGTGCCACACAGTCTTTCGATTTTATGAAAGAGTATTCAGATTTCAAGGAAATTCGATGTTATTACTCGATATGGGTTTATGAATTATAAAACCCAAGAAAGATTTTGGAAACTCTGTTTTGAGACTATAGGCTTCATGCATGGTTACTTCTTGTGGTGTTCCGGCTACACCACCTAAGGTGTCGGTACGTTGGCCCCTTTAGCAATTGACTCAACCTTTGTGGAAGATGTCATGCTACTGGTGGTTTACGATGATGTTTTGGTAGTATCTCGTGCCCGCGCAGCACGGATGAATGATCCCCGCACGGTGAGTGCCACAGGTGCCCGTGCCCTAGCTATGTGCTAGTATATGATAAGAAATAAGAAGATACTACCCATGTTTATAATTATTATTGCTGTATGAATCTGATCCATTCTACAGCCCCCCTTTACCATGGCCATAGGTATGATGACTCTCCACGGAGAATGACACGTATCGCATGACTTAGTTATAGCCTAGTCTCCTCGATTTGATTATGAAAATCGACTATGATGAATGAATATGTGTTTTCATGATTACGAATTATTCATGAAATGTTTACGAATTTATTACGAAATATTCATGAAATGTTTACGAAATGATTATGAAATATTCATGAAATATTTACGAAATGATTATGAATTATTCATGAAATGTTTACGAAATGACTATGAAATATTCATGAAATGTTTACGAAATGATTTATGAAATGTTCATGAAAGGTTTATAATAAAACGGTTAAGCATGTGATTTGTTTTAAAGACACGCATGCTTTATGACGATTATGCATGAAATGGCAATTTATGTATTGCATTAAGTTTCGTTTTATGAACAACTTCAAATGTTTTTATATATCAGAACTGTTTTAAGAGTATTACCTTACTGGGCTTTTCCCAAAAGCTCACCCCTCTACCTCTCAGATTTTTGCAGTTAATTACAGCTAATAAATGCTGCGTAGACGATGTAGGCTGACGGATATGAGCTTTCCCAGACTACCTTTCGTATATGCGTGAGGTATACATTCTTATCTCTTTACCAGACTATTTGTATGCACAGACATCTATTGAAAATAATGTGTCGGGATGAAATCTGTATAAGGATAAATTAAATGAGATATTTTTAAGTATTGACACTGAACAGGAATACAGCATAAGTGAATAAGGGAATAAGTGGGTAAACTAAATTCAAAAAAATCCCCCGATTTTTCAAGGGTCAAAGGTCGTTACATATCTGTACCATTCGAACATGGTGCATGGAGCGGAAGATGGCCAAGCAGATTAATGCAATATGATTGTGCGTGAACATGTATTGACTTGGGACGTACAGAGGCAATGCAAAGAATGATCAGCTGCTTGACGAGAGGACGGTACTAGGGGGCAGAAGCGAACAACATCTGATGCAGAGGTTGCGGACATCGCCTAGAGTATCACCTGGACAGGACCGAGAGCAGCACTTGGAGAAGAACCATGAATTGTATAGTACAGTTGGGACCACGAGCATAGCTAGACATTCGGTTAAGGCCATGTTTGGCCTTGCAAATCAGCCACCATTCTATTTTCATGCAATTTGTTATTTTATTTTTCCTTTTAATTCTATTGTTTTAGCTTAGGTTAGTTTAGGTAAAAATAGTCTTTATTTAAATTGCATATTATTGTTCCTTGCTTATTAGTATAACTTAGTTTTAATTAGGTTGATAGTTAATTAAGTGCGATCATCTTGCATTTAGAATTAGCTTAAATTTGTTTCATGCATTTTTAATTTAGTCTTCATCTTAAAATTAAAATCCAAAAATATTTATTTCTCATGCATTACTTATATTTTATTTTTAAATTAGTAATTAGTGATAGTTAGGATTAATTTAGAAACAGTACTTTAGACATTTAGAGTTATAGTTATTTTCTTAATTTTCTAGGATTTTATTTCATTAGAATTAAGTTAGTTTAAATTGTATTTTCATAGTTAGATTAAGTGCACGCACATTTTATTTTTATTGTCTAATTTTCTTCAAGTTAATTTTATTTCTTATTTGCAATTTAGTTTATTTGCATTAATTAATTTTAACTGTTTTAATTATCTTTTGTAGGTTGTTGCTTTTAATTGCTTGGAGCATCTGTAAGTAATTTTTGCTCTGTTTTATTTTCTTTAGTTTATAATTTTTATTTTTTTCAGTTCTTTTAATTCTAGCCTTGTAGATCACCCATTAAATTCATAATTTGCTAGGATATACTTAGGGTAAGATTAACCGGTACTTAATTAGGCTAATCAACTTCTCTATGGGACGATAATCCGGATTATTACTTGTACGACTCGTGCACTTACGGATACACGTCTAGGTCACTTAGAGTAGGCGTAATTCGTATCAGTCTCTCCGCCTCTATAACTGCCTGTCCAGTAGTAGGCTGTCCTATGAGACCTCGTCTATCACCGGCACCCAACGCCTAAGTGACTATCTCAACTAGGCTCTCAATACTCTGCTCTATCCTAGCGAAGCGTGCCTCTGTATCTCCTGCTCTCTCAGCAGGGTCCTGTGGAGCTTGATCAGTCTGTGGCTTCGCACGGCTTTCAGGCCCACATCTACGGCCTCTAGCACATGCTCTCGCCCCTCTAACTCTACGCGTAACAGGCATACTGCCTAACTTCCTGTATTCACAATCACTTATTAGACTCAATCCATCATGGTATACACAGTTATATCTAAACAAAAGCACAATAATATGGGGATGTAACTTTCCTACATTTTATTTACTTACTCACATCAGGCCAACGCAGCTTTGATACCAATCTCTGTCACGACCCATTTTATCCTTTCCTTACCCGGTCGTGAACAAACTCACCACTACACAGTTGGGCTGTGAGTCAATAATAAACATCACTCCACATTCATTCTCAATTAAATCAAAGAAAGTGTCATTATTGAAAGTTAAGTTATACATGACATGTTTTCTAACTTTTACATCCCCCACATTTTAATACAAAATGACTACTGTGCCTTTACATGTTTAGATACAAAAAGAATCCCAGTGTGTATACCTTTTGGCGATGGAAGTAGCGGATATCCAAAATAAAAACGCCTTAGTCCTCAGTGGGCTGCTATGTACGCTCTGTAAAGGGGGAAAGTAGAGGGGGATAAGCAACCACACGCTCAGTAAGGCAATAATGCAAACATGGTAGATAACTACTCTATCTACATGCTGATAGTGTTATGCATAAATCGTTCATAATTGGTGTATGATGAAATAAAACTATGCCACATGTATATATGTATATCATGTATCGAAAATAATGTAAATAGGCATAAAACATGGAAATATCAACATGTAAAATCATCTCATGCTCAGTCTTATTAAAACTTATCACAAAAGGGAAATTCATTTGAGAAACATCCTTTTCAAATCACATTACATCTCATCACAATTCTCTTTTCAAATTCCATCGCATCTCATCATAAATCAAATCATCATTTCATTAAATCTCAATTCCCACAAGGCTTGACCCTAAATCACAATCACACTTATGTATAAAAATCATGTGGTACTATGTAATATTAAGTCAGACAGGTCACTATATCTCAATAGACTATGTTGGCCAACTATGTTATAAATCATCCCAGACCACATGGATCCTGGTGTGCGGGGTATCATGCTGGAATGAAGGTGGGTTAGTTCTCCATCAGACTTTTCAAATCACGTAACCACCACACAGTACAACTTACTCCATGTGATATACATGGTACAATGTACTCCGCGGACCCATATCATGGTTAGGGGTGCCTGCCGTAGGTCTTTTCCCCATTGCCATGTGTAACCGATAAAGTCTCAAGTGCAAGTGAGAGTATTTCTCATTTCAGGTCCTAGCCCCTCATGGCTTTGCTCGCCCCTTTTGGGTTTCCTGAATGGATTAATGTCAGGTCGTAGCCCCTCATGGCCTTGCTCACCCCTTTTGGGTTCCCTGAACACCAATCTGTATTACCCTCACCACGACATCATATATACCACAGTGTGAAAACCTGTGCGAGATAAGCTCTAGCACGATTCATGCATCATAGATAAATTTCCTCGTACGAGTAACGCTCTAGTATGAAATTTATGCATAAAAAACATGAGAGAATCACGTACAAGCATAGCTCCAGTACGGTTATATGCATAAGAAAAATCACTTGAAATCCATGTACGAGCAGAAGCTCCAGTACGGTTTATAAAACATCATCACAAATTTCAAATCAAGGTGCGAGCTAAGCTCCAGCACCTTTCATACATGTGCAAATACCAAAATCCCGTGCGAGCGAGGCTCGAGCACTATTTAATTCACACAAACATGATAGGTGGCTCATAATCAACCAAAACAATCTCAAAATCATGATTAGAACCTCACATGTGCTATTTCGCAAAGCCATTTAAACACTAGCCAGCCCATACATTAGTCGATAATGCCATCGCTTCAACCCATTTCGACACATAGTCTACAACCACTAGAATATAGAGATTGCCATATGAATGAACAAAAGGTCCCATGAAGTCAATTCCCTACACATCAAAGAGCTCTACTTCTAAAATATTAGTCAGAGGCATCTCATTTCTTTTGGAAATATTGCCTACCCTCTGACATCTATCACATTTCAATACAAAGTAGTGGGCATCTTTAAACAACGTGGGCCAGTAATATCCAGATTACAAAACCTTGACAGGTATCCTTTCTCCTCCAAAGTGCCCTCCATAATTAGAAGAATGGTAATGTCTAAGTATATCTTCTACTTCTTCCATGGGGACACACCTCCTTAAAATCTGGTCTTTACATTGTTTGTACAGGAAGGGTTCATCCCAAACATAATACTTAACATCACTCAAAAACTTTTTCTTTTGCTGGGCAGTCAAATCAGGTGGCATCACATTGCTCACCAGGTAATTCACAAAATCAACGTATCAGGGCAATTTGGAATGCCTAAAAGTAAATAACTGCTCATTAGGAAATGACTCATTAATAGTTGTACCATCTTTTTAAAGTCCACTCTCCAATCTAGATAGATGGTCAGCAACCTGATTCTCTGTTCCCTTCTTGTCCCTAATCTCAAAGTCAAACTCCTGTAGTAGGAGGATCCATCTAATCAGTCAAGGCTTTGCATCCTTCTTGGAGACTAAGTACTTAATGGCGGCATGATCAGTATAAACTATTACCTTAGTACCTATGAGATAGGAGCGAAACTTATCAAAAGTAAATACTACAGCTAACAGCTCCTTCTCGGTAGTAGCATAGTTCAACAGGGCCTCATTCAGAGTTTTGCTTGCATAGTAAATAACATAAAAGACTCTTCCTTTTCTTTGTCCTAGTACAACCCTAACAACATAATCACTTACATCACACATAAGTTCAAAGGGTAAACTCTAATCCGGAGCTATGATTACAGGGGCTGTAACTAATTTTTCCTTCAAAGTCTTAAAAGCTCCTAAGCATCGTTCATCAAAGCAAAATGTAGTGTCTTTTTCTAGGAGATTACATAAAGGCTTAGATATCTGAGAAAAATCCTTAATGAACCTTCTGTAAAATCCTGCATGGCCCAGGAAACTTATGATTCCTTTAACAGAGGTAAGGGGAGGTAACTTCTCAATAATTTTCACCTTGACTTTATCCACTTCTATCCCCCTAGCAAAAATTTTGTGCCCAAGCACTATACCTTCTTTCACCATAAAGTGGCATTTCTCCCAATTAAGCACTAAATTTGTTTCTTCATATCTCCTCAGTACTAATGCCAAATTATGTAAACACAATTCAAAGCTATCCTCGAATACAGAAAAATCGTCCATGAAAACCTTAAGAAAATCCTCCACCATATCATGAAATATGGCCATCATGCAACGCTGGAAGGTAACGGGGGCATTGCATAGGCTAAAAGGCATTCTCCTAAAAGAAAATGTCGCATAGGGACAGGTTAAGGTAGTCTTTTCTTGGTCTTCTAGGGCTATAGCTATCTGATTGTACCCAGAATATCCGTCCAGCAAGCAATAACATTCGTGACCAACTAATCGATCTAACATTTGGTTAATGAAGGGTAAAGGGAAGTGGTCTTTTCTGATGGCTTTGTTGAGTTTCCTATAGTCCATGCATACTCGCCAACTAGTGACAGTCCTAGTGGGGATGAGCTCGTTATTCTCATTTTCAATCACTGTCATCCCTCCCTTTTTAGGGATACATTGTATTGGGCTCACCCAGGCACTGTCGCAAATGGGATAGACGATCCCTGCATCTAACCACTTAATGATTTCCTTCTTGACAACTTCTTTCATTACATGGCTTAATCGACGCTTATGCTCTATTGATGACCTATACCCTTCCTCCAGTAGTATCTTATGTATACAGATAGAGGGACTAATACCCTTAAGATCAGAGATAGACCAACCTATAGCCTTCTGATGCTCTCTCAAAACTTGTAATAATTTCTCTTCCTGATCATTGGAGAGAGCAGTAGACACTATTATCGGTCGAGTGGAGGATTCACCCAAGTAAGCATACCTAAGGTATGAGGGTAAAGGTTTGAGCTCTAATGCTGGAGGATCACTAGTGGATGGAAAGATATTAGAAGTTGGAATAGATGAAGGATCTAGAGTCTCAAATTGGGCAATTTCCTCAAAAGGAGTGACCTCTAATAATTGTAAAGTGTCATAGACCTCATCATCATCTTCATTGTATTCTCTAAGATCAATAGATTTCACTAAGGATGCTTCTAGAGGGTTTAAAGGATGAGTCTTGGAAAACTTCTCAGTGATGTCCTTATCTACTAAATCCATCCTAAAACAATCATGAGAATTATCAGGGAATCTTAAAGATTTGAAAACATTGAACTTTACTTCCTGATCTTGGACTCTCATTGTTAACTCCCCCTTCTGTACATCAATTAAAGTTCTACCAGTCGCTAGGAAAGGTCTGCCTAATATAATAGGGACTTCTCTGTCTTCTTCCATGTCTAATACGATAAGATCCGTAGGAAAAATAAATTTATCCACCATTACTAAGACATCCTTAATGACCTCTTTCGGATATTTAATGGATCGATCAGCCAACTAGAGGGTCACTGTAGTGGGCTTGGCATCCCCTATTCCTAAATTCTGATAGATAGACAAAGGCATTAGATTTATACTAGCTCCTAAATCACACAGGGCTCTACCAAAGAATAAATTTTCAATAGTGCAGGGTATGGTAAAACTCCCGGGATCCTTGAGCTTGAGGGGTAATTTCCTCTGGATAATTGCACTACATTCTTCAGTTAAGGCCACCGTTTCGTAATCTTCCAATCTTCTTTTCCTAGAGAGGATATCCTTCATAAACTTCACATAACTTGGCATTTGCTCTAAGGCATCTGCGAAGGGAATGTTGATGTGAAGTTTCTTAAAAACCTCAAGGAATTTGGCAAATTGTTGATCGAGTTTTTGCTTTTGGAACCTCTAAGGAAAAGGTACCGGTGGTCTAACAGGGGAAGGTGTAGTGGAAACATGTGTAGCATCAGAGGATGAGGAAGGTTATGATAAAGAAACAGGTACAGACGAAGAAACGCCTAGCTTTGTTTCCTACTCTTTCTTAGCTGCTTCTTTAGAACCTATGGGTTTTTCAACTATAGGCCTTTAAGGTTTAGACTTAACTGGTGGATCGACTAGCTCTTTGCCACTCCTAAGGGTGATGACTTTCACATGCTCTTTACTCTCCTTTTGCCTAACAAGATTGGCTTCAGTGTTACTAGGAAGGGTCCCTTGAGGGGACTGACTAAGAGCATTCGCTATTTGTCCCACCTGAACCTCTAAGTTCTTAATTGAAGTGGCTTGATTTTGTAGGATCGTTGTGAACATTTCCTCAAGCGAGGGCTTCTTTTTAGCTGCTGGTAAGTGCTACGGTTGAGGTGGTGGTGGTTGATGAAAGTGAGGTGAATGGGAGTGATTAGGTGGGTGGTATGGATTTGACTAATGTGGTGGATGGTGTGGAAATTGATGTTGTGGTGGTACATGAATCGGTGGAGCTTGAAACTCAGGGGGTCCTACAGGTCTAGAATTAGAAGATTGCCCTTGGTTTTGGCTCTAGGAAAAGTTAGGATGGTTTCTCCACCCTGGATTGTAGGTGTTTGACAAGGGGTTGTTCTGTTGCTTTTGAGATGGGGTAACATACTGACTCGATTCTAGGTTAAGTGGACACCTATCTACAGAGTGTGTATCACTACACAAATCACAAGAAAGAAAAGGACTTTGGACAGAATACACAGGATTAGGATTGGTGGAAGGATTATGTTGGGTGCTGAGCGACTCTACCTTCTTCGTAAGGTTAGCGATTTGAGAGGTCAAGGTAGATAGCGTGTCGAGCTCATAGATTCCCGTCGACTTCTTAGGCAGTTGCCTCTCTGAAGACAATTGGTAGTTGTTAGCAGCCATCTTGTCTAAGAGACCGTAAGCTTCCTCCTCCGTTTTGTACATTAAAGCTCTACTCGCAGCAACGTCAACGATGGTCCTATTTTGGCTTGTAAGTCCATTGTAGAAGGTCTGGACTTGTAGCCATATAGGTAGGCCATGATGAGGGCACTTCCTAAGAAGCTCCTTATATCGTTCCCATGCTTTATAAAGAGATTCCGAATCAAATTGGGCAAAGGAAGATATGTCACTACGGAGTTTAGCCATTTTAGAAGGAGGGAAAAACTTAGCTAGAAATTGATGGGCTAACTCGTCCCATATAGAAATGGATCCTGGAGGCAAGGAGGTTAACCAGTGTCGTGCCCTATCCCTAAGCGAGAAGGGGAATAATCTAAGCCTAAGCACATCATCAGATAATCCATTGTGCTCGAATGTGTTGCACAGGTCCAAAAATTGCCCGAGGTGAGCATGTGGGTCGTCATGCGGAAGCCCACTGAACTGTAGTGAAGTTTGGATCATCTAAAGGATTGAAGGCTTAATTTCAAAATTGTTTGCAGGGACAGCTGGTGGCCTAATGCCCGTATAATACCCTCCAATGGTCGGTACCGCATAATCTCCAACGATCCTAATTTCTCTATTTTCTGCCATGGTGTTTTGAAGCGGAGCTATTAATTTCCTAGAATCCTTTCGAATTTTTCTAAGAGTTCGTTCAATTTCAGGATCTAAAGGAAAGCAATCATAACTCTTAGCTCTACGTATGCGAACATCAACAAGTCCTCAAAATTTTATTTTATTTTTTTTCTTTTTTTTAATTAGATAGAGAAAATTTAACTAACCTAACTAAGGCTCTAAATATTTACAACCTAATTATTTACAAGCTAGAATTACACCTAAGCATAATTTCACCGATATTAATTAATGGCTAATTATTATCCCAGGCAACGGCGCCAAAAACTTGGTACGAGCTATGCCCGACTCGAAGTGACCTAGACATTCTATCCACAAGTGCACCAGTCGTATAAGTAATAATGAGATTTGAGTCTCGAGTTATCGTCCCACAGAGAAGTTGATTAACCCAATTAACTACCGGTTAATCTTACTCTAAGTATATCCTAGCAAATTATGAAGTATTGATGGGTGATCTACAATGCTGAAATTAAAAGTACTGAAAACAATAACAATTATAAAATAAAGAAAATAAAACCAAGATAAAATTACTTACAGTGCTCCAAGTAATAACCTACAAAAGATAATTAAAACAGTTAACATTCATCAACGCAATTAAAAATGCAAATATGAAAATAAGAAACAAAATTAATTAATCTAAAATTCAACAAATCTAAAAATAAAATATGCATGTAAATAAACTAATTAATAGAAATGCAAATTAAACTAACCTAAAATCTAATGAAATAAAATCCTATTAACTTAAGGAAATTCTTAAATCTAACTAAGAAATTAACAACCTATAAAATAATACTAAATTAAATCAACTCTAACTAATAAAACAAAATCTAAATAATGCATGAGAAATATTTTTGAATTTTTCAATTTAAAATGAAAACTTAAAACATGCATAAAATGATTTTACTCTAATTTAATTCTAAATGCAACATCTAAATCCTAATCCTAATATAGTCACAAATTAGCTACTAATAAAATTAAACTGAACCTTAAACTAATAAACTAAGAAAATTAAACTAATATGCAAATTAATATAAAAAATCTAACTAAGCTAATAACTAAAATTAGAAGGAATAATGACAATAAAATAAAATAAAAGACATGTATGAAAAATGGATTGGTGACAATAATGTGTACCAAACACAGCCTTGCTCAGTTTGCAAGATAATCAGCTGCCCCGACACTGGTCCCGTGCATGTACCGTGCACGTTTCCTTCATTTCCAGATCTGCATGTCCAGCTCCTGCTATCGGTTCCTGCTCTCTGCTGCACTCCATGCACATGCCGCTACCAGCACTAGTTGCTCCTGCTCCCGGTTCTGCACCAACAGCTCTCCATACTGCCACTAGCTTGTTCTGCACAACTCACTGCAACTAAGCACGTCCTTGCCCAGCTGCTTCCGGTCCAGACCTGCTCCCCGCACATGTTGCCAGCTCTGTCTAGCTCTGTCAACGACTTGTTCTTCTCCAGTTCAACAGCAGCCCGCGAGGAAGCAGCAAACGTTCCAGCGACATTGTCTCAGCTTGGCACTTTGGTTCCGATTCAGTGCTGGACAGCGATACCACGGCAACCAATCTTATCGTTTTACTTGCAATCAATAAAGATGATAACCCACAACAACCTATTCATCAAATACCAGGTAGATTATTATATAAACTAAAATAACTAAATGAACAGTACACTTAAATGGAAACAGAGCATAACAGAGGAGAAAGGTAAGTGATGCTTGAAGAAATAACAAGGCTGAACATTAAGGATGACAAAAACGTGAGACTAAGACAAACTGAAGCAGTGAGTGTGAGCATCTTAATAAAGTCTGGAATGAACAAAGAACCACATTCTCGGTTTCCTATTTTCGCGTCCTCTCTGCAGCAACTCAGAACAGCCGCTCACATCATGTCGTTAGCAGCCAATGCACTACTTCAGCTTGCTGCAACATCACGTGAGTCCAGAGGCAGTAGAGACCTGCAACGAGAAAAGAAAAGAAAACACAGTAGAGGCAGTACACAGAATGATGCAGAAGATGGGAAACAAAGAGTGTAGAAGACCGACTAGATCATCGATGCAGCAGAATAGGAAGGGAAAGCTTGGCTATTGTCACCAACAACCAATAACTTCTCATGCCATTCGGCTCTACCAAGAACCTAATAACCCGAATAACTATAGAAAATCAAAGGAATAAAACCAACTTAATAAGCAACCCGAGATTAGCAACTATAAAAACATATAAGCTTTTCATAAAAACCCCAACATAAAAACAAAGAAATGGAACTTTAACAATGCCGAGAAGAAGAGAAATGGAAAATAGTTACTATTCATTAATGTGAAAATATCAAAGAACTAGAAATGAACAAAAGCTTTTCATCAACATAGAAATTGTATGAACAGTTACTATGGAAAATAGAATAAAATGATGGCTAAAAAAAATCTAATCGGGAAAGCTTCTAAAAACAAAAAAAAAAAAATCTAAGACTATTCTACCTATGCTACCTTAACTAGTTTTACACTAAAACTACTTATTTTTTTCAATTACTATCATGTCTTATTTATACACACACTTAGGGGTACAATGGTAATTTTTCATCCTAGATGAGTTGGCATTGTTTGGTCACTTGTCTTCATTTTATTTGCTGCAGAGTAGATATTTTCACGTCACTCGTTTTCTAGTACACTTGACTGTGCGATGTGGCCTGGCGTGTGTCTTCCAGAAGGTTGGCACGGTGTCCATAGATCTTATCGTTTCAAAGCAGATAAAATACTAATACCCAGCATCCCACGTGTCCAGATGACTGGTGATTCGGTCTGCAAATTGGAAGTGGTCTAATCTCCTTTAGCCCGTTTTCAGCCCATTTTTTTACTGAAATGACTGAGTTTCATCTGGATTTAATTTACCTACACATTACAGAATTTTAATTAAATAAAGGAGATAATTAACAAAATAAATTGGAGATTTAAATAATTAATTAGGAAATTAAGCACAAATAATTCTATTTTCATAGAATTATCAGTCCACGGGTGTACGTTGAACCGTGCGAGTGGTATGGAGTACACTGTACTGTGTGTTGTGTGGAGTTGTGGAGTATATAGCTGGCGGTTGTGATGGACTGACCCCCCTCCCGTTACAGCAGTGATAACCCGCACACCGAGATCTGTGTTGCTTAGGATTTCACCATTATAGGATATGGCCATAGTCCATGAGAGTATTGCATTTAGCCACTGAGTCTCGCATGACATATCACTTGTTTTCATGATACGGTTAGACCTAAGAGAGATAGGTCGAAAACCGATTTGCGTTGTGTTGTGAATTGCCATATTTACTGTGATTTATGTGTAAATGGCAATGATTTTATAAAGGCATTCCAAAATTATAAATATGCACTATTTTGCATGAATGCCTATATTTGATAACTCAGCATGATTTTAAGTACATGAAATTTATTATGTACTATTATTATATCATTTTGATACATGCTTTGAGATGAGAGAAGGAAAGGAAAAGCCTTATTTTTAGTAGATAGTGCGGTTGTCTACTTGCTTGCCTGATTTCCTTACTGAGCGTGTTGTTTGCTATCCTCCTTTATTTTTCACTCTCTACAAATTATCCGCAATGGATTGAGTCCGGCTGAGGTGTAGCATTCCTTTTGTCCCTGCTATTTCCCATAAAACTAAAGGTATTCACATCACATACTATTTTGTATCTGAACATTGTATAAGCACAGTGATGTACACGTTTGTAATGTTGGAGATGTAATTATGTTAATGTAAATAAATCTACTTATGAGAAATAAGTACGTACAGTCAATAGATACTTATGATGACATGTATGTATGATGTAATAAGAATGATAAGATGAGTGAGAAAGAGACGACTAATGCCGAATCACAGCCTAACGGTTGGTGAAGAGAAAGGTAAAAAAAATAAAAAATAAAAAAGCGAAAAATTTGTAGTGGTGTTTGATAAATCACGGAATGAGGTCGTGACATTTACACTCAAGAATTTTTATTTTTAATTTTTCTGTTATGCTTCTCCCATCTTTGGCCCATCTCTGTTTGCTGATTTTTGAACTGAACGGGTTTTGCTTCTTGTTGCTGTGCTGGAAGTTGCCAAAACCCACTACTTTTCTGTAAGCTTCTTGCTGGAGTCAAGGTGATTGCAAGACTGCTGGAAGTGTTGGATTGCTTGAATCGTGGTTGAAGTAGGTGTGCGGCAAAGTATAAAAATGCAAGACTAGACTAGAACACGTTTCTAAAAGCAGAGAACGTTGCTGGTGTATCACTGGTGGAGGCAGAACTATGGCTGGGTACCAGCGCCAAGTGCTCTATTTTCAGTTGGGTATTGTAGAGGACGTGGCTGCTGCCTTGGCTCTGCCGACGGAAGTGAAGCAGGTGCGTGGCAGGACAATGTACAATTGGTCTGTGCTGAAGCAGCTGCATGGTACTGTGCAAGAGTGTTGGTACTGGAGGCGAGGATTCAAGTGTACACAGATAGGGATTTTTAGTTTTAGTGCACTGTTCACAGTTTTGTTTAATGTTTTATGCATTTAAATACAATTAGTTGTAAGGTTTAGTAATTTAAGAATAGTTTATGTTTAATTATTATATATCATATTAGTTTAAGTATAAATTAGTTATAAGTTATTTCTTTAGTTTATTATTCTATTAGATTTTATTATTACTTTGTCAATTTAGAGAATTAGGTAAAAGTTATATAAATTTTAAAAAGCCTAAAAATATTTTATTTCTCATGTATCATTTAGAATAGATTTTTTTTAATTTAGTATTATCTAGAGCTATATATAATTTAGGGTTACCATTTTAGGCATTTAGGTTTAAAGTATACTTAGGAAATTTGTTTTTTGAATTTTCATTAGAATTTTATTCCATTAAGCCTTAGGTTAGATTATTTTAAATTTTTATCAATTAGATTAAGCACATGCAAATTTTATTTTCATATTAGGATTTTCTAGTTTTAATCTATTTATTTTTAATTATATTTTCTTACATTTGCATCTTTAGTCCATTTTCACTTATTAATTCTAATTTTAGTATTTTCTTTCTTTTGCAGATTCTCGCTTTTATTTTGCTTGGAGCTCTGAGTAATATTTGCTATATTTTACTTTATTATAGTGTTTTCATTATTTTCCTTGTTTTCCAGTATTTTCAAATTAAACCTTGTAGATCACCCTTTTAATATTGATAATTTACTAGGATATACTTAGGTTAAAATTAACTGGTACTTAGTTAGGCTGACTGTGTTCTCTGTGAGACCACAATATGGGACTCATTCCCTTTATAACTTGTGCGACGCGTGCACTTGTGGTATAGATGTCTAGGAAGGACGCAATCAAGTATATAAAATTCATAACAATGGCATGCACCACTCATGTTCTTATGCGTGGCATTCTCCCTAACAAACTAACAATCATTTCCAAACTCTGAAAAATACTCTTCACGTGTACAAAACAAGCAATCATACCAAAAAGTAAATTCCTATGCTTGTTCTGGTGGTGTAGACATTGAAGCCTTGACCTTCCTACCTTTAGGTATCATCACAGAGTCATTATGCCACACAGGTGCTCGTTTCACACGCCCTGACTGCCTCCTTCCCAACTTTCTCTACTTCAAGCTCGTATAACAATACATTGATTAAACACAGCTTCAAAGTTATCTAATAAGAGAATGAATGACTGCATCCTTGGTTTTGACACCTTTTGTGTGAGACCCCGTATAGGTTTAACCTTGTACATATGTAAATGAATTCATGAAGTGTCATAACCCAAATTACCTAAAAATCACTACAATTTTTTTTATTTTTCGTTTATTCTTTAATTCTTACCTTTCTCGCATCGTGACCATCCTACTAACAGTTGGGCTATGATTCGGTGTTAGTCACCTCTCACCTATTTACTATTCCATTTCCATAATCACATTCACATATCAGGATTTACTATCCTTTGAATTTAACTAAATACTTATACAATGGTATTTACATAACTTTACATCCCCGACATCATATCCATTTACAGTACTGTGCATTTACATATTTAGATACAGAACTATACAAATGTATATACCTGTCTCTCGATGGGATGCAGCAGATACCAAGAATGCAAGTCCTTAGTCGCTTACTAACTACTGCGAGTGCTTTGAAAAGATGGGAAAATAAAAGGGGGTGAGCAAACCACACGCTCAGTAAGGCAATTATGCAAGTAAGTAGATAGCTCCACTATCTACATGCTCATAATGCCATGCCCTTAAAGCCATTTCTTTTCGTTAAAATCTCACGCACACAAAAACACTCATACATTAATGCCATAGTTTATAAAAACTATTCGTGCATATAGAAATCATGCAACTCATGCATCAATGGCATTTTATGTAAAATCATAAAATCATAATTAGCATGAAATAAATCAAGATCATGCATTAATTCATGCCATGTGACACCAATCATGAAAGACAATTCTTTTCATGAATTTGTAATTAGAGCATGAAAAACTCCTCATGCTACTGCATTTAAATCACTTCATTAAAACACAGTATAAAATAACCCGAAGGGGTTAAGTATCTCATAAATCAATCTCATTAAAAATTCATTATAAAATTTTGTTATAAAAGTCACCCTTCTTTTAGGGACACATTTCATAAAATCCTATGAAAATCTAGCATCATAGTAGAAAATCACATCTCAGTGAAAATCATAAAATCGGGAGCCTAACCCCTTTCTCGGGTCTACCCTGGTCTATTGAGACCACAAGTTATATCATTTGAGACATGTAGGTAACTATATCAGTAACATCGAGGACTATGGCCATATCCTAGTGATCCCTGGCTACACGGTACCTAGTGTGCGGGGTATCACACCTAAAACGGGAGGTGGGTCAATCCTGCCGCTAGAACAACATAACATCAGGATTGCGAGGGCAAGGCTTGCTGCCTCGTGGCTAGTGCCACTCCACTCCAACAATCCCCACGGTACAATGTACTTTGCGTGACATACACGGTACAACGTACTCCGTGAAACCAATCTCAGTCAAGGGGTGCCTGAAATAAGTCTTATCCACCCATACCATCTCTGTCTCAGTATGCATGTGTGGGCATATCATCTCACTGTGACACACAGTCTACAGGAGGCTCCAACACGGATATATGCATGTCATATAAATCCCTGTACGAGCGAAGCTCTAGCACGACTCCATGCATATTCATGATATCTGAAAATCTCGTGCAAGCGAAGCTCTAGTACAGTTTCATAAAAAAAATCAGTAAAATCTGCGTACAAGTACCACTCCAGTACGACTTTAAAATGAGTTATAAATCCATATAAAATCACGTGTGTGCAAGCTGCAACACGGTTTTATGCATAAAATCCATCAAAGTCTCGTGCGAGCAATGCTCCAGCACGACATCATGCATAAATCATTCAAAACTTCGTACGAGCAATGCTTCAACACAAATAAATGCTCAAGTAAATTAAAACTTCGTGCGAGCAATGCTCCAGCACGGTTTCATGCATAAGGAAATCAAATCTCGTGCGAGTTACACTCCAACACGGCTTTAATACAATTATCATATCAAAACAGGATGCGAGCTAAGCTCCAACACCTCTCATGCATGTCAAATCATTAAAACTAGTGCGAGCATCCGCTCTAGCACCTTTTTATGCATATCAAGTCAAAACAGTCAAAACAGGGTGCGAGCTAGGCTCCAGCACCTCTCATGCATTACACAATAGTAAAAATCAATGCGAACAACTGCTCTAGCACATTTTATGCAAATGATGTCACACAAATCGATGCAAGCAACCGCTTTAGCACATTTTATGCACACTCACAAATGCAGATATAGTGCGAGCTATGCGCCAGCACTGTTTGTTTCCATATAAACTTGATAGTTGGCCCATTTTCCAAAAAAAATTCATTTAATTCTAAATAACACTTACGTAGTGTTATCTTGTGAAATTTATGAAAATTACTGGCCAATCAATTGATTTGCTTTACTTAAAAATCAAGAAAATTTCTTAAATCAGAAAATTCCTTAAATCATGCATTTGATGCATGTCATGCTTTCACCATCCTTAGGTGAATTCCCTCATAGGGGTGAAATAGACTTTTACCTATTCCGAGTCCTTAAATCTTTATACAATTTAAGTGTATACAAAAACTATTTAAAATACGCGTAGCTACCTCTAGCTACTCACACAATTTCCTTACCTCATTTTTCTATACAGTCTGACCTTTGCACTGATGACTCGTCACGCAGTTCGATTTGCTCCCAATCCACTCTCCGAAACTGTGGATAAATATTCATCAGGTCAAATACAATACATTTAATTGTATTTCATATTTTTATGGGCTTAATTTAATTCATTAGGCCCGATTGTACCTTAATGGGCCGTAATCGGCCTTAAGTCCGTTTTTCACTTACTATTTACATTATCGAGGCCTATTGGGCTCATTGGGCCCATTAGTTTTTATTGAGTCTCGTTCTAAACTCTCGGATAGCTCAATTAATTATTTACGACAATTTATCTCTAATTCCAGAATTTAATTCATTTTCTACGGAATTAATTCGCAATTTATGCGGTAAATTTCTAACACGCATAACTATGCAAATTATCGTAACTAAGGGTTACTTACCCAAGATTCCATGATAGTACGCAAATCGAGGCTTACTCGAGCTCTCGTTTGATGTCAATTATCAAGCTACACAATTACATATTTTCGGGTAAATTTTCAGTAGAATATTTATCAAATTAAATATTTCAAAATTTAAATCGATCAATTTCGACCACTTATCGACTTACCCGTAGCTCGATTGCATCACTAGGATTTTTTCCCAATTTTTCCTTTTTTTCTTTTTCCCTTTTTTCTTTCATTTTTTCTTCTTTTCTTTTCTTTTTGGCTGAACCGGTTTGGTTCAACAAATTATCACTGCACTAAACCGGTCCGTACCAGTTCAGGCTCAACTTTACCGTTCCGGCACCGTCCGACCAGTTCTCGATGTGATTTCGATGTCGTTTGGCACGCCAAGGCCTGGTCATTCTTCGTCGGGCCTCGGTGTAGATCGGATTGGCGCCGATGGCTGCCAATCTCCTCATCTCTCTTTTGGCCTTCCCTCCGTCGATCTCCCGATTCTGGCGACGTCGGCACCCGTCGAGGCTGCCGATGGGTCTCCCGATGGTCGGGCTCCTCTCCCCGGTCGTTGCCCACCCCTCTGCCTCGCCGGTGGCCTGCCGGACAAAGGGAACCGACTCCCTCGATTCTCTATTCGCTTTTTCCTTTCCAGAAACCGCGTTTCACTATTTCTGCTGTTTTTTTCTTTATTTATTTATAATTTATTTTAATATTATTTTATTCATTATTTTATTCCATTAAAATCTAAAATATCTTTAAAAAATTATATTTTATTCATTTAATCACTAAATGAATTTATCTGGCTTATTTCGTCGTTTCGGTATATTTTTTCAATAATATCGGGATAATTTTTCGATGTGAAATTTTCTATTACTTCCAATAAATTCATATCTTGATCAATTTGACTCAAAATTTAATTATTTCTTCGTTATTGATAAAGATTTCTCAAATCCATATTTATCATTAAATTTTCTTGTCACGATTAATATCGAATTTTAGTTTTTTGACCGTTTTACCCTCCACGTGTTTGGGACTACCATTTCAATCCTTTATTTGATCTTTAAATGCATTCGGGAATTTTTATTCATTCCATTTGCATTTTTCATTCACATACAACTCTTCTTATGATTCAATTTACATCATTTGAATCATAATAAATTTTGATAAAAATCGGGTCATACATAATCTCCCCCACTAAAGAAATTTGGTCTTCCAAATTAGAACCAAGTCAAATGGGTCCATAAACAACTCCGGTACATCTATCGTATCATACTCTTTAATTCTCATGTGACTTTTTTCGAAGTGTAATACTACTAACATACTTAACTAGGGAGATCATCTTAAACCTCAACACTTTCTTCTTCTGTCTAATACCCGAATCGATTTTTTTCAACATACGTTATATTTTCATTGAGCTAAGCTGTTGGAGCTCATATCTGATTACATATGCTGGGTCCGGATAGTATTTTCGAAGCATCAAAAGATGGAACACATTGTGGATGCCTGCTAATTCAGGTGGTAACGCCAACCTACAGGCTTTATCTCCCACTTTGTCCAATATCTCAAGGATTCGATCTAACGAAACTCAATTTACCTTCTTTCCGAATCTCGTTATGCCCTTAGGACAAGTAACTTCCAGCAATATTGATTCACCCTCGGTGAATTTCAATGGTTTCTGTCTCTTGTCAGCAGAGCTTTCTGTCTTCTTTGAGGTGTTCTTAATCTCTCACAAATCAACTGAACATCCTCAGAGGTTTATCTTACCAGTTCGGGAGCAATGCTCTATCTGTCACCCACTTCTTCTTATGCAAGTCGAGGAACAATCCCTACTACCATACAATGCCACATATAAAGTCATCTCGATATTCGAGTGATAACAGTCATTATTGGCGAATTCATTTAGTAGCAATTGATCATCCTAGGAGCTTATAAAATCAATGGCACACACTCTCATCATATCCTCCAGAACCTGTACAGTCCCCTCTGACTGACCATCTGTCTGAGGACAAAAAGCTGTGCTAACACTCAATCGGGTTCCCATAACTTAAAAATATTCCCAGAAGTCGGAAGTGAAGTAGGAATCCCTCTCTGATGCCATGATCACTGGAACGCTACATAATGTTCCACAATCTTTCTTACACATAATTTCGCCTATGCACTTAGAGTATATGGGGATTTCCATAGCCAGAAGGTGGGTAGACTTAATCAATCTATCGACTATCACCCAGATAGTCTCGTGATTCCTGCGATCCTCTATAACCCATCATGATATCCATGGTAACTTGCTCACATTTCCATGTCAATATAGGTAGATGCTACAATAATTCTGCAGACTTTTAGTACTCTACCTTACTCTGCTGACATACGAGACACTTCTCCACAATCTCTACAATATCTCTTTTCATACATGACCACCTATACCCTTTTTAGAGATTCCTATATATTTATTACTTCTCGGATGCACTGTATATCCCTAAGAGTGAGCTTCTGACAATAACACTATCTCATCAACTGTGGTCATGGGGAGCACTTATGCTGTCTCTGGACCTCAGTAAGTCATCATCACTCACTGTGAACTCTATCATTATACCCATCTGAATATGAATCACACTATCGACATCATGTCGATCATCATGCTAAGCCTGTCAAATCTGGTCATTTAAATCCTGTTCTAATCTCAGGCTAGCTGTCACACATTCACTGTCATCATCAGAAGCGATCACATCACTACTGAGGCTCACAACAGCTCAAGCAGCTCACGCTCCCTGACCATCATATGTAATACCATCCCGAGGTTCTTTCTACTCAAGGCATCAGCCATTACATTAGCCTTTCCTGGGTGGTACAATTTCCACAATCAAAATCCCTCAGAAGCTCTAACCCTCTTTGTTCTCGTATCCAACTCTTTCTGTGAAAACATATACTCGTGGCTTTTTATGATCAGTGCATATCTGAAATTTCTCACCGTATACATAGTAGTGCCATATACTCAGTACAAACACTACCGTTGTCAACTTTAATTCATGGGTCGGATAGTTTCTGTCATGATCCTTGAGTTGTCTGGATCTATAAGCGACTATCTTCCCATTTTGCATCAATACACAGCCCAATCCTTATTTTGAGGTATCCATACACACTGAAACCTCTTGAGTTGGTGGTTAGGATAAGAATAATTACGGTGGTCAGTTTATTACTTCTATATACCAAAAACTCATGAAAGCCATTTTCATACTTATCATCCCACTAGCATGCAATCTTTTCCAAACGAGATGTGTCAACTGAGCAACCCATTTCGAGAAACTCACAACACCTCGTCTGTAAGACAGTTTCCAATTGTTACTCATGCTCTTCCCTGGACTTCGAATACATCGAAATATCATCGCTAAAGATGACCACCAATCGGTCCCGGTAAGGTTTAACTACCTTGTTCAACAATGTCCTAACAGTTACGACACATTCACCTTCCGAATTCTTAACAGATGTTACCCAGACTTCAAATCAATCTCTAAAAAGATATGCCCTTTTCACAGCTAATCCAATAAATCATCTATAGTGGGTGGAAACACTTATTCTTAATGGTAGCCTCATTCGACAATCAAAATTCAATACATAGTCGGAGGCTTCCATTCTCTTTTCACAAACAGAACAAGTACTTCTTAAGTTACACATTTGGTCTGAGGAACGCTTATCCAATAACTCCTGTACTTGTTTTCTTAGTCCTTCCAGTTCCACTAATACCATTTTATACCGTGGTTAGGATATCGGCTCCATACCAGGTACCAAATCAATACCATCTCTTTATCTGATGGTAGACCTGGTTGATTATCCGAGAAAATATCAGGAAACTCCCTGACCACTAAGATATCTGGTAATTTCAAATATGCCTTTTTCGCACCAACCACACAAGCGAGAAAACATTCCCATCATTACTCATCTCGTCCGTACAATCATTTACTCCTTTAATTACAATTGCTACACCGCTTTCATTACTTATCAAAACTTATTGTATACTTTTTAGGGGTAAAAACATCACTATCTTAGGATAGAAATCTAAACAGCATAGTTTGCAGCCGAATCAATCTATTCTCAAATAATACTTCAACATTATTCATATTCCATTGAATAAAATCGGCTGACGTATCCTCTTTTCCCCTGTTTTCAACTTACAATCCCTATACCCATATTCAGTTAGTGAAAATCAGCTAACTATCATCATCTTGCCTAAGAGTATAGGCTTCACATATTTCACTAGCTTATAAGCAACTGAAGGCTGTATGAACAAATACGTGGCACCAGGATCAATGAAAATAATTACTTCATTATTCACAACTAGTGTGGTATCTTCCACCACATCAGAAGAAACATCAGTAGTATCCTGGTCCAAGGCATACACTCACCCTCGTCCAACAGCCTACCTTCCCTTTCTCTTCAGCTATGGCCTCCTTTTTCGGTATAGAGATATCAATATGGTTTTCTCTGTCTCTTTGCCCTTCTGTGGGGCAGTCTCACCCAACTCTGAGCGATCATTAAATAAATGGCCCGTCTTACCACACTTAACGCCTATTTTCATTAATAAGGGGTAAGGCCTACTTCTGTGGTATCTACCACACATCCTACACTGCTTACACTTGGTACGGAGTAGGTCGGGGTCCTCCAATCACAATACCCCTCAAAAGTGCTAAAATTAGATACAATGGGGCCTTACCAATCATCTTACCCCGTGACTCATCAGCTCTAATCTTTTACCAAATTACCTTTTTCCCGTTCTGACATCTCTGTCATTCTTTATTCTCTTCTGTCTCTATTTCGGCCCTTACTACCTTTCCCAATCTCAGAGGCATGCAACTCATGATATTATTCACACAACTGTAGTCTGCGCACTGCTTCGACATAGGTAGTGATATCTAACGAGGCAAATCGGACTCTAATTGATAATCTGAGCCCTTCCATTAACTTTCAGACATCCCAACTCTCTCTGTTCATAGTGTCGGGGTCATACCTGCCCAAGAATATAAATTGAGATTCAGACTCGTCAATCAACCAGTTCCTCTGGGTCAGAGTAAAGAACTTTATCTGTAATTTCCTTTAAGCAGTATCTGGGATATTCTGTCAC
This sequence comes from Firmiana major, assembly GCA_033439115.1. Classification (NCBI taxonomy): domain Eukaryota; kingdom Viridiplantae; phylum Streptophyta; class Magnoliopsida; order Malvales; family Malvaceae; genus Firmiana; species Firmiana major. The sequence goes on from CM065905.1 coordinate 20,413,998, forward strand.
CGGAATACATCTAGAATTATTTTCCATGTCAGCTCTGGATGTCTAACTCTTAAGATGGGTCGAGAGGACTTCCACCAATGCTCCGACTCGCCCTCAAATCCCATGCATACTCTGAGCAATTAGCTCCCAAAATATTCTCCACACTCTGCTCCAATCTCGCGAAACGTGTCTCAATACTGTCTGATCTCTCTATCAGACTCTATGGGGCATGCTCAACATCAGCCTCCACTTCAATCTCATCTTGAGTCTCATGTGACGACTCAATATGACTCTCGGGCCTACCTCTACAACCTCGAGCTCGTGTACTCTTGCCCTTCTACCATAATGGCTATCAGTTAATGAGTCTATATTCTTGTATTCAAAACGAAATTCTTAGCTGCAATTCCATCTCGATATACACAATTGTATCTAAACAATGCACAGTACATGAGGCTGTAAACTTCTTTAACCACTAACACCGACTCATATCAGGCCAACTTAGCTTTGATACCAAAAACTGTCACGACCCAAATTACCTAAAAATCACTAGAATTGTTTTTTATTTTTGTTTATTCTTTATTTCTTACCTTTCTTGCATCGTGACCATCCTACTAACAGTTGGGCTATGATTCGATGTTAGTCACCTCTCACCTATTTACCATTCCATTTCCATAATCACATTCACATATCAGGATTTACTATCCTTTGAATTTAACTAAATACTTATATAATGGTATTTACATAACCTTACATCCTCGACATCATATCCATTTACACTACTGTGCATTTACATATTTAGATACGAAACTATACAAATGTGTATATCTGTCTCTTGATGGGACGCAGCGGATACCAAGAATGCAAGTCCTTAGCCGCTCACTAACTACTGCGAGTGCTCTAAAAAGTTGGAAAAATAAGGGGGTGAGCAAACCACACGCTCAGTAAGGCAATTATGCAAGTAAGTAGATAGCTCCACTATCTACATGCTCATAATGCCATGCCCTTCAATCTATTTCTTTTCGTTAAAATCTCACGCACATAAAATCATGCATACATTAATGCCATAGCTTATAAAAACTATTCATGCATATAGAAATCATGCAACTCATGCATCAATGGCATTTTATGTAAAATCATAAAATCATAATTTGCATGAAATAAATCAAGATCATGCATTAATTCATGCCATGTGACACCAATCATGAAATACAATTCTTTTCATGAATTTGTAATTAAAGCATGGAAAACTCCTCATGCTACTGCATTTAAATCACTTCATTAAAACACAGTATAAAATAACCCGAAGGGGTTAAGCATCTCATAAATCAATCTTATTAAAAATTCATTATAAAATTCTGTTATAAAAGTCACCCTTCTTTTAGGGACACATTTCATAAAATCCTCTGAAAATCTAGCATCATAGAGAAAATCACATCTCAGTGAAAATCATAAAATCGGGGGCTTGGCCATATCCTAGTGATCCCTGGCTACACGGTACCTAGTGTACAGGGTATCACACCTGAAACGGGAGGTAGGTCAATCTTGCCGCCAGAATAACATAACATCAGGATTGCGAGGGCAAGACTTGATGCCTTGTGGCTAGTGCCACTCCACTCCAACAATCCCCACGGTACAACATACTCCGCGTGACATACACGGTACAACGTACTCCGTGAACACAATTTCAGTCAGGGGGTGCCTGCAATAGGTCTTATCCACCCATACCATCTCTGTCTTAGTATGCACGTGTGGGCATATCATTTCACTGTGACACACAGTCTACAGGAGGCTCCAACACGGCTATATGCATGTCATATAAATTCCTGTGCGAGCAAAGCTCTAGCAAGACTCCATGCATATTCATGATATCTGAAAATCTGGTGCGAGCGAAGGTCTAGTACGGTTTCATAAAAAAAATCAGTAAAATCTACATACGAGTAGCACTCTAGTATGACTTTAAAATGAGTTATAAATCCATATAAAATCACGTGCGAGCAAGCTCCAACACGGTTTTAAGCATAAAATCCATCAAAGTCTCGTGCAAGCAATGCTCCAGCACGACATCATGCATAAATCATTCAAAACTTCGTGCGAGCAATGCTCCAGCATGAATAAATGCTCAAGTAAATCAAAACTTCATGCGAGCAATGCTCCAGCACGATTTCATGCATAAGGAAATCAAATATCGTGCGAGTTACACTCTAACACGGCTTTTATGCAATTATCATATCAAAACAGGATGCGAGCTAAGCTCCAGCACCTCTCATGCATGTCAAATCATTAAAACTAGTGCGAGCATCTGTTCTAGCACCTTTTTATGCATATCAAGTCAAAACAGTCAAAACAGGGTGCGAGCTAGGCTCCAGCACCTCTCATGCATTACACAATAGTAAAAATCAGTGCGAGCAACAACTCTAGCACATTTTATGCACATGATGTCACACAAATCGATGCGAGTAACTGCTTTAGCACATTTTATACACACTCACAAATGCAGATATAGTGCGAGCTATGCGCCAACACTATCTGTTTCCATATAAACTTGATAGTTGGCCAATTTTCCAAAGAAATTTCATTTAATTGTAAATAACACTTACGTAGTGTTATCTTGTGAAATTTATGAAAATTACTGGCCAATCTATCGATTTGCTTTACTTAAAAACCAAGAAAATTCCTTAAATCATGCATTTGATGCATGTCATGCTTTCACCATCCTTAGGTGAATTCCCTCAATAGGGGTGAAATAGACTTTTACCTATTCTGAGTCCTTAAATATTTATACAATTTCAGTGTATACAAAAACTATTTAAAATACACATAGCTACCTCTAGCTACTCACACAATTCCTTTACCTCATTTTTCTGTACAGTCTGACCCTTCCACTGATGACTCGTCACGTAGTCCGATTTTCTCCCAATCCACTCTCCAGAACTGCGGATAAATATTCATCAGGTCAAATACAATATATTTAATTGTATTTCATATTTTTCTGGGCTTAATTTAAATCATTGGGCCCGATTGCACCTTAATGGGCCTTAATCGGCCTTAAACCCATTTTTCACTTACATTTACATTATCGAGGCCTATTGGGCTCATTGGGTCCATCAGTATTTATTGAGCCTCGTTCTAAACTCTCGAATAGCTTAATTAATTATTTACGACAATTTATCTCTAATTCCAGAATTTAATTCATTTTCTACGAAATTAATTCATAATTTATGCGGTAAATTTTTAACACTCATAACTATGCAAATTGTCGTAAATAAGGGTTACTTACCCGAGATTCCATGATAGTACACAAATCGAGGCTGACTCGAGCTCTCGTTTGACGTCAATTGTCGAGCTACACAATTACATATTTTCAGGTAAATTTTCAGTTGAATATTAATCAAATTAAATATTTCAAAATTTAAATCGGTTAATTTCGACCGCTTACCGACTTACCTGTAGCTCGATTGCATCACTGAGATTTTTCTCCAATTTTTTCTCTTTTTCTTTTTCCCTTTTTTCTTTCATTTTTTTCTTCTTTTCTTTTCTTTTTGGCTAAACCGGTCCAGCCCGGTTCAGCATATCATCACTACACTGAACTGGTCCGTACCGATTCAGGCTCAACTTTGCTGTTTCGATGCCTTTTGGTCTATTCCCGGTGCTATTTCGGTGCCATTCGACGCGTCACGGCCTGGGCGTTCTTCGTCGGGCCTCGGGGTAGATCGGATCAGATCGCCAATCTCCTCTTCTCTCTTTCGACCTCCCCTTCGTCGATCTCCTGATTTTGGTAACGTCGACGCGTCGAGGCTGCCGATGGGTCTTTCGATGGTCGGGCTCCTCTCCCGATCGTTGCTTGCCCCTCTGCCTCATTGGTGGCTTGCCAGACGGAAGGAATCGACTCCCTCAGTTCTCTCTTCTCTTTTGCCTTTCCAGAAATCGCGTTTCGCGATTTCTGCTGTTTTTTTTCTTTATTTATTTATAATTTATTTTAATTTTATTTTATTCATCATTTAATCACTAAGTGAATTTATCTGGCTTATTTCGTCTTTTTGGTATATTTTTTCAATAATTTCGGGATAATTTTTTGATGTGATATTTTTGATTAATTTCAATAAATTCATATCTTGATCAATTTGACTCGAAATTTAATTATTTCTTCGTTATTGATCAAGATTTCTCAAATCCATATTTATCTTTAAATTTTCTTATCACGATTAATACCGAATTTAAGTCTTTTGATCATTTTGCCCTCCACGTGTTCGGGACTACCATTTCAATCCTTCATTTGATCTTTAAATGCATTCGGGAATTTTTATTCATTCCATTTGCATTTTTCATTCATGTACAACTCTTCTTATGATTCAATTTACATCCTTTGAATCATAATAAATTTTGATAAAAAATAGGTCTTACATGAAGTATTGTAATGTACTAGTCATGTGAAGCATATGTGATGGAAAGTCCATAAGATTAATGTACACACTTGTGATAAGAGTTGTGATGTACGTACAAGTTGCATTAAGTATGAATATGAAGAAATGGACTTCGACATATGATGAATGTGAGTGGAATGGAAAATGACTAGTGTGGTAAAATGGAAGGGAGATTTTCATGAATGTGCACTTCCATTTAGCTTACATTATACGCCTTTGGTTATACAAGGATCACACACAAGTTTTAATGTGTATAAAGTATGACTGAAAGTCATTTTCAAGTCTCAAAGATGATTGGATAAGAAAATGACCATGGTAACAAATTAAGGATATTTTGAGTGAAGTTACTGTAGAAAATCACAGTAAAAATCTGGAAATATGAATGACAGATCGATCTCATAGGATGAGAGATCGATCTAGAAGAGCAAAAATGATCTTATTTTGAGCTATGGAGCAGGACAGATCGATCTCCATTGGAGCCAGATCGATCTGCTAAGCATTCTGTAATGAGAAGATCGATTCTTAATTCAAGCAGATCGATCTCCTTAACTCTCTGTTCGAGACAGATTTATCTCAAGACTCGACAGATCGATCTCCTTAAGGGTTCTTAAAATAGCAGATCTATCTCCTACAAGGGGCAGATCAATCTCCAAGAAGGAATTTGCCTGCAAACAGATCAATCTTATCATGGAAGAAGATCGATCTTGTAGTGGTTACGTTTGGTAAAAAAGACTACCAAACCTTACAGAGATCGATCTCTACAAGGGCCAGATCGATCTCATATCTCTCCATCTATAAAAGGGGGCACGAGATTGGATTGAAAACTCAGATTTTCCCTCCCACCAAACCTCGCTTGCCATTTTCTCTCAAGACCCAAGCTTTCTCACTCTAAAGATCACTACATTCCAGCCAGTTTTGGAAGAAGCTCAAGAAGGGAAAGTTGTTCCTTGAGGAAAGGAGAACAACATACCCAAAAATGTCACATTGGTGTGACCAATAGAAGGAGTTGTGACTACCACAAGTTTGACTAAGTAAAAGGGTAAGCTCTTCAACCTTTAAGCTTCTAAATATGGTTTCTAGATATTTATGGGTTGAATGATATGTGAAATGTTGATAGGAATGATGAATGTAGTGATGGGTGAGTAATATTAAAGAAGATTTATAAAGAGAAAATACATGAAAAAGTGATGGAAAGCTTAAGAGATGGTAAAATGATATTTGTGGAAGAGTGAAATGTGACTTAAGGGTTTGAGGAGTATGAATAGACAAATAAGTGAAATGTGTATGTTTAGACGATGAAACAGAAAATAACTTGATGATTTATACATGTAGCTCAGAATACGGGAAACACGACTAACCCGGATCACGAACGGAGTAAACGTGACAGAGGAAATACAAGCACGATTCGAGGTAAGGGACTGTGTGTTAGCGATAGAGGTATTTGTATGTATTTTACTGCGATTTGAGTAGTTACGACGCTAAAAATAGTATGTTTAGCTATTGAGCTATGGAAATATATGTGAAAGTACGAAAAGTATTAGATATACATATATATTGTGAAAATGGGATGTGGGAAGGAAAAACAGCCTGACATGCATGATTTTAATGATTTTACATCTATGTATGATGTATTTGTCACGACCCTCAACTTACCAAAATACGTACAAATTTTTCGCATTTTCATGCATCAATCTTTAATCATCCTTCCTCGATCGTGAACGACCACACTCTTAACAGTTGGGCTGTGTGTCGACGTCTAACTCACTCCACCATACCAATTCAATTTGAAACATTATTTATGAGTAAACACTTGTATAAATGTATATATATCAGAGTTGTTACATGTGTTTACATTGTTTTACATCCCCAGTAGTTACATACAAAATGCTACTGTGCTATGTCTAGTTTAGATACAAAATAATCCAAGTGTGTATACCTTTAGCGATGGGATGCAGCGGATTACCAAAAGGGAAACGCCTCTAGTCACGCTCAATCTATACTCAAATCTCTGTAGAGAGGGGGAAAATAAGGGGGTGAGCAAACCACACGCTCAGTAAGGCAATCATGCGAACATGTAGATACTGCACTATCTACGTGATCGTGATGCCATGCTCAAAAGCATTTAATTCATCATTTATCTCAAAACATGAGTGTATGATTGTGTTAATGGTATGTAAAGCATTCATGCTATTAAAATCCAGTGCACATTTCAACTCAAAGCATGGTATAAATCAATCATGCATAATTCACAATAAAAGCATGGCATTACCCATCATGCATTTTCTCAAATAGCATGGCATTAACCATCATGCATTCGTGCACTTAAAAAAAAAACCATTAACAAATCAATTCAACGTCAGGTCTCAGCCCATCCCTCGGACCTTCCTCACAAATCATTTCAAACATGGATTTATTCTCAAATAGCAGTAGACATGTGAGATAGGCAGTTCAACAATAGGTAATAACCTCAAGGCCTATGTACATAACCTGTGATACCGGCTACACGGATCAGGTGTGCGGGATATCGCCACTATCTGCTTCCACACGGGAGGTGGGTCAAATCTTACCCGCCGGTCCATAGCAGATCTCGTCCGAAGACGGCACATCACATCTCAACACGGTACAATGTACTCCATGCTACATGCACGGTACAACGTATTCCGTGGACCCAATAAACACATCATATCACGCCACATCTCAAACGCACGTGTGAGCCTATTTAATCGGTACGACCTCTTGTCTACCCGAAGCTCCTAACACGGCTAATTAATCATGTCAAAACAATGCACGTGTGAGCCTATTTAATCGATGTGACACCCAGTCTACTCGAAGCTCCAAACACGGCAACATGCAAGGTGGGCATCCAGTGCGAGACAAACTCTAAGCACAATGCCAAAACAATTATGAAATCCATGTGAAAACTAGTGCCTCTTGCACTCATATGTATAAAACACGTCAAATCTCGTGCGAGTCATACTCTTGCACGCTTTCATACTCACGAAATCATGTAGGTGGCTCAAAACTTGCAAAGTATGGTTAACAAAATCAAAACACACTCATTTCTTTTGCAAATCATTTCAAAGTTAGCCAACCTACCAATCATTTGCTAAAAAGCAATAAAACATGATTTTCAAAGCAATATGCTTTTGTTTTCATGCATATTTTTCAAACTCCCAACTTTTTCCCTTCAATCACCCAACATCATTTCCTAATCTCATGCATTCTAGCAAATCATTTAAGCGCCCAAATTGCACACAAATATCTCTAAGAGTCCACACAATTCCCTTACCTCGATTCACTTGGTGTGACTCCTTTCCTTTTTAGCTTCTCAGGCTCTTGGCTCAACTCGCTCCGGCGTATCCTCGAAAGCTGTGATTCATTCATTCAATCAATTGAGTTAATGTTTTTAACCCAAAATTGACCTCACTAGTCATATTATTCACTTATGCATTTTACAAATGCCTTAAATCCACATTTTACCTCTTTAGGTAAATCTCACAATTTATCCACTAACAACATCTTAAAATCATACCCATAACACTATTGTCACCTCTAGACATCCCATTTCTCATTAATCTCCATCAATTCCACTTTCTCACACTAAACTATTTCTAGGTCATAATCATTCCAATGCATTTTAGATAGTTTCTAACCATCCATACTCATGCCAACAACTCCAAAATCACTTAAATAAACAATGCACCATAGTTGGAGTGTTAGAATCTTACCCAATTTGATTTCTCCTCTTGCTCCAAATGGCAATTCCCTTAACTTCTTCAATATCAACAATGGGAAAATGCCTTCCAACTATGTTGTTCTTCTCTTTGATAGGAGCAACTTTGCCTCTAATGGTCTCTCTTCAAACCTCACTGAAAATGGCTGATTTTAGAGAGAGAAAGTTAGGTTTTTGGGTTGAAAGTGGAAGGTTAGTGTTTTTCCCAAAATTTTCTGATTTCCAGCACTCCTTTTATAGAAATAGCTTGAGGAGATCGATCTGGTCCAAGAGGAGATCGATCTGGTCCCCTTAAATCCCTCTTTTTCACGGCATTTTAAGCATGAGATCGATCTGTCGAAGCATGAGATCGATCTGCTCCCAAACAGAGAGCTAAGGAGATCGATCTGGGTGCTTGAGGATCGATATTTTCAATACAGAATGCTTAGGAGATCGATCTGGCTCCATTGGAGATCGATCTGCTCTATTCCTTTGCCCAAATAAGAGCATTCTGGCTCTTCCAAATCGATCTCTCATCCTATGAGATCGATCTGCCCTTCACAATTTCCAGATTTTCTGCAGTTCTTCTGCAGCAACACTTACCAAACTTCATACATTTTGTTGCCATGGTCATTTTCTCATCCAATCATCTTTGAGACTTGAAAATGGCATCCATCCTCACTTCATACACATTAAAACTTGTGTAGAATCTTTGTATGATCAATGGTACTTAATATAAACAAAAATGGAAGTGCACTACTTATGCAATTCTACTTCCATTTTACCACACTACTCATATTCCATTTTACTCACATTCTCCACATGTTTAAGTCCATTTCTTTACATTCACACATAATGTAACTTGTATGTACAATCACAACTCTTATTACAAGTGTGTACATTAACTTATGGACTTACATCACATATACTTCACTTATGAATTCATAGTACAACTCTATTTACTTTTCTATGTACATATATACCATTATACACATACAGGGTTTTCTTTATTCATCTAAGCCTCGGTTTTCGTAAAAATTATTATTTCATTTTCTAGATACTTAAAGAAATTCTAGGCCCTTTAAATCCCCTCAATAAATATGTATAGGCATCTCTATGCACCTACAAAATTCTCTTACCTTGATTCACGCATAAACTTATCCCGTCTCGATAATATCCGATCTCTCAGTCCAACTGCGTGTCAACCAAGTCTACGGAACTGCATATAACCACATATTTTGGGTTAATTCACTTATTTTTATCAGTATATCACATTTACTGATCGATCTAAAGTACTGGGCCTGTTTTACTTTATTGGGCCCGATTGCACTTTAATGGGCCTCGAACCCGTTTTCAGCCCGTTTATACTATTTAAATCCCTTCTTCAGGTTTGCCTGGTTGATTCAGCTTATCAATAATCATCGGGTTTCGTTCCAAACTCATTGGATAACCCGTATACTATTTACGGTAATTACGTTGCAATTCCGATAAATATTCCTTTTTATACAGAATTAATCCATAAATTCCGTAAAATAATCAAAACTCTGTATTAAAGGACTCATATTATCGAAATTAAAATATACTTACCCAATATGATGCGGGATACAAAAATCAGAGCTCAATCGGCTCTCGTTCGGGCTTTGTCGTACAACAGCACAATTATATATTTAATCTCGGGTTACTTTTCGATTAAATATAATTTAAATAAATTTCTCGAAAGTCAAATTGGTCACTTTTGACCTCGTATCGACTTACCCGAAGTCCGATGTATCCCCAAAAATTCTTCCCCTTTTTCCTTTTTCTCTTTTTCTCTTTTTTTCCCTTCTTTCTTGGCTGAACCGGTTCAAACCGGTCCGGTTCACTCCGGTTCACTCCGGTTCGGCCGGTTCAAGGCCTCGTCGGCCGGTTCTTCACCGGCTTCCACCGTCAGTAGCTCCGCGGTGTCGTCCGTAGCTCGAATCTGGTCTCGGTTTGGCACGAGGTGGTCGGGAAGTGGCCGGTCCGGCTGTTCTCCCTCGGCCGTCGGAACCCATTTCCATTTCTGCCGTTTCTGGAGCCGTTCGTCGGTTTCGGCGACTGCCACCACCACCAATCTGCTCGTCTTGGCCTCGGGGGCGTTCGGCGGTGGTCGGGTGGGGCTAGATCGGCGCCGGTTGCTACCGATCTCATTTTATCCCTCGCGGTTTCCAATCGCCAATTTCGGGTTTTTCCGGTGGCTTGGGGAGCTCGTCGTGACTGCTGGTGGTCACGCGGGTGACGGGCTTCCTTGGCCGACCTTCGCTGGCCGCTCAGTCCCGCCGGTGGCGCACCGGTGAGCTCCCTCGTTCGGCTTCGTTTTCTTTACGCAGAATCGCGATTTTCGCGATTCTGTAAATTTCCTTTTTTTTTTTTTCTTTTTTTTTTTATTATTTATAAATTAGTTTATTATTATTATATTCATTATTTTAGTCAAAATATTCAAAATATCTACAAAAAATCAATTTTTTTATTCCAAATAAATTAATTTAATTTAATTTAATTTAATTTATTTATTATATTTTTAACCATTTTTCGGGTATAATTTTTTCGTATTTTCGGGATATTGTCCCGAGTGACTTTTCGGTATTTCTAAAAATTTCGGATCTTGATCAATTGGACTCAAAATTTAATTATTTCTTCGTTATTGATCAAGATTCTCAAATCCATTATTTTTAATTAAATTTTCTTCTCGAATTTATACCGAGTTTCGATCTTTTAACCGTTTTACCCTTGTACGTGTTCGGGATTAATTTAACCCGACTTCTCTTCATGAATACTCATTCATTTTGCATTTTAAATCCTTATTTCCAGTCCGAATCTCATTCGTTTAATTTATGACCGTTTCAATCCCTCCTTTCACGAAAATACTCATTTCGTGTTTTAACTAAATTCGGGTCTTACAGATGTAGGGTAGAGATAATTGTTGCTGAATGTGTCTTCTACCTTAACTTTCACTGAATTCTACGTGGAACGAAAAGAGCGAGTTAGGCTACTGATTTGCAGCTCGGGCAAGTGCGTGGCTTGTGGATAGATTTGTTGCACGACAACACTGGTAGCAAAAGCTAAAGGCTTGACAGTAAGGTTGTTGAGACACGTGAAGCATAGCAGCAAGATAGGTCTGCTATGTAAGTGGTAGCAAGAGCGTGTGTGCTGGTACAAGCAACGTCATACAGACTCGGTGCAGTCGTCTGGATAGAACCTGGATGCAAGAACAAGTGGACAATATTGAAGTAGAGGCTAGCTGGGCAAGCGAGGAATGTGCACAATCTACTGCAGCTTCCCGCATAGCAGAGCAGGAGCTACGCAAAATGATAAGGCAGGCTTGGGACGTGCAGCAGTAAAGGCTAGGAGCTGGTTACAGCGGCATGGGCAGAAATCTTGAGTTGTGCAGGGAATGGAGCTCAGCAGGAACCGAGAGCAGGAACCAAGCAAGCAGACCTGGAAATGAAGGAAATGTGCACACTACCATCGCACAGAAGGGACCAGTGTCGGGGGCAGTTGGTCGATTGGATAATTGATTAAGGCTTTGTTTTGTATTTGGGAATCATCAATAATCCATTTTTCATACATTTTAGATATTTAATTTTTTATTTTATTTTTAGTATTAGTTATTAATTTAGAAATTAGAGTTTTAAATTCATTTTCATGTTAGTTATATTTTCTTTTCTTAGTTCAAAACTTTGATTTAATTATGTTAATAGTTAATTTTCATTTTAGTGTTAGGTGTTGCATTTATAATTAAATTAGGGATAGAATTATTTTATGTATTTTTAAGTTTTCATTTTAAATTAAAATCCAAAAAAATATTTCTCATGCATTATTTAGATTTTGTTTTAGTGATTAGTTAGAGTTAGATTTAATTTATGATCATTTTGTAGGAAATTAATTTCTTAGTTAGATTTAAGAATTTTCTTTAAGTTAATAGGATTTTATTTCATTAGACTTTAGGTTAGTTAATTTGCATTTTTATTGAGTAGTTTAATTACATGTGTTGTGCAAGAAATAAATAAATAAATGAGAAAAAAAAAGTAATTGGCGTTGGATCCAAACTCAACCTCATCTACATGATTGTAACATTATCAAGGTGAAAATCAAAATATATATAGATAAGGAAAGAGAGTTTCAACCAGGTGCAAATTCATATCTTTAAAAGCACAATCATCATCAACAAGCAAGGAGAGAGGTATGATACGTGAAACTAAGGCTCTCCATTTTTATTTACAGATAACTCTGTCAAATTCTCTTGCTAACTTAAGCATCGGAGTGCTTACGCAGGGAACAACCCCTGCGTCCCTCTGATCATTATTTTTCTTATAGAGCTTTCGGTAACACATGTCACAAAAATCAAGGTGATGATGTAAGCAATTCGTAATTGTTGTAACCGAACAACAACAATTGGCGCCGTCTGTGGGAAACGAAAAAAAAAAAGCTTTCTACTCTACAACAATGACGTGGAGATATTCAACAGTAATGAAAAGCGATAGAAATTAATCGAGCTCTGGATGTTGTGCGGGACATTGCATCTGGAAATGATTTGAAGATGCTAACTCTCGATTGCTAGCAAAAGCTGAGTACATCTTATCAAGTCATAAGAAGATGGCGTTGGATGTTAGTATCACCAACATTACAATAAATGTTCCCTTGCGAAATGCGGCTTCAGAAGAGTTTAACATGGTTTTTGACTTGGGATCTCTTCTTTTTGCATCTAAGACTGAGCTAGACTCTCTCAATTCAAGTATTGATGGACAATCATTTATCCAGAAGAACTCAGTTAATTCTGCATCCTCCTTTGATTGGTTAACAAGTTTTCAGCTTCAAGATCTTTACAATCACTTTGAGACTAAACTACGAGATTTTGAGGTGAAGCTGGTAAAGCATAATTATCCCCAAACAATTCCGATTTTGAAAAAGTTTTGTGCTTGTATTTCTTTGGCATCTTGCATTATTCCTCATGAATCAAGGCTGAAACGATTGAAGGTTTATGTTGTTGTATCGTTGCTTGATGCCAACTTTTCTCTATCAATATACGAGTCAGTTGTTGCACTGATAGTGCTTCTTGATATACAATGTTCAAGTTCTGAACCTGTCATGCTGGAAAACTCAAATTTACTTTTTACAACATCAAGTCAGGTCAAAAACAAAGTGATATATTGCTAATAGCACCCGAGAAAAATGACTATGGTTTATTTCCAATTCAAACAATATATAGCAGCAATGGATGAGATTCATATGCATGGGGTTTCCAAGCTGATGAGCTAGTAGTTAAGATTTCCATATATAATCCAGGCAAGAATGCTGCTTGTGGCCCTCTTATTGATTCTGTCGCATTGAAGACTTTGCATCCTACTAAACAACACTTGTACGCTTGACATTAAAATTACAGGCAAGTAGAGTCAAAAGCCAAGCCTCAACCAGCAAAGGGGGACAGCCATGCTAATCCAATGAAACACTGGAGGAGGCCTTCTTCATGATCATGAAATGAAGCTAAGAAGAAAACATTACTGCCTTTGCATCACTATCATCATCATCTTGTTACTGCTCTTCCTAGTTTGCTGCATTTCTGCCCTTGTTCAGCAGCAACTGCAAGCTCTACTGCAGTCAAGCTATAATGACCAAGCCTCCAAATCGTGTGCTGCGAACCTCCTCCTGCCAGCATCTTACTCGCCACAGACCCTGCATTATTGCATCCATCCTGCTGCCTCTATTTTGCTTCGGCCACTGCATGAAATTCAACCTTGCTGAATTGCTGCTGTACCGGTATCATCTCATCAGCTGCAGTGCTTTGATAACTGAGACAGAAGAAAACAACAGAGGGGGAGAATTGGCCAGTTTAAGAAAACAGAGAAGACCATTGGCTTGTGGCAATGCCACTGTTCCTTGTTCATCCATTATCACCCTTGTACTCACCACACTAGCGGTCGATTCTTGCCTGTTCTTGCATCGCTCTCTGCTGTACGCATAGCCACCTTACTTCTCTACTACCTCTGCCAGTCGCTGTTAGAGAAGGCATCTGCAGGAAAGGAAATAACGTTGTAATATATATATATATATATATGGGAATACATAAATTAAACTGGAAATTCATATAGTTTTATTGGAATTCAAGTGGGTGGTCTAAAGAGAGAGAGAGCGCCATCATCCTTCAAGATCATCTATCATCCTCGGTAAAAGCCTCCCATTATCATCTCCCCTATTAAGCTTTCTGCTTAAGCTAAATTTCCACGTTGCGAACTGCTTCGGTTTCAACTAATTATTATCCTAACCACAATTCTGTTTCTTGGTTCTACCTCCCCGTACCGCTCCAAGCTACTGCCCTGCGCAATCGCCTCTGTGTTGGTTCCTACCTTCTGTTTTGCTGCCTCCATCATTTTCATTGTTGCTGTTCTTGCATCAGCCACCATTCTCTTCAGTTTCAGTTTACTACAATGCTTTCCTGCTCGCCCAAAGTAAACTACAGCTGCACTGCTTCATAACGCATCATCTCGGTTCTGTGTTACCTTCTCCTATACAGCACCAAACTGAGACTACCCCTGCCATCATTGTTCCCTGCGCTGCCGAAGAGCTTCAAGGAAGTGAAGTCAGAGTTTTGTAAAGAGACGGTGAAGATGTGGAAGGTTGCAGCTCCCATTGTTTTCCAAATAATCTGTCAATACGGAACTAACGTCGTCACTAATATATTAGTCAGCCACACCGGTAATGTTGAACTCTCTGTCGTAACCATTGCTCTCACTGTCATCGGAACCTTATCTTTCGACTTCATGTTTGGCATAAGGGGTGCATTTGAGACACTGTGTGGTCAGGCTTTCGGTGCTGGACAAGTACACTTGCTTGGAATTTATATGCAAAGATCCTGGATCACCATGCTCACCACCTGTTTCATCCTTTTGCCATTATACGTTTTCGCTACCCCAATCCTTAAATTTCTTGGGCAAGAAGATGAGATCGCTGAAATGGCTGGGAAGTTCATTATACTTACCATTCCACAATTCGCATCAAGACAACATGAACAGCATCCAAATAAGGGTCAGAGCTTGCATCAAAATGCTTGAGGTGCCTTGATTGGAGCTTGCTTGATACACTGACATTGCCTGTTTATTTGGTCCAGTATTTTATGGTAATGGGATATGTAAGAGGACCTGAGTGGAAAAGATTTTATGAAGATGTCTCTAAAAGGGAGTATTATTCCTTACCTATAAACGGAAAGCTGAAGACTCTACAACTTCTATGTGATGATATATTAGAATATACAGAGCTGAGAGCTGAAATTGACATGCGTGAGGCAACAGAAGTGGAAACAGATCCTGATGCAGTTGTGATTGATCCTATTGAAAAATGGCCTAGAAGGGTTCATCCTAGATATTCTAAAACTTCAGCATGCAGGGAGAGGGAGGCAATAGAGATCATTGCAGAAAGCCATCAGATAGAAATAGTGATGAGTGCCGTCTTTGTGGCATGGATGGGACATTGCTTTGTTGTGATGGGTGTCCATCTGCATATCATTCATGATGTATAGGTGTCGTGAAAATGTACATACCTGAGGGAGCCAGGTATTGTCCAGAATGTGCAATCGATAAAATAGGACCAATAATTACTATAAATTTGTAACTCAGAGGAGCAGAACTTTTTGATGTTGATATATATAGGCAAGTCTTCTTGAGTACTTGCAATCACTTGTTGAGGCTTAAGGCTGCCCTTTACACTGAATCATATCTCAGATACTACAATTTAAATAACATTCCAAAAGTCCTCCAGGTGCCTTCTTGAACTCCCAGTGAAGACTCTTTTGCGTCTCCGACGCATCTCCAAGTCTTTCTGCGTCGAGATCGATAGCTCTGCTTTCATTAAGGCTCATCTGAATCGATCACTCCAAACCAAAACCGGTAAATTGGTTTTACACGCTTGAGAAAGGGGCGTGTACGCTTTTGATATCGATGAAAGGCTCAATGCATCGCCCATTGAACTGAGCAAAGGCTATGCAAAGAAACCCATATATTTTTCTGCGCATAAATTTAATTGTTGCGTTAGAATATGTGGTTCATGTAATGGTTTGCTTTTATCTTATTGCTCAGCTGACCAAATTCCCATATGCAATCCCTTCACCGGACGATGCAATGTGTTACCTGTTTATCCTAGTGCTATAGGCTATTACAATTCCAATCGTTTAACTTTTGTTCTGGGTTTCATCTATGATTCTTCCATGAATGACTATAAGGTCGTACAGATTCAAAAACATCATGCTGCTTCTTCGGCCAGGTGGACTTCCATTCAACTCTGGGTTTTTAGTTTGGCCTCCAATACTTGGAAAGAACTTCCAATTCCGTATAGTTACGAAACACTCTACGAAATTTACTTGGTAGGGGTGTTTTTGGATGGTTTCTCGTATTGGTTGTCGGATTATATTGTGCTTTCTTCATCCATCCAACATAAAACAATATACTATGATATATTCAAAGCAATTATATACTATTGGAATATCCCAGAAAATATTTTCTCTCCACTTGAAATGGGTTGCAATGTAGAAAATACAGAGGAAGATGCAAAATTTTCTACTATATCACCTCTGGCATCTAGGATGAAAAATCTTAAATTTTTGGATTCAGTCAATGTTGAGAATGCATGTAGTTACAATGGAAGCAATGTGGGAGTTTCATGACCTGATACTTCTGCGGATGCAATGAACCAAACTGAGCTTCCTGGCTCTTTGAGCAATGGTGGGACAATGGGAGGGAAGAATCATCCTCCAATGAAAAAGAAGCTTTCTGAGCAGCCAGCAAGCTGTTTCTGATGTAACCCACCAAAGCTTGGTTGACAGATAAGAGTGATAGATTATACTTCATGAACAAGCAGTTCCACTGGCAATGATAGATTATATATGCCGGATGGCCACCCTCGATAAACACTCAATCAAGGGCTTGAAGCAAAAAATGCGCGAGGTAAGCCACGAAGACAAATGTGCGAGAGCTTGAAGCGAAAAATGCGCGATGTAAGCTAAGCACTCAATCATGGGCTTGAAGCAAAAAATGCACGAGGTAAGCCACGAAGACAAATGTGCGAGAGCTTGAAGCGAAAAATGCGCGATGTAAGCTAAGCACTCAATCAAGGGCTTGAAGCGAAAAATGCACGAGGTAAGCCACGAAGACAAATGTTGAGAGCTTGAAGCGAAAAATGCGCGATGTAAGCTAAGCACTCAATCATGGGCTTGAAGCGAAAAATGCGTGTGGTAAGCCACGAAGACAAATGTGCGAGAGCTTGAAGCGAAAAATGCGCGATGTAAGCTAAGCACTCAATCAAGGGCTTAAAGCGAAAAATGCGTGAGGTAAGCCACGAAGACAAATGTGCGAGAGCTTGAAGCGAAAAATGCACGATGTAAGCTAAGCACTCAATCAAGGGCTTGAAGCGAAAAATGCGCGAGGTAAGCCACGAAGACAAATGTGCAAGAGCTTGAACCAAAAAATGCGTGATGTAAGCTAAACACTCAATCAAGGGCTTGAAGCGAAAAATGCGCGAGGTAAGCCACGAAGACAATGTGTGAGAGCTTGAAGCGAAAAGTGCGCGATGTAAGCTAAGCACTCAATCAAGGGCTTGAAGCGAAAAATGCGCGAGGTAAGCCACGTACCTAAACAAGGGCTTGAAGCGAAAAGTGCGCGAGGTAAGCCACAAAGAATTATTCAAGGGCTTGAAGCGAAAAATGCGTGAGGTAAGCCACGCACTCAAACAAAAGCTTGAGAATTTGACTTGAGAATTTGGCATCAGGGTTCGACCCGAGAATTTAACTTCAGAGTTTGACTTGAAGATTTGACGAGAGACTGCGAGGAGAATATATGTACTCTTCCGCAAGGTTATACCTAGCAAAAGAGTGGGGAGCAATTGTTGTGCAAGAAATAAATAAATAAATAAATAAATAAGCAAAAAAAAAGTAATTGGCGTTGGATCCAAACTCAACCTCATCTACATGATTGTAACATTATCAAGGTGAAAATCAAAATATATATAGATAAGGAAAGAGAGTTTCAACCAGGTACAAATTCATATCTTTAAAAGCACAATCATCATCAACAAGTAAGGAGAGAGGTATGATACGTGAAACTAAGGCTCTCCATTTTTATTTACAGATAACTCTGTCAAATTCTCTTGCTAACTTAAGCATCGGAGTGCTTACGCAGGGAACAACCCCTGCGTCCCTCTAATCATTATTTTTCTTGCAGAGCTTTCGGTAACACATGTCACAAAAATCAAGGCGATGATGTAAGCAATTCGTAATTGTTGAAATCGAACAACAACAACATGCATATTTTATTTTTATTTTAAGCTTGTTTAATTTTAATCTAGTTAATTTTGTTTCTTATTTTCATATTTGCAATTTTAATTGCGTTGATTAATGTTAACTGTTTTAATTATCTTTTGTAGGTTATTGCTTTTAATTGCTTGGAGCTCTGTAAGTAATTTTAGCTCTGTTTAATTTTCTTTATCTTAGAGTTTTTATTATTTTCAGTATTGTTAGCCATGTAGATCACCCATCAGCAATTCATAATTTGCTAGGATATACTTAGAGTGAGATTAATCGGTAGTTAATTAGGCTAATCACTTCTTTGTGGGATGATAATTCGAGACTCAAATCCCATTATTACTTGTACGACCCGTGCACTTGCAGATAGAACGTCTAGGTCACTTAGAGTGGGCGTAGTCGATATTAATTTATAATGATAATGTGCTAGAGTGTTATCTCACACATGTTTCTATGCTTTTGATGTGTCGTGCTGGAGTTTAACCCGCACGATGGTTTTGAGAAAAGTGTTGGAGCATTGCTCGCACCCTTTTTCACTGAGTTGAGGTAAACCTGGGGGTCTGGGACCCAAGGGGATGCCAGGCGATGGCCTTGGAACGAGCTGGGCCTTAACAATAAATCGTACCATGCTAGAGCCTTACGATGACTGTGTGTCACTCTGATTGCTCGCCTGGTATATGAGACACAATTCAAGATGAAAAGTTCATTGGAGTTGGTAGATGGACTTGGGTCCATGGTCGTACGTTGAACTGTGTGGTTGTCCGTTGGTATACTATGTACCATGTTGGGTGCATGCGAGTACGAGTATCGCGTAGATGACACATGGCGTACCTTATACCGTGAGTATATGAGGAGATGAGGTTGATTGAGATGAGCCGGAGGGTAGGATTGACCCCTCCCCCTTCAGGCTAAGTGATGCCTTGAGCACACCTGATCAATGAGGCCTGGGATCACTATTAGCACTGAATTTTATATATGTTTAGGACCCTTTTTACTTAGTTATTTGATTTGTTCTTTTCAAAATTAGGTATGTTTTATGTGTTCTATGCACTTGTGCAGGAAAAAGAACAATTTGGAGAAGTTAAGGCTTTTGGAGCTGGTTCTAATGATTTCGTGAAAAATTGAAGTTACAGGGTGCTGATCGTGATTTATTCCGCAGCAATAGAAGAAACTGGATAGTGCAGAGCAGATTTGAGGAATTAATACCATTGCCACAGCATAGCAGTCTGATTAGGGCAACACTGTTTTGCCACGTGGCCTACCGCGTTTTAGCATTTGAAAACCTTATAAATAGTCTTTTTATCAGAATTTTGAAAGAGGCTGCGGCAGAAGACTTCAAGATTAATTTAGCTCTATTGAAACTCTATCTTTTTCATCTTTTTCACCAATTTTGTTCTTGGGATGTTAAATTGGATTTCTTGGATGTTTATTATGATGTCTAGGAACTAAACTCTTTTTTCCTAGAATCGATGTAACCAACTTTGGGCAGATTGCAATTACTTTGTGATGTTGTTTGGATAATTTCAATTATGTTTATTTAATCTACTTGTTCTTAATGCTTTAGTTGATTGGCCACCAGTTAGATGAATTAGTATAAGAATTTGGCACTCGGGAGAGGAGATTGTTTATATGCACAATGGTAGATTAACATAGGACATTGTTGAATCGGGAGGTTGACAATTCTTATGAGCCATAGAGAAACGGATTACTATCGCTTAATGAACCCTATTATTTGATTCTGAATCGAGAGGTTAGGATTAGGTAAATTGGGTATGACTGTTTAAAACTCGAGAGAGATAAACAGGATATAGTTTCAGCTATAAACAATTTGAAATCAAAAGAACAATTGATCAAAGGAATTGTATGAACCCTAGTTAAGTGAAATCGGTTTCTAGGAATATTTTGCTATTGATATTTTCATTCGTAATTATTGTGATTTGCTTTAATTAATTTGTTCTGTAGTTAACAATTATAATAGTAAATAGGATTTTAACCAACATTCATTAATTTTATAAATAAAGCTTAAGGTTGTTGATTACAGTGATTAACGGTAGACACAGTTCTCTATGGGACGATACTCATATTTACTCTAAACTCGAAAACTGACATGTGCACTTGCAGTAGTGTTCTATTTAGAACAACAAGTTTTTTGGCGCCGTTGTCAGGGAACTGTTGTCTAGTTTCTCGTTGACACTGTTCCCCAATAACCTTTACTTTAATTTAGATTTATATTTATATTTTTATTTTTATTTTTATTTTTGTTTTAATTTATTATCTACAATTTTTTTAGGTGAATGGTAAAAACACGCAGCAATGGAAGTGCAGATATAAAAGAAGAGTTAGATCTAGAGCTTGAGAGAACCATCGGACAAATTTGCCAAAACAGATTTGAAGAGAAATATCGAAATTTAATTATGGCAGATGATAATCAGTAGCAACGAGATATACGCGATTATTTCACCCCAGTTGTGAATCAGAATTTCGCTGCTATAAGAGAGATTCCTGTGAACTGCAACAACTTTGAATTGAAGCCGACATTGATCAACATGGTTATGCAAAACTAATTTGGAGGTTCGGCCTTGGAGGATCCTAATATGCATTTGACAAGTTTTCTGCAGATTAGTAGCACCATTAAGATTAATGGAGCCTCTGACGATGTTATTCGGCTAAGGTTATTTCCTTTCTCTCTTCGGGATAAAGCATTAAGTTGGTATCAAAATCTACCAGCAGGAAGCATTCCGACATGGGCAATGATAGCACAGAAATTCTTGGCAAAGTATTTCCCACCAGGAAAGACTATGCAAATGAGATTAGAGATTGCCCAGTTCACACAGTTAGACCAAGAGCCATTACATGAGGCATGGGAGCAATTTAAAGAGTTATTACGTAGATGCCCTCAGCATGGATATGATGAAGGAAACTAGATACAGGTTTTCTACAGAGGCATGACTCCGCAGACACGAGCTGCTGTGGACGCCTCAGCAGGAGGTTCACTATGGTCTAAAACACCTGATCAGGCTATGTAGTTACTTGAGGAGATGGCTATAAATAGCAGCCAATAGCCAGGTGAAAGAGCTAATGTCAGAAGAGTAGCATGTATGCATGAGTGAGATACGCAGACAGCCATTCTAGCAAGACTTGAGCAGATTTCGATACAAATTGCTTCAATGGGTATACAAGGGCTGCAAGCTATGATTCATCCTGACAACGCAAATCCTAACTTGATGGGGACGAATTTGGAGCAAGTGAATTATGTTAATAATTGTAACTTTAGTTTTCAGGGAAATCGGGTTCCAAACTATTACCAGCCAGGATTCAGAAACCATGAGAATTTATCTTATGGTAATTATAAGAATGTTCTAAACCCACCAGCAGCAAGTAACAACAATACAAGATTCAATAACTGAGGGAATCCCCAAGGTTATGGTGGAGTTAAAAGGAACGAATTTGAGGAGTTCATGGTTGAAACTAGAACACGATTTAGCAAAACTGATACGCGGTTAGACACTATGGAAGCTAAAATGTCAGAGATGAATACTAGTCTTGGTACGCAGATGAAGTCTGTTGAGACTACTTTGGGACAGTTAGCTGCAGCTGTCAGTTCTTTGAATGAGAGAGGTAAGTTCCATAGTGATACAATGCTAAATCCGAAAAAACACTGCAATGCTATATCTTTGAGAAGTGGGAAAACCTATGAGCTGCCAAAGGTAGCAGAGAAAGAAGAAATTGCGTCAATCACTGATGTGCAGAAGAAGCAAGTCGAACCTGTTATGTCAAAGGATGCAAAATCAGAAACGGTTAAACAGAGAGTTAATTCTAAACCTTTTAGTAAACTTTTTCCTGATAATCTTCTTTTGTTAAAACCATCTATTCCTTATCCTCAAGCTTTATATAAAAGGAAGATTGAATCTGAGTTTAAGAAATTTATAGATATATTCAAAAAATTACATATTAACATTCTGTTTGTTGATGCCTTGCAGCAGATGCCGCATTATGCAAAATTCATGAAAGAGGTGCTGTTAAAGAAACGAAGACTTGAGGATTATGAAACTGTCAACTTGACAGAGGAATGCAGTGCGATTTTACAGCAGAAGTTACCGTAAAATTGAAAGACCCTAGAAGCTTTACTATTCCATGCGAGATTGGAGGATCAAAAGTGGGTAAAGCATTGTGTGATTTAGGTGCTAGCATAAATTTAATGCCTTTATCTATTTTCAAGAGCCTAAGTCTTAGAGATGTGAAGCCGACCACAATAACACTGCAACTAACGGATAGATCGATTACTTATCCTAGAGGTATAGTAGAAGATGTACTTGTTAAAGTTGATAAGCTAATTTTTCCTACCGATTTTGTAGTCTTAGATTATGAAGAGGACAAAAATTTTGCTTATACTTGGGAGACCATTCCTTGCCACTGGGAGAGCACTAATCGATGTTCAGAGAGGGCAATTAGCCTTGAGGATGAATGATGAATCAGTTATGTTCAACATCTATAAAGCGATGAAATTCGCTGATGAGCCAAAGACTTGTAAGTTGATTGAAGTGGTGCAGAGTTATAAATGGGAAGTTGAAACAAAGGAAGCACCAACCGATCCTATGGCTCAATGTCTAGTAAATTCAGTTTCTAATTTAGATGATGAATTATTAACTGATGAAATTAAAAGTTGTGTTGTTACTTTGGAAGCTAACCCGTTAGAAAGTGCAACTACAACAACTAAGGAAAAGATTGACAAGTCGCAAGTAAGTGAGAAAAAAGAAGGCAAAACTAAATTGAAAGAATTACCAAGCCATTTGAGGTATGCTTTCTTAGGTGATGATAGTACTTTTCTTCTGATTATTTCATCATCTTTATCTGCTGCAGAGGAAGACACGTTGCTTAGAATCTTAAGAGAGCACAAATCAGTAATTGGATGGTCCATTGCCGACATCAAAGGAATTAGTCCCTCCATTGTGATGCACAAAATTCAATTGGAGGAAAATTATAAACCCTTTATTGAACCACAAAGAAGACTAAATCCAACAATGAAAGAAGTTGTTAGAGCTAAGATTTTAAAATTATTAAATGCTGGTATTATATATGGGATATCTGATAGTTCTTGGGTGAGTCTTGTGCAGGTTGTGCCTAAAAAGGGTGGAATGATAGTAGTTCATGACACCAACGATGAAATCATATCCACCAGAACAGTAACAGGTTGGAGAGTCTGCATTGATTATAGGAAGCTGAACAAAGCTACTAGAAAAGACCACTTCTCGCTTTCGTTCATTGACCAAATGTTAGATAGACTAGCCGGGCACAATTATTATTGCTTTTTAGAATGCTACTCGGGCTATAACCAGATTGCGATAGCCCTAGAAGATCAAGAGAAAATAACCTTCACTTGCCCATACGGAAACTTTCGCATATAGGAGGATGCCTTTCGGCTTGTGTAACGCCCTAGCAACCTTCGAGAGATGCATGATGTCGATCTTCATGGATATGGTTGAAGAGATAATGGAAGTCTTCATGGATGACGTCTCGGTATTTGGTAAGACTTTTGACTAATGTTTATCTCATTTGGCACTTGTTTTGGAGAGATGTGAAGAGACGAATCTCATCTTAAATTGGGAGAAGTGTCATTTTATGGTGCAAGAAGGAATCGTCTTTGGATATAAAATTTTAGCTCACGGCATTGAGGTGGATAGAGCTAAAGTCGCTACTATTGAAAAGCTTCCCCTTCCAAAATCAGTTAAAGCTGTGAGGAGCTTTTTGGGACATGCAAGCTTCTATCGCAGATTTATCATGGACCTTTTGTAAATCTCAAAACCTTTATGTAATTTATTGAAAAAAGATGTTGATTTTGTCTTTGATGATCTTTGCTTGCAGGCGTTCGAAAAGATCAAGAAGGAGCTTATTTCTGCACCTATTATGATCACACCTGATTGGACAGAACCGTTTGAATTGATATGCGATGCGAGTGATTTTGCAATTGGAGCAATCCTTGGGCAGAAAAGAGACAAGATTTTTCGGGCTATCTATTACTCAAGCAGAACCTTAGATGAAGCTCAAAAAAATTACACAACAACGGAGAATGAGATGCTTGCAGTTGTACATGCATTTGACAAGTTCAAACCATACTTAATTAGGGGCAAGGTCATTGTCTATATAGACTATGAAGCCATTCAGTATCTATTTGCGAAGAAGGATGCCAAACCCAGACTTATTAGATGGATCTTGCTTTTGCAAGAATTTAATTTTGAGATCAGGGACAAAAAGGGATCCGAAAATGTTGTAGCTGATAATTTATCTAGGTTAGAGCAATCTAAAATTCAGCAAGAACAGCCTATTCAAGAGGAGTTTCCAAATGAAACAATAATGAATATTGATGCAAATCTGCCCTGGTTCGCAGACATAGTGAATTACTTAGCATGAGGATTAATACCAAGTGGTTTAACTTATCAACAGAGGAATAAATTCTTTCATAATGTCAACTCGTATTTTTGGGATGACCCTCTGCTGTTTAAGAAGTGTCCAGACCAGATTATAAGAAGGTGCATGCCAGAAGACGAAGTTCAGGAAATTTTGCGTCACTATCATGCTGCAACATATGGAGGCCATTTTGGTGCAAAACGCACAGCAGCAAAGGTGCTGCAATCAGGTTTTTATTAGCCTAATGTGTTTAAAGATAGCTACATGTTTGTAAAAACATGTGACAGATGTCAAAAGGTTGGAAACATTTCAAGAAGGCATGAATTACCTTTGACAAATATTCTAGAAGTGGAAATCTTTGACGTATGGGGTATCAATTTTATGGGACCATTTCCTCCATCTTTTGGGAAGCTATAC
This sequence comes from Firmiana major, assembly GCA_033439115.1. Lineage (NCBI taxonomy): Eukaryota > Viridiplantae > Streptophyta > Magnoliopsida > Malvales > Malvaceae > Firmiana > Firmiana major. The sequence continues at coordinate 20,439,235 of CM065905.1, forward strand.
ATTCTCCTTGCTGTTGATTATGTCTCTAAGTGGGTGGAGGCAATAGCAACACCAACAAATGATGCAAAAATGGTGATTCGATTTCTACACAAGAATATTTTGACAAGGTTTGGTACTCCAAGGGCTATCTTCAGTGATGAAGGCACTCATTTCTGTGACAAAGTCTTTAATGGTTTGATGTCAAAGTATGGAATTCGACATAAAGTAACTCTCGGTTATCATCCGCAGACAAATAGCCAAGCTAAAATTTCAAACCGAGAAGTGAAGTTGATATTGGAGAAAACTGTAAATCTGAATAGAAAAGATTAGGCTAACAAGTTAGATGACACTTTGGGCATATAGAACAGCCTATAAGACTCCAATTGGAATGTCTCCCTATAGGTTAGTATTTGGTAAGGCATGTCATCTACTTGTAGAGCTTGAGCATCGAGCTTACTAGGCCATTAAGATGTAAGACCCGATATTTTCGAGTGCATTTAAAAATGCAAAAGGACTTAATGGTATTCCCGAATACGTGCAAGGGTAAAATGGTCAAAATACCAAAATTCGGTATTAATCGGGACAAGAAAATTTAATTAAAAATATGAGAATGAGAAATCTTGATCAATGATGAAGAAATAATTAAATTTCGGGTTAAATTGATCAAGATATGAATTTATTGGGATAAATCGAAATTCTTGTATTGAAAAATAATCCCGAAAATAATCGAAAAATATACCGAAAAGGTAAAATCTGACTGAGAAAATTATTTACAGATTAAATGAATGAAATATAAATTTTTTTAAGGATATTTATGAATTTTAATATTATTTTATTGAATAAAATAATATTAAAAGTTAATTATAAATAAATAAATAAAATTTAAAAAAAAAGAGGAAAGAAACGAAATCTGGAAGAAAACAGAGAGGAAAAGAGAAGCAAAAACGCGAAACGCGAAGGCCGACTGAGGAACCCACCGGACGAGCCACCACCGACGGCCAAGGGCCCCAGGCGAGGGTCGGCGAAGGTCGGCCGACCTCGGGCGAACCACCAGCGGCCAGGACGCGCCGTGGAGTCGTCGAAAAACGCCGAAAAACGAAGGAGATGCCGCGGGGAAGAAACGTCGATTCGCCGGCGATGGCTGCATTTCGGCCCCAACCGAGGCCCGATTTAGGGAGCCCATGCCATGGCGCGCCGAACGGCACCGGAATGGCACCGGGAACCGGCCGGACGGCGCCGACACGACCAAAGGATAATTGGACCGGCTGAACCGGACTGAATCGGCCGAACCGGACCCGAGCTGAACCGACGGTCTGAACCGGGTTGAACCGGACCGGACCGGTTCAGCCAAAAAGAGAGGGAAAAAAAGGAAGAAAAAGGGAAAAAGAAAAAGAGAAAAAATTGAGAAAAATTCCAGTGATGCAATCGAGCTTCGGGTAAGTCGGTAAGCGGTCAAATTGACCGATTTAATTTTTGAAATATTTAATTTGATAAATAATCGACTGAAAGTTTACCCGAAAATATATTTAATTGTGTAGCTCGACAATTGGCATCAACCGAGAGCTCGAGACAGCCTCGATTCACATACTATCATGGAATCTCGGGTAAGTAACCCTTATTTACGACAATTTTGCATCGTTATGCGTGATTGATATTTAACGCAAAAATTACGGATTTAATTTCCGCATAAATGAATTAAATTCTGAAAAAATGGATAAATTGTCGTAAATATTAAATTGATATATCCAAAAATTTAGAACGAGGCTAAATAAATTACTGATGGGCCCAATGAGCCCAATAGGCCTCGATAAATTGTGGTAAACGGGCTTAAGGACGATTATGGCCCATTATGGTGAAATCGGGCCCAATATGGGTAAACGGGCCCAATGATTTAAATTAAGCCCAGAAAAATATGAAATACATTAAATTGTATTGTATTTGACCTGATGAATGTGTATCCGCAGTTCCGAAGATTGGATTTGGAGCAAATCGGACTGCGTGACGAGACATCGGTGTAAAGGTCAGACTGTACAGAAAATGAGGTAAGGGAATTGTGTGAGTAGCTAGAGGTAGCTACGCGTATTTTAATAGTGTTCTGTACACTGAATATGTATGTATGCCTTGATGATGTATAAAGATCCTAAAAGTGGTTTAAATAATTTTGAGGATCGAAATAGGTGAAAAGACTATTTTACCCCTATTGAGGGAAGTTCACCTAAGGATGGTGAAAGCATGACATGCATGAAATGCATGATTTAAGGAATATTTCGAATTAAAGATTTGATTGGTTTTAATCAAAGTAAATCGATAGATTGGCCAATAATTGCATAAGTTTTCCAAATTAACACTACGTAGGTGTTATTAATATTTAAATGAAATTTCTTTGGAAAAGAGGCCAACTATCAAGTTTATATGGAAACAGATAGTGCCGACACGTAGTTCGCACTATATCTGCGTTTGTGAATGTGCATAAATGTGCTTGAGCGCTTGCTCGCACCGACTTGTGACATCATATGCATGAAATGTGCTAGAGCATGGTGCTCGCACTGATTTTTAATATTGTGAAATGAGAGCTGCTGGAGCCTAGCTCGCACTCTGTTTTGACATGTTTTGACATGTTTTGATTTGTTTTGACGTGGTATGCATAAAATAGTGCTGGAGCGATTACTCGCACTACTTTTAATGATTTGACATGCATGAGAGATGCTGGAGCTTAGCTCGCATCCTGTTTTGATTTAATTATGCATAAAAGCCGTGCTGGAGTGTAACTCGCACGAGATTTGATTTAGTTATGCATAAAGCCGTGCTGGAGTATAACTCGCACGAGATTTGATTTACTTGAGCATTCATTTGTGCTGGAGCGTTGCTCGCACAAAGTTTTATATGGTTTTCATAATTCATTTGAATGCCGTATTGGAGTTTTTCTCGTACGAGGTTTTCACTGAATTTATATACATATCCGTACTAGAGCATTGCTCGTACGTGGAATTTACATGAAATTATAATCAGTTTAAGTCGTACTGGAGCGCTGCTCGTATGCAGATTTCACTGATTTTTATGAAACCGTGCTAGAGCTTCGCTCGCACGAGATTTTCTGATATCATGAATATGCATGGAGCCGTGCTTGAGCTTCGCTCGCACAGGGATTTATATTACATGCATATAGCCGTGTTGGAGCCTCCTGTAGACTGTGTGTCACAGTGAGATAATATGCTCACACGTGCATTCTGAGACAGATGATATGGGTGGATAAGACCTATTACAGGCACCCCTGACTGAGCTTGGGTTCATGGAGTACTTTGTACCGTGTATGTCACGCGGAGTACGCTGTACCGTGGGGATTGTTGGAGTGGAGTGGCATTAGCCACGAGGCAGCAAGCCTTGCCCTCGCAATCCTGGTGTTATGCTGTTCTGGCGGGTAGGACGACCCACCTCCCGTTTCAGGTGTGATACCCCGCACACTAGGTACCGTGTTGCCAGGGATCACTAGGATATGGCCATAGTCCTCGATGTTACTGTTAATTACCTGATTGTCTCACATGATATAACTTGTGGTCTGTTAGACCAGGGTAGACCCGAAGGAGGGGTCAGGCCCCCGATTTGATGAATTTATGATTTCATATGATTTTATGATATGTGACCCTGAAAGAAGGGTGGTTTTATAACCGGAGTTTTATAATGAATTTTATTGAATTATTTTATGAGATGGACCCGGAAGGGTTAGTTTTAACTGCAGTTTTAATGTTTTGATTTAAATACAGTAGCATGTGAAGTTTTCCATGCTTTCATTTGAAATCCATGTTTTGTCTTACATGGCATAAAAGACTGCATGATCTTGATCTAATTCATGCTTAATATGATTTAATGATGTCACATAAAATGCTTTGAATGCATGAGTTACATGATTTATATATGCACAAATAGTTTTGGATGAACTATGGCATTGAATATGCATGACTTTGTGCTTGATGATTTTAATGAAAAGAAATGGATTTAAGGGCATGGCATTATGAGCATGTAGATAGTGGAGCTATCTACTTACTTGCATAATTGCCTTACTGAGCGTGTGGTTTGCTCACCCCCCTTATTTTTCCATCTTTTCAGAGCACTTGTAATAATTATTGAGCGGCTGAGGACTTGCATGCTTAATATCTGCTGCTTGCTGCTTCCCATCGAGAGACAGGTATACACATTTGTATGGTTTTGTATCTAATATGTAATGCACAGTACTGTAAATGGATATGATGTCGGGGATGTAGAGTCATGTAAATACCATTGGGTATGTGTTTATTTAAAGTCAAAAGGATAGTAGACTCTGATATATGATTATGGGAATGAAATGTTAAATAGTGTGAGGTGACTAACACCGAATCATAGCCCAACTGTGTTGTAGGATGGTCACGACGAGAGAAAGGTAAGAATTAAATAATAAATGAAAAAGCGAAAAATTTACTCTGATTTTTAGGTAATTCGGGTCGTGACATAAGAAGCTCAATTTTGACTATGACAAGGCTGGAACAAATCGGTTACTCCAATTGAATGAGCTTGATGAGCTGAGGAATGAGTTCTATAACAATGCAAGGATTTATAAGGATAAGACCAAGAGATGGCATGACAAGATGATAATGAGACGAGAATTCAGTCGTGGACAGCAAGTTCTATTGTATAATTCACGGTTCAAATTATTTCCTGGCAAGTTGAAGTTAAGGTGGTCGGACCGTTTGTGATACACCAAGTTTTCCCATATGGAGTAATTGAGCTGAAGAAATTGGATGGGAGCTTGTTCAAGGTCAATGGGCAGCATTTGAAGCATTATTATGGATATGGGGTGCATAAATTAGAAAGCATTCCCCTTGGTGAACCGAATTGAGGAAACTGGAAGAAGTCTGGCTGAAGACTTAAAATTTAGCCCTTTTGGGAGGCAACCCAATTTTTGTTTTTAGGATTTTTATTTTTTTAATTTCTTTTTATTTTTATTTGATTTTAGTAGTGTGTTTTTATTTGTATTTTTAATTTATTTGATCAGGTTGTGTTTTATTTTACAGGCATATGCATAAGAAGAGCACTGTTTGGAAGTTTAATTGTCATGATTTTTCAAGAAAGAATGCATGGGTGCGTGAATGATGAACAAAAAAGAAAACAATTTTTTCTAAGGACTTTGGTAACTTAAGGGTGGACGACCAAGTCAAGGAAAGAAAAGAAAATGATTTTCTAGCAACTAAGTTGGAAGACAAAAATTTTTAATTGAAGAAGTGAGAGCCGAATGATGTACGGGATGGTAAGAGAAAGAAAGTCAAGAGTAAGAAAAAGTATCAGAAGGAATTCTATCAAAGAAAGAAACAGATGTTTACAATATTCAAAGGATGGGGTGAGTGGAATATACATGGCAAGGTTTTATTGGAGGATGGATTACCTTATCTTTTCAACCCCACTTGCTATTCGGCTAAGGAAATAACCCTACCCACACAATTAGAAAGGGGCGGTCGAATCTCTCACACACTTAGACTCTCTCTTTTTCTGGTTATTTCATTTTTCTTTGTTCTCTTGAAAGTACACAAACAAACCCCACAACCATTATTTTTCTCTCTTCCGATATTGTTGTTTTGTGCTGATTTGGTAGTTTCTCCAACGAATTCTCATGGGTTAGATCTCTTGGTGGTCTCGAAACCTTTAGGGGAAAGAAGAAAGTGTTTTCTTGTCGGATTGTTTAGGTGATAAAGACGTAAAGTGGTCCAAATCAATCCTACGTGGCTTCAATTTTGGGTATTTTTCTTCATTCTACAGTAGTTTTCGATCCTCTAGAGGCCATCCTTTTGGCTTTTACAACTTGGATTTGTGAAGCCCTTCTCGGTTTGTTTGATCTTTGTTGGAGTAATTTGGGTTGTGAAGAGATTTCTGGGTTTTGTTTTGTTTGTTCGTCCGATTTGGTCTTGCTGTAAAATTGTACTTGTTGATTTGTGAACTGGTGGATAATGGCACCTAAAGCCTGAGCCAGACGAACCTTGGAGAGATCTAGTCAAGTCACTAATAGTTCAGCCCCATCTCTACAAAGGGAAGAGCCTGTAGTAACCGATTATGATCCCTCTCGGTTTGTGAATAGTCAGGCAGTAGAAAATTTTAAGAAAATCATGGATAAAAACATGATTAGTGAGAGGAGCTTTAGGCCTGACATTGGTGGTTGGGATATGTATTCTGAGTATCTGAGGGATTTCGGTTTGTTAAAATTAGTAGGGCAATCAGAAGATGCTATCCTTGATGTGGTCCGTGAATTTTATGCGAATGCCATGGAGAGCACTGATTCTACTTCAGAAGTTAGGGGTGTTCTTGTTCCCTACAATGCGAATGCTATTAATTTGTATCTGGACCTTCCGCAAGGGATGCAAGATGAGTACGCCAATTATGTAGCTAGACACTAATTATGATGAGCTGGTCCGTGTCATTAATGAATTGACAGTCCTATACACCCATTGGCAAAAGAGGCTGGAAGCGAAATCCATGGCGTTCCCGTCTAACCGACTGCAATACGGTCTTCATGAATGGTATGATTTTATCTGTTCTAGAATCATGCCTACCACCCATAAAAGTAGTGTCGATGTGGATAGAGTAGCTCTACTTTATTATATTATGACTGGAAAAATTGTTGCTTTTGGAGCTATTATTTTTCGGTCCATGCAAGAGTTCATACGTAGAGAGAATAGAAGGGGTTTACCTCACCCTTCGTTGGTTTGTGGACTCTGTAAGAAGTATGGAGTGTATTGGACTGAACTTGAACCAAGATTGGCAATGAAATCTGCTATCACCTTCAAAAATCCATGAGTACCTTTGATTCAGTGAGAAGCTGCTACTCCTGTTGCACCACCACGACCTTCTGTTGGCACTTCTACTGGCCCATCAGCTGCACCTTCTACCACTCCAGTTTCCATTAAGACTTTTCTTCATGAGATTAAAGAATTGAGGATGGAGGTTCGATATAATGACCGAGATTATCGGACATTCTTTACATATGTTACCAATTACAATCGATCATTGGTACAATACCTCAATCTGAGGGGTCATCAAGGAGAGGTGGAATTTCCCTTACCACCAGAATGGTGTATGCCACAGCAGGGAGATGCAGCTGTTGATGATGATGAGATGGAAGAAGATGCACCAGAGGACACTGATGCTGAGGTCGGCTTTGAAAAGGATGATGACAGCTAGACTACCCCCAGGGAAGTCCTCTTTGACACTTTTTCCTATCTTTTCATTGAGGACAACGAAAGTTTTAAGTTTGGGGGAGTTATGTTTATGCTTTGTGTGGTTATGCTGGCTGTGCTTTGTGTGCCTGTTTAAATATTTTTAGTAGTTGTTATTTGTTTCGTGTTTATATGCTTGTGTGACAATTACACTCGGTCTTAAAGGTTAGTTTTCTAGATTGTGGCCGAAGATGGATATTGCAAGGAAGTATCAAATTTTGCTTAAATGGATGATTTTAATGTTTGAGCATTGGTATATGGATAGAAAGCTTCACTTGAATCTTTTCACTTAAATTTATGCACCAATCATATTCAGTCTATGTACTTATTGTGTTAACTTGTGAAACCAAAAAGACTCTAGAACTTGATTATTTACTACTTGAGGCGAAATTGATAGACCATGCATAATTAGAAAAATGATCTAGGCCATTTTTGTTTTGAGATTGAGCCTTTCAAGCCTACCTAATTATATTAATCCTTTGGAAAACCCTTTGAGCCTAATTTTTCCATTTTATTGTTATCTAACCATATTACAAGTCATAGACTAATTGTTTGATTATCATATTCTTTTGGTCCCTGACTTGAAGTGCTATTAATCATTTTTTGGATTGGGGGATGAGCTCAAAAGAAAATAGGGGTGGTTTGTGTTTATATATATTTTAAAAAAAAGTTTGTTCTCGGGTTTTGATGTAAATTAAGTGTCATATTCAAGTTACAAGTAGTGAAAAATCTTAAGTTTAGGGGTATGACACTGTAAAAAAAAAATAAAAAAGGGAAGAAATCAAACTCGAGAATGAATGAAGTTGGGAAGTGATTCATGAGCTCAAAACAAATTAAGTCTAAAGGTGATTATAGTGCTTTAGGTGGATTGAACTTCATGTTATATCCTTTATCCCACCTAAACCCGAGCCTTACGTTACAACCATTGAAAAGTCCTTTTGATTATTGGTTATGCATGAGTCTTTATTAGTGGAGAGTAGTAGTTAATTCAAGCATATGAAGTCTTGTGTTTAATTCTTATTTAGGTTTTGCATTAACACTTGAATGCATGAATTTGAGTAAATGATTGTACACACACACACAAGTGGAAAGTGAAGAGTGAAGGGGGATTGGTTTGTTTTGGTTGGCTTGAACAATGTAAATCTGAAATTTATCTTAAGTTAAGAACCTTGTGAATTCTTGAGGAAAATCCCAATTTACTATAACAAGCATGTGAGCTGAGTATGGTTGAGAGTCTTTATTTGTTTTGTGTCTAGTATGTCTTTGCTTGAGGACAAGCAAATTTCTAAGTTTGGAGGTATTTGTTAGTACTGAATTTTATATATGTTTAAGACCCTTTTTACTTAGTTATTTGATTTGTTCTTTGCAAAATTAGGTATGTTTTATGTGTTTTGTGCACTTGTGCAGGAAAAAGAACAATTTGGAGAAGTTAAGGCTTTTGGAGCGGTTCTGATGATTTCGTGAAGAATTGAAGTTACAGGGTGCTGATCGTGATTTATGCTGCAGCAATAGAAGAAACTGGATAGTGCAGAGTAGATTTGCGGAATTAATACCATTGTCGCAGCATAGAAGTCTGATTAGGGCAACACTGTTTTGCCACGTGGCCTTCCGCGTTTTAGGAAACCTTATAAATAGTCTTTTTATCAGAATTTCGAAAGAGGCTGCGGCTGAAGACTTCAAGATTAATTTAGCTCCATTGAAACTCTATCTTTTTCACCAATTTTGTTCTTGGGATGTTAAATTGGATTTCTTGAATGTTTATTATGATGTCTAGGAACTAAACTCCTTTTTCCTAGAATCGATGTAACCAACTTTAGGCAGATTGCAATTACTTTGTGATGTTGTTTGGATGATTTCAATTATGTTTATTTAATCTACTTGTTCTTAATACTTTAGTTGATTGGCCACCAATTAGATGAATTAGTATAAGAATCCGGCACTCGGGAGAGGGGATTGTTTATATGCACAAGGGTAGATTAACATAGGACATTGTTGAATCGGGAGGTTGACAATTCTTATGAGCCATAGAGAAATGGATTACTATCGCTTAATGAACCCTATTATTTGATTCTGAATCGAGAGGTTAGGATTAGGTAAATTGGGTATGACTGTTTAAAACTCAAGAGAGATAAACAGGATATAGTTTCGACTATAAACAATTTGAAATCAAAAGAACAATTGATCAAAGGAATTGTATGAACCCTAGTTAGGTGAAATCGATTTCTAGGAATATTTTGCTATTGATATTTTCATTCGTAATTATTGTGATTTGCTTTAATTAATTTTTTCTGTAGTTAACAGTTATAATAGTAAATAGGATTTTAACCAACATTCATTAATTTTCTAAATAAAGCTCAAGGTTGTTGATTACAGTGATTAACGGTAGACACAGTTCTCTGTGGGACGATACTCATATTTACTCTATACTCGAAAACTGACCTGTGCATTTGTAGTAGTGTTCTATTTAGGACAACAATCACTGACTATGGCTATATGTCGTGGATATTAGATTGCCAAAAATTTCATGCTTGTCTTATACAAAAAAATTGAGAAATGATTTGTGAAAAGCAAAGAGAGTTTGTGATTTGATAAATCTCTCGATTTGAATGCTCGTATAGCACTGTTTATAACATGTTTTCAAATGGGAATATCATATACATGTTTTCATGAAAATGCTTATATGAGAAATGAATGTTTGAGTGCATTTTCTAGTAATATTTCCATTTACATTGAAACATGGTTTTGTTTATGCATGCATGGGCTATGTAGATAGTACAGTATCTACCTGTTAGCATCTATTTCCTTACTGAGCTATGGTTTGCTCATCCCACTAATTTTCCCCCTCCAGATACTGAGAAGTAAGGCAGTGCGGTGGTCTCTAGATCTTTTTATGTTGGACAGCTCCCACTAGTTGCAAAGGTATAAGATTTGTATACACATAAGTCTTTTGTATCTAGTATAAGGTATCGCATAGTTACAAATAGAGAATGTAAACAGTGGTATGGGGGATGTTTTGTAAAGATATTATTATACAATTAATCTTATATATTTACACACACCTGGGAGTGTGAATTTAAGTTTAAATATTTTCACTGTAAATGAATGAAATTTTAGTAATTGCATCGTCTCACAGCCCAATTGTAGTAGCATAAGTATGGATAAAGGGCACCCGAAAGTGGGGTGTGACAGATTTGGTATCAAAGCTTGGTTGGTCTGATGTGATCGATGTTTAGGACTAAGAAAACATACATCCCCAAGATACTGTGAGATATTTAGATACAAATGTGTATACGGAGCTGGTAGTAAATAAAAAGTTTGTTATAAATGCAGGAAGTTATCAGGCTTGTAAGATATGCCTGAGAGACACCGCAAGAGGGGAGAGAACTCGTGAGCTCAAGGGCAGAATGACAGGACTAAGAAGCACAGTAGATCGTCCTCCAATCATGAGCCTCAGGAACAGATAGAGGCTTCTGATCCTCGGATAGCCCGATTAGAGGAAGACATGTGCACTATGATGACCATGATGGGTCAGATTATGACTAGGTTTGAGGGTACACCTGGTACAGCGGGACAGGCTGCACCTAATCCCCCAGCAGTTGCACTTGAACCTAAGAATGTTGCACCTGCACAACTTGAACCGGTTAGGCCACGATATCCCCATATTCAATGAGTACCTCCTCCAGCAGCCCCACAGTAATGTGATGATGATGATTTGGGGTATGGTTATGACTGTGATATGGAGAGGTTAAGGCATTTCATGGATTTCAAGCCTCTTTCTTTTAGCAGGGTAAAGGATTCGGCAGTGGCTGAGGACTGGATCAGTCAGATGGAGAAGTTGTTTGACTTTTGTAGATGTTTGGCTACGGAGAGAGTAGCACTTGTGACCTTTGTACTGAGAGGCGAAGCAGAGCACTGGTGGAAGTCCACCAGGCCTATGTTGAGAGCTCAGGGTATGGCTATCACATGGGATATGTTTTTGGGTGCTTTCAGAGAGCAATACATCCCAGATACCGATCGACGTAGGTTGCAGATGAAATTTTTGAACCAGACTCTAGGGAATCGAACAATTGATGAGTACGAGTCACGATTCACCTCACTAGGCCGATATGACCTAGACTCTATCAGGAGTGAAGCTATCAGGGTCCACAGATTTATGGATGGACTAAAGCCTTTGGTTCAAGTTAAGTTGGCCCCGTTTAATGTCACTACATATAGAGAGGCTGTGCGACGGGCCCAATTGTGTGAGTCGGATTATGACTTGCAGATTTTTTAGTTCAATTGGGGTAAGGACAGGGGTCCGAGGAAGCTGGGAGATGGCAATAGTGCCAAATTTGGTCGGAGATTTATGAGTAAGCGTCGGAGAGAGGCAGATGAGTTACAGAAAAAGTCTGCTAAACCTTTTATGCCTCCAACTCAGACACCATCTAGAGGTATAGTGATTGGTGGACCCCGACTGACTACTGATCAGTGCAGAATATGCGGTCGATATCATGGTGGTAGGCCCTATCATCTTCAGGGTACACTATGCTTCAGATGTGGCAAGTTCGGACATTATGCAAAGGAATGTCCAGAGGCAGTTGAGGTACCAGAGAGAGTTCCCACAGTTACACCTCCTGCAAGGAAGAGAGCCACAACTGAAGAAAAAGGGAAGCAAGTTCTGGGTCAAGGCAGGGTATATGCGATAGACCAGGTATCAACAGATACCTCTTCTGAGGTGATAAAAGGTACAATCTTAATTTATAACTTAGAAGCTATAGCTTTGTTTGATTCTGGTGCTACGCATTCTTTCATATCACCTGCATGTGCATCAAAGTTAATAGGATTTGTAGAACACACACACCTAAATAGGACTTTATAAATAAGTACTGCAATGAGGGTTAGTCAATTAGCTGAACAAGTGTATAGAGATTGTAAGGTGAGGGTAGGAGATAAGTGTGCGACAGTCAACTTGATCTTGTTGAATATGTATGACGTTGATGTAATCTTGAGAATGAATTAGTTAGCTACCAATCATGCTGTCTTAGATTGCCACACTAAGTCTATGACATTTTCTCTACCCGAAGAATGTGTTGTAAGATTTTAGAGAAGTAATAAAATCTTAAATTTTGTGACCAGAACAGTACATTGGTATAAAATGACATGAATGTTGTTTTGAAGGTTTTATTGCTTATGTGGTGGATTTGGACAAACACATCCGAAAATGGATAACATTCCTGTGGTTAGAGAATTTTCTAATGTCTTTCCAGCGACCTACCGGGACTGCCACCGGATAGAGAAATGGAATTCGGTATAGATTTGACACCTGAAACCGAGCTAATATCTAAATCACCATATAGGATGGCTCCAGTTAAGCTAGAGGAGTTAAGGAAGCAGTTGCAAGATATGCTAAATAAGGAGTTTATAAGACCGAGCGTCTCACCATGGGGAGCTCTGGTATTGTTTGTAAAGAAGAGAGATGGGAGCCTCAAGTTGTGTATCGATTATCAGATGTTGAACAAGGCTACCATAAAGAATAAGTACCCCTTACCGCACATTGACGATTTATTGGATCAGCTTCGGGGAGCGCAGATCTTTTCCAAGATATATCTGAGGTCTGGGTATTATCAATTGAAGATTTGGAAGGAGGATGTGCCCAAGACAGCTTTTCGCACCCGCTATGGTCATTACGAATTCCTAGTGATGCCTTTCGGGTTGACGAATGCATCGGCAGCTTTTATGGCTCTAATGAATGAGATATTCAAGCCATACCTGGACCATTTCGTGATCGTTTTCATTGACGATATATTGGTGTATTCAAGGTCCAAGGAAGATCATGAACAGCACTTAAGGATTGTTTTACAAACCCTCCGAGAGAGAAGGTTGTATGCCAAACTTAGTAAATATGACTTTTGGCTAGAACAGATTTCTTTTCTGGGCCATGTTGTATCAAAGGATGGGGTGTCAGTAGATCCATCCAAGATTGAGACAGTTGTTTAGTGGAAACAGCCCAGGACAGTCACAGAGATTAGGAGTTTTCTGGGTTTGGCAGGTTACTACAGGAGATTTATAGAGGGTTTTTCTAGACTGGCTGCTCTGTTGACACGTCTTACTAGAAAAAATGTGGAGTTTACATGGGATGAAGGTTGTGAGAATAGTTTTCAGGAACTTAAGCGCAGATTAACCACCGCGCCAGTTCTTATCATCCCTAACAGCTTAGGGAACTATTCTGTTTATACGAATGCTTCACATTAAGGGCTAGGATGTATTTTGATGCAGGATGGAAGGGTAGTAGCTTATGGATCTAGACAGCTAAAAGATCATGAGAAGAACTACCCCACTCACGATTTAGAGTTAGTGGTCGTAGTATTTGCATTGAAGATATGGCGCCACTACTTGTATGGTGAGAGATTTCAGATCTTTACGAATCATAAGAGTTTAAAGTATCTATTCTCATAGAAAGAGTTAAATATGAGACAGAGAAGGTGGTTAGAACTCCTCAAAAACTACGATTGTGAAATTTTATACCACCCGGGAAGGCAAATGTGGTTGCCGATGGATTGAGTAGAAAGAGTCTCAGGTTGGTATCACATATGATGGTTAGAGAACACGAGTTGTTGGAACAATTGACGAACCTTAGTCTGGATATGACCCTACATGAGATTGGCATCTATGGGATTATTGCTAGCTTGAAATTAGAACCGGAGTTAATTGAGAGAATCTGGTAAGCTCAACAGATTGATCAATGGTGCATTGATGTTATTAGCTAAATCCAGAAGGGTAAGGGTACGAAATTTGTATTGAGTTCAGATGGAGTACTAAGGTTTGGGAATAGAATATGTGTTCCTAAGGATTCGGAGCTGAGGAAGTTGATATTATCAGAGGCTCACTCATCGAGATATACAGTACACCCGGGGAGTAGTAAAATGTACCTAAATCTCTGGAAGGTATATCGGTGGTCTGGAATGAAAAGAGACATAGCTGAGTATGTCACTAGATGTCTCATCTGTCAGCAGGTAAAGGTTGAGCATCAGAAACCAGGAGGATTATTACAACCCCTACCGATACCGACATGGAAGTGAGAGCACGTCACCATGGACTTTGTGATGGGGTTACCGAGAACCCGTAAGAACCATGATGTTATATGGGTTATAGTAGATCGGTTAACGAAATCGACACACTTCTTAGCCATGAGATCTACAGATACCTTGAGTGCATTGGCGAACCTGTATGTACGGGAGATAGTGAGATTGCATGGAGTCCCAGTGAGTGTTGTTTCTGATCGGGATGCCCACTTCACTTCCTACTTTTTGGGACATTTTCAGGAAGCGATGGGGACCCAATTGAGCTTTAGCACTACTTTTCATCCTCAGACAGATGGTCAGTCAGAAAGGGCTAAACAGACCCTGGAGGATATGTTAAGAGCGTGTGTGCTGGATTGTAGAGGCTCATGGGACGATCACTTGCTATTGATTGAGTTCGCCTACTATAACAGTTATAACTCAAGTATTGGTATGGCCCCTTATGATGCACTATACGGTCGTAGATGCCGATCACCCATTGGATGGGAAGAGGTTGGTGACAGACAGTTGCTCGCTCCCGATTTGGTTAAACAAGCCTCTGATGATGTTCAGGTAATATGTGAGAGGTTGCGAACGGCTCAAATTCGACAAAAGAGCTATGCTGACAGGAGACGGAGACCACTTGAGTTTGATGTGGGGGAGTCCGTATTTTTTAGAGTATCTCCTTCTAAGGGAATAATGAGGTTCGGGAAGAAAGAAAAACTAAGTCCTCGTTATATTGGTCCCTTCGAGATCTTGGATAGAGTGGGAGATGGAGCATATAGACTAGCCTTACCATCGGAGCTAGCAGAAGTCCACAATGTCTTCCATGTTTCTATGCTTCAAAAGTATTATCCGGATCCAACACATGTAATTAGCTATGAGCCATTAGAGCTTGAGGACATGTCGTATGTGGAGGAACCGACCCGGATATTGGATAGAAAAGAGAAGGTGTTGCGGAACAAGACGATTCCATTGGTTAAGGTTTTATGGCAACATCATACATCGGAAGAAGCCACATGGGAGTTAGAGGATCTAATGAAAGAGAAATATCCCCAACTTTTCAAGAAATAGACTTGGTTCAATTTGGAGGACCAAATTTTCTAACTGGGGGAGAATGTGAGACCCCGTATAGGTTTAACCTTATACATATGTAAATGAATTCACGAAGTATTGTAATGTATCAGTAATGTGAAGCATATGTGATGTAAAGTCCATAAGATTAATGTACACACTTGTAATAAGAGTTGTGATGTGCATACAAGCTGCATTAAGTATGAATATGAAGAAATGGACTTCGATATATGATGAATGTGAGTGGAATAAAAAATGAGTAGTGTGGTAAAATGGAAGGGGTATTTGCATGAGTGTACACTTCCATTTAGCTTACATTATACACCTTTGGTTATACAAGGATCACAAGCAAGTTTTAATGTGTATAAAGTATGAATGAAAGTCATTTTCAAGTCTCAAAGATGATTGGATGAGAAAATGACCATAATAACAAATTAAGGATATTTTGAGTGAAGTTACTGCAAAAAATTGCAGTAAAAATCTGGAAATATGAATGACAGATCGATCTCATAGGATGAGAGATCGATCTGGAAGAGCAAAAATGATCTTATTTTGAGCTATGGAGCAGGACAGATCGATCTCCAATGGAGCCAGATCGATCTGCTAAGCATTCTGTAATGAGAAGATCGATTCTTAAGGCAAGCAGATCGATCTCCTTAACTCTCTGTTTGAGACAGATCGATCTCAAGACTCAACAGATCGATCTCCTTAAGGGTTCTATAAAGAGCAGATTGATCTCTAAGAAGGAATTTGCCTGCAAACAGATCGATCTCATCATGAAAGAAGATCGATCTTGTAGTGGTTGCGTTCGGTAAAAAAGACTACCAAACCTTGCAGAGATCGATCTCTACAAGGGCCAGATCGATCTCATGTCTTTGAATCTATAAAAAGGGGGACGAGATTGGACTGAAAACTCAGATTTTCCCTCCCACCAAACCTCGTCTGCCATTTTCTCTCAAGACCCAAGCTTTCTCACTCTAAAGATCACTACATTCCAGCCAGTTTTGGAAGAAGCTCAAGAAGGGAAAGTTGTTCCTTGAGGCAAGGAGAACAACATACCCAAAAATCTCACATTGGTGTGACCAAGAGAAGAAGTTGTGACTACCACAAGTTTGACTAAGTAAAGGGGTAAGCTCTTCAACCTTCAAGCTTCTAAATATGGTTTCTAGATATTTGTGGGTTGAATGATATGTGAAATGTTGATAGGAATGATGAATGCAGTGATGGGTGAGTAATATTAACGGAGATTTATAATGAGGAAATACATGGAAAAGTGATGGAAAGCTTAAGAGATGGTAAAATAATATTTGTAGAAGAGTGAAATATGACTTAAGGGTTTGAGGAGTATGAATAGACAAATAAGTGAAATGTGTATGTTTAGAGGATGAAACAGAAAATAACTTGATGATTTATATGTGTAGCTTGGAATACGTGAAACACGATTAACCCGGATCGTGAACGGAGTAAACGTGACAGAGGAAATACGAGCGCGATTCGAGGTAAGGGACTGTGTGTTAGCGATAGAGGTATTTGTACGTATTTTACTGCAATTTGAGTAGTTACGATGCTAGAAATATTATGTTTAGCTATTGAGTTATGGAAATCTATGTGAAAGTACGAAAAGTATTAAATATACATATATATTGTGAAAATGGGATGTGAGAAGGAAAAACAGTCTGACATGCATGATTTTAATGATTTTACATCTATGTATGATGTATTAATGTTTTCTCATCCATAAACTGATTTTGAGATTGAGAAATGATAATAGGTAGGCTGGCTAATTTTACATGTTTAGCATGGGACGACATGCTACGTAAATATACATGTTTTGAGTTTTTAAAAGAGAAAATAGCCATCTATCGGATTTGAGACGAGATTTGGTGTTGGAGCTCTAGCTCACACCGTTTTAATGACTTTGACTATGTTGGAGTTTCACTCGCATACGTCTACATATTTTGATTAACCATGCTGAGCGTGACTCGCACGTAGATTTATAATGATAATGTGCTGGAGTGTTAGCTCGCACATGTTTCTATGCTTTTGATGTGTCATGCTGGAGTTTAACTCGCACGATGGTTTTGAGAAAAGTATTGGAGCATTGCTCGCACTCATTTTCACTGAGTTGAGGTAAACCTAGGGGTCTAGGACCTAAGGGGATGCTAGCCGACGGCTCTGGAACAAGCTGGGCCTTAACAATAAATTGTACCGCACTGGAGTCTTGAGATGACTGTGTGCCACGCTGATTGCTCACTTGGTATATGAGACATGGTTCAAGATGAAATGTCAATTGGAGTTGGTAGATGGACTTGGGTCCTCGATCGTACGTTGAACTGTGTGGTTATCCATTGGTATACTATGTACCGTGCTGGGTGCACGCGAGTATGAGTATCGCGTAGATGACACATGTCGTACCTTATACCGTGAGTATATGAGGAGATGAGGTTGATTGAGATGAGCCAAATGGTAGGACTGACCCCTCCCCCTTTAGGCGAAGTGATGCCCTGAACACACCTGATCAGTGAGGCCAAGGATCACTAACTATGGCCATATGCCATGGATATTAGATTACCGAAAATTCCATGCCTATCTCAGAGATACAAAAACATTGAGAAATGATTTGAGAAAAGCAAAGAGAGTTTGTGATTTGATAAATCTCTCGATTTAAATGCTCGTGCTATGATAGCACTGTTTATGACATGTTTTCAAATGGGAATATCGTATACATGTTTTCATGAAAATGCTTATATGAGAAATGAATGTTTGAGTGCATTTTCTAGTAATATTTCCATTTACATTGAAACATGATTTTTGTTGAGTCAATATATTTTGAAATGACAAAACAAGTAAATTCAATAATATAAAAATGATTTAAAACATGTTTAGAGGTTATAAGTACCAGAAACTAAGTATTTAAGGATGAGAGATCGATCTGGTGAGATGAGAGATCGATCTCCTGGGTTTTCTAGTATGAGAGATCGATCTCATGAGAATAAGAGATCGATCTGCTAAAAGAATGAAATCTCAAAGAAACTGTATAGGATGATGAGGAAGCAAAGATCGATCTGAAAGGGTTATAAGATCGATCTGATTATTACAGAATGTCTGTGAGATCGATCTGGTCTAGAAAGAGATCGATCTCCAAAGGGTAAAGGTAGTAAATCGATCTGTAGATCGATCTCCTCAAAGTCAGAAAGTTAAGGAGATCGATCTAGGGTGTTTAGAGATCGATCTCCTCTCTACGAGAATACTTGCTAGATCAATCTAGAGATCGATCTTGCCTCAAACAAAGAGATTGGAAGATCGATCTGCTGGTTCGACAGATCGATCTTCACTAACATTTTCAAATTGTAAGATCAATCTCTACAAATATGAGATCGATCTCCATGCTTCAAGTTGCTTTGTAATCGCAGGAAATTAAACTAAGAGATCGATTTGGTCATAATGGGAGATCAATCTGGCACTCTACTGGAGGTTCTCAACGGCTCTTTCTGCAAAATCTTTAACGGGAAAAACAGTATTAAATGCTCCAACTACTAATCCTGCTGTATAAAATCAAGCATTGAAGACACTGGAAAATAAGACACTATTGCTGTAAATTCTGTATATTCTCAAGAATTTCATTCTAACATTCTCTTTGTCTTCAAACATCATTTATTGATATTGTTGTAAAAATATTTGTATAAGCTATTTTTATCCTACCCTCAAAAGAAAGCCTCACGTTGTATTCATCCTTAAATTAAGAGAGAAGATGAGAGTTCCTCTGTGAGTTAACTTTGTAAAGGGTGAATATTTCTCTGTATAAAAAGGGTAGAGAGGTTATTCCTTAACCTGTAAAAGGGAATGTGTAACATCCATTGATAGAGTGAAAGAAAGCTCTTGACAAGGAGGTCAAGAAGAGAGGACGTAGGCAAGAGATTGACCGAACCTCTATAAACTACTGAGTTTGCTATTTCCTTCCCTTATCTTCTTTCAATTTATTGCGTTACATTATATTGATTATTCGTTATTTTCAATTAGATCTAATTAAGTTTAAATTAGTCATTAACTTTAGAAAACCGATTCACCCCCCTCTCGGTAGAGCCAACAATTGGTATCAGAGCAAGGACTCTTTGATCATAAAGGAATAACTTTCTAAGAGTTAAAAATGATCTAATGGCTCACAACAATTTAGCAACCAATCTAGTAGGAGAGGGGCATTCTACAGTTAGGCCTCCTATGTTCCATGGTGAACATTATGCTTATTAGAAAACTAGGATGATGTTTTTCATTCAAGCAAATGATTATGAGTATGGAGGATTATAACTAAAGGACCTCAAATCCCAACTAAAAGAATAGAGGGATGAGATATCCCTAAAGAAGAAGATGAGTGGGATTCAAATGATGTAAAATGTGCTCAGCTAAATGCAAAGGCCATGCACACCTTATTTTGGCTTTAGGGCCAAATAAGTATAATAGAGTCTCCGGTTGTGACAATGCCAAACAAATATGGGACAAATTGACAATAACTCATGAAGGCACAACTCAAGTAAAGGAAATTAAGGTAGGAATGCTCACACATGATTATGAGCTATTTAGGATGAAAGAATGAGAGCCAATTAGTGACATGTTCACTAGATTCACTGATGTAATAAATGGGGTTAAAATCCTTAGGAAAAATCTATTCAAATATAGAAATGGTCAGGAAAATATTGAATAGTCTACCAAAATCATGGGAAGCCAAAGTGACTGCAATTGAGGAATCTAAAGACCTCCACACACTATCACTAGATGAATTAATAGGGTCACTACTCACATATGAGATGAAGCTAAGGAGAAATGAAGAGCCTCCCAAGAAAGTGGGAGTAGCTCTAAGATCTACTATTCAAGAAGATTCAAGAGAGAATAAAAATGAGAATAGTAGTGAAGAAGATCTTGAGATGGCAATGTTTGCCAAAAGATTTAACAAATTTATGAGAATGAGAGCAAGTGGTAGTGGTAGGAGAAACCACAAGAAAGATCAAAAAAGATTTTGGTAGGAAAGATACTATTGTATGTTATGAATGTAAAAAACCAGGACATATTAAATTTAACTGCCCTCTTCTTAAAAGATCAAATGATAGGTATCATAAGAAGAAGGCAATGATGGTAACTTGGAGCAATAGTGACAGTTCCGATGATGATTCACATGAGGATATTGCCAATTTATGCTTCATGGCTTTTGAAGATGAAAAGGTAACTTTAGATCTCAATGAATATTTTTTTGATGAATTGCAAGATGCTTTTGATGATCTTGCATTAGAATATGAATGCATGAGTATGAAGTACAAAAAATTAATATCTAAATTGAAGAAAGAAAATGAGTTAATACTAAAGGATAAGATAGAATGTGAAAAATATTAGAGAATACAAATCTTGAAATTCAAGATCTAAAAGAAAAAAATAGTAACTTACATAATTCTTTTACTAGATTTTACATGGGTCAACAAAAATTAGATAACATGCTAGAAACTCAAAGGGCCTTCTTTGATAAGAATGGATTAGGATATAATGGAAAAAGTAGAGAGACTCACCTCAAAAGTTTCATAGCTAGAAAGAGCATGCGTTCATATTGTGATAAAAAGGGGCATACACCATATAGTTGTAATGTGAAGATGACCATATTTAGAGGAAAATTTGTGAAAAGAATTTGGGTTCCAAAAGATGTAGTTAATTCAAAAGATATTAATGTTATAGTAAAATGGATCCTAAAGAGATCAAGAATTGTATTCACTAACTCCAAAGGACCCAAGAAAATTTGGGTACCTAAGACATGAATTTAAATTTTGATTATAGGTGATTGAGGATTGCCATAAAGCTAAAACAAAGGAAGCTTGGTACTTAGACAGTGGATGCTCAAGACACATGACCGGTGATAGAAGCCACTTCAACTCATTTAAATCAAAAGTTGGTGGAGAAGTCACATTTGGGGACAACTCTAAAGGTCAAGTTGAAGGAAGTGGCTCAATAGGTAATGACTACTTCTCACAAGAAAAGGTTTTACTTGTTAGGGGTCTAAAACATAATTTGCTAAGTATTAGTCAACTTTGTGACAAAGGTTACAAAGTAATTTTTGATTGCTTGAAATGTCATGTTATAGATCCTAAATCTAATAAAGTTCTTTTTCTAGGTCATAGGCAAGGTAACATATACATTGTTTATCTAAATGAACTTAAGAATGAAAATGTATGCCTTATGGTAGATAAAGAAAAAGAACCTTGGTTGTGGCATAGAAGACTAGGTCATGCTAGCATGCATGTGTTATCTAAGCTAGCTAGAAAAGACCTTGTTATAGGTTTACCTAAGTTGTCCTTTGACTATGACAAAATATGTGAAGCTTGTGTTAAAGGAAAACATAAAAGAACAACATTTAAGCCTAAACATAGTGTATCTACCACTAGGCCTCTTCAATTACTTCACCTAGATCTATTTGGACCAACTAGAACTACAAGCCTAGGTGGTAAGCATTATGGGTTTGTGATTGTAGATGATTACACTAGGTTCACTTGGGTATTCTTCTTAAGAGTAAAGAATGAAGCCTTAGAAAAATTCATTGTCTATACAAAAGTGGCTCAAAATGAAAAAGGTTACACTATAACTAGTATTATAAGTGATCATGGCAAGGAGTTTAAAAATATTGGATTTGATGAATATTGCAATGATCAAGGAATTAGTCATAACTTTTCAGCCCCTAGGACACCACAACAAAATGGGGTAGTTGAGAGAAGGAATAGAACATTGGAAGAAATGGTTAGAACCATGTTGTGTGAAAATAACTTACCTAAATATTTTTGGGCTGAAGCTATAAATACATCTTGCTATATCATTACTAGAGCTATGATTAGACCAATTTTAAAGAAAACCCCTTATGAGCTTTACAAGGGAAAGAATCCAAATATTAGCTATTTTCACCCCTTTGGTTGTAAATGCTTTGTCTTAAATAATGGAAAAGACAATTTAGAAAAATTTGATGCCAAGAGTGATGAGGGAATCTTTTTAGGCTATTCTTTGAATTCAAAGGCATATAGAGTATATAACAAAAGAACATTGATGGTTGAAGAATCGATACATGTAATATTTGATGAGTCAAATGACATATCTAAAAGTTCAACTAATGATGAGGATATTGAAATATTTAATGAGAACTTAAAAGAACCTCAAACATAGAGAATGATCTATTAGAGAAACTTGACATTAATAAAGAGGATGAAGAAGAACTAGAAATATTAGAAAGAGAGTTAGAGCACCAAGAGAATTAGGATATGTAAAAGATTGTGAAATAGTAGGAGATCCAACTCTTGGACTTAGAACTAGATCATCTCTAAGGAATGTGTGTCAATATATAGCCTTTATATCTCAAATTGAACCTAGTAATGTCAATGAAGCCTTAGATGATAATAATTGGTTTTTAGCCATGCAAGAAGAATTAAATCAATTTGAGAGAAGTAAAGTATGGAAACTAGTTCCTAGACCTAGTGATCACTCAATAATTGGAACTAAATGGATCTTCAAGAACAAGATGGATGAAAATAGTGTGATCATAAGAAACAAAGCTAGGCTAGTTGCACAAGGCTATATGCAAGAAGAAGGAATAGACTATGATGAAACTTATGCACCGGTAGCTAGATTAGAAGCAATAAGAATGCTACTTGCCTTTGCATGCTATAAAAATGTGAGATCTGAGAATTTCAGACATATTTTATTTATGTAATAATAATTTGAGTATAATTTATTGAGCTAAGTGAATTGTGGGAATTATAATTGGAGATTTATGTGTTAAGTGTGTAAAATAAGCATGATCCATGAGGACAGATCGATCTGGGAGAAGGAGAGATCGATCTGGTGAGTTAAAAATGACGAGGAAAGGGAAATTTGAGGAGCAGATCGATCTCCAATGGAAGAGATCGATCTCCTTATGAATCTGTTTGATTAGGGATCGATCTCAGGAGGAAGAGATCGATCTCCAAATGAATCTGTTTGAGAGAAGATCGATCTCATGAGGAGGAGATCGATCTCCAAATGCTTCTGTTTGGGGAGAAGATCGATCTCCTTAGGAGCAGATCGATCTCATAAAGCCATAAAGAGATCGATCTCCTAGGCATAAAATTGCCCAGATCGTCCCCAAATTTCAAACACAGATCGATCTCATCAAGAGGCAGATCGATCTCCTACCTCCAGTCTATATAAGGAACCTGTGTTTTCTCCTGAAATTTCACTTTCTCTCTCTTCCAAACCTCCATTTTTCCAAAAACCTAGTTTCTCACTCCTCCAAATCCCCCATTTCCGGCCGAATCAGCTATTGTGGTAAGAAGGAAAGTTGTTCCTCATCAAAAGGAGAACAACATACTTGGAAATCGAAGGACGAATCGGATCGAGGCGTGAGTTGTGCGTCTCACAAGCTTTGGGTAATTTCTAAACCTCGATCTTGATATTTGAGCTGATTTTGATGTTATTGGTGGTTGTAATTGTGTTGAAATAGTTGAGAAATGATTAGGGATTGATGAATTTCAATGTGGATAGAGTGATAATGATATTTGGAAATTGTGGCAATTTTGAGGATTGTGCTATAAACGGAAATATAGACAATGTGGTAAATTAGCGTAGATAATTGGTATTAGAGATATCGAACATTGGGATATTGTGAATAGGGTTGTAGTTTAAGGTTGAGTTACGAGAATCGAGAGGTTTGAGGAGTTATGAGCAATTATGCTCGATTTTGAGAATTGAGGTTTGTGTGATGTTGAGTATTGATGTTTTAACATCGTTTGGACAGCTCGGGAGTTCCAGAGTGGAATGCGAGGCTAGTCCGTGATACGGGGGAAAGATTGCACTATACGAGGTGCAAAGAGGTAAGGGAAATCTAAACCATTTGTGTATGTGATTTGTAAACTGTTATAGCATGATTTATGATTTATAAACAAGCATGTTGAGAGTTTTGTGTTGAGATTAAATTGCACACGATTTTATAGCCGGTTGGAGCCCAATGTTTTATGAGTTTATAACTGGGCTCTACGTTAAGGCAATATTGAGATTTGAGAAATGTGTGCGTGTGCTTTGCCTGTTGGAACTCGATTTTATTACGTTTTGTGTTGAGTACAAAACGATTTCAAATGAGTTTTATGAGAGAAAACCATTACGAGTTCTACGTGAAGGCAAACCAGTCTTATGTGATAAAACTTAGGTGTGTAGTTGTGAGTACACACCGGGCATTGCTCTGGTAGCATGTAAGCCCGAATTTCTTCTCCGTTCTGGTAACGTGAGAATAACCTATTCTGTGGCTGTGCCACGTTGAGAAACCCCATTGGTGGCTGTGCCACGTTGAGAAACCCCATTGGTGGCTGTGCCACGTTGAGAAACCCCATTGGTGGCTGTGCCACGTTATACCCCATTGGTGGCTGTGCCACGTTATACCCCAATTGGTGGCAGTGCCACGTTGAGAAACCCTATTCTGTGGCTATGCCACGCGAGAAAATAATTCAGTGGCTTTGCCACGTGTGTATTGTGGCTATGCCACGTGAGAAATTAAATCAGTGGCTTTGCCACGTGTGTTTTGTGGCTATGCCACGAGTGATTTTAAATCAGTGGCTATGCCACGTTATTTGAGAAAGCTTTTATCGCGTTGTTTTCACATGCTTTGTTAATGCTCTAGAGTGAGCCTTTTTACTTCATGTTTTCACATGACTTGACACATGAGAGTGTCGTTTTGAGTATTTTCATGCTATGGTTTTCAAATGAGTTTCACATACAAATAAATGCTTTGTGATGTGCATTTTGGTTTATGAAATGAGTCCCCTACCCCCCTTACTGAGCGATTTAGAAGCTCACCCTGTTTTCTTTCCCCCCAGAGTTCTTCAAGTGAATAAGGGCTTCCCTGCGACGTACGGAGTAGTGGCTAGTGGAGGATCCGAGCTTCAGGCTATATATTTTGTACTTTGAGGTATATTTATCTTTTCATGTACCCAGACTATTATTGTAATTACAGACACTTGATGTATGACATTATATGGGATGTATTAGGATTAATTGACTTGTAATCGAGTAATGGGTATAATACAATATTTATTATATCATGATGAGATCCTGAGGCATGATAATTATGATGATGTATGACACTGCACAGGAATGCACTCTTTATTTGTGAATTAACGAGTAAAAAGTTTTAAATTAGCCCTATTTTCCGCATTTTCGGGGCGTGACAAAAAACTTCAAATTATATCAAATGGATGTGAAGAGTGCATTTTTAAATGGTTTCATTAATGAAGAAGTTTATGTTGAGCAACCTCCCGGTTTTGAAAGTCATGAATTTCCTGAACATGTCTTCAAACTGTCTAAGGCACTTTATGGTTTGAAACAAGCTCCTAAAGCATGGTATGAAAGACTGTCAAAATTCTTAATAGAAAAAAGATTTTCAAGAGGAAAAGTAGATACTACTTTGTTTATCAAAAATAAAAATAAAGATTTACTAGTTGTTCAAGTGTATGTAGATGACATTATTTTTGGATCAACTAATGAATCTCTATGCCAAGAGTTTGCAAAGATCATGCAAGGTGAATTTGAAATGAGCATGATGGGAGAGCTCAACTACTTCTTGGGACTTCAAGTGAAGCAAACTAAAGATGGAACCTTCATCAATCAAGCAAAATATACTAAGGATTTGCTCAAACGATTTGGAATGGACAACTGCAAACCTCAAGCAACTCCAATGGGCACCAACATCAAGCTTGATAAAGATGAAAGTGGTAAGTGTGTAGACACTAAACTATATAGGTCTATGATTGGTTCATTGCTCTATCTTACTGCAAATAGACCAGATATTTTGTTTAGTGTATGCTTATGTGCTAGATTTCAATCCTCTCCTAGGGAGTCACACTTATTAGCCACTAAAAGGATCTTTAGATATCTTAAAGACACTCCCTCTCTAGGACTTTGGTACCCTAAGGACTCCACCTTTGCTCTTCATGCTTTTTCTGATGCAGATTTTGGGGGCTGTAAAATAGATAGAAAGAGCACTTCAGGTACATGCCAATTCTTAGGGAATAGATTAATCTCATGG
This sequence comes from Firmiana major, assembly GCA_033439115.1. NCBI lineage: Eukaryota > Viridiplantae > Streptophyta > Magnoliopsida > Malvales > Malvaceae > Firmiana > Firmiana major. The sequence goes on from CM065905.1 coordinate 20,465,631, forward strand.
TTCTCTAAGAAACAAAATAGTGTAGCACAATCCACAACAGAGACTGAATATATAGCAGCAGGTAGTTGTAGTGCTCAAGTGTTGTGGATTAAACAACAAATGAAAGACTATGGTATTGACATGAAGCAAGTCTCAATCAAATGTGATAATACCAGTGCCATTAATCTATCTAAGAATCCAATTCAACACTTTAGAACTAAGCATATTGAGATTAGGCACCATTTTCTTAGAGATCATGTACAAAAAGGAGATATAATTCTAGAGTATATTGATACCTTACATCAAATAGCTGATATCTTCACCAAACCTCTTGATAGAGATAGGTTTTGTATTCTTAGAGGTAAATTAGGACTCAGGAATATTCCTTGAGATTTATCCTCTTCAAAACCTTCATTTTAAAGTAATTTTCAACTGATTTTTCAATTTTTTTTGGGCAAAAAGTATGAGAGATCGATCTTCAATCACTATAGATCGATCTTCATGCTCCAAATTGTCCTAAAGCAGAAAGGTTCAGCTAAGCAGATCGATCTTCTTCACCATAAGATCGATCTCCTTAAGCCTTTGTAAAATAGCAGATCGATCTATGCATTTGGCAGATCGATCTCCTTAAGCCTCTGTAAAATAGCATATCGATCTTTGCATTTGGCAGATCGATCTCCTTAAGCCTCTGTAACATAACAGATAGATCTATGCATTTGGCAGATCGATCTCCTTGAGCTTCTGTATTTTAGAGATTGATCCTTAGAAACAACAAATCGATCTCTTCAAGTTTTTGGAAATATGAGATCGATCTGGTACCTCGACAGATCAATCTCCTTAGCCCTGGACTATAAAAATTGCTTCAAAATCTCTAAATTTCAAAAACCCAAACTCTCAAATCCCTAACCCTCTGTCGCGCCTCAACCCTCGAATCTCCCTCCCATATCGATCTCGGTTAGGTTTTTACCAAATCTTTTCATCATTTAGTGTTCTAGTAACCTACATTGCTGAATTTTCTTCAAAAATTTCTTGTTTTTGTGCTAAAATCTTCATTAGGGCAATTCTAGCATTGTTTCATTGGCTAAGTTTTAGAGAACTCCTCAAACTAGTGCTTAGGTGTCTTTAGAACAATCCTTGTGTGTGTCTAGGTTACCTCTTAGTATACAACCATGCCTCATCTTAAGAGAGCGGCCAACAGAGAACCTAGACCATCTTCCTCACAACCACCCATTACCTCTTCTATCACTACCTTTAACAGGTGTTTTCAAACACCTGCAAAAAGGAAATGATATGAAGAGTATTTCTCCACTATGCCAATTAAACATTGGCGAAAAATTGACTTCTCGTTTTTAAATCGTATTGACTTTCCTTACCTATCTCAAATGGAAGAATTTGGTTAGCTTCCATTTCTTAAAATTAATACCCCAGCACCTCCAAACATCATCAGGGCTTTCTTTTCTAACGCTGAACTCATCTACGACCCTGATGATACCTGCAAAATACTAGGGTTTAAAACGTTTGTCATGTCTAAAACACTATCTATAGACACATCTATATTAGCCCGAGTGTTTGACATAAAAGATGAGGGTTGACCGATGAAGATGAAGAAGTTCCTCTAGAATTTGACATTCCCGGGGATAAGGCGAGTGACCTACCAATGCACCCGAGGTTACTCCACCTTATCATCTCGTGGAATCTTAGACCCTTTGGTACCCGTCACTCCACGGTTAGGAGACTAGATCGTTTTTGGCTCCACCACCTCCACTCTTCCCAAAATCAAAAACCTAATCTAGTCCACTTCATATACGAAGATTGGCTGAAGATCGTACGCGGCCAAGTCTCCACGATAGTCTTTTCACAACCGCTTGCGTACTTGCTTCAACGACTTGGGGTCGATTGTTCTTGTGAGATAGGTGAAGTGCCTTCTCCAAAGAGCGTATTAAACATTGGCACACTTCACCACATGGGGTACTATAAAGACTTTCGAGGGGAATGGAGGAAGAAGCGAGAACAGCAGTCTGAGGCAGCCATGGAAGAAGACCAATCAGCAGAGCCTACTGCCCCACCAGCTGAACCTATTGAGGTTCCGTCTTCGTCGATTGCTCAGCCCACTGCACCTACATCATCATCCGACGGGCTGAAATCGATTGTGAGAATGATTATAGAACCGAAAGATGGATGAAGGATTTGCAAACCTTCATGCCACGCAGCAGGCTATGTTCGATGAGCTGCAGGTTACTCGCACTCGAGTCGAGGAACTCATGGAGCGCTTTCCTCCTCAGCCTTAGGACATGATTGTTAGGAATATTTTAGATACTTATGTTTACTGTTTGTTGTTTGAAACATCATTTGCTTGAATGCTTACTTTGAGAAGTGACATGATAGCTCATTTTGAAATGTGTTACAATGAGTTACCATTTTGAAATGACATATCTTTTGAAAGTTAATTGCCTTTATACCTTTATTGCCATTGATATGACAAAAAGGGGGAAAAGATGTGAGATCTGAGAATTTCAGACATATTTTATTGATGTAATAAGAATTTGAAGTGTAATTTATTGAGCTAGATGAATTGTGGAAATTATAATTGGAGATTTATATGTTAAGTGTGTAAAATAAGCATGAAGTATGAGGACAGATCGATCTGGGAGAAGGAGAGATCGATTTGGTGAGTTAAAAATGACGAGGAAGGAGGAATCTGAGGAGCAGATCGATCTCCAATGGAAGAGATCGATCTCCAAATGATTCTGTTTGAGAAAGGATCGATCTCATGAGGAAGAGATCGATCTCCAAATGATTCTATTTGGGAGAAGATCGATCTCCTTAGGAGCAGATCGATCTCTTAGATCGATCTCATAAAGCCATAAAGAAATCGATCTCACCCCTCGACAGATCGATCTCCTAGGCATAAAATTACCCAGATCGTCCCCAAAATTCAAATGCAGATCGATCTCAGCAAGAGGCAGATCGATCTCCTACCTCCAGTCTATATAAGGAACCCGTGTTTTTCTCCGGCAAACTCACTTTCTCTCTCTTCCAAACCCATTTCCACCGAAAACCTAACTTTCTCACTCATCCAAATCACCCATTTCCGGCCGAATCAGCTGTTGTGGTAAGAAGGAAAGTTGTTCCTCATCAAAGGGAGAACAACATACTTGAAAATCGAAGGACGAATCAGATCGAGGCGTGGGTTGTGCGTCTCACAAGCTTTGGGTAATTTCTAAACCTCGATCTTGATATTTGAGCTGATTTTGATGATATTGGTGGTTGTCATTGTGTTGAAATAGTTGAGAAATGATTAGGGATTGATGAAATTGCAATGTGGTTGGAGTAATGTAGATATTTGGTAATTTTGAGAATTTGTGCTATAAATGGAAATATAGACAATGTGATGAATTAGCCTAGATAATTGGCATGAGAAATGTAGGACGTTGAGATATTGTGAATGAGGTTGTAGCTTAGGGTTGAGTTACGAGAATCAAGAGATTTGAGGAGTTATGAGCAATTATGCTCGATTTTGAGAATTGAGGTTTATGAGATAATTGAGTATTGATGTTTTAACATCGTTTGGACAGCTCGGGAGTTCCAAAGTGGAATGCGAGACTTGTCCGTGATACGGGGGAAACGATTGCACTATACGAGGTGCAAAGAGGTAAGGGAAATCTAAACCATTTGTGTATGTGAATTGTAAACTATTTTAGCATGAATTGTGGTTTATAAAACAAGCATGTTGGGTTTTGTGTTGAGATTAAATTGCACACGATTTTTATAGCCGGTTGGAGCCCAATGTTTTTATGAGTTTATAACTGGGCTCTACGTTAAGGCAATATTGAGATTTGAGAAATGTGTGCGTGTGCTTTGCCGGTTGGAACTCGGTTTTATTACGTTTTGTGTTGAGTACAAAACGATTTCAAATGAGTTTTATGAGAGAAAAACCATTACGAGTTCTACGTGAAGCCAAACCAATCTTATGTGATAAGACTTAGGTGTGTAGTGGTGAGTACACACCGGGCATTGCTCTGGTAGCATGTAAGCCCGATTTCTTCTCCGTTCTGATAACGTGAGAATAACCCATTCAGTGGCTGTGCCACGTTATACCCCATTGGTGGCTGTGCCACGTTGAGAAACCCCATTGGTGGCTGTGCCACGTTATACCCCATTGGTGGCTGTGCCACGTTGAGAAACCCCATTGGTGGCTGTGCCACGTTATACCCCATTGGTGGCTGTGCCATGTTGAGAAACCCCATTGGTGGCTGTGCCACGTTATACCCCATTGGTGGTCGTTGCCACGTTGAGAAACCCTATTCTGTGGCTATGCCACGCGAGAATTAAATCAGTGGCTATGCCATGTGTGTTTTGTGGCTATGCCACGCGAGAATTTAAATCAATGGCTTTGCCACATGTGTTTTGTGGCTATGCCACGTGTGAATTTAAAACAGTGGCTATGCCACGTGTGTTTAGTGGCTGTGCCACGTGCATTACTATTTCAGTGATTTTATCACGTATTTGAGAAAGCGTTTATCGCATTGTTTTCACATGCTTTGTTAATGCTCTAGACTGAGCCTTTTTACTTCATGTTTTTACATGATTTGAGATATGAGAATATCGTTTGGAGTACTTTCATGCTATGGTTTTCAAATGAGTTTCACATACAAATAAACCTTTTGTGATGTGTATTTTGGTTTATGAAATGCGTTCCTTACCCCCTTTACTGAGCGATTTAGAAGCTCACCCTGTTTTCCTTTCCCCCCAGAGTTCTTCAAGTGAAAAAGGATCTCCCTGCGACGTACGAAGTAGTGGCTAGTGGAGGATTCGAGCTCCAGGCCATATATATTGTATCTTGAGGTATATTTTATCTTTTCATGTACCCAGACTATTATTGTAATTGCAGACACTTGATGTATATCATTGTATGGGATGTATTAGGATTAATTAACTTGAGATGGATTAATGTATTTGATATGATATATAAATTCTAGTGATGAGATCCTGAGGCATGATAATTATGATGATGTATGACACTGCACAGGAATGCACCTTTAATTGTGAATTAACGAGTAAAAAGTTTTAAATTTTCTCTATTTTTCGCATATTCGGGGCGTGACATAGTTTTCTTGGTATCAGAGCTTAGGGTGTCTAGTACTGTCAGTGTCGGTTAAGTGAAATAGAATACATCCCAAGTGTCTGTAATAGTCTGGTCATGAACTGAAATTGAGGATTAAGATTTCAATCAATTTTGATATGTACGCGCAGGAGACGAGTTGAGATAGAGAATGAGTAAACGACGAGGTCGTTCGAGGAGGCAGGCAGAGTCCCCTCCGCCACCTGTCCCACAACCAGAGAGTCCTAACTCTCGATTTAATCGGATTGAGACCGATGTGAGGCAAGGTTTTGAGCAGATGGCAGCGTTATTCGCGCAACAATTTGGAGTTAATGCCTCGGATACTACCCCTACACCACCACAAGGACCTCCCATACCCCCAGTGCCTCCCGTCACTCAGCCTGAGGACAGAAGTATGGTCCGACTAAAGGATTTTCTGAAGATGAATCCACCTGCATTTAAGGGAAAGAAGGATCCTACAGAGACTGAGTAGTGGTTGATGGAACTGAGAGTTATATTTGATTTTCTGGGGTGCACCGATGCTGAGAGGGTAAGTATGAGTGCCTATATGCTGAAGGGGAGAGCTCGAGATTGGTGGGGTACTACCCAGGGTATTCTGATGTCCCGCCAGGATGTGATTGGTTGGGAAGAGTTCCAGACAGACTTTAGGACCCAATATGTACCACGAGCCGCCCAGAGAAAGAAACAAGCTGAGTTTTTGAGTTTGGTACAGCGTGACATGTCTGTGGATGACTATGAGAGCCAATTCACAGCGCTATTGAGATATGACCCAGAGACCTTCAAGAGTGAAGAGCTCTGCACAGAGAAATTTGTGTATGGGTTGAAGCCTGTCATCAGAGATAGATTGATAGGGCTATGTATTACGGAGTTTGGAGATGCTCTGAGACGAGCACAAGAGATTGAAAGAGGGATTGAGATGGTACAATCCCAGAATGAGCTCAGAGCGGTGAATAGAGATAAGGGCAAGAGGCCAGCACTTTTCCAAACAGAGGCTCGGAGAGGTTCCTTCAGAAGAGGAAGGATTGAGGTACAGAAGGACAGATTGGAGAGACCCAGAGCCTATCCTATTATCAAAGAGACCCCTCGATATGTCAGGCCGGAGATAAGGGTTTGTAGAGATTGTGGCCGACCGCATGAAGGAAGTTGTACTGGGTCGATCCATGGATGCTTTAGATGTGGTGACATGGGTCACAGAGTGAAGGACTGTCCCCAACCTCAGATACCACATGCTCCGGAGCCCACTAGACAACAGCCTCAGAGAGTGGATCCCCAGAGACGGGCCACTGCGGCAGAGAAAGGGAAGAAACCTGTGGCACAGGGACGTGTGTTTGCCCTGGATAAGGAGACCGCAGACACTTCGGCAGAAACTATAAGAGGTAAGCTCTCTGTCTATAATTATGAGGCTCATGTGTTGATTGATTCAGGATCCACGCATTCCTTTATTTCTGAGCATTTTGCATGTAGATTAAACTTGAAGTTTGAACCTCTAGAATATATACTACATGTAAATACCCCTATGCGTGAATCCCAGAGAACTGAGTTAATCTGTAGAGGATGTGAAATAAAGGTGGGAGATAGAGTGATGTTAGCAGATCTAATCATGTTGAATATACATGGGTTTGATGTAATTCTAGGGATGGATTGGTTGGCAACCAATCGAGTGAGTTTAGACTGCTACACTAAGATTGTAACTTTCTCCCTACCTGAACCTTACAGTGTACGATTGAGATATTGAGGAAATGAATATGTGAAATTCTAGTAAGTAATTTGAGAATTTTAACATTATTTTGGAGAATATTAAATATAATTGTTCATGTGAAGGTTATGAGACACTCATCTCAGACGATGAGCGGGAACATCCGAGGATTGAGGATATACCTGTGGTGTATGAATTTTTGGATGTTTTCCCAGATGAATTGCCAGGTTTACCACCAGAGAGAGAGCTGGAGTTTACCATTGATTTGGTACCAGATACTCAGCCGATCTCTAAACCTCCCTACAGAATGGCATTAGTGGAACTTGAGGAATTGAAGAGACAACTACAGGAGTTATTGGATCAAGGGTTTATTAGACCCAGTGTTTCGCCGTGGGGAGCACCAGTACTATTTGTTAAGAAGAATGATGGTAGTCTCAGATTATGTGTAGACTACCGGTTGTTGAATAAAGCCACGGTGAAGAATAAATACCCACTACCCAGGATTGATGATCTACTTGATCAGCTAAGAGGGGCATCAGTCTTTTCTAAGATTGACTTGAGATCGGGCTATCACCAATTGAGGATCAAGGAAAAAGATATTCCAAAGACGGCCTTCAGGACGAGGTATGGCCATTACGTATTTCTGGTGATGTCCTTTGGATTGACGAACGCCCCTGCAGCATTTATGAGGTTGATGAATGAAGTGTTTAGAGACTATCTAGATAAATTTGTGATAGTCTTTATTGATGATATCCTAGTATACTCTCGGTCGTATGAGGAGCATGCACAGCATTTGTGGTTAGTACTTCAGATACTCCGAGATAAGCAATTATACGGAAAGCTTAGTAAGTGTGAGTTTTGGCTGAACCGGATAGCTTTCCTTGGTCATATAGTCTCAGAGGAAGGAGTATCAGTGGACCCAAGCAAGGTGGAGGCTGTGCTTAATTGGGAGAGGCCAAGGACAGTTACTGAGGTTCGAAGCTTCCTTGGTTTGGCAGGGTATTACAGAAGATTTGTGGAAGGATTTTCAAGGATTGCCTCCCCTTTGACTAAGCTCACGCGCAAAGAGACTCCATTTATATGGACTGATCAATGTGAGCTCAGTTTTCAGGAATTAAAGAGGAGGTTGACAGCGGCACCTGTGTTAACTATCCCTGAGGGATCAGGAGGATTTTCGGTGTATAGTGATGCATCTCATCAAGGATTGGGGTGTGTGCTTATGCAGCACGGAAGAGTGGTCGCATATGGATCGCGACAGCTGAAAGACCATGAGCGGAATTACCCCACGCATGATTTGGAGTTAGCCGCTGTGGTATTTGCTTTGAAGATCTGGCGACACTACTTATATGGGGAAAGATTCCAGATTTTCACTGATCACAAGAGTTTGAGATATCTCTTTGATCAGAAAGAGTTAAACATGAGACAAAGGAGATGGATGGAACTCCTTAAGGATTATGACTGCGAGATTCTTTATCATCCGGGTAAGGCGAATGTGGTTGCTGATGCCCTGAGCAGGTAGAGTATGATATCTACTATGATGATCAGGGAATGGGATTTACTGGAGCAGTTCGCCGAACTTCAGATCAGAGTTAAAGAGGTAGAGACTGGATTTTTGGCTAGCCTGCGGATAGAACCCAGGATCATGGATCAGATTAGAACTGGGCAGCGCAGTGATCAGAGATTGATAGATATGGTTAGCCAAGCTGAGCAGAGTTCGCAGTCGGATCTCACCATCAGTGAGGATGGATTATTGAGGTTCAGAGGACGGATTTGTGTACCGGACGATGATACCCTAAAGAGACAGATACTGAGAGAATCCCACTCATCGCGATACACCATGCACCCAGGGAGTACTGAGATGTACCGAGACTTGAGAAAGGTGTATTGGTGGAGTGGTATGAAGCGAGACGTGGCAGAGTATGTGGCCAGGTGTTTAGTATGCCAGCAAGTGAAAGCTGAGCATCGGAAGCCCGGAGGACTACTACAGCCTTTACCTGTACCTACATGGAAATGGGAGCATGTCACTATGGACTTTATTATGGGTTTACCGAGGACCCGAAGAGGTCATGACGCTATATGGGTTATAGTGGATAGATTGACCAAGAGTGCACACTTTCTTGCCATCAAGAGCACAGATACTGTGGATGCCTTAGCTGAACTGTATGTCAGCGAGATAGCTAGATTACATGGGGCTCCAGTGAGTATTACTTCTGATAGAGATTCCCGATTTACTTCTAGATTTTGGACCCAGTTTCAGGAGTCCATGGGATCTCGATTGAGTTTCAGTACCGCCTATCATCCTCATACAGATGGTCAGTCAGAGAGGACTATTCAGACCTTGGAGGATATGTTGAGGGCGTGTACGATGGATTTTAAGGGATCATGGGAGGATCACCTGCCCCTAGCAGAGTTTGCATACAATAACAGCTATCATACGAGTATTGGAATGGCACCTTTTGAGGCTCTATATGGTAGGAGGTGTAGATCCCCTGTAGCTTGGGAAGAAGTCGGTGACAGAAAGATAAATGCTCCCGAGCTTGTTGAGCAAGCCGTACAGAGTGTGAAACTCATATGTGAGAGGTTACGGGCTGCACAAAGTAGACAGAAAAGCTACGCAGATGTGCGTAGACGGCCACTCGAGTTTGAGGTTGGTGATGCAGTATTTCTGAAAATATCACCAAGTAAGGGTATCATGCGATTTGGGAAGAAAGGGAAATTGAGTCCTCGATACATAGGACCATTCGAGATTCTTGAGAGAGTGGGAGAAGTAGCTTACAGATTAGCATTACCCCCACAGATGTCCGGAATACACAATGTTTTTCATGTGTCTATGTTGAGGAAGTACCACCCCGGACCCTTCTCATGTCATAGAGTATGACGAGATGGACATTCAAGAGGATATGAGCTATACTGAGGAACCCGTCTGGATTCTCGATAGAAAGGAAAAGGTACTGAGAACTAAGAGCATCCCATTAGTGAAAGTTTTGTGGAAACATCACTCAATGAAAGAGGCAACGTGGGAACTAGAGAGTCTCATGAAGGAGAAATACCCCCATCTCTTTAACTAGTTGAGTTGAATTTGGAGGACCAAATTCTTTTTAAGGTGGGGAGGATGTGAGATCTGAGAATTTCAGACATATTTTATTGATGTAATAAGAATTTGAAGTGTAATTTATTGAGCTAGATGAATTGTGGGAATTATAATTGGAGATTTATATGTTAAGTGTGTAAAATAAGCATGAAGTATGAGGAGAGATCGATCTGGGAGAAGGAGAGATCGATCTGGTGAGTTAAAAATGACGAGGAAGGAGGAATCTGAGGAGCAGATCGATCTCCAATGGAAGAGATCGATCTCCAAATGATTCTGTTTGAGAAAGGATCGATCTCATGAGGAAGAGATCGATCTCCAAATGATTCTGTTTGGGAGAAGATCGATCTCCTTAGGAGAAGATCGATCTCATAAAGCCATAAAGAGATCGATCTCACCCCTCGACAGATCGATCTCCTAGGCATAAAATTACCCAGATCGTCCCCAAAATTCAAATGCAGATCGATCTCAGCAAGAGGCAGATCGATCTCCTACCTCCAGTCTATATAAGGAACCCGTGTTTTTTTCCTGCAAACTCACTTTCTCTCTCTTCCAAACCCATTTCCACCGAAAACCTAACTTTCTCACTCATCCAAATCACCCATTTTCGGCCGAATCAGCTGTTGTGGTAAGAAGGAAAGTTGTTCCACATCAAAGGGAGAACAACATACTTGGAAATCGAAGGACGAATCGGATCGAGGCGTGGGTTGTGCGTCTCACAAGCTTTGGGTAATTTCTAAACCTCGATCTTGATATTTGAGCTGATTTTGATGATATTGGTGGTTGTCATTGTGTTGAAATAGTTGAGAAATGATTAGGGATTGATGAAATTGCAATGTGGTTGGAGTAATGTAGATATTTGGTAATTTTGAGAATTTGTGCTATAAATGGAAATATAGACAATGTGATGAATTAGCCTAGATAATTGGCATGAGAAATGTAGGACATTGAGATATTATGAATGAGGTTGTAGCTTAGGGTTGAGTTACGAGAATCAAGAGATTTGAGGAGTTATGAGCAATTATGCTCGATTTTGAGAATTGAGGTTTATGAGATAATTGAGTATTGATGTTTTAACATCGTTTGGACAGCTCGGGAGTTCCAGAGTGGAATGCGAGACTAGTCCGTGATACGGGGGAAACGATTGCACTATACGAGGTGCAAAGAGGTAAGGGAAATCTAAACCATTTGTGTATGTGAATTGTAAACTATTTTAGCATGAATTGTGGTTTATAAAACAAGCATGTTGGGTTTTGTGTTGAGATTAAATTGCACACGATTTTTATAGCCGGTTGGAGCCCAATGTTTTTATGAGTTTATAACTGGGCTCTACGTTAAGGCAATATTGAGATTTGAGAAATGTGTGCGTGTGCTTTGCCGGTTGGAACTCGGTTTTATTACGTTTTGTGTTGAGTACAAAACGATTTCAAATGAGTTTTATGAGAGAAAAACCATTACGAGTTCTACGTGAAGGCAAATCAGTCTTATGTGATAAGACTTAGGTGTGTAGTGGTGAGTACACACCGGGCATTGCTCTGGTAGCATGTAAGCCCGATTTCTTCTCTGTTCTGGTAACGTGAGAATAACCCATTCAGTGGCTGTGCCACGTTATACCCCATTGGTGGCTGTGCCACGTTGAGAAACCCCATTGGTGGTTGTGCCACGTTATACCCCATTTATACCCCATTGGTGGCTGTGCCACGTTGAGAAACCCCATTGGTGGCTGTGCCACGTTATACCCCATTGGTGGTTGTGCCACGTTGAGAAACCCCATTGGTGGCTGTGCCACGTTATACCCCATTGGTGGCTGTGCCACGTTATACCCCAAATTGGTGGCCGTTGCCACGTTGAGAAACCCTATTCTGTGGCTATGCCACGCGAGAATTAAATCAGTGGCTATGCCACGTGTGTTTTGTGGCTATGCCACGCGAGAATTTAAATCAGTGGCTTTGCCACGTGTGTTTTGTGGCTATGCCACGTGTGAATTTAAAACAGTGGCTATGCCACGTGTGTTTAGTGGCTGTGCCACGTGCATTACTATTTCAGTGATTTTATCACGTATTTGAGAAAGCGTTTATCGCATTGTTTTCACATGCTTTGTTAATGCTCTAGACTGAGCCTTTTTACTTCATGTTTTTACATGATTTGAGATATGAGAATATCGTTTTGAGTACTTTCATGCTATGGTTTTCAAATGAGTTTCACATACAAATAAACCTTTTGTGATGTGTATTTTGGTTTATGAAATGCGTTCCTTACCCCCTTTACTGAGCGATTTAGAAGCTCACCCTGTTTTCCTTTCCCCCCCAGAGTTCTTCAAGTGAAAAAGGATCTCCCTGCGACGTACGAAGTAGTGGCTAGTGGAGGATTCGAGCTCCAAGCCATATATATTGTATCTTGAGGTATATTTTATCTTTTCATGTTCCCAGACTATTATTGTAATTGCAGACACTTGATGTATATCATTGTATGGGATGTATTAGGATTAATTAACTTGAGATGGATTAATGTATTTGATATGATATATAAATTCTAGTGATGAGATCCTGAGGCATGATAATTATGATGATGTATGACACTGCACAGGAATGCACCTTTAATTGTGAATTAACGAGTAAAAAGTTTTAAATTTGCTCTATTTTCCGCATATTCGGGGCGTGACAAAAGAATACGCTAAGAAAAAATGTTTAATGTTTTAAAGAAAAAACCTAAATCAAGGGGGAGTTAAGGGGCTAAAATTAAGGGGGAGTTAAGGGGAACTTACATTAAGGGAGAGTTTGTGAAAGCAAAACAAATGTTGTGCATAATGCAAATGGGGTAACTAAACATGTTATTGAATAAGTTTTGTCATATCAAAAAGGGGGAGATTGTTGAGTTAATACATTTGGAAATGACAAAACAAGTAAATTCAATAATATAGAAATGATTTAAAACATGTTTAGAGGTTATAAGTACCAGAAACTAAGTATTTAAGGATGAGAGATCGATCTGGTGAGATGAGAGATCGATCTCCTGGATTTTCTAGTATGAGAGATCGATCTCATGAGAACAAGAGATCGATCTGCTAAAAGATTGAAATCTCAAAGAAACTGTATAGGATGATGAGGAAGCAGAGATCGATCTGAAAGGGTTATAAGATCGATCTGATTATTACAGAATGTCTGTGAGATCGATCTAGTCTAGAAAAAGATCGATCTCCAAAGGGTAAAGGTAGTAGATCGATCTGTAGATCGATCTATGCTCAAACAGAGAGTTTATAAGATCGATCTCATGAGGATAGAGATCGATCTCCTCAAAGTCAGAGAGTTAAGGAGATCGATCTAGGGTGTTTAGAGATCGATCTCCTCTCTACAAGAATACTTGCTAGATCGATCTGGAGATCGATCTTGCCTCAAACAGAGAGATTGGAAGATCGATTTGCTGGTTCGACAGATCGATCTTCACTAACATTTTCAAATTGTAAGATCGATCTCTACAAATATGAGATCGATCTCCATGCTTCAAGTTACTTTATAATCGTAGGAAATTAAACTAAGAGATCGATCTGGTCATAATGGGAGATCGATCTGGCACTCTACTGGAGGTTCCCAACGGCTCTTTCTACAAAATCTTCAACGGGAAAAACAGCATTAAATGCTCCAACTACCAATCCTGCTGTATAAAATCAAGCATTGAAGACACTGGAAAATAAGACACTATTGCTGTAAATTCTGTATATTCTCAAGAATTTCATTCCAATATTCTCTTTGTCTTCAAACATCATTTATTGATATTGTTGCAAAAAACTTTGTATAAGCTATTTTTATCCTACCCTCAAAAGAAAGCCTCACGTTGTATTCATCCTTAAATTAAGAGAGAAGAGGAGAGTTCCTCTGTGAGTTAACTTTGTAAAGGGTGAATATTTCTCTGTGTAAAAAGGGTAGAGAGGTTATTCCTTAACCTGTAAAAGGGAGTGTGTAACATCTATTGATAGAGTGAAAGAAAGCTCTTGACAAGGAGGTCAAGAAGAGAGGACGTAGGCAAGAGATTGGCCGAACCTCTATAAACTACTGAGTTTGCTATTTCCTTCCCTTATCTTCTTTCAATTTATTGCATTACATTATATTGATTATTCGGTATTTGTAATTAGATCTAATTAAGTTTAAATTAGTCATTAACTTTAGAAAACCGATTCACCCCCCCTCTCGATAGAGCCAACAGTTTTGTTTATGCATGCATGGGCTATGTAGATAGTATAGTATCTACCTGTTAGCATCTATTTCCTTACTGAGTTATGGTTTTCTCATCCCATTACTTTGTCCCCTCCAAATATTGAGAAGTAAGGCAGCACGGTGGTCTCTGGATCTTTTTGTGTTGGATAGCTCCAACCAGTTGCAAAGGTATAAGATTTGTATACACATAAGTCTTTTATATCTAGTATAAGGTATCACACAGTTACAAATCGAGAATGTAAACAGTAGTATGAGGGATGTTTTGTAAAGATATTATTATACAATTAATCTTGTATATTTACAAACAACTGGGAGTGTGAATTTAAGTTTAAATATTTTCATTGTAAATGAATGAAATTTTAGTAATTGCATCATCTCACAGCCCAACCGTAGTAGCGTATGTATGGATAAAGGGCACCCGGAAGTGAGGTGTGACATTTTGTCCCAAACAGGTTATGTTGCTGACTTAACGACTCTTTCGAAATGTAGATTTTGGCATCAAGGAAATAGCTTGCCCTGTAAAGCCGCTTCTATAGTTTGCATTTACGAATTTTGGTCGCATCTTGGATCCATAATGAGTGTTCTTAGTAAAGCTATGAAAATTCCAACAACCAAGTCTTAGTGAGGCGATTATTACCTCTTTTTAAATGGGATTAAATTCAATTTTTATACTCTTTTCCCCTTTGTACATTCCTATAAAAAGAAAAAAGGAAATTTTGTAACATATTTTTTAACGGTACATGTAGCATTTGCCCATTAAGTATACCAAATACATGCAATTACCAAAGATTTTGAAAATCTAGAATTTGGACTCTATATTGGTCAGTGGAAATGGATGGTGGTTTAGATGACAACAGTATTCATTAAATTTAGAGTATTTATATCTGAGTTTGATTATTTTTTACAATATTTTAATTCAATTAAGTATTTGAATATATTGATTTTTGCTATTTGAATTTTAACCCTATAATATAGGAAAATCATTTAACTATTCAATTTCGTTAAATACTTATTTATTAAGTGAAAATTCAACATTTAAATTTAAAATAAATTTTAATGAATATTGTTAAGAAAATTAAAAATTAATAAATTTAAATTAACTCATAAAAATAAAGTTAAAAATCATATTTAGAACATTTAATTTATTAATTTAATTAATTATTATATTATTAATAATAAATAACTTAAAATAATTTATATTATTTAAAATTTATTTAATAGTGAGTATATTAAAATTGTCACTCAAACTTGTGATTAACAACAACTTTGGTACTTGAATTTATTATTAGATACTTAAAACTTAATTGGAACAGATAGTGTAAGGTGGTCATTTATAGGGTACCCGCTACCGGTTGTTATTTGGTACGAGGTATGTATCCCTTCACAGTCCATTGTTTTATTTAGTTTTCTGTTTGTTTTATACATTATTACCGTGAGTTTGGAGTTCGTGGTTTCTATTTCCAAGCAATTTATTTGGGCTTAACTCAGGTTGGTCTTTTAATTTATAAAATCAAACATTTACAGAGACACTTAAGTTTTGAGAAAATGTTCTAACTCTTTCTATTCTCAAAACAGAAGTTAGCATGTGGCTTGCTTGGCCTGTTAGGAATGTATTTTTTGATTTGAAAAAAACTGAAATGTCACAATTACTAGACCATTTTTTAGCAAGAGAGTCGTTGAGATTTTGCTCTTGGTTCCTCGCCCTTGGCAGCTTATCCTTGACAATTTCAAAAGAATGCTCTACATTTCGAAAGTTGATAAATTTATTAAAAAAAAAAAAAAAAATTCTTTCTTAGAGCACAAGGATAGCTACGTTACTTACCTCTTATGCAAATCTGTTATGGATGAATAATCCACAGAACAGATCGAAACTGTTATTGGTGGTGCTCTTCTTCTGCAATTAATCTCGTATTACAACGTCCTTCGCTTCGTCCAGTGCTCCGCTCTCCCAGAAGTTGAAGCAAAATGGGAAAAAGGAAAAATGCATTATACTGTAAGACAACTTTTTGAAACTTACCAATTTAGCTTTTGGTGTTTATTGACATGGATTCAATTCTCATTTCTGACAAAATCCTATAAGCATGAACTTTTGCTTAGAAAAAGAAAAATAAGATGAGGTTAGCTTCACAGCTTCCTGCCGATAGCATAGGAAATTGATTCCTAGCAGCCAGTTTGTCATCTTCTTCGCAAGACATTTAATTCCATCCGATTGAAATCATATCAAACCATTCACATCATCAGCCATCAAGCCACTGCCTAAGAAGAAAACTGCTTTAAGAAATGACATAAAACTTTGACCATGCCCCTCAGTTCCTAAGCAAAATCACCAATCATGAGAACATCCTGTAAGTGATTGGTTCAGTGAAAACTACAATACTTCCGCTGCATCCTCTCTCGTCTCGAAAGTAATTTGATATCTAAGCTAAACTACCCCATCAAAATCACAACACCAATTAATCTTTTACAAGCAACCATTCAGAACACTAATCAATCCCAAGAACCAATCATAACACCAAACATACCACCAATCTTAACACCCATCATAACACCAATCAATCTCAATAACCAAACATCAGCAACCGATCACTTTACAAAACAGCCGAATCTAACAAACGCCATATAAAAGAAACTAACTCAATTTATAAAAACACCCGTTCAGAGATAAATCAAGTCAAAACATTGTTAGCTATTAGCTGTGTCTGTTGTGCTAGGAGGAACAGAGGAGCTGCGTGACAGACAACTTGGTTCATCTTTTCTACTCTTGCCCTGTTTTTAAATTCTTACTGTTTACAGTTTACATTTCTATATCATTTTACGTTTTCTACTGCTATATTGTTCCATTTATTTTCTATTTTAAACAAGAACATCTATTTTCAGTTGTTAAATAAAAGTTTGATACATTAATTCTTTTTATTTTCTTAATTTCTTATTTGCGTTTCTTGGTTATATTTTCTGTTTCAATTTTTGTTGAGGTTTTTTTTTTTTTTTTTTTTTTTGCTAACTAAGATATTTTATTATCTTCATTTCTTTTTTCCGTTTATGTTTTGAGTATAAATTTAGATTTCTTTTTGTCTCTCTCCACTTAATTTACAGTTGTATGAATTTTTATATTGGATGTCGTGGAATACATCCGTCTCTGCAATCTACTCCAAACCCGCTCTCTTTTTTTTTTGGTCTTCGTTCTACTTCACCCACAAAACTATCTCATCTTCCTTCATTGTTGAGCTCAACATCAATGAAGCAAGAAAAATCGAGGGCTCGATTTGAGTTTATAAAGACTTTTTCTTTCAAAATATTTTTCCATTTAGTAATTAGGTTAAAGTCCTTTAATTTATTCGATAGTTTTTTGCAAGATAGTTAAAGCTTTTTAAAGCACGTAGGAGAAACCAAATGATGAAGAAACAGAGAATGAAAAAAGCAACCAAAAAAAAAGAATCTTAACAAAACGTTTTATTTTAAATAAATGCATGTCAGACGTGTACAAAATATATTTTTTGGGGAATTAAGTTTTAAACTACCCTAGTTTGGTAAATAACATTATCGAATACCTTGGTAAGAGAAAAACTCATGAATTAAAAGGCATGTCATATATAGTTGGAATGATCTCTAAATTAATTTTCTAACGAAATTGGAATCATATCAATTGGAATTATTTATCAAAAGTTATAAACAACTCTTTAAGACTATCAAAAGTTATAAGAAGCATGCGACCACTTTAAAAATTTATTAGTATTATTTCAAAATGAATAGATCATATATTATATATGGTTAAACTTTTCAACAATTTTTGAATCACATTAATTGGAATTTCTATCCAAAAGTTATTCGCATCTCTTTTGCAAATCGGTTTACTAGTCGAATCTCTTGCACTTATTGCAATTTTAAAAATTCATTTGTATTGATCCACAATAAACAAAAAAATGTATTATATATGATTGGAAACTTCTCTAAATTAACTTTTCAGCAATTTTACGATGTCAATTGGATTTCTCTATTTAAAATGATCAAATCAGTATAGATTGATCAAAATTTCTTACTCATCTTATATCGATTTTCATACTAAGTCCATTTAAACTCCAAAATTAAAATTAATTATTAAAATGTGGTTTAAGGAATTTTTGGATTTCATATAAAATTTATAGTATTTATTTCATATTTGTGAAATCAATAAATAATTAAAAATTACTAAAATTATTTTATATGAAATAATATATTTTTAATAAATTAAAATTAATTAAAATAATTTTTATATCAAATAATATTTTTATTGTTAAATATTTAAAAATTATCATGCATATATGCACAATATAATTATATAATTATCTATACGTTATACCAAATTAATAAAGTTATTTTCGGGTGCATCCTGGACTTCATCAAGTAAGGTTTATGGTGTAATACTGCCTCCCGGCAGTAGTTGACTAGAGTGCAAAGTTTTGCGAGTGAACAAAATCTGCGTGCTAGTTAGTTCAGCCGCTGGTTTGACTTCAATGACAGTCGCTACTCCAGCCCCACCTATTACAGCCCCTGGGGTCACTCTGGGCCAATCCGGGCGAATTCAGTTGGTTATCCACGACCTTTGATGACTAGAGGGACAACTATGCTGGATATCGTGGGATATACCCCCAAGCAACACCATTGCAACAGGTAGCATTTGCTCTTAGACAAAGACAATCATCTCCAATCTCGTCTACTGTGGTACTTGCAACATCTGTAGCAAGCACGGTTCCTACAACTTCAGCTGCCAGCACAGTATCTAAATCAAGTGTGCGTTCAACTTTACATTCTGAGAAGGAGCAACAAGAACGAAAGTTCCAGGAGTTACCAGCTGGTTCAGCAAGACCCAACTAGGTATCGGTGCATTTTCCTGATAGTTTCCCCTCAAGCAAAGCTGTGAGGTTTATGAATTTATATTATTTGTATGCCATAATGGCCAAAAGTAGTAAAAAGTTACTTTTACATTTTTAAATAAAAAATAAAAAAAATAAATATCAAGATATTGTTATCTAATATTATAATGTAAAAAAAAAAAAAAAACAAAGGAAGAAATTGGAATTTTGTTGGTCAAAAAGAAATTGGAAATTTAAGGGTGCAGTGGGAAGGCTATTTTTCATTGAGTCCAATGAAAATGAAGCTGTGCTACAGTGCTGTAGCTATGGAATCCAAATGCACCTTAGTAAGTAGTAGGTACTTGATTAAGACATTTTTTAATATTATCTTTAATGGCAGTTTGTAGAAGATCAGATGATCCAGATCAATGGATACGAGAAGGAAGGGTTGATTTAATGGTAGTAATATTACATTAGTCTATTATGCAACAGGTTGTACGGATCGCTTTCTGTTTTTTCTTTTTTCTTTTTGAAATTTTTTATTTGTTTTTGAAATTTTGAAACCATAAAACATGTTTGTTTAATAGTTATATATTGAAAATAAATATTTAAATTATTTCAAATATAATAATTCAATACACAAAATAAAATTTTAAAAATTAAATAAAAATAATAACACATGTATTAAATAAATTTACATTAAATGATGTTATATACATCATATTAAATAATATTATTTTATACTATTTAATAATAATATTAAATATCATTTTTTAATCATATTAGGTTTTAATATAATTTAAATCTTATAATTAAATATAATATTAAATAATATAATTATTTAAATAATAATTCAATAAATAAATAAAATGATGAGGGTCATACTAATGGTCATTAGGCCTTGACATGAGTCATACTAAAAGACATTGAACTTAAAGGTAGACTGAACCCAAAAGAAAAGAGGGCTCAGGAAGACATGGAAGATCCATTAAGTGATCATTTAGGTTGTGGGTCATAATAGTAATTACGCATTAAATAACTCCTATAAATAGATCACATGTATCATCTTTACCTTCTAAACCTTATTTTGCTTATTGAAACTCAGCCAAAATCCTATCTAACTTAAGCATTAAAGTGTGTGTGCATAGGAAAGCCCCTACGCCCCTTTGATGGTTTTCTTTCTTACAGAGTTCTTGGAGACAAGCTAGCGTGAAGATCAAGATTCTTATGTCATCAAAATTCATTGATGTAAACAGGTAAAAACAATTGACACCATTTGTGAGAATCTGATCTAAAAGCCTAGTACAAAACTTGGTCAAGAGAGCTTTCTCGCAGGTTGATTTAACCCGTAATTTTGAGGAGAAAGTCAGAGGGAGAGTCAACCACCTACTTAGAGGGAGACCCAGCCACTGACTCAAAACCAAACTCAAAGGGAGAGTCAGCCACCCACTCAAAAGGAACCCAACCGCTAACTCAAAACTAGACTCAAAGAGAGAGTCAACCACCCACTTAGAGGGAACCTAGTCGTTGACTCATAACCAAACTCATAGGTTTCAGTCATCAACTCAAAGGGAATCCGATTGTTGGCTCAGAACCAGACTTAGAGAGAGACCTAGTTGTTGACTCAAAACTAAACTCAAAGGGAGAGTCAGCCACCCGTTCGACTTAGAGAAAGAGTTAGCCGCAAAGTCAAAGGCAAACTCAGAGAAACAATTAACCACAAACTTAAAGGAAAAGTCAGAGGCAAAGGAAGAGTCAACTGTAGAGTCAGAGGCGGACTCAAATGAAGAGTCAACCATCAAATCAAAGATAGACTCAAAGTCAAAGTCAGAGGCAGACTCAAAGGAAGAGTCAGTCGTAAAGTCGGAAGTAGACCCAGAGTCAGAGGCAGATTTAAATGAAGAGTCAGCCACAAAGTCAGAGGTAAACTCAAAGGAAGACTTAACCGTAAACTTAGAGGAAGATTCAATGGCAGAGGCAAAGTTAGAACAAAGGTAGATTCAGAGGAAGAGTTAGTCGCAGACTCAAAGGAAGAGTCAAAGACAAACTCAGAGGAAACCTTAGAAGACTCAACCAACCCAGAGGATTTAAGGGTAGTGTCAACCGACTCAGCTGCTCACCAAGAGCACACCACTTACCTACCAAGCGCACACCATATGTGCACCCAGCTGCACACCTAGGCTCGCACCTAGCCGTGCACCAGTCACTCACCCAGCCGCTTACCCCAGCTGCACATCCAGGCGCACATTAGCTAACCTAGTTGCACACCGAGCTACGTACCAACAAACCTAGCCATGCACCTCAATGATGCACCCAAACGCTTACCGAGTTGCGCAACAGTCAAACAAGTAGCGCACTGAGCCGCACACCTAATTGCGCATTAAGCCACGCACCCACCACACCCTTCTAGACACCTCGAACGACGAGGCCCACACCTCTGGCCACCTAAAGTAACCAGACCCAAACCTTCTGCCACCACGAGAGATGAGGCCTACATCTCGAACCACCTCGAATAACAAGGCTAACACTTCTAGCCACTTTGAGTGACTACCTTGAGTAACGGGGTTCACACTCCTAGCAACCTCGGATAAAAAAAAATAATAAATACTTACAGCCTCCTAGTGCAACGGGGCCCATACCTACATCAACCCTAAGCGACGAGGCTACGACTCACAACAACTTTGGGAATAGTAATAAAACCCATACTAAGAGTTACTAGAGAAGTTTTTACTATAGTAATCTTATCAAATTCCACTATAATGTTGGATACACGTCAATTTTTCGTGGAATAGCTTAGTAACAGAATTGAGTAGTTCCGAAACCTTAAAGAATCGCATTTCTCCTATGATTTGGGTACTCGATATTCTCTTTCAAATAAAGCCCAAATCATTAAATACTATCAAATGGATGTGCGATAGCCCCCTCGGACCAGAAAGACAACATGATCAACAACAACTGGTAACAATGGGGAGAAAGGCTTTGAGTTCCCCAAATCGCCAGCCTCGTAAATAAGGTCAGGTGAGAGAGGGAGAACTTATAGCTACTGTACCTTTGGCAGAGTTTAAAGCTTTGAAGAAACAGAGTGAAGAGACCAACCATACATTAAAGGCGATAAAGGATTTCTTCAAGGGAACTCTTCCATAGTTAAGTTTGCCTCGCGAAGTTCAAAATCTTATGGGAGGAACAAGCCATGGAGGACAAGCTTCGAGGAAAAGTCAGCCACATACCCATACGCAAAGTAAGCCCCAAACTTAGAGGATGAGTCAACCACCTGCTGACTCAAAGTTATTCACTGGGTCACAAGTAAGGCTATATGTTATAGGAGGCATTGGGATAATAAACCCTGAAATGAAGACTCATTGGCCTCGAGGAGTGGAAAATACTTAGCCATTTGAATTTGAGATAGACTTTACAAGAGATCAAGAAATAGATAAAGGAATGAGACTTGCCTACAAGGGTCTACAAAAATTCAATTTTAGGATCGAGATAAGGGGAAGAAAGTCTTCAATAGTGATCAAATGGACTCTTCTAACATGAAAAGGTGAGAATTAATCTCACTTTTACAGCACTTTAGGTAGATAATATGAAGATCATAGAAAAGGTCCTAGAAAAGAAAAGGTTGGTATCCTTAGAGAAGAATCAGAGAGAAATGATACCTTTCAATGCAACAATCATGGAAAAGTCGTTACACTAAAAGTTCAAAATGCCTCAGATGACAGCATATGCGAGAAATACCGATCCATATGCCACATGGAAATGCCATGAAGTAGCTTAATAAATCGAAGAAGGGATCCATTTCTACATTCAATCAGTTGTGGAGTAAGTTTTTGAAGGCATTAATGATAAATAGCTAAATGAAGAAGGACGCTATATATATATATATATATATATATATATATATATATATACTCACGCTTAAATAGGGAAATAAAGAATCTTTGAAAAGTCATGAGGACCGATTCCGTTATGCTACCTTAGAAGTTTGTGACTTATAAGTTGGTGCTACAGTGGCTATTATGTTGTGAGGAACGAAATCTGAGAAGTTACAAGAGATATTGCCTCTCGATCAATCAACGATGATCGCGAATTTGTTCTTTAAAGCTAATAAATACATCACACAAGAAGAAGTGATGAAGATGATATAGCTACGTGAGTATAAAGAAAAGAGAAGAAATAACTGATTGTGATCAAGCGGGCTCCACCAATACAAAAATGGAAGGGCCATATTGAATCGGAAAGATGACAATGCCAAATGCTTATGTTTTTACAAATTCATGTTTTATTTGTTTTATTTTCAAAAGGTTTTCTTATATTGTCATGCATTCGATAAAGCAATCTAAGAATTCTTTATTTATGATACTCACATGATTGTAGATCTTATAATAAGAAAAAGAAAAAATGCACGAGTTTGAAGCAAAAAGTACACGAGGTGAGTCATGCATGTTGTAGAAAATGATCTAAAACGAGAAATGCACGAATGAGGCCAAGCATATACTTGAAGAGAAATATGCGCGAAGTAAGTCGTGCGTAAGAAGAAAAGGGTTAAAGCAAGAAGTGCACAAGGTCAGCCATGCACATAGAAGAAAAATGCCTAAAGCGAAAAATGCACGAAGTCATACGTAAGAAGAAAAGGCATGAAGCAAAAAATGTGTGAGGTAAGCCATGCACATAAAAGAAAATGCCCAAAAGTGAAACTTGTGTGAAGGAGGCCAAGCATGTATTTGAAGTGAAAAATTCGCGAAGTAAGTCATGCTTTAGAAGAAAAGACTTGAAGCAAAAAAAGCGCGAGGTAAGCCATTCACATTAAAAAAAAAAAGGCCTGGAGTGAAAAATGCGCAAATGAGGCAAAGCATGAACTTAAAGCGAAAAATGCGCGATGTAAATCAGACTTAAGTCATAAAAGGCTTGAAGCGAACAAGTACACGAAATAAGCCAAGCATAAACTTGAAGCGAAAAGTACGTAATGTAAATCATGCATAAATCATCAAAGGCTTGAAGCAAAAAATGCGCGAAATAAGCCTAGCATATCAAAAAAAAAAGTGCCTGAATTGAAAAATACGTGAAATAGGTAACAAATGCAAAGAAAGTGCAAAGGCTTGAAACAAGAAATGCGCGAGGTAAGCCATACACATGAAATGCAAAGACTTAAAGTGAAAAGTGCACGAAGTAAGTCTAATTGTTACGAGTTCTTTATAAAAGACTAATCTCTTTCATGAAGAACTGGGGAGCATTATGTGCACACATACAAATAAGAGTACGAAAAATTAAAACATGAAAGTGAAATTTTTTATTCATTCAACTCTAAAATTGTATTACAATAAGTATCTTTTAGATTAACCTAGGAGTAGGTGGAGTATATGTACCAACAAGCGCCTAGGCATGTACGTCTTGAGGCAGTATTATGTTAGGAGTTGGATCCATATAAAGATTAGCCTCTGAATCCAAGCCTATGAGAGCCTCAATCATTTTAGGTCGATGGTTCCCAAGGGTCAGTTAAATCGGATAGATCCTCATAAGCACCATTTTTTAGAAAAGCTTCTAAACCCTTAGCATATGTATCATGCTTTGTTCGGTCAGAAACGTACCAGGTAGAACCTATATTTGATAAAACCAATTGGGGAATGGACTTCCTTTCATGAAAATCTTCAAACAAGGGTATTCTTTCACCGCCTCAGCATGGATATTGATTTGTTCCTGTTGGTTAATAAAATGAGGTTGCCAATTATTATGTAGACTCGTGATCTCACCCTGCAACAAGAATTTTATTCTCCACACAAAGAGTATTATACTCTGACCAAAGAGATTGATAGGGAGTTGATGCCTCTTTGTACTACTCCAACTGGGCAATCTTAACCCCTTCTATATTAATATTAACTTAGAGATAAATCAATTCAAGATTCAAATTCTCTTTGTTCTTCTTTAAAACCTCAACTCTTATCGAAAAAAGGCTCAACTGCTTTTTTCTTAGTAATTCGTTTAGTCTTCTCCTTTTGTAATTGATTGAACTCTCTCTCAAACATGTAAAGTAGGTATAAATGAAACATCTAATGTAAATTGAGAAGTTTACCTTCATAACTTCATTGTCAACTTGGTCCTCACCTTCTAAGAAGCTTTTAAATAACCTGATTTCATCATAAGGAAAAGTGGTGGACCACCACAAACAAGGAGTAACCCCAGGGACATAGTTCTTCTATGGAGACATTATCATTAATCTCCGGTTAAACCCAAAACTCTTGCCTGCGAATGTCACTCCCCTATCTCCTATGAAGAGATGAATGTTTAAAGGAGCAATCTAGGGCGCCCAGGCATGTCTCTCATTGACAACTCCATGAACAGTTGCCTTTTATATTCCATAAGGAGATTGAACATATTGCACTTGACTTGATTCTGCCCGTACAACTCTTGTAGTTCCTCTTGCTTGGATCCCATCACTGGTGGTTCACGAGCGGCGGACTTGCCCCTTCCAAGGCTAAGGGATTAAGAGGAATTGAATTCATCATACTGAGCATAAGGAAGAGTATGAACTTGAGTATGTTTTGAAACCACCACTTCAAAGCGAGCTTGTCTTTTGGGACAAGGAACTTTCGCCTAAGTTTGAAAAGTGTTATTAACGTCTTTTATTTTGTGAAGGGCTAAACGACGAAATCCATTTGTGCACATGAAAAACAAAATATGAAAAAATACCATCATGAGGCTTAAGGAACCCTTTAAAAGACTCAATGTTGGCCAAAGATTCCTCTAAAAAAAGTGTCATGAAAGAACTTTCAAATCTTTCTCTTTAGCCCCCAATCAAAACTTCCCTCAGAAGCATCACATTTATCTGATGCTTTTTCTTCCTCATGTTTTAAAGAAGAACCCTCTGATAATGGGTTTTTGTAGTCGAGATATACAAGAGTAAAGGTAGATTAACGAGAACATTTTCAATGTCCCAAATAGCTACTAGGATTTTCTCTTTGGTGATAGAGTAAATAAATCAATCTATCTTTCAGAACATAACCGATCAATTTTCTAACCGTACGACCTCATTAGGACCGAGAAAGTCTGGTCTTGAACGATTTATCCTATGGATATCCCATTGGGTAAAGACACCTAAGACCTTTTGGGATTTCAACGATGAGCCAATTAAACTTATATCTGCGAAGTTAGCTTGGAAGTTCCCTAAAAGGATAGGATACTGACCATTGAGTTAGCAAATCCTAAAAAAGGCACTTAACATAGGAAGTGATGGCATGACGCCACTTATATGGAAAACTAAGGTGAAGCTTATTAGTTAAACCCACGGGTGAAGATGAAGAGCCTTTTGCAATTAAAAAAAAAAGGGTCATGAGAAAATTTGAAGTCTATGGACCTAAAATTAAAAAAAAAAAAAAACTCTTATTTACTATTCCATAGGGTATACCCTATGAAAGAGTGGAGAATAATTGATGAGAGTCATACTAATGGTCATGGGGCTTTGACATGAGTCATATTAAAGGACATTGAGCCTGAAGGTAAACTGAGCCCAAAATGAAAGAGGATTCGGATTCGGGAAGACCATGAAAGATCCATTAAGTGATCATTTAGGTTGTTGGTCTTAACATTAATTACACGTTAAATGACTTCAATAAATAGGTCACAGGTATCATCTTTACACTCTAAACTTTATTTTGCTTACTGCAACTCGACCAAAATCCTGTCGAACTTAAGCATCGTAGTGCGAGCGTAGAGGAAAACCCCTACGCTCCTTTAATAGTTTTCTTTCTTATAGGGTTCTTAAAGACAAGCTAGCGCGAAGATCGAGATTCCTACGTCATTAAAATTCATTGTTGTAAACAGGCAATAACAAATAGTAATATTAAACAAAGGATAATTTATGGAGTCAAAAAACTTCATTGACGGTGGATAAGATAATTATCCTTAAACAAAATCCTTTATTATTAAATTTTATTAGATAATAATAGAAATTAATAAAATTATAAATTTACTATTAAATAATAATATGATGTAATAAATTATAAATTATATTCAATAATATTATTAAAATATTAAATTTAATTAAAGATTTAGGGTTTATTTTCATTTTATGCAAAAAATTGAGAGTATATTTAGTTATTGAAACTAAATAAAAAAATTACGTATTATCATCACCAAAGCCTTTCTCCTAATATTAGGGTAGGCTATATGAACCAATATACAAATTTACGTTAAGTTGTCAGCATGAATTAATGTCCTCTACTCATTCCTAATGCAATGTGTTCTTCTAACTCTCGTTCTGACATCTTTTCGGATTACTTCTTTCAAAGTATTTTTCAATATTTCCCTAATCTTGATCTTTTTTACCTCATTCATAGCCTTCACTCTTCTAACTAGAGCGTCCACAGGTCTACGTAGTATGTGTCTAAACCAACGTAAACAACTTTCACTCATTTTGTCTTGGATAGGTGCCACTCTAACCTTTTTGCAAATGTCCTCATTTCTCATTCTATCTTTTCTCGTATATCCACACATTCATCACAATATTTGTATTTTCGCTATACTCATCTTCTGCGTATGCACTCATTTAGTTGCCAATCATTCATTGCCATATAGTAATGTAGGTCTAACAACTGTCCTATAAAACTTACCTTTCAATCTTATAGGAATTCATTTGTCACACAACATACCTGTAGTGTTTCTCCACTTACTCCAACCAGCCTATATCATATATGTCACATCACCATTAATCTCTCTATTTATCTGAACAATCGACTCTTAATATCTAAAATAATCCCGCTTAGGGATCGCCACCCCATCTAACATCACTATGTTTTTATCTTTCTCTCTGTTTGGACTGAATTTACATTCCATGTATTTAGTCTTCGCTCTGCTTAATTGAATCTCCTTTACTCTAACATCTGTTTCCATAGTATTAACTTTCATTCTAGTCTCTGGACACAAGACAATATCATCTGCAAACATCATACACCAAGATCCATTATCCTAGATGGATTGTGTCAGCTCATCTATTACTGTAACGAACAAAAACGAACTTACGTTGATCCTTGATGTAACCCTATTACGATAGAAAATTCACTTGTTTGCCTTTCGCACGTCTTCACATGTGTTCTTTCATCTCCATACATGTCCTTAATTATTTCAATATACTTCACGAGATTGTTTTCTCCATTAAAGATCACTATAACACCTCCCTAGACACTTTATTATATGCTTTCTCCAAGTCTATAAAGACCATATAAACATCTTTCTTTTGTACTCGAGAAAGCTCTAAAAGTTGTCTAAGCAAGTGTATTGTATCCATAGTTAATCGGCCAGATATAAAACCAAATTGGTTCTCCAATATCTCTGCAGTCTTCCTTGATCTTCGTTCTATCACTCTTTTCCATAATTTCATCGTGTGACTCATTAATTTTATGTCTCGATAATTGGAACAACTTTGAATATCTACCTTATTCTTATAGAGAGGTACCAATGTACTATTTCTTCATCCCTTATGCGTCTTGTTATTGCATCAAATCTTATTAAAAAGATTTGTCAACCACCTAACTCCAACCCCTCCAAGACATTTTCAAACTTCAATAAAAATGTCATCAGACCCAACGGCTTTCTCTGTCTTCATCCTTTTAGTGTCTTTTTTACCTCTATCTCTTTAATTTTGTGCATAAAACATTGGTTCAAATCCTCGAGAGGCACCGAGATATTGTTCACAATTTGACTTTATCCGTCGTTGAATAGCTTGTTGAAATGATCACGCCACCTTTCTTTAATATCCATTATCTTTAACTAGAATTTTTTTGTGCTCATCCTTTATACATTTCACCACTCCTAAGTGTCGACTCCTTCTTTCTCTTTCTTGCACTAATATATATATATATATATATATATATATATATATATATATATATATATATCTCCTTTGTGTCCAACTTATTATAAATCTTTTTCATAACCTTCGCCTTAGCTTCCGTCATGCCCTCTTTGCCTCCTTCCTAGCTTACTTGTATTTTGTAAAGCTCTCTTCGGTATTATTTGTCTTCAAAGCCCTGTAACAATCTCTCTTAGTCTTTATAGCTTGTTTAACTGATTCAATCTACCATGTTGCATTCTTTTCAGTCGGTGTTTTGCCGTTTAATGCTCCTCATCTCCTTACCCATCTCCCGAATGTTTTTTGCCATCTTGTACCACATTGTATTCAGGTTCTCCTTTGTTGTCCAGTCTTCTTTCTGGGTCCAACTATTTCTGGATATTTCTCGACAATCTTCATTTAGCTTCTATCATTGAATCCTTGTAGCTCTTTCTTGTTGGTTCCTATGATATCATTTATTAGTTTTTAGGTCTAATACTAGTAGTCTATGTTGCGCAGTAACACTCTCATCTGGGATAACTTTGCAGTCTAAACAACTGCATCTGTCCCTCTTTCAAGTAAAAAAAGAAGTCTATCTGACTTGCTTTGGTCAACTCTTAAAGGTTATAAGGTGAGGTTCTCTCTTCCTAAATAGTGTATTTAATATGGTTAGGTCATAAGATAAAGAAAAATTTAGGATATCATATCCACCTTCATTTCTTACACCTAATCTAAATCTTCATGTACGCTGTCAAAACCTTCTTTGCTAGCACTTATATGGTCATTAAGGTCACCACCAATACAAAGATTCTCTCTTATAGGCAATTCTTGTACTATCTTATCTAAATCATCCCAAAATTGTCTTTTACTAACATTATCAAGTCCTATCTGTGATGCATATGCGCTAATAACATTCAAAACGTTCCCTCCTATAACTAACTCACCCAAAATAATTTTATCCCTTTATTTCTTAACTTGTACAACATCATTTTGATATTCTTTGTCTATAATGATATCTACATCATTGTGGTCTCTATCCTTCCCTATATACCAAAGCTTATACTGCCAAGGTGCTATCTACCTAGCTTTCTCCCTAATCCATTTGGTCCCATAGTGACACAAGATATTAACTCTCCTCCTATATATAACCACACAAATCTCTACGAATTTGTCATTAAACGTACCTATATTTCAAGATCCTAACCTAAGCTTATGATTATAGACTAGTTTCTTTACTCATCCTCGTCCACTATGTAGGAACCTTTGCCTATTGAGCACCACATCCAAGCATCGATGTGATGTGTCACTTTCGAGCGACCACTTAGCAACCCTTGTACATTTTTCACTACACCTGGGCTCCGACGCAGCACATCGCTGAGTAAGGAACGCCCCAATGGATTTCATATATCGGTTTATCTCATAAAAATTGAACAAGTTTTAAGTGGCTGGTTGTCCAAACCTATCGCTAATCCTCCTCTTTTATCTGAATTTAGGACCTACTATGTTCAACACAGACGGAGTTAAATAAAAATTATATATAATACTGAAAAATTATTATCTATAATCGAGTTTGGGTAATGAATACTCTAATATCACTACCCAAAATAGTAACAGATAGTAAAGTGATTAAATAATATTCATTAACTATACAAACACAATAAATACGAGTTTATCGAGTTAAATTTTGATTTTTTTTCAATTAATTCTAGTCTTATTCATACATGATTGCATGATCAGAAATTATGGCACACTTGTATAAATGAACAGCCTCAAACACTAAGCTTGGGTCGGAAATCCGAGCTTATGAATGGTGCTGTAAATTCATCTAGACAAGCCATCCTGATTCGTTCAGGTGTTGCAGGATTGTCAAGCGGAAACCATTGGGTATGCCCTGTTTCCGCTCTAGCAGCTATAATGGCATCTTTGATGGCGAAAAAAACAGCTGAAGCCAGAAAAAATGGAGGCTCGCCAACAGCTTTAGATGAATGAATGGCTCTTACATTTGGATGGCCCTGTCCATCATCACATCAACATATAAATTATCTACAATTGAATTAAGAACTACAAAGAACTTATTTTACTGACCTAAATAAAACCATAATACCCCAGGCCTCAACCTGTTAGACTGTTTTAGCATAACATGAAAATATTGCTAAATGTTGTATGTTCCATCATTAAATGCTATTCAGATCTAACTGCTCCTATTCCACATTTCGTCTATGATTATATTAAACCCATTCATAAATTATCTAAAAAATTATTAAGTTTCTTAAGCAAACACATAAACAGACAGACAACTCTCCCTACTTCTACCATCCTAGTCAACATTTTTGGTGCTCGCCAATCTTACCTTGCACTCGCACAACAATTTAAGTCAATCATATACTTCCTCTCTTCCCTGATATATTATATGATGCTAACAAGAAGTAACTCACATTACAAAATGCACAAGAATTCTGTATTTATAGCAGTCAGACTACTCACCTTCAATAGAGAAACACTGAACTTGAACGGGACATCATTTAGAGAAGGAATTTTGTAACTTCCAGGCCCGCATGTGTACAAGCAGCCAGGTGGAATCCACTTATGAGCTGCATCTCCCCACTTAAGTTCTTCCAAGGCAATCCAACCAAGACCTTGGATAAATGCTCCTTCAACCTGCGTTAAAAGTTTGTGTAACAAACACACAGAAACATTAGCTTCACAGTGTTCTTGTTAACCTGCCTGGAGAAACAACATTACTAATTTTATAAATGAGAACACTATTATTATTGCTTCTAAGTTCTATCCATCTCTGAATCACTATTATTTATCAAATTACTTTTGAAAACAATATTTGTAATATATGACATGAACATTCAGAATCTCGGAACAATTAGATATCCAAGAAAAGCTCAAGTGATGCTTCTTTTATACTTCTTTCCTTGCAATTATCAAGGCGAATAAATATTGCAACTTGAAAACTACAATTAATTCAAATTATCAGTCTAATTAAAAAGAGAAGCAAGGGAATACACCTGGCCAACATCAATTGCTGGATTGAGAGAATGTCCCAGATCCATGAAAATATTTGCTGTTCTTGTGTGGAAATCTCCAGTCAATGTGTCAATTTCAACTTCAGCAAATGCAGCCCCATAGGTAAAATAATTGAATGGCTTTCCTTCACCAATGCTCCAATCAAAGCCAATATCAGGTGTAATATAAAATCCATGGGCAGAAAGGTCTATTCGTTCCAAGTAACATGCAGTAGCCAGCTAGGTACAATTAAAAGAAAAACAAAACAATATCACATCATCATTTGCCATTAGCCCAGTTTCCTCTCTAATAATACAGCACCTCAAAATATTGACTTGCATTTCTTTACTAAATAACCGTGTCATCCAACCTCCACTATTCTCAGCCAAATAAACCTTAATTAACTGAAATTGGTATAAATCCCAATGCCCCAACTATGAAACATAGATATGGATACAAGAATGCTCGGTGCAATTTGTGGAATGAAAGAAGGAAGACAAGGCTGAAAGATTTGTAATGTCAACCTTTCCCTCAATATAAATCATTCTGGAAATACTAATTGCAGCTTGACTTCTGCCTCAATAACTATGGAATCAACTAAACTGTAGCAAAGTTAATGAATGCAAATATAGTAAAGCCATATTATTAACTCAGAATTATTAACCCAATTCCTATAAAGTGCAGCAAAAGAAACAACACTAAACTATCAACATTTTCCACTAATTCCTCCATAAATGTTTGCCACTATTCAATGGGAGTAGGATGGAACGATAGATTTCTACAGAAAATATACTCATAATTAGTAGGTTAAAGGGTCAAAAAAACCCTTGAGAAAAAAATGGTTTAGCAATTGAGCTCTTACATTTTTTTTCGCAATCAATTGAGCCCATATATTATAATTTCCACTCAATTGAGCCATTTTATGGACGAAAACTGTTACGTCCGTAAATAATTTCAGTTACACGTGGCCAAAAACATAACGGTTTCCATTACGAAAAGGGCTCAATTGAATGAAAACTGAAATGTAAGGGCTCAATTAAATGGGAAAAAAACCATAAGGGCTCAATTGCTAAACCCTTTTTCTCGATAGCTTTTTTGACCCTTTTGCCTAATTAGTGGTGTAGACAATAATATGCAGAATTACGGAAAAAACAATACCTCAGCAAAAGAACTAAAATTATGTTGAGAAGCAATAGGCTCCATCCGTGCCTTAATCTGCTTGCATGCATCCAAAACCGCAGCTGCATACATATCAGAACTAGCGGAAGCTGCTGTTGGAGAAGCATTAGGAACCTAACCAGCAGAAGACAGATGCAATAAGACATTGGACAATTGTTCTTCTGAAAAGACTATTACGACTAACAGAAACAGAATCTAATATCATCTATCGATGGCCGAACACAATTCTTAACTGCCATACAAATCTCTTTTGTATTCTCTGTGATTAGCAATAATGCAAGCTTTAATTTGCCAGATTAGTTTGTAGCCCACATCTTAATATATCACTTCATGTTTCAACTATAAAACTGATGATGAAAATATATCTGGAAGGGCTTAATAAATAATTGGAATGGATGAACAGAAAAATACCCTGAATGTTTCTAGTAGGGGAAACTAGAAAAACTCACATCATATTTGGGTACAATTAAAATTTTTATCATCAATTTCTAGGTTACTCCATTGACCTCTCTTATATATATATACATATATATATATATATATATATATATCTGCAGTTTTGACTGTCCCCAAGACATAATAAGTAGGTATGCTTAAGAATTGCATAAGATTCAGTCTTAGTAACCTTCTTTTTACATGGTTCTCTTATCATCTTGCTGTGGCCAAGGAGCCATGAAAAGGCTACCCCGTAGATTACAATGCTTGTGAAGACCAGCAAGTGATAATAAGACAATTTTTGCACCAAATGGTTAGCAAATTGTAAAATTTTCAGAAAATCATCATAAGAAAGAAGTGCGGCATTCCAATCTTAGCTCACTACCTTGTCAGTACTTGTCTCTGATATAAAGACAGAACTGAGAGAGATACTGAATGCAGATGCAGCAACTTGAGCAACTTTTGTATGTAAACCTTGCCCCATCTCAACGCCTCCATGTGTAACTAAAACAGTCCCATCAGTGTAGACATTAACAAGAGCTCCTGCCTAGAGTGATTAAGAATATATTTAAGCAATCAAAATTCCGATCATTGAGATAACAACATGATTCTGATAGTGATAGAGAAAACTGTTATACTTTACATAGTAAACACATAATGTTTCTGTCATATATTATGTAAATATATAGCTTTTCTCTATTTTGTACATAGTTTTCAATTTAAGCAGCGAACTATACTCTTCTTCCAAAGAAACGAAGATACTTGCATGAGTAAGACATTAAAAGAGATGGGACAAATATTAAGTTGTCTGTTGTAAGCTTACCATATCCCTGAAATATCTAAATTTAAAATCAGCAATTCAGGATTAACCAATCATATTTACACGATATTGTAAGCCTTTAAATTCTACCATTCCATGCAAAATTGAGCAACAAATCAAGAAGATATAAGGAATAAATAACAAACTTTGAAATGTTGCGGTGCACGTAAAATTCTATTTCCTAGCTACATGGATTAAAGTGGTCAAGAAAATCCCATATCATTTAAATTTTGGGCAACCTGGGCACTTAAAAATAACAAGGGCCTCCAGCTATTGCTAATTGGTTTCAAGTTGGATGCTTATTTAACATGTAGCAAAATAGTTGAAACCAAGAGTGACTGATTCTTGGGATGATCCATAGCAGCAGCAGTGTTTGACAGTTAACGAAGTCATTTATCCAGCTTAAAGTACTATAAAATCAAAAATCCATGATTGGATCATAATTCTGAAGAAAGAGTAAGTGAGAAGGACAAGAGAAGGGGGGGGGGGGGGGGGAGCAGGTGAAAATTATGATGAAAAATCCTCTTATGAATCATAAAACATGGATTCATACATTGTGTCATCCAGGATATATGAATCTAATAGAATGATATATGTTCTACTGCTTCTCCCTACAATGCATTAGTGGCAGAAGAAACAACAACACAATAACACACACACACACACACACACACACTATTCTTAAAAGATATCAATGAAGCAAATATAGTTTAGCAAAATTCATAGACGCAAAAGCCCTACACAAGAGAAACCTAAATAAATAGTTTCAAACTTGACCTGATTCATGAACTTAGTCGTAAAGGATATGCCAAATTTTGTTGGAATCATAGCAACACCACGCTTCTTCCACCGATTCAGAAGATTAAATTCATCAACTTCTTCTCGAACCTTCTGAAAGTTGCAAGCTAAATTCAGCTCATTCCATATCTGAGCCAGAGTACAGTGTTCCAATTGTTGACCATAATGCATTATTGATCCTTCACCTTGAAAGTTAATCTCCTGACCAATTTCCAATAATGAGCCATGAAATCATTTTTTCAACTGCAATATTATTGGGAGCAACAAAGTAACATATATCTAAAACTTACCCTAATCTCTTCTGGACTCTTTTTAAGTTCTAAAGCCATTCTTTGAATCCAATTCTCAGCTATAAGCATACCTTGAGGACCACCAAACCCCCGGAAAGCAGTGTTACTTGGAAAATTAGTGAAACAAACACTTCCGAAAATTCTGACATTTGGTATCTCATAGACATTGTCTGAGTGAAACATAGCACGTTCAAGTATGGCAAGAGACAGGTCTAGTGAATTTCCAGCATTATTGTAGATTTGAAGATCCAAAGCCAGCACCTTTCCCTCATTTGTAAATCCAACCTAGATGACAATTTTATTTACTGTTATGCCATTCCATCATAAACATGAAGAGAAGCATATGAACATCTAAACAAAATGAATGCAACTGATGGAAGTCAGCTGAGTCAAAAATTGATTTTAGGAACATTCAAAGGTGCTCAGGCCATAAGGCTTTTTCCTTCCTTTTCTTTTCACCATTAAAATATATGAACACAAACCAAACATAAACAACTATATCAAACTATTGAAATGTTTCCATAGATTGATTCATCAAGTTAATCCACTTAGCAGTCAGTACCTTGTACTTTCCAAGAAAGCTATGGCGCTGCCCTGTTGTGATCATGTCTATATCTCTATCTAGGGTTAATTTCACTGGCCTATTCATCAGATAAGACGGTACAGCAGCAGCAGCAGCAAGGAAAGCTGATCTAGTCTCCTTTCCACCAAATCCACCACCAAGCCGTTTAGTTTTACAAACTACTTTCGACATTGGAAGACCCAGAACATGAGAAACATATTTCTGGTGCTTCTGAGGGGCCTGCATACAAATTATGAAAAAAAATTACATTATCCCCAAAAAATAATAAGAAGATAAAAATAGAAGACATAAGATGTATGTTATGAGACAGCAAGCTTCAGGAGAATCAGTTGAGAGAGTAGTTCAATTTACTGGCAAGGTTTAAAAGAGGTTCATTCATCGAAAGAAGAAAATTTAGTTGCATAGCTGAGTCTTTAGCATTCTATTATTGTTGTGTCTAGTTGTTGTTGGTGCATTTTTTTATTTTAATTATCACTATGGGTCAGTTATCGGTATGTGTCAGATATCAACAGTTAAAGTAGTCTTGTTTAGTGCTGCTATTATTTAGGAGCAGTTTATTCCTAAAACAGCAGTTACTTATCTGCTCTTTGTAAGTCTTTAAAAGGAGTTATGAAGGAAATGAAAGGGAGAAGAATTTTCACAAAAGTTTGAGTACCTTCTTACTCAAGAGAACATTGGGTTCTCTCTAGACAAGCCTAAATTTATTAACAAAACAGGTCATAATGGTAGGCATTCGCAGAAGCATTCTGCAAAACCTTCTTCTGATTTTAGAGTGGAAAAACCTGTAACTAGATCAAGGGTTCAGGACCGTACAAATGTAGCACATGGTCCATAGAGATACAAATCCTACTAAGTTTTTAGGTTAGGAACCACAGTCTATATAATACACTAGCTTATTACTCATGCAATACACAAATTAATTTTACACAGATTTTATATTATCATTGTATGATATCAAAAAAGAAATAAATCAAAGCATAAAATATTATATTAAATAATGCATTTGAAATATTTACTTAGTTTACTTAATTTATAACAAATGATATGATGCATAAATTATATTGATGTTTAATTTATTTTTTTAAACATAATTTTGGAAAGATTAAATGTTTTTAAAAGACGTGAGGAGAAAAATGAAGAGACAAAGCCTTAATGTAGGGAGAAGTGGAAAAGATGAAAAGTGCATAGATATATGTAGGGGGAAGTGGGGAAATGTGAGGAGAGATACAGAGACAAAGGCTTAATATAGGGAGAAACAGAGAAGATGATAAAAGTGTTTAGATAAATGTAGAGGGAAGCAGAGAAGTGGTTAACAAAGAAACGTACTATTTGGTTTTAGTTAGTTTTTCAAATTTTTGAGTTAATAATACCTAGATATCTTTAATTTCTTAAATGAAATAGATATTAGATTAAAAAAAAAAAGTAACCCACTGCAAAAGGCTCCAACATTGTGAGATCTGAGGAAGGTCATATGCATGCAGCCTTCCCTTGCTAGATATTAGATATCAGGTTATTTTTTTTGTTTTAAATAATAAATAATGGTTTAGATAATTTTCTTTTAGATATTAGATTATTTTGTTTGTTTTAAATATTTGAAGAGATAATTTTTTTATGTTTTAAATAATGATCTAGATAATTTTCTTTAATTGCTTAGGTGGACAATATATTAGTAAATGCTTATGTATTCAAAAAGTGTCCACATAAGCGTCCACATCAGAAAACATTATTAGATTTCGATATATTTGTAATATAATATTACATGTGTGTGTGCGCGGACGCATGTATGTGATTTGTTGAATGTAGGCGTAAACAAGGGCCAACATGTGCAAACATTTATTCATATAATGAGCAAAGAAATTCTGAAAGAAAATACAAATACACATGAAAAAAAAATAGACAAGCACATCAAATAGGAACTAATTACAAGCATGATATCCAACCAAAACACACTGAAAATTTAGGACCAGTAACTTCTGAAGAGACACATCAAATACATATATGACCTGAAATTAGGGTGTGAAAAAAATTAACTCTAAATTAAAACCTCTGTCCGAAGAGTTATTATCTACAGTAGTATGACATTTAGTGAAAGCATGGTTCTGAAATATCATTGTCTTTTTGAAACTCAGAAAAGTCTCTGTTGTCACAAGGATTCCTAGATTCACTGAGTTTTACACCTCGAATTTGGAGGCTCAGTAACACGTTGAGGAGAATTGGTGGTTTTATCAGTCAGTTGAACCAACATCTCTGGATCAACAAATTCTTACCAAAAGGCAGTGACCACCAATCAACAATATCCAAACATATCAACTGATGTTTAAGTCATCTATAATCATTGGTTCATTATTTACTATGGCCTAACTACAGCACAGGTATATAATAAGTCATGTGTGAACACTTAACCTATTTTTATATACGTTTCCACTACTGTCATCCACACTTCCAGCTGATACAATTTCCAGTTTTTTTCACAAAAAAATGCAATAGAAGAATATTTCCAATAATCTGAATTGGTAACTATCAGAATTGATGATTGAACTTTATACACAATTTGAGTTGAGAAAGAAAATCCTCAAGTTTATCATTTTTATCTATTTCAATCAAAGCAGAGAAGATGAATAAAGGAAATATAGGTAATTAACTTGTAAGTTTTGGTATACTTACTTGAGTGGATGAAATCATATGAACCTCATTGCCACCATCCAATGTCCAAACTAAGCTGCTCTGGGGCTCCAAGTAGAAGTGTTCCTGACCACCTACTTGGACTTTTCCCTCTATGATCTTGTCACATTTACCTGATTGAAAACAGAGTTCTACATCCCCTTTTCTCAGAAACTTCTCTGAGTTAGGATGAAAACTTTTTGCATTAATTGCATCCTCTATTGACAAGATTTGTGGGAGCTCTTCATACTCCACATGAACTTTTGCTGCTCCTAGATTTGCATTTTCATGGGTGTCAGCCACAACAACACCTATAACCTGTATAAATTTAAACAACTAGTTTCATTGCAATGTGTTTTGACTCTCCCTGCATTACAGATGAGTTTTTTTTATGGGATTTTAGCTCTTATATTGAGCTTCCACCAGTAATTGCATGAATGCCACATCTTCTAATGTACCTCTAGTAATGAAAGAATAAAGTTTGGTTTCAATTGCTTTCTCAAGCACATAACCCTCTCTGCTTTCTCAAGTTTTTTCAAGGACTGCCACTAAGAGTTGTTTAACTATATATATATGTATATATATATATATATAGTATCCAGTAATCTTTTTACCTGACCAACACAAGTGACAAATTCAGAAGCAAATAGCTCCTCGTCCATGACAACTGGTCCAATTTTATTACTACCAGGAACATCCTTGGCAACGAAGATGCCAGCAAATCCAGGTGAAGAATTCGCACCTGAATCATCTATGGATAATATTCGAGCATGAGGCTTTTTGCTCAAAATTAATGCTGCATGCAAACTATTAGGAGGCATTGGTGTGTCATCAGTATATTCTGCCTCTCCAGTAACCTGGAGAACATGATACAATGGACAATGTCATGAAGATAGTCTTGGAGACAAAACTTAATGATAGAATAAGCATTAAAAGCACTTAGTTGATATCTGTTAACAATTTAAGACCAAGTTGGGAGATGTGTAACAGTGGGGAAAGAATATTATCCAAAGATTGGGGATGGACTAATGACTTGTCCAGGTGGCCTGAGTACAAAAAACAAAGAGCAAAGAAAACAAACAAAAACATGAAATAGTAGGTGATTATGTCAGCCCTTATCTGTATAACAAGAAAAATTCCATACTAAAAAGTTTAAGCACGCAAAGAGATACACGCATGTGAACAGTAGCAAAACATCTGAAACTAGACAATGTATCTATAACCCTTAATTTTGAACTT
The DNA here is from genome assembly GCA_033439115.1 of Firmiana major. NCBI lineage: Eukaryota > Viridiplantae > Streptophyta > Magnoliopsida > Malvales > Malvaceae > Firmiana > Firmiana major. The sequence continues at coordinate 20,505,396 of CM065905.1, forward strand.
TCCACTTAAAATTTGGTTTAAAATATCCTTGAAATCATAAAACAAATACGGAGTATAGTTTTGTGAATTGACATACCTGAAGCATGGATGATAGGTGAATCTCTGGTGAACCTACAGATGTTCCACAATTCTTGATTTCATAGTCCTGACTTGCAACTAGCGATGGGCGGTGAAATGAATTTATAGCTGACAAATTTGTTGATGACACGCTTTGCTTAATAGATTTCTTTCCCTCAATTTGATGTGAAACCCAAAGGAAAAATTTGAAGAAGAAGCTAAGGGTCAAAGATTTTCGAAACTCCACCATCCCACCGGGAGCATCTTCCTTGAGCACAATATCAGTTCGCAAGACATTCAAAGCACCCGGTAGCACATCCTCATTCCACTTCTTTCCAATTAAAAATTCTTTTGTTTTAATTGCACATAAAGACAGAGGTGCCACCCCACCATAAGAAACTGATGCATCTGAAACAACCCACTCTTCACCATTTTCCTCCAGACAGACACGCATTCCAGCATTCACAATGGCAATATCATCATCCCTTCTATGTGCCTGCTTAAATTCTTTGACATACTCAAAAGGCCTAGTCCAAGGTAAGAATATTGACAATAATATTTCATCACCCACCAAATCCACTTTACGGTAGCCAAGGAAGAAATTTTCTGCCAGAGTAGTTCTAATATTCCCGCTGAAATTGATGATTCGAAACTTTGCTCTTGCAGCCATCCAGAGAGGGTTCAAGTCCGAAATTGGACTAGCCGTACATACATTTCCTCCAACAGAGGCAACATTTTTTATCTGAGTTCCAGCAAACCACTTCAACTGTTCAATGAAGGCTTTGCATGCTGATGTTTCATGAGCAGAACGTTGGGTGACGACCTCTCTAAATAAATTCAAGAGTTCAGTCAGTCTTACTGCAGCACCTATCTCTATTCCATCTTCCATGACATTTAACAAGTTGAGTTCAGGAACATGTGCAACAGAGATCAAAACTTGATACTGCATTTTCTTCAGCCTCATCTCAATACCAACCTCAGTATTACCTATCACCAATTTCGCATGTGGGTATTTTTCCTTCAACTCAAGCACATGTTTAAGTGTTAAGGGACGATACCATTTAAGACCTCCCAATCCACTCAAATTTAAAGGAGTTAATTTCCTTAGTAGCAGCTCAGGAGGAAAAATAAGTTCTTTATCTGTATATGTGCTTCCATCTACCTCACTGTAAGAGACACGTTTATACCTAGTACTACAAATACTCCGGCCATTGTCTATATCATTTACAGTTTTTGATCCACATGAACAGGGCTTACCTGTTGAAGGACAAACAAACTCGCCTTCCTGAAGGCTAAGTGAAGATATATCCGCAAATAATGCATCATTGGTTTTGGCAAAAACGCGAAATGCATCAACAATTGGTCTGTAACCCGTGCAACGACACAAGTTTCCAGCTAGAGATTCTTCAATTTGCTCTTCTGTAGGAGGTGTTTGACATGACCGCAATAATGCATACAGTGACATGATAAATCCAGGAGTGCAAAATCCACATTGGGAGCCATGAGAATGTGCCAGTGATTCCTGCAGAAAATATATGAAAGCCATAAAATAACATGAACACATATAAGTAACTAATTTGCAATAGCTCTTAGAGACAAATAGTCAAATGAAATAGTTGAACATTTATTCCTTTTTACGGAATATTGTTGGGTTTTAGTGCATATTTCACATTTAAGTTCTCATTTGAACCAGACATATTCATTCTTCTTTATCTTTCTCATGACCTTTACAATATTTTCATCATGTATAAGTTTTTGGAAAACCAAAATTTAGAAGCATCATGGTTGCATAGTACATCCAATTAGACACTCAATGAAATAGATTCAAGTTTTATAAATATCTTATGCACATTGAATTTATAATTATAACGCAATCAGCAATCTTGATTTCAAAAGAAACTATCAAGTTATACTCTGAAGAATAGTACAGTGCACAACAGATTAATACTACCACATTTGTCACAAGCAATCAAAATATAATCTACGAGCCAATAAAGACAAAAGAGAGTTCCTCAAGAAATTTAAGCTAATGGTAAAAATTAAATAAAAAGAATGACCAATTAAGATCAAGCCCACAGAAGAAGAAACATATATTACTTGAATGGGGTGCAAGCCACGCTTGCGGTTCCCAACTCCTTCCACTGTAATAATGTGCATTCCTTCCACTGAATAAAGAGGAGCCAAGCATGCATTGACAGCATAATGCCTGAAATAAGTTTTCAAAAAATTTACCTAGTCAGATTCTGAGAAAAGGAGGAAAGCATTGAACTTTAACACCGCCAAAATGTGGAAGAAATAAGGGAGTTAGAAAGACTCACACACATCTCTTTAGTTTTCTATCATAATGAGAAATCATCACAGTGCAAGCCCCGCAACCCCCTTCACCGCAGCCAAGTTTTGTTCCTGTCAATCCAACATCTTTAACAACAAAAAGAACCCACATTAGTTTCTTTGCTACTCTACTACCAGGTTATAAAACTTAAAGAAAAGCACATACAAAAAAGGAGAGTATGATGAAAAAAATGCAATAAGATAAATCAGAAACTCATAACTGATGTTGAAAAATGAAAATATTGAATTATACTCAAGAATCTAGTCCATGCATGCATTAAATGTTCAATCAAACAGAAAAAATGTGAGGAAACCAAATATTAACATTTGCCAGAAAAAAATCTTCAGCTTCATGTTGAATCAGAGGATAATTCAAAATAAGGCAAAAAGAAACTGATGACCTAAACAGAAAGTAACAACCTCAGCAAATTAATAATTTTTTAAAGCACTTTACATAAAGCTAGTAGTAACCACTAACCAAAGTTATATCTCAGATGATACACTTCCACAAAGCGAAAGAATTATGTGACTTCTAAAATGGATAATTAATTTAAGGTTCTAAAGATAAACTCTTTTAAACAGTTCCACTAAACCTAACATTAGAATGTGTAGAAGTTAAAAATGAAGAACCATTTATTTTTCAAATTAAAGAACCATCAAAAGTCAGAAATTGAAGTTCTCTACTGAAAGAAAACAGTATATCTGTTAGAAGGTAGTTTGCAATTCGTGGAAAATATTAGAAGTCTCTGACAGCATAAGAGAAGCAGAAGCAAAGAAAGCTAGGATTACCTTGAGTTATTGTGTTGGTTTACTCATTTGTTAAGTGAAATAATTAGAAGTCAGTTTGGCTTGGTACTTTTAAATGTTATCAGCAAACTTGAACATGAGCTGGCAATTAAAGTGTCTACTAATGACAATTTAAAAGTCCTATAAATAGGTGTCTTGTGTATTTTGTTATTCTGGAATGAAATATTTCCCCTGCAAGCCAACATATTTCGGTATCTAGCAGGGTTGCAGTCAAACAATGACCATGACTCAAGGTAACATTGGCGGGAAAGCACTCCAAGTTGTGAAGAGGATTGACGGAGAAAGATCCCAAAAAAAGTAGAAGAAGAACAAGCAACTAGAAGTGGCAGCAACATGAGGAAGAGTGCTAGAGAAAAATCAGGAAAGTTTTGCAGAAAAGAAAGACACAAAGCAGACCGTGAAAACAGAGAAAGGTGCTGAACTTCAAAAGGCAGAAGACTTAGCAGAAATCAAAATTATCAAGGGCAAGGAAAAGATGAACGAATGGAAGAGAAATGTCCACTATGTGCGATTTACAACAGAACCGAATCACGAAGAGAAAGATTACTGGCATAGTGGAAAGCCACAGTACTACAAATGTAAGAGATTTGAACACTTGCAAAGGGTTTGTCAGTTTAATGAAAGTTATCATGCTAATATTGCAGAAGAAAAAGAAGGCAGTGAAGTTCTATATAGAAGACTGGAGAGATTTTATCCATAAGACTAACGAAACAATGAGTTGAAAATGAAGATATTGGACAAAAGATGGTTCAAAGATGCAAGAAGAGTTTGAGAGAAGATGCTCCAAGAATACAAGAAAATTTGGAGAGAAGTTGCTCCAATGATGCAAGATATGCAGAGAACAAATATAGCTGGTAAGAAAAGCACCGTGAAAAGAAGACATGAAGAAGATTATTTGGTGAGATGTGCATGTCAAAGAAGCTGCAAAGAAGATTCTAATCAACAAAAGAAGATTATTTGGTGGGATGTACACCAAAAAGGGAAAAAATAAAGCAGGTAATCTATAGTGAGATGTGCACCAGAAAAACAGAGAAATCAAGAAGATTTAAATAAGCCAGAAGTGTGCCAATCAAGAAAGAAAGATCAAGGAGTAGAAAAAGCAGAAAGTAGAAATAGGAAAAATTGCATATTAGGTGGGTGTGTTAGAGGATAATTTGCAATTCATGGAAAATATCAGAAGCTTTTGACAGAGCATAACAGAAGCAGAATTAGGATTAGCTTGAGTTATTGACTCAGCTTACTTATTTGTCAAGTGAAAGAATTAAAAGTCAATTTGGTTTTGTACTCTTAGGCAGATCAAAAAAACTTGAACAAAAAGCTGGCATTTAAAGTATCTAGTAATAACAGTTTAAAAGTCCTACAGAAAAGTGTCTCCTATATTTTGGTTATTATGTAATGAAATATTTCCCCTGCATCCCAACAATATCAAATTGATGAATATCAAACAGAGCTTGAGCATTAACTTCTTAATGAACCAGAACTGAAATTATACATAGCGCAAACACTTTCATTGACAACTTGAAATGAAGGAAAAAGTCCACCAAAAAACAAATGCCAACCAGATTCTTTTAGCTAGTAAGTAAAGCATTGTTCATTAATCCCTACCTATCTTATGATTAACTCTGCTTTAGAATATGAGGGTAGGCATTAATTTGCGCCTTTCTGAACTTGATTTTTCTTTTCCTGAGACACAAGTTTAAACTTACTCTCCACTTTCATTCTTTTTCCTACATATCCTAAAAGGCCGGAAAAGTCCAACATTGCAATAAAGCAATCAAACACTAATCACAATACTAGAAATATTGATGGATTCGTTGATAATTTTAAAGCTTACATAAGTGAAACAAAAAAAATCAATAAATGGAAAACACAAAAACCAAACGTATGTTTGACCCCACAAGATACCCAGACTTCAAGAACGCTAAATTTGCAAGATTGAAAAAGCTTTTCTGATATTTTCTTCAAAAATACCTTTAAGCGAAGGCAAACAAAATCCAATAAAAATATTATTACCTCTGAGGTACTCCAGTAAAGTTAAGTGAGCCAATCCATCAGGCAACACTCTGCGAACTCCATTGATGTATAAAATAGCCTCCTTGGACTCCTCCACAATCTTCTCCACTTCTTCTTCGTTCTTCAAAGACCCCATATTGATAAGCACTGTTCCTTTTGATTCTCTAAAGAAAACGCATAAATAATATCAACCCCAAAAAAAAAAAACAACTTGAAAAAATCAAATATTAATCGGGTTCATTTCAATTGATGGAACATGATCAAAACATAAGAGTTCTCAGTTCTCGGACCGTCCTTTCTTCTATTAGATACGTGTTGACGTCAAACAGATCCCTGAATGAACGTGACACGTTAGCTTTCCAATTAAATGTAATTAAAAAGTATCAAAACTGTCGCATTTGCCTTCCCTCACTTTGTATTTTTTATTAACAAAAGCTTTTCCTTTTTTTTTTCTTTTTTTTTACATTAGCAAGAAAGGAAAAAAACAATGAACACATCAGCACAAAAAGCTTTCTAATTAAATGTAATTAATGGTTATTAAATTATTAAAAAGTAATTATTTATTATGTTAATATAAAAATAAAAAAAAGGAGGGTGTAAAGTTATAAGCCCACCGCAAATGTTGTACATTCAAAACGTACAGAAATAAGGAATCCAATAGGTGCACCGAAAAAAAGATTCTAATACATTTGTCGAGCCACGTGCTCTCACCATCAGCCACGGCGGCTGCCCGCAAGCTGACACTGTGCAGCTTCATTTTAGTTGCTGTTGTTTGTCCGTTTGTGGGTGTAAAGGATAGCAAAATAAAACTGGTAAAAAACCACAAAGAGAAGGACGGGGAGATGTCACGTGGATCAATCGGATGGCCCCCTTTTTCTTAACAAAATTTAAATAAAGGATTAAATTATTAAAAATGAATTAATTATCTATGGATTAATATTTTATAAACTAGATTTTGGTGATAATTTTAATTTATAATAATTTTTTAAATATAGAATAAAATTAAAAAAATATTTTAAAATACATATAAATAGTATAGTTGTTGTACATGATAAAAGAATAATAAAAGCGCGTCACGTGGCGCATTTAGAATGCACCACGTGGTGCACGAAGAAAATACATGAGAAATAATATAAACACTAAGTAAGATAAAAAAAGGCAAAAATGTAATTAGTGATAGAGCAAATCTAGAGGTGGCAAACGGGCGGGTTCGGGTGGGTTCGGTTGGGGTTCTTTTCTGGCTCGGGCTTTTTTAGGTTCGGGTTTTTTCGGGTTCGGGCTTTTTCGGATTCGGTTATTTTCGGGTTCGGGCTTTTTCGGGTTTGGGTTTTTTTGGGTTCGGGCTTTTTCGGTTTCGGGCTTTTTCGGGTTCGGTCCCAGTTCTAGTCGGGCGGGTTTAGCGGGCCGGCTTGAAATATTTTGAAATTTTAGTACTTATAATTTTTTTTAAAAAAATTGAATGTGATAATTAATTTAATTTTTATATGATTTTATATTTTAATAAATATTTATATAAAAACAAATTTCTATATTTTAATATTTATTATTTTACAAAAATAATTTACTCTTTTTTAATTTCCTACAATATTTATTATAAAATAGTAGATATAATTATGTTCATTAAATGCAAAAGAAAATATTAAATATAGATATTATAGGAAAAAAAGTACCAATTAATATTATCATTTACCAAAAAAATGCTTGATATGAATAAATGGTCAATTGATTAGCTCTATTTTATTTCTAATTTGTTTTTTAATTGTACATAAATCATAATTAATATTATTGCATTAAATATAATCGTTTACATTAATTAATCAAATGTCTCATTAAAAATTTAGAATATTAAATTAAAAAAATTATATATTTTTAATATTTGATATAATTATATCATATACAATTATACACTACCATATGAGTGATATTTTGTAGTTGATATAATACACTAAAAAAATATATTTATACAAAAAAACTTTGTGAGCTTAAAAAAACATAATATAAATAATTATGAAATTAAAGTAGATAATTATGATTAAAATAATAAATTTTTAAATTTTAAACAGAAGTCACTAAAATTAGATTAATAAAAGTTTCATAATATTTTTTTTATTTCCTCTGTTAGTTTGTTTTTAGTTTTACAGATTTTCTCCAACTTCTAGATGTTATCTTCTTCACTTCTTTTCTAAATGAATATTTTGCTTATTTATTTGACCTTGGCCAAGAAAAATTGAAGAATATAAAAAATCTGACTGGACTACAAATATAATATATCTATAGAATAATTGAAGTTGTTGATAGGCTTTCAAAGAATAAGAAAAGAAAGGATATGATTTTATGATAAATTATTAAATTATTGTATAAAATGGAATAAAATGAATATTGCACGTTAATGTATATATATAATTAATTTAATAATTTTCAAACAGAATTATCATATTATATAGTAACATGGTTAAAAAATTAATTATTTATTATCAAAATAATTATTAAAATAAATATTTACTAATTAGTTATCATATATAAGTATAACAAATTATTAATTTTTAATAAATTAGTTACATAATTTAAATAAAAAAATTAACTTAAAATAATCATTTTTGTACAATCAAGTAATGATGCATATTTGTCTTGATCGCCACGTTGCATAATGCACAAGAAAAAATATCTACTGATATTATTCTAATGGACTGGTATAGATATGAACCGATAAGGTAGGCAAATAAATAAATAATCATATATGCTTAACAAAATTATACCTAATTAATTGTTATCAATTCGTTTAAATTATACCTAATTAAAGTTCTATAATTGTAGCTAAATTCTCAATTGATAGATGCAATTAGTTTAAGTTTGGAAAAATTATTAAATATAATATAGGAGTTTAAATAAAATAGGTAAACCAAAAAGTTGATATAATTTAATCATAGTGATTATAAGACAAAATATAATTAAAATGATGAAATATGAATTAAAGAGGAAAAAAATTATATAATTTAGTAATAAAATTTATACAAAAGACAAGACATGGCAAAAACTTAAATTTCCTAGCTATAAATAAAATTTGAAACATATAAATATTTATTGTTAATTTGATAACATATTTATATAAACTTTTTGTTCAAAAGTTTAATATAAATTGCTTTAGTAACTTATTAAATTATTATTTTTTTATATTAAGTAATTCTTTTTTTAGTTTTAATTTACATTTGTTATTATAATTTCATATATGAACTTATTTTGTTATTGTAGGGATTTAGAAACTTCAATTCTGGATCTCTTTTATATAGATTAGAGTTAAATGTATATTTGAATGAACCAAGAGAAGATTATGATATTCAAATTGATGTTCTTGATTATTGGAAGAAAAATCAATTTTGATACCATGTACTTTCACTTATGGCTAAGGATATATTGAGTATTTCAATTACCACAGTTGCATCTAATCAGCATTTAGTATGGGTGGTAGAGTTATCAACAAATGGAGAAATTGTCTCATAACACATAATGCAGAAATTTTGATTACCACTCGTAATTGGCTGTATGGATATGATATAGAAAAAGATAGTAAGATTTTAGTGTCATTATCATTTTATTAATTTTTTATTATTATTTAAATTCTTATATGATTATTTTTATATATTTTATTAGATGAAGAAGATGAAACAATGAGATTTGGAAGGAAAGTTTGATTAAATTAAGCTAGTTGGTTTATGGAGGAGGATGAAGAATTCTAATTACAATGTATGTTGATATTTTATTTCTTACTATTTATATTGTTAAAAAATTAAATTTTTTTATTAAGAGTAATTATGATTGATCATTACCTCATTAATCTTATTTGAAAACAGTGTCGCTCTTGGAGAGTTTAGTTGCTTCCTGCATTTACAATCTTTTCAAGTATGTTATTCATCAAGCCGCTAGCGTTGAATGAAATGATCGTATTTTCCTATTTTGTTCATCATGCAATGTATGACTAGGGATTGGTTTCTCCATAATTAGGTGGCTGTGTATGAGAATGATTATATGTTTTCTATTTTATTGTTCTTGTAATGTTACATGTCATAACTTTAAGTGTTTGATGTTTTCTTTGCTGGTTTGTTTTTTACTATATTGGATGTTACGCCCCGGAAGCACGAAAAAATGGGGCTAATTTAAACTTTTTATCCATTAATTATATTGTTTTCCTGTCCATGTCTAGATTTAAAATCTTTTTCATTTTCCAGGATCTCATTACATTACTTACATTCTGTATATATATAATCATTTACAACTATTACATCCCGACTATTATATACAATAGTGTCTATTATGTATCACATGTCTGGAATATAAGTAAGACTGTACCTCAAGGTTACGAAAGTATCTGATGAAAGGTCGGACTACCTTGTCAACGACCACAGCCTCGTATGTGCAGTAGACTCGCTATAGATAATATGGGAGATGGAGAGGAGGGGGATGAGTTTTTCAGACTCAGTAAGAGATACATTTAAGATAGCTTTAAATACTCAAAACATGGTAAAACGCATGGTTTTACAAATCAGCATAAACATGTACTAGAGTAGAGATGCTTACATTTCATAAAAGCAGTAAAAACATGCTTAAATAATAAGTTTACACATCATGCATCTTTGGTAAAACTCATATATAGCATGCAGATCACGTCGTGTAAACAAGTAAAAAGCATCTCAAAACTTAATCATGCTTATCACTTTGAAAATGAAATCGTACTGTCATATGCACATTTCGTAAGACATACTCATGGCTACCTTTAAAATCTCATCATAGAAAATTTGTGCTCAATAAAATCATAAAACAAGTAGCATGAAATGTGCGAAAACATATATATATATATATCATTCCGTCAATTCATCGTGCAGGGTCAGGCAATCGTCTCATATACTAGTCCCAAAGGACATCATACATCTGGTCCTGTAGGACGTTCATCATAGGTACATATGGCCATCGTACAGGGGAGCCGTAGGACTGGATCAGAGTCGTACGCTGCCCTATCTCTCGTGCACCACTAAATGGGGACTGTACGCACGAACTCACGTGCATCACCAAGTGTGGACTATGCGCACGTTTCTCATATCAAGTCAGAGTCTGCCCGTTCTCCTGCCGTCGGCTAGGTAGATCCTTGATCGTCTCCATACGAGATCGACCCCAGATCCTCTGACTATCGTCATATCATGCTTTTTTACCCCACAAAAATCATTTTGGGCCTCTTACCCAATTTATCAAAATCCTTTCGGGCCTCATACCCGTGTATTAAAAATCATTACGGGACTCTAACCCGATTTTCATAAATCATTACGGGACTCTAGCCCGTTTCTTATAGAAAACATAGTTTTCATAAATCATTGCGGGACTCTAGCCCGTGTAAATATGGAAAGCATAGTTATCAAAGTCAATTCTTGGGACTCATACCCGTACCGTGAAAATATAGCTTAAAAGCTATTTCGGGACTTTAACCCGTATCATGAAAACATGGTTTCATAAAACATATCGGGACTTTAACCCGTAATCTCACATAAAAATACTGTGCTTTCATTCACTTTTATAAACATGTATGCTGTAAAAATGTATCTCATATATATAAAACATGCTGAAAACTCGGAAAATGGTTTTGGCTTCGGTTTAAATATAGTTGGAAATTCATTTCGTAAAATCTCATCCAATTCTCATATATAAACAGTTGGTAATGATGAAGGAGTACTAATGCTACTCTAAATTATATCCCTTACTTCTTAGCGACTGATGTAGAGCACTTTCCTCGATACTCAAATTTACCTTGTAAAACGTATCGATAGACCGAGCTGCTGTAAAACAAGTTCAACTTATCACATATGGCTTAAATTCATTTCAACATATCCAAATATGTGATTATATCGAAGTTTTGACCAAAAGTTGACTTTTATCGATTTTACTCTTTTTGCTCGGTTTTTTCGGTATAAACCTCGTTTTAAATCGTATTTAACTCAATAAATATTTTCCTCATATATATTACAGTCGATTTAGCTAATTGGGCCAATTTCTCTCTTATTGGGCCAAATTGCACCTTAATGGGCCTTAATCCGTTTTAAGCCCGTTTCCACTTATTAATTCTTTCATCAAGGCCTATTGGGCTCACTGGGCCCATTAGTACTTATTGGGCCTTTTTCTAGACTCTTTAAATAGCCCGTATATCATTTACGATAATTTAATTAAAAATCTCAATTTAATCCACTAACTGCGCAATTTAATCCGTAACTCGTAAAATAAACTTTTAATGCGCGATAATTACATAGATTGTCGTAAATGAGCTTTACTTACCCGAGATTTTGTGATGGTGCACAAATCGAAGTTTGATCGGGCTCACGTACGCGATTTATCGTCGTACTGCATAATTATATATATAATTTCAGGTAAATTTTTGATCAAATATAATTTAAATAAATTTTTCAAAAATTAAATCAGTCACTTTTGACCTCTTACCAACTTACCCGAAGTCTGGTGTATCCCCGAAATTTTTTTCCTTTTCCCTTTTTCTCTTTTTCTTTCCTTTTTCTCCTTTTTTTCCCTTCTTTCTTGGCTGAATCGGTTCGGTCCGGTTCAGACCGATCCGGTTTAGTCCGGTTCAGTTCGGTGCTTCGTCGACCGGTTTGGTGCTTCACCGGTCGGTTCTTCGCCGGCTTTCGACGCCAGCAGCTCCGCGGGACCTCGCGAAGCTCGGATCTGGCCTCGGTTTCTCCATGGCTGGCCGGAAAGTGGTCGGTTCGGCCTCTTCTCCCTCGATGTCGGTGGTGTCTTCCGTTTCCGTCGTTTTCGACGCCGATGGTGGCAGATCGGACCTCCTCCTAGCCGGTGGCGAGGTCCTCTCTCTTCCTCCAGACTCCGTCGGCCGCCGTTCTCTCTCTTTCTCCCTCTTTCTCTCGGTTTCACTCTTTCTCTCTCTTTCTCTCTCCTTCTCTCGCCAGTCACCGTTTCTCCTCACTTGTCGGTGCCGACGAGCTCAGGCGGTCTGCTGGTCAGTTCTCCGGTGGTGTTATCGCCAGGGAACGAAAGGTTTGGGAGGATCGGGTTTCTCGATCCTCCATTGCTGCTCCTCTGTTTTCCTCTCTGTCGCGCGACTGTTTCGCGCGACAGAGTTTCTTTTTTCTTTTTTTTTTAACTTATTATAATTATTAATTTATTATATTTTATTTGCTTTGAAAATATGGCCCCACTATGTCTATGGTGAGAAATTTCAGGTGTTCACAGATCATAAGAGCCTTAAGTACCTATTCTCGCAGAAAGAGCTGAATATGAGACAGAGGAGATGGCTCGAACTCCTAAAGGACTATGATTGTGAAATCATGTACCACCCAGGTAAGGTAAATGTAGTTATCGATGCTTTGAGTAGAAAGAACCTTGGGTTGGTGTCATATATGATGGTACGGGAACATGAATTGTTAGAACACTTTGCGAACCTCAGTTTGGATATAACCCCACCTAGATCTGAGAGACTTGAAATCGTGGCTAGTTTGAGACTGGAGCCAGAGTTGATTGGCCGTATTCGGTAAGCCAAGCAGAGCGATCGACGATGCATCGATTGGCTGAGGCAGATACAGACAGGTGTGGGTAGTGATTTTGAGCAGAGTGCTGATGGGTTATTGAGGTTCAGAGGCAGAGTATGCGTTCCCAAGGATCCTGAGATCAAGAGAATGATTTTATCAGAGGCTCACTCATCGAAGTATACGATACATCCGGGAAGTACCAAGATGTATCAAAACCTTCGGAAGGTTTATTGGTGGTCTGGAATGAAAAGAGACATTGCTGAATATGTCGCTAAGTGTCTCGTTTGTCAACAAGTGAAGGTAGAGCATCAGAAGCCTGTAGGATTATTGCAGCCTCTATCGATATCAACATGGAAGTGGGAGCACGTCACCATGGATTTTGTGATGGGGTTACCGAGGACCCGCAGAGGTCATGATGCCATATGGGTTATTGTGGACCGGTTGACTAAGTCCGCCCATTTCTTGGGTATGAGAGCTACCGATACACTGAGTCAGTTGGCGAACCTGTATATTCGAGAGATAGTACGGCTACATGGTGTACCAGTGAGCGTTGTTTCTGATAGGGATGCCCGCTTCACTTCCCATTTTTGGGAACATTTTCAGGAAGCGCTGGGGACCCGACTGAGTTTTAGCACCGCTTTTCATCCTCAGACAGATGGGCAGTCAGAGAGGACTATACAGACCCTCGAGAATATGTTAAGAGCGTGTGTTCTGGATTTTAGAGGCTCCTAGGATGACCACCTGCAGTTAGCCGAGTTCGCTTATAATAATAGCTATCATGCGAGTATCGGGATGGCACCCTATGAGGCATTGTATGGGCGTAGATGTCGTTCCCCTATTGGATAGGAAGAGGTTGGTGACAGACAGATTTTTGCTCCGGGCTTAGTGCAGCAGGCATCTGAGGACGTCCAATTGATATGTGAGAGATTACGGACAGCTCAGAGCCGGGAAAAGAGTTATGCTGACAAGAGACGGAGACCACTAGAGTTTGATGAGGGTGAGTCGGTATTTCTGAGAGTTTCACCATCGAAGGGTATTATGAGATTCGGTAAGAAGGGCAAGCTGAGCCCTAGATATATCGGACCCTTCGAGATTTTTGAGAGAGTGGGGGATAAGGCATATAGGTTGGCATTGCTACCGAATTTGACAAATGTCCACAACGTCTTCCACGTCTCGATGCTTCAGAAGTATCACCCGGACCCGACACACGTGATAAGATATGAGCCGTTGGAGCTCAATGAGAGTATGACATATGTTGAGAAGTCGGTTCGGATATTGGATAGAAAAGAGAAAGTGTTGCGGAATAAGACAATTCCCTTTGTGAAAGTTCTATGGCAACATCACACGGTGGAAGAGGCCACATGGGAATTGGAGAACTTGATACAGGAGAAGTACCCCCAACTTTTTGAAGAGTGACTTGGTTCTAATTTGGAGGACCAAATTTCTTGAAAGAGGGGAGAATGTAAGACCTCGTATATGTAAAATTGTAATGTACGTAATTGGATCAAATAAATATGACAGGACTTGCAATGTAAAGTATGATTGATGTAAGTCCATGGATTCAATGTACGTATGTGTAATATGATTTGTAACGTACATACAAGTTTCATTGAGTATGAATATGAAGAAATGAGTTCTTATAAGTGATGGATGTGATTGAAACTCAAAATGAGTAGTGTGGTAAAATGGAATGAAGTTATGCTTTCATTTAGTTTGGAATGTGATACCTTTGGATATATAATGAATGCACACAAGTTTCAATGTACATAAGGTATGAATGGATGCCATTTTCAAGTCATAAAGGTGGTTGGATGAGAAAATGGCCATGGCAGTAGATTAAGGACAATTGGGTGTGAGTTGCAGCAAGAAAACTGCAGAAAATCTGGAAAGTATGAAGGCCAGAACGATCTCATAGGATGAGAGATCGATCTGGAAGAGCCAGAATGCTCTTATTTGGGCAATGCAATAAAGCAGATCGATCTCCAATGGGGCCAGATTGATCTCCTAAACATTCTGTAATGAAAAGATCGATCCTCAAGCACCCAGATCGATCTCCTTAGTTCTCTGTTTGGGAGCAGATCGATCTCATGCTTCGACAGATCGATCTCATGCTTAAAATTTCATGAAAATGAGAGATTTAAGGGGACCGGATCGATCTCCTCTTAGACCAGATCGATCTCCTCAAGCTATTTCTATAAAAGGAGGGCTAAAAATCTGAAAATTTCAGGAAAAACACCAATCTTCCATTTCTAACCCAAAAACCTAACTTTCTCCCTCTAAAATCAGCCATTTCCTGTCAGATTTGAGGGGAGGCCATTAGACACTAAGTTGTTCATCTTGAGGAAGAGAACAACATAGTTGGAACCCAAAATCCCATTGTGGGTATTGAAGGAGCTAAGGGCATTGACATTTGGAGTAAGAAGAAAAATCTGATTTGGTAAGATTCTAACACTACAATCCAAATACATTGTCTATTTAATTGATTTTGGAGTTGTTTGGCATGAGTATGGATGGATGGAAACACCTAGGTTGTGTTAGAAAAAAATGTAACCTAGAAAATGGAATGTCTCTAGTGTGAGAAAGTGTGATTTGGGGAGTTGGTGGTTTATGGGTTATGATAAGTTGTTAAATGAGTAATGTGGGTGATTTGGAATGGTTATGTGGAGTTATAATGGGGGTTTAAGTGAAATTGTGAAAATGAGTATGTATATGCTTGATAAAATGCCATAGTGAGGGAATTCATGAAATATGAACACTATGAGCTTAATGTCGATTTAATATCGATTTGGAATAGGTTAATAGGTCTAAAAAGATCCATAGACTTGAGTTATGGGAAATAGAATGAAACAAGGCCTTATAAGCGTTAATAGAAACTATAGGTCAAATCGACTATAGTGAACGCACGGTGTTCTGTTATATGGATCGAATATAATGTGGAATATGATTATACGCAGTTTCAAAGAGTCCGGTGGAGACGAATCGAACCGTACGAGTAAGCAGCTTAAGGAAGTGGAATCACGCATCGCGATTCCAAGTAAGGGAATTCTGTAAGTATATAGAGGTAGCTGCTTGTATTTTGTGGGTGTATAGGGCTTTGGAAATGTGCATGAGTTTATAGAAATGTGTTTGAAGATGTATGGAAATTACTATGGGTATTTGGATGAGATTTGCTTGTTTGAAATGGTTATTGAAAAGGGATAGTAAGGCTAATAATTGCATAAATCACGTGTTTTGAATGCTTTTACAAAACACAATGCTTTGATTTGAGCAAATAAAAGGATAGGCTGGCTAGTACTTGAATGATGTTGTGAAATAGCCCATGTGGGGCGCTAAGCATGTTTTGAGATGTTTTGAATGCATGTGAGCCGCCTATCGTGTGTATGTGATTGAATTCGCGCTAAAGCCTCGCTCGCGCTGGATTTCTATGTTTTCATTTGTGTGAAACGTGCTTGAGCTTAGCTCGCACTTTGATTTGAATTGTGACGATGTTTTATAAACCGTACGGGAGCTTACGCTCGTATGTGAATTTGAGTGGTTTTTCTTATGCATATAACCATACTGAAGCTATGCTCGTACGTGGTTTTCTTCATATTTTTATGCATAAATGTCGTACTAGAGCGTTGCTCGTACGAAGTGATTGGTTTTGATGCATGAATTCGCACTATAGCGTAGCTTGCGCTAGTTTTCACACTGTGGTATGTATGAGGTCGTGGTGAGAGATACAGATTGGTGTTCAGAAAACCCAACAGGCCTAACAGACCTCTTGAGTGGGGTGAGGGTGAGGGGCTAGGACCTGACATCATCCATTCAGGGAACACAACAGGCCTAACAGACTTCTTGAGTGGGGTGAGGGTGAGGGGCTAGGACCTGAATCAGGGAACCCAACAGGGGCGAGCAAGGCCATGAGGGGCTAGGACCTGGTATTGAGCTTACTCCCACGCGCTCTTGAGACTATAAAGGTTACACTTGGTATGGGGTAGATAAGACCTATGGCAGGCACCCCCAACCATGTTATGGGTCTGCGGAGTACGATGTACCGCGTGGTGGTTACTTGATTTGAGAAAGTCTGGCAGAGAACTAACCCACCTTCGTGCCAGCACGATACCCCGCACACCGGGATCCGTGTGGTTTGGGATGATATGTGACAATTGGCCAACGTAGTCACTTGAGATATAGTAACCTGTCTCCTTACTTGATTTACTTACTACCACATGATTTTAATCTCTAAGTGTGATTGTGATTGTTCAAGGTAGACCCGAAGGAGGGGTCGAGCCTCGTGGAATTGATTTGTGAAATGAAAATGAGGTTGTGATTGTGAATTGATGTGATGGATTGTATGTGTTTGAGAAAGAGTTTTATGACGTGGGTTTAAGAAATGAGGTTTCTTAATGAATTGCCCTTTTATGAATTTAAATGAGATTGAGCATGAGATGATTCAGACATGATGTTTTTTACCATGTTTTATATGCCAATTTTACATGATTTTGAGACACGATATATATATGAATACTCATATGGCATAGTTTACTTCCTCATGCTCTTATTACAAATGATTTATGCATAACACTATCAGCATGTAGATAGAGTAGTTATCTACCATACTTGCATTATTGCCTTACTGAGCGTGTGGTTGCTCATCCCTCTCTATTTCCCCCTACAGAGCGTGCATAGTAGCCCAGTGAGGACTGAGGAGTGGTATTTTGGACTCCGCTGCATCTCCATCGCTTAGAGGTATATACACAGTGATTCTTTTTGTATCTAAACAATGTAAAAGCACAGTATTCTTTTGAGTTGTAATTATGGGGGATGTAAATGTTAGTAAAACGTGTTTTTGTATAAGTACACGATTAAATGCAAATGTATGACATCATTTTATTTAACTAAGAATGAATGAGATGTGGTGTTTATTATTGACTCACAGCCCAACAGTGTGTGGTGAGTAGTTCACGACCGGGTAAGGTAACAGTAAAACGTGAAAAATCTTCAGTGATTTTCGATTAAAAAAAATGGTATTTGGTCATGACACCCAGGCAGTACCAAGATATACCATAATCTACATAAGCTATATTGGGGAGTAGTATGAAATGGGATGTAGCGAAATTCGTAGCCAGATGTCTGGTATGTCAGCAGGTTAAGATTGAGCACCAAAAGCCCACAGGACTACTTAAGCATTTGCTCGTGCCTACTTGGAAATGTGAGCACATAACGATGGATTTTATTATGGGGTTATCGTGGACCCGAAAAGGTCATGACGCGATCTGGGTGATAGTAGACAAATTGACTAAGAGTGTCCAGTTCCTCGCCATTAAGAGTACAAATTCTTTGAGTGCCTTGGCAGAATTATATGTCATAGAGGTAGCTCAATTGCATGGGGCTCCCATGAGCATTATTTCTAATAGGGATTCTAGGTTCAAATCCAAATTTTGGACTTGTTTTTAGGAAGCCTTAGGATCTCAGTTGAATTTCAGCACCACCTATCATCCTCAAAATAATGGTCAGTCCAACGGACTATTCAGACCTTGGAAGATATGTTAAGGGCATGTGTGTTGGATTTTAAGGGTTCATGAGACAACCATTTGCCCATTGCAAATTTTGCCTATAATAACAGTTATCATGCTAGTATTAGTATGACACCTTATGAGGCTTTGTTTGGTAGGAGATGCAGATCTCCAGTGGCTTGGGAAGAAGTGGGTGACGAAAAAATTATGGCTCCCGATCTTATGGAACAAGCAGCTAAGGATGTTCAGATCATTTGTGACAGACTTAGGGCTGCTCAAAGTAGACAAAAGAGTTATACCGATGTGAGTGGACAGCCACTTGAATTTCAAGTTGGGGACTCCGTGTTCCTGAAGGTATCCCCAAGTAAGGGCATCATGCGATTCGAGAAGAAAGAAAAGTTGAGTCCTCATTTTATTGGTCCATTCGTGATATTAGAGAGAGTGAGAGATATTGCTTATCTATTAGCTTTACCCCCACAGTTTTTTGGGATATATAAAGTCTTCCACGTCTCCATGTTGAGGAAATATAATCTGGATCCCTCCCATGTCATTGAATATGAAGCTTTAGACATTCATGGAGATATGAGCTATATGGAAGAAGTTGTCCAGATCATCAACAAGAAAGAAAAGGTACTTCGGATAAAGAAAATCTCATTGGTAAAGGTTCTTTGGCAACAACATTCGACAGAAGAAGTAACTTGGGAGCTGGAGAGCCTTATGAGAGAGAAGTACCCTCGTCTACTCGACGGACCCAACTGAATTTGGATGACCAAATTCTTAAAAGGTGGGGAGGAATGTGAAACTAAATTTCTCATACTATTGTTTATTTAAATGCTAAGATGAGAAGTTCAACAACTTACCTAAATGTTCAGTAGGGCCCGGAGTAACAGAGACGCTCGAAATAGTGGCACGAAGCCCGAGGCTCGAACTTCCAGGTAAGAGCTCAAATTGAAGTATTCTTCAAGAAAGTATATTTATAAGTATCTTTTGGTGGATAGATAGTAAAACTAAGGTAATGGAAGTGAAAAAGCTAGTAAAACTCAGGTTTACACAAAACAAAGCAAATGGGCCTAGTAAGTGAAATAAATTCGGAATAAATTCTAGAAATTATTAAAAATTATTCTGAGGCAGTAGGAAATTAGTATAAGGCATAATTGACTTGGGGAATGAAACTTGAGTGGAAATCTTGAGGTTTCAGTGATCAAATAAAATTTTAAAGTAAACCAAAAATCTTAAGCAATTTCGATTGGTAATGACTAAATCGAGTAAAATGGGCCCAAACGGGAAAATTTTCTTAAACGAGTGGGGCCTAAATTTTTATGGGACATATGATAGGCTTAGTAGAATACATGAGAAGTGGAAATTTGGAAGAAAATGGGCTGAAATATTTTTCATGGATTTTACAAAACAGGGCTGCAGGCTGCCTTGGCCCAGAAATCTGCTGACCCAAGAAGAATGCTAAAATTGATGACCTTCCAGAAGGCTTTTGACCCCCATTTCCTCCAGAATAAAATATCATTTCATGCTTGTCATGACCCTCTTTCATCTAAAATCACTATAAACTTTTTCGCTTTATTCGTTAACTTACCCTGTCGTGAACAATTCCTACACCAAATAGTTGAGCTATGATTTGGAGCTAATTACCTCTTACCGTACACAATATCACTTAACATTTATATACAATAAGTGTAGACACTTAAATTTTTTTACATTAACTTCATTAATTCTTATGTGTCTACAAATGTTTATATCCGCCGAATTTACATTTCCAAAAGTATTATTGTGCGGTACTTGTTTAGATATAAAACGATATTAATGTGTATACCTCTCAGCGATGGGCAGCAGCGGACACTGGGAGTGCAAGTCTCTATTTGCTCTCAACCACTATGGATGCTCTGTGGAGGTAGAAAGTGAAAGGGTGAGTAACCACACGCTCAGTAAGGAAATAATGTCAGCAGGTAGACATCTACACTATTTACGTGCTTATAGTGACATGATATCAAAATCATTTACATCTTGAGCATGAGGTAGATTAAAACCATGCCACATGAACATGTATATAATATATGAAAAACTCATAAAAATAGGCATGATATCACATGGAAAATCATTATGTAAAACATCTCATGCTCATCATATCAACACACATCACAACTCGTGTAAATCAAATCTAATCCCGCCCTTCAGGCATACCCTGTGCATAAAATCACATTTCCCTTTTAAAACAAAATCACGGGTGTCACCCCTCCTTTGGGTCTACCCAAGTCTATCAATAAAACATGATATCACGGGAGGCATGTAGGTTACATTTAAAAAACAAATTAGGAATAATGGCCATGTATAAATCCCTGTGATCCCAGGCTACGCGGATCCCAGCATGCGGAGCATCACAATTGCAACGAGAGGTGAGGTCAACCCTACTCGTGCAAAAACTCAACCAACTAGTCATTAAGACTACACGGTACAACGTACTCCATGTGACATACATAGTATAATGTACTACGTGGACCCATACGGTCTGAAGGTGCCTGCCATAGGTCTTAGCCCACATCATTGTCAAGGGTGTCTGCCATAGGACTTACCCAACATGACTGTTTTTAGGGTGCCTGCCATAGGACTTAGCCCATATCATGGTTCGGGGGTGCCTGCCATAGGTCTTAGCTGCCCTATACCATGCCGATAACCATTTCATGTCTCAAAACACGCGTGCGATGTATCATCTCATCGTGACACATAGTCTACAAGAGGCATCAGCGTGGTTTTCTATAAAACATGTCAAAACTTCGTACGAGCAACGCTTCAGTACGGCTTTCATGCACAGTAAATCAGTAAAATCTAGTGCGAGCAGGACTCCAACACTATTATTATAAATCAAAACATCAAAATCTAGTGCGAGCTAAGCTCCAGCACTGTTTACACTCACACAAATATAATAGGTGGCTTCAGTGTAAAAATTAAGTATTTTTAAGGATAAAACTTAACACGTCATCCATGTTTTTTCATGCAAACACGCAAAGCAGTAGCCAACCTATCCTCATTTCATTCGTATCAAAGCGTTTCATCATGAAAACATCAAGGTCATGAAAAATCCATGCATTTTAGGATCCTTACTACCCCTTTCATAAAATTCCTACCAAGGTAAACTCATCTTTTCTTTCCTTATATTTGGAACATTTCAAAAAAAATTTAATGCATTATTAGATAGCTAGAGAAATTGCGCCCTATAATTACCCTCAAAATACGTATAGCTACCTCTGGGCACTTACAAAACCCCCTTACCTCGAATCCGGTCGAGCGTAGTACAAGTTCCATCGCTGGAAGCTCATCCAATCCAATTTGCTCCTCATCCGGCTCTGGAGCTGCAAACATTCATCAATCACTTCATCACAATCAATACATCTTATCGGACCTTATAGTATTACGCTTGGTCCATTTTCACATTTCACCATCATTCTGTCGTTCCTAATCAATTTGGATAGTAACTCACTTAGTTATCAAATCAAGCACTTGATTTGCATGCTTAAACCTTAGTTCCTTCACTCATTCATGCATTTCACAATTATCATATATGCACATTTCATCACTTTGCCCAATCCAATAATTTGCTTTCACAATACAATCTCAAATCATACATAAAACATATCTAACACCTTGATATAACCTATTCATCATAGAATTCCACCATATCTCATTCTGTAATGATCCTTGACCCTTGAAATTCAGGGGAATTTTTTTTTTTTGAATTTAATTTACCCACTTATTCCCTTATTCACTTAAGTTGTATTCATGTGCAATGTCAAATCACTTTTCCTAATTCTATATCCGAATTTGTATATTTAAACTTCATTCTTTGACTTATATAGCCGTAGAAATTTCGACAGCATAACGGCTTACATATGGGCCTACTCACCTGCAAATCCATTGTTTTCGACAATCCTAGATATCCACAAGTACCAAGCATGCTTTTCAACAATCCTAGATATCCACAACTACCAAGCATACTTTCCCAATCCACCTTTACACTCAATACATCTATTTCGATTTAATACTAGCCATCTCAAAATATAATCCCAAAATAATATTATTTACATCGTTTTCCTTACAAATTACATCCCAAAAAAAATATTCCCAATATATGTGTCTGTGCGTACAGATATGTCTGGTACAGGAATGTAAATGTATACCTTTCTGTGTGTTCAAAAAGTAACCTAGGGTAGCTCTTCCCACAGCCTACGTCGTGTACGCGGCAAGTAGTGCCTATGGATCACTGCAAATGGTCTGAGAGGTAGAGGGGTGAGCTTTCGGGAAAAAGCCCAGTAAGAAGATGTATTTAAAAACGGTCCTAGTAATTCAAATATGTAGAAAACATAATAGTACGTAAAATAATTACTCTCTGAAATTAATATAAAGGACATTCAAGGATTAAGCAAAATCGAAAACATCGAGATTTAAAACGTAATTCTTTAAGTACGTGAACTTAACAAATATTACGTAAACTTTTTGTATAATCAGAATTTCAAAACAGGAATATATGTCAATTCACATAATATAAAATCATATTCTGAAAACAGAGTTTAATTTAGATAGAGACTACATCGGCCCATATAATTATCATGCGGCAATAACCAAATCATCCTCCATAGAGGGAATTCAGAACCTATGGCCATGGTAAGGCTGTAGACAGAATCAAGGTCGTACAGGTTCAGACACCCGAAGGTGAAGTTCAGGCGCCACGAGGGCGAAGTACAAGCGCCACGAAGGGGAAATACAGGCGCCACGAGGATGAAATACAAGCGCCACGAGGGCGAAGTTCAGGTGCTTTAGCACACAACATAAATAGCCTTTAGTCTCAAAACATACTATAGTTTTCATATGCGATGTCACGACCCAAAACTACCCCAAAATCAAAGTAAATTTTTCGCGTTTTATTATTTTCTTTCATGCTTACCTGTCCTCTGATCGTGACCACACTCCACTAACAATTGGGCTGTGCGTCAATGCCAGTCCCACCATTTATTTACCATATAACTTAATTCTTTCTCAGTCATTTATAAGTGTTTACAATATTTATACATCCCCTAAAGTTACTTACAAACATGTTACTGTGCTATGCTAATTTAGATACAATATAAACAAGTGTATATACCTTAAATGATGGGCAGCAGCGGATATCCGGAATGCAGTACTCAGTCGCCTCAACATCTACTGGAGATTATCTGTGTGAGAAAATGAAAGGGGTGAGCACATCAAGCTCAGTAAGGCAATCCTACGAACAAGTAGGTAACCATACTACCTACATGAACGTGGTGCCATGCATAAACCACCCTTTCTCCACACATTTCAAAACTGATGCTATGATTCATGATGTCATGTAAAACAAGTTTGCATGGAAAATTCAACATGCAACTATTTCAAATCATTTCTTTCTCATTTAAAATTTCACAACAAATCTAGGACTCAACCCATCCCTCGGGTGGTCCTAACTCACACAAAACCATGAAAATCAGTTTACATCACACATGGATTTAAAAAGCATGGAAATAACATCATGCAAATTTAGTTTAAAACCCATTTTCAATCTCGTCAAGATCATCAACATGCGAAACTAGGCAATATCTGTATATCGGTAATAACCAGGACTATGGCCGTGTGCCCTCGTGAGCCCCTCTACTACACGGATCCTAGTGTGCGGGGTCTCACCCTGATCGGAAACCACCCGAGAGGTGGGTCACTCCATCCCGTCGGTCTTATCTGACCCTACGCATCCGTAGATGCCACACGTATCCGAAGATACCACACATCCGAAGATGCCACACGTATTCGAAGATACCACGCATCTGAAGATGCCACACGTATCCGAAGACACCACGCATCCGAAGATGCCACACGTATCCGAAGATAGCACGCATCCGAAGATGCCACACGTATCTGAAGACACCACACATCGGAAGATGCCACACGTATCCGAAGATACCACGCATCCGAAGATGCCACACGGTACAGCGTATTCCATGCTACTTGCACAGTACATCGTACTCCGTGGACCCATATATCATACCCTATCTCAGAACGCACGTGCGAGCCTATTTAATCGATGACACACAGTCTACCCGATGCTCCAAGCACGGCTCATCGCATGTTCTCATAAAATCAGTGCGAGCGATGCTCAGCACTCTCATCAAATCAACTAAAACTAGTGCGAGCTAAGCTCTAGCACTCTCATCAAATCATGTGGAAAATCTGGTGCGAGTTAGACTCTAGCACCCTGTCACGAAAATCATGTAAAATCTGGTGCGAGTTAGACTCTAGCACCGTGTCACGAAAATCATATATATATATATATATAAAAAGAATCTGGTGCAAGTCGGACTCCAGCACCAATGCATGTAAAACTCTAGTGCGAGCTCTCGCTTCAGCACTAATGCATGCATCACACAAATCAAACATTGTGCGAGCTGAGCTCTAGCACATCACATGTCAATAAAAACAGGTAGGCGGCTCTGTTTCCTTAAAATAGTTTTCACAACAATTTCATCATTGAAAATATGCAATGTTGTGCATTTTTCTTTCAAGGTTAGCCAGCCTACTCATGCATACATCAAAACACCTCCAGAACGAGCAGGAACCTCGTGTTCTTGCTCCTCCCAATTTTTCCTAAAATTGTAAATTTTACCCTTAACAAGGGTATTTTGGTAATTTACCCATTCAAGGCACTAAAATTATTAACTTACTTCTAGACCCTTCAGATAATTTAAAGGACTGCATATGACTTTGAAATTTTGTAAAGTTTACCTCTAGCAGTCCGTAGAATTCCCTTACCTTATTTTTCTGTAGATTTTGACCTTTCCTTTCCACTGCTGTCTCGTCACGCAGTCCGATCTGCTCCCAATCCAATGTCCAAAACTGCGTATAATTATTCCTCAAGTCAAATATCATACAATTTAATTGTATTTCCTATTTTCTGGGCTTAATTTAAATCATTGGGCCCGATTGCACCTTAATAGGCCTTAATCCGCCTTAAGCCCATTTTTCACTTAATTTTCACATTATCGAGGCCTATTGGGCTCATTGGGCCCACTAATAATTTATTGGGTCTCGTTCTAACTCTCAAATAGCTCAATTTATTATCTACGACAATTTATCCGACTTTCCAAAATTTAATTTAATTAATGCGAAAATTAAATCCGAAGCACGCATAACGATGCAAATTGTCGTAAATAAGGGTTACTTACCTAATATTCCATGATAGTACGTAAATCGAGGCTGTCTCAAGCTTTCGTTTGACGTCAATTGTCGAGCTACATAATTTCATAAATTTTCAGGTAAATTTTCAGTCAAAAATTAATTAAATAAAATATTCCAAAATTTAAATCGGTCAATTTCGACCGCTACTAACTTACCCGTAGCTCGATTACATCGCCGAGATTTTTTCCTCAATTTTTTCCTCTTTTTTCTTTTTCCCTTTTTCTCCTTTTTTCCTTTCCTCATTGGCAGAACCGGTTCGGTCCGGTTCAGACCCGGTTTGAACAACCGGTTCACTCCGATTCGACCGGTTCACGGCGTTGCCGGCCGATTCTCCGTCGGCTTACGCCGCCAGTAGCTCCGCTGGGTCGTCCGCATCTCAGATCTGGGGTCGGCTTCGGTCGAGGTTGCCGAAAAGTCGTCGGTCCGACCTGTTCTCTCCACCGTCGGTACCCATTTCCTCTTTTCCTCCGTTTTTGGCATTTGTCGACAGTTTCGTCGATCGTGGCCACCACCAATCACGTCGTCTGGGCCTCGGGAACGTTCGGCGGTGGTCGGTCGGTGCCGAATCATCGCCGGTCACCGGGAATCGCCTTCGCTTCTCTCGGTTTCGTTTCTCGCCGTTCCTCTCGTCGGTCGCCGCCGTTCATGGCTCTTTTAAGCCGGTTGTGGCTCGGGCCTCGTCTGGCATCCTTCCTCGGCCTCCGTCGGCCATCGATCGTCGGTGAGGGCTCGGCCTCTTCTTCGTTTCCCGTTGTTTCTTTTCAGAATCGTGAAACGCGATTCTGAGTTTTTTTTTTTCAATTCTTCTTCTCTTTTTTTTTTATTAATTTATTTATTATTATTATTAATATTTTAATCATTAAAATATTCATAAATATTCTACAAATATCTCCAAATTTCTTATTTTATTCTAAATTCATTTATTTAATTTAATTTAATTTATTTAATTTATTTTAACCATTTTTGGTATATTTTTCGATTATTTTCGAGATTATTTTTCGAAGTAAAAATCCCAATTAATTCCCATAAATTCATATCTTGATCAATTTAACCCGAAATTTAATTATTTCTTCATTATTGATCAAGATTTCTCAATCCCTTATTTTTAATTAAATTTTTCTTCTCGAATTTATACCATTTTGCCCTTGCACGTGTTTGAGAATTCCATTTCAATCCTTTTGCATTTTTAATTTCGTGTTTTAACTAAAATCGGGTCTTACATGCGAAAACATCGAAATAAAATCATCTTGTTCGAAAGATCATTTCAGAAGACATGCTCTTATTTAGAAGTCAAATTCAGAAATAGGCAATTATTCAAAAACAAAAATACAGAGAGCATATTCTTGATCAGAAATATAAATTTAGAAACATGTATGAAAATCATACTTCATGCCTTTGTAAGCTTTCCTTAATCATGGTTCAGAAAGTAACTATTACCGTTTTAAATTATGCCCCCTTACCTCGATCTATCGAAATTCTCAAATTCGAGTGGTGACGCCTCCTAGTACCTCATTTAATTCCTTCTACGATCACCTACACCGAAATCATTCACTTAGCATCCTATTCATGAGAATCATCTGAATTGCGTTAAAATCGTAATTTATTCGTTACTACTTCGTATGTACGTATAATTGTACATACCTAGGCCAACACGCACGTTTATATATTTTTTTACTATTTATATATTTTTTTGTACATACAAATATTAACATATACCTTTATTATATACATCTACATGTATATACACATAAATATATATATATATATATATATATATATATATATATATATATATATATATATATATATACACACTCCTTTATATATAATTTTTTATTTGTTTTCCTTTTTTCCTTAGCACATGTATATTTTCTTGGTATGTACATATACTAACATACACATTTATCTTATATACACCCATATGTATATACACCAATATATATATATATATATATATATGTATATATATATATATATATGTATATATATACATATATATATATACATATATATATATATATTATTTACTTGTTTCCATTATTCAATCTCACAAATATATCTATTCATTTGCCTACTTCTCATCATTCCCATTTTTTTGTCTAATTAAATCTACCTTATCATACTAATAAACATAATCACATACATATACATGTACATTAAATACACATATATACATATAGATTTAACCTTTCCTTTTCCAATTTCAGCTTTTCCCTTTTTTTTTTCTTCTCCTATTTTTCTTTTCCTTTCTCCTTTCTTCCCTCTCGGTTCCAGCCTTCACTGTCCCGATTGCTCTTCTTCTTCCTCTCTTTCTCCCTCGATTAGCTGCTGTTTCCCAGCTGTTTCTATTCTCTTCACTTTCTCGGGTCTGCTTCTCTTCAGCTTCGATTTCTTTTCTCCCTCAACTCTCGGTCTGCCTCAATCCAGTCCCAATTCCCTTTCTCCCTCAGCTCTTGGTTCCCAACTTCAGTTCTTCTGGTTCTGTCTCCCCTGCAGCCTCTCAGTTTCTAGCCTTCCTTTTTCGATCAGCTCCCCTGCTAGTCTACTCTTCCTCAATCTCTCCTGCCTCGGTTTCACGTTCTGCCTAGCTTCCCTTTTCAGCTTTTCAGTCTCGGTTCCAGCTTAATTTTTCCTGGTTCGGTCCTGCTCTGCTTCGATTCTCCTGTAACTTCTTCAGCTCTCGATTTTCTTCCTCTTTCCAGCTTCATTTTCTGCTTCCGTTTTCTTCTTCCTCAATCTCGGTTTCAATTCTAGCTTCTTCCTTTCTCTTCTTTCTTCCCTTCTCTTTTTTCTCTTTTCTTTTCTCTCCCGGCCAGCCCCCTCTTTCTTTCTTTCCTCTTTTCTTCTCTTCTTCGGTTTCCTCTTCTTCTTCTTTCTTTCCTTCTTTCTCCCTCCAGCCGACCAGCTCTCTCTCTCTTCCCCCTTTCCTTCTTCCCTTTTCTTCTTCTTCCTCTTCTTCTTTTCTCTTTTTCGGTTCCCGCCCAGCTGCTCTGTTTCCTTTTTTCCAATTCGAAATGTGGCAGACGAAATTGGCTTTTCAAAGCCAATTCCATACAATGCCATATTTATATATTTTATATTAATATATATATATATATTATTTATTTATTTATTGTATTGTATTATTATTATATTTTTTGTTTTATTGTTTTTGTTATTTATTTGTTTTGCTTGCTTATTAATACCTGTATATTACGTACCATAAATTACAATATATATATATATTTATCCTATATATATATATATATTATTATCTATCCTTTAAATTTATCTAGTATATATATATTATACCTATGTATACATATATATATATATATACATTTTCTTTCTTTTTTTTTTGTTATAAAATCACCTAATGGCAATATTCATGCATTCCATGAAATTTTCATTATTTTGAAAATGAAATATTATTGATATTTCATCATTCCTCATAAATCCCGATATAAGTTTTTACATCAACGATTTTCAACTAGTAGATTAAAATTTTCCAATTCCTCCGTGCTTGCATTTGCTTGTCACTCCTTGTATTTCGGGTTTCCCTGTCGTTACGGACTTCTCGGTTCCTATAGTCCTCGAGCCCTACAACGAATATTCACATTTTCATTAAAATATATTATTCCCATTTTTATATACTCTAATTAAATGTAGAAAATTTGTGGGGTTTACATTCTCCCCACCTTAAAAGAATTTGGTCCTCCAAATTCATTCGGGTCCATCTGTCTACGATCACCCAGATTGTATCATGCCCCTTTCGGGTCCTTGGTAATCCCATTATGAAATCCATAGTAATGTGCTCCCATTTCCAAGTAGGCACTGGAAGAAACTTAAGTAACCCCGCTGGTCTTTAGTGTTCGATCTTAATCTGTTGACAAATCAAACACTTGGCCACAAACTCAACTACATCTCTTTTTATACCGACCCACCAATACACCTTTCGTAAATCATGGTACATCTTAGTGCTTCCCGGGTGCATGGTGTACCGAGAACAATGGGACTCCTTTAAGATCCTTTGCCGTAGGGCATCATCGTTTGAGACACTAAGCTTATCACAATTTCCCATTTATCCTTAATGAGAACTTATTCTTAATTTATATCCCTTGATCCTAATCACTTCACATACCAGAGATATTCGTACCTTACATACATCTCTTACTCCAATATGACTCATATATTCAAGATTTATCTCATTTCAAAGCTTGTCTCATTTCGTACATCAACTATAGCAAAATTCCTTCCTTATTCCAATTAAGTCTCACATTCAAAACATAAGAATATAGAAATTACAATCCTTAGATTCAATACATAATCCATATCCCAAAGTTTCCTTATATCTCAAACTCTGAATTTTCATAATAGTTTGAATTTTTCCCATTAACATGTAACCTCTGTTTGGGAAATTCTACTTACACCCATTCTTAATACACTGTGACCCAAAAGACTCAGAGTCTCTTTAAAATTTAACGCTAGTACACTCCGAAGTGGGTCACTCGGTCCGAAAATCTCCCCTTCATATAGTTCTTATAATTTCTCTCTTAGCATTACTAATCCAAGTAAGGTCACTCAGTACAGTGGTTTGAGTACTTAATTCGATACCACCTGCTAAATCAATTTTAGAACTTCTCCTTTTAGTTTAGGGGTAACTTGATAAATCCTTTGATCATGTGTCAGAAAACTTTCCCTGTTTACAGGGATGTGTCTATACTCCGAACACGCCCTATCTTTATCAATCATGTAAGCAGTGCGACCTTTAGAGTCTTATTTATACCGTTAGTTCCCTAATTCATTCTTCCAGTATAGTGACTGTGCTCTTTCATTGTCACTATTTCCCTTTTAGATTTCTTAGTGACTTTAGAATTATACAATTCATATTATCATAATTGCACCTTGCGCACTGCTTCCTCAAAGTAATTTCAAATGGAGTCATCTTAGCTTGACTAAATATCCCAATATCTCCTATGAGTTTCTGAACTTCTTTTATCTAACAGTTCTTGCAACTCCCTTTTCTTTATTCCTCAATATCTACAAAGTCCATCCGGTAGGGAGACTTCGAGATAGGCTGAGTCTCTGATGCCAAATCTATGGTGAATTCCAACTCTCTCTCCGGTGGTAGTCCCAGTAGTTCCTCAGGAAACACATCCGAAAACTTGCATACCACAGATATGTCCTAAATACTTGGACATTCCCGACTAGTATCAGAGATGAATGCAATATAACCTTCACATCAAGAGTCAAAATCATAAAATTTATTCCTTAACTGCAAAGCATACATCAAACTTACTAGGTAAGGAGAAGGTTACAATCTTAGAGTAGCAGTCTAAACTTACACGGTTGGTGGCTAGCAAATCCATACCTAAAATTACATCAAAGCCATACATGCTCAACCAGATTAGATCTGCTAATATGATCCTATCTCCTACCTTGATTTCACAATTCTTACACACCATATCAATTTTCTATGATTCATACATGGGTGTACTAACGTGTAACGTAAAATCTAGAGATTCAGGCTTAACATGCAATTTACGTGCGAAATGAGGGGACATGAAAGAGTGTGTGGAACCTGAATCAAACAATACACGTGCCTTATGATTGCAAATTAAAAGCTTACCCTGAATGGTCTCAACGGAGGCATCAGCAATCTCTGAGTCCAAAGCAAAGACCCTCCCATGAGTGACAGGCTTTTTGCCCTTCTCTGTTGCGGTAACCCGTCTCTGTGGGACTTGTCTCTGGGGAGCCTGCCTCTCAGGTTGTCGTGGTAACTATAAAGGCTGTGGAAACTTATTCAGTGGGCAATCTTTAATCCAGTGTCCCCTCTGTCCACACCTAAAACAGCTCCATAAGGACCAGTGACACGCACCACTACAAAAATTACCACAACTAGTGCACAATCTCTCGTACTGCTGGAAGCCTCTGGTAGTCTGTGGGGTAGCTATAGGAGCTGTGGGCCTATCAATCCTAGCCCGAGACTCATCTGTCCTCTGTCTCTTAGGCTGGCCCCTCCGAAAGTCCTGTCTCACAAACTCCGTTCGCTTACTCTTATCCCTGGTCTTTCCTTTAAAACCATACTTCGTCTGGGTGACATTAAGGCCCCTCTCGACCATTTGTGCTCTACCCAGGGCATCCAAAAATTTCGTAATCCATAACCTCAAAAGACGGTCTCTGATAGCTGGCCTCAACCTTGCTAGGAACCTCTCAGTCTGACGCTCTTCATTCTGGAACATCTCCGGATCATACCTCATCAGCATAGTGAATTTACTTTCGTACTAATCCACGGTCATACTACCTAGTACCAAATTCAGAAAGTTCATCCTCAACTTTCGCTAGGTAGCTAGTGGAACATACTGCTTCCTAAAGGCTATGGAGAAAGCATCCCAACTAATCACTGGATGCTGAGCAGTCAAAAGAACCTTGGTGGATCCCCACCAATACTCTGCTTGGCCCTGCAGCATGTAACTGGCCATAGAGACCTTCTCAACATCAGAACACCCCAGAAAATCGAAGATCTTCCCAAGGCTTACCAGCCACTCTTCAACCTCTACTGTATTCTTAATTCCCTTAAATGCTTGAGGCCTCATCTTCAAGAAATCCCTTATCCTATCGATATTCCTCTCCTCCCTCCAAGCCTGTACAGGAGGCTGAGGTGCCATAGGTACTGGAGAAAATGGTGGAAGAGGAAGTGGTGCTTGTGGAGGAGTCTGCACCAAAGTAGAAACTGGTGTCGTGCCAGCAAAATCAAATACGTTTGCCCTTAAGTGTTGGGTAACCATGGCGGCTATCGACTCCAATCCTCGCTCGAGAGACTGCTCCAACCGCTGTTCAAACTAAGCCATACGAGTATTAGGGCTCTCTGACTGCGGTGGAGGAGGTGGAGGTGGCTGAGCTTGCCTCCGAAGACATCCACGTCTTCCACTCATCATGCAAGTGATCTAATACCTGAGCGTAATTCCAAAGTTCAAACCTTAAAGTCAATAGGTATACATTACCTACAACCAGACAAGCACAGACATTGGGATGTAATTTAAACCATATTTTTGACACTGACAGTACTAGACAACCTTCGCTCTGATACCACTTAAACTGTAACGACCCATAACCCTTGAAATTCGAAGGAAATTTTTTTTTTTAAATTTAATTTACCCACTTATTCCCTTATTCATGTAGGTTGTATTCCTGTGCGATGTCAAATCACTTTTTCTAATTCTATATCCGAATTTGTATATTTAAACTTCATACTTTGACTTATATAGCCGATAGAAATTTCGGCAGCATAACGGCTTACATATGGGCCTACCCACCTGCAAATCCATTGTTTTCGACAATCCTAGATATCCACAACTACCAAGCATGCTTTCCAACAATCCTAGATATCCACAACTACCAAGCATACTTTCCCAATCCACATTTACACTTAATACATCTATTTCGATTTAATACTAGCCATCTCAAAATATAATCCCAAAATAATATTGTTTACATCGTTTTCCTTACAAATTACATCCCAACAAAAATATTCCCAATATATGTGTATGTTCGTACAGATATGTCTGGTACAGGAATGTAAATATATACCTTTCTGCGTGTACAAAAAGTAGCCTAGGGTAGCTCTTTCCACAGCCTACGTCGTGTACGCAGCAGGTAGCGCCCACGGATCACTGTAAATGGTCTGAGAGGTAGAGGGGTGAGCTTTCGGGAAAAAGCCGAGTAAGAAGATAAATGATCCTAGTAATTCAAATATGTAGAAAACATAATAGTACGTAAAATGATTACTTTCTGAAATTAATATAAAAGACATTCAAGGATTAAGGAAAATCGGAAACATCGAGATTCAAAACGTAATTCTTTAAGTACGTGAACTTAACAGATATTACGTAAACTTTTTGTATAATCAAAATTCCAAAATAGGAATATATGTTAATTCACATAATATAAAATCATATTCTGAAAATAGAGTTTAATTCAGATAGAGACTACATCGGCCCATATAGTTATCATGCGGTAATAACCAAATCATCCTCCATAGAGAAAATTCATAACCTATGGTCATGGCAAGGCTGTAGACAGAATCAAGGTCGTACAACGTTCAGACACCCGAAGGTGAAGTTCAGGCGCCACGAGGGCGAAGTATAGGTGCCACGAGGGCGAAATACAGGCGCCACGAGGGTGAAATACATGCGCCACGAGGGCGAAGTTTAGGTGCTTTAGCACACAACATAAATGGCCTTTAGTCTCAAATCATACTATAGTTTTCATATGCGAAAACATCGAAATAAAATCATCTTGTTCGAAAGATCATTTCAGAAGACATGCTCTTATTTAGAAGTCAAATTCAGAAATAGGCAATTATTCAAAAACACAAATACAGAGAGCATATTCTTGATCAGAAATATAAATTTAGAAACATGTATGAAAATCATACTTCATGCCTTTGTAAGCTTTCCTTAATCATGGTTCAGAAAGTAACTATTACCATTTTAAATTATGCCCCCTTACCTCGATCTATCGAAATTCTCGAATTCGAGTGGTGACGCCTCCTAGTACCTACTTTAATTCTTTCTACGATCACCTACACCGAAATCGTTCACTTAGCATCCTATTCATGCGAATCATCCGAATTGCGTTAAAATCGTAACTTATTCGTTACTACTTTGTGTGTACGTATAATTGTACATACCTAGGCCAACACGCACGTTTATATATTTTCTTTACAATTTATATATTTTTTTGTACATACAAATATTAACATATACCTTTATTATATACATCTACATGTATATACACATAAATATATATATATACACTCCTATATATATATATATATTTTTGTTTTCCGTTTTTCCTTATCACATGTATATTTTCTTGGTATGTACATATACTAACATACACATTTATCTTATATACACCTATATGTATATACACCAATATATATATATATATATTATTTACTTGTTTCCATTATTCAATCTCACAAATATATATTCATTTGCCTACTTCTCATCATTCCCATTTTTTTGTCTAATTAAATCTACCTTATCATACTTATAAACATAATCACATACATAGACATGTACATTAAATACACATGTATACATATAGATTTTACCTTTCCTTTTCCAATTTCAGCTTTTCCCTTTTTTTTCTTCTCCTATTTTTCTTTTCCTTTCTCATTTCTTCCCTCTCGGTTCCAGCCTTCACTGTCCCGATTGCTCTTCTTCTTCCTCTCTTTCTCCCTCGGTTAGCTGCTGTTTCCCAGCTATTTCTGTTCTCTTCACTTTCTCGAGTCTGCTTCTCTTCAGCTTCGATTTCCTTTCTCCTGCAACTCTCGGTCTGCCTCAATCCAGTCCTAATTCCCTTTCTCCCTCAGCTCTCAGTTCCCAGCTTCAGTTCTCCTGGTTCTGTCTCCCATACAGCCTCTCGGTTTCTAGCCTTTCTTTTCCGATCAGCTCCCCTGCTGGTCTACTCTGCGTCAATATCCCCTGCCTCGGTTTCACATTCTGCCTAGCTTCCCTTTTCTGCTTTTCAGTCTCGGTTCCAGCTTAATTTTTCCTGGTTCGGTCCTGCTCTGCTTCGGTTCTCCTGCAACTTCTTCAGCTCTCGATTTTCTTCCTCTTTCCAGCTTCATTTTCTGCTTTCGTTTTCTTCTTCCTCAATCTCGGTTCCAATTCCAACTTCTTCCTTTCTCTTCTTTCTTCCCTTCTCTTCTTTCTCTTTTCTTTTCTCTCCCGGCCAGCCCCCTCTTTCTTTCTTTCCTCTTTTCTTCTCTTCTTCGGTTTCCTCTTCTTCTTCTTTCTTTCCTTCTTTCTCCCCCCAGCCGACCAGCTCTCTCTCTCTTCCCCCTTTCCTTCTTCCCTTTTCTTCTTCTTCCTCTTCTCCTTTCTCTTCTTCGATTCCCGCCCAGCTCCTTTGTTTCCTTTTTTCCAATTCAAAATGTGGCAAACGGAATTTTCTTTTCAAAGCCAATTTCGTACAATGCCATATTTATATATATTATATTATTATATATATTATATTAATATATATATATATTATTTATTTATTTATCGTATGATTATATTTTTTGTTTTTTGTTTTTGTTATTTATTTGTTTTGCTTGCTTATTAATACCTATATATTACATACCATAAATTACAATATATATATATATATATATATTTATCCTATACATATATATCTATATTATTATTATCTATCCTTTAAATTTATCTAGTATATATATATATATATTATACCTATGTATACATACATATATATATATATATATATATATATATATATATACATTTTCTTTCTTTTTCTTTTTTGTTATAAAATCACCTAATGGCAATATTCATGCCATCCATGAAATTTTCATTATTTCAAAAATTAAATATTATTGATATTTCATCATTCCTCATAAATCCCGATATAAGTTTTTGCATTAACGATTTTCAACTAGTAGTTTAAAATTTTCCAATTCCTCCGTGTTTACATTTACTTGTCACTCCTTGTATTTCGGGTTTCCCCGTCGTTCACGGACTTCTCGGATCCTATAGTCCTCGAGCCCTACAACGAATATTCACATTTTCATTAAAATATATTATTTCCATTTTTTTATACTCTAATTAAATGTAAAAAATTTGTGGGGTTTACACATTCTCTCACACTAACCTATTTTTAGGTCACTGTTGATTCTTCACATTCTAGGTATTTTCAACTAATAATATATACACCAATCTGCTCCTAACAACATCTTCATATACATACTTAGAGTTGGTGTAACGAAAACTCACCTAGCTTGACTTCCCTCTTGTCCCAAATAAGAAGACTCCTTTTCTCCTTCAATCCAACAAGTTGGGTTTTGATTCCAAGGTATGCTGTTCTTCTCCTCACAATGAAAAAATTTGCTTTAATAACTTTTTTCTCAAATCTTTTTGGAAGGGGAGGTATTCTAGAGTGAGAAAGCTTGATATTTTGGGTAAAAATGGAGGGGGATGGTTGATTTGCTGAAGAATGAAGTTTGGCCATTGAGTTTTTATAGGATAAAAGTGATGAGATCGAGCTGCTAGGGTGAAGATCGATCTTCCTTTAGTTTTTGAACTACTGAGAAGTTCAGGCATGAAAGGTGGGATCGATCTGTTCTTTGGGGGAAGAGATCGATCCTTTCTTGGTAGAGGCTTGTGGAGATCGATCTGTTCATAGGGAGAGATCGATCTGCTCTAAGCAGAAGCAAATGGAGATTGATCTGCTCTTTGGAAGGGATCGATCTCTGCTAAATAGAAGCAAATGCAGATCGGTCTGCTTTTGGCAGAACCACTTGGAATTGTTCTGCTTGAACAAGAGATCGATCTGCTTTGAATAGGAGATCGATCTGGCCTTCATCTGCCGGCTTTTTGCTGCATTTTTTTTAAAATTTCCAAGGGAAAACTTGCATTCGATTGCTTTACTAGTCATTTTGCAATCTATTCACACTTTGAGCATGAAAAGGTTCATTTCTTATTAGTTTCATGTTATGGAACTTGTGTGTATTGCTTGAATTCGGAGAGGATACACAAAATTCATAGTCCATGCATTATCATTTCATGTTTTAAATCTTTATCTTCAGTTCGAATGCTTTAAGTTACATTGGTTTAACTTAGGGCCACTTCAGCCCTTATTTAACCTTTATTTGTATCATGATACTCATTTATCCCATTTGCAAATTCATTCACATTTATATAATCCAAAAATCATCTGTCTTATAATTCCATTAACATATCATAGAGTCATACATACATGGGGTCTCCCAATGCTCTTTTTGACAAGGTAAAATAAACCCCAAACTGACCTAAAGCCCCGAGACTTCTCCTTCTCCCTTTCTGCCATACACGTATTCTTCAGGGGTTCATTATGCAATTTTTTTGTCCACCTTCTAGCCACTTTTATACTTCGGTCAAGAAGGATAAAATATTCCTTCTTAAGTTCTCTATAACATGTAAAAAATTCAGCCTTAAAAGAGCTCATTTGCTAGGTGAAAAGTTAGTGAGAAGAATATGGGCAAAATCTACCTTGTTTTCGGTAAGAGGGAAAACTTAAATTTGAAAGTTTTTGGTTGGTTTTTGAGGTTGTTTTTTATGATTCTAAGTTGTATACAAGTTGATCTATAGTTGAGATTTCTAGAGAAAGGTAAAAGTTGGTTAACCAAGGTGAGAAATTTTTGGAAGATGATGATGTTGAGATATGTTGTTGTTGGATGATTTTTGGATAAGTAAAATTTGAAGAAAATTTCTAGGAGCATGTATAGGTTCGGCCAGCACATGTATGTTAGGTTAGGGATGAAATTTGATTGAGTTTGATGTTGTAGACTGTTAAATTAATACCGAAAATGTCTGGTTTATAGCCTAGTTTAGTGGAAAATGAAAAAGTGTAAAAATTGATAATTCGACATGTTGACAAGTGTGAATTGAATACTTGAATAAGTTTTTAGTTTGTTGATTTTATGAATTTGAAGTTAAAAGAACAAAATTATTGAAATTAGCTTAAACCGACACTTTTAATTGTAAAACCAAGAAAGTAGGAAAATGGTCAAAAAAGGGCCCGATTGACCCCGTTTCAGTTATAAATGTATGAGAACATAAAATAAAGATGATTTGGATACTAATTAGGTTCTTTCTGGTAGCTCGAGGTATTGACACGTAAAACAAGGTAAACTCGAGACCTGGCGATCTAGTGCTGCCCAAGCCCCGTTTAAGTAAGGGATGCAATTTAAAATAGTAATGACTTCTTGTACCTATTTATATTTCATAAAATGGCTTGATGAATACATGAAAAGAATTAGATGGAAAACCAAGTCGTCCCGATATAAATCCTGAAATGGATAATAACCCGGTTTGATCCTGAAACCAACTGTTTTACCTATGATATATGAGTCTGATACACTAGTATTTTATGTTAGAAACTATATGATTTTATGATTTAATTTTCAATATGATTTCAAGTAAGTATGAAACAAGATTTTTTTTAGACTAAAGGCTACCCCAATAGTATATGTTGTGTGCATATCATGCCCGCTACTTGTGGTGTCTGGCTCCTCCACTCGTAGTGTCAGTTCAGATTCACCCGTTTTGTGTCCGTTTTCACCTTTGTGGCATCTGTCTTTGCTGCACGTGGTGTCTATTTCGTAGTATCTCATACTCGCACAGTGAGTGCCACTGGTGCATGTGCCCTATCTATGTGCTAGTCTATTCAGATAATATGTCAGAATTGTTGTACGACCCTGATCCAGTCTACAGCTCCTACCTTGGCCATCTTTACTTTATTCTCTCTAAGGAGGATGATATCTATTTTTGCATGATAACTATACGGATTTAGCCTAGTCTCCATGATTTGCTATATGAATTATTTGAATTATGGAAGTATGTAAGTAAGGTTTA
Organism: Firmiana major; assembly: GCA_033439115.1. Taxonomy (NCBI): domain Eukaryota; kingdom Viridiplantae; phylum Streptophyta; class Magnoliopsida; order Malvales; family Malvaceae; genus Firmiana; species Firmiana major. Next base: position 20,544,267 of record CM065905.1, read on the forward strand.
TTAAAGTAAGTACATATGTATGTATGTTTTATTTCCAAGCAAGTAAGTACGTATGTAAATCTGATTTCATAGGTATGTATGTATGTGATGTTTTAATTCAAATTAAGCAAATAAGTTTACGTAAATTGATTTAAGTGAGTACGAAAGTATGTTAACCCTGAATTTCTACGTATTTTTAGGGTTGTCAGGATTATTTTAAATGTCTTCCTTACTGAGCTTTGTCAGAAACTCACCCATCTTTTCCTCATTTCAGATTACATGCAATAGAAGTGTTCAGCTGCTTGCGGGGTACTCAAGTAGGCTGGTGAACTTAAAGCCTCCCAAACTACTTTCAGTACACACTCAGGTATATCTCCTTATGTTTATTTTCAGACATTGATAATGTACAGATACTGAATTATAAATACTTTTGGGATGTAATATATTTTACAAATTGGTATACAAATGGTTCTAGAAGTAAACAAATGCTGATGATGTAGTTGTGAAGTATGTGGAGTTGGAAAATAATAAGTTTAAGAAATAAAATCAACTGCTTGCGATTATAAGTTGCTGTTATTGCAGAAGGGTAGGCTAAGATATAAGAGGTTATGCAACCGAAATTTCTAGCAACTCTTATATGGTTAAAGGATTAAATAATGAAAGAAATTAAGTAACCTACACTATACAGGAATGTAACCTAAGTAAAAAAATAAGATTAATGGAAAAAGTTAGCCCCTATTTTCGCATTTTTCGAGTGTTACATGATATGTGGTATTTGGTGTTGGAAAAGTCGGATATTGAGATAATATGGGATATTGATGTTGTGTGTTGCATATAACTTGTATTGAAGGTCATGGAGACCATCTTATGCTTTTAAAATTAAAAAAAAAAAAAAAGGATGTTATGATGATGTAAATTTGATGTTGGAATGAAGCTTGTATTTGAGCTAATAAGGGAATTGGCCTATTTTGTTAGAGGTAGTGTAACCACCAAGAATTTTCGTATACTCGGTGTAGCTATAAATAATAATGCAAACAATTAAGATTAAATGTGTATATATATAACTATATACAGAAATAAATTTAAATGCACCCACGTGTATAAAGGTAGACATATAAGAGTATATGTATATATAAATGAACACCCAAGTGAACCGAGAGCCATTTGGTAATGCATAAAGATTCGGGTGTAACCATATACCCAAGTGAACCGAGAGCCATTTGGTAATGCATAAAGATTCGGGTGTAACCATATACCAGATGCCTTGAAGGGGGAAGGAAATATATATGGAAAATATATTTATAAGGAAATGATAGCAAGTCAGGTAATTGAAAGAGAGATGTAGTGAGGAAGTAGAGTTGGTGAATGGTGATGATGAACTTTGACTAGCCAGATAACGTGGAGAAATGCAATAAAGATAAAGAAAAATGAATATGAGTTTTCAGTGAAAAGGAATGGTGATGAGTGTGCTCGGGATGACCATGTCTACAGCAAAAGAGATGAAGTGCTGGGATTGATGTAATAGGGAGCTAGTTTGGGACTGAAATGAGGTACGAAATATAACTAAAACAAGAAAAAATAAATGTGAGGCAGTCCCGTGAATGTTGGCTGCAGCAGAAAATAGGATGTAAAAGGACACTGTGGTAGCAGTCTACAAAATGGGGTATGATAGAATTGAACTATCCCATCGCCTGCATTTCTTTATTTTTTTTAAAAAAAAGCAGGGAAAGCTGACACATAGATAAGGAAGCAAAAGAAATGATGAGGCTGGAAAACCAGCTGTGTACAACGACAGAAGCAATATATAACTGAACACCGAACAGAGAAGAAACGAAGGAGTAAATTGGGTAGAAACGGAGCAGTAGAAAAGCAGAGCATGCAGCAAAAGCGTGAAGAAGAAACGATGTAAGGTAAGGGATTCGGTGGAGAAGGGAGCTGGAATGTTGCAGTATGTGTGTGTATATATATATATATGTATGTATAAATGTCATACTATATAATTGGAAACCAAAAGTGAGCCGAGGGAAGACCCGAGAAACAGAGGTGAAAACTAAAGCAAAATGAGGGAGACAATGGAGGAAATTGAGATGGGAAATCGAGATTGTAAGTAAGGCCAACGGTTGGTTTGGTGATGGTTGAAGCCAATGTGTTAACAAGGGAGATTGTTGTACAGCACCTGCAAACCGAGAGCTTGGCTGCAAGGGGAGAAGCCTCCTACCAATGGGAACCAAAAATAGTGGAGAAAGTGCAGAAAACAGAGGCAGAACAAAAGCTGGAAATCGAAGCAGGAGGAGTGAACCAGGAGGAGGTGCTAGAACCATGGCAGCAGGAGAAGCACGAGGGAGGAAGAGAGGAAGTCGAGCCAAGGAAAATGTTTAACTGAGACTAACTTGCCTCAGTGTCAGTACTGGAAAACAGGGACACTGGAGATGGCAAAAGTTATAAGGATGATGTTGATGGCGACTAAAACAGGCGATAAAGGGTGGCAGAGAGGGGAAGGATATGGTGGAGAGACGTGAGACGGGAGGCGTCAAATGGAAGAGGAAGAAGAACGAGGTGATGGCAGCGATGGTAAACAGTGGCCAGACCGAAACCGAAGAAGAAAGAAAAGAAAATGAAGGATTTTTGCGGGAAAGAGAAAGTTGATTCAAAAAAAAATAAAAATAAAAAGTAATAGAATATATATATATATATATATATATATATATATATATATATTTATATACTTGGAGTATAAAAGTAGGCCTAAGAAAATTGGGGGAAAATCTGAGAACAAACGGTCGAAATATCGGTTCGAAATTTAGAGGAATAAATTGATTAAAGCAGGCCTGCTGATTCGCACTGCTGAAATATCGAGGACTACGGAAAGACACCGAGGTAAGGAATTTCTGCAAGCAATTAGAGTTAACTGTACGTATTTTATAATTTTTAGTAGATAAATAGATATCATAGAGAAAATAAATAATGAAAAATCTAGGTAAAAGCCTAGAGATAGAAAATCTCATATTACCCCTGCTTATAAATTGAATCGTACCGTAAAGTGTTGAAAAATTATAAATACATAAATTGCATGTTTTCAGTGTTTTCATCATTGAATATTGTTTCCAATGGTATATGGATAGGTCGGCTATTGTTTTTACTGTCTACTTACAATAGCACATTTTACGAAGTTAAGTGTGCTTGATTGGGAGAAATTCCATGATGGGTGACCTCTTGGGAAGTCTCCAATCACATATCGTTTATGCATTGTTTTTGTACTAAACATTGATTTTTATATCATTTTTGAAAGAATCGAACCACCTATCCAATTTTCGATACGAAACAATGCTAGAGCCCTCGTGTAGACTATGTGTCACATTGAATTGCTCGTGCTGGATTTTTATATGATTTATGAGAAAAACCATGTTAGAGCTGTCGTGTGTTGTTGTGTGATCGTGCACTGACATTCTCGCATGCACAAAATATCTCAAAATTTATATTATATTTTATTAATTAATTAATTTAATTTATTTTAACTATTTCGATGTATTTTTCGCATATTTTCGGGATAATGTCCTGGGCGAAAATTACGAAAATTCGTAATATCTTCGTATTTTGACCAATTAGACTCGGAATTCAATAATTTCTCCTTTATTGATCAAGATTTCTTAAATCCATATTTTTAATGAAATTTCCTTATCGAATTTACACCGAAATTAGGATATTTTAACCATTTTACCCTTCTACACGTTCGGGACCAATTTAAATTGATTTTCCTTCTCGGACTCACTATCTTTTCTCATTTAAATTTCGTATTTTCATACCTCTACTACATCATTCACATTCATATGTTCTAAATCATCCGTCTTATGATTCCAAATGATGAACATAGTATGAAAAATCTGGGTTTCACATTGGACTAATTTAGAACATAACAATCATTGACTTGTTAATGGCATGAGAATTTGGATGCAAACAAGTCATAGTTGAGTCTAAATTTTTTTTTTGTAGTGAAAAAGTTATTACAACCTTTAAAAGGGTATGATCCCCTCTTTCAACTTTCAATTATTATTTTTAGCAAAATCACCATTTAAAAAACAAATTACTATTTTTCTATTTACGAGTTATAGGAGTCAGAATTTAAATTCTAATTTTATTAATAATCTATTCAATGTTTTATATGAAATATCAAATTTAAATAAATGTTACAATTATATAATGATTTATATATATATATATTTGATTTATTATTGTATTAAAATTAAAATTTTAATATGAAATAAATATAATAAAATAGTATAATAATTGTTTCTTATAATAAAATCAAATGTTATATTTAATAATATATTTATTATTTATTATTTATTATTACAAATATAATAAGCATAATATTGAAAATTATTTGATATTGAATATTATATTGTGTTTTAAAATAATTTTATTTAATAATTGAATGTAAATATTTAATATTTATTTTGTTGATAATAAATTATTGATATAATTGTGTAATAAATAATTAATGATTGTTTTAAAATTTTATAAATTTTAATTAGAAAAAGTGTATTATTATTTATTTAATTATTTTTTAATATAATAATTATATAATTATAATTCGGGTTTTTCGGGTTATAAATTCGGGCTTTCACGGGTTTTGGATCGGGCCTGTTTTGGGTTCAGGTCGTATCGGGCTCGGGTTATGTCGGGATCAGATTTTTTCGGGTTTAGGTTTTTTCTGGCTCGGACTTTCTCGGGCTCGAGCTTTTGACTTTTTGGTCAAATTGGTCCGGTCTCGGGTTCGATCTCGGGTGGGTTTTTGGGCTCGGACCAACTTTTGCCAGCTCTAAGCAAATCCCTATAAATAGGAGTCAAGTACGATTTATTAACCTAATTCAAAATTTTCCTACTGAAACTCTGCCCAATTCTTTGGCTTACTTAAGTATCGGAGTGCCAACGCAGGGAACAACCCCTGTGTCCCTCTGACCATTCTTTTTCTTGCAGAATCTTTAGCGGCACGTGGCATAAAAATCAAGGCGAAGACGTCAGCAATTCGTCACCGTTGTAAGTGAGCAACAACAATTGGCGCCGTCAGTGGGAAACGGAAGAAAAGTTCTTAGCTCTACAGTAATGGTGAGAACACGATCAACAACAAGAAGTGAGGAGAATGAAGATTCAGTAAGTTCTCCAATTGATAACATGACTGATGGATGCCGTGGGGAAAGAAGGTCAGGCATGATGACAATTCCCGTAGCCGAGTTTGAGGCCATGAAGAAACAAGGAGAGGAAATCGTTCAAGCCTTACGCGCTATGGTGAACCTGTTCCAAGGCACCTTCCCGCAAGTGAATCTGCCGACTACAGTACGAAATTTGGTAGGAGAAGGAAGTGTTGTGCAAGAGTCTCACGGCATGCTCGCAGCTGACTCTCGTGGCATGCCTGCATTGGACCCTCGCGACATGCCCGCATCTGCCTCTCGCGGCATGACTGCATTAGACCCTCACGGCATGCCTGCATTGGACCCTCGCGGCATGTCCGCATCTGACTCTCACGGCATGACTGCATTGGACCCTCACGGCGTGCCCGCATTGAACCCTCACGGCATGTCGGCAGCTGACTCTCACGGCATGCCCGCATTGAACCCTCACGACATGCCGGCAGCTGACTCTCACGACATGCCTGCATCAGACCCTCATGGCATGCCTGCATTGGACCCTCGCGGCATGCCCGCACCTAACTCTCGTGGCATGATTGCATTAGACCCTCGCGGCATGCCCCCACCTGACTCTCGCGGCATGACTGCCTTGGACCCTCACGACATACCCACATTGAACCCTCATGGCATGCCCACACCTGGCTCTCGCGGCAAGACTGCATTGGACCCTCGCGGCATGCCCACACCTGACTCTCGCTGCATGACTGCATTGGACCCTCATGGCATACCCGCATTGAACCCTCACGGCATACCGGCAGCGGACTCTCATGGTAGGAGAGCGCGAGACCCTCACGGCAGGGGTGCACGAAACTCTCATGGCATGGTCGCGCAAGACCCCCTGTTTGCTTTGTGTGCCACGTGGTGCACTCATAGCGCGGGGATGCCAGCTCACGCGAGACCCTCACGACAGGGGTACGCGAGATCCTCGAGGCATGGTCGCACGAGACCCTATGTGTGAGACTGAGGAAGGCATGAGGCGTTAGGGTATAGGAGATCCTGTGCGTGAGGCCTCGGAAGGCCTGCAGCACCAAGCTACGGAAGACCCCATGCGCGAGACTCCAATGAACTGAAGACATCAGGGTGTCAAAAAACTGCGGTGTCATGGTACAAGGAATTCAACACGAGAGATTGTTGGTGGTTAGAGGCGCGAAAGTACTAGAAACCTTGAGGGTCCGGCTCGGGTAGATTTTGGATATTTGGGCAGATCCTTGGCCCTAGAACACAAATGGCCTGCCAAACAATGGAATCAAAGGTGTGAGAATGACAGGGTCTCACGTTGGGAGAGACTCAAAAATAGATCCAACACGGAACCTTGAAACTGGAATGGCAAACTTCTAACCTCAGACTCGTTAAAACCAAACTCAGGGTAAAGGGAGAAAAGCTATGGGCTACGACCAAGCTTATTCATATGATGCTAAGAAAGTATAAAACAGACCTGCGTCTAAGGCACAAGTTACCACAGACATGAAAAGAATGGTGGAACGAATCTTAGAAGAGAAAAGGTTGGTTCCAGCCGAAGAAAACCAGAGGAGGAGAAACCCATTCAGTACAACGATCATGGAAAAATAGTCGCCCCCAAAATTCAAGACGTCGCAGATGATGGCGTATACGGGAAAAACTGACCCTTATGATCACATTCAAAACTATGAGTCATTGATGTTATTACATGGATGAGAGGATGAGATTATGTGTAGAGCATTCCCCTTAACTTTAATTGATCACTCACTAAAGTGGTTTAACAGTTTGTCGGAGGGGTCTATTTCATCTTTTAATCAATTAAGAAGCAAATTCCTGAAGGCCTTTGTGATAAAAAGCCAAAAAATGAAGGAGGTCACCTATATGCTCACCTTGAGGCAGGGGAGCAAGGAATCACTCGAGAGCTATGTGGATCGGTTCCGTAATGCTACTCTTGAAGTACATGATCTACAAGTTGGAATAGCTGTGACAGCTATGCTACAAGGGACAAGGTCTGAAAAGTTACAAGAGTCGTTATCTTTAGATCAGTTGACGATGATCTCAAACTTATTCTCTATAGCAGATAAAAATATCACTCAAGAAGAAGTGATGAAAAGGATACCGACGCTGAACTACATATAAGGAAGTTAAAAGAAAAGAAACCCTTACCATCTCCGAGCTACCTAAGCCATCACCAATGCCTTGAAAGAAGATGGAAAGTTCACAAGGCAAGAGGATAGCAAAAACGCAGAATACCAATCACTTGCAACTACACTGAAAGTGAGACTTTATTTCATTTAATGTTATTTTTTGTTATTCAACTATGGGTTGAAATTTAATTTGTTGAACTATGATTTATGCCATATTGATATTTTATTGGCTGTTGAGATTCTCACATAATTGATAGATGACTGATCGCACCAGCTACACATGTGCAAGGGCTTGAAACGAAAAATACGCGAGGTAAGCCATGCACTCAACAAACAAAGGGCTTGAAGCGAAAAATGCGCGAGGTAAGCCACGCACTAAACAACCAAGGGCTTGAAGCGAAAAGTACGCGATGTAAACCATGAAAAAAATGTGCAAGAACTTGAAGCGAAAAGTGCGCGATGTAAGCTAAGCATCCAAGAAAAGGGCTTAAAGCGAAAAATGCACGAGGTAAGCCACAAAGACAATGTGCAAGGGCTTGAAGCGAAAAATGCGCGAGGTAAGCCATGAAGAAAATATGCAAAAACTTGAAGCGAAAAGTGCGCGATGCAAACTAAGCACCCAAGAAAAGGGCTTGAAGCGAAAAATGCACGAGTTAAGACACGAAGATAATGTGCAAGGGCTTGAAGCGAAAAATGCGCGAGGCAAGCCACGCACTCAACAACCAAGGGCTTGAAGCGAAAAAGGCGCGATGTAAGCTAAGCACCCAAAACAAAGGGCTTAAAGTGAAAAGTGCCCGATGTAAGTTAAGAAGAAAAAGTACGAGAGCTTGAAGTGAAAAGTGCGCGATGTAAACTAAGCACCCAAAACATAGGGCTTGAAGCGAAAAGTACGCGATGTAAGCTAAGAAGAAAAAGTACGAGAGCTTGAAGCGAAAAATGCGCGATGTAAGCTAAGCACCCAAAACAAAAGGCATGAAGCGAAAAGTACGCGATGTAAGCCAAGAAGAAAAAAAGCGAGAGCTTGAAGCGAAAAATGCTCGATGTAAGCTAAGCACCCAAAACAAAACGCTTGAAGCGAAAAGTGCGCGATGTAAGCCAATAAGAAAAAAGTGTGAGAGCTTGAAGCGAAAAGTGCGCGATGTAAGCTAAGCACCCAAAACAAAAGGTTTGAAGCGAAAAATGCGTGATGTAAGCCACACAACCAAGAAAAGGGCTTGAAGCGAAAAGTGCGCGAGGTAAGCCATAAAGAAAAAAGTGTAAAAGCTTGAAGCGAAAAATGCGCGAGGTAAGCTAAGCACTCAAATAAAAGGCTTGAAGCGAAAAATACGTGAGGTAAGCCACGTACCCAGACAAAGGGCTTGAAGCAAAAAATGCGCGAGGTAAGCTACGCACTCAAACAAGAGCTTAAGAATTAGATGACCAGAGAATTTGCTTTCAAAATCTAATGTAAGGACTTGACTTGAGGCTACAATGAGAATATATGTACTCTTCCGCAAGTTTATACCTAGCGAAAGAGTGGGGAGCAATTGTTGTGCATGATAAAAGAATAATAAAAGTGCGTCACGTGACGCACTTAGAATGCACCACGTGGTGCACGAAGAAAACACATGAGAAATAATACAAAAACTGAGTAAGATAAGAAGGGCAAAAATGTAATTAGTTACAGAGCAAATCCCTATAAATAGGGGTTAGGTACGATTCATTAACCTAATTCGAAATTTCTCTACTGAAACTCTGCCCAATTCTCTGGCTGATTTAAGTATCGGAGTGCCAACGCACAGAATAACCTCTGCGTCCCTCTGATCATTCTTTTTCTTACATAATCTTTAGCGGCACGTGGCATAAAAATAAGGTGAAGACGTAAGCAATTCATCACCGTTGTAAGTGAGCAACAACAATAGTAAAAAATTTGATGCATAATATAGAATACATAAATAAAAAATAATTTGAAATCAAATACCAAGTAAAAAAATTATAGAAAAATTAAATATAACAAATCTTAAATATTAAAAAATAAATTAAATAGTTACAATCTTAATGAAAACAATTCGCACTATATTCGTTATTGATAAATATTTGTTAATGTTTCATATTTGAAATTGATTTATTTTTAAAATTTAAATTTAAATTTAAATGACTCTATTAAAGTTGAAAACTTTATTTTTAAGATTTGAAAAAAGAAAAAAATTATTTATAATAGTCTCAAGCATAAAAGGTAAAAAATAATTAAATATAATATTTTAGATAATACATGTGTCAAAAGAATAGATAATTCATATGGATATTTTCATTTTCTTTTTACTAAAGAAAATAATTAAACAAATTAATAAACAAAATAATTGAACAAATAAATCGAAATAAATGAAATGAAAATTAAAAAAAAAAGAAATGGATCTTTAATTCAATGATAAAATATATAGACTCAAATAAATAATTTAATTTTTTTGAGAAAAGATCTAGCAAAAGGAAAATTTATCTTACTACACATACCATTGTTCATATAAAATATATATTCTTTTAAAAAGTGCATCCAAGTAAAAAATTTATAGCAAAATTAACTATTTATATACATATGTTTTTAATGTATATAAAGAGCAATAATACATATATATATTGATAAAAGATGTATAAAAAATTGATAAATAATATTTGATTTTTTTAAATTTTAATATATATATATATATATATATATATATATATATATATATATATCGATGTTCATCTCTTAAAAAAAAATCAAAATAGATAATTGATTTAAAGAGTTAATTAATTTATTTTGTAATTTTAATAAATATATAGATTCCTATCATTTTAGAAAATTTAAAAAATAAATTATTTTTAAGGTATTACACATATCAAGCATGTAGGTTATTCACATAGGATGTTTTACTTGTACCTAAATACTTTGACTATATATATATATATATATATACCAACGTGCCCGGGATCGTCTGTAAGGAGTTGGAAGATCGAAAATGAAAATTGAAAATAAAAATCGTTTGTAATAAAAGTTTCAAAAATCGTTTGGGAATCATTTGTTTGAAAGATTAAAACAAAGAACAGAGAATGCTAAAAATTTTGGAATAAAATCTTTTTATTTCATAAAGGATTAGTTTACAACGATAAATGGGAGATACAAAGTTTCAAAAGAATTCCTCCCTAGAGATTGAGAATCCTTCTTATATAGAGGATTCTTTTTACAATTGTTAAGACAAGTTTTGGTCTACAAGTACAATCACGTCTGAAGGTCATATCAGATAGAATCTTCCTGTAGCTTCACGAGTTCCATGTTGAGTCACGTTTGCTTGTTTTGTTTGGAGTCATGTCAGATGGAATCTTCACTATTTGATTCACGCGTTTCCTGTAGAGTCATGTTTGCTTTTTCTGTTTTATTGCTTTGGCTTGTATTGAAGGCAGAATCCTAAGGCAATCATCCTCATTGTCTTGTGCCAGGTCAATGGATAGGAGAGATCCTATGCTCTCTGGTTTGTCGCTACTCTGGTCGTCACTCTCATTATCAGAGTCGACTGTTTGGAGAATTTGCTACATCAATTGCTTGTATTCTTTTTTGGTCTTGGCTTGTGCTAGCAAAGCACTGACATGAGATTTGACTTGGAGGAACTGTGTTGTTCCTGATGTTTGTGCTGATTTGCATTTGGATGGATGCCTTTAGAACCACTCATTAACAATTTGTTTGGTACATTTCGAACAGTCGAATTTTTCCCACCATTTTGTTTTGAATCTCCTGATGATCTGTTTGTTGTTGGATATCGGATCATCCATGAACTCATAATGCCATGAGGTTATCCAGGAGAGGCTAAAGGTAGAACATAACATTAGAGATTTCTGAAAACCTTCTTGTCCCTGTTTTGGTTGAAAATGTTCACTGAAGAGTTCATATGCCTCCCATACTTGAGGGGGTAAAATTTCATGATTCGGACTATACCATTGCCACCAGTGGGTAAACCATACTGGAAATTGGTAATGGGTTCCTCTTTTGAAATAAATGAGCCAAGAATGGCGGTTGTGATGGTTTTGGAAGGTAAAGGTATTGAACCAGGAGAGGTTCAATACAAGTATATCAAATCTTGTAATTACAATAATTAAAGATAAACAATATTACAAATACTTGGCAAACAAGCAGAAATCAAATAGAATCTTAGCATTCGCCATTAATTGAAATCCAATATGAACTAAAGGTGTTGGCCTCAAAGCATCCCCATTAAAAATTCCAAACGTTGAAATAGAAAATTCTCTAGTCTTGAACAAAGATTTAAAACCCTTAATTGAACAGGGCAACTATTCAAATTTACACCTGCACACAATAGGACAACAATTAGAGAGAATTGAAACAAAGATAGATAATGCAGCGATCCAAATAAATAAAAAAGAAGAAAAACAAAAAACTAAGTCTTCAAAATTACCTTTGTTCAAACCACATGAAATTTCATTAAATACACTAAAAGATTTTATGAATGAAATACAACAGAGATTGAATGCATTAAAATCATAAATAACTTGTGAAAAGTTTAATGACAGATACATACCAGAAACCCCGGAACAAACGCACCAGAGATCAATTAATACATTAAAAGACTCTGATTCTAAAACTATACAAAGCACTACCTCAGACCTATCGGAGAATCAACTTATACAAAAAATCAATTGGAAAGAACCCCAAAAATTATATTACCCAAAAACATCTGCACCTGACCTAGTTCTAGAAGAAAAACCCTTGACACAAAATAAATATAATGCAAACACAGTTTATGAATGGAATATAGATGGTATGTCAGAATATAACATTCTCAATCTCTTACAATAAATGACAATGGTCTCAAACGTTTATAAAACTCAAAAGGGAACATCTGACTGGGCAATAACCGATCTTTTAGTATCAGGATTTTCAGGACAACTCAAAGGATGGTGGGATAATTACCTCACTCTTAAACAACAAAAGGAAATTTTAACTGCAATAAAGTTTGACAATGATAATAAACCAATATTAGATGAAGTAAATCAAGAACTACAAGATGCAGTTGCAACACTAATATTTGCAATCACTAAACATTTTATAGGAGATCCATCACACCTTAGAGACAAAAATGCAAAACTTTTATCAAATCTAAAATGCAAAAAAATAGGTGACTTCAAGTGGTATAAAGACAATTTTATTACCCGAGTAATGCAAAGAACAGATAATAACCAACCCTTTTGGTAAGAAAAAGTTTTAGTAGGATCACCAAACCTCTTAAGAGAAAAGGTTAGAAACAAAATAAGAGAAGATTTCAAAGGAATAATTCCATACAAAAAACTGACCTATGGCGAACTAATTAGTTACACTCAAAAGGAAGGACTAAAAATATGCCAAGACATAAAAATACAAAAACAATTAAGAAGAGAACAAAAACAGTCTAGAAAAGAATTAGGCACATTCTATAAACAATTTGACATAAATTATGACCCAAAATGTTCAACACAAAAATGTTGTCAAACCAAGAATTTTAAATCTACGGATAATTTTATCAAAAATCCAGACGATTTCAAAATAAAGCCAACAAAAGCAAAGTAATTCCTCCTAAAACTAAAACAAAACAGGAATGGAAAAACCCAAATATAAAGTGTTTTAGGTGTGGCAAAACTAGTCATATCTCTAAATATTGCAAGATAAAAAGAAGAATAAATGAGTTACAAATTGATGAAGAAACAAACCAAAAATTATGTGAACTTTTGACATACACGACTTCAGATACCGAATCACAATCTTTGTCAGAAGAACAAACTGATCAAACAGATGAAATAGAAACATCTTCAAAAGAGAATACAATTAATGTCTTAATTAAAGACTAAGAATAATGATAGAAATAATCGATAAGATTCAAGACCCCCAGATCAAAAAGGACTATTTAGAACAATTAAAAAAAATCAATGTCTAGACCTATCCTGACCTCGCAACCTCCAAAACTATATAATTAAAAGGATATAATTCTTGAAAAATTTGAAGTATCCAACAAGGAAATAACTATTCAAGATCTTCAACGTGAGACTAACAATCTTAAAATAGAAGTAAAAACGCTCAAACAACATCAGCAAGAACATGCCCAATTAATAAAATACTTAACATACACAAAAATTAAAATTACAAGTGATTCTTCTGAAGAAAGTGACCAAGAACATGAAAACAATGACGAAATATTGCAAGAATTTTTAAATGTCTTAACTGAGATAACAATCCAAAAATACCTAATAAAAGTATCAATCCTTGTTAGCAATGAATTCTTAATTGAAACGATAGCTCTGTTTGATATAGGAGCCGACCAAAACTGCATAAAAGAAGGAATAATTCCTACAAAATATTGTGAGAAGACTTTTGAAAGTCTAAAGGCGGCAAATAATGAAAGACTCCAGTTCCAATATAAATTAACTAACGCAGAAATATGCAAAACCAAATAAAATTTAAGACGCCATTTCTCATAATTAAAAATATCAATCAAAATATTATGTTAAGATTACCATTTATATCCCTAATTAAACCATACAAGGTAACAAGTGATGGCATATCTACAAAAATCCTTGGATCAAAATTAATCTGGAAATTCACAGAAAACCCAAGATTAGAAATATCAATTTATTAAAGTAAAAAACAATCAAAACCCAACAAATCAATACAATAATTAAAGATAAACAGAATCAAATCTCCTATCTTATAGAAGAAATTCATTTCAAAAGGATCCAAAAACAATTACAAGATTCTCACATACAAAAGAAAATACAAACATTACATAAGGAAATTGAAGAAACTATTTGTTCTGAATTACCAACAGCCTTTTGGCAAAGAAAGAAACATGTGGTGGAATTACCGTATGAAAATGATTTTGGTGAAAAACAAATTCCAACTAAAGCCAGACAAATCCAAATGAATCAAGAAATGGAACATTATTGTAAAAAAAGAGATTCAAGAACTATTAAACAAAAACCTAATAAGGAAAAGTAAATCTCTATGGAGCTGTGCAGCTTTTTATGTAAATAAAAATTCAGAATTAGAAAGAGGAACACCTAGACTTGTAATAAATTACAAACCTTTAAACAAAGCATTAAAATGGATCAGATATCTAATACTAAATAAGAAAGACTTAATCCAAAAACTTTACAATGCCCAAATATTCTCAAAATTTGATATGAAATCGGGATTTTGGCAAGTTCAAATTGCATAAAAAGACAGATATAAAACAGCATTTACAGTACCATTTGGACAATACGAATGGAATGCAATGCCTTTTGGATTAAAAAATGCCCCATCTGAATTCCAACGAATAATGAATGAAATTTTCAATCAATTTTCCCAATTCATGATTGGTTACATCGATGATGTGTTAGTCTTTTCAACAAGTATTAACCAACATTTTATACATTTATCAATCTTTATCAAAGCAATTAAACAGAATGGGTTAGTCGTCTCTCAATCTAAAATTAGTTTATTCCAAACAAAAGTTAGATTTTTAGGACATTATATTTGTCAACGAACCATTACTCCTGTGAGACCTCGTATATGTATAAGGGTATATATGTACATAGAAGTGTAAATAGAGTTGTACTATGAATTCATGAGTGAAGTATATGTGATGTAAGTTCATAAGTAATGTACACACTTGTAATGAGAGTGGTAATCGTACATACAAGTTCATTATGTATGAATGTGTAGAAATGGACTTAAACATGTGGAGAATGTGTGTAGAATGGATTATGAATAGTTTGGTAAAATGGAAGTAGAATTGCATAAGATGTGCACTTCCATTTTTGTTTATATTAAGTACCATTAGTCATACAAAGATTCTACACAAGTTTTAATGTGTAGGAAGTGTGGATGGATGCCATTTTCAAGACTCAAAGATGAATGAATGAGGAAATGATCATGGTAGCAAATTAAAGATGTTTTGGTAAGGGTTGTTGCAGAGGAACTGCAGAAAATCTGGAAATTTTGAAGGGCAGATCGATCTCATGGGATGAGAGATCGATCTGGAAGAGCCAGAATGCTCTTATTTGGGCAAAAGAATAGAACAGATCGATCTCCAATGGACCAGATCGATCTCCTTAACTCTCTGTTTGGGAGCAGATCGATCTCATGCTTCGACAGATCGATCTCATGCTTCGACAGATCGATCTCAGGCTTAAAAATACCGTGAACAAGAGGGATTTTAAGGGACCAGATCGATGTCCTCTTGGACTAGATCGATCTCCTCAAGCTAATTCTATATAAGGAGTGCTGGAAATCAGAAAATTTCGGGAAAAACACAAACCTTCCACTTTCAACCCAAAAACCTAACTTTCTCTCTCTAAAATCAGTCATTTTCAGTGAGGTTTGAAGAGAGACCATTAGAGGCAAAGTTGTTCCTATCAAAGAGAAGAACAACATAGTTGGAAGGCATTTTCCCATTGTTGATATTGAAGAAGTTAAGGGCATTTCCATTTGGAGCAAGAGGAGAAATCAAATTGGGTAAGATTCTAACACTCCAACTATGGTGCATTATTTATTTAAGTGATTTTGGAGTTGTTTGGCATGAGTATGGATGGTTAGAAACTATCTAGAATGCATTGGAATGATTTTGACCTAGAAGTGGTTTAGTGTGAGAAAGCAGAATGTATGGAGATTAATGATGAATGAGATATGTAAAAGTTATTTATAGTGTTGTGGTATGATTTTAAGATGTGGTTAGTGGATAAATTGTGAGATTTACCTAAAAGAGGTAAAATGTGGATTAAGGCATTTGTAAAATGCATAAGTGAATAATATTGACTAGTGAGGTCAATTATGGGTTAAATACATTAACTCAATCGATTTAATGAATGAATCGCAGCTTCCGAGGATACGCCGAGGTGAGTTGGGCCAAGAGCGTGAGAAGCTAAAAGGAAAGGAGTCACACCAAGTAAATCGAGGTAAGGGAATTGTGTGGACTCTTAGAGATATCTGTGCGCAATTTGGGTGCTTAAATGTTTTGCTAGAATGCATGAGACTAGGAAATGTTGTTGAGTGATTGCAGGGTAAAAGTTGAGAGTTTGAGAAATGTGCATGAAAACAAAAGCATATTGCTTTGAAAATCATGTTTTATTGCTTTTTAGCAAATGATTGGTAGGTTGGCTAACATTGAAATGATTTGCAAAAGAGATGAGTGTGTTTTGGTTTTGTTAATCATATTTTGCAAGTTTTGAGCCACCTACATGATTTCGTGAGTATGAAAGAGTGCAAGAGGCACTAGTTTTCACATGGATTTCATAATTGTTTTGGCATTGTGCTCGAGTTTGTCTCGCACTGGATGCCGACCTTGTATGTGCCGTGTTTGGAGCTTCGAGTAGACTGGGTGTCACATCGATTAAATAGGCTCACACGTGCATTGTTTTGACATGATTAATTAGGCGTGTTTGGAGCTTCGGATAGACAAGAGGTCGCCCCGATTAAATAGGCTCACACGTGCGTTTGAGATGTGGCGTGATATGATGTGTTGATTGGGTCCACGGAGTACGTCGTACCGTGCATGTAGCATGGAGTACATTGTACCGTGTTGAGTTGTGATGTGCCATCTTCGGACGAGATCTGCTATGGACCGACGGGTAGGATTTGACCCACCTCCCGTGTGGAAGCAGATGGTGGTGATATCCGCACACCTGATCCGTGTAGCCGGTATCACAGGTTATGTACATAGGCCTTGAGGTTATTACCTATTGTTGAACTGCCTATCTCACATGTCTAATGCTATTTGAGAATAAATCCATGTTTGAAATGATTGTGGGTCAGGAAAGTCCGAGGGATGGGTCGAGACCTGACCAGTGACGAATTGATTTGTTAATGGTTTTTAAAGTGCACGGATGCATGATGTTTAATGCCATGCTTTATTGTGAAAATGCATGATGGGTAATGCCATGCTTTTATCGTGAATTATGCATGATGATTTATACCATGCTTTGAGTTGACATGTGCACTTGATTTTAATAGCATGAATGCTTTACATACCATTAACACAATCATACACTCATGTTTTGAGATAGACCATGAATTAAATGCTTTTGAGCATGGCATCACGATCATGTAGATAGTGCAGTATCTACCTGTTCGCATGATTGCCTTACTGAGCGTGTGGTTTGCTCACCCCCTTATTTTCCCCTCTCTACAGAGATTTGAGTATAGATTGGACGTGACTGGAGGCGTTCCCTTTTTGGTAATTCCGCTGCATCCCATCGCTAAAGGTATACATACCTTGATTATTTTGTATCTAAACTAGACATAGCACAGTAGCATTTTGTATGTAACCACTGGGGATGTAAAACAATATAAACACATGTAACAACTCTGATATATATACATTTATACAAGTGTTTACTCATAAATAGTGTTACAAATTGAATTGGTATGGTGGAGTGAGTTAGACGTCGACACACAGCCCAACTGTTAAGTGTGTGGTTGTTCACGATCGAGGAAGGATGATTAAGGATTGATGCATGAAAATGCGAAAAATTTGTACGTATTTTGGTAAGTTGAGGGTCGTGACAGAAGTTGGTATCAGAGCTCGAGTTGGTTTGACGTGTGTCGTGTCTAAAATACTTAATAAGTGAAAAAAATTACATCCCCAAGTTACTGTGCTTGTTTAGATACAAATAGTGTATGTCGATGGGTTGACTAAGTAATTGGTTCTGAATGTAGGGAACTGAGTAAGTATGCCTAATACCAGTCGCGGTAGAGGGATGAGAGCACAGGCTCGAGGCCGTAGAGGTAGGCCTGGGGGTCGTGTTGAGCCAGAAACGCACGAGGCTCAGGAGAATGTTGAGGTGGAGGCTGATGTTGAGCACGCTCCACAGGGTCCAGAGGAGAGGCCCGAGAGTACTGAGGCTCGCTTCGCGAGGATTGAGCGGAGCATTGAGATGATTGTGGAGTTGATCACCCAATCTTTATCTGGAGTTGGCGGTAGACAGAGTCCCGCTACGCAGGGTGATGCCGAGCAGGCGGCAACTCCTGAGGCACGGGCAAGGGAAGCCCAGAGGCCACAGACGACAGATACCCTACCCACACAGGATGTGCCTACGCCGGTTGCTATGCCAGGCAGTAGAGGTTGGGGATATGGATGTGATTTGGATAGCCTACGGCAGTTCCAGAAGTTTGGACCGCCGTCTTTCAGTGGAGTAAAGGACCCAGTAGCGGCTGAGGATTGGATCAATGAGATCGAGAAATTATATGGGTTCTTTGAGTGCACTACTACCGAGATGGTAGCATTTGCCGCTTTTATGCTGAAGGGATCAGCAGAACATTGGTGGAAATCCACCAGGCCTATTTTGAGAGCCCGGCATATTGAGATCAGCTGGGATGTGTTTCTAGAGGCCTTCCGGAGACAGTATGTCCCAGATACCGCACAGCGGAAGCTAAAGATTGCATTTTTGGGACGGACCCAAGGGAGCAGGACTGTGGATGAGTATGAGACTGCTTTTATATCCCTGGGCAGGTATGATCCCAACACGATGGATAATGAGGTCGAGAAGATCCAAAAGTTTGTGGATGGATTGAGACCGACCATCAGGTCTAGATTGGTTCCCTTGGATATACCGACCTATGAGGAGGCAGTGCGCAGGGCGCAATTATGTGAACAAGATGTTGATAGAATCGCTTTGGAGTTTGGAAAGGTTGGTAAGATGAGGGACAGAGAAAAGAAGAGACCTATGATGGATAGAGGCTTCAGCTATAAAGGAAGCAAGAGATTCTCTGAAAAGAGGCCGAGAATTGATGAGATCCGGGAGAGGACAGTTGATACTCCCATGTATCCGACCATTGCTCCAGCTAAGGGAATCGTGATTGGAGGACCACGGCCTACTACAGAATAGTGTGGCAAGTGTGGTAGGTACCATGGTACTCGACCATGTTATGGACCTCAGGTTGTATGCTTCAGATGTGGGAAGCCAGGGCACGTAATCAGAGATTGCCCAGAGATGATAGAGAGAGCCCCACAGAAAGGCAAGGAGCCAGAGAGAGCTCCAGTTGGTACAGCTGCTCGGAGGAAGAGGGCTACAGCTGAGAAAAAAAGGGAAGCAAGCAGTGGGTGTAAGCATAGGACGAGTGCACGCACTGGATCAGGATACTGCAGATCAGTCATCAGATGTGGTAAAAGGTACCATCCAAATCTTTGATTTAGAAGCTTAAGTACTGTTTGATCCTGGTGCCACGCATTCCTTTATTTCGCCATCCTTTGCATGTAAATTGTTGAAGCATGTAAAACCCACGCTGCTTGATAAGATGTTGTTGATATCTACCCCTATGAATGATAGTCAGTTGACTGAGCATATATATAGGGATTGTAAAATGAAGATAGGAGGTAAAGAGATGGCAGCCGATTTAATTTTATTAAACATGAGTGATTTTGATGTGATCCTAGGAATGGATTGGTTGGCTGCCAATCATGTTGTTATGGATTGTCATGCAAAAACTTTGATGTTTCCAAAGATAGACAATCTTGTAGTTAATTTTGTGAAATGAAATTAAAGAACATGATTTTTATAAGTGTGATGAGTATAATCTTGATACATGATGTATGAAGGATAAATTTGATTTCAGTTATGTATGTGATGTGATGATTTAAGATACTAATGGTGGAAAGAATAATGTGAAGGATTCATCGCTTTTGTGATTGAGACGGATAAGGCACGTCCGGAATTGGAAGACATACCAGTGGTTAGGGAATTTCCAGATGTCTTTCCGGATGAGTTACCAGGGTTACCTCCAGATAGGGAGATGGAGTTTGGTATAGATTTGGCACCTGGTACAGAGCCGATGTCCAAGCCACCATACAGAATGGCTCAAGTTGAGTTAGAGGAGTTAAGGAAACAATTACAAGAGTTGCTGGAGAAGGGATTCATCAGGCCGAGCGTCTCACCTTGGGGAGCACCGGTTCTGTTTGTAAGGAAGAAGGATGGAAGCCTCCGACTGTGTATAGACTACCGGTTGTTGAATAAGGCCACCATCAAGAATAAGTATCCCCTCCCACGTATCGATGATTTGTTGGATCAGCTTAAGGGAGCGCAGGTCTTTTCCAAGATAGATCTGAGATCAGGGTACCATCAGTTGAAGATACGAGATGGAGATGTACCCAAGACAGCTTTTCGCACCCGGTATGGACATTATGAGTTTATGGTTATGCCATTCGGGTTGACGAATGCTCCCGCAGCTTTTATGTCTTTGATGAATGAGGTATTCCACCAGTACTTGGATCGATTTGTTATTGTGTTTATTGATGATATACTGGTGTATTCAAGGTCTAGAGAGGAACATGAAAGGCATTTAAGGATAGTGCTACAAACCCTCCGAGAGAAGAAGTTGTACGCTAAACTCAGTAAGTGCGACTTTTGGTTGGAACAGATCTCTTTTTTGGGTCACATAGTATCAAAGGATGGAGTATCAGTGGATCCATCTAAGATTGAGGCCGTAGTCCAGTGGCAGAGACCCCAGAAAGTGACAGAGATCAGAAGTTTCCTGGGTTTAGCTGGGTATTACCGAAGGTTTGTAGAGGGATTTTTGAGGTTAGCTGCTCCTTTGACACGTCTCACAAGAAAAAATGTAGAGTTTGTGTGGGACAAAAAGTGTGAAGAAAGTTTTGAAGAGTTGAAAAGGAGATTAACTACAGCTCCAATACTCACCATTCCTACCAGCTCAGGAGGTTTCTCGGTGTATGCAGATGCTTCACACCTAGGACTGGGCTGTGTATTAATGCAGGATGGGAAGGTAGTAGCCTATGGATCAAGACAGTTAAAGGATCATGAGAGGAACTACCCGACCTATGACTTGGAGTTGGCAGCGGTGGTGTTTGCGCTGAAGATATGGCGCCACTACCTCTATGGTGAGAGGTTCCAGATTTATACAGATCATAAGAGCCTTAAGTACCTGTTCTCACAGAAAGAGTTGAACATGAGACAGAGGAGATGGCTCGAGCTGTTAAAGGATTATGATTGTGAAATCCTATACCACCCGGGTAAAGCAAATGTGGTTGCTGATGCATTGAGTAGGAAGCATCTCGGGATGGTATCATTTATGATGATCAGGGAACACGAGCTATTGGAACAGTTCACGAACCTCAGTTTGGATATGACCCCGCCTGACGCTGATAGTGGATTTATGATAGCTAGCCTGTAGTTGGAACCGGATCTGGTAGATCGAATCCGACAGGCTCAGCGAGTTGATCAGCAGTATAGTGATATTGTCGGGCAGATACAGAGGGGTATAGAGACGGACTTTGGGTTGAGTTCGGATGGATTGCTGAGGTTCAGAGGTAGGATATGTGTTCCTGATGACGCAGAGATCAGAAGGTTGATCCTGACAGAGGCTCACTCATCGAAGTATACGATACATCCAGGGGGTACCAAAATGTATCAAAACCTTCGAAAGGTTTATTGGTGGTCGGGAATGAAAAAGCACATTGCTGAATATGTTGCTAAGTGTCTCGTTTGTCAGCAGGTGAAGGTAGAGCATCAGAAGCCTGCAGGGTTATTGCAGCCTCTACCGATACCGACATGGAAGTGGGAGCATGTCACCATGGATTTTGTGATGGGATTACCGAGGACCCGGAGAGGTCATGATGCCATATGGGTGATTGTGGATCGGTTGATGAAATCAGCCCATTTTCTAGCTATGAGAGCTACCGATACTCTGAGCCAGTTAGCGAACCTATATGTGCGCGAGATAGTGAGGCTACATGGAATTCCAGTGAGCGTTGTTTCTGATAGGGATGCCCGCTTCACTTCCCACTTTTGGGAACATTTTTATGAAGCGATGGGGACCCAGTTGAATTTTAGCACCGCGTTTCATCCTCAGACAGATGGTCAGTCAGAGAGGACTATACAGACCCTGGAGGACATGTTGAGAGCGTGTGCATTGGATTTTGGAGGCTCCTGGGATGACCATTTGCCACTCGCAGAGTTCGCGTATAATAACAGTTTTCATGCGAGTATCGGGATGGCACCATATGAGGCATTGTATGGGCGTAAATGCCGTTCCCCTATTGGATGGGAAGAGGTTGGTGACAGACAGATCTTTGCTCCCGACTTGGTTAGACAAGCCTCTGAGGACGTCCAATTGATATGTGAGAGGTTACGGATAGCTCAGAGCAGGCAAAAGAGTTATGCTGACAAGAGACGGAGACCACTAGAGTTTGTGGTGGGTGAGTCAGTGTTTCTGAAAGTTTCCCCTTCGAAGGGAATTATGAGATTTGGGAAGAAGGGAAAGTTGAGCCCTCTATATATAGGGCCATTTGAGATACTTGATAAGGTGGGAGACAAGGCGTATAGGTTGGCATTGCCACCAGAGTTGGCAAGTGTGCATAACGTCTTCCACGTATCCATGTTGAGGAAGTATCACCCGGACCCGGCACATGTGATTAGATATGAGCCTTTGGAGCTCAATGAGGGTATGACATATGTTGAGAAGCCAGTTCGGGTATTGGACAGAAAAGAGAAAGTGCTGAGGAAAAAGACAATTCCCTTGGTGAAGATACTTTGGCAACATCACACTGTGGAAGAAGCCACATGGGAATTGGAGAGTTTGATGCGGGAGAGGTATCCCGAGTTGTTCACAGAATAATTGGTTCCAATTTGGAGGATAAAATTTTCTAAGTGGGGGAGAATGTGAGACCCCGTATATGTATAAGGGTATATATGTACATAGAAGTGTAAATAGAGTTGTACTATCAATTCATGAGTGAAGTATATGTGATGTAAGTTCATAAGTAATGTACACACTTGTAATGAGAGTGGTAATCGTACATACAAGTTTATTATGTATGAATGTGTAGAAATGGACTTAAACATGTGGAGAATGTGTGTAGAATGGATTATGAATAGTTTGGTAAAATGGAAGTAGAATTGCATAAGATGTGCACTTCCATTTTTGTTTATATTAAGTACCATTGGTCATACAAAGATTCTACACAAGTTTTAATGTGTAGGAAGTGTGGATGGATGCCATTTTCAAGACTCAAAGATGAATGAATGAGGAAATGATCATGGTAGCAAATTAAGGATGTTTTGGTAAGGGTTGTTGCAGAGGAACTGCAGAAAATCTGAAAATTTTGAAGGGCAGATCGATCTCATGGGATGAGAGATCGATCTGGAAGAGCCAGAATGCTCTTATTTGGGCAAAAGAATAGAACAGATCGATCTCCAATGGACCAGATCGATCTCCTTAACTCTCTGTTTGGGAGCAGATCGATCTCATGCTTCGACAGATCGATCTCATGCCTCGACAGATCGATCTCATGCTTCGACAGATCGATCTCAGGCTTAAAAATGCCGTGAACAAGAGGGATTTTAAGGGACCAGATCGATCTCCTCTTGGACCAGATCGATCTCCTCAAGCTAATTCTATATAAGGAGTGCTGGAAATCAGAAAATTTCGGGAAAAACACAAACCTTCCACTTTCAACCCAAAAACCTAACTTTCTCTCTCTAAAATCAGCCATTTTCAGTGAGGTTTGAAGAGAGACCATTAGAGGCAAAGTTGTTCCTATCAAAGAGAAGAACAACATAGTTGGAAGGCATTTTCCCATTGTTGATATTGAAGAAGTTAAGGGCATTTCCATTTGGAGCAAGATGAGAAATCAAATTGGGTAAGATTCTAACACTCCAACTATGGTGCATTATTTATTTAAGTGATTTTGGAGTTGTTTGGCATGAGTATGGATGGTTAGAAACTATCTAGAATGCATTGGAATGATTTTGACCTAGAAGTGGTTTAGTGTGAGAAAGCGGAATGTATGGAGATTAATGATGAATGAGATATGTAAAAGTTATTTATAGTGTTGTGGTATGATTTTAAGATGTGGTTAGTGGATAAATTGTGAGATTTACCTAAAAGAGGTAAAATGTGGATTAAGGCATTTGTAAAATGCATAAGTGAATAATATTGACTAGTGAGGTTAATTATGGGTTAAATACATTAACTCAATCGATTTAATGAATGAATCGCAGCTTCCGAGGATACGCCGAGGCGAGTTGGGCCAAGAGCGTGAGAAGCTAAAAGGAAAGGAGTCACACCAAGTAAATCGAGGTAAGGGAATTGTGTGGACTCTTAGAGATATCTGTGCGCAATTTGGGTGCTTAAATGTTTTGCTAGAATGCATGAGACTAGGAAATGTTGTTGAGTGATTGCAGGGTAAAAGTTGGGAGTTTGAGAAATGTGCATGAAAACAAAAGCATATTGCTTTGAAAATCATGTTTTATTGCTTTTTAGCAAATGATTGGTAGGTTGGCTAACATTGAAATGATTTGCAAAAGAGATGAGTGTGTTTTGGTTTTGTTAATCATATTTTGCAAGTTTTGAGCCACCTACATGATTTCGTGAGTATGAAAGAGTGCAAGAGGCACTAGTTTTCACATGGATTTCATAATTGTTTTGGCATTGTGCTCGAGTTTGTCTCGCACTGGATGCCGACCTTGTATGTGCCGTGTTTGGAGCTTCGAGTAGACTGGGTGTCACATCGATTAAATAGGCTCACACGTGCATTGTTTTGACATGATTAATTAGGCGTGTTTGGAGCTTCGGATAGACAAGAGGTCGCCCCGATTAAATAGGCTCACACGTGCGTTTGAGATGTGGCGTGATATGATGTGTTGATTGGGTCCACGGAGTACGTCGTACCGTGCATGTAGCATGGAGTACATTGTACCGTGTTGAGTTGTGATGTGCCATCTTCGGACGAGATCTGCTATGGACCGACGGGTAGGATTTGACCCACCTCCCGTGTGGAAGCAGATGGTGGTGATATCCGCACACCTGATCCGTGTAGCCGGTATCACAGGTTATGTACATAGGCCTTGAGGTTATTACCTATTGTTGAACTGCCTATCTCACATGTCTAATGCTATTTGAGAATAAATCCATGTTTGAAATGATTGTGGGTCAGGAAAGTCCGAGGGATAGGCCGAGACCTGACCAGTGACGAATTGATTTGTTAATGGTTTTTAAAGTGCACGGATGCATGATGTTTAATGCCATGCTTTATTGTGAAAATGCATGATGGGTAATGCCATGCTTTTATCGTGAATTATGCATGATGATTTATACCATGCTTTGAGTTGACATGTGCACTTGATTTTAATGGCATGAATGCTTTACATACCATTAACACAATCATACACTCATGTTTTGAGATAGACCATGAATTAAATGCTTTTGAGCATGGCATCACGATCACGTAGATAGTGCAGTATCTACCTGTTCGCATGATTGCCTTACTGAGCGTGTGGTTTGCTCGCCCCCTTATTTTCCCCTCTCTACAGAGATTTGAGTATAGATTGGACGTGACTGGAGGCGTTCCCTTTTTGGTAATTTCGCTGCATCCCATCGCTAAAGGTATACACACCTTGATTATTTTGTATCTAAACTAGACATAGCATAGTAGCATTTTGTATGTAACCACTGGGGATGTAAAACAATGTAAACACATGTAACAACTCTGATATATATACATTTATACAAGTGTTTACTCATAAATAGTGTTACAAATTGAATTGGTATGGTGGAGTGAGTTAGACGTCGACACACAGCCCAACTGTTAAGTGTGTGGTTGTTCACGATCGAGGAAGGATGATTAAGGATTGATGCATGAAAATGCGAAAAATTTGTACGTATTTTGGTAAGTTGAGGGTCGTGACAACTCCAATCGAAAGATCAATCCAATTTGCTGAAAAATTTTTAGACTAAATTTAGATAAAACACAACTTCAGAGGTTCTTATGAAGCCTCAACTATGTTTTAGACTTTTACCCTAATCTCAATATGATCCTTAAGGCTCTCCATGATAGACTTATGAAAAACCCCCCAACATGGA
Organism: Firmiana major; assembly: GCA_033439115.1. Taxonomy (NCBI): domain Eukaryota; kingdom Viridiplantae; phylum Streptophyta; class Magnoliopsida; order Malvales; family Malvaceae; genus Firmiana; species Firmiana major. The sequence continues at coordinate 20,570,387 of CM065905.1, forward strand.
TCCAAACTCATACCCAAATAGTTCAGAAAGTTAAGGCCCAAATTAAAGAGTTACCATGTCTACACTTAGCAAACCCAAATGTACATGATATAAACCAAATGGAAGTGCACAACTTATGCAATCTTCCTTCCATTTTACCCTACCACTCATATTCCATTCCACTTACATTCTTCACATAATCAAGTCCATTTCTTCATATTCATATATAATGTAACTTGTACGCACAATCATCATTCTTATTACAAGTGTGTACATTAAACTTATGGACTTACATCATATATACTTCACATTACAAGTATATCACCCTACTTATGATTCTCATTTACATTTCTATGTACCTATATACAATTATACATATACGGGGTCTCACATAAATACTCCTTGCTACAGTGGCTCTGATACCAATGTGCCCTGGGATCGTCTGTAAGGAGTTGGAAGATCGAAAATGAAAATTGAAAATAAAATTGAAAATAAAAATCGTTTGTAATAAAAGTTTCAAAAATCGTTTGGGAATCGTTTGTTTCAAAGATTAAAACAGAGAACAGAGAATGCTAAAAATTTTGGAATAAAATCTTTTTATTTCATAAAGGATTGGTTTACAACGATAAATGAGAGATACAAAGTTTCAAAAGAATTCTTCCCTAGAGATTGAGAATCCTTCTTATATAGAGGATTCTTTTTACAATTATTAAGACAAGTTCTGGTCTACAAGTACAATCACGTCTGAAGGCCATATCAAATAGAATCTTCCTGTAGCTTCACGAGTTCCATGTTGAGTCACGTTTGCTTGTTTTGTCTGGAGTCATGTCAGATGGAATCTTCATTCTTTGATTCACGCGTTTCCTGTAGAGTCATGTTTGCTTTTTCTGTTTTGTTGCTTGGCTTGTATTGAAGGCAGAATCCCAAGGAAATCATCCTCGTTGTCTTGTGCCAGGTCAATGGATAGGAGAGATCCTGTGCTCTCTGGGTTGTCGCTACTCTGGTTGTCACTCTCATTATCAGAGTCGACTGTTTGGAGAATTTGCTGCATCAATTGCTTGTATTCTTTTTTGGTCTTGGAGGAACTGTGTTGTTCTTGATGTTTGTGCTGATTTGCATTTGGATGGATGGCTTTGGAACCACTCCTTAACAATTTGTTTGGTACATTTTGAACAGTTAAATTTTTCCCACCATTTTGTTTTGAATCTCCTGATGATCTGTTTGTTGTTGGATATCGGATCATCCATGAACTCATAATGCCATGAGGTTATCCAGGAGAGGCTAAAGGTAGAACAGAATATTAGAGATTTCTGAAAACCTTCTTATTCCTGTTCTGGTTGAAAATGTTTACTGAAGAGTTCATGTGCCTCCCATACTTGAGGGGGTAAAATTTCATGATTCGGACCATACCATTGCCACCAGTGAGTAAACCATACTGAAAATTGGTAACGGGTTCCTCTTTTAAAATAGATGAGCCAAGAATGGCAGTTGTGATGGTTTTGGAAGGTAAAGGTATTGAACCAGGCTTGTTGATAGTCCCAATAGTTGAATGTGGAACTGTGTTGGAGTTTGGTATTGAAATGGACTGGAAATTTTTTGAGGCTGTTTGGGTCATTTCCCGAGTCAATTGGTCTTAGGACTTTGAGGATTTAGGCGATTGAATGGGTAATATAATTTGGGTTGTCTTTTGTGGCATAATGTTTGATGGCTAGTGATCCTGTTTCGATCAAAATGTTTTCATAAAACCTTTGAGGCTTTTGTTGGTCCCAAGATTTGAAATTGAAACCATTGAAAATCCTTTTGATAATATCATTTGGATTATCATGACAATATTTAGGCTCAACAAGAACCATAAATTGAAAAATCCTTTTTGCAAAATATTTTTGATCAGATTTAGGTTGTGGTAAGAAATCACTGCGTTTTGTTCTGGAAAAACAGTTTGTAGAGGTTGGGTTTTTGAAATCACAACCCTTTTTCTTTTGAAATAGTTTGAATTGCTGAAGAAGTTTGTGGCAATGATTCTGAAAATTTTTGAATCATTTCGAGTTGGGATTCTCCAATATTGTACCTTGAGGAAGACGATTCTTGTCTTTGGTGTTCCTGATCAAAGATTTGTTGCCATGTTGGTAACGGGGATGAGGAGATGATTGATTTGGTTGGGGAACTGGTTTGCTTTTGTTTTCCTTTAACTTTCTTCTCTCTTTCTTTTTTCTCTCTAGAAGACATGTTGAAGAATTCTGAAGAAATTCTCTTATGAGGAAATCTGGAAGAAAGTTTGAGTCTCCTTTTATAAACTGAATTTCAAAATCAAAAATTGATAAAATGGCTTGCCATCTTGCAAAAATTTGTTTAGATGCAATGTTTTTCACGTCTTTCTGTAAAATCTCTTTTGTAGATTTGTAATCAATTCTAAGAAGAAATTTTTGATTTAACAGGTCACTTTGGAATTTTGTGATACACAAAACAATTGATAAGATTTCTTTTTTGATTGTGGAATAATTCTGTTGAGTACTATTCCAATGTTTGGAAGTATACTGGACTATTCTTTCTTTTCCACTTTCCAACTGTTTCAGAATACCACCGTATCCTATGTCTGACGCGTCTGTTTCTACTATCTTTGGGGCTGTTGGGTTTGCTAAGTGTAGACATGGTAACTCTTTGATTTGAGCCTTAACTTTCTGAACTATTTGGGTATGAGTTTGGGTCCATGTTGGGGGGTTTTTCTTAAGTCTATCATGGAGAGGCTTAAGGATCATACTGAGATTAGGGTAAAAGTCTAAAACATAGTTGAGGCTTCCTAAGAACCTCTGATGTTGTGTTTTATCTAAAATTTGGTCTGAAAATTTTTCAGCAAATTGGATTGATCTTTCGATTGGAGTAATGGTTCCTTGACAAATATAATGTCCTACAAATCTAATTTTTGTTTGGAATAAACTGATTTTAGATTGAGAGACGACTAGCCCATTCTGTTTAATTGCTTTGATAAAGATTGATAAATGTTTAAAATGTTGGTTAATACTTGTTGAAAAGACTAACATATCATCGATGTAAACAATCATGAATTGGGAAAATTGATTGAAAATTGATTGAAAATTTCATTCATTATTCGTTGGAATTCAGATGGGGCATTTTTTAATCCAAAAGGCATTATATTCCATTCATATTGTCCAAATAGTACTGTAAATGCTGTTTTATATCTGTCTTTTTTCTGCAATTTGAACTTGCCAAAATCCTGATTTCATATCAAATTTTGAGAATATTTGGGCATTGTAAAGTTTTTGGATTAAGTCTTTGTTATTTGGTATTGGATATCTGATCCATTTTAATGCTTTGTTTAAAGATTTGTAATTTATTACAAGTCTAGGTGTTCCTCTTTCTAATTCTGAATTTTTGTTTACATAGAAAGCTGCACAGCTCCATGGAGATTTACTTTTCCTTATTAGGTTTTTGTTTAGTTGTTCTTGAATCTTTTTTTTACAATAATGTTCCATTTCTTGATTCATTTGGATTGGTCTAACTTTAGTTGGAATTTGTTTTTCATCAAAATCGTTTTCATACGGTAATTCCACCACATGTTTCTTTCTTTGCCAAAAGGCTGTTTGTAATTCAGAACAAATAGTTTCTTTAATTTCCTTATGTGATGTTTGTATTTTCTTTTGTATGCGAGAATCTTGTAATTGTTTTTGGATCCTTTTGAAATGAATTTCTTCTTTAATATAGGAGATTTGATTATGTTTATCTTTAATTATTGTATTAATTTGTTGGGTTTTGATTATTTTTTACTTTAATAAATTTATATTTCTAATCTTGGGTTTTTCTGTGAATTTCCAGATTAATTTTGATCCAAGGATTTTTGTAGATATGCTATCACTTGTTAACTTGTATGGTTTAATTAGGGATATAAATGGTAATCCTAATATAATATTTTGATTGATATTTTTAATTATGAGAAATGGTGTCTTAAATTTTATTTGGTCTTTGCATATTTCTGCGTTAGTTAATTTATATTGGATCTGGAGTCTTTCATTCGTTTCAATTAAGAATTCATTGTTAACAAGGATTGATACTTTTATTAGGTATTTTTGGATTGTTATCTCAGTCAAGACATTTAAAAATTCTTGCAATATTTCGTCATTGTTTTCATGTTCTTGGTCACTTTCTTCAGAAGAATCACTTGTAATTTTAATTTTTGTGTTTGTTAAGTCTTTTATTAATTGGGCATGTTCTTGCTGATGTTGTTTGAGCGTTTTTACTTCTATTTTAAGATTGTTAATCTCACGTTGAAGATCTCAAATAGTTATTTCCTTGTTGGATACTTCAAATTTTTCAAGAATTATATCCTTTAGATTATACAATTTTGGAGGTGACGAGGTCAGGATAGGTCTAGACATTGATTTTTTTTTAATTGTTCTAAATAGTCCTTTTTAATCTTGGGGGTCTTTGTAAGACCCGATTTTTATTGAAATTTCTTATGATTCAAATGATGTAAACATGGTTTTATGTAATTGAATCATAAGAAGAGTTGTACGTGAATGAAAAATGCAAATGGAATGAATAAAAATTTTCGAATGCATTTAAAAGATCAAATAGAGGATTGAAATGGCCACAGATTAAATGAAGGGGATTCAGACCATTCGGATTGGAGATAAGGATTTAAAACACAAAATGAAAAAGGGTTCGTGAAGGGAAGTTGTGTTGATTTAGTGATGAACAAGTGCAGAGGTAAAAAGGTCAAAAGATTGATATTCAGTGTAAATTCGATAAGAAAATTTTAATTAAAAATAGGGATTTAGGACATCTTGATTAATGAAGGAGAAATTATCAAATTCCGAGTCCAATTGATCAAGATCCGAAATTATTAAGGTTTATCGAAAATTCACTCGGGATAATATCCCGAAAATACGGAGAAAATATGCCGAGAAAATGGAAAAAAAATAGATTAAATAAATTAAATAAATTAATTATATAATAAAATATATAATTATTAGATATTTTGGTAAAATACGAGCGGCGATGAACGGCCCACGACGAAGGACGACCGGTGCGGTGGGAGTATTTTTGAGAGCCACCACATGCCGGGATCTGTCACCGATTAAAAGAACGGCGAGGTGGAGGAAACTGAAAAGGAAAAGAGAAATCTGTGACCACCGGCGACGATCTGGCCAACCCCGCCCCCAACCGAGCGTTCCCGAGGCAAAGACGAGCAGATTGGTGGAGGACACGGCCGGTGAAACGACCGGTAGCGCAGTCAAAGGCGAAGGGAAGGAAATAGCACCGATACCGAAGGGAGAAGAGGCCGTACCGGCCACTTTCCGGTCAGCCATGGCGAAACTGACCCTAGATCCATGCACCGGATGACCCCGCGGATCTGCTGGAGGCAGAAGCCGACAAAGAACCAACCGACGAAGCTCCGAACGACGAAGAAGAAAATCGGACCAGACTGAACCGACTGAACCGATCGGTCTGAACCGGGCTGAACCGGATCGAACCGGTTCAGCCAAGAAAGAGAGGAAAAATGGAGAAAAAGAAAGAAAAAGAGAAAAAGGAAAAAAAAGGGAAAGATTTTTGGGGATACACAGGACTTCGGGTAAGTCGGTAAGAGGTCAAAAGTGACCGATTTGATTTTCGGAAAATTTATTTAATTTATATTTGATCAAAAATAACCCGAAATCAAATATAAATTATGTAGTTCGACGATAAATTTTGATCGTGAGCTGATCGAACTCCAATTTGCGCATCAACACATAATTTTGGGTGAGTAAATCTCATTTACGACAACAGTATGATTATTGCGCAATTGAAAATTATTTTGCAGATTTCGGATTAATTTTTGCATAAAAATAAATTATATTCGTATTTTTGAATTAATTGTCGTAAATGATATACGGGCTATCCAAAGAATTTGGAACGAAGCCCAATGGGTATTGAGAGCCCAATAGACCCGAGAAAGGATTTAATAAGTGGAAACAGGCTAAAAAATGGGTCCAGGCCCATTAAGGTGCAATCGGGCCCAATAAAGTAAAACGGGCCCAGTGTTTTAGATTCTATTAGTAAGAGTGAAATATTGATAAGTATATTAGAACTGACCCAAATACGTGGTTATATGCAGCTTCGTAGACTTGGATTGGAGCGAATTGGATTGAGAGACCTAGTACGATCGAGACAAGATAAGTGCGCGTGATTCCAGGTAAGGGAATTTTACGGACTGCTAGAGGTAGCTTTACGCAATTTCGATTTCATTTGCAGTCTCTTAAATTGTATGAAGGGTCTAGATTTCAGATAAAAATTTTTAGTGCCCGGATGGGTAAATGACCAAAATACCCCTGTGAAGGGTAAAATTTTCAAAATTAGAAAAAGTTATGAGAAGCAAGAACGAGGGGTTCTTGCTTGTTTTTGATGTGGTTTGACACATGCATGGGTAAGTTGGCTAACTTTTAAATAAAAATGCACAGCATTGCATATTTTCAATAATGTGATTTCCTTTGAAATTGATTTGAGAAATGTAGCAGCCTACATGATTTTATAGAAATGTGACGTGCTAGAGCTCAGCTCGCACGAGCGTTGCTCGCACGAGCTTTGATTTGTGTGATGCATGCATTAGTGTTGGAGAAAGGGCTCGCACTAGAGTTTTACATGCATTGGTGCTAGAGCCTAGCTCGCACCAGATTTTCACATGATTTTCGTGACAGGGTGCTGGAGCCTAGCTCGCACTAGATTTTCACTTGATTTTTATGACACAGTGCTGGAGCTTAGCTCGCACTAGTTTTACATGATTTGACAGAGTGCTGGAGCTTAGCTCGCACTAGATCTTATTAGAGTGTTGGAGCATCGCTCACACTGATTTTATGAGACATGAGATGAGCCGTGCTTGGAGCGTCGGATAGACTATGTGTCACGCTGATTAAATATGCTCGCACGTACGTTTTGAGACAGGCACGATTGTGGATATGAGATATGGGTCCACGGAGTACGTTGTACCGTGCAAGTAGTATGGAGTACACTGTACCGTGCTGGGATTGATTGTGTGGCATCTTCGGATGCGAGTGGCATCTTCGAATGAGAGATATCGGACAAGACCGATAGGATGACTGACCCACCTCCCAGGATGGTTCCCGATAGTGGTGAGACCCCGCACACAGGATCCGTGTAGCAGTGGGATCACGAGTATATGGCCAATACTCCTAGTTATTTGCCTGAGATATATATATATAGTGCCAAGTCTCGTACGTTGTTACTTGATGTTCTAAAAATCATGTTTGTGAACTTTTGTATGAGTTTGGATCACCCGACGGAGGGGTAGAATCCTGACTGAGATGTGATTTTGATAAGAATGAAACTGGGATTTAAACTAAAATTTGCATGACGTTATTTTCATGCTATTTAAACCCAGACATGATGTAAACTGGTTTTACATGACATTCATTGTGTCGCATGTTATTATTACTTTAAAAAGCATCTGATTTCATGATTTTGTGTGAGTTAGGAACACCTGAAGGATGGGTGGAGTCCTGGCTGTGTTGTGAAATTTTAACGAGATTGAAATGATTTAAATGAATTTGCATGTTGAGTTTTTCTATGCTCTTTGAAATCTATATGTGAACTTGTTTTACATGATATCATGAATTGTAGCATCTATTTTAAAATGTGTAGAGAAAGGGTGGTTTATGCACGGCACCACGTTCATGTAGGTAGTATGGTTACCTACTTATTCATAGGATTGCCTTACTGAGCTTAATGTGCTCTGTAAGACCCCGTATATGTATGATGGTAATATGTATAATTGGATCAAATAATTTGAATGGACTTGTAATGTAAAGTATGATTGATGTAAGTCCATGGATTCAATGTATGTATGTGTATATGAATTGTAACGTACATACAAGTTTCATTGAGTACGAATATGAAGAAATGAGTTCTGGCAAGTGATGGATGTGATTGAAACTCAAGATGAGTAGTGTGGTAAAATGGAATGGAGTTATGTTTCCATTTGGTTTCATGTAGCATACCTTTGAACATACAATGAATGCACACAAGTTTCAATGTGCATAAGGTATGAATGGATGCCATTTTCAAGTCATAAAGGTGGATGGATGAGAAAATGGCCATGACAATAGATTAAGGGTGTGTTGGTATGAGTTGTAGCAAGGAAACTACAGGAAATCTGGAAAACATGAGGGCCAGATCGATCTCAGGGGATGAGAGATCGATCTGGAAGAGCCAGGATGCTCTTATTTGGGCGAAAGAATAGAGCAGATCGATCTCCAATGGAGCCAGATCGATCTCCTTAGCTCTCTGTTTGGGACTAGATCGATCTCATGCTTCGACAGATCGATCTCATGTTTCAACAGATCGATCTCATGCTTCGACAGATCGATCTCAAGCTTAAAAATGCCGTGAAAAAGAGGGATTTTAAGGGACCAGATCGATCTCCTCTTGGACCAGATCGATCTCCCCAAGCTATTTCTATATAAGGAGGGCTGAAAATCTGGAAATCTCGGAAAAACATTTAACTTTACAATCTCAACCCAAAAACCTAACTTTCCCTCTCTAAAATCAACCATTTTCAGTGAGATTTGAAGAGAGATCATTAGAGGCAAAGTTGTTCCTATCAAAGAGAAGAACAACGTAGTGAGAGGGCATTTTCCCATTTTTGGAATTGAAGGAGTTAAGGGCATTACCATTTGGAGCAAGAAGAAAAATCATATTGGTAAGATTCTAACACTCCAATCCAAATGCATTAGCTATTTAATTTATTTTGGAGTTGTTTGGTATGAGTATTGATGGATAAACTACCTAGGAATGTAGTGGAATTGGTGTGACCTAGAAATCAAAAATGGGTATAATGTGAGAATATGTGGGATTGAATGAGCTTATGATTCATGGCATGGTAAAACTGTTATTGGGGTAATGTTTATGATTTTAGATGGTTAGATGGAATTACTTGGTGAGTTGGAGGAATTGTGAAAATGGGTATGTATATGATTGATAAATGCCATAGTGAGGGGATTCATGAAATATGAACACTATGAGCTTTATGTCGATTTGATATCGATTATGAATAAGATAATAGGCCTAAGAAGATCCATAGACTCGAGCTATGGGTAAAGTAATGAAACGAGGCCAAATAAGCTTTAATAGAGACTATAGATTAAATTGACTATAGCAGACACAAGGGTTGCATTATATGGATCGAATATAATGCGGGATACGATTTTGTGCAGTCCCGAAGAGTTCGTTGAAGACGAATCGAACCGTACGAGTAAGCAGCTTAAGGAAGTAGAATCACGCATCGTGATTCCAGGTAAGGGAATTTTGTGAGTATATAGAGGTAGCTGCTCGTACTTTGAACTTGTGGGTGAATATTGGGTGTTTTATGAAATGCATGATTGCTCAAATAAATGATTGATGGTATTCGTGAATGATGATGAGTATATGCGTGGTTTTAGATTTGAAGTGGATTATATGAAATGGGATAGTAAGGCTAATAATTGCATAAATCTAATGTTTTGATGCTTTTCAAAACGAAATTGCTTGGTTTTAAAGCAAGCTTGTAGATGGGTCGGCTAATATTGTATTGTGGTGGTGAAAAAGCATTTGTGAGTGCTAAACCCGATTTTCGGGATTGTTTTATTGTGTATGAGCCGCCTATCGTAATTGTATGACATAAATCGCGCTAGAGCCTCGCTCGCGCTGGATTTCTATGTTTTCATTTGTATGAAACGTGCTGGAGCTTAGCTCGCACCTTGATTGGAAATTATGTGGATGTTTATAAACCGTACTGGAGCTTTTGCTCGTACGTGGCTTTTGAGTGGTTGTCTTATGAGTATAACCGTACTAGGAGCTGTGCTCGTACGCGTCTCTTTATGAGAGGATGCATGAGTCGTGCTAGAGATTTGCTCGCACAAGTTTGCACATGGTGATAAGCATAAGGTTGTGAAAGTTGGTAAGATCCTTAAGCCTTACATCCTTAAGCCTTACATCCTTAAGCTAACATCCTTAAGCCCAAAGAGGCGGGGAGGCTCTGTTAGGCGGGGAGGCTCTGTTCGGTGGGGAGGCTCTCTTACGGTAGGATCCTTAAGCCAACATCCTTAAGCCCAAAGAGGCGGGGAGGCTCTGTTAGGCAGGGAGGCTCTCCTACATGGGTACAGTAAGATCCTTAAGCCCTACATCCTTAAGCTAACATCCTTAAGCCAACATCCTTAAGCCCAAAGAGGCGGGGAGGCTCTGTTAGGCGGGGAGGCTCTGTTAAGCGGGGAGGCTCTGTTCGGTGGGGAGGCTCTCTTACGGAAGGATCCTTAAGCCCTACATCCTTAAGCTAACATCCTTAAGCCAACATCCTTAAGCCCAAAGAGGCGGGGAGGCTCTGTTAGGTGGGGAGGCTCTGTTAAGCGGGGAGGCTCTGTTCGGCAGGGAGGCTCTCCTTCACGGAATATGGAAAACTCTTGGTATGGGGTAGATAAGACCTAGGAATGGCACCCCCAATCACGATATGAGTTACGGAGTACGATGTACCGTGTATATCACATGGAGTACGATGTACCGCATGATGGTTATGTGATGAGAAAGTCTGGCGAGGGATAATCCATCTTCGTGCCAGCATGATACCCCGCACACCTGGATGAGTGTGGTCTGGGATGATTGATGATGTAATGGTTCACATAGGCACTTTTGATATAGTGACCTAGATTTATACACATGCGTGAATTGTGAAATGAAAATGTGGTTGTGATTGTGAGTTGATTTGGTGGTGTTTATGATGTTAGTTTAAAAAGGAGGTTTCTTAATGAATTGCCCTTTTTATGAACTTAAATGAGATTGAGGATGAGATGATTTATACATGATGTTTCTACCATGTTTTATATGCCAATGCACATGATTTTGATACATGATATAATGTATATTCACATGGCATAGTTTTATTCCTCATGCTCCTACTATAAATGATTTATGCATAACACTATCAGCATGTAGATAGAGTAGTTATCTACCATGCTTGCATTATTGCCTTACTGAGCGTGTGGTTGCTCATCCCACTCTATTTTCCCCCCTACAGAGCGTGCATAGTAGCCCAGTGAGGACTGAGGCGTGTTATTTTGGATTTCGCTGCATCTCCATCGCTAAGAGGTATATACACAGTGATTCTTTTTGTATCTAAACAATGTAAAAGCACAGTATTCTTTTGAGTAGTAATTATGGGGGATGTAGATGTCAGTAAAACATGTATTCGTATAAGTACACGATTAAATGCAAATGTATGACATCGTTTTAATTAATTGAGAATGAATGAGATATGGTGTTTATTATTGGCTCACAGCCCAACAGTGTGTGGTGAGTTTAGTTCACGACCGGGTAAGGTCACAATAAAACGCGAAAAATTTTCAGTGATTTTCGGTTAAAGAGAATGGAATTGGGTCGTGACATGCTCACCCCTTTCATTTTCCTACACAGATTTCTTTTAGTAGACTTTGAGGCGATTGAGTACTGCATTCCTGATATTCGCTGCTGCCCATCATTTTGAGGTATATACACTTGTACATATTGTATCTAAATAAGAATAGCACAGTAACATGTTTGTAAGTAACTTTCGGGGATGTATAGACACTGTAAACACTTGTAAATGAATGAGAAAGAATTAGTCAAAAACTCATGTGTTTACCTCTCTTTTAATAAGGAATTAAGTTATATGGTGAATGAATGGTGGGATTGGCATTGACGCACAACCCAATTGTTAGTGGAGTGTGGTCACGATCAGAGGACATGTAAGTATAAAAGAAAAATGAAAAATTTACTCTGATTTTTGGGTAGTGACATTGGTGGTATCAGAGCGAAATTGGTCTGATGTGTATCAGTGTCAGTAATTAGAAAATTACATCCCCGTGTTACTGTGCTTGGTCAGATACAATAGTGTATATCGAGATGGGTTTTAACTGAGAAATGCTTGAGAATGTAGGAATATAGGCATTATGCCTAATATTAGTCACTGTAAAGGAGGTAGAGTACGAGCAAAGGTCGTAGAGGTAGGCCTGAGCCTGCTAGTTGTGCTGAGTCAACCTATGAGAACTAGGATGAGATTGAAATAAAGGCTGATGTTGAGCATGCCCCACAGAGTCCGACAAAGAGATCGGACAGAATCCGACAAAGAGATCGGACAGTATTGAGACACGCTTCGCGAGGCTGGAGAGGAGTGTGGAGAATATTTTGGGAGCTAATTGCTCAGAGTATGCATGGGATTTGAGGGCGAGTCGGAGCATTGGTTGAAGTCCGCTCGACCTATCTAAAGAGTTAGACATCCAGAGCTGACATGAGAAATATTTCTGGATGTATTCCGGTGGCAGAATATCCCAAACACTGTTTAAAGAAAATTACATATTTTCTTTACTCTGACCTAGAGGAACTGGTTGATTGATGAGTATGAAACTCAGTTTATATTTCTGGGCAGGTATTACCCCGACACCATGAGTAGTGAGAGTCGAAAAGCCCAAAAGTTCATGGAAGGGCTCAGATTGTCGATTAGAGTCCGATTGGTCCCGTTAGATATCACTACCTATGCCGAGGCAGTGCGCAGACTACAGTTGTGTAAATAAGATCATGTGTTGCATGCCTCTGAGATTGGGAAAGGTAGTAAGGGTCGAAATAGAGACAGAAAGAGAATCGAGAATGACAGAGATGTCAGAAAGGGAAAATGGTAGTTTGATAAGAAATTAGAGTTGATGAGTCACGGGGTAAGATGATTGGTAAGGCCCCGGTGTATGCAATTTCAGCACTTTTAAGGGGTATTGTGATTGGAGGACCCTGACCTGCTACAGAGCAGTGTAGGATCTGTGGTAGATACCACGGAAGTAAGCCCTACACTTTATTGACTAAAATAGGTGTTAAGTGTGGTAAGACGAGCCATTTAATTAATGATTACTCAGAGTTGGGTGAGACTGCCCCACAGAAAGGCAAAGAGACAGAGAAACTGTTGATATTTTTACACCGAAAAGGGAGGCTACAACCGAAAAGAAAGGGAAAGTAGGCTGTTGGACGAGGGCGAGTGTATGCCTTCGACTAGGACACTATTGATGTTTCATATGATGTGGTGGAAGATACCACCCTGATTGTGAATAAAGAAGTAATCATGTTAATTGATCATGGTGCCACGCATTTATTAATACCGCCTTCAATTGCTTATAAGCAAGGGAAAGATGTGAAGCCTGTACCCTTAGGCAATATGATAATAGTTAGCTGATTATCACTAACTGAATATGGGTATAGGGATTGTAAGTCGAAAACGGGGGAAGAAGTATAAGTCAACTGATTTTATTCAATGGAATATTAATAATTTGAAGTAATATTTGAGAATAAATTGGTCTACTGCAAACTACACTGTTCAGATTTCTATCCTAAGATAGTGATATGGTTACCCCTGAAAAGTATACTGTAAGTTTGACACGTAATGAAAGAGGTGTAGTGATTGTAATTAAAGGAGTAAATGATTGTACAGACGAGATGAGTAATTATGGGAATGTTTTCTTACTTGTGTGGTTAGTATGGATAAGGCATATCTGGAGTTAACAGATATCCTTATAGTCAGGGAGTTTCCTGATATCTTTCCAGATAATCTACCAGGGTTGCCACCTGTTAAAGGAATGGAGTTTTGTATTGATTTGGTACCTGGTAGGAGCCGATATCCTAACCATGCTATAAAATGGTATTAGTGGAACTGGAAGGACTAAGAAGTAATTATGGGAGTGATTGGATAAAAGTTCATCAAATCGAATGTTTCACCTTGAGGAACATCGATCCTGTTGTGAAAGGAAAGATGAAAGCCTCAGACTAAGCATTGATTTTTTTTTATTGTAGAATGAGGCTACCATTACGAATAAGTGCAGATCTTTTTAGAGATCGATTTGAAGTCTGGGTAACATCCGTTAAGAATTCGGAATGTGAATGTGCCCAAAATAATTATCGTAACCATTAGGGCATTGATGAACAAGGTATTTAAACTTTAGCTGGACTGATTTGTGGTCATCCATAGCGATGATATTTTGATATATTCGAAGTCCAAGGAAGAGCATGAGCAACAACTGAAAATTGTTTTTTCAGATGGTTTGTTGAGAGTCCTCGAAATGGACTACTTTGTTGACATGTTTAACTAAGAAAAAGTGGTATTTGAATGGGATGATAGACGTGACAGGAGTTTTGGTGTATTGAGGTATGAACTGATCACCGTAATTATTTTCACCATACCCAATAGCTCAAGAGGTTTCTCAATGTATAGGATACCTTAAAATAATGAGTGGGCTGTGTATTGATATAAAATGGGAAGATAGTTATTTATGGATCCAGATAACTCAAGGATCATGAAAGAAACTATCCGACCTATGATTTAAAGTTGGCAGGGATAGTGTTTGTATTGAGTATATGGCACTACTATGTACACAGTGAGAAATTTTGGTTATGCACTGATCATAAAAGTCCCGAGTATCTGTTTTCGTAAAAAGAGTAGAATATGAGATAACATAGAGGGTTAGAGCTTTTGAAGGATTATGATTGTGGAAAATGTACCACCCAGGAAAGGCTAATGTAATGGCTGATGCCTTGAGCAGAAAGAGCCTCGGGATGGTATTACATATGATAGTTAGGGAGCATGAGTTGCTAGAGAAATTGTGAGCCTCAGTTGTGATGTGATCCCTTCTGATGATGACAGTGATTATGTGACAGCTAGCCTGAGATTAGAACCAGAATTGAGTGATCAGATTTGACAGGCTTAGCGGGATGATCGGCATGGTGTCGATAGTGTAGGTTAGATTCAGATGGGTATTGTGACAGAGTTCACAGAGAGTAATGATGGCTTACTGAGGTTCAGAGATAGTATAAGTGCTCCTTAGGACCACAGTTGATGAGATAGTGTTATTGTCAGAAGCTCACTCTTCGAGATATACATGCATCCGGGAAGTAATAAATATATCGAAATCTCTGAAAAAGGTATTGGTGGTCAGATATGAAAAGAGACATTGTAGAGATTGTGGAGAGGTGTTTCGTATGTCAGCAGATTAAGGTAGAGCAATAGAAGTTTGCAGGGTTATAGTAGCCTCTACCTCTATCGAGACGAAAATGGGAGCAAGTCACCATGGATATCGTGATGGGTTATAGAGGACCGCAAGAATCACGAGACTATTTGAGTGATGGTCGATAGATTGATTAAGTCTACCCACTTTCTGGTTATGAAAGCCATAGATACTCTAAGTGCGTGAACGAATTTATATAAGTAAGAAGATTGTGGAACAGTAGGTAGCATTCCAAGGAGTATTGTATCAGATAGGGATTCTCGCTTCACTTCCCACTTCTGGGAACATGTTTCAGGAAGCCATGGGGACCCAGTTGAGTGTGAGTACAGCGTTCCGTCCTCAGACAGATGGTTAGTCAGAAGGGACTATACCGGTTCTGGAGGACATGATGAGAGCATGTGCCATTGATTTTATAAGCTCTTGGGATGATCAGTTGCTACTAATCGAATTCGCCAATAATGATTGTTATCACTCGAGTATCGGGATGATTTTATATGAGGCATTGTATGGCCGCAGGGGTTGTTCCCCGACTTGGATAAGAAGAAGTGGCTGACAGACAGAAAATTTCTCCCAAATTTGGTATAATAAGTCTCTGAAGGTGTTCAGTTGATTGTGAGTGATGGAGAATACCTCAGAGCAGACAGAAAAGTTATGCTGACAAGAGACGGAGACTGTCGAAGCTCAAAGAGAGTAGGTCGTATGTTGAAAAATCGATTCGAGTATTAAACAAGAAGAAGAAGATGTTAAGGTTTAAGACGATCTCCCTAGTCAAAGTCCTTTGGTAGTATTACACTCCGAAAAAAAGTCACATGAGAATTAAAGAGTATGATGCGATAGACGTACTCGGGGTTGTTTATAGACCCATTTGACTTGGTTCTAATTTAGAGGACTAAATTTCTTAAGTGGGGGAGATTATGTAAGACCCGATTTTTATTGAAATTTCTTATGATTCAAATGACGTAAACATGGTTTTATGTAATTGAATCATAAAAAGAGTTGTACGTGAATGAAAAATGCAAATGGAATGAATAAAAATTCTCGAATGCATTTAAAAGATCAAATGAAAGATTGAAATGGCCGCAGATTAAATGAAGGGGATTCGGACCATTCAGTTTGGAGATAAGGATTTAAAACACGAAATGAAAAAGGGTTTGTGAAGGGAAGTTGTGTTGATTTGGTTCCAAACAAGTGCAGGGGTAAAAAGGTTAAAAGATCAAAATTCAGTGTAAATTCGATAAGAAAATTTTAATTAAAAATAGGGATTTAGGACATCTTGATTAATGAAGGAGAAATTATCGAATTTCGAGTCCAATTGATCAAGATTCGAAATTATTAAGGTTTATCGAAAATTCACTCGGGATAATATACCGAAAATATGGAGAAAATATACCAGAAAAAAGGAAAAAAATAGATTAAATAAATTAAATAAATTAATTATATAATAAAATATATAATTATTAGATATTTTGGTAAAATATAATATTTTAATGATTGAAATAATAATATAATAGATTATAAAAATAAAATAAAATAAAGTTAAAAAAAAAACTGAAAAACGAAAATCGGGAAAACCTGAAAACTGGAAACAGGAAAACGATAGCCAAGAGCCCCTTCTACACCGACGACTATCGACGACGAGTGGCGATTAACGGCCCACGAAGAAGGACGACCGACGCGGTGGGAGTATTCTGAGAGCCACCACGCACCAGGATCCGTCGCCGATGAAGAAAACGACGAGGGGGAAGAAACCGAAAAGGAAAAGAGAAATCGATGACCACCGACGCCGATCTGGCTAACCCCCCCCCCCCCGCGCAGCCGAGCATTCCCGAGGTAAAGACGAGCAGATTGGTGGAGGACACGGCAGGTGAAACGACCGGTAGTGCCGTCAACGGCGAAGGGAAGGAAAAAGACACCAACGCCGAAGGGAGAAGAGGCTGGACCGGCCACTTTTCGACTAGCCATGGCGAAACTGACCCCAGATCCATGCACCGGATGACCTCGCGGATCTGCTGGAGGTGAAAGTCGGTAAAGAACCGGTCGGCGAAGCTCCGAACGGCGAAGAAGAAAATTAGACCGGACTGAACTGGCTGAACCTATCGGTCTGAACCGTGCTGAACCGGACCGAACCGGTTCAGCAAAGAAAGAGAGGAAAAAGGGAGAAAAAGAAAGAAAAAGAGAAAAAGGAAAAAAAAGGGGAAGATTTTCGGGGATACACCGGACTTCGGGTAAGTCGGTAAGAGGTCAAAAGTGATCGATTTGATTTTTGAGAAATTTATTTAAATTATATTTGATCGAAAAATAACCCGAAATTAAATATAAGTTGTGTAGTTCGACGATAAATTCTGAACGTGAGCCGATCGAACTCCGATTTACGCACCATCACATAATTTCAAGTAAGTAAAGCTCATTTACGACAACAATATGATTATTATGCAATTGAAAATTATTTTGCCGAATTCAGATTAATTTCTGCATAAAAATAAATTATATTCGTTTTTTTGAATTAATTGTCGTAAATGATATTCGGGCTATCCAAAGAGTTTGGAACGAAGCCCAATGGGTATTGAGAGCCCAATAGACCAGAAGAAAGGATTTAATAAGTGAAAACGGGCTGAAAAATGGGTCGAGGCCCATTAAGGTGTAATCGGGCCCAGTGTTTTAGATTCGATTAGTAAGAGTGAAATACTAATAAGTATATTAGAACTGACCTAAATATGTGGTTATATGCAGCTTTGTAGACTTGGTTTGGAGCGAATTGGACTGAGAGACGTGGTACGGTCGAAACAGGATAAGCAGAGTGATTCCAGGTAAGGGAATTTTACGGACTGCTAGAGGTAGCTTTACACAATTTCGACTTCATTTGCAGTCTCTTAAATTGTATGAAGGGTCTAGATTTCAGATAAAATTTTTTAGTGTCCGGATGGGCAAATGACCAAAATACTCATGTGAAGGGTAAAATTTCCAAAATTAGGAAAAGTTACGAGAAGCTAGAACGAGGGGTTCTTGCTTGTTTTTGAGGTGGTTTGACACATGTATGGTAAGCTGGCTAACTTTTAAATAAAAATGCACAGCATTGCATATTTTCAACAATGTGATTTCCTTTGAAATTGATTTGAGAAATGTAACAGCTTACGTGATTTTATAGAAATGTGACGTGCTAAAGCTCAGCTCGCACGAGCTTTGATTTGTGTGATGCATGCATTAGTGCTGGAGTAAGGGCTCGCACTAGAGTTTTACATGCATTGGTGCTAGAGCCTAGCTCGCACCAGATTTTCACATGATTTTCGTGACAGGGTGTTGGAGCCTAGCTCGCACCAGATTTTCACTTGATTTTTATGACACAATGCTGGAGCCTAGCTCGCACTAGTTTTACATGATTTTGACAGAGTACTGAAGCTTAGCTTGCACTAGATCTTATGAGAGTGCTGCAGTATTGGTCGCACTGATTTTATAAGACATGCGATGAGCCGTGCTTAGAGCGTCGAGTAGACTATGCGTCACGTCGATTAAACATGCTCGCACGTACGTTTTGAGACTTGCACGATTATGGATATGAGATATGGGTCCATGGAGTATGTAGTACCGTGTAAGTAGCATGGAGTACGCTGTACCGTGCTGGGATTGTTTATATGGCATCTTCGGATGTGAGATATCGGACAGGACAGACGGGATGGACTGACCCACCTCCCGGGATGGTTCCCGATAGTGGTGTGACCTCGCACACAAGATCCTTATAGCAGTGAGATCACGAGTATATAGCCAATACTCCTTGTTATTTGCTTGAGATATATATATATATATATATATAGTGCCAAGTCTCGCATGTTGTTATTTGATGTTTTAGAAATCATGTTTATGAACTTTTGTGTGAGTCTGGATCACCCGAGAGAGGGGTTGAATCCTGACTGAGATGTGATTTTGATAAGAATGAAACTGGGATTTAAACTAAAATTTGCATGACGTTATTTCCATGCTATTTAAACCCAAACATGATGTAAACTGGTTTTACATGACATTCATTGTGTCGCATGTTATTATTACTTTAAAAAGCATCTGATTTCATGATTTTGTGTGAGTTAGGAACACCTGAAGGATGGGTGGAGTCCTGACTGTGTTGTGAAATTTTAACGAGATTGAAATGATTTAAATGAATTTGCATGTTGAGTTTTTCCATGCTCTTTGAAATCCATATGTGAACTTGTTTTACATGATATCATGAATTGTAGCATCTATTTTAAAATGTGTGGAGAAAGGGTGGTTTATGTACGGCACCACGTTCATGTAGGGAGTATGGTTACCTACTTGTTCGTAGGATTGCCTTATTGAGCTTGATGTGCTCACCCCTTTCATTTTCCTACAAAGATTTCTTTCAGTAGACTTTGAGGTGACTGAGTATTGCATTCCTGATGTCCGCTGTTGCCCATCATTTTGAGGTATATACACTTGTACATATTTTGTCTAAATAAGAATAGTACAGTAACATGTTTGTAAGTAACTTTCAAGGATGTATAGACACTGTAAACACTTGTAAATGAAAGAGAAAAAATTAGTTAAAAACTCATGTGTTTACCTTTTTTTTAATAAGGAATTAAGTTATATGGTGAATGAATGGTGGGACTGGCATTGACGCACAGCCCAATTGTTAGTGGAGTGTGGTCACGATCAGAGGACAGGTAAGTATAAAAGAAAAACGAAAAATTTACTCTGATTTTTGGGTCGTTACAGTCTTGAATCTTATCGATTATTTCTATCATTAATTCTTGGTCTTTAGTTAAGACATTAATTGTATTCTCTTTTGAAGATGTTTCTATTTCATCTGTTTGATCAGTTTGTTCTTCTGACAAAGATTGTGATTCGGTATCTGAAGTCGTGTATGTCAAAAGTTCACATAATTTTTGGTTTGTTTCTACATCAATTTGTAACTCATTTATTCTTCTTTTTATCTTGCAATATTTAGAGATATGACCAGTTTTTCCACACCTAAAACACTTTATATTTGGGTTTTTCCATTCCTATTTTGTTTTAGTTTTAGGAGGAATTACTTTGCTTTTGTTGGCTTTATTTTGAAATCGTCTGGATTTTTGGTAATATTGATCCGAAGATTTAAAATTCTTGGTTTTACAACATTTTTGTGTTGAACATTTTGGGTCATAATTGATGTCAAATTGTTTACAGAATGTGCCTAATTCTTTTTTAGACTGTTATGTCTTGGCATATTTTTAGTCCTTCCTTTTGACTGTAACTAATTAGTTTGCCATAGGTCAGTTTTTCGTATGGAATTATTCCTTTAAAATCTTCTCTTATTTTGTTTCTAACCTTTTCTCCTAAGAGGTTTGGCAATCCTGCTAAAACTTTTTCTTTCCAAAAGGGTTGGTTATTATCTGTTCTTTGCATTACCCGGGTAATAAAATTGTCTTTATACCACTTGAAGTCACCTAATTTTTTGCATTTTAGATTTGATAAAAGTTCTGCATTTTTGTCTCTAATGTGTGATGGATCTCTTATAAATGTTTAGTGATTGCAAATATTAGTGTTGCAACTGCATCTTGTAGTTCTTGATTTTCTTCATCTAATATTGGTTTATTATCATTGTCAAGCTTTATTGCAGTTAAAATTTCCTTTTGTTGTTTAGGAGTGAGGTAATTATCCCACCATCCTTTAAGTTATCCTGAAAATCCTGATACTAAAAGATCAGCTATTGCCCACTCAGATGTTCCCTTTTGAGTTTTATAAACTTTTGAGACCATTGTCATTTGTTGTAAGAGATTGAGAATGTTATATTCTGACATACCATCTATATTCCATTCATAAACTGTGTTTGCATTATATTTATTTTGTGTCAAGGGTTTTTCTTCTAGAACTAGGTCAAGTGCAGATGTTTTTGGGTAATATAATTTTTGGGGTTCTTTCCAATTGATTTTTTGTATAAGTTGATTCCCCGATTGGTCTGAGGTAGTGCTTTGTATAGTTTTAGAATCAAAGTCTTTTAATGTATTAATTGATCTCTGGTGCGTTTGTTTCGGGGTTTCTGGTATGTATCTGTCATTAAAATTTTCACAAGTTATTTATGATTTTAATGCATTCAATCTCTTTTGTATTTCATTCATAAAATATTTTTGTGTATTTGATGAAATTTCATGTGGTTTGAACAAAGGTAATTTTGAAGACTTAGTTTTTTGTTTTTCTTCTTTTTTATTTATTTGGATCGCTGAATTATCTATCTTTGTTTCAATTCTCTCTAATTGTTGTCATCTTATGTGAGATCCGCATCTGTGTATGATATTCCTTATGATTTCCATATTGTATGACATTATTATATGTTAATGGATTCATAAGATGGTTGATTCGGATTTGATAAATGTGGACGAAACGAAATAATGTACGTAAAATCGAAAATGGATAAGTCGGGAAAACAAAGAAGCAACAAGTTCGTTTAAGGAATTAAATCGCGGTGACTAAAACTAAGGAATTGAAAATAGGGAAAAGATTGTGGATTGATGAAAGAAAGTCGATTTAATTTGGTCCCGAACACGTGCAAGGGTAAAATGATCAAAAGACCAAAATTCGGTATAAATTCGATAAGTAATTTTCATTAAAATATGAAATTTGCGAACTCTGGATCAATACCGAGGAAAATATTTAAATTGGAGTCCGATTGATCTAGATATTAATTTATGGGAATTAATTGGAATTAATTCGAAATTAATCAGGATTTTTAATTTCAAAAAATTATCTCGAAAAGAATCGAAAAATATACCGGAAAGACGAAAATAGACTGATAAATTCATTTATTGAATAAATGAATTAAAAAATATTTTTTTAGGATATTTTAAGAGATATTTGAGTATTTTTAATATATTTTATTGATTAAAATAATAATAAATAAATTAATAAATAAAAAACAAAAAAATCAAAAATTGGAAAATCAGTCGGGGAGAGAGAAGACCCGCGAAAACCAACTCGAAAACCCCACAGCCAAAATCGAGGAGCCTGACGAGCCACTGGCGGCCGATGAGCCCAGGCGAAGGTCAGAAAAGGTAGAGGAGAGCCCGACGGTTCCATTTGTACTGGTGACGCGCGCCGACAGTCCCTATCTCCGACGAATCCACAATCGAAAGTTCTGAGGGGAAATTGCGTCGATCCCGACGAACGACAATGTTCCAGCACCGATTCAGCCTAGCAGAGCACTCCCCAGGCCGAGGATGTTCTGTTGAGCCCACTGGCGGCCAGCGAGACAGCCGGGATTGCCGACGACAGTGAAATGCCCAAAACGGCACCATAGCCGAGAAGGGGAAAAAAGGAAAAAGAAAAAGAAAAAGAAAAGGAAAAAGAAAAGAAAGAAAAAAAGGGAAAAAGGAAGAAAGTGTACCCGGGGATGACTCAAAAATTCAGCTAAGTGACCGATGGTCGGGATTGACCGCGGATAAATCTCGAGAATTTTATTTAATATTTTATTGACGAAAAATGACCCGAATTTAAGTAATTGTGCAGTGTCACTACAGAGCTCGAACGAGAGTCGATTTAGGTCCGATTTTCGTACCCCACACCATATTGGGTAAGTACATTTTAATTACAATAATATGAGTCTTTAAATGCAGAGTTAAGATTATTTTACAGAATTTACGGATTAATTCTACATAAAAGGAATTTTATTCGAAATTTTAACATAATTATCGTAAATAGTATCCGGGCTATCCAATGAGCTTGGAACGAAGCCCGATGATTATTGATAAATTAAATGAGCCCAATAAACCCGAAAAAGGGATTTAAAAGTGGAAACGAGCTGAAAAATGGGTCGAGGCCCATTAAAGTGCAATCGGCCCCAATAGAGTAAAACGGGCCCAGAGCTTTAGATTCGATCAGTAAGAGTGAGATACTGATCAGTATATTTGAACTGAACCCATATGTGGTTATATGCAGCTCCGTAGACGAGCGAATTGGATTGAGAGACCTGGTACAGTCGAGTCGGGATAAGCTCGTGCGTGATTCCAGGTAAGGGAATTTTATGAGCACTTAGAGGTAGCTATACGTAGTTTCGAGGGGATTTACATTACATTAAATTCAATAGGCTACCCGAAAACAGAATAATAATTTTTACGGAAAAATATGGAAATAGTGCCAAATTACTATTTTACCCCCAGTTAGAAAAATTTCAAAAAGGGTAGTAAGGCTATGAAATTTCATGAAATTCAAGATTTTAATGTTTTCATGATGATATTGCTTTAATTCAAGCAATCTATGGATAGGTTGGCTATTATTTTCATGTTTTGAGTGAAAATGCACAAGTTAGGTGCCAATTGATATTTATTTAACATGTTTTGATAAAATTGAGCCACCTATCGGTGTTATATGAGTTGTAACCGTGCTTGAGCACTGCTCACACTGGATTTTATATTTTAACTCATACACACATGTGCTGGAGCCTTGCTCGCACTATTTTACAGATTTATTCCATATGACTACCGTACTAGAGTTTTTCTCGTACGAGGTTTTCATTGAATTTTTATACATATCCGTACTGGAGCAATACTTGTACGTGGATTTGAATTGAATTTATAATCAGTTTAAGTCGTACTTGAGCGTTGCTCGTACGCATATTTCATTGATTTCTATGAAACCGTGCTAGAGCTTCACTCGCACGAGGTTTTCAGATATCAGGAATATGCATGGAGCCGTGCTAGAACTTCGCTCGCACAGGAATTTATATGACGTGCATATAGCCGTGTTGGAGCCTCCTGCAGACTGTGTGTCACAGTGAGATGATATGCTCACACGTGCATACTGAGACATACTTGACATGGGTGGATAAGACCTATTACAGGCACCCCTGATTGAGCTTGGGTTCACGGAGTACGTTGTACCGGGTATGTCATGTGGAGTACGTTGTACCGTGGGGATTGTTGGAGTGGAGTGGCATTAGCCACGAGACAGCAAGTCTTGCCCTCGCAATCCTGATATTATGCTATTCTGGCGGGTAAGATGACCCACCTCCCGTTTCAGGTGTGATACCCCGCACACTCGGATCCGTGTGCCAGGGATCATGAGGTTATGGCCATAGTCCTGGATATTACCGATATAGTCGCTTCAATGTCTCACATGATATAACTATTGGTCTTGATAGACCAGGGTAGACCCGAGGGAGGGGTCAGGCCCCAATTTTCTTATGATTTCAATTGAGATTTGATTATTCCCATGGAGAGATTTTATGAAACTTTCATTTATTTGTAACCCTGTGAGAAGGGTGATTTTATAACAGAGATTTGAAAGTAAAGAATTTTGTTAAAATGGATTTTGATTTGTGAGTGTATCATATTTTGACCCAGATGGGGTATTTTATAATATGTTGATTCATTGAGCATGAGATGTTTTCACATGAGAATTATTCCATGTTTTTAATATGTCGATTTCCTGTTTTAGAACAGATGATATTATATATATGGCATATCATTGTTTTTACCTCATGCTCACATATATCCTGATTTCTTATCAGCATGTAGATAGTATAGCTATCTACCCGTTTGTATTATTGCCTTACTGAGCATGTGGAGCTCACCCTTTCATTTTCCACCCACTTTCAGTGTTTCCACCATAGAGATAGCTGGTGTAGAGAGTAGACGGCATAGCGGATATCTTTGTTTCCTATCGACTGTCAGGTATACACCAAGTATAGAATTTTGTATTAGTATGCTTACAGCACAGTATTGTATATAAAAGAATATTTGGGGATGTACATATAGTATCATGTGATGTATAAAACATACTGACCACTCTATTATAATATGATTGATGTAATTATATTTATATTACGTGTGATATTTTAATGGTTAAAAAGGGTATATCGATATTGATTCACAACCCGACCTGTTAAGAGGAATATGTCATGAGGAGGTAAGAAAGATTTTTCAAAAGCGAAAAATTTGTACTAATTTTTGTAAGTATTGGGTCGTGACAGTAAAAGTGGTATCAGAACAGAGGTTGGCCAGACATGAATAAGTATCGATAAGTAAGTAAATAAGAGTTAGAGTTGGTCGGATAAGAGTCGATAGTGGTCGTTAAGGAAAATTACATCCCCCTTAGTACTGTGCTGTATGAGATATCAAGTGTATACTAGATGGGAACTAAATTAAGAAATGAATTTGCATTATAGGATTTATATTATGCCAATCTCCCGCAGTGGTAGAGGAGATAGTACACGTGTTAGAGGTCGTAGGGGCAGGCCTAGAGGCCGTGGTGATGGTATACAGACTGGTCAGCTACCCGAGGGTACTACTGTGAGACCAGGTGAGACTGAGGCACGCTTCGCTAGACTTGAGTGGAGTATTGAGAGCTTGGCTGAGATTGTAGCGCAGCAGGCAGCGCTCGGAGTTAGAGATAGGCGAGATCCGGCGGGATAAACAACAACTGATCCCGAGATGTCGACATAGGTCGCAGATTTACCCGAGGTTCAGGCTCAGGCTGCAGAGGCAGTGAGACCCTAACCAGCTCAGGATGCTAGATATGAGTGTGACCTGGATAGATTTAGACATTTTCAGAAGTTTAGACCTCTAGTCTTCCATGGGAGGAAGGACCCAATAGTAGCTGAGGATTGGGTGTATCAGATGGAGAAGTTATATAGGCTTTTCAGATGCACTACTACTGAGAGGGCTGCTTTTGCCGTATTTGTATTTCAGGGTGCGGCAGAGGATTGGTGAAGATCTACCGAGTCGATTTTGAGAGCTCGACATGCTGAGGTCACATGGGATGCCTTTAGGAGGCAGTATGTTCCCGCTACTGCACAGCGAAAGTTGAGGATGGAGTTTTTGAGCTTGGTTTAGGGGAACCAGTCTATTGATGAGTATAAGACTCGATTCATCTCCTTGGAGAGATATGATTTAGAGACGATGGGCAGTGAGGATTGGAAGGTCCAAAAGTTTATAGATGGACTGAGACCAGCCATCAGATCTCGGTTGGCTACCTTTGATGTTTCGACTTATGAGGAGGTAGTACATAAAGCTCAGCTGTGTGAGCAGGATTATGAGCGGAACGTCTCCGGGACAGAAAAGTTTAGTAGGAGTCAAGACAAAGACCGAAAGAGACTCGGGAGAGAGATTTTTTAGGAGAGGGGTACGGCTCTCTGATAAGAGGTCGAAGATTGAGGAGGTTTAGGAGAGGACAGATTGACCCTCTGTTCATCCTGCTTTACCACCAACTAGAGGCATTATCATTGGAGGACCACGCCCTACTACTGATCGATGTAGGCGATGTGGCAGATATCATGGTACCAGACCTTGTCCAGTGCCTATAGCTACTATTGTAGTATGTTATCGATGTAGGAGGCCAGGGCATGTGATGAGAGATTGCCCAAAGAGACAGGACACTGCCCCACAGAAGGGTAAGGAGCCGGAGAGAGCTCCAGTTCAGGTTCCTGCCCAGAGGAGGAGAGCTACTATCGAAGAGAAAGGGAAGCAAGTGATGGGTACAGGGCGAGTTCATGCTTTGGACCAAGATACGACAGATCAGTCGTCTGATGTGGTGAAAGGTACTATCCTGATCTTTGATTTAGAGGCATATGTTTTGATTGATCCTGGTGCCACGCATTCATTCGTATCACCTTTATTTTCATGTAAATTGTCTAGGTATGTAAAGCCTATTCCTCTGAGTAGTAAATTGTTAATACTTACCCCCATAAACACTAGTCAGCTAGTAGAGTATGTAGTCAGGGACTGTAAATTGCAAGTCGAGGAAAAAGAAATGTTAGCGGACCTTGATTTGATGTATTTGAGAGACTTCGATGTCATACTAGGAATGGATTGGTTGGCTGCCAATCGAGTTGTGTTAGATTGCTTTTCTAAGACGTTAACGTTTAATAACCCCGAAAGATGTGTTGTAAAATTTTCCTGAAAAGTAATGCAATCAGTGGTTGTTCTAAAAGGAGCAATGAATTTTTGTTGATTTTATGATTTATATATTTTGAAGGATTCATCATATATGTGGTTGATATGGACCAGGTACGACCCAATTTGAGAGATATTCCAGTGATTAGGTGTCAGACCCAAATTTTTTGTAGCTTATTTCCTTATGATTCCTATGTGTATGAACACTATGTAATTATGGTTGAATCATAAGAAGAGTATTTACTAGATTTAAAGTGTTAATGAAATGAATTAACACGCAAAAGCTACATAAAATGCCTAATGTGGATGATGAGTATCACAGGCTAAACCGAGTCATTCTAAATCATTCTGACTGAAAATAAGAACTTAAAATAAGAGAGCGTAGAGAGCTCATGAAGGGAAGTCAGCTTGATTTAGACCCGAACATACAAAACGAGTGTAAAAGCTAAAAAGGGTAAAATGGACCTTTTCGGCGAGAAAAGGAGTTTCGGGTGAAATTATCCACCGGGAACGGTTGGAATATAAAGACAAGAGTGTAAGACATGATATAAAACACTTTCGAAAATTTAAGAAAAAGTCAACTTAGTTAATGGTTAAGGAAAAAGTCAACTATAGTTAAAAAAATGGACTTTTACCATAGTTGACTAATCAAGGTTAGAAATTAACCTAAGTGTGGAGAAAAATTTGGGGAAAAATATTCTTGGCCAGAATACAAGATAATCATCCCCGAAAGTAAGGAAAATTTATTCTGAAGGATTCCGGAATAAATTTAATGGTTAAAAACGTAATGGGCCTAAGGTGAAAATTTTAAAGCCCATTAAGGTATACTAAACGTATATCGAAATTCTAAGGTCCTTTAGACCGAATTGTTGGACCAATTGATCGGCCAAATTTTGAGACAATAAAAGGCCCGAGGTATAGTAAAAATTTCAGCCCGAAAGCCCATTAGGAAAGCCCAAACCGAGAAGCCCAATTGGAAAAGCCCATGAGATAAATATCTAACAATAGTTAATGTTAACTATGACTCATAAGGTGACTCATAAGGTGACTCATGGTTCAGATTTGGAAAGTCAAGCATAGTGGCTGAAAAGTAAGGCTTAATGGCTAAGTAAGTGGCTTATAAATGCAGCCACACCTTGGTCATCTTCATCACACAATTTCGGCTAGAGAAGAACACCATTGAAACATAACCATTCAAGCTTTCTCTCACTAGAAATCACTAGGAATTAGTCATATTTGGAACTTGCATTCTTCATGGAAGTTGTTCCAAATTGAAAGGAGATTAACATATGTTGGAATTGGCTATCAAGGAGCCATAGAGTGCAAACCGAGAGCCTACAAAGATTCGGCCAAAGGGAGAACACAACAATTGGTATATTTTCTAATTTCCAATTTCATATATGTTAATGTATGAATGATTTTAAGTATGTTGATATATGTTTTAAGCATTGAAACATATTAAATCACCATGAAGAGGGTTAGGCCGAGAGTGATCAATGGGATATTGAAATATGTCAATTTGATTTTAAGACATAAATGGATTAGTACACATGTATTAATGTTAATGGTATAATTAGAATTAATCAAATTGATTAATTAATACATGTAAATTGTTGGCAACCAAAGGTGTTTGATAAAATGCCTAAATGAACTATAGGATGATTGGTAATGTTGCCTACCAAGTGTTTGTGAAAATGCCTAAGAGGAAATGGCTAGAAAATAGGCATGTATGGCATGCCATGGTGGAAACCGAGAATGGCTAAGCTCTCGGCCAAGGCATGTGGCCGAGAGGTCCAATGGGCCAAGCCCAATATTTTTAGGCCCAATAGGGTGTAATGGGCCTAAGACAAGCCCAATAAGAGTTGGTGGGCCCCACAAGCCCAATAGGCCCAACAAAAGTGAATAGTAAAATGAAAATGGACTTAAGGCCTAGTTAAGCCCATTAAGGATTTTTAAGGCCCATTAAGGGAAATTAAACTGTATTAATGTGTAATACAGTAGGAAAATGATAATTAACCTGAGGAATGGTTATTACAGCTCCGGAGTTTACATCGAGAGCTTATCGGACTGCGGGATTTAGCAGCACCTAGGAAGTGAGGTCACGAGACGTGATCCGAGGTAAGGGACTTTTGCGAGTAGTTAGAGATACCTGCACGTATTTTCAACTGCTTCTGCATTCACTTAAAAACTCTGAGGGTCAGAGAAAGTGAATAATAATTATTGCGACCCGATAGTGGCAAATTACGATTTTGCCCCTAGTTAGTCAAAAAGTCAACTTTTGCGAGAAGTTGCAAAAAGCATGGAAAATACTATTGTGAGTGTTTAAATGCTATTAGCATGAAAATAAATAGATGGGCTAATGATTTTAAGGTTGATATGACTTAAGCACACTTTTAGTGCTGATTTTGATGTTTTATAAACAATCCCTTTTTAAATAGCCATCTATCATATTATGTGAGAATGAATCGTGCTAGAGCACAGCTCGCACTGGGATTCATATGTTTTCCACATAATATTAGTGCTGGATTTTGATACGCACTAGATTTCATGACATGCATGATAGAGTACTGGAGTTTTACTCGTACTCAGCTTTGAATGATATATGCATGACAGAGTGCTAGAGCGTGGCTCGTACTCGATTCTTCATGGTTTATACATGACATAGTACTGGGAGCGATTGCTCGTACTTGATTTTGATATTGTGCATAGCATAGTACTGGAAGCTATTGCTCGTACTTGATTTGATACATAAACTATGCATTGACCTAGTTGCTGGAGGTTTACTCGCACTAGAGTTGAGTTTTATGATGTGAAACAGTGTTGAGCGGAGTGACGACTGTGAGTCGCACTCAAGACGCACACTGTATGTGATATGTAATACATGTTGAAACCCATGCCTGATTCCTGGTGTGACTGTGTGTCATAGCTAGAGAGGATATCCGCATGAGGTTGATATAGACGTGGTATACTTATTTCCATGGTTTCGAGGGCTAAAGACCCTGGCTATGAGGATTTCCATGGTTTCGAGGGCTAAAGACCCTGGCTGTGAGGGTCCACGGGTGTACTTTGTACCGTGCCCGGGGCACGAGGTGTACGCTGTACCGTGTGTTACGTAGCTGGCGGTTGACATTGGACTGACCATCCTCCCGTTACAGCAGTGATGCCCCGCACACCGAGATCTGTGTTGCTTGGGATCACATTTTAGGATATGATCATAATCCAGGATACTATTTGTATTTACCACAGAGTCTCACATGATATATCACATTGATTGACTGATTTAAACTGCGGACAGACCTGAGGGATGGGTCGGACTCCGATTTGTGTTGTGAATCATTTGATGCCATATTTATTGTGATTTAAATATACATGGCATGATTTACATAAAGGCATGATTTATATGCAATGCATTGTTTTGCACTACATGCCTATATTTGAGAAATAAAGCATGATTTCTGTACATGGGATTTATTCTGTACAAGTATATATATTATATTTCAAGACATGCTTTTAAAGTGAGTTAAGGAAATAATGTTTTCAAGGCATAGCACTATTTTGAGTAGATAGTGTGGATATCTACTTGCTTGCCTGATTTCCTTACTGAGCGCGTTATGCTCACCCCCCTTTTCTTTACATCTCTCTACAGAGCGTCAGTAGAGCGAGAGTTATCGTGGGAGAGTGTCCCAGAGTCCACTGCTAGTTCCTATCGATTCATCAGGTATACTTATTATGTACAGTTGTGTATCTAAACATAGAAACAGCACAGTGATGTATACGTTATATATTATGGGGAATGTAATTGTATAAGATTTTATAAAATCTTACATGTATAATAAGAGCAACTACAGTCAGAATTAATATATTGACATGTATGTATGAGAATGGATATTATGGTAAGTGAAGACTCTAACATCGAATCACAGCCCAACCAGAGAAGAGAGGAAAGGTAAGTTAAAAATGCGAAAAATTTATTGTGGTTTTTGGTTAAAGTCAAGGATTGAAACTGGGGTCCTGACAGGATGGTATCAGAGCAGAGGTTGGTCTGATGTGAGTCGGTGTTAGAAAATAGGAAAGTGTACATCCCCATAGTACTGTGCTGTGTTTAGATATAACTGTGTATACCGGATAGGAGATGGACTAATTCATTATTATGAATGCAGGAACTTTGCCTAAATGGCAAATACGCGTAGTGGTAGAGGTATGAGAGGTAGGGCTCAAGGCCGGGGAGATAGACTCGAGGGACGAGCCGCTGCCGGACCATTACCTACGCATGAGACTCCAGGTGCTACTGAGGCACCCGATTGTGCAGAGACGCGCTTCACGAGATTAGAGCGTGGTCTCGAGACTATTATTGAGATACTGGCACAGACGATGCCAGGTAGGCAGAGACAGGAGGTAGGAGCTGCTACAGGAGAGGCAGTTGCCCCTGATACACCTACGCAGACAACTGATGCACAGAGGACAGTAGATACTCCTACACCCCCACCGGTTTCGGGTGGTAGTGGATTAGGATATGGATGTGACTTGCATCGGTTGAGGGAGTTCCAGAAATTTAGACCTCCATCATTTAGTGGGGTCAAGAACCCCGTAGCTGCGGAGGAGTGGTTGGCAGAGCTAGAGAAGCTCTATGGATTTTTCGAGTGCACGACCTCGGAGATGGTCGCGTTTGCTGCGTTCCTACTGAAGGGAGCTGTAGAGCATTGGTGGAAGTCCACCCGACCTATATTGAGATCCCGACACACAGATATCACTTGGGATATATTTCGGGAGGCCTTTAGGAGGCAGTTTATTCCTGACACCGCACAGCGGAAGTTACAGGCAGAGTTTTTGAGACTCAACCAGGGGAGTTTATCGGTGGACGAGTATGAGACTCGATTCCTATCCCTAGGGAGATACGACCCGGATACTATGTATAGTGAGACCAGGAAGGTCCACAGATTTATCGACGGGTTGAGACCGGTGCTACGGTCCAAGTTGGTCCCATTAGACATAGTGACCTATGAGGAGGCAGTGCGCAGGGCGCAACTATGTGAGCAGGACTACGAGAGGAATGCTTCCGAGTTTGGGAAGTTTAGCCGTAGCTAAGACTTGCAGAAGAAGAGGCCGGCTAGAGATTTTAGTTATCGAGGGGGGAAGAAACCCTTCGGTAAGAGATCACGGATAGAGGGGACACGAGATAGATATGCTAGATCTCCTGCTTATTCGACTGTAGCCCCAGCAAAGGGCATTGTCATAGGAGGACAGAGACCTGCTGCAGATCAGTGCAGAAGATGTGGTAGATCACATGGAGATAGACCGTGTTCACAGGGTGCTATGGTATGTTTTCGATGTGGGAAACAGGGGCATCTGGCTAGAGAGTGCTCAGTGCCATATGTGACTGCACCACAGAGGGGCATGGAGTATGATAGAGCTCCAGCTGGTATGTCTGCTCAGAGAGGTAGAGCGACGGCAGAGGAGAAAGGGAAACAAGTGATGGGTCAAGGGCGAGTACATGCTTTGGACCAGGGAACAACTGATGCTTCATCGGATGTGATTCGAGGTAACATCCTGATTTATGATATTGAAGCATATGTTTTAATTGATCCTGGTGCCACGCATTCTTTTGTATCGCCATCATTTGCATGTAAGTTAGCAAGACATGTAGAGCGTACACCATTATGTATGTTGATGTTGATAAGTACGCCTATGAATAGTAGTCAAGTTGTAGAATATGTATATAATGACTGCAAGTTGAGAGTAGGGGATAAGGAGATGACAGCCAATCTAATATTACTAAGTATGAGCGACTTTGATATAATATTAGGAATGGATTGGCTATCTGCAAACCATGCTGTTTTAGATTGTCACGCTAAGACAGTTATGTTTCCTAACCCTACTAGATATGTTGTAAAGTTTAATAAAGATAAATGAAAAGAGTAGATATGATTATTACATGATTTCTGATTTAGAAAACCTTCAACATATCAAGGTTTCATTGCGTACGTGGTAGATATGGATAAGGCACATCCAGAGTTGGCAGATATCACTGTGGTCAATGAGTACCCAGATGTTTTCCCGGATGAATTGCCAGGGTTACCACCAGACAGAGAGATGGAGTTCTGTATAGATCTGGTACCTGGTACGGAGCCTATTTCGAGACCACCTTATCGCATGGCCTTAGTTGAGCTGGAGGAGCTCAAGAGACAGTTACAGGAACTGTTGGATAGGGGCTTTGTATGACCGAGTGTTTCACCTTGGGGAGCACCGGTTTTGTTTGTGAGGAAGAAGGATGGGAGCCTCCGATTGTGTATAGACTACCGATTGTTGAATAAGGCCACCATCAAGAATAGGTACCCCCTTCCACGCATTGACGACTTGCTAGATCAGCTACAGGGAGCACAGGTCTTTTCCAAGATTGACCTAAGGTCTGGGTATCATCAGCTGAAGGTTCGGAGTGGAGATGTACCCAAGACAGCATTTCGTACCCGATATGGCCATTATGAGTTCTTGGTCATGCCATTCGGATTGACGAATGCTCCAGCTGCTTTCATGGCTTTGATGAACGATGTGTTCAAGCCATACTTGGACCAGTTTGTTATCGTCTTCATCGATGACATATTGGTGTATTCGAGATCCAAGGAGGAGCATGAGGAGCACCTCAGGATCATGTTGCAGACGTTACGGGAGCATGAGTTATATGCTAAGCTCAGCAAGTGTGACTTTTGGTTGTCACAGATCTCGTTTTTGGGACATGTTATATCGAGAGATGGTGTATCAGTTGATCCATCTAAGATAGAGGCTGTAGTTCAGTGGGAACAGCCGAGGACAGTCACCGAGATCAGGAGTTTTCTGGGTTTAGCTGGATACTATCGGAGATTCGTTGAGGGATTTTCGAAGTTGGCTGCTCCGTTGACACGTCTTACTCGAAAGAGTGCACCGTTCATATGGAACGAGGATTGTGAGAAGAGCTTTGAGGAGTTGAAGCGTCGATTGACCACAGCTCCGATTCTCACTATCCCTACCTGCTCAGGAGGATTTGCAGTATAAACCGATGCTTCGCATCAGGGACTGGGCTGCGTATTGATGCAGGACGGGAAGGTAGTTGCTTATGGATCCAGACAGCTGAAGGATCATGAGAAGAACTATCCGACCCATGATTTGGAACTAGCAGCAGTAGTGTTTGCGTTGAAGGTATGGCGCCACTACTTATACGGCGAGAAGTTCTAGATATTTACTGACCACAAGAGCCTCAAGTATCTGTTCTCGCAGAAGGAGCTGAACATGAGACAGAGAA
The DNA here is from genome assembly GCA_033439115.1 of Firmiana major. NCBI lineage: Eukaryota > Viridiplantae > Streptophyta > Magnoliopsida > Malvales > Malvaceae > Firmiana > Firmiana major. The sequence goes on from CM065905.1 coordinate 20,604,562, forward strand.
GATGGCTAGAGCTTCTAAAGGACTACGACTGCGAGATACTTTATCATCCCGGTAAGGCTAACGTTGTAGCCGATGCCTTGAGCAGGAAGAGCCTGGGGATGGTATCGTATATGATGGTTAGGGAGCATGATTTGCTAGAGCAGTTTGCTAGCCTTAGTTTGGGAGTCGTGCCTTCTGACATGGATATAGGCTATGTGATAGCTAGTCTACGCTTGGAGCCGGACCTGTTGGACAGGATCAGAGTGGCTCAGCAGACTGATCCATTTTGTATGGATGTGAGTAGTCAGATGCAGAAGGGCACCGTGACTGATTTTGAGTTGAGTTCTGATGGACTACTGAGGTTCAGAGGCAGATTGTGTGTTCCCGAGGATCCAGGACTTAGGAGATTGATATTGGCGGAAGCTCATTCGTCGAGGTATACTTTACATCCGGGGAGTAATAAGATGTATCAGAACCTCCGGAAAGTATACTGGTGGTCAGGCATGAAGAGAGATGTGGCAGACTTTGTGGCAAAGTGTCTCGTATGTCAGCAGGTGAAGGTAGAGCATCAGAAACCTGCAGGATTGTTGCAGCCTCTACCTATACCGACATGGAAATGGGAGCATATCACCATGGATTTCGTGATGGGTTTACCGAGGACCCGCAGGAATCACGATGCTATATGGGTGATCGTTGATAGACTGACGAAGTCAGCCCACTTCCTAGCTAAGAGAGCTACCGATACTCTGAGTTCATTAGCAGAACTGTATGTACGCGAGGTAGTGAGGTTACACGGTGTACCAGTGAGCATAGTCTCTGATAGGGATTCCCGCTTCACATCCCACTTTTGGGGACATTTTCAGGAAGCCATGGGAACCCAGTTGAGTTTGAGCACCGCTTTCCATCCTCAGACAGATGGTCAGTCAGAGAGGACTATACAGACTCTGGAGGACATGTTGAGAGCATGTGTGCTAGACTATCGAGGCTCCTGGGATGACCACCTGCCACTAGCCGAGTTCGCCTACAACAACAGTCATCATTCGAGTATCGGGATGGCACCGTATGAGGCTTTGTATGGCCGTAGATGTCGTTCCCCCATTGGATGGGAAGAAGTGGGTGACCGTAAGATTTTTGCTCCTGACTTGGTTATGCAAGCATCTGAGGACGTCCGCTTGATAGTAGAGAGACTGAGGACAGCTCAGAGCAGACAGAAGAGTTACGCTGACAGGAGACGTAGGCCACTAGAGTTTGCAGTTGGTGAATCCGTGTTTTTGAGAGTTTCTCCTTCCAAGGGCATAGCGAGATTTGGGAAGAGAGGGAAACTAAATCCTCGCTACATTGGACCCTTTGAGATACTTGATCGAGTGGGAGATAAGGCGTATAGGTTGGCATTGCCACCGGACTTATCAGGTGTCCACAACGTCTTCCACATATCGATGCTTCTGAAGTATCACCTGGATCCGTCACATGTGATTAGTTACGAGCCTTTGGAGCTCCGAGAGGACTTGTCATATGTAGAGAGACCGATTCGAATATTGGATAGGAAGGAGAAGGTATTGAGATCGAAGACCATCGGATTAGTGAAGATTCTCTGGCAGCATCATACTTCAGAGGAAGCTACTTGGGAGCTAGAGAGTCTGATGCGAGAGAAGTACCCTTACCTATTTGAGGACTGACTTGGTTCTAATTTGGAGGACCAAATTTTCTGAGTGGGGGAGGATTGTCAGACCCGGATTTTTTGTAGCTTATTTCCTTATGATTCCTATGTGTATGAACACTATGTAATTATGGTTGAATCATAAGAAGAGTATTTACTAGATTTAAAGTGTTAATGAAATGAATTAACACGCAAAAGCTACATAAAATGCCTAATGTGGATGATGAGTATCACAGGCTAAACCGAGTCATTCTAAATCATTCTGACTGAAAATAAGAACTTAAAATAAGAGAGCGTAGAGAGCTCATGAAGGAAAGTCAGCTTGATTTAGACCCGAACATACAAAACGAGTGTAAAAGCTAAAAAGGGTAAAATGGACCTTTTCGGAGAGAAAAGGAGTTTCGGGTGAAATTATCCACCGGGAACGGTTGGAATATAAAGACGAGAGTGTAAGACATGATATAAAACACTTTCAAAAATTTAAGAAAAAGTCAACTTAGTCAATGGTTAAGGAAAAAGTCAACTATAGTTAAAAAAGTGGACTTTTACCATAGTTGACTAATCAAGGTTAGAAATTAACCTAAGTGTGGAGAAAAATTTGGGGAAAAATATTCTTGGCCAGAATACAAGATAATCATCCCCGGAAGTAAGGAAAATTTATTCGGAAGGATTCCGGAATAAATTTAATGGTTAAAAACGTAATGGGCCTAAGGTGAAAATTTTAAAGCCCATTAAGGTATACTAAACGTATATCGAAATTCTAAGGTCCTTTAGACCGAATTGTTGGACCAATTGATCGGCCAAATTTTGAGACAATAAAAGGCCCGAGGTATAGTAAAAATTTCAGCCCGAAAGCCCATTAGGAAAGCCCAAACCGAGAAGCCCAATTGGAAAAGCCCATGAGATAAATATCTAACAATAGTTAATGTTAACTATGACTCATAAGGTGACTCATAAGGTGACTCATGGTTCAGATTTGGAAAGTCAAGCATAGTGGCTGAAAAGTAAGGCTTAATGGATAAGTAAGTGGCTTATAAATGCAGCCACACCTTGGTCATCTTCATCACACAATTTCGGCTAGAGAAGAACACCATTGAAACATAACCATTCAAGCTTTCTCTCACTAGAAATCACTAGGAATTAGTCATATTTGGAACTTGCATTCTTCATGGAAGTTGTTCCAAATTGAAAGGGGATTAACATATGTTGGAATTGGCTATCAAGGAGCCATAGAGTGCAAACCGAGAGCCTACAAAGATTCGGCCAAAGGGAGAACACAACAATTGGTATATTTTCTAATTTCCAATTTCATATATGTTAATGTATGAATGATTTTAAGTATGTTGATATATGTTTTAAGCATTGAAACATATTAAATCACCATGAAGAGGGTTAGGCCGAGAGTGATCAATGGGATATTGAAATATGTCAATTTGATTTTAAGACATAAATGGATTAGTACACATGTATTAATGTTAATGGTATAATTAGAATTAATCAAATTGATTAATTAATACATGTAAATTGTTGGCAACCAAAGGTGTTTGATAAAATGCCTAAATGAACTATAGGATGATTGGTAATGTTGCCTACCAAGTGTTTGTGAAAATGCCTAAGTGGAAATGGCTAGAAAATAGGCATGTATGGCATGCCATGGTGGAAACCGAGAATGGCTAAGCTCTCGGCCAAGGCATGTGGCCGAGAGGTCCAATGGGCCAAGCCCAATATTTTTAGGCCCAATAGGGTGTAATGGGCCTAAGACAAGCCCAATAAGAGTTGGTGGGCCCCACAAGCCCAATAGGCCCAACAAAAGTGAATAGTAAAATGAAAATGGACTTAAGGCCTAGTTAAGCCCATTAAGGATTTTTAAGGCCCATTAAGGGAAATTAAACTGTATTAATGTGTAATACAGTAGGAAAATGATAATTAACCTGAGGAATGGTTATTACAGCTCCGGAGTTTACATCGAGAGCTTATCGGACTGCGGGATTTAGCAGCACCGAGGAAGTGAGGTCACGAGACGTGATTCGAGGTAAGGGACTTTTGCGAGTAGTTAGAGATACCTGCACGTATTTTCAACTGCTTCTGCATTCACTTAAAAACTCTGAGGGTCAGAGAAAGTGAATAATAATTATTGCGACCCGATAGTGGAAAATTACGATTTTGCCCCTAGTTAGTCAAAAAGTCAACTTTTGCGAGAAGTTGCAAAAAGCATGGAAAATACTATTGTGAGTGTTTAAATGCTATTAGCATGAAAATAAATAGATGGGCTAATGATTTTAAGGTTGATATGACTTAAGCACACTTTTAGTGCTGATTTTGATGTTTTATAAACAATCCCTTTTTAAATAGCCATCTATCATATTATGTGAGAATGAATCGTGCTAGAGCATAGCTCGCACTGGGATTCATATGTTTTCCACATAATATTAGTGCTGGATTTTGATACGCACTAGATTTTCATGACATGCATGATAGAGTACTGGAGTTTTACTCGTACTCAGCTTTGAATGATATATGCATGACAGAGTGCTAGAGCGTGGCTCGTACTCGATTCTTCATGGTTTATACATGACATAGTACTGGGAGCGATTGCTCGTACTTGATTTTGATATTGTGCATAGCATAGTACTGGGAGCTATTGCTCGTACTTGATTTGATACATAAACTATGCATTGACCTAGTTGCTGGAGGTTTACTCGCACTAGAGTTGAGTTTTATGATGTGAAACAGTGTTGAGCGGAGTGACGACTGTGAGTCGCACTCAAGACGCACACTGTATGTGATATGTAATACATGTTGAAACCCATGCCTGATTCCTGGTGTGACTGTGTGTCATAGCTAGAGAGGATATCCGCATGAGGTTGATATAGACGTGGTATACTTATTTCCATGGTTTCGAGGGCTAAAGACCCTGGCTATGAGGATTTCCATGGTTTCAAGGGCTAAAGACCCTGGCTGTGAGGGTCCATGGGTGTACTTTGTACCGTGCCCGGGGCACGAGGTGTACGCTGTACCTTGTGTTACGTAGCTGGCGGTTGACATTGGACTGACCATCCTCCCGTTACAGCAGTGATGCCCCGCACACCGAGATCTGTGTTGCTTGGGATCACATTTTAGGATATGATCATAATCCAGGATACTATTTGTATTTACCACAGAGTCTCACATGATATATCACATTGATTGACTGATTTAAACTGCGGACAGACCTGAGGGATGGGTCGGACTCCAATTTGTGTTGTGAATCATTTGATGCCATATTTATTGTGATTTAAATATACATGGCATGATTTACATAAAGGCATGATTTATATGCAATGCATTGTTTTGCACTACATGCCTATATTTGAGAAATAAAGCATGATTTCTGTACATGGGATTTATTCTGTACAAGTATATATATTATATTTCAAGACATGCTTTTAAAGTGAGTTAAGGAAATAATGTTTTCAAGGCATAGCATTATTTTGAGTAGATAGTGTGGATATCTACTTGCTTGCCTGATTTCCTTACTGAGCGCGTTATGCTCACCCCCTTTTCTTTACATCTCTCTACAGAGCGTCAGTAGAGCGAGAGTTATCATGGGAGAGTGTCCCAGAGTCCACTGCTAGTTCCTATCGATTCATCAGGTATACTTATTATGTACAGTTGTGTATCTAAACATAGAAACAGCACAGTGATGTATACGTTATATATTATGGGGAATGTAATTGTATAAGATTTTATAAAATCTTACATGTATAATAAGAGCAACTACAGTCAGAATTAATATATTGACATGTATGTATGAGAATGGATATTATGGTAAGTGAAGACTCTGACATCGAATCACAGCCTAACCAGAGAAGAGAGGAAAGGTAAGTTAAAAATGCGAAAAATTTATTGTGGTTTTTGGTTAAAGTCAAGGATTGAAACTGGGGTCCTGACATTAGGGAGTTTCCTGATGTCTTTCTAGATGATTTACTAGGATTACCACTAGCCAGAGAGATAGAGTTTGGGATAGATTTAGTACCTGGTACAAAACTGATTTCGAGACCACCATATAGGATGGCTCCGATTGAGTTGGAGGAGCTGAGGAAGCAGTTACAGGATTTGCTTGAGAAAGGGTTTGTGAGACCGAGCGTATCACCTTGGGGAGCTCCGATCTTATTTGTGAGGAAGAAAGATGGCAGCCTCCAATTGTGTATGGATTACAGATTGTTGAATAAGGCTACCATTAAGAACAAGTATCCCCTTCCACACATTGATGATCTGTTGGATCAGCTTCGGGGAGCACAAGTCTTTTCTAAGTTTGATATGAGGTCTGGGTATCATCAGCTAAGGATACGGAGAGAGGATGTGCCTAAGACAGCATTTAGGACCTGCTATGGTCATTATGAGTTTTTGGTTATGCCATTCGGGTTGACTAATGCCCCCGCAGCATTCATGGCTTTGATGAACGATGTGTTTAAGCCATACCTGGATCGATTTGTGATTGTATTTATCGATGATATTTTGGTATACTCTAGATCCAGGGAGGACCACGAGCAGCACTTGAAGATAGTGTTACAGACCCTCAGAGAGAGGCAATTGTATGCCAAACTCAGTAAGTGTGACTTTTGGTTGGAGCAGATTTCTTTTCTGGGCCATGTAGTATCGAGGGATGGAGTGTCAATGGACCCATCCAAGATAGAGGCAGTTGTTCAGTGGGAGCGACCCGGACAGTCACAGAGATTCGAAGTTTTTTGGGTTTGGCAGGATACTACATGAGATTTGTTGAGGGTTTCTCCAGATTAGTTGCTCCGTTGACACGTCTCACACGGAAGGATGTTGAGTTTGTGTGGGATGATGCCTGTGAGAGGAGTTTTCAGGAGCTGAAGCGTCGATTGACCACTGCTCCAGTTCTCACCATACCTACCAGCTCAGGAGGTTTCTTGGTATATACAGTTGCATCGCATCAAGGACTGGGTTGTGTATTGATGCATGATAGGAGGGTAGTTGCCTATAGATCTAGACAGCTGAAAGATCACGAGAGGAACTATCCGACCCACGATTTGGAGTTGGTGGCTATAGTGTTTGCACTGAAGATATGGCGCCATTACTTATATGGTGAGCAGTTTCAGATTTTTACAGACCATAAGAGTCTGAAGTATTTATTCTCGCAGAAGGAGCTGAACATGAGACAGAGGAGATGGCTCGAGCTCCTGAAGGATTATGATTGTGAGATATTATACCACCCGGGAAAGGCTAATGTAGTTGCTGATGCTTTGAGCAGGAAGAGCCTAGGGTTGGTATCATTTATGATGATTCGGGAACATGACTTGTTAGAGCAGTTCGCAAGCCTCAGTTTGGACATAGCACCCCATGAGATTGACAGAGTTGAGATCATTGCGAGCCTGAGGTTGGAGCCGGAGTTGATTGATCTTATCCGGCAGGCTCAGCAGAGTGATCAGGGATGTATTCAGTTAATGAGGCAGGTATAGGTAGGTATAGATACAGATTTTGTATTGAGTACTGATGGATTACTGAGGTTCTGCGGTAGGATCTGTGTTCCCGAGGATCCTGAGATCAGGAGGATGATTTTATCATAGGCTCACTCAGCGAGGTATACAGTACATCTGGGGAGTACGAAGATGTATCAGAATCTCCGGTGAGTTTATTGGTGGTCTGGGATGAAGAGAGACATAGCAGAGTATGTTACGAGATGTCTCATCTGTCAGCAGGTAAAGGTAGAGCATCAGAAGCCTGTAGGATTATTGCAGCCTCTATCGATACCGACATGGAAGTGGGAGCATGTCACCATGGATTTTGTGATGGGATTACTAAGGCCCCGCAGAGGTCACGAGGCCATCTGGGTGATTGTGGATAGACTGACGAAGTCCGCCCATTTCTTAGCTATGAGAGCTACAGATGCTCTGAGTACGTTGGCGAACTTATATGTTCGAGACACTGTCAAGCTACATGGCGTTCCAGTGAGCGTTGTTTCTGATAGGGATGCCCGCTTCACTTTCCATTTTTGGGAACATTTTCAGGAAGCGTTGGGGACCCAGTTGAGATTTAGCACCGCTTTCCATCCTCAGACAGATGGTCAGTCAGAGAGGACTATACAGACTCTTAAGGATATGTTGAGAGAGTGTGTGCTGGATTTTAGAGGCTCCTGGGATGATCATTTGCCATTAGCCGAGTTCGCCTATAATAATAGTTATCACTCGAGTATCGGGATGGCACCGTATGAGGCACTGTATGGTCGCAGATGCTGTTCCCCTATTCGATGGGAAGAGATTGGTGACAGGCAGTTATTTGCTCCTGACTTGGTACAGCAGGCTACTGAGGATGTCAGGTTGATATGCGATAGATTGCGGATAGCTTAGAGCCGACAGAAGAGTTATACTGACAGGAGACGCAGACCACTAGAGTTTGCAGAGGGTGAGTCGGTGTTTTTGAGAGTTTCTCCTTCCAAGGGTAACATGAGGTTCGGTAAGAAAGGTAAGCTGAGCCCTCGTTTTATTGGACCCTTTGAGAGTCTAGAGCGAGTGGAAGATAAGGCCTATAGATTGGCATTGCCACCAGAGTTGGCAGGTGTACACAGTGTCTTCCACGTTCCTATGCTTCGGAAGTACCATCCGATCCGTCACACGTGATTCACTACGAGCCGTTAGAGCTCAGTGACAGTATGACATATGTTGAGAGAACAGTTCAAATTTTGGATAGGAAGGAGAAGGTATTGCGATCCAAGACGATCCCCCTGGTGAAGGTTCAGTGGCAGAATCACACTCCGGAGGAAGCTACCTGGGAGCTAGAGAGCATGATACAGGAGAAGTACCCAGAGTTGTTTACCGATTGATTTGGTTCTAATTTGGAGGACTAAATTCTTTTAGTGGGGGAGCTTGTGAGATCCGCATCTGTGTATGATATTCCTTATGATTTCCATATTGAATGACATTATTATATGTTAATGGATTCATAAGATGGTTGATTCGGATTTGATAAATGTGGACGAAACGAAATAATGTACGTAAAATCGAATATGGATAAATCGGGAAAACAAAGAAGCAACAAGTTCGTTTAAGGAATTAAATCGAGCTGACTGAATCTAAGGAATTGAAAATAGGGAAAAGATTGTGGATTGATGAAAGAAAGTCGATTTAATTTGGTCCCGAACACGTGCAAGGGTAAAATGGTTAAAAGATCAAAATTCGGTATAAATTCGATAAGTAATTTTCATTAAAATATGAAATTTGTGAAATCTGGATCAATACCGAGGAAAATATTTAAATTGGAGTCCGATTGATCTAGATATTAATTTATGGGAATTAATCGAGATTTTTAATTTGAAAAATTACCCCAAAAAGAATCGAAAAATATACCGGAAAGACGAAAATAGACTGATAAATTCATTTATTGAATAAATGAATTAAATAATTTTTTTTAGGATATTTTAAGAGATATTTGAGTGTTTTTAATATATTTTATTGATTAAAATAATAATAAATAAATTAATAAATAAAAAAAACAAAAAAACGGAAAAATCGGAAATTGGAAAATCAGTCGGGGAGAGAGAAGACCCGCGAAAACCAACCCGAAAAACCGACAGCCAAAACCGAGGAGTCCGACGAGCCACCGATGGCCAATGAGCCCAGGCGAAGGTCGAAAAAGGTAGAGAAGAGCCCGGCGGTTCCATTGGTACTGGTGACGGGTGCCGACGGTCCCTATCTCCGACGAATCGACAATCGAAAGTTCTGAGGGGAAATTGCGTCGGTCCCGATGAACGGCGGTGTTCCAGCGTCGATTCAGCCTAGCTGAGCACTCCTCAGGTCGAGGTGGTTCTGTTGAGCCCACTGGTGGCTGGCGAGATGGCCGGGATTACCGGCGACGGTGAAATGCCCAAAACGGCACCGTAGCCGAGAAGGGAAAAAAAAGGAAAAAGAAAAAGAAAAAGAAAAGGAAAAAGAAAAGAAAGAATAAAAGGAAAAAAGGAAGAAAGTGTACCCGGGGACGACTCAAAAATTCGGGTAAGTAACCGAGGGTCGGGATTGACCTGCGGATAAATCTTGGGAATTTAATTTAATATTTTATTGACGAAAAATGACCCGGATTTAAATAATTGTGGAGTGTCACTACAGAGCCCGAACGAGAGTTGATTTAGCTCCGATTTTCGTACCCCGCACCATATTGGGTAAGTACATTTTAATTACGATAATATGAGTCCTTAAATGCAGAGTTAAGATTATTTTACGGAATTTACGAATTAATTCTGCATAAAAGGAATTTTATTCGAAATTTTAACGTAATTATCTTAAATAGTATCCGGGCTATCCAATGAGTTTGGAACGAAGCCCGATGATTATTGATAAATTAAATAAGCCCAATAAACCCGAAAAAAGGGATTTAAAAGTGGAAACGGGTTGAAAAATGGGTCGAGGCCCATTAAAGTGCAATCGGGCCCAATAGAGTAAAACGGGCCCAGAGCTTTAGATTTGATCAGTAAGAGTGAAATACTGATCAGTATATTTGAACTGAACCCATATGTGGTTATATGCAGCTCTGTAGACGAGCGAATTAGATTGAGAGACTTGGTACGGCCGAGTCGGGATAAGCTTGTGCGTGATTCCAGGTAAGGGAATTTTATGAGCACTTAGAGGTAGCTATACGTAGTTTCGAGGGGATTTACATTACGTTAAATTCAATAGGCTACCCGAAAACAGAATAATAATTTTTGCGAAAAAATATGGAAATAGTGCCAAATTACTATTTTGCCTCTAGTTAGGAAAATTTCAAAAAGGGTAGTAAGGCTATGAAATTGCATGAAATTCATGATTTTAATGTTTTCATGATGATATTGCTTTAATTCAAGCAATTTATGGATAGGTTGGCTATTATTTTCATGTTTTGAGTGAAAAGGCACAAGTTAGGTGCCAATTGATATTTATTTAACATGTTTTGATAAAATTGAGCCACCTATCAGTGTTATATGAGTTGTAACCGTGCTTGAGCACTGCTCGCACTGGATTTTATATTTTAACTCAAACACACATGTGCTGGAGCCTTGCTCGCACTATTTTACAGATTTATTCCATATGACTACCGTACTAGAGTTTTTCTCGTACGAGGTTTTCACTGTGTTTTTATACATATCCGTACTGGAGCAATGCTCGTATGTGGATTTGAATTAAATTTATAATCAGTTTAAGTCGTACTTGAGTGCTGCTCATTGATTTCTATGAAACCGTGCTAGAGCTTCGCTCGCATGAGGTTTTCAGATATCATGAATATGCATGGAGTCGTGCTAGAGCTTCGCTCGCACAGGAATTTATATGACATGCATATAGCCGTGTTGGAGCCTCTTGTAGACTGTGTGTCACAGTGAGATGATATGCTCACACGTGCATACTGAGACATACTTGACATGGGTGGATAAGACCTATTACAGGCACCCCTAATTGAGCTTGGGTTCACAGAGTACGTTGTACCGTGTATGTCACGCGGAGTACGCTGTATCGTGGGGATTGTTGGAGTGGAGTGGCATTAGCCACGAGATAGCAAGTCTTGCCCTCGCAATCCTGATATTATGCTGTTATGGCGGGTAGGATGATCCACCTCCCATTTCAGGTGTGATACCCTGCACACTAGGATCCGTGTGCTTGGGATCACGAGGTTATGGCCATAGTCCTGGATATTACCGATATAGTCGCTTGCATGTCTCACATGATATAACTATTGGTCTTGATAGACCAGGGTAGACCCGAGGGAGGGGTCAGGCCCCGATTTTCTTATGATTTCAATTGAGATTTGATTATTCCCATGGAGAGATTTTATGAAACTTTCATTTATTTGTAACCCTGTGAGAAGGGCGATTTTATAACAGAGATTTGAAAATAAAGAATTTTGTTGAAATGGATTTTGATTTGTGAGTGTATCATATTTTGACCTAGATGGGGTATTTTATAACATGTTGATTCATTGAGCATGAGATGTTTTCACATGAGAATTATTCCATGTTTTTAATATGCCGATTTCATGTTTTAGAACAGATGATATTATATATATGGCATATCATTGTTTTTACCTCATGCTCACATATATCCTGATTTCTTATCAGCATGTAGATAGTATAGCTATCTACCCGTTTGTATTATTGTCTTACTGAGCATGTGGAGCTCACCCTTTCATTTTCCACCCACTTTCAGTGTTTCCACCATAGAGATAGCGAGTGTAGGGAGTAGACGGCATAGCGGATATCTTTGTTTCCCATCGACTGTCAGGTATACACCATGTACAGAATTTTGTATTAGTATGCTTACAGCACAGTATTGTATATGAAAGAATATTTGGGGATGTACATATAGAATCATGTGATGTATAAAACATACAGACGACTCTATTATAATATGATTGATGTAATTATATTTATATTACGTGTGATATTTTAATGGTTAAAAAGGTATATCGATATTGATTCACAGCTCGACCTGTTAAGAGGAATATGTCACGAGGAGGTAAGAAAGATTTTCCAAAAACGAAAAATTTGTACTGATTTTTGTAAGTATTGGGTCTGACATATTGTGTGCAGGTGTAAATTTGAATAGTTCCCCTGTTCAATTAAGGGTTTTAAATCTTTGTTCAAGACTGAAGAATTTTCTCTTTCAACGTCTGGAATTTTTAATGGGGATGCTTTGAGGCCAACACCTTTAGTTCATATTGGATTTCGATTAATAGTGGATGCTGAGATTCTATTTGATTTCTGCTTGTTTGCCAAGTATTTGTAATATTGTTTATCTTTAATTATTGTAATTACAAGATTTGATACACTTGTATTACCTCTCCTGGGTCAATACCTTTACCTTCCAAAACTATCACAACCGCCATTCTTGGCTCATCTATTTCAAAAGAGGAACCCGTGTCAGACCCGTATTTTATGTAGCATGTTCCTTATGATTCCTATATGTATGAACACTCTATTATCACAGTTGAATCATAAGAAGAGTATTTACAATCATGCAATCGACTATTTAAGATATTAAAAATGCATGTAAGCTACATAACAACGAGATAAGGGTTAAAGTGATTCCCGAACAAGTACAGGGGTAAAACGGTCAAATGACTAAAATTCAGTATAATTTCGATGAGAAAATTTCAATAAAAATATGAATTTAAGGAATCTTGATCAAAATAGAGGAAAATATTAAATTTCGAGTCCAATTGATCAAGATATAAATTTATTAGAATTTATCAAAATTTTTACCTCGAAAAATAAGCCCAAAAATAGGAGAAAAATATACCGAAAAAGTAAAATCGAACTGATAAATTCATTTACGGACTAAATGAATTTAATATGAATTTTTGGGATATTTTTGAGATATTTTAGGATTTTTATTATTATTTTAATGATAAAATAATAATAAAAATATATTATAAAAAAATGAAATCAGAAACTGGAAATTGGGAATCGGGGAGAGAGAAAAGAGGGGTAAACCGACGAAAGCAAGTCGAGGAAGAAGGACCACCGGACGGCCACCATCCAGCGACTAGCGGCCAGGTAAGGGGCCGAAAAAGGAAGAGGAGGTCCGTGCGCACCCATCGGCACCGGCAACGCACTCCACCAACGCCGGACACTGGTGAATCGAAGAGGAGAAGGCCGCGAAGGAAAAGAGGAATCCGATCGCCATCGGCAGTGCTTAGCTCCGATCGAGCCCAGTCGAAAGATTCCCAAGCCAAGGCGCGTCGAACGGTGGCAGCGGTACTCAGAGAACTAGCCGGAAGACGTCGGCACGACCAAAGGATGCCTGAACCGATCAGCGGTTCAATGTAAAAGGTTCTGCGCTGAACCGGACCGGACTGGTTCAGCCAAGGAGAAAATGGGAAAAAGAAGAAAAAAGAAAGAAAAAGAAAAAGGTAAATTTTTGAGATTTCACTGGACTTCGGGTAAGTCGATACGAGGTTAAAAGTGATCGATTTGATTTTCGATAAATTAATTTAAAGTATATTTAATCGAAAATTGACCAGGAGTTAAATATACAAAATTGTGCAGTTCGACGATAAATTCTGAACGGAGGCCCGATCGAACTTCGATTTACGTACCATCGCATAATCTCGGGTAAGTAAAGCTCATTTACGACAATTTATGTGATTATTGTGTATTTAAGATTTATTTTACGCATTTCGGATTAAATTTCGCATTTAGTAAATTATATTCGAAACTTCGAATTAACTGTCGTAAATGATAAACGGGCTATCCAAAGAGCTTGGAATAAGGCCCACTGAGTCGATAGACCCTAATGAAGGGAAATAATACGTGAAAAATGAGTTTAATACGGATTAAGGCCCAATTAAAGTATTTAGGCCCATTTAGAGTAAACGGGCCCATTTAAGTGAAATGAACTGTATTAAATGTGTAATACAGTAGAAAAATTATAATTAATCTAGTGAATGGTTAAATGCAGCTCCAGAGTCATATTGAGAGTTGACCGGACTGCGAGATTTGGGTAGCACAGAGGAAGAGAGGTCACACTACGTGATCCGAGGTAAGGGACTTTTGTGAGTAGTTAGAGATACATGCACGTATTTTCGTCTGCTTTTACATTCACTTAAAAACTCTGAGGGTCAGAGAAAGTGAATAATAATTATTGCGATTCGATAATGGCAAATTATGATTTTGCCCCTAGTTAGTCAAAAAGTCAACTTTTGTAAAAAGTTGTAAAAAGCATGGAAACCACCATTTTGAGTGTTTAACTGATGTTTAGCAGGAGAATAAATAGATGGGCTAATGATTTTAAGTTTGATGTAAATTAAGCACACTTTATAGTGCTGATTTTGATATTTTGTAAATCATCCCTTTTTTAAAAGCCATCTATCATATTATGTGAGAATGAATCGTGCTGGAGCACAGCTCGCACTGGATTTCATATATTTTCCACATATATTAGTTCTAGATTGTGATTCGCACTAGATTTCCATGACATGCATGATAGAGTACTGGAGTTTTTACTTGTACTCAGTTTTATATGATATATGCATGAGAGAGTGCTGGAGCGATTAGCTCGTACTCGAGTTTGTCATGAGATGCATGACAGAGTGCTGGAGCGTTGCTCGTACTCGATTCTTCATGATTTATACATGACATAGTACTGGAGCTATTGCTCGTACTTGATTTGATGATATTGTGCATAGCATGGTACTGGAACTATTGCTCGTACTTGATTTAATACATGAACTATGCATTGACCTAGTTACTGGAGGTTTACTCGCACTAGAGTTGAATTTGTGATGTGAAACAGTGTTTGAGCGGAGTGTCGACTGTGAGTCACGCTCAAAGGCGCGCACTGTATGTGATATATAATACATGTTGAAAATTGTGCTTGATTTTCTTATGTAGACTGAGTGTCACACTGTGAGAGGAATTCGCATGAGGATACTAGAGACGTGGTATGATATTCCATGGTTTTGAGGGTTAAGACCTATGGCAGGCACCCCGATTGTGATGTAGGGTCCACAGAGTAAGTTGTACTGTGCATGTGGCATGGAGTACACTGTATCGTGTGGTGTTGTGGAGTTGAGGTGGATATAGCTGGCGGTTGTGATGGATTGACCCCCTCCCGTTGCCGCAGTGATGCCCCGCACACCGAGATCTGTGTTACCTGGGATCACATTGTCGGATATGATCATAGTCTAGGATACTATTTACATTTTCACCACAGAGTCTCATATGATATATCACCTGATTGACTGATTTAATTGCGGACAGACCTGAGGGATGGGTCGGACTCCGATTTTGTGTTATGAATGATTTAAATGCCATATTTACTGTGATTTAAATATACATGGCGTGATTTATCTAAAGGTACTGTGATATTATAAAGATGCATTGTTTTGCACTACATGCCTACATTTGAGAAAGAAAGCATGATTTCTGTACATGGGATTTAATCTGTACAAGTATATATATATATATATATATATATATATTTAAAGACATGCTTTTAAAGTGAATTAAGGAAATAACATTTTGAGGCATAGCATTATTTTGAGTAGATAGTGTAGATGTCTACTTGCTTGCCTGATTTCCTTACTCAGCGCGTTGTATGCTCACCCCCTTTCTTTATATCTCTCTACAGAGCATCAGTAGTAGAGTGAGAGCTATTGAGGGATAGTATTCCTGAGTCCACTGCTATTTCCTATCGATCGACAGGTATACATATTTTGTACGGTTTTGTATCTAAACATAGAAACAACACAGTGATGTACACGATATATATATATATATTATGGGGAATGTATTTGTATTTGCTTTTATATAATCTCACATGTATTATAAAAGCAGTTACAGTCAGTAACAGTATATTGACATGTATGTATGATAATGGATGATGTATATAATCTCACATGTATTATAAAAGCAGTTACAGTCAGTAACAGTATATTGACATGTATGTATGATAATGGATGATGTGGTAAGCGAGGATTCTGACATCGAGTCACATCCCAACCATTGAAGAGAGGAAAGGTAAGTTAAAAATGTGAAAAATTTGTAGTGATTTTTGGTTAAGTCATGGATTGAGAACAGGTCCTGACAAAATGGTATCAGAGCCTGAGGTTGGTCTGATGTGAGTCGGTGTTAGGAAATAGGAAAGTGTACATCCCCATAGTACTGTGTTGTGTTTAGATATAACTGTGTATACCAGATAGGAGACGGACTAATTCATGATTATGAATGCAGGAACTTTGCCTATATGGCAAATACGCGTAATGGTAGAGGTACGAGAGGTAGGGCTCGAGGTCGTGGAGATAGGCTTGAGAGACGAGCTGCTGCCGAACCATTACCTACGCATGAGACTCTAGGTGCTACTGAAACACCCAAGTGTGTTGAGATACGCTTTACGAGATTAGAGTGTAGTCTTGAGACGATTGTAGAGATGTTGGCACAGACGATGCCAGGTAGGCAAGGACAAGAGGCAGGAGCTGCGACAGGAGAGGTAGTTGACCTTGATACACTACACAGACAGCTCATGCACCGAGGACTGTAGATACTCCTACACCCCTACCAGTTTCGGGTGGTAGTGGATTAGGGTATGGATGTGATCTGCATCGGTTGCGAGAGTTCCAGAAGTTTAGACCTCCATCTTTTAGTGGGGTCAAGGACCCTGTAGCTGCTGAGGAGTGGGTGGCGGAGATAGAGAAGCTTTATGGATTCTTCGAGTGTACGACATCGGAGATGGTCGTATTTGCTGCGTTCCTACTGAAGGAAGCTGCAGAGCATTGGTGGAAGTCCACCCGACCTATATTGAGAGCCCGACACACAGATATTAGTTGGGAGATATTTCGGGAGGCCTTTAGGAGGCAGTTTGTTCCTGATGCTGCACAACGGAAACTACAGGCAGAGTTTTTGGGACTGAACCAGGGGAGTTTGTCAGTGGGCGAGTATGAGACTCGATTCCTATCCCTAGGGAGATATGACTCAGATACCATGTATAGTGAGGCCAAGAAGGTCCACAGGTTTATCGATGGGTTGAGATCGGTTCTGCGGTCCAAGTTGGTTCCATTAGACATAGCTACCTACGAGGAAGCAGTGCCCAGGGCGCAACTGTGTGAGCAAGATTACGAGAGGATTGCTTTCGTGTTTGGGAAGTTTAGCCGTAGCCGAGATATACAGAAGAAGAGGTCGGCTGGAGATTTCAGTTATTGAGGAGGGAGGAAACTTTCGGTAAGAGATCACGGGTTGAAGAGGCACGAGAGAGATTTGCTAGACCTCTTGCTTATCCGACCGTAGCTCCAGCAAAGGGTATTGTCATAGGAGGATAGAGACCTGCTGCCGATCAGTGCAAAAGATGAGGTAAACAACATGGAGGTAGATCGTGTCCGCTGACTCCTATAGTGTGTTTTTGATGCGGGAGACAGGGGCATATAGCTAGAGCTTGCCCAGAGATGGTTGATACTGCGCCACTGATGGGCAGGGAGCCAGATAGAGCTCCAACCGGTACGTCTGCTCAGAGAGGTAGAGCGACAGCAGAAGAAAAGGGGAAACAAGTGATGGGTCGAGGGTGAGTACATGCTTTGGATCAGGGGACAGTTGATGCTTCATCGGATGTGATACGAGGTAACATCCTGATTTATGATATTGAAGCATATGTTTTAATAGATCCTGGTGCCACGCATTCTTTTGTATCGCCTTCATTTGCATGCAAATTAGCAAGACACGTAGAGCGTACACTGTTATGTATGATGATGTTGATTAGTACGCCTATGAATAGTAGTCAAGTTGTAGAGTATGTATTTAATGGTTGCAAGTTGAGAGTAGGGAACAAGGAGATGACAGCCAATCTAATATTACTAAGTATGAGTGACTTTGATATAATATTAGGAATGGATTGGTTATCTGTAAACCATGTTGTTTTAGATTGTTATGCTAAGACAGTTATGTTTCCTAAACCTACTAGATATGTTGTAAAGTTTAATAAAAATAAATGAAAGGAGTAGTTATGATTATTATATGATTACTGATTTCGAAAACCTTCAACATATCAAGGTTTCATTGCATACGTGGTAGATATGGATAAGGCACATCCGGAGTTGTTAGATTTTACTGTGGTCAGTGAGTACCCAGATGTTTTCCCGGATGAGTTGCCAAAGTTACCACCAGACAGAGAGATGGAGTTCTGTATAGATTTGGTGCCTGGTACAGAGCCTATTTCGAGACCACCATATCGCATGGCCTTAGTTGAGCTATAGGAGCTCAAGAGGCAGTTACAAGAGCTGTTGGATAGGGATTTTGTGCGACCGAGTGTTTCACCTTGGGGTTCACCGATTTTGTTTGTGAGGAAGAAGAATGGGAGCCTCTGATTGTGTATAGATTACCGATTGTTGAATAAGGCCACCATCAAGAATAGGTATCCCCTTCCACGCATTGACGACTTGTTAGATCAGCTTCAGAGAGCGCAGGTCTTTTCCAAGATTGACCTGAGGTCTGGGTGTCATCAGCTGAAGGTTCAGAGTGAAGAAGTACCAAGATAGCATTTCGTACCCGATATGGCCATTATGAGTTCTTGGTCATGCCATTCGGATTGACGAATGCTCCAGCTACTTTTATGGCTTTGATGAACGATGTATTCAAGCCATATTTGGACCAGTTTGTTATCGTCTTTATCGATGACATATTGTTGTATTCGAGATCCAAGGAGGAGCATGAGGAGCACCTCAGGATCGTGTTGCAGACTCTACGAGAGCAGGAGTTATATGTTAAGCTCAGTAAGTGTTACTTTTGGTTGTCACAGATCTCATTTTTGGGACATGTTGTATCGAGGGATGGTGTATCAGTTGATCCATCTAAGATAGAGGCTGTAGTTCAGTGGGAACAGCCGAGGACAGTCACCGAGATCAAGAGTTTTCTGGGTTTAGCTGGATACTATCGGAGATTCATTGAGGGATTTTTGAAGTTGGCTGCTCCGTTGACACGTTCTACTTGAAAGAGTGTACCGTTCGTATGGAACGAGAATTGTGAGAAGAGTTTTCAGGAGTTAAAGCGTCGATTGACCACCGCTCCAATTCTCACTATCCCTATCAGCTCAGGAGGATTTGTAGTGTATATAGATGTTTCGCATCAGGGACTGGGCTGTGTATTGATGCACGATGAGAGGGTAGTTGCTTATGGATCCAGACAGCTGAAGGATCATGAGAAGAACTATCCGACCCATGATTTGGAGCTAACAGTAGTAGTG
This sequence comes from Firmiana major, assembly GCA_033439115.1. Lineage (NCBI taxonomy): Eukaryota > Viridiplantae > Streptophyta > Magnoliopsida > Malvales > Malvaceae > Firmiana > Firmiana major. The sequence goes on from CM065905.1 coordinate 20,623,888, forward strand.
TTTGCGTTGAAGGTATGACGCCACTACTTGTATGGCGAGAAGTTCCAGATATTTACCGACCACAAGAGCCTCAAGTATCTGTTCTCACAGAAAGAGCTGAACATGAGACAGAGAAGATGGCTAGAGCTTCTGAAGGACTATGATTGCGAGATACTTTATCATCCAGGTAAGGCTAACGTTGTAGCCGATGCCTTGAGTAGGAAGAGCCTAGGGATGGTATCGTATATGATGGTTAGGAAACATGATTTACTAGAGCAGTTTGGTAGCCTCAGTTTGGGAGTCGTGCCTTCTGACATGGATACAGGCTATGTGATAGCTAGTCTATGCTTGGAGCCGGATCTGTTGGACAAGATCAGAGTGGCTCAGCAGACTGATCCATTTTGTATGGATATGAGTAGTCAGATGCAGAAGGGCATAGTGACTGACTTTGAGTTGAGTTCTGATGGACTACTAAGGTTCAGAGGTAGATTGTGTGTTCCTGAGGATCTAGGACTCAGGAGATTGGTATTGGCGGAAGCTCATTCATCAAGGTATACGTTACATACGGAGAGTAACAAAATGTATCAAAACCTCTGTAAGGTATACTGGTGGTCAGGTATCAAGAGAGATGTAGCAAACTTTGTGGCAAAGTGTCTCGTATGTCAGCAGGTGAAGGTAGAGTATCAGAAACTTGCAGGGTTATTGTAGCCTCTACCTATACCGACATGGAAATGAGAGCATATCACTATGGATTTCGTGATGGGCTTACTGAGAACCCGCAGGAATCACGATGCTATATGGGTGATCGTCGACAGACTGACGAAGTCAGCCCACTTCCTAGCTATGAGAGCGACCGATACTCTGAGTTCATTAGCAGAACTGTACGTACACGAGGTAGTGAGGTTACACGATGTACCAGTGAGCATAGTCTCTGATAGGGATTCCCGCTTCACTTCCCACTTTTGGGGATATTTTCAGGAAGCCATGGGAACCCAGTTGAGTTTGAGCACCGCTTTCCATCCTCAGACAGATGGTCAGTCAGAGAGGACTATACAGACTCTGGAGGATATGTTGAGAGCATGTGTGCTAGATTTTAAAGGCTCATGGGATGACCACTTGCCACTAGCCGAGTTCGCCTACAACAACAGTTATCATTCGAGTATCGGGATGGCACCGTATGAGGCTTTATATGGTCGTAGATGTCGTTCCCCTATTGGATGGGAAGAAGTGGGTGAACGTAAGATTTTTACTCCTGACATGGTTACACAAGCATCTGAGGACGTCCATTTGATAGTAGAAAGATTGAGGACAGCTCAGAGTAGACAGAAGAGTTACGCTGACAGGAGACGTAGGCCATTAGAGTTTGCAGTTGGTGAATTCATGTTTTCGAAAGTTTCTCCTTCCAAGGGCATAGCGAGATTTGGGAAGAGAGGGGAACTAAATTCTCGCTATATTGGACCCTTTGAGATACTTGATCGAGTGGGAGATAAGGCTTATAGGTTGGCATTGCCACCAGACTTATCAGGTGTCCATAACGTCTTCCACATATTGATGCTTCGGAAGTATCACCCGGATCCGGCACATGTGATTAGTTATGAGCCTTTGGTGCTCCGTGAGGACATGTCATATGTTGAGAGACCGATTCGGATATTGGATAGGATGGAGAAGGTATTGAGATCGAAGACCATCGGGTTAGTGAAGATTCTCTGGCAGCATCATACTTCAGAGGAGGCTACTTGGGAGCTGGAGAGTCTGATGCGAGAGAAGTACCCTCACCTATTTGATGACTAACTTGGTTCTAATTTGGAGGACCAAATTTTCTGAGTAGGGGAGGATTGTCAGACCTATATTTTATGTAGCCTGTTCCTTATGATTCCTATGTGTATGAACACTCTATTATCATAGTTGAATCATAAGAAGAGTATTTACTATCATGCAATCGACTATTTAAGAAATTAAAAATGCATGTAAGCTACATAACAGCGAGATAAGGGTTAAAGTAATTCTCGAACAAGTACAGGGGTAAAACAGTCAAATGACTGAAATTCGGTATAATTTCGATAAGAAAATTTCAATAAAAATATGAAATTGAGGAATCTTGTTCAAAATAGAGGAAAATATTGAATTTCGAGTCCAATTGATCAAGATATAAATTTATTAGAATTTATCAAAATTTTTGCCTTGAAAAACGAGCACAAAAATAGGAGAAAAATATACCGAAAAAGTAAAATCGGACTGATAAATTTATTTACGGACTAAATGAATTTAATATGAATTTTTTGGATATTTTTGGGATATTTTAGGATTTTTATTTCTAGTTTAATAATAAAATAATAATAAAAATATATTATAAATAAAAATAAAAAAACAAAATCAAAAACTGGAAATTGGGAATCAGGGAGAGAGAAAAGAGGGGTAAATCGACGGAAGCAAGCCGAGGAAGAAGGACCACCGGACGGCCACGATCCGACGACCAGCGGCCAGGCAGGGGGCCAAAAAAGGAAGAGGAGGTCCGTGCGCACCCATCGGCTCCGGTAACGTGCTCCACAGACGCTGGTGAATCAAAGAGGAGAAGGCCGCGGAGGAAAAGAGGAATCTGGTGGCCATCGGGGGTGGTTGGTTCCGATCGAGCCCAGTCGAGAGATTCCCAGGCCAAGGTGCGTCGAACGGCGGCAATGGTACTCGGAGAACTGGCCGGAAGACGTCGGCACGACCAAAGGATGCCTGAACCGGTCGGCGGTTCAGTGAAGAAGGTTTTGCGCTGAACCGGACCGGACTGGTTCAGCCAAGGAGAAAATGGGAGAAAGAAGAAAAAAGAAAGAAAAAGAAAAAGGAAAATTTTTGAGATTTCACTGGACTTCGGGTAAGTCGATAAGAGGTCAAAAGTGACCAATTTGATTTTCGATAAATTTATTTAAAGTATATTTAATCGAAAATTGACCCGGAGTTAAATATACAAAATTGTGCAATTTGATGATAAATTGCGAACGAAAGCCCGATCGAACTTCGATTTGCGTACCATCGCATAATCTCGAGTAAGTAAAGCTCATTTACGATAATTTATGTGATTATTGAGTATTTAAGATTTATTTTACGCATTTCGGATTAAATTCCGCATTTAGTAAATTATATTCGAAACTTTGAATTAACTGTTGTAAATGATATACGGGCTATCCAAAGAGCTTGGAATAAGGCCCAATGTGTCGATAGACCCTAATGAAGGGAAATAATACGTGGAAAACGGGTTTAATACGGATTAAGGCCCAATTAAAGTATTTAGGCCCATTTAGAGTAAACGGGCCCATTTAAGTGAAATGAAATGTATTAAATGTGTAATACAGTAGGAAAATTATAATTAATCCAGTGAATGATTAAATGCAGGTCCAGAGTCATATTGAGAGTTGACCGGACTGCGAGATTTGGGCAGCACAGAGGAAGAGAGGTCACACTGTGATCCGAGGTAATAGAATTTTGTGAGTAGTTAAAGTTACTTGCACGTATTTCGTCTACTTTTACATTCACTTAAAAACTCTGAGGGTCAGAGAAAGTGAATAATAATTATTGCGACCCGATAGTGGCAAATTACGATTTTGTCCCTAGTTAGTCAAAAAGTCAACTTTTGTGAAAAGTTGTAAAAAGCATGGAAACCACCATTTTGAGTGTTTAACTGATGTTTAGCAGTAGAATAAATAGATAGGCTAATGATTTTAAGTTTGATGTAAATTAAGCACACTTTATAGTGCTGATTTTGATATTTTGTAAATCATCCATTTTTTAAGAGCCATCTATCATATTATGTGAGAATGAATCGTGCTGGAGCACAGCTCGCACTGGATTTCATATATTTTCCACATATATTAGTGCTGGATTGTGATTCGCACTAGATTTCCATGACATGCATGATAGAGTACTGGAGTTCTTACTCGTACTCAATTTTATATGATATATGCATGAGAGAATGCTGGAGCGATTAGCTCGTACTCGAGTTTTACATGAGATGCATGACAGAGTGCTGGAGCGTTGCTCGTACTCGATTCTTCATGATTTATACATGACATAGTACTGGAGCTATTGCTCATACTTGATTTGATGATATTGTGCATAGTATGGTACTGGAGCTATTACTCGTACCTAATTTAATACATGAACTATGCATGACCTAGTTGCTGGAGGTTTACTCGCACTAGAGTTGAGTTTGTAATGTGAAACAGTGTTTGAGCGGAGTGTCGACTATGAGTCGCGCTCAATGGCGCGCACTGTATGTGATATATAATACATGTTGAAAACCATGCTTGATTTCCTTGTGTAGACTGAGTGTCACACTGTGAGAGGAATTCGCATGAGGATACTAGAGACGTGGTATGATATTCCATGGTTTTGAGGGCTAAGACCTATGGTAGGCACCTCGACTGTGATATAAGGTCCACGGAGTACGTTGTACCGTGCATGTGGCATGGAGTACACTGTACCGTGTGGTGTTGTGGAGTTGAGGAGGATATAGCTGACGATTGTGATGGACTGACCCCCTCCCGTTGCAGCAGTGATGCCCCACACACCGAGATCTGTGTTGCCTGGGATCACATTGTTAGATATGATCATAGTCTAGGATACTATTTACATTTTCACCACAAAGTCTCACATGATATATCACCTGATTGACTGATTTAATTGCGGTCAGACCTGAGGGATGGGTCGGACTCCGATTTTGTGTTATGAATGATTTAAATGCCATATTTACTGTGATTTAAATATACATGGCATGATTTATCTGCAGGCATTGTGATATTATAAAGATGCATTGTTTTGCACTACATGCTTACATTTGAGAAAGAAAGCATGATTTTTGTACATGGGATTTAATCTGTACAAGTATATATATATTTAAAGACATGCTTTTAAAGTGAATTAAGGAAATAACGTTTTGAGGCATAACATTATTTTGAGTAGATAGTGTAGATGTCTACTTGCTTGCCTGATTTCCTTACTGAGCGCGTTGTATGCTCACCCCCTTTCTTTACATCTCTCTACAGAGCATCAGCAGTAGAGTGAGAGCTATTGAGGGATAGTATTCCTGAGTCCACTGCTATTTCCTATCGATCGATAGGTATACATATTTTGTATGGTTATGTATCTAAACATAGAAACAGCACAGTGATGTATACGATATATATATTATGGGGAATGTATTTGTATTTGCTTTTATATAATCTCACATGTATTATAAAACTAGTTACAGTCAGTAACAGTATATTGACATGTATGTATAATAATGGATGATGTGGTAAGCGAGGATTCTAAAATCGAATCACAGCCCAACCATTGAAGAGAGGAAACGTAAGTTAAAAATGCAAAAAATTTGTAGTGGTTTTTGATTAAGTCATGGATTGAGAACGGGTCCTGACAACCCGTTACCAATTTCCAGTATGGTTTACCCACTGGTGGCAATGGTATGGTCCGATCATGAAATTTTACCCCATCAAGTATGGGAGGCATATGAACTCTTCAATGAACATTTTGAACCAGAACAGGGACAAGAAGGTTTTTAGAAATCTCTAATGTTCTGTTCTACCTTTAGCCTCTCCTGGATAACCTCATGGCATTATGAGTTCATAGATGATCCGATATCTAACAACAAACAGATCATCAGGAGATTCAAAACAAAATGGTGGGAAAAATTCGACTGTTCGAAATGTACCAAACAAATTGTTAAGGAGTGGTTCCAAAGCCATCCATCCAAATGCAAATCAGCACAAACATCAGGAACAACACAGTTCCTCCAAGCCAAATCTCATGCCAGTGCTTTGCTAGAACAAGCCAAGACCAAAAAAGAATACAAGCAATTGATGCAGCAAATTCTCCAAACAGTCGACTCTGATAATGAGAGTGACGACCAGAGTAGCGACAAACCAGAGAGCACAGGATCTCTCCTATCCATTGACCTAGCACAAGACAACGAGGATGATTGCCTTGGGATTCTACCTTCAATACAAGCCAAAGCAACAAAACAGAAAAAGCAAACATGACTCTACAGGAAACGTGTGAATCAAACAGTGAAGATTCCATCTGACATGACTCCAGACCAAACAAGCAAACCCGACTCAACAGGGAACTCGTGAAGCTACAGGAAGATTCTATTTGATATGACCTTCAGACGTGATTGTACTTGTAGACCAGAACTTGTCTTAATAATTGTAAAAAGTATCCTCTATATAAGAAGGATTCTCAATCTCTAAGGAGGAATTCTTTTGAAACTTTGTATCTCCCATTTATCGTTGTAAACCAATCCTTTATGAAATAAAAAGATTTTATTCCAAAATTTTTAGCATTCTCTGTTCTCTGTTTTAATCTTTGAAATAAACGATTCCCAAACGATTTTTGAAACTTTTATTACAAACGATTTTTATTTTCAATTTTATTTTCAATTTTCATTTTCGATCTTCCAACTCCTTACAGACGATCCCGGGGCAAGTTGTATCAGAGCTATTAAACAAAAATCGTGCCCCATGTGACGCCACGGAAGCGCGAAAAACAGGGTAAATTTAAACTTTTATTCACATCAATACACATTTATGGGTGCATTCCTGTGCAGTATCATACATCATCATTTATATAAGATATAAAACTTAAACATCAAGATCTCATTATCAAGCATTCAGAAATCAATCATATCCATTTCTCGACTCAGTATTAATTAATCCTAATACATCCCATACCTCATAGTACATCAAGTGTCTGTAAATATACATTAGTCTGGGTACATGAAATGTAAATTATACCTCTAGTACAAATATATGGCTTCGAACTCAAGTCCTCCACTGGCCATTAATCCGTACGTCGCAGAAAATTCTCCTCACTTGAAGAAATCTGGAGGGAAGATAAAACAGGATGAGCTTCTAAATCGCTCAGTAAGAGGATAAGGGATTCGTTAATAAGAAAATGATTCACACAACACAATCATTTTGTTTTACATGATAAACTCAATAAACTCAGTGGAAAATGTAGCATGAATAGTTAAAACATCATCTCAAAGCTCATGTAAAAACATGATAATAAATGGCTCAATTCAAGGTTACAAGCATGTAGAAATCAAGATGCGATAATGGCTTTTCTCTTTAAAATGTGATAAAAATCATGACAATAATAATGCACGTGGCACAGCCACTAAATAAAATCTACACGGGGCATAGCCACTAATTAAAATCCGAACGTGGCACAGCCACCAAACACATGTGGCACAACCACTGATTTAGATTCGCACGTGGCACAGCCACCAAATACACGTGCCACAGCCATTGATTAGGGTTCACACGTGGCATAGCCACCAAATACACATGGCACAGCCACCAAATACACGTGGCACAACCACTGATTAGGATTCACACGTGGTAGGTAACCAATGCTACCAAAGTAGGGGTTATCTCACGTTACCAAAACGGAGGAATACCAGACTTACATGCTACTAGAGCAATGCTCGGTGTGTATTCAAAATGACACACCTAAGTCTCAATCAATAGCCATTATCATAAAAATTGTTTTGCCTTCACGTAAAGCTCATAATGGTTTTCTCTCATAAAACTCATTTCAAACCGTTTTGTACTCAACACAAAACATGTTAAAACCAACTTCAATCGGCAAAATCACGCACACATTTCTCAAATCTCAGTACACCTTAACGTAGGGCCCAAAACACTTTTCACATTTTAAACACAAAATGGTTATAAAACGTTTTCACATATAGTTTACAACTCATAAAAATTGGGCCCCAACCAGCTATAAAATCGTGTACAATTCTCATTCACAACACATAAAACATGCTTGTTTTTTCAATCGAAAATCATGCTACAATATTATCACAAAATACATACGCAAATGAGTTTAGTTTTCCCTTACTTCTTTGCACCTCGTATAGTGCAATCGTTCCCCGTATCACGGACTAACCTCGCATTCTACTCTGGAACTCCCGAGCTGTCCAAACGATGTTAAAAACATCAATATCTCAACTCAATCGCATTATTGAGCACACATTTTCTCATATTCTTATTAACACCTCAAATTATTCAATTCTCATAACTCTATCACAATTCTCATAGTCATCCACTACACCTCACAATCCTACATTTCTCATACAATATCCTATGCTAAATTCACCACATTGTCTTAATTCCAATTTATAGCCATAATTCTCAAAATTACCACAATTGCATAATAACATCTCTACTCCAACAAAATCATAGTTTCATCAATCCCTAATCATTTCCCAACTATTTCATCACAATGCCCATGTTCACAATCACCAATGATTACTTCAAAATCAAAGATCGAGGTTTAGAAAATTACCCAAAACTTGTGGAGTGCTTAACTCTTGCCTTGATTCAATCCTTCCTTCGATTTTCAAGTATGTTATTCTCCTTTTGATGAGGAACAACTTTTCTTTTGCCACAACCCTTGATTTGGATGAAAATGGGTGTTTTGGAGGGAAGAGAAAGATAAGGTTCAAAAATGGCGATTTGGGAGAGAGAGATTGATTTCTAGGAAAACAAAAGGGTCTTTATATAGGCCGAGGGTAGGAGATCGATCTGGCTCTTGATGAGATCGATCTGCATTTGAATTTGGGGATGATTTGGGGTAATTTTATGCCTAGGAGATCGATCTATCTGGGGTGAGATCGATCTCTTAATGGCTTTATGAGATCGATCTGCTCCAATTATGAGATCGATCTCTAGTTTACAGAATGCTTCATGAGATCGATCTGCTCCTTGAGGAGATCGATCTTGTCCTTAACAGAAAAATTTTGAGATCGATTCCTTCCTCATGAGATCAATCTCTTCATTACAAAATTATAAGGAGATCGATGCTTTTCCATTGGAGATCGATCTGCTCGCTTAAATTCCTCCTTCCTTGTCATTTTTGACCTACCAGATCGATCCTCTCTTCTCCAAGATCGATCTAGCCCCATAGTTTCACACTTTAACATAAAATCTCATTTATAACATCACTTAAAATTTCATTCCATACCACCTCAATATATGAGTACATCATATTTAGTTCAATCAATTACACTTCATGTTCTCATTACATAAGTTGTTATGTGTAAAATTCTCAGATCTCACATCCTCCCTACTTTAAAAAGAATTTAGTCCTCCAAATTCAACTCAACTCGTCAAATAGATCGGGGTACTTCTCCTTCATGAGACTCTTCAATTCCCACGTTGCCTCTTCCATTGAGTGATATTTTCATAAAACTTTCACTAATGGGATGCTCTTGGTTCTAAGTACCTTCTCCTTTCTATCTCGAATTCGGACGGGTTCTTCAGTATAGCTCATGTCCTCTTGTATGTCCATCTCTTGGTACTCTATGACATGAGAAGGGTTTGGGTGGTACTTCCTCAACATAGACACATGGAAGACGTTGTGTATTTCAGACATCTGTGGGGGTAACGCCAATATGTAGGCTACTTCTCCCACTCTCTCTATAATCTCGAAGGGTCCTATGTATCGATGACTCAACTTCCCTTTCTTCCCAAACCTCATGATACCCTTACTCGGTGATATCTTCAGAAATACTGCATCACCAACATTAAACTCGAGTGGATGTCTACGCACATCTGTGTAGCTTTTCTGTCTACTCTGTACAGCCCATAATCTCTCACATATGAGCTTCACACTCTGTACAGCCTGTTCAATAAGTTCGAGAGCATTTATCTTTTTGCCACCCACTTCTTCCCAAGCTACATGGGATCTACACCTTCTACCATATAGAGCCTCAAAAGGTGTCATTCCAATACTCGCATGATAGCTGTTATTGTACGTAAATTCTGCTAGGGGTAGGTGATCATCCCATGATCCCTTAAAATCCATCGTACACGCCCTCAACATATCCTATAAAGTCTGAATTGTCCTCTCTGACTGACCATCTGTCTGAGGATGATAGGCAGTATAGAAACTCAATCGAGATCCCATGGACTCCTGAAACTGGGTCCAAAATCTGGAAGTAAATTGGGAATCTCTGTTAGAAGTAATACTCACTGGAGCCCCATGTAATCTAGTTATCTCGCTGACATATAACTCAGCTAAGGCATCCATAGTATCAGTGCTCTTGATGGCGAGGAAGTGGGCACTCTTGATCAGTCTATCCACTATGACCCATATCGCATCACGACCCCTTTGGGTCCTCGGTAAACCCATAATAAAGTCCATGGTGACATGCTCCAATTTCCATGTAGGCACAGGTAAAGGCTGCAATAATCCCTCGGGCTTTCGATGCTCAACTTTCACTTGCTGGCACACTAAACATCTAGCCACATAATCTGCCACGTCTCGCTTCATACGACTCCACCAATACACCTTTCTCAAATCTCGGTACATTTTAGTACTCCTTGGGTGCATGGTGTATCGCGAGTAGTGGGATTCTCTCAGTATCTGTCTCTTCAGAGTATCATCCTCCTGTACATAAATCCGCCCTCTAAATCTCAACAATCCATCCTCACTGATTGTGAGATCCGACTGCGAAGTCTGTTCAGCTTGGCTAACCATATCTATCAACCTCTGATCACTACGCTGCCCAGTTCTAATCTGATCCATGATATTGGGTTCTATTCGTAGGTTAGGCAAAAATCTAATCTCTACCTCTTTAACTCTGATTCGAAGTTCATCGAATTGCCCCAGTAAATCCCATTCCCTGATCATCATAGCAGATATCATACTCTTCCTGCTCAGGGTATCAGCAACTACGTTCGCCTTACCCGGATGGTATAGAATCTCGCAGTCATAGTCCTTAAGGAGTTTCATCCATCTCTTTTGTCTCATATTTAACTCTTTCTGATTAAAGAGATATCTCAAACTCTTGTGATTAGTGAAGATCTGGAATCTTTCCCCATATAAGTAGTGTCGCCAGATCTTCAAGGCAAATACAATAGCGGCTAACTCCAAATCATGCGTGGGGTAATTCCGTTCATGGTTTTTCAACTGTCGCAATCCATATGAGACCACTCTTTCGTGCTACATGAGTACATACCCCAATCCTTGATGCGAGGCATCACTATACACTGAAAATCCTCCTGATCCCTTAGAAATAGTCAACACAGGTGCCGCTGTCAATTTCTTCTTCAATTCTTGAAAATTGAACTCACACTGATCAGTCCATATGAACGGAGTCTCCTTGCGCGTGAGCTTAGTCAAAGGAGTGACAATCCTGGAAAATCCTTCCATAAATCTTCTATAATACCTTGCCAAACTAAGAAAGCTTCGTACTTCTGTAACTGTCCTTGGTCTTTCCCAATTAAGCAGAACCTCTACTTTATTTGGATCCACTGATACTCCTTCCTCTGAGACTATATGACTAAGGAAAGCTATCCGATCCAGCCAAAACTCACACTTACTAAGCTTTCCATATAATTGTTTGTCTCGGAGCATCTGAAGTACTAACCACAAATGCTGTGCATGTTCCTCATATGATTGAGAGTATACAGGGATATCATCAATAAAGACTATCACAAATTTATCTAGATAGTCTCTGAACACCTCGTTCATTAATCTCATAAAGGTTGCAAGGGAATTCGTCAATCCAAATGACATCACTAGAAATTCATAATGGCCATACCTTGTCCTGAAAGCCGTCTTCGGAATATCTTCTTCCTTAATCCTCAATTTGTGATAGACCGATCTCAAATCAATCTTAGAAAAAACTGAGGCCCCTCTCAACTGATCAAGTAGATCATCAATCTTGGGCAATGGGTATTTATTCTTCACCATGGCTTTATTCAATAATCGGTAGTCTACGCATAATCTAAGGCTACCATCCTTCTTCTTAACAAATAAAACTGGTGCTCCCCACGGTGAAACACTGGGTCTAATAAACCCTTGATCCAATAACTCATGTGGTTGTTTCTTCAATTCCTCAAGTTCCACTAATGCCATCCTGTATGGAGGTCTAGAGATCGACTGAGTATTTGGTACCAAATCAATGGTAAACTCCAGCTCTCTCTCTGGTGGTAAACCTGGTAACTCATATGGGAAAACATCTAAAAATTCACACACCACAGGTATATCCTCAATTCTCGGATGTTCCCGATCATCATCTGAGATAAATGTTTCATAACCTTCACATGAATGATTAAATTTAGTACTCTCAAAAGCAACACCAAGATTTCAAATTACTTATAAAAATTCTACACATTCATTTCCTCAATATTTCAAACGTACACTGTAAGGTTTAGGTAGGGAGAAAGTTATAATCTTAGTGTAGCAGTCTAAACTCACTCGATTGGTTGCCAGTCAATCCATTCCCAAAATTACATCAAACCCATGTATATTTAACATTATTAGATCTGCAAACATTAATCTGTCTCCCACCTTTATTTCACATTCTCTACAAATCAACTCGGTTCTCTTGGACTCACGCATAGGGGTATTTACATATAGTATATACTCTAAAGGTTCAAACTTCAAATTTAACCTACATGCAAAATGTTCAGAAATAAAAGAATGCGTTGACCCTAAATCAATCAATACATGAGCCTTATGATCACGGACAAAGAGTATACCTCTTATAGTTTTTACAGAAGTGTCTACTATCTCTTTGTCCAGAGTAAACACACGTCCCACTGTAACGGGCTTCTTCCTTTCTCTACAGCAGTGGCCCATCTCGAGGGATTCACCCTCTGAGGTTGCTGTCTAGTAGGCTTCGGAGCATGTGGTCTCTGAGGTTGAGGGCAATCTTTCACCATGTGACCCATGTCTTCACATCTAAAACATCCATGGATCAGCCCAGTACAACTTTCCTCATGCATTCAGCTATAATCTCTGCAAACCCTTATCTCAGGCTTGACATCTCGAGGGGTCTCTCTAATGATGGGATAAGCTTTGGGTCTCTCTAATCTACCCTTCTGTACCTCAATCCTTCCTCTTCTGAAGGAACCTCTCTGAACATCTGTTTGGGAAATCGTTGGCCTCTGCCCTTATCCCTATTCACCACTCTGAGCTCATTCTAGGATTGTACCATCTCGATTCCCCTCTCAATCTCTTGTGCTCGTCTCAGAGCATCTCCAAACTCAGTAATACATAGCCCTATCAATCGATCTCTGATGATGGGCTTCAATCCATACACAAATCTCTTTGTGTGGAGCTCTTCATTCTTGAAGGTCTCTGGATCATATCTCAATAGAGCGGTAAATTGGCTCTCATAATCATCCACAGACATATCACCCTGTACCAGATTCAAAAACTCTGCCTGCTTCCTTCTTTGAGCGGCTCGTGGTACATATTGGGCTCTAAATGCCGTATGAAACTCGTCCCAACTAATCATATCATGACTGGACATCATAATACCTTGGGTAGTACCCTACCAATCTCGAGCTCTCCCTTTCAACATATAGGTACCCATACTGACCCTCTCAGAATCGGTGCATCCCAAATAATCAAATATAATTCTCAACTCAGTCCGTCACTCCTCAGCCTCTGCAGGATCCTTTTTCCCTCTGAACGCGGGCAGATTCATTTTCAAGAAATCTTTCAGTCGGGCCATACTTCTGTCATCAGGCTGAGTGACGAGAGGTACTGGGTCCATCTGTACTAGGAGTATGGGAGGTCCTTGTGGTGGTGTAAGAGTAGTACCCGAGGCATTAACTCCAAAATGTTGCGCCAATAACGCTGCCATTTGCTCAAAACCTTGCCTCACATCGGTCTCAATCCGGTTAAATCAAGAGTTAGGACTTTCTGGTTGTGGGGCAAGTGGTGGAGGTAGCTCTGCCTGCCTACTCGAACGACCTCGTCGTCCACTCATTCTCAATCTCAATTCGTTTCCTACGTGTACACGTCAAACTTAATTGAAATCTCAATCCTCAAATTCAGTTCATGACCAGACTATTACAGACACTTGGGATGTATTCTATTTCACTTAATCGACACTGACAATATTAGACACCCTAAGCTCTGATACCAAGACAACTCTGTGATGCCCCTAAAGCACAAAAAAATAGGGTAAATTTAAACTTTTATTTACATCAATACACATTTGTGGGTGCATTCCTGTGCAGTGTCATGCATCGTCATATAAATAAGATATAAAACTTAAACCTGAGGATCTCATTACCAAGCATTCAGAAATCATATCATATCCATTTCTCGACTCAGTATTAATTAATCCTAATACATCCCATACATTATAGTACATTAAGTGTCTGTAAATATACATTAGTCTGGGTACATGAAATGTAAATTATACCTCTAATACAAATATATGGCTTGGAGCGCAAGTACTCCACTGGCCACTAATCCGTACGTCTCAGGAAATTCTCCTCACTTGAAAAAATCTGGAGGGAAGATAAAATACGGTGAGCTTCTAAATCGCTCAGTAAGAGGATAAGGGACTCGTTAATAAGAAAATGATTCGCACAGCATAATCATTTTGTTTTACATGATAAACTCAATAAACTCAGTGAAAAATGTAGCATGAATAGTTAAAACATCATCTCAAAGCTCATGTAAAAACATGATAATAAATGGCTCAATTTAAGGTTACAAGCATGTAGAAATCAAGATGCGATAATGGCTTTTCTCTTTAAAACATGATAAAAATCACTGCAATAGTAATGCACGTGGCACAGCCACTAAATAAAATCTACACATGGCATAACCACTAATTAAAATCCGTACGTGGCACAACCACCAAACACATATGGCATAACCACTGATTTAGATTCGCACGTGGTACAACCACCAAATACACGTGGCATAGCCAATGATTAGGATTCACATGTGGTAGGTAACTAATGCTACCAGAGTAGGGGTCATCTCACGTTACCAAAACGGAGGAATATCAGACTTACATGCTACTACAGTAATGCCCAGTGTGTATTCAAAATGACACACCTAAGTCTCAATCAATAGCCATTATCATAAAAATCGTTTTGCCTTCACGTAAAGCTCATAATGGTTTTCTCTCATAAAACTCATTTCAAACCGTTTTGTACTCAACACAAAACATGTTAAAACCAAGCTTCAACCGGTAAAATCACGCACACATTTCTCAAATCTCAGTACGCCTTAACGTAGGGCCCAAAACACTTTTCACATTTTAAACACAAAATGGTTATAAAACGTTTTCACATATAGTTTACAACTCATAAAAGTTGGGCCCCAACCGACTATAAAATCGTGTGCAATTCTCAATCACAACACATAAAACATGCTCATTTTCTCAATCGAAAATCATGCTACAATATTATCACAAAACACATACACAAATGAGTTTAGTTTTCCCTTACTTCTTTGCACCTCGTATAGTACAATCATTCCCCCGTATCACGGACTAGCCTCGCATTTCACTCTGAAACTCCCGAGCTGTCCGAACGATGTTAAAAACATTAATATCTCAACTCAATTGCATTATTGAGTACACATTTTCTCATATTCTCATTAACACTTCAAATTACTCAATTCTCATAACTCTATCATAATTCACATACTCATCCACTACACCTCACAATCCTACATTTCTCATACCATATCCTATGCTAAATTCACCACATTGTCTCAATTCCAATTTATAGCCATAATTCCCAAATTACCACAATTGCATAATAACATCTCTACTCCAACAAAATCATAGTTTCATCAATCCCTAATCATTTCCCAACTATTTCATCACAATGCCCATGCTCACAATCACCAAAGATTACTTCAAAATCAAAGATCGAGGTTTAGAAAATTGCCCAAAACTTGTGGAGTGCTTAACTCTTACCTCGATTCAATCCATCCTTTGATTTCTAAGTATGTTGTTCTCCTTTTGATGAGGAACAACTTTCCTTCTTGCCACAACCCTTGATTTGGACAAAAATGGGTATTTTGGAGGGGAGAGAATGCTAGGGTTAAAAAATGGCGATTTGGGAGAGAGAGAGATTGATTTCTAGGAAAATAAAGGGGTCTTTATATAGGTCGAGGGTAGGAGATCGATGTGACTCTTGATGAGATCGATCTGCATTTGAATTTGGGGACGATTTAGGGCAATTTTATGCCTAGGAGATCGATCTGTCGTGGGGTGAGATCGATCTCTTAATGGCTTTATGAGATCGATCTCTAGTTTACAGAATGCTTTATGAGATCGATCTACTCCTTGAGGAGATCGATCTTGTCCTTAACAAAAACATTTTGAGATCGATTCCTTCCTCATGAGATCGATCTCTTCATTATAAAATCATAAGGAGATCAATCCTCTTCCATTGGAGATCTATTTGCTCGCTTAAATTCCTCATTCCTTTTTATTTTTGACCTACCAGATCGATCCTCTCTTCTCCAAGATCGATCTGGCCCCATAGTTTCACACTTTAACATAAAATCTCATTTATAACTCATTCATCACTTAAAAGTTCATTCCATACCACCTCAAATATGAGTACATCATATTTAGTTCAATCAATTTCACTTCATGTTCTCATTACATAAGTTAAAATGTGTAAAATTCTCAGATCTCACACCCCGGGATCTTTTATATATATATATAAAAGATGAGAAAATATAAAAAAATAGTCGTTAATTTTGTGATAACCCGAAATTTTTCCACCTCGAAAATTATCTCAGAATTATGGGACAATATTCCAAAAAAAAAGTTGTCTGTATATATATATTAAATAAATATATATAATAATGTATTAAAATAATAATTATAAAATAAATATATATTTGGATATTTATGTATATAATATACTATAATAACATATTATATACATAAGATATTTATTATATAATGTATTATAATATATTAAAATATATAAAATATTATATATATTATGAAAAAAAAAGAAACGAAATGAAAACAGGGAAGGATCGGGACAAGGCCCGATCCCCTCCACTTTGTTTCTCTTATGTAAACAGAGGAGAAAAACATAAAAGAAACGAGAAGAGGAGAGGTTGAGAGATCGAGAGAGAATAGGAGAGCCATCGACCAGAGATAGAAGCGACGTCGGTAACCCAGGGAGGAAGGCAAAGACCATTGACGAAGCATGAAAGTGTAGATCGACGGAACAGAGAAGAGAAACAGAGGCAGAAAGGCGAAACACCCTGAACCGCCACCCTTTACATCGAACGAGCCTTGCCCTAACCAGCCATAGGTGTCACGACGTAGACCTGAGCTACTGGACGCGAAAACAGATGAAGCACCAACCGCCGAAGCTGAAAACGGAGAGATTGAAGTTGAATCGGTTCAGACCTGTTTAGTTGAAGAGAGTTGAGCTGAACCGGTACGAATCGGTTTAGCCAAAAAAAAGGGAGAAAAATTTCGATGATGCATCGAGTTAAGAATAAGCCGATAAGCGGTCGAAATTAACAGTTTTTATTTTTGGTAAATTGATTTGAATTTATATTTGACCAAAATTGATCTGATTTAAATATATAAATGTGTAGTACGACAATAGGCGATGAACGCGAGTTCGATCAATCCTCGATTTACGTGCCATCACGAATCTCAGATAAGTGAACCTCACTTGCTACGATTTATATAATTATACGAGTTAAAAATTAAATTGCATAAGTTACGAAATTAACCGGTATAAATTGCTTTATATTTTGAAATTAAAAATCGACTATCGTAAATGATTATGTGAACTATCCGCAGACGTACGTGGACCTTAGAATCAATTTACAATAGGAAATGAATCAATTAGAGTGACAATATAAATTGTTCTCTGCAATATAGGCTGGATAAAAAGCAAATGATACCTGGTCTTATTGCAAAAATTTCATACATTATCGGTATTTCAAATTAAGACCTATATGCTATCGAAAATGCGATTTTGAATTGTTTGGACATGTTTTCGAACCTCACAATGATTTCAGGACATTAAAATCATTGCACGATATTTTATGGGAGATTTAAAAGCTTGTATAGATTTTATATGTATAATCTCATTCGAATTGTTTGGACTAATTGAAGCATAAGACTTATTTAGCTTATGCTTAGTATTCTTGGATTTAAGCATAAATTACTTTTCATCTCGATTGTGATATGACTTGTGGAACTGAGATTTTCAAAGATTTATTGTTGTAGGCGTTCTGGTTAAGTTTTGCTCGATAAAGTATATGGAGACAACTGATAATTCTATATTTTTAGAATTATTTGTACTTAATTTCCTAATTAATTATTTAAATTCCCAATTTATTTTGTTAATTATCCCCTTTATTTAATTAAAATTTGCATGTTTACAGATAAATTAAATCCAGATGAATTTTGAATATTTTGGTAGAAAATGGATCGAAATTGAGCTAAAATCGAGATTGGACCACGCGGACAACACGAGCCTAGCACATCCAATTGGACAAAAAGACAGATAACATGAAAATATTATTTTTCAAGGAGCCAATGGTGTGAAGATAAGTGGCTAAACAATGCCAACTCATCTAGGATAAAAAAATATATAAATTACAATTGTACCCCTAAGTGTGTATATAAATAGAAAAAGATGGCAATTGAAAAGGGAGTAACCTAGGTTAGAATAGAGGTAAATTAGGGTAGAATAGTTTTAGGGTTTATTTTAGGATTTATTGTTTTTAACTTTTTTTTCTTTTTCCGATAGCCACCATTGTTCTAGCAAGCTTTAAGCATTTTTATTTTATCAGTTTTAAATTTTCTTTAATGAAGCAATTTCTTTTCGGTTATTAAGTGTTCTGCTACGTTCATTAGCTGCAATTTTTTCTTTTTTTTTCTTATTCAAATCAGTCTCTCTTTATAGTGCATCGGGTTGTTGAAGAAAGCTGGTGACAGCAACTAATTTCTTCTACTCTTTGTTGTGTTTTAAATCTCAGTTCGGTTGCCCATTTCGTTTTTATTTCGCTAGTTATTAACTGCACTATTCATCAATGTGAGTTTGCTATTGTTGTTGCTCGGAGAAACTTTATTTTCGGGTAGAGTCAGGGGTGTGACTGGTCACAGCAGTTAAACATCCCTTTCTTTGCTCAGCTGCATTCCTAACTGTTTGATCATCCATTTTCGTCGTTTCCAATTTCATTATGTTTATATTGTTTGCTGTAAATTTTTGAGTAACGTAATGTGATGGGAATCGTGGTTTGTGTTCTCGATTTTAGTCTTGATGATTCTTGCATTTTCATTTACTGTCTTAGTCCATTAGACATGCATTTCCCTTTAACACTGCTGTGGTTTAGATTAGTTTTCTTTTTTTTTTGTAGCTTCCATTGGTTGCCTCTGTTCAGCTCTGTTTTTCTACGTTTGTACTATTCATCTGTGTTTTGGTTTTTATTCTCTATCAATCATATTGTTTGCTGTCATTGCTGGAATGAGAGGAGCAAGTGGAGAAGTCTGGTTGTGCATGCTGCAAGGAGGCTTGTGATGGTGTTGCTTGGTTCTGCAGCTGACTGAAGCTCAAGCCAAGGTAGTATTGCAGAGTAGATGCACAGCAGATAGGAGCATGATGGGTTGAGCAGCTGCTGGGCGAGAGGACTGGGGAGCAGCAGACTTGTTGGACATTCTCTGGTTAACTCAGAATATAGCAACTGCGATACATTGGCGAGGTTGGAGCTGTGCACAGCTGAGGTGGAAAAGTGCAGTACTGGATTTGTCTATGGTACTGTGTTCATCTGGCGCCCAGCAGTAGTTTACAGAATTGCAGAGCAGCAAGTAATGGTGAATGATCCTGCTCGGGACAGTGTTACTGGAACTGTAGAAAAGGATTGAACCGTGAGTGAGCTGGGCACGCGTGGAACAATGCAGCGACAGTGATGAAGGACAATATACGATTTAGCAGAAGCCACAGACGAATGTTGATGCAGCACCTGGAGACAACTGACAGCAGTTGGAGCAGAGGCACAAAACCGAGAGAACAGCAGCCTTGAGCAGCACTTGCAGTAGCAGTACGAGGCTGGGAGCAGTTGCAAAACCAGAGTACCACCTGGACAGGTGCAGTAGCAGTATGAGGCTGGAGCAAAAGCCACGAACGAGAGCTGGCAGGTTGGGTTTGCACCTGATGAACAGGCAAAAGATGTACAAAGCTAGGACCTGGACAAACCGAGAGGATAACTAATGGAGCAGAAAGTGTAACAGTGCATTTCGGGACCACTTGTTTTGCAATTTGGTTAAGGCCACGCTTGGCCACTTCCTTTTTTACAATTTGATGTTTGCATTTTTCTTCATAGTTTAGTATTCCATGCAATTACGTAGCTTTATCTAAGTTTTGTTATTTTTTGTTTATTTATTACTTTCTAGCTTAGTTAGATATAATAGTTTAATTCTCTTAGTTTGTTGTTTTAAGTTTTAGTTTAATTTCATTAATAATTAATTGGTGCCTAGATTAGGATTTAAGAATTGGATTTTGCATTTAGAGTTAAATTAGAGGAGTATCATGTTTTGAATTTTTAATTTTTTCATTTAAAATTCCAAAATTTATTTTTCATGCATTAGTTAATTTTTATTGTTAAGTTAGTAATTAGTGATAATTAGGATTAATTTAGATTTAATATTTTAGACTTTTAGATTTGAAGTTAGTTTCTTAATTAATTTGCATTTTTATTAATTAGTTTAATTACATGCATTTTTATTTTAAGTTTGTTTAAATTATAGTTTAATTAATTTTATTGCTTTATTTTCATATTTGCATTTTATTTTAGTTGTGTTAATTCATTTTAACTGTTTTAATTTCTTTTGTAGGTATTTTCTTTAATTGCTTGGAGTTCGGTAGGGAAATCTTAGTTCAGTTTTATTTTCTTTATTTTTAATGTTTATTGTTTTCAGTATGTTTAATTAGCCTTAGTAGATCACCACTTAAATTTCATAATTTGCTAGAATATACTTAGGGTAAGATTAATCGGTACTTAATTAGGCTGATCAACTTCTCTGTGGGACGATAATTTCGGGACTCAAATCCCATTATTACTTGTACGACTCGTGCACTTGCGGACAATACCTTCAGGGCTTGTCAAGTTTTTGGCGCCATTGCCAAGGAGGTTTTAATTAGTCGTTAATTAATATCGGTGAAATTATGCTTAGGTGTAATTCTAGCTTGTAAATATTTAGGTTGTTAATATTTAGAAGTTTAATCTAGAGTAGTTAATTGAAAAAAAAACTTAAAAAAAAATTTCTAAGGACTTTTAGATGTTTGTATGCGTAGAGCCGGGAGTTACGATAGCTTTCCTCTAGATCCTAAAATTGAAAGAACCTTAGGAAAATTTGAAAGGACTCTAGGAAATTTATAGCTCCGTTGCAAAACATGATGACAGAAAATAGGGAAATTAGAACCGTTAGAGATTATGCAATGCCGACGATTGGAGGATATTATTCCGGCATTAGGCTACCAGCTGTCCCTGCAAATAACTTTGAAATTAAGCCGGCAATCCTCCAGATGATTCAGACTTCATTGCAGTTCAGTGGGCTCTCTCATGACGACCCACATGCTCACCTTGGGCAATTCCTGGACTTGTGCAACACGTTCAAACATAATGGGTTATCTGATGATGCACTTAGGCTTAGATTATTCCCCTTCTCGCTTAGGGATAGGGCGAGACACTGGTTAACCTCCCTGCCTACAGGATCCATTTTTACATGGGACGAGTTAGCCCATCAATTTCTATCTAAGTTTTTCCCTCCCTCTAATATGGCCCAACTCCGTAGTAACATATCTTCCTTTGCCCAATTTGATTTGAAAACTCTTTACGAAGCATGGGAACGATATGAGGAGCTTCTTAGGAAGTGCCCTCACCATGGCCTACCTTTGTGGCTGCAAGTCCAGACCTTCTACAACGGACTTACAAGCCAGAATAGGACCATTGTTGACGCTGCTGCGGGTGGAGCGCTAATGTGTAAAACAGATGAGGAAGCTTACGAGTTGTTAGAAAAGATGGCTGCTAACAACTATCTATGGTCCTCGGAGATGCAATTCCCTAAGAAGTCGACGGGTATTTATGAGCTCGACACGCTGTCTACCTTGATATCTCAAATCGCTAACCTTACGAAGAAGGTAGAGTCGCTTAGTACCCAACATAATCCTTTTACCAGTCCTAATCCGATTTATTCTGTCTAAAGTCTTTTTCTTTCCTGCGAGCTATGTAGTGGTACCCACTCTGTAGATAGGTGTCCGCTCAACTTAGAATCGATTCAGTATGTTGCCTCCTCTCAGACGCAACAGAACAACCCCTTTTCAAACACCTACAACCTAGGGTGGAGGAACCATCCTAACTTCTCCTGGAGCCAAAACCAAGGGCAAACTTTTAGTTCTAGACCTGTAGAACCCCCTAGTTTTCAAGCTCCACCGGTTCATGTACCACCATAGCAGCAATTTTCTTATCACCCGTTTCACCATCCCCATCCACCTTAATTTCAACATCATCCACCTCATCCACCACCACCACCACAACCTACGCAGCCACAACTTTACCACGCACCAGCAGCTGAGAAGAACCCCTCGCTTGAGGAAATGTTCACGACTATCCTGTAAAATCAAGCTGCCTCAATTAAGAACTTAGAGGTTCAGGTAGGATAAATAACTAATGCTCTTAACCAGCGTCCACAAGGGACCCTCCCCAGTAATACTGAAGTTAATCCTATTAGGCAAAGGAAGGGTAAAGAACATGTGAAATCCATCACCCTTAGGAGCGATAGAGAGCTAGATCACGAACCACAAGTTAAGTCCCAACCAGAACACCACATAGTTGATGAATCCTTAAGTTCTAGCGAAGCAGCTCAGAAAGAGCAAGAACATCAGGATCAGGCTGCAAAAGACTCCAAGCTAGGCACTTCTTCATCTATACATTCTTCTATTTCACAGCCTTCCTCATCCTCTGATGCTACACATGTTTCCACTACATCCTCTCCAGTTAAACCACCAATACCTTTTCCTCAGAGGTTCCAAAATAAAAAATCGGATCAACAATTCGTCAAATTTCTTGAGGTTTTTAAGAAGCTTCACATCAACATTCCTTTCGCAGATGCTTTAAAGCAAATGCCAAGTTATGTGAAATTTCTGAAGGATATCCTCTCTAGGAAAAGGAGATTGGAAGATTATGAGACGGTATCATTAACTGAGGAATGTAGTGCTATTATCCAGAGGAGATTACCCCCCAAGCTCAAAGATCCCAAGAGTTTTACCATACCTTGCACTATTGGAAATATGTTATTTGGTAGAGCCCTGTATGATGAGCCAGTATCAATCTGATACCTCTATCTATCTACCAAAAGTTAGGAATAGGGGATATCAAGCCTACCACAATGACCTTTCAACTAGTAGATTGATCCATTAAATATCCAAAGGGGGTCATTGAGGATGTGTTAGTAAAGGTGGATAAATTTGTTTTCCCTGCGGATTTTATTGTTGTAGACATGGAGGAAGACATGCAAGTCCCCATTATACTAGGCAGACATTTCCTAGCGACTAGTAGAACCTTAATTGATGTACAAAAAGGGGAGTTGACTATGAGAGTCCTAGATCAGGAAGTGAAATTTAATGTTTTCAAACCTTTAAAGTTCCCTGATGACTCTTAAAACTGTTTTAGGATGGAGGACATAAGGCTTGATCATATAATATCTGAGAGAAAGAAGGAAGTAGATAGAGCTCAGGAGGATTTAACTGTTAACATTTTGTCACCACTCTGGCTGATCGTCCTACTCTTCGCACTGCTGCTGAGTGTTGTGTTCCTTAGCTGCATTTGAAGTGGCTTAATTTTTCTTTTCACCTTGTATATAGTTCTTTTTCTTTTTCTTTTCTGTTGTTTTTTTCTTTGTTTATTTTACAGGTTTATTTTCTAGTTTTACGTTTTCAATAAAAGCTTCAGTTGTTCATCATCATCAGAAAGGGGAGTACTTTGTTCCTGAACTTCAATTCGTATATTATCTGCACACTGAGGACACTATGCACTTTAGGTTTCGGGGAGGGGAAATCACTTGAGTATTTTTCAAAAATTTGAGCAAAATTGAAAATTTTTCAAAATTTTTCGAAAATATAAGTTGAAATTGTTTGATTTTGGGATGATTTAGTACTTAACATGTAGTTTTCTCATATTCCGATGATAAGACCCCATGATTTAGTCTGACTTTGATTGAATGAGAAGCATGATTATAGGAAAAGCATGAAGTTGAGTTCTTGAATGGGTCTTGATTCTGATTATGATTTCCTCATTTTATGCACATGTCATGTCATGAATCTGTATATTTATTTAGAGAAAGCTTATGTGGACATAGGATTGCTTTCGTTCAGTTGATTTTGTGCATCATATTCTAGAATTTGTTTGATCTGATTTCGAGGCAAAATATTAGATCACATTTAATTTGGGAGATGATTTAGGCCATCTTTGGATCGTTTGAGCCTTTCTAGCCGACCCTGTACATATTTTACCCCTAGTCACCCATCTGGGCCAAATAAGACTTTCTCTGTAAATACACCTGCTTATAATTTTCCTTAGCTTAAATACTTTGTTCCTATCCCCTACCCCAAAAGCATGAAAGTCATTGGGATATATTTTGAGCTTTGTATATATGGGTATCTGGTGATAGTGAATGTTCAAAAAATAAGAATAAAAAAAATGAAAAGAAAATGAAAGAAAAAGAAAAAGAAAAAGAAGAAAGAAGAAAAATACAAAAATAGAAAAAAATGTTTAGTGAAATAAATAAGTTTGGGGGAATAAATTTGAGCTCTTACATTAAGATCCTGAAAGTAATGCATGTTAAGGGGTAATTAAACCTAAATCGACTTTATCATACCTTTACCCCAGCCTTACATTACAAGCTTAATGAAGTCCTATTGATCATTAGTTAAGTGTGACTACATTAGTGGAGAGAGAAGTGAAAAGCAAACTTATGGGAATGATCACATGTCATTGACTTTGTATTCACTGTGTTTGCATAATCTAATCCGGATAATGTACTGTGAAGTGACTTTGACATTTTTCACACATTCACAAGGAGTCCAATTTGGGTTAGGACTTATGATTGAATGATTATGAGTGTTGGACTTATAATTGTGATTCTTTGATTTCATAGTCTGTACTTTATCTTTGAGGATAATATTGGAGAAATTATTATGTTTTGTACTTGTCATTCCTACAATTATTTTGTTTTGTTTGAGGACAAGCAAAAGCTCAAGTTTAGGGGTGTGATAATTCTATATTTTTAGAAGTATTTGTGCTTAATTTCCTAATTAATTATTTAAATTCCTAATTTATTTTGTTAATTATCCCCTTTATTTAATTAAAATTCTCATGTTTGCAGATAAATTAAATCTGGATGAATTTTGAATATTTCGGTAGAAAATGGATCGAAATTGAGCTAAAATTGAGATTGAACCACGCGAACAACACGAGCCTAGCACATTCAATTGGACAAAAAGACAGATGACATGGAAATATTATTTTTCAAGGAGCCAATGGTGTGAAGACAAGTGGCCAAGCAATGCCAACTCATCTAGGATAAAAAAATATATATTACAATTGTACCCCTAAGTGTGTATATAAATAGAAAAAGATGGCAATTGAAAAGGGAGTAGCCTAGGTTAGAATAGAGGTAAATTAGGGTAGAATAGTTTTAGGGTTTATTTTAGGATTTATTGTTTTTAAGTTTTTTTTTTCTTTTTTCGATAGCCACCATTGTTCTAGCAAGCTTTAGGCATTTTTATTTTATCAGTTTTAAATTTTCTTTAATGAAGCAATTTCTTTTCGGTTATTAAGTGTTCTGCTACTGTTCATTAGCTGCAATTTTTTATTTTTTTTTCTTATTCAAATCAGTCTCTCTTTATAGTGCATCGGGTTGTTGAAGAAAGCTGGTGACAACAACTAATTTCTTCTACTCTTTGTTGTGTTTTAAATCTCAGTTCGGTTGCCCATTTCGTTTTTATTTCACTAATTATTAACTGCACTATTCATCACTGTGAGTTTGCTATTGTTGTTGCTCGGAGAAACTGTGTTTTCAGGTAGAGTCAGGGGCGTGACTGGTGACAGCAGTTAAACATCCCTTTCTTTGCTCAGCTGCGTTCCTAACTGTTTGATCATCCATTTTCGTCGTTTTCAATTTCATTATGTTTATATTGTTTGCTGTAAATTTTCGAGTGACGTGAGGTGATGGGAACCATGGTTTGTGCTCTCGATTTTAGTCTTGATGATTCTTGCATTTTCATTTACTGTCTTAGTCCATTAGACATGCATTTCCCTTTAACACTGCTGTGGTTTAGATTAGATTTCTTTTTTTTTGTAGCTTCCATTGGTTGCCTCTGTTCAGCTCTGTTTTTCTACGTTTGTACTGTTCATATGTGGTTTGGTTTTTATTCTCTATCAATCATATTGTTTGTTGTCATTGCTGGGATGAGAGGAGCAAGTGGAGAAGTCTGGTCGTGCATGTTGCAAGGAGGCTTGTGATGGTGTTGCTTGGTTCTGCAGCTGACTGAAGCTTAAACCAAGGTAGTATTGTGTAAGACCCGATTTTAACGTAAAAGCAAAAGGGAATGAATAGAAATTTTCATGTGCATTTAAAAATACAAAAGGATTGAAATGATATTCTTGAAAATGTGCAAGGGTAAAACGGTCAAAAGATCAAAATTCGGTATTAATCGGGACAAGAAAATTTAATTAAAAATATGAGATTGATAAATCTTGATCAATAACGAAGAAATAATTAAATTTCATATTAAATTGATCAAGATTTGAATTTATTGGAATAAATCAAAATTTTCGCATTGAAAAATAATCCCGAAAATAATCAAAAATTATACCGAAAAGGTAAAATCGGACTGAGAAATTCATTTACGGATTAAATGAATAAAATAGTATTTTTAAAGATATTTTTGGATTTCAATAATATTTTAATTGATTAAAATATTATTAAAAATAAAATAATAAAAATAAATTAAAAAAACTGAATTAAAAAAAAAAAGAAGGAGTAGAAATCGCGAAAACGCGATTTTTGGACATGCCGACGAGGCCGAGCCCCTTACCTTCACTGGACGGAGCAGCTGGCGGCGCACCCACCAGGTGAAGACAGCCAACGCCGCGGTGATCGACGGTGAAGAGAGAGGATCGACGAGAGAAAGAGAGAGGAAAAGAGAACCGAGAGGGAGAAAGGCTTTTCCCGGCCACCGGCACCGATTTGAGGTCAGCCACCACCAACCGAGCGTCCCCCAGGCACAGGCAGCTCGATTTGTGGTAGTACCGGTGGGTAAGACGACGGCCAGCGCCGGAAACGGATGGAGAAAAGAGAAGTTGCCGATAGCAGAAAGGAGAAGGGCCGAACCGGCCACTTCCGGTGGCCTTGAACGAAACCAACCACAAATCTGTGCATCGGACGGCCCAACAGAGCCACTGGTGGTGAAAACTGACGGAGAACCGACCGACAAGCCACTAAACCGGTCAAACCGGACTGAACCGATGGTCTGAACCGGGTTGAACCGGACCGGACTGGTTCAGCTAAAAAGAGAAGGAAAAAGGAAGAAAAAGGGAAAAAGAAAAAAAGGAAAAATTGGGGAAAATTCCAGTGATGCAATCGAGCTACGGGTAATTCATTAAGCGGTCGAATTGACCGATTTAAATTTCAGAATATTTAATTTGATTAATATCCGACTGAAAATTTACCCAAAAATTTATATTAAATTGTGTAGCTCGACAATTGATGTCAACCGAGAGCTCGAGACAACCTCGATTTGTGTACAATCATGGAATCTCGGGTAAGTAACCCTTATTTACGACAATTTGCATCGTTATACGTGTTGATGAATTACAGATTTAATTTTTGTATTAAATGAATTAAATTCTGAAATTAGAGATAAATTGTCGTAAATAATTCATTGAGATATCGAGAATTTAGAACGAGGTCCAATAAATACTGGTGGGCCCAATGAGCCCAATAGGCCTCGATAAAGTGTGGTAAACGGCCTTAAGGCCGATTAAGGCCCATTATGATGCAATCGGGCCCAATATGGGTAAACGGGCCCAATGATTTAAATTAAGCCCAGAAAATATGAAATACAATTAATTGTATTGTAATTTGACCTGATGAATATTTATCCGCAGTTCCAAAGATTGGATTTGGAGCAAATCGGACTGCGTGACAAGTCATCAGTGGAAAGATCAGACTGTACAGAAAAATGAGGTAAGGGAATTGTGTGAGTAGCTAGAGGTAGCTACGTGTATTTTAATAGCTTTTTCTGTACACTGAATATGTATGTATACATTGATATTGTATAATGATCCTAAAAATGGTTTGAATGATTTTAAGGATCGAAATAGGTGAAAAGACTATTTTACCCCTATTGAGGGAAGTTCACCTAAGGATGGCGAAAGCATGACATGCATGAAATGCATGATTTAAGGAAATTTTTGGTTTAAGGATTTATTGGTTTTTAAGCAAAATAAATCGATAGATTGGCCAGTAATTGCATGAATTTCACATGATAACACTACGTAAGTGTTGTTTATATTTAAATGGAAATTTCTTTGGAAAATAGGCCAACTATCAAGTTTATATGGAAACAGATAGTGCCGACACGTAGTTCGCACTATATCTTCATTTGTGAATATGCATAAATGTGCTGGAGCAGTTGCTCGCACTGACTTGTGTGACATCATATGCATGAAATGTGCTAGAGTGGTTGCTCACACTGATTTTTATTATTGTGAAATGCATGAGAAGTGCTGGAGCCTAGCTTGCACTCTGTTTTGACATGTTTTGATTTGTTTTGACGTGGTATGCATAAAATGGTGCTGGAGCGATTGCTCGCACTAGTTTTTATGATTTGACATGCATGAGAGATGCTGGAGCTTAGCTCGCATCCTGTTTTGATTTGATATTACATAAAGCCGTGCTGGAGTGTTACTCGCACGAGATTTGATTTAATTATGCATAAAGCCATGCTGGAGTGTAACTCGCACGAGATTTGATTTACTTGAGCATTCATTTGTGCTGGAGCATTGCTCGCACAAAGTTTTATATGGTTTTCATAATTCATTTGAATGTCGTACTGTAGTTTTTCTCGTACGAGGATTTTCATTGAGTTTTTATACATATCTGTACTAAAGCATGGCTCGTACGTAGATTTTACTTGAATTTATAATCAGTTTAAGTCATACTGGAGCGTTGCTCGTACGCAGATTTTACTGATTTTTATGAAACCGTGCTAGAGCTTCGCTCGCATGAGGTTTTTTGATATCATGAATATGCATGGAGCCGTACTTGAGCTTCGCTCGCACAGGGATTTACATTACATGCATATAGCCGTGTTGGAGCCTCCTGTAGACTGTGTGTCACAGTGAGATGATATGCTCACACGTGCATACTGGGACAGAGATGATATGGGTGGATAAGACCTATTGCAGGCACCCCTGATTGAGCTTGGGTTCACGGAGTACGTTGTACCGTGTATATCACGCAGAGTACGTTGTACCGTGGGGATTGTTGGATTAGAGTGGAATTAGCCACGAGGCAGCAAGCCTTGCCCTCGCAATCCTGGTGTTATGCTGTTCTGGCGGGTAGGACGACCCCCTCCCGTTTCAGGTGTGATACCCCGCACACTAGGTACCGTGTTGCCAGGGATCACTAGGATATGGCCATATTCCTCGATATTACTGATATAATCACCTACATGTCTCACATGATATAACTTATGGTCTGATAGACCAGGGTAGACCCGAAGGAGGGGTTAGGCTCTCGATTTTACGATTTGATGATTTTATGATCTTCTGATATGTGACCCTGAAAGAAAGGTGGTTTTATAACCAAAGTTTTATAATGAATTTTGAATAAATTGTTTTATGAGATGATTGACCCGGAAGGGTAGTTTATACTGTAATTTTAATGAATTGATTTAAATGTAGTAGTATGATGATGTTTTCCATGCTTTCATTTGAAATCCATGATTTGTCTTACATGACATGAAAGACTACATGCTCTTGATTTAATTCATGCTTATTATGATTTAATGATGTCACATAAAATGCTATGATGCATAAGTAGTATGATTTATATATGCACGAACAGTTTTATAAACTAAGTCATTGATGGTTGCATGACTTTGTGCTTGATGATTTTAATGAAAAGAAATGGATTTTAAGGGCATGACATTATGAGCATGTAGATAGTGGAGCTATCTACTTACTTGCATAATTGCCTTACTGAGCGTGTGGTTTGCTCACCCCCCTTATTTTTCCATCTTTTCAGAGCACTTGCAATAGTTATTGAGCGACTGAGGACTTGCATGCTTGGTATCTGCTGCTTCCCATCGAGAAATAGGTATACACATTTGTATAATTTTGTATCTAAATATGTAATGCACAGTACTGTAAATGGATATGATGTCGGGGATGTAGAGTTGTAAATACCAATGTGTAAGTGTTTAATCAAAGTCAAAAGATAGTAAACTCTGATATATGAATGTGATTATGGAAATGAAATGGTAAATAGTGTAAGGTGACTAACACCGAATCATAGCCCAACTGTGTTGTAGGATCGCTACGATGAGAGAAAGGTAAGAATTAAAATAATAAATGAAAAATAGAAAAATTTACTCTGATTTTAGCTAATTTGGGTCGTGACATATTGCAAAGTAGATGCACAGCAGATAGGAGCATGATGGGTTGAGCAGCTGCTGGGCGAGAGGACTGGGGAGCAGCAGACTTGTTGGACATTCTTTGGTTAACTCAGAATACAGCAACTGCGATACATTGGTGGGGTTGGAGCTGTGCACAGCTGAGGTGCAAAAGTGCAGTACTGAATTTGTCTATGGTACTATGTTCATCTGGCGTCCAGCAGTAGTTTACAAAAATGCAGAGCAGCAAGTAATGGTGAATGATCCTGCTTGGGACAGTGTTACTGGAACTGCAGAAAAGGATTGAACCGTGGGTGAGCTGGGCACGTGAGGAACAATGCAGCGACAGTGATGAAGGACAATATACGATTTAGTAGAAGCCACAGACGAATGTTGATGCAGCACCTGGAGACAACTGACAACAGTTGGAGCAGAGGCACAAAACCGAGAGAACAGCAGCCTTGAGCAGCACTTGCAGTAGCAGTACGAGGCTGGGAGCAGGAGCAAAACCAGAGTACCACCTGGACAGGTGCAGTAGCAGTATGAGGCTGGAGCAGAAGCCACGAACGAGAGCTGGCAGGTTGGGTTTGCACCTGATGAACAGGTAGAAGATGTACAAAGCTATCCCTTGGACAAATCGAGAGGATAACTAATGGAGCAGAAAGTGTAACAATGCATTTCGGGACCACTTGTTTTGCAATTTGGTTAAGGCCACGTTTGGCCACTTCCTTTTTTACAATTTGATGTTTGTATTTTTCTTCATAGTTTAGTATTCCATGCAATTACGTAGCTTTATCTAAGTTTTGTTATTTTTTGTTTATTTATTACTTTCTAGCTTAGTTAGATAGAATAGTTTAATTCTCTTAGTTTGTTGTTTTAAGTTTTAGTTTAATTTCATTAATAATTAATTGGTGCCTAGATTACGATTTAAGAATTGGATTTTGCATTTAGAGTTAAATTAGAGGAGTATCATGTTATGCATTTTTAATTTTTCATTTAAAATTCCAAAATTTATTTTTCATGCATTAGTTAATTTTTATTGTTAAGTTAGTAATTAGTGATAATTAGGATTAATTTAGATTTAATATTTTAGACTTTTAGATTTGTAGTTAGTTTCTTAATTAATTTGCATTTTTATTAAGTAGTTTAATTACATGCATTTTTATTTTAAGTTTGTTTAAATTTTAGTTTAATTAATTTTATTGCTTTATTTTCATATTTGCATTTTATTTTAGTTGCGTTAATTCATTTTAACTGTTTTAATTTCTTTTGTAGGTATTTTATTTAATTGCTCGGAGTTCAGTAAGCAAATCTTAGTTCAATTTATTTTCTTTATTTTTAATGTTTATTGTTTTGAGTGTGTTTAATTAGCCTTAGTAGATTACCACTTTAATTTCATAATTTGCTAGAATATACTTAGGGTAAGATTAATCGGTACTTAATTAGGCTGATCAACTTCTCTGTGGGACAATAATTCCGGGACTCAAATCCCATTATTACTTGTACGACTCGTGTACTTGTGGACAATACCTTTAGGGCGTGTCAACAACCTAAAGTTTACTACTCTTATATGGGCAGTCTGGCTGGTTCGACATTGTCGAGACAGGTTTCGATTTTGGTTAATCACTAGTACTGGAGACTTCTAGATCTATAAACATAGGTGACATCCTAGTCTCTGGGATAATGTCGGCTCATTGATAGTTACAATGAGAAAGTTTCGATCGTAAAATAATTGTGGACATCTTTTATATTTGTATAATCCAATTATCGAATCTTGTGAATAAGATATCGAACTATATGGTTTTAGAATTGTTTTCGAACATACGAATATGATACGAATTAATCCCTTTGATACGAGATAACATCAAACGAATTAAATCGAGTCCTAGGGCAAAGAATAACTGATGTTCAAGGATCTTAAAGGATATAAGTATGTGGAATAATTGACAATAAGATTATCTAAAAGGATATGTTCTTGTACGAACCTTATTCTAAATTAAAAATTGTATTTCATTACACATTATGATTTCATGGGATTTTTAAAAGCCCGCACGATTTTTGTACAATTTATAACTTTGATTAATTGGATCCAGCATGTATATGTGTGGTTTTTCGAGAGATGATTTTCGTAAGCTTTTGTACAAATAAACTGGAAGTGATTTCAATATGATAAGAATGTTTTGAGACTAAGACAATATAGCATATGAGTCAGGGTAAACCTGGGGGTCAATCTAAGGACCCAAGGGAATTCTAGCCAACGATTTAGGTACGGGTTAGACCTTGACAATGACATGTGTAATTCTATGTGACTGTCATGTCGCCTTCATGGCATTTCTGTTTCTGCCTATGTGGCACTTATATTGTAAATACAGTAAATTTTCATGTACTTGGTGTTGTCTATAAATAATAATGTAAGAAAGTAAGATTGATATGTGACTATGGGTGAATTAATTTAAGTATAAATATTAGACTGACCGTATTTCTATACTACATGGAAAATTTAATTAAGTGCATAGACATACATGTGTATATATCTATACAATATTTCATTTATTCCTCAATTATAATGAATAGATATATATATATATATATCTATATGTGTGTACAAGGTATACAAATATGCATTCGTGTATATATATATATATATATGTAGAAATAAATGTACACACACATGTATCTATATATATATATGTATATATGTATATACATATATAAGAGTATATATATACATATATATATATGTATATACACATGTACGGGATCGAGAGCCCCCACTGTTTAGCGTATATGTACACATAGAATCCGGATTAAAGGAGGAAGCAATATGTACAGGAGATAAAAAGAAGAAGAGAGTAGCTCAAGTTGGTAGTATTAATATAAAAGAAAAGTGAAGAAAATGTGGTGTGTACAGAGGAAACGTGAATAGGAGTTGTCCTATCTGCTCTTGTACACAATATATATATATACACACACTACATACCATGGTGATGGTCACGACAGGAGAAGAGAAATGAAGGCAAAAGAAGGACCCGAAATCCCATGACCCATTGCTGCTAACTACAGCAAAAGAAATGGAAGTGAAAAGAAATTTCCTTGGGACATGGGGAAGTCAGTAAGTGAAATGATACTGTGCCCATTTTCAGTACAAGTACAGTAGGTTGGAGTAAGAAACGAGACTGAGGATGGCCTGAAAATCTGAGGGCTACAATGTTTGGTAAGAAGAGTATGGGGCAAATTGACTATGACAATGGTTTATGGAATTTACTTATATATATATATATACAGATCGGTGCAAAAGACAGGAGATGAATAAGGAAAAGAGAGAGAGATACAGTGAAAGAAGTGGAAGAAGAAAACCAGAAAAGAGGAGAATGAGGGACGATGATGGTTTTCGGTATGGAGGCTGGTTGACTGAGGGGCATTGGTTGATGAAATATGTAAATATACATATATTAATATGTACATAGAAACAGAAGGGATGCATCCGAGACAGGAGTAAGGAGGGCCGGTTACAGAGGAGAGTTTTAGAGGGAAGAGGAGGCTGGAAACAGAGGAGTCCACCCGCTGGAAAAAAAAATAAAAAACCAAGTATGACGAGGAGGCTGGATGGAGAGGAAAACCAGGGATCATAGGAGGATGACGATGGCCGAATAGAGATGGAAGGAGGAGGAAACGACAGCAACTAAAATGGGCGAAGATGATGAGCAGTGATGGTGACCGTGGCCGAGAAAACAGAGGTGAACAGAGGAGTTGGGAAAGGAAGGTTGCTGGTAACTGGTGGCAGTAGGAGGACGTTGGAGCTAACGAAAGTTGTGACGCCCCGAAAGCGCGAAAAATAGGGCTAATTTAAAACTTTTTACTCATCAATTCACAATTAAGGGTGCATTCCTGTGCAGTGTCATACATCATCATAATTATCATGCCTCAGGATCTCATCATAATATAGTATATATTGTATCATATACATTACTCAATTCCAAGTTAATTAATCCTAATACATCCCGTACATCATTGTACAATAAGTGTCTGTAAATATAACTCTAGTCTGGGTACATGAATATTAGATATCTACCTCAATACACAAAATACGGCCTGGAGCTCAAGTCCTCCACTAGCCTCTAACCCGTACGCCGTAGGGAACTCACTTCACTTGAAGCGATCTGGGGGGAAGAGAAAACAGGGTGAGCTTCCAAATCGCTCAGTAAGGGGGGTAAGGGAACTCAGTTATATAAACCATATCACACATCACAAATATTTATTTGTTTATGAAGCTCATTTGAAATCGTAGCATGAAAGTTCTCAAAACATCAACATCTCATAACTCATAAATCATGTGAAAACATGAAGATAAAAAGGCTCAATATCGAGCACTCACAAGCATGTGTAAATATATGCGATAATGGCTGTTCTCAAAATACGTGATAAAAATCACCTCAGTAAATAGCACGTGATAAGGTCACAAAACACAACTCATGTGTAAAACGAGACTAGGCAATAAAACTCAATTAAAACTCGTCATGGCACTTCAAATATGTAATCTCCTCTGGATGCGCATCCCAGGCATCCTCGTATAGAGGGACCGTCGACAATATGGTCGTATGCATGGTATATTGGACTTATATGTTACCAGAACAAGGCCCGGCCTTACATGCTACCAGAGCAATACCTCGCCTCATGCACACTATCACGTGGTCCCTGGGTCGGTTCCCAGGCGGCCCACTCTCTCGGTCTTACATGCTACCAAAGCAAGGCCACCCAGCATTACCAAAACGGGGGTCATCTCACGTTACCAAAACGGAGGCATCTCTCGTTACCAAAATGGAGGAATATCGAACTTACATGCTACCAGAGCAAGGCCTCCCAACGCTACCAAAGCGGAGGAATAATCGGGCTTACATGTTACCAGAACAAGGCCTGTGGTCCCTGGGTCGGTTCCCAAGCGTCCCACTATATCGGTCTTACATGCTACCAGAGCAAGGCCCGATGTGTATTCAACATGACACGCCTAAGTCTCAATCATTAGCCATTATCTTTATAAAACGTTATGCCTTCACGTAGAACTCATAATGGTTTTCTCTCATAAAACTCATTTAAAACATTTGTGTACTCAACACAAAACATATTAAAACCGAGTTCCAACCGGCAAAACATGCACACATTTTCTCAAATCTCAATATCGCCTTAACGTAGAGCCCAATTTAATTTTCACGCAAACTCAAAGGTTTATAAAGCAATTTCACACTCAGCTTATAAACTCATAAAATAATGGGCTCCAACCGGCTATAAAAACCGTGTGCAATTATATCACAACACAACACCAAACATGCTTGCATTCTTAAATCATGGTTCATGCTACAATAATTCATCAAAACACATACACAAATGGTTTAGTTTTCCCTTACCTCTTTGCACCTCGTATAGTGCAATCGTTTCCCCCGTATCACGGACAAGCCTCGCATTCCACTCTGGAACTCCCGAGCTGTCCAAATGATGTTAAAACATCAATACTCATTATCACATTAACCTCAATTCTCAAAATCGAGCATAATTGCTCATAACACCTCAAATTTCTCAATTCTCATAACTCCATCACAAACCGTAATCTCGCTCCCAACACCTCAACATTCTATATTTCCTATGCCACAATATCTATGCTAATACACCACATTGTCTAAATCTCCATTTATAGCTCAAAATTCCTAAATTTACCAAAGTTGCTAAATATCATCATCACTCCAACTACATTGTAATTTCATCAATCCCTAATCATTTTTCAGCTATTTCAACACAATGCTAACAACT
This sequence comes from Firmiana major, assembly GCA_033439115.1. NCBI lineage: Eukaryota > Viridiplantae > Streptophyta > Magnoliopsida > Malvales > Malvaceae > Firmiana > Firmiana major. The sequence goes on from CM065905.1 coordinate 20,660,163, forward strand.
ATTATCACCAAAATCATCTCAAATATAAGGATCGAAGTTTAGAAATTACCCAAAACTTATGGAGAGCTTATCTCTTGCCTCTATTCGATCCGTCTTTCGATTTCCAAGTATGTTGTTCTCCTTTTGAAGAGGAACAACTTTCCTTCTTGCCACAACTTCTGATTTGGACGGAAATGGGTGCTTTGGATGAGTGAGAAAGCTAGGGCTCGGTGAAAATGGGGGTTGGAAGAGAGAGAAAGTGAAATTGCAGGAGAAAGCAGGGATTCCTTATATAGGCTGAGGGTAGGAGATCGATCTGGCTCTTGATGAGATCGATCTGCATTTGAATTTTTGGGACGATTTGGGGCAATTTATGCCTAGGAGATTGATTTGTCGAGGGGTGAGATCGATCTCTTTATGGCTTTATGAGATCGATCTGCGCCTTGGGGAGATCGATCTTCTCCCAAACAGAAACATTTGGAGATCGATCTCTTCCTCATGAGATCGATCTTCTCTCAAACAAAATCATAAGGAGATCGATCCTCTTCCATTGGAGATCGATCTGCTCCTTAAATTCCTCCTTCCTTGTCATTTTTAACTCACCAGATCGATCTCTCCTTCTCCCAGATCGATCTGTCCTCATAGCTTCATACTTATTTTTAAACACTTAACATATAAATCTCCAATTATCATTCCCACAATTCACTTAGCTCAATAAATTATACTTCAAGTTCATATTACATAATTAAAATATGTCTGAAATTCTCAGATCTCACAAAAGTGAAGGAAGAGGGATGAAGATTACGACAGAAGGAAAGTTAAAGGAAATAACGGCAGGAGGAGGACAATGATGAACGAAGCAGTGGACGGGTGAGTGACGCGAGGAAGAAGAAGAAAAAAGAAAAGGAAAAGAAAAAAAAGGAAAGAAGGAAAGAAAGAATTGGTGGGAGAAAGAAAAACAATTTAAAAAAAAAAGGAGAAACGCTTATTTATATATATATTATTGAGTATATATATAAATAAATAATAAAAATTAAGTTAGATCAGAGTACACAAAGAGTTGGGAAATTCGAGGGATAGACCATTCAAAAATATCGGTTTGAAATTTTGGAAATACTTACTCATAATTTTCGACGAAAATAACCCGAGTGGACTGGACCCGCCGACTCGCTACGTTGAGACAATCGAGGACTACGGACAGTCATCCAGGTAAGGAAAATTCTCGTTGCTACTAGATATAAATATGTGTAATTCCCGTATATTTGTAGATATAAAATTTTAGGCTGAATTTTGCAATACCAAAATTATCGAAAAATTTAGGTCAAATTTTATGACTCCAAAAATTAGAGATTTTAGCCTAGTTGAACAATCTAATTTTATCGATCGAATTTAAGTGGTTTGCATGGATTCTGATGTGTGGCATGAATTCTGTTTAAAATCGAAAATTCTAAATTTTAAATTTTCATATACTGTTTTCTGGGATTTTATCCGAGAATGGGATAGTTAGCTTTTTTTGAATTACTTTGTGAAACAAATTGAATTTATATGTGATTTGAGGAAAAATGATATGATTTTAAAGAAATACTGATGTGATATGCTTGGGCGTGTGCTGACTGTCTGTCGTATGGTCCGACTCGCATTGATTTTGAGATAAAGGCGTTGGTGAGATCATGCTGCACTGTTGATGTTACTATATAATGTTGTCACAACAGTCATTATTTGTGGGCCCAAGAGGAGTGGTCATGGCCGGCTGGGCTGATCCATTACATTGAGATTATGGTACACTGTTAATGTTACCGTGTAACGATGTCACAGTAGTCGTTGTTTGTCGGCCCACATGGGTGGCTATGGCCGGCTGGGCTGGTCTGTTACATCTGTGGTGAACTGTTTCTGATTTTGGTCTTTGGACATTCTGATGAGTGAGTTAATCGGGTAGTTGACAACTCCCACAACAATTGACATCCTGGCACACCTGATTAGTGATTGCTCGGAGTCACCGACATTGGCCAATAGTCATTTTTGATATCTGATATAGCATGTCTGCCTTGTCTCGTCTATTTGAATTTCTGAATTGATTGTGTGAACTGATTTGACTATATGGAACTGTGCTTTTCTACTGCATAAACACTGTGGGGGCCACCTCTTGAATCTTGCGGGACCAAAGTGCCACACAGTCGTCGCTTTAAAAGCTGTTTAAAGTTTTAGAAATGATATTGATTTTCAGTTCCATTTTTATGTTGAAATTGTCATGGGTTCTTCGACTTTGATTTTTCAGAATTAGCATTGCCTCTGTGATTAATTGAAAAATATTTTTTTGAAATTGTCTGCATGGACTATGATATCTGGAACTATCTATTTTTGATATTGAGAGTTTTGGGGATTTCTGAATTTACTACAGTAATTGTCTCTGTTTCTGAATTTGATTTTGACCTCTGTGAATTTGCCAAATTATTGGTATAATTATATGATAATTTTTTAGTTTTAGCAAAGATATATATATATATTTAGATAGTGTATTTATCTACCTGTTATGGGGTTTTTCTTACTGGGCATGTTGAGCTCACCCCTTACTTTCCTCCACAGAGTTGTGAGACCCCGTATAGGTTTAACCTTGTACATATGTAAATGAATTCATGAAGTATTGTAATGTACTAGTAATGTGAAGCATATGTGATGTAAAGTCCATAAGATTGATGTACACACTTGTGATAAGAGTTGTGATGTACGTACAAGTTGCATTAAGTATGAATATGAAGAAATGGACTTCAATATATGATGAATGTAAGTGGAATGAAAAATGAGTAGTGTGGTAAAATGGAAGGGAGATTTACATGAGTGTGCATTTCCATTTAGCTTATATTATACACCTTTGGTTATATAAGGATCACACACAAGTTTTAATGTGTATAAAGTATGAATGAAAGTCATTTTCAAGTCTCAAAGATGATTGGATGAGAAAATGACCATGGTAACAAATTAAGGATATTTTGAGTAAAGTTACTGTAGAAAACTGCAGTAAAACTTTGGAAATATGAATGACAGATCGATCTCATAAGATGAGAGATCGATCTGAAAGAGCAAAACTGATCTTATTTTGAGCTATGGAGCAGGACAGATCGATCTCCAATGGAGCCAGATCAATCTGCTAAGCATTCTGTAATGAGAAGATCGATTCTTAAGGCAAGCAGATCGATCTCCTTAACTCTCTATTTGAGACAGATCAATCTCAAGACTCGACAGATCGATCTCCTTAAGGGTTCTGTAAAGAGTAGATCAATCTCCTACAAGGGGCAGATTGATCTCCAAGAAGGAATTTGCCTGCAAATAGATCGATCTTATTATGGAAGAAGATCAATCTTGTAGTGGTTGCGTTTCGTAAAAGGGACTACCAAACCTTGCAGAAATCGATCTCTACAAGGGCCAGATCGATCTCATATCTCTGCATGTATAAAAAAGGGGCACGAGATTGGACTAAAAACTCAGATTTTCCCTTCCACCAAACCTCGCCTGCCATTTTCTCTCAAGACCCAAGCTTTCTCACTCTAAAGATCACTACATTCCAACCAATTTTGGAAGAAGCTCATGAAGGGAAAGTTGTTCCTTGAGGCAAGGAGAACAACATACCCAAAAATCTCACATTGGTGTGACCAAGAGAAGGAGTTGTGACTACCACAAGTTTGACTAAGTAAAGGGGTAAGCTCTTCAACCTTCAAGCTTCTAAATATGGTTTCTAGATATTTATGGGTTGAATGATATGTGAAATGTTGATAGGAATGATGAATGTAGTGATGGGTGAGTAATATTAAGAGAGATTTATAAAGAGGAAATACATAGAAAAGTGATGGAAAGCTTAAGAGATGGTAAAATGATATTTGTGGAAGAATGAAATGTGACTTAAGGGTTTGAGGAGTATGAATAGACAAATAAGTGAAATGTGTATGTCTAGAGGATGAAACAAAAAATAACTTGATGATTTATACGTGTAGCTCAGAATACGTGAAACACGATTAACCCGAATCGCGAACGGAGCAAACGTAACAGAGGAAATACGAGCCCGATTCGAGGTAAGGGACTGTGTGTTAGCGATAGAGGTATTTGTACGTATTTTACTACGATTTGAGTAGTTACGACGCTAGAAATAGTATGTTTAGCTATTGAGCTATGGAAATCTATGTGAAAGTACGAAAAGTATTAGATATACATATATATTGTGAAAATGGGATGTGGGAAGGAAAAACAGCTTGACATGCATGATTTTAATGATTTTACATTTTATGTATGATGTATTGATGTTTTCTCATCCATATACTGATTTTGAGATTGAGAAATGATAATAGGTAGGCTGGCTAATTTTACATGTTTAGCATGGGACGACATGCTACATAAATATACATGTTTTGAGTTTTTAAAAGAGAATAGCCACCTATCGGATTTGAGACGAGATTTGGTGTTGGAGCTCTAGCTCACACCATTTTAATGACTTTGACTATGCTGGAGTTTCACTCGCATACGTCTACATGTTTTGATAAACGGTGCTGGAGCGTGACTCGCACGTGGATTTATAATGATAATGTGCTGGAGTGTTAGCTCGCACATGTTTCTATGCTTTTGATGTGCCGTGTTAGAGTTTAACTCGCATGATGGTTTTGAGAAAAGTGCTGGAGCATTGCTCGCACCCGTTTTCACTGAGTTGAGGTAAACCTGAGGGTCTGGGACCTAAGGGGATGCCAGCCGACGGCCTTGGAACGGGCTGGGCTTTAACAATAAATTATACCACGCTGGAGCCTTGCGATGACTGTGTGTCACACTGATTGCTTGCTTGGTATATGAGACATGGTTCAGGATGAAAAGTCCATTAGAATTGGTAGATGGACTTAGGTCAACGATCGTATGTTGAACTGTGTGGTTGTTCGTTGGTATACTATGTACTGTGCTGGGTGCATGCGAGTACGAGTATCGCGTAGATGACACATAGTGTGTCGTATACCGTGAGTATATGAGGAGATGAGGTTGATTGAGATGAGCTGGAGGGTAGGACTGACCCCTCCCTCTTCAAGCGAAGTGATGCCCTGTGCACACCTGATCAGTGAGGCTTGGGATCATTGACTATGGTCATATGTCGTGGATATTAGATTGCTTAAAATTCCATTCTTGTCTCAAAGATACAAAAAAATTGAGAAATGATTTGAGAAATGCAAAGAGAGTTTGTGATTTGATAAATCTCTTGATTTGAATGCTCGTGTTATGATAGCACTGTTTATGACATGTTTTCAAATGGGAATATCGTATACATGTTTTCATGAAAATGCTTATATGAGAAATGAATGTTTGAGTGCATTTTCTAGTAATATTTTCATTTACATTGAAACATGATTTTGTTTATGCATGCATGGGCTATGTAGATAGTACAGTATTTACCTGTTAGCATCCATTTCCTTACTGAGTTGTGGTTTGCTCATCCTACTACTTTTCCCCCTCTAGATACTGAGAAGTAAGGCAGTGCGGTGGTCTCTAGATCTTTTTGTGTTGGACAGCTCCCACCAGTTGCAAAGGTATAAGATTTGTGTAGACATAAGTCTTTTATATCTAGTATAAGGTATCGCACAGTTACAAATCAAGAATGTAAATAGTGGTATGGGGGATGTTTTGTAAAGATATTATTATACAATTAATCTTGTATATTTACACACACCTGGGAGTGTGAATTTAAGTTTAAATATTTTCTCTATAAATGAATGAAATTTTAGTAATTGCATCGTCTCTCAGCCCAACCGTAGTAGCATAAGTATGGATAAAGGGCACCCGGAAGTGGGGTGCGACAAGAGTCCATCGGTAAATTGGACCGCTTCCATTAGTAAGGCATTCCACACAGTTATGATTCCGTGAAACATATTTCTACATCGAAGTTATACCCAGGTTTAAACAATTCTTTTATATCTAAAATTTTTATAAGTACAGTAATGCATACAAGATGTGTCTGGAGAATGTGAATATATATTTTGTTTTAAATTTATTACTAAGAAAGAAAATTAATCAGACCGAGTATTATTCTAATCTAATATCGACTTGTAGCCCAACCAAATTGTGTGGAAATTTGACTCGTTACATATATGTCTGCCTATGTGGCGTTATATGTGATATATGTCAGCCTTTGTGGCGTTATATGTGATGTTGTACGACTCTGGCCTAGTTAAAAGCTCCCATGGCCATGGGTATTCCGTTCCCTCTTCGAAGGATGCCCTTTTTTGAGGATTAAGTGAATAAGTGATTACCCACATGACAGTAATAGTGATATGCCTAGTCTTCATGGTTTAGTATATGAATAATTTGAATTACGAAAGTAAGCTTTATTAAAGTAAGTAAGTATGTATGTATGAATGTTTTATTTCAAAGTAAGTAAGTAAATGTGGTTTTGCTACAATAACCAAGTTATGTGATTTGAATAAAGTAAGTATGAAAAGTTTTGACAGCATGTAAATCATGACTTTCAATATGTTTTCCTGATCACGGGTTACAATAATAAGTATATGGAATGTGTTTTGAATTTCAGAACATGCTTTGAAAAGTGTGTTGAAAAGTGAAACATATTTTGAAATGTGAACAATGCTTTGAAGTATGAAATACATTTTCGAAATTGTTTTATGAACAGGAACATGGTTCACAAAACTTATCCTAACAATAGGAAATAAATCTGTTGTTGCCTCAGCTAACAGGAAGATAATAATAGTCAATAGTGTCCCTGCTAACGGGTTAGAATAGTTAGCAAAAGATAATGTAAAATATGTTCCGAATTATGGAATATGTTTTGGAATAAGAACTAAGTTCCTAAATGCAAAGAGAGTTTAGAATATGAAATATGTTTCGAATATAAAGATTATATTTCAAATGTGAAAATGTTTTGGATGTAAGACCAATTTCAAATAAGGAAAACGTTTCGATACAGATGATGTTAAAAATAAGACAAGTTTTGAAGTGTTATAAGTTTTGAATACAGGTTATATTTTAAATAAGAGATGTTTTCGATATATGAATATTTTCGATAAATGATATGATTCAGGTTAAGTTATATAATTTAGAAAATAGTTGTGTCTGAAGGATGGATATGAATTGTAATAAACTTTAGTTTTTTGCTTTCGACTATAATTCGAATTTTGAACCTCTATGGCTATATTTAGTTCGGGTGGTCAAGTTTTATAGCCAATTAAGGAATTTCAAAATACCTCTTTGTCTGAAAAACTTAGCAGCGTCTAGATAGCAGACTAGCCCCTAAACCCAGAGAAGTATGACTTTCGATAAGTTTCGATTGTAAAGTATGTTTTGGAACAAGATATGTTTTGAAATGTGATAAGTTTCAGATAGTGATTCGGATAAGTGGTAATAAAGAATGGTTGAATGGATGTGTATTAGACATGTATTAGAAATCTAGTAACATGTAAGTTATTACCTCTGTACTTGTGTGGTTTATTTACTGAGCTTCCCTAAAGCTCATCCCCTTCTTCTTTTCATCACAGGTTCAGACTAGAGTTGCATTGGTAGCGATATTAGTATCAGCTTCGAAGTAAACGCTTCGAGATCTCACAGCTCACATCGGTACAGTTATTTTTACTATGTAATTGTACTTTTTCACACAGTTACTTTTCAGTGCATGTGTCAGGATGTGTATTAAATTAAGAATTTATTAGAAAAATTAATAAGAAGTTAGTTTAGGACCTTAGGTTCATAACCTTAAACCAGGGTAGATAATTTGATCTAGAAATATTTTAAGACTATACTTGTCACGACCCAATACTACCAAAATCAGTACAAATTTTTCGCTTTTGGAAAATCTTTCTTACTTCCTCGTGACAAATCCCTCTAAACAGGTCGGGCTGTGAATCAATATCGATATACCCTTTTTAACCATTAAAATATCACACGGACATATATATATAATTAAATCAATCATATTATAATAGAGTGGTCGGTATGTTTATACATCACATGATTCTATATTTACATCCCCAAATATTCTTTCATATACAATACTGTGATGTAAGCATACTAATATAAATTTTGGTACGTGGTGTATACCTGACAGTCGATGGGAAACACAAAAAATCAGCTATGCCGTCTACTCTCTACACCCGCTATCTCTATGGTGGAAACACTGAAAGTGGGTGGAAAATGAAATGGTGAGCTCCACATGCTCAGTAAGGCAATAATACAAACAGGTAGATAGCTATACTATCTGCATGCTGATAAGAAATCAGGATATATGTGAGCATGAGGTAAAATAAATGTTATGCCATATATATAATATCATCAGTTCTAAAACAGGAAATCGGCATATTAAAACATGAAATAATTCTAAAACATCTCATGCTCAAATAGATCGATACGTTTTAAAATACCCCATCTGGGTCAAAATATGATATACTCACGAAATCAAAATCCATTTCAATGAAATTCTTTATTTTCAAATCTCCGTTATAAAATCACCCTTCTCACAGGGTTACAAATCAATGAAAGTTTCATAAAATCCCTCCATGGGAACAATCAAAACTCAATTGAAATCATAAGAAAATCGGGCCTGACCCCTCCCTCGGGTCTACCCTGGTCTATCAAGACCAATAGTTATATCATGTGAGACATGTAGGTGACTATATTGGTAATATCCAGGACTATGGCCATAACCTCGTGATCACTGGCATACGGATCCTAGTGTACGGGGTGTCACACTTGAAACGGGAGGTGGGTCGATCCTACCCGCCAGAACAGCATAATTTCAGGATTGCGAGGGCAAGACTTGCTGTCTCATGGCTAATGCCACTCTACTCCAACAATCCCCATGGTACAGCGTGCTCCGCGTGACATACACGGTACAACGTACTCCGTGAACCTAAGCTAAATCAGGGGTGCCTATAATAGGTCTTATCCACCCATGTCAAGAATGTCTCAGTATGCACGTGTGAGCATATCATCTCACTGTAGCACACAGTCTACAGGAGGCTCCAACACGACTATATGCATGTCATATAAATCCCTGTGCGAGCGAAGCTCTAGCACGGCTCCATGCATATTCATGATATCTAAAAACCTCGTGCGAGCGAAGTTCTAGCACGGTTTTAGAGAAATCAATGAAATCTGCGTATGAGCAGCGCTCCAGTACGACTTAAACTGATTATAAATTCAATTCAAATCCACGTACGAGCATTGCTCTAGTACGGATATGTATAAAACTCAATGAAAACCTCGTACGAGAAAAACTCCAATACGGTAGTCATATGAAATAAATCTGTAAAATAGTGCAAGCAAGGCTCTAGCACTCTGTGTATGAGTTAAAATATAAAATCCAGTGCGAGCAGTACTCAGGCACGGTTAAAACTCATATAACACTGATAAGTGGCTCAATTTTATCAAAACATGTTAAATAAATATCAATTGGCACCTATCCTGTGCCTTTTCACTTAAAACATGAAAATAATAGCCAACCTATCCATAAATTGCTTGAATTAAAGCAATATCATCATGAAAACATTAAAATCATGAAATTCATGCAATTTCATAGCCTTACTACCCTTTTTGAAATTTTCCTAACTGGGGAGAAATAGTCATTTGTCACTATTTCCATATTTTTCTGCAAATATTATTATTCTGTTTTCGTTTAGCCTAATGAATTTAACGTAATGTAAATTCCCTCGAAACTACGTACAGCTACCACTAAGTGCTCATAAAATTCCCTTACCTGGAATCACGCACGAGCTTATCCCGACTCGGTGGTACCAAGTCTCTTAGTCCAATTCGCTCATCTACGGAGCTGCATATAATCACATATGGGTTCAGTTCAAATATACTGATCAGTATTTCACTCTTACTGATCGAATCTAAAGCTCTGAGCCCATTTTACTCTATTGGGTCCGATTGCACTTTAATGGGCCTGGACCCTTTTTTCAGCCTGTTTTCACTTTTAAAATCCCTTCTTCGGGTTTACTGGGCTCATTTGATTTATCAATAATCATCGGGCTTCATTCCAAACTCATTGGATAGCCTAGATACTATTTACGATAATTACTTTGAAATTTCGAATAAAATTCCTTTTATGCAGAATTAATCCGTAAAATCCGTAAAATAATCTTAACTCTGCATTTAAGGACTCATATTATCGTAATTAAAATGTACTTACCCAATATGGTGCGGGGTAAAAAAATCGGAGGTAAATCAGCTCTCGTTCGGGCTCTGCAGTAACACTGCACAATTATATAAATCTGGGTCATTTTCCACGAAAATAATATTAAATTGAATTTTCGGGATTTATCCGCAGGTCAATCCCGACCCTCGGTCACTTACCTAAATTTTGAGTCGTCCTCGGGTAATTTTCTTTCTTCCTTTTTTCCCTTTTCTCTTTCTTTTCTTTTTCCTTTTCTTTTTCTTTTCTTTTTCTTTTCCTTTTTTTCTTCCTTATCGGCTACGGTGCTGTTTTGGCCCATTTGCTGTCGCTGGCAATCCCGGTCGTCTCACCGGCTGCCAGTGGGCTCAAAAGAACCACCTCGACCAGGGGATCGTTCGGTTGGGTCGAATTGGAACTGGGGCACCGCCGTTCGTCGGAACCGACGCGATTTCTCCCTCAACTTTCCATCCTTTGATTCGCCAAAAATATAGGACGTCGACGCGCATTACCGGTACCGTTGGAACCGCCGGACTTCACTCTTCCTTTTTCGATCGGTAGCTGGGCTCGTCGGCCGTCGGTGGGTCGTCGGGCTCCTCGGGTTTGTTGTCGGGTTTTTTGGGTTCGGTTTTTTATTTCCTACGTTTCTCTCTCCTCGATAATTTTTCAGATTTTTGATTTTCTGTTTTTTTATTTTTTTTATTAATTTATTTATTATTAATTTAATACATTAAAATATATTAAAAATACCCAAATATCTCTAAAAATATTTTAAAAATTATTATTTAATTCATTTAATCAATAAATGAATTTATCATTCTTTTTTCGTCCTTCCGGTATATTTTTTGATTATTTTCGGGATAATTCTTCGAATTAAAAATCCCGATTAATTCTGAATTAATTTCGATTAATTCTCATAAATTAATATCTAGATCAATCGAACTCGAATTTAAATATTTTCCTTGGTATTGATCCAGATTTCGCAAATTCCATATTTTAATGCAAATTACTTATCGACTTTATACCGAATTTTGGTTCTTTTGACCATTTTACCCTTGCACGTGTTCGAGACTAAATTGAATCGACATTCTTTCATAAACCACCATATTTTTCCTATTTTCAATTTCTTATTTTCAGTCAACTCGATTAAATTACTTATTCGATTTTACGTACATTATTTCGTTTCATCCACATTTATCAAATCCGAATCAACCATCTTATGAATCCATTAACATATAATATTGTCATACAATATGGAAATCATAAGGACTATCATACAAAGATGCAGATCTCATAGTACTCACATGACAAACAAGTATGGAAAGAAAAATGAAATTTTAGCCCAGATTTTTACACTTCCGTAAGAAATATACTCTCAACCTTCTTTTTACACTTCTTTTTCTAAATTGGACTGAAATTTTACAGTTTCGAGTCGTTGCAAATCTCTTTAGGGTTAATAATCAAATATACTCTCAACCTTCTGTAAAAAAAAAAGAAAAAGAAAAAGAAATAAACCCTCAACCTTTAATTTTACTGTATAAACCTCTAACGTTTTAAAATAATGTAATTAAATCAAAACCAGTTATAAATTTTTACTGTAAAATAGTAAGGTTGATGGCTTATAAGATCTTAATCTATTATTTATTTTACTTAATTGCATTATTTTGAAAGGTTAAAAACTTATTTTATAGTAGAATAAAAGTTTATGGTTTTTTACAATAAGATTACAGATTAAAGGCTTATATCCATTTTGTGTAGAAGGTTGAGAGTATATTTGGCTATTAAGCCATCTTTTTACAACTTTTTATATTGATCCCATTAAAAAAGTTACTTGTTGGTCTCAAATTTCTAGATTGGACTTATTTTTATTTTTGGCGAAAGAGTCAAAAAAGTTTTCGAAAAAAATGGTATTAGTAATTGAACCCCTAATATTTTTTTTTGTAATCAATTGAGCCCTTAAATTTTAATTTGTACTCAATTAAACCTTCTCCATAATGAAAATTATTATGTTTTTGGCCACGTGTAATAGAAATCATGTATGGATGTAAACAATTTTCGTTTATGGAAAAGCTCAATTGAGTGAAAATTGAAATGTAAGTGCTCAACTGATTGCGAAAAAATGTTAGTGGCTTAATTGCTAAAATCATTTTCTTCAAAAGCTTTTTTTACCCTTTTACCTCTTATTTTTGTATTAAAATTTTCATCACTTAAGACGTTAAATATTAGCTGGCATTAAATATTCAAATGTATGGCACTATGTATTTAAATGAAGTAAATAGCAAGAATAATCCTCAAGTTTCAACAATATTTCATATTGGTTTCTAAACTGTGAAAATTCACTTATTGACCACAAACATCTAAACTTAATATGTTTTCAATTTATTGCAAGGATTTTTAAACACATGGTGTCAAATAAAAAAAATTATGTGTAAATTTGGTTAAATTTTAATTTTAAATACAACTTATTTCTTGTAATATAAGACATAATAGTATCAAAGTATATTTATAAACACCACAAATTTTCCACGTATTGGGTTATTGCAATAAATAATAATTTAAACAATTAAGATTAAAATATGTGGTTGCGGAGGATAATTAGATTTGTAATTTTGGACATGAAGACTTGGAGGAAATAATCAAATAAACCATGTTATACTAAGAGTAAATAACTATGCTAATGTGCATGAAACACATGTAAATCTATGTATAAATAAATATATATATATATATATATAAATGAATGTATACATGTTTCCGCATAGCGAAAGATTCCATATAAAAAAATGCATATGAGGAAATATGTATATATATATATATACATATACATATATACGTATACGTGCATGCTTATAAAAATACATGCATGGCCGAAAGCTTCATTAGAGATATACACAAGCATATGCTGCTATTGTAAGACCCGATTGTTATCATATTTCCTTATGATTCACACATTTTATGGAGATGGTTAAATGTTAATGGAATCATAAGACGGATTATTTGATCATATAAATATGAATGAAGTAGTCGAACGTACGTTAAATCCGAAAACGGACAATTAAGAAATTTCAAATTTAATTTGTGAGATTTCAATTGTCCGAACAGAGATACAAATTGTAAATGAGAAATTATAGTGGGTCCAAGAAGGAAAGTCGGCCTAAATTGCTCCCAAACGTGTAGAAGGGTAAAACGATCAAAAGATCGAAATTCGGTGTAAATTCGGTATAAATTCGGTAAGAAAGTTTTAATCAAAAATAGGGTTTTAGGACATCTTGATAAATGAAGGAGAAAATATTGAATTTCGAGTCCAATTGATCAAGATATAAATTTATTTGAATTAATCAGAATTTTTACTCGGGACCATGTCCCGAAAATACGGAGAGAATACACCGAAAAAGGGTTAAAATAAAATAAATAAATAAATTAATTAATTTAAATAAAATATAATTTTTGTTGATATTTTAGGATTTTATAGTATTTTAATGATTATAATAATAATAAATAAGTTATAAATATAATAATAAAATAATTAAAAAAGAGGGAAATCTGGTGAAATAGAAAACGAAGAATCGAGAGGGTGATCGAAGCCCGACGAGCCATCGGCGACCGACGAGCCCAGACGAGGGCCGGAGAAGATAGAGGACATCTCGACGAACTCAACGGCACCGACGACGCGCTGTATAGACATCGGAATCCGACGAACTTAGGAGGAGAAGCTGACGGGAAAAAGGAGTTTGATCCTGGCAATCCACGGCAGCTGGGCTTGATTGGTGGGCACCGACGTGACCAGGAGGAGGAGCCGATCATTTTGAGACCGATAGTGGCTGACGAAACGATCGGAACTACCGGAGACGATAAGGAACCCGAAACGACACCATTTGGCCGAGAGGAAAAGGAAGGAAAAAGAGAAGGAAAGGAAAAGTAAAGAAAAGAAAAGAAAGAAAAGGGAAAAAGGAAAGAAAAATTACTGGGGATGACTTGAGATTTGGGTAAGTTGATCGAGGGTCGAGATTGACCTACGGGTAAATTCTGGAAATTTATTTAATATTTTATTTAATAGAAAATAACCCGGATTAACCTAATTGTGCAGTTCTACGACAAAGCCCGAACGAGAGCCGATTGAGCTCCAATTTTTGTACCCCGCATAATATTGGGTAAGTACACTCTAAATACGATAATTTGAGTCTTTAATGCAGAGTTAAGATTATTTTACGGAGTTTACGGATTAATTCTGCATAAAATGCATTATATTCAAAATTTTAAAGTAATTATCGTAAATAGTATACGAGCTATCCGAGAGTTTAGAACGAGGCCCAATAAATACTGATGGGCCCAATGAGCCCAATAGACCTCGATAATGTGAATAGTAAGTGGAAAACAGGCTTAAGGCCGATTAAGGCCGATTAAAGTGCAAACGGGCCCAATAGGGGTAAATGGGTCCAATGATTTAAATTAAGCCCAGTAAAAGTGAAATATGAATTAATATGTTTGGATTTAACCCAATAAATGATTATCTACAGCTCCGGAGAACATATTGGGAGCTAAACGGATTGGGTGATCGGTAGCATTGAGAAAAGCCAGACTGTACAGAAAAATGAGGTAAGGGAATTTTATGGACTGCTAGAGGTAGCTTTATGCAATTTCAACTTCACTTGCAGTCTCTTAAATTGTTTGAAGGGTCTAGATTTAAATTAAGAATTTTAGTACCCGGATAGGCAAATGACCAAAATACCCTTGTGAAGGGTAAAATTTCTAAGATTAGGAAAAGTTACGAGAAGCAAGAACAAAGGTTTCTTTCTTGTTTTTGAGGTGGTTTGACACATGCATGGGTAAGCTAGCTAACTTTTAAATAAAATGCGTAACATTCATAACCTTAATCAATGTTGATTTCCTTTGAAATTGATTTGAGAAATGTAGCCGCGTACGCGATTTTATAGAAATGTGATGTGCTAGAGCTCAGCTCGTACGAGTTTTGATTTGTGTGATGTATGCATTAGTGCTGGAGCTAGAGGTCGCACTAGAGTTTTACATGCATTGGTGCTGGAGTCTAACTCGCACTAGATTTTCATATGATATTCGTGACAGGGTGCTAGAGTCTAATTCGCACCTAATTTTCACTTGAATTGTTATGACAGAGTGTTGGAGCCTAGCTCGCACTAGTTTTACATGATTTTGACAGAGTGCTGGAGCTTAGCTCGCACTAATCTTATGAGATTTTATGAAACGCGTGCAGGAGCTTGGCTCGCACGAGATTTTCCTTGATTTTATGAGAGTGCTGGAGCATCGCTCGCACTAGTTTTATGAGAACATGCGATGAGCCGTGCTTGGAGCGTTAGGTAGACTATGTGTCACACCGATTAAATAGGCTCGTATGTGCATTTTGAGACAGGGCATGAGTATGGATATGAGATATGGGTCCACCGAGTACGTTGTACCGTGCAAGTAGCATGGAGTACGTTGTACCGTGCTGAGATTGATTATGTGGCATCTTCGGATGCGTCGCATCTTCGGATGCGTCACATCTTCGGATGCGTCGCATCTTCAGATGCGAGTGGCATCTTCGGATACGAGTGATCAGGCAGGGCCGACGGGATGGACTGATCCACCTCCTAGGGCGGTCCTCGATCGTGGTGAGACCCTGCACACTAGGATCCATGTAGCATTGGGATCACGATGACATATGGCTATAGTCCTAGTTATTTGCCCGAGATATATATATATATATCTATTGCCTAGTCTCGCATGTTGATGTTTTTGAGAAACACGTTTTGTGGATTTTTGTGTGAGTCTGGATCACCCGAGGGAGGGGTTGGATACTGACTGAGATACGATTTTGATGAGAATGAAACTGGGTTTTAAACTGAATTTGCATGATGTTATTTCCATGTTATTTGTTGTGATAATATATTTTGAAATGACAAAACAAGTAAATTCAATAATATAAAGTTGATATAAAAACATGTTTAGAGGTTATCAATACCAAAACTTGAGTTTCTATAGATGAGAGATCGATCTGGGTTATGAGAGATCGATCTCCTGGGTTTTCTAGGATGAGAGATCGATCTCATATAGATAAGAGATCGATCTGCTATGCTTTGAACTTGTACAAAGGTATTAAGGAAGATTGAGATCGATCTATAAGGGTTATGAGATCGATCTGCCTAAAACTAGAGTTGAGGAGATCGATCTGATCTAGGATGAGATCGATCTCCCCTAAAGTAAAGACAGTAGATCGATCTGTAAGATCGATCTACACTCAAACAAAGAGCTCAAGAGATCTAGTATAGGAAGAGATCGATCTCCTCAAAGTCAGAGAGCTAAGGAGATCGATCTGGGTTAATGAGAGATCGATCTCCCCACTACGAGAATACATAACAGATCGATCTCTAGATCGATCTTGCCTCAAACAGAGAGACTGGAAGATCGATCTGCCTATTCGACAGATCGATCTCCCCTAACATGTTCAAATTGTAAGATCGAT
This sequence comes from Firmiana major, assembly GCA_033439115.1. Lineage (NCBI taxonomy): Eukaryota > Viridiplantae > Streptophyta > Magnoliopsida > Malvales > Malvaceae > Firmiana > Firmiana major. Next base: position 20,676,764 of record CM065905.1, read on the forward strand.
CTGCTCATATATGAGATCGATCTCCTTGTGTTATTTTGCTTTGATCTTGCAGGATTTATAACTAAGAGATCGATCTGGCCAAGATGGCAGATCGATCTGGCATTCTACTGGAGGTACCCAATGGCTAGTTCTGCAAAAATCTCAACCGAAAAAACAACATTTAATGCTCCAACTACCAATCCTTCAGTATTTAACCAAGCATTGAAGACAATGAGAAGTGAGACACTATTGTTACACATTTCTTACATTCTCAAGAGTTTAATACTTTCATTCCTTGTGTCTTCATTCCTCATTTATTGAGTTTATTGTATAAGCTTAAGTGCAAAAGCTGTAATTGTCCTACCCACATTAAAAGCTTGATTTTGTATTCATCCTTACCTTAAGAGAGAAGAGGATTGTTCCTCAGTGAGATAAAAATTGTAAAAGGGTGAATACATCTTTGTATTGCAAAGGGTAGAGAGGTTATTCCTTAACCTGAAAAAGGAACATTGTAACTTCTGTTGAAAGTGAGAAAGAAAGCACTTGACAAGAAGGTCAAGGAGAGAGGACGTAGGCAAGAGATTGACCGAACCTCTATAAACGATTGTGTTTGTTACTCTCTTCCCTATCTTGCATTAATTTGTTTAATTTCATTATATTGCTCATTATCATTTGCTGATTAAATTAGGATTAATTTAAAATTTGCCATTAACATTAGAAAATCGATTCACCCCCCATCTCGGTAGAGCCAACAATTGGTATCAGAGCTAGGACTCATTAATCAAATAGGAACAACTTCCTAAGAGTTAGAAACGATCAAATGGCTCACAACAATGTAGCAACTAGTTTGGTAGGAGAGGGGCATTCTACGGTTAGGCCTCCTATGTTCAATGGGGAACATTATGCCTATTGGAAGACTAGGATGATGTTATTCATTCAAGTAAATGATTATGAGGTGTGGAGGATTATAACTAAAGGACCTCAAATCCCCACAAAAAGAATAGAGGGAAGAGATATCCCTAAGGAAGAAGAAGAATGAGACTCAAATGATGTTAAATGTGCCCAACTAAATGCTAAGGCCATGCACACTCTCTTTTGTGCTTTATGGCCAAATGAATACAATAGAGTCTCCGGATGTGACAATGCCAAACAAATTTGGGACAAATTGGAAATAACTCATGAGGGTACAACCCAAGTAAAGGAGACTAAGGTAGGAATGCTCACACATGACTATGAGCTTTTTAGGATGAAGGAAGGAGAATCAATTAGTGATATGTTCACTAGATTCACGGATGTAATTAATGGATTAAAGTCCTTAGGAAAAATATACTCTAATATTGAAATGGTCAAGAAAATATTAAATAGCTTACCTAAATCATGGGAAGCTAAAGTGACTGCAATTGAGGAATCTAAGGATCTTCACACATTGTCTTTAGATGAATTAATAGGATCACTACTCACTTATGAGATGAAGTTGAGAAGAAGTGAAGAGCCACCCAAGAAAGTGGGAGTTGCTCTAAAATCCACTGCTCAAGAGGAGATTAAGAATGAGAGTAGTAGTGAAGAGGACCTTGAGATGGCAATGTTTGCCAAAAGATTTAACAAATTCATGAGAATGAGAGCTAGTGGTAGTAATAGGAGAAACCACAAGAGAGATCAAGAAGAGGTAGGTAGAAAAGATACAATTGTGTGTTATGAATGTAAAAAACCAGGACACATAAAATTTAACTGCCCTCTTCTTAAAAGGTCCAATGATAGGTTCCACAAAAGAAGGCAATGGTGGCAACATGGAGCGATAGTGACTGCTCCGATGATGACTCAAATGAGGACATTGCCAACTTGTGCTTCATGGCAATTGAGGATGAAAAGGTAACTTCAAACCTCAATGAATATTCTTTTGATGAATTGCAAGATGCATTTGATGATCTTGCGTTGGAATATGAATGCATGAGTATGAAATATAAGAAGATAATATCTAAATTGAAGAAAGAAAATGAGTTAATTCTAGAGGACAAATTAGAATGTGAAAAGAAACTAGAAATTACTAATCTTGAAATTTGTGATATAAAAGAAAAGAATAGTAATTTACATAATTCCTTTAATAGATTTTATATGGGGCAACAAAAGTTAGATAATATGCTAGAAACCCAAAGGGCATTCTTTGATAAAAATGGGTTAGGATATAATGGAGAAAGTAGAGAGACTCATCTCAAGAGCTTCATTGCTAGAAAGAGTTTGCATAAACCTTCAATTATTTGCTCATATTGTGATAGAAAGGGACATGCATCACATAATTGCAATATGAAGATGACCACTCTTAAAGGAAAAATATTAAAAAGGATATGGGTTCCAAAAGAAGTAATTCACTCAAAGGATGTTAATGCATTAGCAAAATGGATCCCAAAGGGATCAAGAATTGCATTCACTAACCTCAAAGGACCCAAGAGAATTTGGGTACCTAAGACTTGAGTTTGAATCTTTTTGTAGGTGATTGAGCAGTGCCACAAGGCTAAGATAAAGGAAGCTTGGTACTTAGATAGTGGATGCTCAAGGCACATGACTAGTGATAGAAGCCACTTCAATTCATTTAAATCAAAGGTTGGTGGAGAAGTCACATTTGGGGACAACTCCATAGGCCAAGTTGAAGGGAGTGGCTCAATAGGTAATGACTACTTTTCTTTAGAAAAAGTATTGTTAGTTAGGGGCCTAAAGCATAACTTACTAAGCATAAGTCAACTTTGTAACAAAGGTTACAAAGTAACTTTTGATTGTATGAAATGTCATGTTATAGATCCTAAGTCAAATAGAGTTCTTTTCTTAGGCCATAGACAAGGTAATATATACATTGTCTATCTTAATGAACTTAAGAATGAAAACATATGCCTAATGGTAGACAAAGAAAAAGAATCTTGGTTATGGCATAGAAGACTAGGTCATGCTAGCATGCATGTACTTTCTAAGTTAGCTAGAAAGGATCTAGTTATAGGATTGCCTAAGATGTCCTTTGATTATGAAAAAATATGTGAAGCATGTGTTAAAGGAAAACATAAAAGGACAACATTTAAGCCTAAGAATAGTGTATCCACCTCTAGGCCTCTTCAATTACTCCACCTAGATTTATTTGGACAAACTAGAACAACAAGCCTTGGTAGGAAACACTATGGATTTGTAATAGTTGATGATTACACTAGGTTCACTTGGGTGTTCTTTTTGAGAGTAAAAAATGAAGCCTTAGAAAAATTCATAGCCTATACAAAAGTGACTCAAAATGAAAAGGGATACACAATAACTAGTATTAGAAGTGATCATGGCAAGGAATTTGAAAATATAGGATTTGATGAGTATTGCAATGATCAAGGAATTAGCCATAATTTTTCAGCCCCTAGGACACCACAACAAAATGGTGTAGTTGAGAGAAGAAATAAAACATTGGAAGAAATGGCTAGAACCATGTTTTGTGAGAATAATTTACCAAAGTATTTTTGGGTTGAAGCTATAAACACATCTTGCTATATAATTAATAGAGCTATGATTAGACCCATGCTAAAGAAAACTCCTTATGAGCTTTACAAAGGTAAGAAGCCTAACATTAGCTACTTCCATCCTTTTGGCTGCAAATATTTTATCTTAAATAATGGTAAAGATAATTTAGGAAAATTTGATGTCAAGAGTGATGAGGGAATTTTTCTGGGATATTCCTTGAATTCAAAAGCTTATAGAGTCTATAACAAAAGAACATTGATGGTTGAAGAATCAATTCATGTAATATTTGATGAGTCAAATGATGTATCTAAAGATTCAACCAATGATGAGGATGTTGGAATATTTGATGAAAACTTGGAGGAAATTCCAAACTTAGAAGATGATTTATTAGAAAAACTTGACTTGAATAAAGAAGATGAAGAAGAAATAGAGATATTAGAGAGAGAGTTTAGAGCACCAAGAGAGTTAGGATATGTAAAAGATTGTGAAATAGTAGGAGATCCAACTCTTGGAGTTAGAACTAGATCATCTCTAAGGAATATGTGTCAATATATAGCCTTTGTATCTCAAATAGAGCCTAGGAATGTCAATGAAACCTTAGATGACAATAATTGGTTCCTAGCAATGCGAGAAGAATTAAATCAATTTGAGAGAAGCAAAGTATGGAAACTAGTTCCTAGGCCTAGTGATCACTTTATAATTGGAACTAAATAGATATTCAAGAACAAGATGGATGAAAATAGTGTGATCATAAGGAACAAGGCTAGGTTAGTTGCACAAGGCTATAGACAAGAGGAAGTTATAGACTATGATGAAACCTATGCACCAGTAGCTAGACTAGAGGCAATAAGAATGTTACTTGCCTTTGCATGTTATAAAAACTTCAAATTATATCAAATGGATGTAAAGAGTGCATTCTTAAATGGTTTCATTAATGAAGAAGTCTATGTTGAACAACCTCCCGGTTTGAAAATCACGAATTTCCTGAACATGTTTTCAAATTATCTAAGGCACTCTATGGCTTGAAACAAGCTCCTAGAGCTTGGTATGAAAGGTTGTCAAAATTCTTAATAGAAAAAGGATTTTCATAAGGAAAAGTGGATACCACGTTATTCATCAAAAATAAAAATAAGGATTTACTAGTTGTACAAGTGTATGAAGATGATATTATCTTTGGATCAACTAATGAATCTTTATGCCAAGAGTTTGCTAAGATCATGTAAGGAGAATTTGAAATGAGCATGATGGGAGAACTCACCTTCTTCTTAGGACTTCAAGTGAAGCAAACAAAAGATGGAACCTTCATCAATCGAGCAAAGTATACTAAGGATTTGCTCAAGCGATTTGGAATGGACAATTGCAAACCTCAAGCAACTCCAATGGGCACCAACATCAAGCTTGATAAAGATGAAAGTGGTAAGTGTGTAGACACTAAACTCTATAGGTCTATGATTGGTTCATTGCTATATTTAACTGCAAGTAGACCAGATATATTGTTTAGTGTATGCCTTTGTGCTAGGTTTCAATCCTCTCCTAGGGAATCACACTTGTTAGCAACTAAAAGGATCTTTAGATACCTTAAGGACACTCCCTCTCTAGGACTTTGGTACCCCAAGGACTCCACCTTTACACTTCATGCATTTTCAGATGCAGATTTTGGGGGATGCAAAATAGATAGGAAAAGTACTTCAGGTACTTGCCAATTCTTAGGGAATAGATTAATCTTATGGTTCTCTAAGAAACAAAATAGTGTGGCTCAGTCCACAACTGAAGCTGAATACATAGTAGCAGGTAGTTGTAGTGCTCAAGTGTTGTGGATTAAACAATAAATGAAAGACTATGGTATTGACATGAAACAAGTTTCTATTAAATGTGACAATACCAGTGCTATCAACCTATCTAAAAATCCTGACCATGTGCAAAAGGGGGATATAATTCTAGAGTATATTGACACTTTACATCAAATAGCTGATATATTCACCAAACCTCTTGATAGAGATAGGTTTTGTATCCTTAGAGGTGAATTAGGACTCATGAATATCCCTTAAGATGTATATGCTTCAAAATCTTGGTTTTAAGTTAGTTTTAAAAGAGTTTTTCAAAGATTTTTCTGGGCAACAAGTATGAGAGATCGATCTTCTATCAATATAGATCGATCTCCATACTTCCAACAAGCCTAAAGCATTAAGGTTAAGCTAGGCAGATCGATCTTCTATGCATAAGATCGATCTCCTTAAGCCTCTGTTAAACAGCAGATCGATCTGTGCATACGACAGATCGATCTCTTCAAGCCTCTGTATTCTGAACATCGATCTATGCATTTGGAAGATCGATCTCCCTAAGCCTCTGTCAAACAGTAGATCGATTTGTGCATACGACAGATCGATCTCCTTAAGCTTCTGTATTCTGCAGATCGATCTTATGGAACCACAGATCGATCTCTTTGGGCTTCTGAAAATGACAGATCGATTTGTCGTCTCGACAGATCGATCTCCTGTGCCCTGGACTATAAAAACTGGTGAAAAATCCCCAAACTATAAATCCCCAAAATCTCAAATCCCTAACTTCCCTCGCACCTCCTCTCTCGATTCCTCCTCAGATCGATCTCGATACGGTCTTCGTCGCATCTCTCTTTCGTTTACTGGTACAGTAACCCACATTCCTGATTGTTTTTCTCAAAACTCTCTAGGGCAAGTCTAGTTACTGTTCCATTGATTTTGTGTTTGTGAACCAGTTTTAGAGTAATTCCCGTGTCTAGAACCATGCCTAGACTTAAGAGAGCAGGCCAAAAAACTCCTCGATCTAGTGTAGAACAAGGGTCGTCGTCTCAAACCATCCCTTCCTCTTCCGTCGCTACCTTTATCGGGTGTTTTAAAACACCTGCCAAAAGGAAGCGTTATGAAGAATATTTCTCCAGCATGCCAATTAAACATTGGTGAACAATCGATTTCTCCTTCTTAAACCGCATTGATTTTCCCTATCTATCCAAATTTGAAGAATTTGGTTGGATGTTGTTCCTCAAAATCAATACTCTCGTACCTCCAAACATCGTTTGAGCATTCTTTTCCAATGCCGAACTCACCTATGATCCTCACGACACTTGTAAAATTCTCAGGTTTACAACGTATGTCATGGGCAAATCCATTGCAATAGACCCTGAAGTCCTAGCCCAAGCTTTCAACATACGCGATGAAGGCTTGACAAATGAAGATGAGGAAGTCCCTTTGGAGTTTGATATTCCCAGGGATAAGGCGAGTGACCTCCCAATGCACCCACGGTTACTCCACCTCATCATATCATGGAACCTTTGTCCTTTCGGTACTCGTAATTCCACCGTTAGGAGGCTAGATCGCTTTTGGATCCACCATATACACTCTACCAGTCAAAAACCCAACCTTGTCCACTTTATCTATCAAGACTGGTTGAAGATTGTCTGCGGCCAAGCCACAACGACAGTGTTTCCACAACCATTGGCGTATTTTCTCCAACGACTCAGAGTGGACAGCAGTTGCGAAACGTGTGAAGTGCCCTCTCCAAAGAGCGTCCTCAACATTGGGACACTCCACCACATGGGCTACTACAAGGACTTTCGGGGCGATCGAAAGAAGAAGCGAGAACAACAGCCTGCTGCAGCCATGGAGGAAGATCCCTCGGATGAGCCCATAGATCCACCGACTGCACCGACTGAGCATCCATCATCTTTAACTGCTCAGCCCACTGCACCTGCTACCTCAACCACTGACGTGGAGTCCATTGTGACAATGTTGAGTGCACTGAACAGGAAGATAGATGAAGGCTTTGCAAACCTTCATACCACCCAGCAGCGGATGATCGAGGAGCTGAACCGCAAAGTAGATGAAGGCTTTGCAAACCTTCATGAGACTCAGCAGGCTATGTATGATGAACTTCAGGTCGCTCGCACTCACATTGAGGATCTTATGGATCGAGTTCCTTCGCCGTAGCTATGCATATTAGGATAACATTAGTTAGTTTTCATGTGTACTTCTTGTTGTTTTTAATACTGCATTTGCTTGAATGAAATGATATATCAGTTGTTGTTGCAATATGCTCAAATGAATTACTATTTTGAAATGCACAATATGTTTACAGTTGGACTGTTTCCTTAATCTTTAGTGTCATTGATATGACAAAAAGGGGGAGAAGAAAAGAGAACATGTGCATGTGGGTTAATTAAAAGATGTGTAAATGGATTTAAGAAACATGTCTAAAGTTTTAAAGGAATGATTAAAATGAGGGGGAGTTAAGAAAGTAACGAGGTCAAAAGCTAAAAGAAAGGGGGAGCTTGTGCAAATTAACTAAACATGTTGATTGAATAGGTTTTGTCATATCAAAAAGGGGGAGATTGTTGTGATAATATATTTTGAAATGACAAAACAAGTAAATTCAATAATATAAAGTTGATATAAAAACATGTTTAGAGGTTATCAGTACCAAAACTTGAGTTTCTATAGATGAGAGATTGATCTGGGTTATGAGAGATCGATCTCCTGGGTTTTCTAGGATGAGAGATCGATCTCATATAGATAAGAGATCGATCTGTTATGCTTTGAACCTGTACAAAGGTATTAAGGAAGATTGAGATCGATCTATAAGGGTTATGAGATCGATCTGCCTAAAACTAGAGTTGAGGAGATCGATCTGATCTAGGATGAGATCGATCTCCCCTAAAGTAAAGACAGTAGATCGATCTGTAAGATCGATCTACACTCAAACAGAGAGCTCAAGAGATCGATCTGGTATAAGAAGAGATCGATCTCCTCAAAGTCAGAGAGCTAAGGAGATCGATCTGGGTTAATGAGAGATCGATCTCCCCACTACGAGAATACATAACAGATCAATCTCTAGATTGATCTTGCCTCAAACAGAGAGATTAGAAGATCGATCTGCCTATTCGACAGATCGATCTCCCCTAACATGTTCAAATTGTAAGATCAATCTGCTCATATATGAGATCGATCTCCTTGTGTTATTTTGCTTTGATCTTGCAGGATTTATAACTAAGAGATCGATCTGGCCAAGATGGCAGATCGATCTGGCATTCTACTAGAGGTACCCAACGACTAGTTCTGCAAAAATCTCAACGGGAAAAACAGCATTTAATGCTCCAACTACCAATCCTTCAGTATTTAACCAAGCATTGAAGACAATGAGAAGTGAGACACTATTGCTGCACATTTCTTACATTCTCAAGAGTTTAATACTTTCATTCCTTGTGTCTTCATTCCTCATTTATTGAGTTTGTTGTATAAGCTTAAGTGCAAAAGCTGTAATTGTCCTACCCACATTAAAAGCTTGATTTTGTATTCATCCTTACCTTAAGAGAGAAGAGGATTGTTCCTCAGTGAGATAAAAATTGTAAAAGGGTGAATACATCTTTGTATTGCAAAGGGTAGAGAGGTTATTCCTTAACCTGAAAAAGGAACATTGTAACTTCTGTTGAAAGTGAGAAAGAAAGCACTTGACAAGAAGGTCAAGGAGAGATGACGTAGGCAAGAGATTGGCCGAACCGCTATAAACGATTGTGTTTGTTACTCTCTTCCCTATCTTGCATTAATTTGTTTAATTTCATTATATTGCTCATTATCATTTGCTGATTAAATTAGGATTAATTTAAAATTTGCCATTAACATTAGAAAACCGATTCACCCCCCCTCTCGGTAGAGCCAACACTATTTAAACCTATGAATGGTGTAAACTGGTTTTACATGACATTCATTGTATCGTATATTTCTATTGCTATGAAAAGCATTTGATTTCATGGTGTTGTGTGAGTCAGGAACACCCGAGGGATGGACTGAGTCCTGGCTTTGTTGTGAAATTTTAATGAGAATGAAATGATTTAAAAAAGTTGCATGTTAAATTTTCCATGCTCTTTGAAATCCACATGCGAACTTGTTTTACATTACAAATGGTGGTATCAGAGCAAAATTGGTTTGATGTGTGTCAGTGTCAGTAATTAAGAAATTACATCCCCATGTTACTGTACTTGGTTAGATACAATAGTGTATATCGAGATGGGTTTTAATTAAGAAATTGTTGAGAATGCAGGAATATAGGCATTGTGCCTAATATTAGTCGCGGTAGAGGAGATAGTGTCACGACCCAACTATCCAAAAATCAGAGTGAATTTTTTCGCGTTTTTGTTTATTTTCTTACTTAATTCTTACCTGTCCTCGAATCGTGACCAACACTCCACTACTAATTGGGCTGTGCGTCAATGCCAGTCCCACCATACATCTACCCTAGTACTTATTTCTTCTCCAGTCATTTATAATTGTTATATTATTTATACATCCCCTAAAGTTACTTACAATCATGTTACTGTGCTATGCTTATGTAGATACAATAAGTACAAGTGTATATACCTTATGTTGATGGGCAGCAGCGGATATCCGGAATGCAGTACTGAGTCGCCTCAACTTCAACTGGAGATCATCTGTGGGAGAAAATGAAAGGGGTGAGCACATCAAGCTCAGTAAGGCAATCCTACGAACAAGTAGGTAACCATACTACCTACATGAACGTAGTGTCATGCATAAACCACCCTTTCTCCACACATTTTAAAACAATGCTATGCATTATGATGATATGTAAAATACATTTGCACGGAAAATCAACATGCAATTATCATAAATCATTTCTTTCTCAATTAAGATTTTGACAATAAAGTCAGGACTCGACCCCTCCTGCGGGTGATCCTGACTCACACAAAATCATGAAAACATTTACATCACACGTGGGTTTTGAAAAGCATGGAAATACCATCATGCAATTTAGTTTTAAAACCCAGTTTAAATCATCATAGAAATCATCAACATGCGAGACTAGGCAACGTCTGTATATAGGTAAATAACTAGGACTATGGCCACATCTGTCCTCGTGAGTTCCTCAGCTACACGGATCCTAGTGTGCGGGTTCTCACCATGATCGGGAACCGCCCGGGAGGTGGGTCAGTCCATCCCGTCAGTCTTATCCGATCCCCGGCATCCGAAGATGCTGCATCCGGAGATGCCGTATCCGAAGATACAACACGGTACATCGTACTCCATGCTACTTGCACGGTACATCGTACTCCATGAACCCATGTAATATCTCTAGGTACTCCGGCCCAATTGGCCTGCTTCCCACAGAGGTTTGTTTCTCAATACTCATGCCATGTCTCAAAACGCACGTGCGAGCCTATTAAATCGGTGACACACAGTCTACCCGATGCTCCAAGCACGGCTCATCGCATGTTCTCATAAAATCTGTGTGAGCGATGCTCAGCACTCTCATCAAAACACGTCAACTGGCAGAGCCCGCTTACATCCCCACAAGGCCGCCAACCTCATCCCTCACTCTCACCCCACCTAAGAGGTCTCTTGAGCCTGTTGGGCCTTTTGGCTGACTCCAAGGGCAGACAGCGGTACTCCACAAATCCGGTAAAACTAGTGCGAGCTAAGCTCAGCACTCTGTATATTATAAATCACATGAAAATTTTATAAATACTGGTGCGGGTTAAACTCCAGCACTCTGTCTCGAAAATCATGTAAAAATATGGTGCGAGTCAGACTCTAGCACCGTGTCACGAAAGAGCATGTGAAATCTGGTGCGAGTTATACTCTAGCACCTATGCATGTAAAACTCTAGTGCGAGCTCTCGCTCCAGCACTAATGCATGCATCACACAAATCGAAATTACCGTGCGAGCTGAGCTCTAGCACGTCATATGTCAATAAAACACGTAGGCGGCTCTATTTACTCAAAACAGTTTTCAAATCAATTTCACGTTGAAAGTATGCAATGCGGTGCACTTTCTTTCAAGGCGAGCCAGCCTACTCATGCATGCGTTGAAATATCTCCAGAACGAGCAGGAACCTCTTGTCCTTGCTCCTCCCAATTTTTCCTAGATTTTTAGAATTTTACCCTTAACAAGGGTATTTTAGTAATTTGCCCATTCGGGGCACTAAAATTATTATTTGACCTCTAGACCCTTCAGGATATTTTAAAGGACTGCATATGAATTTAAAATTGCGTACTATTACCTCTAGCAGTCCGCAGAATTCCCTTACCTCGATTCTCGTCGAGTCTGACCTTTCTCTTTTCCAATGTAGTCCCATCGCGCAGTCCGATATGTTTCCAATCCAATGCCCGGAACTGCGTATTAATATTCCTCAGGTCAGATATTATGATTTAATTGTACTTAATCTTTTCTGGGCTTAATTTAAATCATTGGGCCCGTTTACCCCTATTGGGCCCGATTGCACCTTAATGGGCCTTAATCGGCCTTAAGCCCGTTTTTCACTTAATTTTCTCTTTATCGAGGCCTATTGGGCTCATTGGGCCCATCAATAATTTATTGAGCCTCGTTCTAATTCTCGAATAGCTAAATTTAATATTTACGACAATTAATCTAAATTTCCATAAATTAATTCAATTTATGCGTAAATTTAATCAATATCACGCATAACGAGGAAATTGTCGTAAATAGGGGTCACTTACCCGAGATTCCATGCTAGTCCGCAAATCGAGACTGTCTCGAGCCCTCGGTGGATTCCAATCGTCGAGCTACACAATTCCACAATTTTTCCGGGTAAGTTTTCAGCCCAAAATTAATTAAATAAAATATTCCAAATTTAAATCGGGTCATTTTGACCGCTTGTCGACTTACCCGAAGCTCGATTGCATCACAGGAATTTTCTCCAATTTTTTCCTCTTTTTCTTTTTCCCTTTTTCTTCTTTTTTTCCCTTCTTTTTGGCTGAACCGGTTCAGTCCGGTTCGGACCGGTTCAGCCGGCCGGTTCACCCCGGTTCAACCGGTTCACCGCCGGTTCGCTGCCTTGCCGGCCGGTTCTCCGCCGGCTTCCACCGCCAGTGGCTCCGTGAGGTTGTCCGCGTCTCAGATCTAGGCTCGGATTCGCCCAAGGCCGCCGGAAAGCCGCCGGTTCGGCCTCTTCTCTCCTCGCCGTCGGACCCATTTCCTTATTTTGCTGTTTTCGGCGCCGTCCGTCGGTTTCGGTGGCTGCCACCGCCACCAATCGCTCCGTCTGGGCCTGGGGAGTCCTCGGCTGGTGGTGGCCGGCCCCAGATCGGCGCCGGTCGCCGGGATCGAACCCCTCACTCCGTCGGCCTTCTCCCTCGGTTTTCGCCGCTGTTTTGCCGCCGATCGTGCCTCTGTTAGGCCGGTGGTGGTCAGGCGGTCGTCGGGCTCCCTCCTCGGCCTCGCCTGGTCGCCACCGATCGCCGGCAGGGGCTCGCCGGTCTTCAGCTTCCGTTTTCTCTGCTTCTTTCTCTCTCCCCGACCCATTCTCTCTCTCTCTTCTTTTTTTTTTTTGTTTTCAATTACTTTTTTTTTTCTTCTTATTTTATCAATTTTATTATTTTTATTTTTATTTATTTTATTTATTTTACTATTTATTTAAAAATATATTAAATACCCCAAAACATCTACAAAATTATTATTTTATTCTAATTTAACTAATTTAATTTTATTTAATTTATTTAATCTATTTTTAATCCTTTTTCGGGTATAATTTCTCCGTATTTTCGGGATATTGTCCCGGGTGACCTTTCGGTATATTTTTCGATTATTTTCGGGATTATTATTTTTTCTGAACTAAAAATTCCAATTAATCCCGATTAATTCCAATAAATTAATATCTTGATCAATTTAATCCGAAATAATTTTATTTCATCTTTATTGACCAAGATTTCTTAAATCCTTATTTTTAATTAAATTTCCTTATCGAATTTACTTCGGCTTTCGGTCCTTTGACCGTTTTGCCCTTACACGTGTTCGGGATTAATTTAACCCGACTTCCTTCATACTTCCTCTATCTTTTCTTATTTAGTTTTCGTATTTTTATTAAATTCGGGTCTTACAATTCTCCCCCACTTAAGGAATTTGGTCCTCCAAATTAGAACCAAGTCATATGAGTCCATATACAACTCCGGGTATATCGATCATATCATACTCTTAAAATTTATGCGACCTTCTTCGGAGTGTATTACTACCAAAGGACTTTAATTAGGGAGATTATCTTAAACCCCAATACTGTCTCTTTCCTGTTCAATGCCCGAATCAACTTCTTCAATATACTCATATTTTCATTAAACTGAACTTTTGGAGTTCATATCCTATCACCTCTGCTGGATCTGGATAGTAGTACCGAAGCATCATAAGCTGGGACACATTGTGGGTGCCTGTTAATCCAAGTGATTAACAACAACCTACAGGTCTTATCTCCCACTTGTCTAATCTCTCAAAATCTTTCATCCAGCACAATTCAATTTACCTTCTTCCAAAAGCTCGCTATGTCCTTATTCTCTTAGGACAAGCTAATTCAACCATATTAATTCACCAAAGGTGAATTCCAATACTTGTCTATCTGCTCTGAGGTGTTCTTATCTCTCATCCTTTAACTAGACATCCTCAGAGACTTATCATCCAAGTCGAAAATACTTCTATCTGTCACCCACTTTTCTTATCCAATTTGGGGAACAACCCCTACAGCTATACACTGTCTCATATCTCGTTATCCCGATACTCAACTGCCAACTGTCGTTATTGACAACTTCAATTAGAAATCAACTGATCATTCCAGGAGCTTATAAAAATCAATGGCACACGCTTTCATTGGATCCTCCAGAACTTATACAGTCCTCTCTGACTGACCATTTATCTGAGGATGGAAAGCTGTGCTAATACTCAGTCGGGTTCCCATAGCTTCCTTAAAATATCCTCCGAAGTAGGAAGTGGAGCGGGAATCCCTATATGATACCATGCTCACTGGAACGTTACATAATGTTCCACAAACTTCCTTATACCTGAATCCTCATGCACACTCTGAGTATCTGGGAATTTCATAACTTGAAGGTGGGTAGACTTAGTCACTCTATCGACTATCATCCAAATAGTCTCCTGATTTATCCGGGTCCTCTATAACCCATCACGACATTCATGGAGACTTGTTCTCATTTTCCGTGCCGTGTCGATATAGGTAGGTGCTGCAATAACTCTGCAGACTTTTAATACTCTACCTCACTCTGCTGACACACTAGGCACTTTTTCACAATCTTCACAAATATCTCTTTCCACATCTGACCACCCATACCCTTTTTGAGATTTTTAATATATTATTATTACCTTCCGTATGCACTGTATATCCCGAAGAGTGAGCTTCTGATAATAATCACTATCTCATCAACTGTGGTCCTGGGGAGCACTTATACTGTCTCAGAACCTCTGTAAATCATTATCACACTCCCTGTGATCTCTGTCACTGTACCCTTCTGAATCTGACCCAAACTATCGACATCCGGTCGATCATCACGCTAAGCCTGGCAAATCCGGGCACTCTCATCCGGCTCTAATCATCAGGCAAGCTGTCACACAATCATACCAATCACTGTCATCATCAGAAGGGATCACATCAATACTGAGGTTCATAACTGCTCTAGCAGCTCACGCTCCCTGACCATCATATGCAATACCATCCCGAGGCTCTTTATGCTCAATGCATCAGTCATCACATTAGCCTTTCTTGGGTGGTACAATTTTCACAAATCAAAACCTCTCAGAAGCTCTAACCCAATATGTATATTCTCATATTCGCCTCTTTCTGTAAAAACAGATACTCGGGCTTTATGATCAGTGCATATCCCCAATTTCTCACCGTATACATAATAGTACCATATCCTCGGTACAAATACTGTTGTCAACTTTAAATCATGGGTCAGATAGTTTATTTCGTGATCGAAGAGTTGTCTGACTCCAAAATTGACTATCTTCCCATTATACATCAATACACAGCTCCATCATAACTTTGAGGCATTCATACTCACTGAAAAACCTCTTGAGCTGTTGGGCATGGTGAAATTAATCATGGTGGTCAGTTCATACTTCATCACGCCAAATTCACGTCACATCTATCATCTTATTTATCATCTTATTCCAAGATCACGTTTTCTTAGTTAAACGTGTCAACAGGGTATACCATTTTAAATCTCGCAATAATCCATCTGTAAAAGCTATCTTCCAATTGTTGCTTATAATTCGCCCTAGGCTTTAACTACTCCCAGCATATCACCGTTAATGATGATTACACTCGATCTAATCCTTGACTTATTTACGCAAGGCGTACAAGATCCTTCTCAACCGCTTACGTTTTCCAGGTGCTAACCTGCGCTATTTCCTTTTCTTATCTTAACGGCTCTTATCAAATTTTACTACGTTAACCTTTATAATTTGTCGAATTTTAATGTTCTTATCGTCTTAGTAAATGTATCCTAATGCTAAAGGTATCTATTACGCCGATCGATTTCACGTTATAGGTTATATATATATCTAGACGCTGTCAAGTCTTCAGGCGGGGAGGTATTTTGAAATACCTTTATTAACCTTCAGACTTAACCACAACTACTGGTTATGGTTATACCCATCTTTGTCCTTGGTTATAATTTGTATTCGCTACTAATTGTTTAACCTCAATTACTTCGCATATTAAAGGTATTCCTTATCTAGCATATATCTCTACTCCAATACATCTTGTACTTAGGATCTATCTTATCTCGAAGATTTTCTCCTTTGCGTATCAATTATAATGAAACTCTTGTCTTTATTCATTCTGTGAGTACATCCTTTACTCCTGTAATTTCAACCGTTACACCCCTGTTTATCAACTTAAAATCTCTATATCTATATTCCGTTAATTCATCCTCCTCTATTGGGGTACTCATTTACCCATATTGTAACCGATGACGTAGGCATTCATGCCTTTTACTCACTTATATGCGAATGAAGGCGGTATGAATAAATATGTGGCACAGGATTAATGAACATATGTACTTCGTTATTCATAACAAGTGTGGTATCTTACACCACATCCATGAAACATCAATAGCATCCTGGTCCAAGACATCCACTCGCCTTCGTCCAATAGCCTACTTTCCTTTTTCTCTTCGGCTATGGCCTCCCTTTTCGTTTTCAGCTATAACAACGAAATTTTTCTCTGTCTCTTTACTTTTTTGTGGGGCGATTTCGCCCAACTCTGTGTAATCAAAATCAATGGTCCATCATACCACACTTAACGACCATTTTCATCAATACCGTGTAGGTATAGACGCTCCTTCTGTGGTATCCACCACACATTCCACAGTAATGACACTGCTACTCTGCTTCGTAGCAGGTCGGGGTCCTCCAATCACAATGCCCACAAGAGTGCCCAAAATTAGATGCACTAGGGCCTTACCAATTATCTTAGCCCATAACTCGTTACATCAGATCTTTTACCAAATACCATATCAACATCTCTATCATTTCTCGTTTTTCTTTTATGTCTCTATTTCAGCCCTCATTACCTTTCCCAATCTCAAAGGCGTGCAATTCATGTTCTCATTTACCAAACTGTAAATCTGTGCACTGCCTCGGTATAAGTAATATCTCAAGGGCCAATCAGACTCTAAGTGACAATCTGAGCCCTTCCACAAACTTTTAGACATCTCGACTGTCACTTTTCATAGTGTCGAGGTAATATCTGCCCAGAATATAATCGAGTCTCCATACTCGTCAATAAATTAAATCATCTGGGTCAAAGCAAGGGCTTTAATCCGAAATTTCCTTTAAATCATGTCCGGGATATCCTGTCACCGGAATACATCCATAATCATTTCTCATATCAGCTCTTAAGATGGGTCGAGCGGGTTTTCACCAATGCTCCGCTGCGCCCTCTGATCTCGTACATAATCTGAGTAATTAGCTCCTCAAAATAATCTCCACACTCCGCTCCAATCTCGCGAAGCGTGTCTCAATACTGTCCGATCTCTCTGTCGGACTCTGTGAGGCATTCTCAACATTAGCCTCTATTTCAATTTCACACTGGTTCTCATAAGTCAAACTCAGCACGACTTAGCAGACTCAGGTCTACCTCCACAACCTCTGCCTCGTGCACTATCTCATCTAACGCGACTCATATTAAGCATTCCTGCATTCTCAACCATTTCTTAGTCAAGCCCATCTCGATATACACTATTGTATCTAACTAAGCACAATAACACGGGGATGTAATTTCTTAACTTCTGACACTGACACACATCAGACCAATTACGCTCTGATACCAAAATAATTGTCACGACCCAACTATCCAAAAATCAGAGTGAATTTTTTCGCGTTTTTGTTTATTTTCTTACTTAATTCTTACCTGTCCTCGAATCGTGACCAACACTCCACTACTAATTGGGCTGTGCGTCAATGCCAGTCCCACCATACATCTACCCTAGTACTTATTTCTTCTCCAGTCATTTATAATTGTTATATTATTTATACATCCCCTAAAGTTACTTACAATCATGTTACTGTGCTATGCTTATGTAGATACAATAAGTACAAGTGTATATACCTTATGTTGATGGGCAGCAGCGGATATCCGGAATGCAGTACTGAGTCGCCTCAACTTCAACTGGAGATCATCTGTGGGAGAAAATGAAAGGGGTGAGCACATCAAGCTCAGTAAGGCAATCCTACGAACAAGTAGGTAACCATACTACCTACATGAACGTAGTGCCATGCATAAACCACCCTTTCTCCACACATTTTAAAACAATGCTATGCATTATGATGATATGTAAAATACATTTGCACGGAAAATCAACATGCAATTATCATAAATCATTTCTTTCTCAATTAAGATTTTGACAATAAAGTCAGGACTCGACCCCTCCTGCGGGTGATCCTGACTCACACAAAATCATGAAAACATTTACATCACACGTGGGTTTTGAAAAGCATGGAAATACCATCATGCAATTTAGTTTTAAAACCCAGTTTAAATCATCATAGAAATCATCAACATGCGAGACTAGGCAACGTCTGTATATAGGTAAATAACTAGGACTATGGCCACATCTGTCCTCGTGAGTTCCTCAGCTACACGGATCCTAGTGTGCGGGTTCTCACCATGATCGGGAACCGCCCGGGAGGTGGGTCAGTCCATCCCGTCAGTCTTATCCGATCCCCGGCATCCGAAGATGCTGCATCCGGAGATGCCGTATCCGAAGATACAACACGGTACATCGTACTCCATGCTACTTGCACGGTACATCGTACTCCATGAACCCATGTAATATCTCTAGGTACTCCGGCCCAATTGGCCTGCTTCCCACAGAGGTTTGTTTCTCAATACTCATGCCATGTCTCAAAACGCACGTGCGAGCCTATTAAATCGGTGACACACAGTCTACCCGATGCTCCAAGCACGGCTCATCGCATGTTCTCATAAAATCTGTGTGAGCGATGCTCAGCACTCTCATCAAAACACGTCAACTGGCAGAGCCCGCTTACATCCCCACAAGGCCGCCAACCTCATCCCTCACTCTCACCCCACCTAAGAGGTCTCTTGAGCCTGTTGGGCCTTTTGGCTGACTCCAAGGGCAGACAGCGGTACTCCACAAATCCGGTAAAACTAGTGCGAGCTAAGCTCAGCACTCTGTATATTATAAATCACATGAAAATTTTATAAATACTGGTGCGGGTTAAACTCCAGCACTCTGTCTCGAAAATCATGTAAAAATATGGTGCGAGTCAGACTCTAGCACCGTGTCACGAAAGAGCATGTGAAATCTGGTGCGAGTTATACTCTAGCACCTATGCATGTAAAACTCTAGTGCGAGCTCTCGCTCCAGCACTAATGCATGCATCACACAAATCGAAATTACCGTGCGAGCTGAGCTCTAGCACGTCATATGTCAATAAAACACGTAGGCGGCTCTATTTACTCAAAACAGTTTTCAAATCAATTTCACGTTGAAAGTATGCAATGCGGTGCACTTTCTTTCAAGGCGAGCCAGCCTACTCATGCATGCGTTGAAATATCTCCAGAACGAGCAGGAACCTCTTGTCCTTGCTCCTCCCAATTTTTCCTAGATTTTTAGAATTTTACCCTTAACAAGGGTATTTTAGTAATTTGCCCATTCGGGGCACTAAAATTATTATTTGACCTCTAGACCCTTCAGGATATTTTAAAGGACTGCATATGAATTTAAAATTGCGTACTGTTACCTCTAGCAGTCCGCAGAATTCCCTTACCTCGATTCTCGTCGAGTCTGACCTTTCTCTTTTCCAATGTAGTCCCATCGCGCAGTCCGATATGTTTCCAATCCAATGCCCGGAACTGCGTATTAATATTCCTCAGGTCAGATATTATGATTTAATTGTACTTAATCTTTTCTGGGTTTAATTTAAATCATTGGGCCCGTTTACCCCTATTGGGCCCGATTGCACCTTAATGGGCCTTAATCGGCCTTAAGCCCGTTTTCCACTTAATTTTCTCTTTATCGAGGCCTATTGGGCTCATTGGGCCCATCAATAATTTATTGAGCCTCGTTCTAATTCTCGAATAGCTAAATTTAATATTTACGACAATTAATCTAAATTTCCATAAATTAATTCAATTTATGCGTAAATTTAATCAATATCACGCATAACGAGGAAATTGTCGTAAATAGGGGTCACTTACCCGAGATTCCATGCTAGTCCGCAAATCGAGACTGTCTCGAGCCCTCGGTGGATTCCAATCGTCGAGCTACACAATTCCACAATTTTTCCGGGTAAGTTTTCAGCCCAAAATTAATTAAATAAAATATTCCAAATTTAAATCGGGTCATTTTGACCGCTTGTCGACTTACCCGAAACTCGATTGCATCACAGGAATTTTCTCCAATTTTTTCCTCTTTTTCTTTTTCCCTTTTTCTTCTTTTTTTCCCTTCTTTTTGGCTGAACCGGTTCAGTCCGGTTCGGACCGGTTCAGCCGGCCGGTTCACCCCGGTTCAACCGGTTCACCGCCGGTTCGCTGCCTTGCTGGCCGGTTCTCCGCCGGCTTCCACCGCCAGTGGCTCCGTGAGGTTGTCCGCGTCTCAGATCTAGGCTCGGATTCGCCCAAGGCCGCCGGAAAGCCGCCGGTTCGGCCTCTTCTCTCCTCGCCGTCGGACCCATTTCCTTATTTTGCTGTTTTCGGCGCCGTCCGTCGGTTTCGGTGGCTGCCACCGCCACCAATCGCTCCGTCTGGGCCTGGGGAGTCCTCGGCTGGTGGTGGCCGGCCCCAGATCGGCGCCGGTCGCCGGGATCGAACCCCTCACTCCGTCGGCCTTCTCCCTCGGTTTTCGCCGCTGTTTTGCCGCCGATCGTGCCTCTGTTAGGCCGGTGGTGGTCAGGCGGTCGTCGGGCTCCCTCCTCGGCCTCGCCTGGTCGCCACCGATCGCCGGCAGGGGCTCGCCGGTCTTCAGCTTCCGTTTTCTCTGCTTCTTTCTCTCTCCCCGGACCCATTCTCTCTCTCTCTTCTTTTTTTTTTTTGTTTTCAATTACTTTTTTTTTTCTTCTTATTTTATCAATTTTATTATTTTTATTTTTATTTATTTTATTTATTTTACTATTTATTTAAAAATATATTAAATACCCCAAAACATCTACAAAATTATTATTTTATTCTAATTTAACTAATTTAATTTTATTTAATTTATTTAATCTATTTTTAATCCTTTTTCGGGTATAATTTCTCCGTATTTTCGGGATATTGTCCCGGGTGACCTTTCGGTATATTTTTCGATTATTTTCGGGATTATTATTTTTTCTGAACTAAAAATTCCAATTAATCCCGATTAATTCCAATAAATTAATATCTTGATCAATTTAATCCGAAATAATTTTATTTCATCTTTATTGACCAAGATTTCTTAAATCCTTATTTTTAATTAAATTTCCTTATCGAATTTACTCCGGCTTTCGGTCCTTTGACCGTTTTGCCCTTACACGTGTTCGGGATTAATTTAACCCGACTTCCTTCATACTTCCTCTATCTTTTCTTATTTAGTTTTCGTATTTTTATTAAATTCGGGTCTTACAGATAGAGCACGAGACAGAGGTCGTAGAGGTAGGCCTGAGCCTACTAGTCGTGCTAAGTCGACCTATGAGAACCAAGATGAGATTGAAATGGAGGCTGATGTTGAGCCTGCCCCACAGAGTCTGACAGTATTAAGACACGCGTCGCGAGGTTGGAGCGAAATGTGAAGAATATTTTGAGAGCTAATTGCTTAGAGTATGCATGGGATTTGAGGGCGAGTCGGAGCATTGGTGGAAGTCCGCTCGATCCATCTTAGGAGTTAGACATCCAGAGTTGACATAAGAAATATTTTGGATGTATTCTGGTGACAGAATATCCCGGACACTGCTTAAAGGAAATTACAGATAAAATTCCTTACTTTGACCCAGAGGAACTGGTTGATTGATGACTATAAAACTCAGTTTATATTCCTGAGCAGATATTACCCCGACACTATGGGCAGCGAGAGTCGGAAAGCCCAAAAGTTCATGGAAGGGCTCAAATTGTCAATTAGAGTTCGATTGGCCCAGTTAGATATCACTACCTATGACGAGGCAGTGCGCAGACTACAGTTGTGTGAATAAGATCAAGTGATGCACGCCTCTGAGATTGAGAAAGGTAGTGAGGGCCGAAATAGAGATAGAAAGAGAATGGAGAATGACAGAGATGTCAGAGGGGAAAGAGACCAGTTGGTAAGAGATTAGAGTTGATGAGTCACAGGGTAAGATGATTGGTAAGGCCCCAATGTATCCAATTTCAACACTTTTGAGGGGTATTGTGATTGGAGGACCCCAACCTACTACGAAGCAGTGTAGGATGTGTGGTAGGTACCACGAAAGTAGGCCCTACACTTTATTGACTAAAATAAGTGTTAAGTGTGGTAAGCCATTTATTTAATGATTGCTCAGAGTTGGGTGAGACTGCCCCACAGAAGGGCAAAAAGACAAAGAAAACCATGTTGATATTTCTGCACCAAAGAGGGAGGCCACAGCCGAAGAGAAAGGGGAAAGTAGGCTATTGGACGAGCGCGAGTGTATGCCTTGGACCAGGACACTATTGATGTTTCATATGATGTGGTGAAAGATACCATACTGGTTATGAATAATGAAACAATTATTTTAATTGATCCTGGTGCCACGCATTTATTCATACCGCCTTCAATTGCGCATAAGTTAGTGAAAGACATGAATGCCTACAACCTTGGGCACAATGCTGATAGTTAGTACCCCAATGGAGGAGGGTTAACTAACAGAATACTTATGAAGAGATTATAAGTTGAAAATGGGGGAAGAAGTATAAGTCAACCGATTTTATTCAATGGAATATGAATAATTTGAAGTCATATTTGAGAATAAATTGGTCAGCTGTAAACTATGTTGTTCAGATTTTCATCTTAAGATAGTGATATGGTTACCCCTGAAAAGTATATTATAAGTTTTGACAAGTAATAAAAGTGGTGTAGCGATTGAAATTTAAGGAGTAAATGATTGTACTCACGGAATGAGTAATGACAGAGTTTGTTATAAGTGATATACGAAAGGAGATAAGTTTTGAGATGTGATAGATTCTGAATACAAGATATATTGGAATAAGAGGCGTATGCAAGGTAAGAATATCTCTGATGTATGAAGTAATTTGGATTAAGCGGTATGTTGTAGATATGAATTGCGACCAAGGATAAGGGGTGTATATATCCGTAACCAGTCCATGTGGTCAAGTCTAAGGGTTAATAAAGGTATTTCAAAATACCTCCCCACCTGAAGACTTGACAGCATCTAGAAGTACACATCGCCTATAAATTGAAATCGACAGTCGTAATATATACATTTAAAATTAGAGCACCTTTATTGGTACGATAAAGAAATATAGAATTCGATTAATCATGAAGGTTTAAAAATTAAAATTTTATAAAAGCCGTTAGTATAATAAAAAGAAAATGACGCGGGTTAGTATCTTGAACGGAAGCGATTTCGAAATGTCATTATACGTTTATGCGTACATAGGTCAAGGATATGGGTGATTGACATATTTAGTGGAACTCCACTACGCTGAGGTATTTAAACTTTACCTGGACTGATTTGTTATCATCCTTATTGATGATATTTTGGGTGTATTTAAAGTCCAAGGAAAATTATAAGCAACAATTGGAAATTGTTTTTACAGATGGTTTATTGAGAGTTCTCGAAATGGGCTGCTCAGTTGACACGTCTCGTTCGAAAAAAAGATTGTATACGAGTGGGGTGATAAGTATAAAAGTAGCTTCGGTGAGTTTTGGTATATTGAAGTAATAAACTATCACCGTAATTATTTTCACTATACCCAATAGCTCAAGAGGTTTCACAGTGTATATGGATACCTCAAAATAATGAGTAGGCTGTGTATTGATGCAAAATGGAAAGATAGTCAATTATGGATCCAGATAACTCAAGGATCATAAAAGAAACTATCTGACCCATGATTAAAAGTTGGCAGCGGTAGTGTTTGTACTGAGTATAGGGCACTATTATGTACACGGTGGAAAATATCGAGTATGCTCTGATCATAAAAAGCTCCGAGTACCTGTTTTCACAGAAAGAGTCGGATATGAGAACAAAAAGGGTTAGAGCTTCTGAAGGATTATGATCGTGAAAATTGTACCACCCAGGAAAGGCTAATGTAATGGCTGATGCCTTGAGCAGAAAGAGCCTCGGGATGGTATTACGATGGTCAGGGAGCGTAAGCTGCTAGAGTAGTTGTGAGCCCCAGTAATGATGTGATCCCTTTTGATGATGACAGTGAATTGTGTGACAGCTAGTCTGAGATTAGCACCAGATTTGAGTGACCGAATTTGATAGGCTTAGCGTGATGATCGGCATGGTGTCGATAGTGTGGGTTAGATTCAAAGGGGTACAGTGACAGAGTTCACAGAGAGTGATGATGGCTTATTGAGTTCAGAGACAGTATAAGTGCTCCCCAGGACCAGGCTGATGAGATAGTGTTATTGTCAGAAGCTCACTCTACGGGATATACAGTGCATCCAGGAAGTACGAAATATATCGAAATCTTTGAAAAGGGTATTGGTGGTCAGATATGAAAAGAGAAATTGTAGAGATTGTGGAAAAGTGACTCGTATGTCAGCAGATTAAGGTAGAGTACTAGAAGTTTGCAGGGTTATTGCAGCCTCTACCTATATAGACACAAAAATGGGAGCAAGTTACCATAGGTAGTGTGATGGGTTACAGAGGACCCGGATGAATCACGAGGCTATCTGGGTGATAGTCGATAGATTGACTAAGTTTACCTACCTTCTGGTTATGAAATCCCTAGATACTCTGAGTGAGTAGGCGGATTTATATGTAAGGAATATTATGGAACACCATTTATTTTCCAGTGAGCATTGTATCATATAGGGATTCCCTCTTCACTTCCCACTTCTGGGAATATTTTTCAGGAAGCTATGGGAACCCGACTGAGTGTTAGCACAGCTTTTTGTGCTCAGACAGATGGTCAGTTAGAGAGGACCGTACATGTTCTGAAGGATACGATAAGAGTGTGTACCATTGATTTTATAAGCTCCTGGGATGATCAGTTGCTACTAATTGAATTCACCAATAGTGATAGTTATCACTTGAGTATCGAGATGACTCTATATGAGGCATTATATGGTCGTAGGGGTTGTTCCCCGACTTGGATAAGAAGAAGTGGGTGACAGATAGAGAATTGCTCCCGATTTGGTATAACAAATCTCAGAGGATGTTCAATTGAATTGTGAGAGATTAAGAACACCTTAGAGCAGATAGAAAAGCTATACTGATAAGAGACAGAAAACCATTGGAATTCACCGGGGGTGAATCAGTATTGTTGGAAGTTACTTGTCCTAAGAGCATAACGAGATTCGGAAAGAAGGCAAATTGAGTTTCGTTAGATTGAATCCTTTGAGATATTGGACAAAGTGGGAGATAAGGCCTGTAGGTTGACGTTACCATAGCAGGCATCCACAATGTGTCCCATCTTTTGATGCTTCGAAAATATTATCCGGACCCAGCATATGTGATCGGATATAAGCTGTGGAGCTCAATGAAAGTATAACGTATGTTGAAAACTTGATACTGCTGTTAGGTGGAAGGAGAAAGTGTTGAGGTTTAAGACGATCTCCCTAGTCAAAGTCCTTCGGTAGTATTACACTTCGGAGGAATTTAAATAGGAGCTGGAGATTAAGAGTATGATATGTGTGAAGTATCCGGAGTGATTTACAGACTAACTTAGTTCTTATTTGGAGGACCAAATTTCTTAAGTAGGAGAGATTATGTAAAACCCGATTGTTATCGTATTTCCTTATGATTCACACATTTTATGGAGATGGTTAAATGTTAATGGAATCATAAGACGGATTATTTAATCATATAAATATGAATGAAGTAGTCGAACGTACGTTAAATCCGAAAATGGACAATTAAGGAATTTTAAATTTAATTTATGAGATTTCAATTGTCCAGACAAAGATACGAATTGTAAATGAGAAATTATAGTGGGTCCAAGAAGGAAAGTCGGCCTAAATTGGTCCCGAACGTGTAGAAGGGTAAAACAATCAAAAGACTGAAATTTGATGTAAATTCGGTAAGAAAGTTTTAATTAAAAATAGGGTTTTAGGACATCTTGATCAATGAAGGAGAAAATATTGAATTTCGAGTCCAATTGATCAAGATATAAATTTATTGGAATTAATCGAAATTTTTACTTGGGACCATATCCCGAAAATACGGAGAGAATACACCGAAAAAGAGTTAAAATACAATAAATAAATTAAATAAATTAATTTAAATAAAATATAATTTTTGTTGATATTTTAGGATTTTATAGTATTTTAATGATTATGATAATAATAAAATAATTTATAAATATAATAATAAAATAATTAAAAAAAAGAGGAAAATCTGGTTTTCGAAGAGAGAGAAAAACCAAAAACGAAACTGAAATAGAAAACGGAGAACCGAGCGCATGACCGAAGCCCGACTAGCCACCAGCAGCCAACGAGCCCAGATAAGAGTCGGAGAAGATAGAGGACATCCCGGCGAACTCAACAGCACCGACGACGCACCTTATAGACACCGAAATCCGACGGACGGAGGAAGAGAAACCGACGAGAAAAAGGAGTTCGATCCGGCGATCCACGGCAGTTGGGCTTGATCGGTGGGCACCGGAGTGATCAGAAGGAGGAGTCGGTCATTTTGAGATCGGTAGTGGCCGACGAAACGGTCGGAACCTTCGGCGACGACAAGGAACCCGAAACGGCATTGTTTGGCCGAGAGGAAAAGGAAGGAAAATGAAGGAAAAAGAGAAGGAAAGGAAAAGAAAAGAAAATAAAGAAAAGGGAAAAAAGGAAAGAAAAATTACCGGGGACGACTTGAGATTCGGGTAAGTTGACCGAGGGTCAAGATTGACCTACGGGTAAATTTCAAAAATTTATTTAATGTTATATTTAATAGAAAATAACTCGAATTAACCTAATTGTATAGTTTTACGACAAAGCCCGAACGAGAGCTGATTGAGCTCCAATTTTTGTACCCCGCATAATATTGGGTAAATACACTCTAAATATGATAATTTGAGTCCTTAATGCAGAGTTAATATTATTTTACGGAGTTTACGGATTAATTCTGCATAAAATGCATTATATTCGAAATTTTAAAGTAATTATCGTAAATAGTATACGAGCTATCCAAGAGTTTAGAACGAGGCCCAATAAATACTGATGGGCTCAATGAGCCCAATAGGCCTCGATAATGTGAATAGTAAGTGAAAAACGGGCTTAAGGCTGATTAAGGCCTATTAAAATGCAAACGGGCCCAATAGGGTCAACGGGCCCAATAGGGTCAACAAGCCTAATGATTTAAATTAAGCCCAGTAAAAGTGAAATATGAATTAATATGTTTGAATTTAACCTGATAAATGATTATCTGCAGCTCCAGATAACATATTGGGAGCGAAACGGATCGGGTGATCGGTAGCGTTGGGAAAAGTCAGACTATATAGAAAAATGAGGTAAGGGAATTTTATGGACTGCTAGAGGTAGCTTTACGCAATTTCAACTTCACTTGTAGTCTCTTAAATTATCTGAAGGGTCTAGATTTAAATTAAGAATTTTAGTGCCTGGATGGGCAAATGACCAAAATACCCCTGTGAAGGGCAAAATTTTCAAAATTAAGAAAAGTTATGAGAAGCAAGAACGAAGGTTTCTTGCTTGTTTTTGAGGTGGTTTGACAAATACATGGGTAGGCAGGCAAACTTTTAAATAAAATGCACAGCATTGCATAACTTTAATCAATGTTGATTTCCTTTGAAATTGATTTGAGAAATGTAGCTGCCTACGTGATTTTATAGAAATGTGACGTGCTAGAGCTCAGCTCGCATGAGTTTTGATTTGTGTGATGCATGCATTAGTGCTGGAACAAGAGCTTGCACTAGAGTTTTACATGCATTGGTGCTGGAGTCTAACTCGCACTAGATTTTCATATGATTTTCGTGACAGGGTGCTAGAGTCTAACTCGTACCCGATTTTCACTTGAATTGTTATGACAGAGTGTTGGAGCCTAGCTCGCACTAGTTTTACATGATTTTGACAGAGTACTGGTGTGAGACTCCGTATATGTATAATTGTATATATGTACATAGAAATGTAAATGGAGTTATACTATGAATTCATAAGTGAAGTATATGTGATGTAAGTCCATAAGTTAATGTACACACTTGTAATAAGAGTTGTGATTGTACGTACAAGTTAAATTATATATGAATATGAAGAAATGGACTTAAACATGTGATGAATATGACTGGAATGGAATATGAGTGGTGTGGTAAATGGAATAAAGAATTGCATAAGTTGTGCACTTCCATTTAGTCTATAATATACACCTTTGGTTATACATAGATTTTACACAAGTTTTTAACTGTATGAAGTATGAATGGATGCCATTTTCAAGTCTCCAAGATGATCGGATGAGAAAATGCCTATGGCAACAAATTAAGGATGTTTGGGTGTGAGTTGATGCAAAAAAACTGTAAAAAATTTGGAAAATATGAAGGACAGATCGGTCTCATAGGATGAGAGATCGATCTAGATGAGCCAAAATGCTTGTATTTAAGTAATGGAATAGGGCAGATTGATCTCTAATGGAGCCAGATCGATCTCCTAAACATTCTGTAAAATACAGATCGATCCTTAATGGAACAGATCGATCTCCTTAGCTCTCTGTTTGGAGCAGATCGATCTCAAGCTTCGACAGATCAATCTCATGCTTAAAAATGTCGTGGACAAGAGGGATTTAAAGGGACCAGATCGATCTCCTCCTAGTGCAGATCGATCTCATCAAGTAATTTCTATAAATAGGAGCAGTTGAATCTGTAGATTTCGGGATAAAACTATTTCCTTCCATTCTAAACCCAAAACCTACCTTTTCTCACTCTTAAATCCAGCCATTTTCAAGGAGATTTGAGGGAAGACTATTAGAGGCAAAGTTGTTCATATCAAAGAGAAGAACAACATAGTTTGAAGGCATTTCCCAATTTTTTAGATTGAAGGAACAAGGGGTATTTCTATTTGGAGCAAAGAGGAAATCCAAAGAGGTGAGTTTCTAAAGCATCAACTCAAGTATATTGTTAAGCTATTGATGTTTGGGGTTGATTGGGGTGCTTAGTATTGTTAGAAACTATCTAAAATGCATTTGAAATGATTATGACCTAGAAATGGTCTAGTGTGAGAAAGTGGAATGTATGGAGATTAATGAGAAATGGGATATCTAGAGGTGATAATAGTGTTATGGATATGAGGTAAGGGAATTGTGTGAACTCTTAGAGATATTTGTGCTTAATTTGGGTGCTTAAATGCTTTGCTAGAGTGCATGAGATGTTAGGAAACGAAATTGGGTGATTGAAGAGCAAAAGTTGGGTGTTTGACAAATGTGCATGAAAATAAAAGTATAGTGCTTTTGAAAATCATGTTTTATTACTTTTTAGCAAGCGATTAGTAGGTTGGCTAGCATTTGAAATGAATTGCAAAAGAAATGAGTTGTTTTGGTTTGTTAACCACAGTTTGCAAAGAAATGAGCCACCTACATTGTTTTCGTGAGAATGAAAGCGTGTTAGAGTATGACTTACAAATATTTGAAGTGTTTTATACACATGAGTGCTAGAGCTTAGCTCGCACTAGTTTTCACATGGATTTCATACTGGTTTTGGCATTGTGCTTGGAGCTTAGCTCACACTAGATGCCCACCTTATTTGTTGCCGTGCTTGGAGCTTCGGGCAGACTGGGTGTCGCACCGATTAAATAGGCTCGCACGTGCATTTGTGATTTTGACATGTTAATAGCCTTGTTAGGAGCTTTGGGTAGACAAGAGCTCATACCGATTAAATAGGCTCACACGTGCGTTTTGAGATGTGACGTGATATGATGTGTTGATTGGGTCCATGGAGTACGTTGTACCGTGCATGTAGCATGAAGTACATTGTACCGTGCTGAGATTGTGATGTGCCATCTTCGAACGAGATCTGCTATGGACCTGAGGGCTGGATTTGACCCATCTCCCATGTGGAAGCAGATAGTGGTGATATACCGCACACCTGATCCGTGTAGCCGGTATCACAGGTTATGGTCATAGTCCTAGAGGTTATTACCTTTTATTGAATTGCCTATCTCGCATGTCTATTGTTTTGTGAATAAATCCATGTTTGAAATGATTTGTGGGTCAGGACAGTCCGAGGGAGGGGCTGAGACCTGATAAGGGTTAAATTGTTTTGAGATATCGATTGTTAATGGTTTAAAGTGCATCGAAGCATAATGATTAATACCATGCTTTATTGTGAAAAAATGCATAGTGGTTAATGCCATGCTTATTTGAGAAAAATGCATGATAGGTAATGCCATGCTTTATTGGGAATTATGCATGATGATTTATACCATTCTTTGAATTGAATTGTGCACTGGATTTTAATAGCATGAATGCTTTACATACCATTAACAAAATCATACACTCATGTTTTGAGATAAAATGATGAACTAAACGCTTTTGAGCATGGCATCACGATCACGTAGATAGTGCAGTATCTACCTGTTCGCATGATTGCCTTATTGAGCGTGTGGTTTGCTCACCCCCCCTTATTTTTCCCCTCTCTATAGAGATTTGAGTATAGAGTGAGCGCGACTTGAGGCGTTTCCTTTTGGTATCCGCTGCATCCCATCGCTAGAGGTGTACAACCCTTGAATTATTTTGTATCTAAACTAGACATAGCAGAGTAGCATTTTGTATGTAAACATTGGGGATGTAAAATAATGTAAACACATGTAACAACTCTGATATATACATTTATACAAGTGTTTACTCATAAATAATATAGAAATTGAATTGGTATGGTGGAGTGAGTTAGACGTTGACACACAGCCCAACTATTGAGGAGAGTTGCTGTTCACGATTAAGGTAAGGACGAATAATAAATGATGCATGAAAATACAAAAAAATTGTACGTATTTTGGTAAGTTGAGGGTCGTGACAGCTGGAGCTTAGCTCGCACTAATCTTATGAGATTTTATGAAACGCGTGCTGGAGCTTGGCTCGCACAAGATTTTCCTTGATTTTATAAAAGTGTTGGAGCATCGCTCGCACTGGTTTTATGAGAACATGCGATGAGCCATGCTTGGAGAGTCGGGTAGACTGTGTGTCACACTGATTAAATAAGCTCGCATGTGCGTTTTGAGACAGGGCATGAGTATGGATATGAGATATGGGTCCACGGAGTACGTTGAACCGTTCAAGTAGCATGGAATATGATGTACCGTGCTGGGATTGATTATGTGGCATCTTCGGATACGACTGATCGGACATGGCCGACGAGATGGACTGACCCACCTCCTGGGGCGGTCCCCGATCGTGGTGAGACCCCGCACACTAGGATCCGTGTAGCTGTGGGATCACAAGGACATATAGCTATAGTCCTAGTTATTTGCCCGATATATATATATATATATTGCCTAGTCTCGCATGTTGATGTTTTTGAGAAACACGTTTTGTGGATTTTTGTGTGAGTCTGGATAACCCGAGGGAGGGGTTGGATCCTGACTGAGATATGATTTTGATCAGAATGAAACTGGGTTTTAAACTGAATTTCCATGATGTTATTTCCATGCTATTTAAACCCATGAATGGTGTAAACTGGTTTTACATGACATTCATTGTATCGCATATTTCTATTGCTGTGAAAAGCATTTGATTTCATGGTGTTGTGTGAGTCAGGAACACACAAGGGATGGGCTGAGTCCTGGTTTTGTTGTGAAATTTTAATGAGAATGAAATGATTTAAAGGAGTTGCATGTTGAATTTTCCATGCTCTTTGAAATCCACATGCGAACTTGTTTTACATGACAAATGGTGGTATCAAAGTAAAATTGGTCTGATGTGTGTCAGTGTCAGTAATTAAGAAATTACATCCTCGTGTTACTGTACTTGGTTAGATACAATAGTGTATATCGAGATGGGTTTTAATTAAGAAATGATTGAGAATGCAGGAATATAGGCATTTTACCTAATATTAGTCGTGGTAGAGGAGGTAGAGCACGAGGCAGAGGTCGTAGCAGTAGGCCTGAGCCTGCTAGTCGTGCTGAGTCGACCTATGAGAACCAGGATGAGATTGACATGGAGGCTGATATTGAGCCTGCCCCACAGAGTCTGACAGAGAGATCAGACTTGTAAATGAATGGGAAAGAATTAATGAAAAACTCATGTGTTTACCTTTCCTTTAATAAGGAATTAAGGCATATAGTGGATGAATGGTGGGACTATCATTGACACACAGCCCAATTGTTAGTGGAGTGTGGTAATGATCAGAGGACAAGTAAGTATGAAAGAAAAAAAAATGAAAAATTTACTCTGATTTTTGGTAGCTTAGGTCATGACAACTATTAACAACAACAATGAGGAACGAAAATGGGAAGCACGGGAGAGAAGATGATGAGCTCTGCCCCTAGAGGAAACACGAGGAAGTTGGATTCAGCGAGGAGCAGAAGACGTGACAGAAGTAGGAAAACGTGATGCTTGGAAATGGTAGCGTGAAAGAAAAAGAAAATTTTGAAGCAAGGACATAGAGGCAGGTAGTGGGTTGTGATGTCCAGCAAATAAGACAGAAGAAAATGTGAGGCAGAAAAATAAGTAGGTAGGAGGCGTACGAAGGTTGATGGTCTCGGTGGGAGCAATTGAGAGCCATCTAAAAACACGAAAAATGAAAAGAAAACATGAGGAGGACAGAAATGAAATGACAGGGAAACAGAGGGAAAGAGAAAAAGGAAAAAAAATATAAATTGATATTAGACTGGTGGTTGTAGTCGAGAAGAAGGACAGACGCGAGACTGAGAAACCAATTCAAAAATAGAAGAAAGAGGACGAGAGAGGGAAAACAGAAAGCGTAGTAAAACAATTTGGTTTCCATTGTTTTCCTCGGTACTAAACAGAGGAGGAAAAACTTGAAAACAGAGGCGTGCTCTAGAGGTGGCAGTGAGCTGGAGAGTGGGAAACATGGTGGAAGTGCAAACGTGAAGGGCAAGGGCTGACTGGAGCAAGGCAAACCGCGTGGGAGCTGTAGAGACTGGGAAAACTGATCAGAGCAGAGGCAAACAGGGGAACGGTAGGTCGGTGAAACTGAGTTGGAAGAGGAGAAGAGTGAAAGTGGTGTGAAAGCTTTCGGGAGAGCAGTGGCCAGGGGAGGAAAGAAGGGAAAATACGGGAAGCACATAGGATACAGGAGAAGAGAGTAGAACCGGATGTAAGACCTGAAAATTCGGTGTCATTTCCTTAAGAAGTTAACATGGTAAACATGGATTCGTGAAATCTTTATCAATAAAGAAGAAATAAATGAATTCTAAGTCCAATTGATCAAGATATGAATTTTTTTGAAGACTCAGAATTTTTTCACATCCGAAATTTATCTCGGGAATATGAAAAAATATTTTCGAAAAATAATAATAATAGATAAATATAATTTTGAGAAAATAATAAAAATAAAATATGATGTACATATATATTTGTAGAAATAAATTAAATAATATATATGTACATGTGTGTGTGGAAATTAATGCATAAAATACATTATGATAATATAATATTATTATAATAATATAAGATATTTTGGTATATTATTATTATAATAGTATTATATTATAAGATTTTTGTACTATATTATATGATTTTTGTATTATATTATATTATATTTATATTAAAATATAATATAATATATATTAAAAAATGAAAAAGAAACTGAAAATGAAAAGGAAGCAAAACGCGAAAACAGGAAGGAAACCGATCCTCCCCTGTTTCTTTCACCGATGGCAGACGGAGGGAGCGAACAACGAGGAGACGACCGGTGCAGGAAGACCGGCATGATGGGAGTGTTGGAGCGCCACCATGCGCCTTGATGTGTCAGCAGTGAGGAGATCAGAGAAAGAGGGAGTCGAAAGGGGGAGAAGAGAAATCGATGGCACCGGCACTGATTCACCCTACACCACCGCCAACAGAACGTTCCCCAGGCGAAGACGAGCCGAGTAGTGGTGGAATCGGCCAGAGAATCGACCGATAGCGCCGGCAACGACGAAAGGGAGAAAATCGGCAACGAAGCCGAAGAGTGAAAGGGTCGAACCAGCCACTTTTTGGCTAGCTGAGGCTTGGCCACCACCAGATCTCTGCCCCACGAGTCCCTGTGGATCTGCTGGAAGTGGAAGCCGGTGAAGAACCGATCGGCGCAGCTCCGAACGACAAAGGTGGTATTGAACCGGACTGAACCAATTCGAACCGGTTCAACCAGAATAAGAAGAAAAAAAAAAGAGAAAAAGAAGAAAGAAAAAGAGAGAAAAATGGGAAAAAAGGGAAAAATTCGATGATGCACCGGGCTACGGGTAAGCCGGTAAGTGGTCAAAATTGACCAATTTAATATTTAAAAATTTTATTTGAAATTATATTTGACTGAAATTGACCCGGATTAAATATGTAAATGTGTAGCACGACAATAGACAATGAACGTGAATTCGATCGAGCCTCGAATTGCAAGCCATCACGAAAACTCGGGTAAGTGAATCTTACTTGCTATAACTTGTATAGTTATACGAGTTAGGAATTAATCACATAAGTTGTGGATTAACTTTGTATAAAATGTTTTATGTTAGAAAAGACTTAAGATGGCGTGGTGGAAGTGTTAATGGGCCCCATGGATGGTCCAATAATTGTTAATGAGCCTAAAGAGCCCAATGGACCGTGACAGAATAAATAGTAAAGTCGAAATGAGTTTAAAATAGAGTTGGACCCAATAAGAGGCAACGATGCTTAATAGGAGCAATTGGGCCCATTTGATGAAATAGACTGCATAGAAAAGGATAAATTTGTTATCAGACTTAATTGATATGATTGATAATTATCTGCAGCTCCAGGAGATATATTCGAAGCCGGATAGACTGGTTTACGGAAAGTAAAAAAAAGGTAAAAAAGAGCATTCGACGAAATTCCAGGTAAAAGATTTATGCTAGCTCTTAGAGATAGCTGTACGTATTTTCATTGTCGTTTGCATTCACTTAAATTCCGTATAGAGTATAGATATGATATTTTTGGATAGTACCTAAATATGAAAAAAATATAAAAATACCACTGGGAATGACGAAAATTTAGAAATGCATAAAGTGCACGAATTTGAAGTTTTACATGTGAAAAAGAGATTTTGTAAAACTGAAATGATAGATTGGCTCATGATTGGACTGTATGCATTAAATTGTACATTTTTCTAAAGTATGATTTGATTGACGAGTGATTTAATGAGATGTTACCCTCTCACTCTGTTTTGTACCGTTTTACGTATTGCACTCGGTTTTGAATACCACTGTTGTGGGAATTAGAGTCAATTGTCTATTTTATGTGTGTGAAATCGTGCTGGAGCTATGATGAGATTTGTGGATTTACCCAGATCCGCTCGCACTTGATTTTGGTATGGCATATGAACAGACCATGCTGGAGCACTGCTCGCACTGGGTTCTGTTGTGATGCGTGATTGAAACTGTGTTGGAGCCCTCGTGTAGACTGTGTGTCACACTGACTTGCTCGTATTGGATTTTAGACAAGTGATGGTTGATTTCTTATATTGAGGTGGTAAAACCTTGAGATTACTTGGTTCCCTCAGATATTGAGGTGGTAAAACCTTAAGATTACTTGGTTCCCTCAATATTTTAGGGTCTACGGAGTACGCTGTACCGTGTGATGAGACATGGAGTATACTGTACCGTGCGATAAGACATGGAGTACACTGTACCATGTAGTTTTCAGACTTCTGTTAGTCTTTGAACTTCTGATTGACCCACGGGATGGATTGACTCACCTCCTTGAGGTATATGATATCCCGCACACTTGATCCGTGATGACTGGAATCATCGACTATGTACATATGTCCATTGCTATTATTATTGAATCTCATCCAAGTTTTCAGAATAATCAAATTGTTGAATTGCTTACTGATTGATTTGAAAGTGAAATGAAAAGAAATGATTGAGCTTCTATCGATTGATGATTATCGTATAAAATGATTATGTTTTCAATAAATGCAAGTGATTTGAAAAGTGAATGCATTTTTTTTACGAGATGATAAAACATGCATTATAAGCATCGTTGTGACGCCCCAAAAGAGCGAAAAACAGGGCGAATTTAAAACTTTTTCACATCCATTCACGATAAAGGGTGCATTCATGTGCAATGTCTTACATCATCATACATATCATACCTTAGGATCTCATCATTTGATAATTATATTTTATATAATATACATTACTCAATTTAAGGTTAATTAATCCTAATACATCCCATACATCATTGTACAAAAATGTCTATAAATACAATATAAGTTGGATACATGAAATGTAATTTATACCTCAACAATATATGTAGCCTGGAGCTTAAGTCCTCTACTAGCCACTACTCCGTACGTCGCAGGGCAACTCCCTTTACTTGAAGAAATCTGGGGGGAAGATAAAACAGGGTGAGCTTCTAAATCGTTCAGTAAGGGGGTAAGGGACTCGTTAATAAAACAATGATTTGCACAGCACAATCATTTTATCTCGTAGTTGAAACTCAATTAAAACGTAGCATGAACTTAATAAAACATCATTCTCAACTCATTTCTCTGAAATCATGTAAAAATATGAGTGTACATAACTCAGTACAAATCAGTTACAAGCATGAGGAAATCAAAATGCGATAATGGCTTTTCTCATCAAAATGTGATAAAAATCACCTCAATAAAATGCATATGGCACAACCACAAAACACAAGTCATGTGTATAAGAAGGGAGACTAGGCAAGAAAACTCATATAAAACTCGTCATGGCACATCATAATAAATCCCCTCTGGGTGCGCATCCCAAGCATCCTCAAAAGAGGGAAATGTCGACAATATGGTCGTGTACATGGTATATTGGACTTACGCATTACCAAAATAAGGCCCGACCTTACATGATACCAAAGCAATGCCTCTCCTCATGCACACTATCGATCTTACATGCTACCAAAGCAAGGTCACCCAGCGTTACCAAAACGGGGGTCATCTCATGTTACCAAAACGGAGGCATCTCTCGTTACCAAAACGAAGGAATATCAAACTTACTTGCTACCAAAGCAATGCCTCCCAACGCTACCAAAGCAGGAAATAATATTGGCCTTACATGCTACCAAAGCAATGCCTCCCAATGCTACCAAAGCGAGGAATAATATCGGCCTTACATGCTACCAAAGCAATGCCTGATGTGTATTCAACATGACACGCCTAAGTCTCAGTACTAACCATTATCATATAAAATTGTTTTGCCTTCACGTAGAACTCATAATGGTTTTTCTCATAAAACTCATCTAAAAAATCGTTTTGTATTCAGCACAAAACATGTCAAAATCGAGCTCAAACCGGTAAAACCACGCACACATTTCTCAAATCATAGTATGCCTTAACATAGAGCCCAAATCTCTTTTCACGTTTTAAACTTAAAACCGTTGTAAAAAAATTTCACATTTGTTTTCAACTCAATAAAAATTGGGCCCCAACCGGCTATAAAGTCGTGTGCAATACTCATTCACAAACTCATAAAACATGCTTGTTTTTTCAAATCACATTTCATGCTACTATTATCATCATAAAATCGCATACACAAATGAGTATAAGTTTTCCCTTACCTCTTTGCACCTCGTATAGTGCAATCGTTTCCCCGTATCATGGACTAGTCTCGCATTCCTCTCTGGAACTCCCGAGCTGTCCAAACGATGTTAAAAAAATCAATAACCCAACTCAATTGCATTATTGAGTACAGATTTGCTCATTTTCTCATTAACACCTCAATTAACTTAATTTTCACAATTCTATCACAACTCACATTCTCATCCACTACATCTCAAAATTCTACATTTCTCATACCATATTCCATGCTAAATTCACCACATTATCTCAATTCCAATTTATAGCCATAGTTCCCAAAATTACTACAATTGCATAATAGCATCTCTACTCCAACAAAATCATGGTTTCATCACTCCCACATCATTTCCCAACTATTTCATCACAATGTCCATGCTCACAATCACCAAAGATTACTTCAAAATCAAAGATCGAGGTTTAAAAAATTATCCAAAACTTGTGGAGTGCTTAACTCTTGCCTCGATTCAATCCGTTCTTTGATTTCCCAGTATGTTGTTCTCCTTTTGATGAGCAACAACTTTCCTTCTTGCCACAACCTTTGATTTTGACGAAAATGAGTGTTTTGGAGGGGAGAGAAAGCTAGGGTTTGAAAATGGCGATTTGGGAGAGAGAGAGAGATTGATTTTCAGGAAAACAAAGGGGTCTTTATATAGACTAAGGGTAGGAGATAGATCTAGCTCTTGATGAGATCGATCTGCATTTGAATTTGGGGACGATTTGGGGCAATTTTGTGCCTAGGAGATCAATCTGTCGTGGGGTGAGATCGATCTCTTAATGGCTTTATGAGATCGATCTGTTCCAATTATGAGATCGATCTCTAGTTTTACAGAATGCTTCATGAGATCGATCTACTCCTTAGGGAGATCGATCTTCTCCTTACAGAATGCTTCATGAGATCGATATGCTCCTTGAGGAGATCGATCTTCTCCTTTACATAAACATTTTGAGATCGAGTCCTTCCTCATGAGATCGATCTCTTCATTACAGAATCATAAGGAGATCGATCCTCTTCCATTGGAGATCGATCTGTTCACTTAAATTACTCTTTCCTTGTTGTTTTTGGCCTACCAGATCGATCTGGCCTCATAGTTTCACACTTTGACAACATAAAATCTCCATATGTAATAGACATAATTTACTTTATTGATTAATTCTCATTCATTTCTCATTCATCACTTAAAGATCTCATTCCATACCATCTCAATATACGGGTACATCACATTTAGTTCAATCAATTACACTTCATATTCTCATTACATAATTTAGATATGTACAAAATTCTCAGATCTCACAATCGTAGATAGTATGATTATCTACTTGCTTTCATTTATTCCTTACAGAGCGTGTTGTGCTTATCCCTTTACTTTTCCCCTTCTATAGAGCATTTCCAGTAGAGTGTGTTAGCTGCGTCCGTCTTGCGATCCTTTACACACAACTATTTAGCAGCATCGAGGTATACACACATATGTACTTTTTGTATCTGAATAATAGTATACAATAATGTAGTCACGTTATATGGGGGATGTATATGTAAGGAAATGTAAACGACTTTCTAATTATGAAATGGTAACTTTATGAGCTTCAGCGCTATTAGTGCTTGGGACGAAAGCATTACCTGATATGTATATATATAACATATGAAACTGAGTGATGAATATTGACTCACAGCCCAGCAAGTGAAGTGAGGTAAGTTCGTGAAAAATTTGTAGTGATTTTTAGAAGAACGGGTCTTGACACGGAGCTGGGAAACAGAGAACAACCGAGAGAAGAGAAGAGACTGTGAGAGGCAGAGGTGAACAGGAAGCTGGTAACGGAGAGAACAGAAGGATTCCAGCACCGGGAAGAACTGTTGTGGAAGGAAGAAAGCGGCAGTGTCCAGGAGGGGAGGAAGACGATGAACAATAGGCTATGGAACGAAGAAAGAAAGAAGAGAAGGAATGAAGAAAGGAGAATTTTGGCGTGAAAAGGTAAGGAAATTCAAAACCAAAAAAAAAAAAAAAACAAAGAGAAGAAGTAGTAGAATATATATATATATATATATATATATATATATATATATATATTAGAGAATAGAAGAAAAATTGAAGAAAGAAGAGAGCGTACTGAAAATTTGGGAAAAACTCGAGGGAAGACAGTCCAAAAATATTAGTTCAAAATTTTTGGAGAAATAAACCGATTGAAGTGAGCCCGCTGAACCGCACTTGTCATGACCCCTTTTCATCATTTTCATCTAAAAATCACCATAAATTTTTCGTTTT
The DNA here is from genome assembly GCA_033439115.1 of Firmiana major. NCBI lineage: Eukaryota > Viridiplantae > Streptophyta > Magnoliopsida > Malvales > Malvaceae > Firmiana > Firmiana major. The sequence continues at coordinate 20,716,586 of CM065905.1, forward strand.
ATTCGTTAACTCATCCGGTTGTGCATATTCTTACCACCACACAATTGGGCTATGAGTCAGTATTAATCATCATTTACCATTCATCTTTCAATTAATCAAGAGCAAACACATACATTTGGAAGTTTAAGTTCTATACTAATACATGTTTGCTAACACTTACATCCTCCATATTACAATTCAAAATGAATACTATGCTATTACATGTTTAGATACAAGAAGATTTCCTGTGTGTATACCTCTTAGCGACGGAGAGCAGCGAATGTCTGGACACAACTCCTCAGTCCCTCATTAGACTACTGTGTACGCTCTGTAGAGGGGGAAAATGATTGGGATGAGCAACCACAAGCTCAGTAAGGCAATAATACAAGCATGGTAGATAACTACACTATCTACATGCTTATAATGTCATGCATAAAGATCATTACTATCCAAAGCATGAGGAATTATTAAAACTATGCCACATGTATATACATATATCATGTACTGAAAAACAAGAAAATAGGTATGTAAACATGGAAAACCATCATGAAAAACTTCTCATGCTTATCATAATAAAACTCATCTTAATAAGGAAAACTCATCACAAAACTGTCCCTCAGGATTTAGCAGTTTCTCAAAACTTAGTAAAACTTGTCACAAATAGTGATACCATCTCTTTAAAAACATCCCACAAGGCTCGACCCCTCCCTCGAGTCAACCCTGGACAACATAAATCATACTCAGTATGTAAAACCATGTGATATCATGTGAGACAGGTGGTCACTATATAATCGAGGACTCTGTTAGCCAACTATGTCATTATCATCCCAAACCACATGGATTCCGATATGTGGGGCATCATGCTGGAACGGAGGTGGGTTAGTCCTTTGCCAGATCTTCAAATCAACACATAACATCACGGTACAGTATACTCCTTGTGATATTCACGGTACAATGTACTCTGTGGATCGATATCATGGTTGGGGGTGCCTGTCATAAGTCTTATCTACCCCAAGCCATGTATAACCTAGTCTCAAGTGCACGTGCGAGCATCCCATCCGTGTGACTAGCAGTCTACACGAGGCATCTAGCACGGCTCGTACAACCATCTCATCCGTGTGACATAAAGTCTACACGAGGCATTCAGCATGACTCATTACATATCACAGTGTGAAAAGCCCAGTGCGAGCAAAGGTCTAACGCAATTTCATGCATCATCATTAAATACCCTCATACAAGCAACGCTCTAGTATGACTTTATGCATAATAAATAATATGGAAATCACGTATGAGCATAACTCCAGTAGGGTTATATGCATAAGAAAATCAATGGAAACCGACGTACGAGCAAAAGCTTCAGTACGACTTGTAAAACATCACAACTCAAAACATGGTGCGAGTTGGGCTCCAACACACTTCATGAATATTAAAAACATCAAAATCTAGTGCGACTGAAGCTCCAGCACGATATTAACTCACATAATTATGATAGGTGGCTCTATTTGAACAAAGCATGTTTAAATCACAGTTAACACCAGACTTGTGCTATTTCACAAATTCATGAAGTCAATAGCCAGCCTATCTATAAATTTTGCTTTAAACAAAGCAATGTGTTTTCATAAAAATATCAAAACATGATGTTTCATGCAATTATTAGCCTTACTACCCTTTTTGTAAGATTCACTTCCAAAACCAAAATCATCTCCATCCGAAATCATTTGTACAAATCATTAATTCTTTTCTATATAACCAAATAATTACAAAGCCCTATAAATACCCTCAAAATATGTGCAGCTACCTTTAGATACTCATAAAATTTCCTTACCTGAAATCGCATCGAGTGATTCCACTTCTTTAGAGCTGCTCGATCGTGCAGTTCGATTCGCTTCCAATGAAATCTCCGAAGTCGTACAAATTACTTATCACATCAATTTAACCTAATACAACATAATTCTCACGTTTATTATATTCGATTCGACTTATTGTTTTCATTAACACTTATAAAACCTCACTTTCTCTCAAGCCCTTTTTCGATTATACGATTCGTTTCTCAAGAATCTATTAGTTCCACCAAGCTTATTGGTTCACACTAAACCGGCATGAAGCTCATAATGCCTCTAGTTCATCATTTCCTTCACTATGGCAATTTATCAAACACCTCTTATGCCCATTTGCAATCATCATCTATTCCAACATATATATTTCATAAAACTATCTTAGAATCATCTATACATGCTTACTAACATCTCTACATGCTTAAATCATCATCAACTCCATGCCATTTCAACTTTCTCTCATTAAACCCATTCTAGGTCATGGTTGTTTAAGCATGTATATGAACATTTTAGCCAACATTATTGTGAGATCTGAGAATTTCAGACATATTTTAATGATGTAATAAGAATTTGAAGTGTAATTTATTGAGCTAAGTGAATTGTGGGAATTATAATTAGAGATTTATATGTTTAGTGTGTAAAATAAGCATGAAGTATGAGGATAGATCGATCTGGGAGAAGGAGAGATCGATCTGGTGAGTTAAAAATGACGAGGAAAGAGGAATTTGAGGAGCAGATCGATCTCCAATGGAAGAGGATCGATCTCCTTATGATTCTGTTTGAGAGAAGATCGATCTCCTTAGGAGCAGATCGATCTCATAAAGCCATAAAGAGATCGATCTCACCCCTCGACAGATCGATCTCCTAGGCATAAAATTGCCCAGATCGTCCCCAAAATTCAAACGCAGATCGATCTCACCCCTCGACAGATCGATCTCCTACCTCCAGTCTATATAAGGAACCCGTGTTTTTCTCCTGCAATTTCACTTTCTCTCTCTTCCAAACCCATTTCCACCAAAAACCTAACTTTCTCACTCATCCAAAACACCCATTTCCGGCCGAATCAGAGGTTGTGGCAAGAAGGGAAGTTGTTCCTCATCAAAAGGAGAACAACATACTTGGAAATCGAAAGACGGATCGAATCGAGGCAAGAGATAAGCTCTCCACAAACTTTGGGTAATTTCTAAACCTCGATCTTGATATTTGAGATGATTTTGATGATATTGGTGGTTGTCATTGCGTTGAAATAGTTGAGAAAGGATTAGGGATTGATGAAATTGCAATGTAGTTGGAGTAATGTAGATATTTGGTGATTTTGGTAATTTTGAGAATTTGTGCTATAAATGGAAATATAGACAATGTGGTGAATTAGCGTAGATGATTTAACATGAGAAATATAGGATGTTGAGCTATTGTGAATGAGGTTGTAGTTTAGGGTAGAGTTACGAGAATCGAGAGATTTGAGGAGTTATGAGCAATTATGCTCGATTTTTGAGAATTGAGGTATATGAGATAATTGAGTATTGATGTTTTAACATCGTTTGGATAGCTCGGGAGTTCCAGAGTGGAATGCGAGACTAGTCCGTGATAAGGGGGAAACGATTGCACTATACGAGGTGCAAAGAGGTAAGGGAAATCTAAACCATTTGTGTATGTGATTTGTAAACTATTATAGCATGATTTGTGGTTTATAAAACAAGCATGTTGAGTTTTGTGTTGAGATTTAATTGCACACGATTTTTATAGCCAGTTGGAGCCCAATGTTTTTATGAGTTTATAACTGGGCTCTACGTTAAGGTAATATCGAGATTTGAGAAATGTGTGCGTGTGCTTTGTCGGTTGGGACTCGGTTTTTATTATGTTTTGTGTTGAGTACAAAACGATTTCAAAAGAGTTTTATGAGAGAAAAACCCCTATGAGTTCTACGTGAAGGCAAACCAGTCTTATGTGATAAGACTTTGGTGTGTAGTGGTGAGTACACACCGGGCATTGCTCTGGTAGCATGTAAGCCCGATTTCTTCTCCGTTCTGGTAACGTGAGAATAACCTATTCTGTGGCTATGCCACATATACTTGGTGGCCGTTGCCACGTGAGAAACCCCATTGGTGGCCGTTGCCACGTTATACCCCATTGGTGGCCGTTGCCACGTGATACCCCATTGGTGGCCGTTGCCACGTGATACCCAATTTGGTGGCCGTTGCCATGTGAAACCCTATTCTGTGGCTGTGCCACATGTGAATTCAAATCAGTGGCTTTGCCACGTGAGATAGTGGCCATGCCACGAGTGATTTTAAATCAGTGGCCATGCCACGTGTGTTTTGTGGCTATGCCACGTGTGAATTTAAATCAGTGGCTGTGCCACGTGTGTTTAGTGGCTGTGCCACGTGCATTATTATTACTGTGATTTTATCACGTTATTTGAGAAAGCGTTTAACGTATTATTTTCACATGCTTTGTTATTGCTCTAGAGTGAGCCCTTTTACTTCATGTTTTCACATGACTTGACACATGAGAATGTCGTTTTGAGTACTTGCATGCTATGATTTTCAAATGAGTTTCACATACAAATAAGCATTTTGTGATGTGCATTTTGGTTTATGAAATGAGTTCCTTACCCCCTTTACTGAGCGATTTAGAAGCTCACCCTGTTTTCTTTTCCCCCCAGATTTCTTCAAGTGAAAAGGGTTTCCTTGCGACGTACGGAGTAGTGGCTAGTGGAGGACTTGAGCTCCAGGCCCTATATTGTATTTTAAGGTATCTTTTATCTTTTCATGTACCCATACAATTATTGTAATTACAGACACTTGATGTATAACATTATATGGGATGTATTAGGATTAATTAACTTGAGATGGATTAATGTACTTGGTGTGATATATAAATCCTATTGATGAGATCCTGAGGCATGATAATTATGATGATGTATGACAGTGCACAGGAATGCACTCTTAATTGTGAATTAACGAGTAAAAAGTTTTAAATTAGCCCTATTTTCCGCACTTCCGGGGCGTGACAATTATATACACCATTCAACTCATCAAAATGTCTACATTAACATACTAGAAGATGGTGTATAGAAATCTTACCTAGCTTGACTTTTTCCTCTTTTTGCCAAATTGGGGAAAAACCTATTTTCTCCTTAAATCTAAGGTTTGAGCTTTCAATCTTTGACTATGTTACTCACTCCCTCACTAGGTACAACTTTGCTCAAATGACTTTTTCCTCAATTCTTTTTTGAAGGTAAGGATATCCTAGAGTGAGAAAACTAGGTTATTTTTGGTTAAAATGGAAGATTTTGGAATTTTTAGGGAAGAAGGCTCGATTGTCAGGTCCTTTTTATAGTAATCACATTATGAGATCGATCTCCAAGGGTGGAGATTGATCTCCCCTTACTTAAATCCTTTCAGTATTCGACAATGCAGGTTAGGGGATCAATTTGCCTCTTAGATGAGATCGATCTGCCTATTTGTATGAGATCGATCTGCTCAAAGGGATAGGATCGATCTTTGTTCATTGGATGGAATCGATCTCGGTCAGGCAGAGGCTTCAGAGATCAATCTGGCCTTAAGAGGAGATCGATCTGGCCTATCCAGAGGCAACTAGAGATCAATATGCCTTGTGGGAGGAGATCGATCTGGTCCAAACAGAAGCAACTTGAGATCAATCTGCTTTAAGTGAGGGATCGATCTCCCTCTTCCAGAATGCTTAGTCTTGTGTTTCCAGGCCATAAGATCGATCTTCCTTGCATATAAGATCAATATGGCATTCATTCTGCAGCATTTCAGCTGTAAATTTCCTAGATTTTCAAAGTTAAACTCCCATTCAATCACTTCAATACCCATTTTGCATTTCATCCACACTTAACACTAAAAAATATCCAATTCTTATGATTCATTTATTGTGTGACTTGTTTGTACATCATGGAAATACTAATATTACATTGAAATTCACGAGTCTTACATTCCTCCCCTCCTACAAGGAATTTGGTCTTCCAAATTAGAACCAAGTTAATCTAAGAACAACTCCGGGTACTTCTCTTGCATCATACTCATCAACTCCCAAGTGGCTTCCTCCGGAGTGTGATATTGTCAAAGAACTTTCACTAAGGGAATTATCTTCGACCTTAGTACCTTCTCTTTCCTATCCAATATCTGAACTGGGTTCTCTACATACGACATACTCTCATTGAGCTCCAATGGCTCATATCTTATCACATGTGCCGAGTCTGGCTGGTATTTTTGAAGCATAGAGACATGGAAGACGTTATGAACACTTGCTAACTATCACGACCCATTTTTCTAAAAAAACCCTACAAATTTTTCGTTTTTTCATTTCCTTACCCGTCGTGAATAGTTTCACTACTAACAGTTGGGCTATGAGTCAATAGTAGTCCCTCCTGTCATGTTACTTACCTTAACATCTATATTCCATATTTCATTTACATATCAATTTATTTTAACTAAATACATCCCCGATATTACATCCGTGTACAGTACTATGCCTCTATATGTTCAGATACAAAATTATACGAATGTGTATACCTGGTCTTGATAGGAAGCAGCGGATAACCAAAATGCAAGACTACTGTCACTCTTCTACTGAATGTACCCTGTAGGTGGAAAAAGAAAGGGTGAGTGCAACATGCTCAGTAAGGCAATAATGCAAGTAGGTAGATAACTACACTATCTACATGCTGGTAAAGGCATGATATGTAAAACATTTATATCTCGAGCCTGAGGCAATTAAAACCATGTCATGTATGAGTATATCATATATCGTAAAATATGAATCGGTATGTAAAACATGAAACCATCTCATGTAAAACCTCTGATACTCGGTACAGTAAAATTCATTAAAACAATCCGAGATGGATTCAACATATCTTTAAAATCATTAATATCCTCATAAAATCGATCAATTTCTCATTTAATACCACATTTCATGAAATCATCACAAATCGGGGCTCGAACCCTCCTTCGGGTCTACCTTGGTCTAACAAGACCAATCAAATATATATCATGTGAGACATGTAAGTTACTGTATGGAAACAATTGAGGACTATATCCCTGTGATCCCAGGCTACACGGATCCCGGTGAGCGGGGTATCACAACTGTAACAGGAGGTGGGTCACCCTACCCGCCAGAATATCACATCACGTGAATACAATAGTCATGATTACATGGTACAACGTACTTCGTGTGACATACACGGTACAACGTACTCCATGAACCCAATATTCACAGTCTGGGGATGCCTACCATAGGTCTTATCCCACTCCAAACCATGTCGATAACCAACCCATGTCTCAATCTACACGTGCTAGCATATCTTCTCACTGTGACACACAGTCTACAGGAGGCTCTAGCATGGTCATATGCATGTCATAAAATTCCTGTGTGAACGAAGCTCTAGTACGACTCCATGCATATCCATGATATCAGAAAAACCCTCGTGCAAGCGAAGCTCCAGCATGATTTCATAAAAATCAATGAAATCTGCGTATGAGCAGTGCTCCAATACGACTTAAAAATAATTATAAATCAAGTTTAAATTCACGTATGAGCAATGCTCTAGTACAGATGCATAAAACCAAGTAAAATCCACGTACGATTTAAAACTCATAAAAACATGATAGGCTACTCAATTTCACTAAAATAAATCAAAAATCACAACTGGCACCTAACTCGTGCCCTTTCATGTAAAAACATGAAATAAACAGCCAGCCTATCCATAATTTGCTTAAATTAAAGCAACATAATCATAGGAATATCAAAAACATGAAAATCATGCAATTTCATAGCCTTACTACCCTTTTTGAAATTTTCCTAATTAGGGGTAAAATTGTAATTTTTTACATATACCACGATTTTCGTAAAAATTATTATTTTATTTCTAAATACCTTATGAAATTCTACGTAATGTAAATAACCCCAAAAATACGCGTAGGTATCTCTAAGCGCTTACAAAATTCCCTTATCTCGATTCTCTGTACAGTTTGACTTTTCCAATGTAGAGAATTTCGCTAAGTCAGATTTGCTCCCAATTAAATCTCTAGAGCTGCATATAACTATTATCGAGTTAAATACAATACAGTTATCCATATTTAACCTTTATTGAGCTTAAATTTAAAATGTTAGGCCCGTTTACTCTTATTGGGCCCGATTACACCTTAATAGGCCTTAATGGGCCTTAAGCCCGTTTTCCACTTACTATTCAATCATCGAGGCCTATTGGGTTCATTGGACCCATCAGTATTTATTGGACCTCGTTCTAAACTCTCAGATAGCTCAATTAATTATTTATGACAATTTATCTTAAATTTCAGAATTTAATTCATTTTATACGAATATCAATGTAAATTGTCGTAAATAAGGGTTACTTACCCGAGATTCCATGATAGTTCACAAATCGAGACTGACTCAAGCTCTCGTTTGACGTCAATTGTCGAGCTACACAATTACATATTTTCTTGGGGTCAATTTTCAGTCGGATATTAATCAAATTAAATATTCTAAAATTAAATCGGTCAATTTTCACCGCATACCGACTTACCTGTAGCTCGATTGCATCATTGAAATTTTTTCCAATTTTTCTCTTTTTCTTTTTCCCTCTTTCTCTTACTTTTTCTTCTTTTCTGGCTGAACCGGTTAGGTCCGGTTCAGCCTGATTCAGACCTGTCCGGTTCAGCCGATTCAGTTCGGTTCGATTTTCTTCTTCGCCGTTCAGAGCTATGCCGGTCGGTTCTTCACCGGCTTTCGCCTCCATCAACTCCACAGGGTAGTCTGATTCACGAATCTGGCCTCGATTTCACCAACGGTGGCCGAAAAGTGGCCGGTCCGGCCTCTTCTCTCCTCCGGCGTCTGTACCTTTCTCTTTTCTTGCCATTATCGGAGCTGGCCGCCATTCCACTGGCCGATGCAGCCACCGATCGGTCGGTCTTCACCCGAGGAACGCTCGGCTGGTGGTGGCTATGGTCGAATCGGCGTCGATCTCCGAATTTCTCTTTTCCTCTCTCGACTTCTCTCTTCCTCTCTCTCACTAGCATTCTCTCTCCGTTCATCGGTTCGTTGGTGCCAGTGGTGGCTCGGCTGTCTCTCCCCCATCGGTTACTCGCTTGGACTCGCTGCCGATCGCCTCTGTCGGCGAGGCAGAAGGCGAGCTTCGCGTAAGGAAATTTCCAGAATCGCGAATCGCAATTCTGTTTTGATTTTTTTCGATTTTTTTATAATTTATTATTTTATTCGATAAAATATTATAGTTTACTTAAATATCTAATAATTATATATTTTATTATATAATTAATTTATTTAATTTATTTAATCTATTTTTCCATTTTTTCGGTATATTTTCTTCGTATTTTCGGGATATTATCCCAAGTGAATTTTCGGTAAACTTTAATAATTTCGGATCTTGATCAATTGGACTCGGAATTCAATAATTTCTTCGGTATTGATCAGGATTTCCTAAATTCATATTTTTAATTAAAATTTTCTTATCGAATTTACATCGAATTTTAGTCTTTTGACCGTTTTACCCTTCTACACGTTCGGGACCAATTTAGATCAACTTTCCTTCTTGGACCCACTATAATTTCTCATTTAAAATTCGTATCTCTGTCCGGACAATTCAAATCTCATAAATTTAATTTGAAATTCCTTAACTGTCTGTTTTCAAATTTTACGTACGTTCGACTACTTCATTCATATTTATATGATCAAAATCATCCGTCTTATGATTCCATTAACATATAACAATATCCATACAATGTGTGAATCATAAGGAAATATGATAAAAATTGGGTCTTACATTAACTCCGACGGCAATGCCAACCTATAAGCCTTATCTCACATTCTCTCTAAAGTCTCGAAGGGTCCAATATACCAAGGGCTCAACTTCCCCTTCTTACCAAATCTCATAATCCCTTTCGATGGAGAAACTTTCAAGAATACTGACTCACCCACAGTAAACTCCAATGGTCTCCATCTCCTATCAACGTAACTCTTTTGCCGGCTCTGAGCTGTCTGTAACCTCTCACATATCAATTAGACGTCCTCAAAGGCTTGCTGCACTAAATCGGGAGCAAAAAATTGTCTGTCACTAACCTCTTCCCATCCAATAGGGGAACAACATCTGCATCCATACAGTGCCTCATATGGTGTCATGCTGATATGTCAGACCCGGATTTTTTGTAGCTTATTTCCTTATGATTCCTATGTGTATGAACACTATGTAATTATGGTTGAATCATAAGATGAGTATTTACTAGATTTAAAGTGTTAATGAAATGAATTAACACGCAAAAGCTACATAAAATGCCTAATGTGGATGATAAGTATCACAGGCTAAACCGAGTCATTCTAAATCATTCTGACTGAAAATAAGAACTTAAAATAAAAGAGCGTAGAGAGCTCATGAAGGAAAGTCAGCTTGATTTAGACCCGAACATACAAAACGAGAATAAAAGCTAAAAAGGGTAAAATGGACCTTTTCGGCGAGAAAAGGAGTTTCGGGTGAAATTATCCACCGAGAGCGGTTGGGATATAAAGACGAGAGTGTAAGACATAATATATGACACTTTCGAAAATTGGAGAAAAATTTGGGGAAAAATATTCTTGGCCAGAATACAAGATAATCATCCCCGGAAGTAAGGAAAATTTATTCGGAAGGATTTCGGAATAAATTTAATGGTTAAAAACGTAATGGGCCTAAGGTGAAAATATTAAAGCCCATTAAGGTATACTAAATGTATATCGAAAATGTTAGGTCCTTTAGACGGAATTGTTGGACCAATTGATCGGCCAAATTTTGAGACAATAAAAGGCCCGAGGTATAGTAAAAATTTCAGCCCGAAAGCCCATTAGGAAAGCCCAAACCGAGAAGCCCAATGGGCCAAGCCCAATATTTTTAGGCCCAATAGGGTGTAATGGGCCTAAGACAAGCCCAATAAGAGTTGGTGGGCCCCACAAGCCCAATAGGCCCATCAAAAGTGAATATTAAAATGAAAATGGACTTAAGGCCTAGTTAGGCCCATTAAGGATTTTTAAGGCCCATTAAGGAAAATTAAACTGTATTAATGTGTAATACAGTAGGAAAATGATAATTAACTTGAGGAATGGTTATTTACAGCTCCGGAGTTTACATCGAGAGCTTATCGGACTGCGGGAATTAGCAGCACCGAGGAAGTGAGGTCACTTGACGTGATCCGAGGTAAGGGACTTTTACGAGTAGTTAGAGATACCTGCACGTATTTTCAACTGCTTCTGCATTCACTTAAAAACTCTGAGGGTCAGAGAAAGTGAATAATAATTATTGCGACCCGATAGTGGCAAATTACGATTTTGCCCCTAGTTAGTCAAAAAGTCAACTTTTGTGAAAAGTTGCAAAAAGCATGGAAAATGCTATTGTGAGTGTTTAATTGTTATTAGCATGAAAATAAATAGATGGGCTAATGATTTTAAGGTTGATATGACTTAAGCACACTTTGAGTGCTGATTTTGATGTTTTATAAACAATCCCTTTTTAAATAGCCATCTATTATATTATGTGAGAATGAATCGTGCTAGAGCACAGCTCGCACTGAGATTCATGTGTTTTTCCACATAATATTAGTGCTGGATTTGATACCCACTAGATTTTCATGACATGCATGATAGAGTACCGGAGTTTTACTCGTACTCAGCTTTGAATGATATATGCATGACAGAGTGCTAGAGCGTGGCTCGTACTCGATTCTTCATGGTTTATACATGACATAGTACTGGGAGCTATTGCTCGTACTTGATTTTGATATTGTGCATAGCATAGTACTGGGAGCTATTGCTCGTACTTGATTTAATACATAAACTATGCTTTGACCTAGTTGCTTGAGAGTGCTCGCACTAGAGTTGAGTTTTATGATGTGAAACAGTGTTTGAGCGGAGTAACGACTGTGAATCGTACTCAAAATGCACACTGTATGTGATATGTAATACATGTTGAAACCCATGCCTGAGACCTTGCGTGACTGTGTGTCATAGCTAGAGAGGATATCCGCATGAGGTTGGTATAGACGTGGTATGATATTTCCACAGGCGCGAGGGCTAAGACCTCTGTTAGGCACCCTGACTGTGATGTTGATATGTTCCACGGGTGTGAGAGCTAAGTCCTATAGTAGGCACTCTGGCCGTGAGAACGGGTCCACGGGTGTACTTTGTACCGTGTCTGAGTGGCACGAGGTGTACGCTGTACCGTGTGTTGTTATGGAGTTGAGGAGGATATAGCTGGCGGTTGTGATGGACTGACCCCCCTCCCGTTACAGCGGTGATGCCCCGCACACCTAGTACTGTGTTGCTTGGGATCACATCGGATATGATCATAATCCAGGATACTATTTACATGTACCACAGAGTCTTACATGATATATCACATTGGTTGATTTACTGATTTAAACTACGGACAGACCTGAGGGAAGGGTCGGACTCCGATTTGTGTTGTGAATCAATTGATGCCATATTTATATGTGATTTAAATATACATGGCATGATTTACATAAAGGCATGATTTATATATAAATGCATTGTGTTGCACTACATGCCTACTTTTGAGAAATAAAGCATGATTTCTGTACATGGGATTTATTTTGTACAAGTATATATATTATATTTCGAGACATGCTTTTAAAGTGAGTTAAGGAAATAATGTTTTCAAGGCATAGCACTATTTTGAGTAGATAGTGTGGCTATCTACTTGCTTGCCTGATTTCCTTACTGAGCGCGTTATGCTCACCCCCTTTTCTTTACATCTCTCTACAGAGCGTCAGTAGATCGAGAGTTATCGTGGGAGAGTGTCCCAGAGTCCACTACTAGTTCCTATCGATTCATCAGGTATACTTATTATGTACAGTTGAGTATCTAAACATAGAAACAGCACAGTGATGTATACGTTATATATTATGGGGAATGTAATCGTATTAGATTTTATAAAATCTTACATGTATAATAAGAGCAACTACAGTCAGAATTTATATATTGACATGTATGTATGAGAATGGATATTATGGTAAGTGAAGACTCTGACATCGAATCACAGCCCAACCAGTGAAGAGAGGAAAGGTAAGTTAAAAATGCGAAAAATTTATTGTGGTTTTTGGTTAAAGTCAAGGATTGAAACTGGGGTCCTGACAGGATGGTATCAGAGCAGAAGTTGGTCTGATGTGAGTCGGTGTTAGAAAATAGGAAAGTGTACATCCCCATAGTATTGTGCTGTGTTTAGATATAACTGTGTATACCGGATAGGAAATGGACTAATTCATTATTATAAATGCAGGGACTTTGCCTATATGGCAAATACGCGTAGTGGTAGAGGTATGAGAGGTAGGGCTCGAGGCCGGGGAGAGAGACCCGAGGGACGAGCCGCTGCCAGGCCATTACCTACGCATGAGACTGCAGGTGCTACTGAGGCACCCGATTGTGCAGAGACGCGTTTCACGAGATTAGAGCGTGGTCTCGAGACTATTATAGAGATACTGGCACAGACGATGCCAGGTAGGCAGAGACAGGAGGCAGGAGCTGCTACTGGAGAGGCAGTTGCCCCTGATACACCTACGCAGACAGCTGATGCACAGAGGACTGTAGATACTCCTACACCCCCACCGGTTTCGGGTGGTAGTGGATTAGGATATGGATGTGACTTGCATCGGTTGAGGGAGTTCCAGAAGTTTAGACCTCCATCATTTAGTGGGGTCAAGAACCCCGTAGCTGCGGAGGAGTGGTTGGCAGAGCTAGAAAAGCTCTATGGATACTTCGAGTGTACGACCTCGGAGATGGTCGCGTTTGCTGCGTTCCTACTGAAGGGAGCTGCAGAGCATTGGTGGAAGTCCACCAGACCTATATTGAGATCCCGACACACGGATATCACTTGGGATATATTTCGGGAGGCCTTTAGGAGGCAGTTTATTCCTGACACCGCACAGCGAAAGTTACAGGCAGAGTTTTTGAGACTCAAATGGGGGAGTTTATCGGTGGACGAGTATGAGACTCGATTCCTATCCCTAGGGAGATACGACCCGGATACTATGTATAGTGAGACCAGGAAGGTCCACAGATTTATCGACGGGTTGAGACCGGTACTACGGTCCAAGTTGGTTCCGCTGGACATAGTGACCTATGAGGAGGCAGTGCGCAGGGCGCAACTATGTGAGCAGGACTACGAGAGGAATGCTTCCGAGTTTGGGAAGTTTAGCCGTAGCCAAGACTTGCAGAAGAAGAGGCCGGCTAGAGATTTTAGTTATCGAGGGGGGAAGAAACCCTTCGGTAAGAGATCACGGATAGAGGGGACACGAGATAGATATGCTAGATCTCCTGCTTATCCGACTACAGCCCCAGCGAAGGGCATTATGATAGGAGGACCGAGACCTGCTGCAGATCAGTGCAGAAGATGCGACAGATTCCATGGAGATAGGCCGTGTTCACAGGGTGCTATAGTATGTTTCCGATGTGGGAAACAGGGGCATTTGGTTAGAGATTGCCCATTACCGTATGCGACTGCACCACAGAGGGGTAGGGAGTTTGATGGAACCCCAGCTGGTACGTCTGCTCAGAGAGGTAGAGCGACGACAGAGGAGAAGGGGAAACAAGTGATGGGTCAAGGGCGAGTACATGCTTTGGACCAGGGGACAGCTGATGCTTCATCGGATGTGATTCGAGGTAACATCCTGATTTATGATATTGAAGCATATGTTTTAATTGATCCTGGTGCCACGCATTCTTTTGTATCGCCTTCATTTGCATGTAAATTAGAGAGACATGTAGAGCGTACACATTTATGTATGATGATGTTAATCAGTACGCCTATAGATAGTAGTCAAGTTGTAGAATATGTATATAATGACTGCAAGTTGAGAGTAGGGGATAAGGAGATGACAGCCAATCTAATATTACTAAGCATGAGTGACTTTGATATAATATTAGGAATGGATTGGCTATCTGCAAACCATGCTGTTTTAGACTGCTATGCTAAGACAGTTATGTTTCCTAACCCTACTAGATATGTTGTAAAGTTTAATAAAGATAAATGAAAGGAGTAGATATGATTATTACATGACTTCTGATTTAGAAAACCTTCAACATATCAAGGTTTCATTGCGTACGTGGTAGATATGGATAAGGCACATCCGGAGTTGACAGATATCACTGTGGTCAGTGAGTACCCAGATGTTTTCCCGGATGAATTGCCAGGGTTACCACCAGACAGAGAGATGGAGTTCTGTATAGATCTGGTACCTGGTACGGAGCCTATTTCGAGACCACCTTATCGCATGGCCTTAGTCGAGCTGGAGGAGCTCAAGAGACAGTTACAGGAGCAGTTGGATAGGGGCTTTGTACGACCGAGTGTTTCACCTTGGGGAGCACCGGTTTTGTTTGTGAGGAAGAAGGACGGGAGCCTCCGATTGTGTATAGACTACCGATTGTTAAATAAGGCCACCATCAAGAATAGATACCCCCTTCCACGCATTGACGACTTGCTAGATCAGCTACAGGGAGCACAGGTCTTTTCCAAGATTGACCTAAGGTCTGGGTATCATCAGCTGAAGGTTCGGAGTGGAGATGTACCCAAGACAGCATTTCGTACCCGATATGGCCATTATGAGTTCTTGGTCATGCCATTCGGATTGACGAATGCTCCAGCTGCTTTCATGGCTTTGATGAACGATGTGTTCAAGCCATACTTGGACCAGTTTGTTATCGTCTTCATCGATGACATATTGGTGTATTCGAGATCCAAGGAGGAGCATGAGGAGCACCTCAGGATCGTGCTGCAGACGTTACGGGAGCATGAGTTATATGCTAAGCTCAGCAAGTGTGACTTTTGGTTGTCACAGATCTCGTTTTTGGGACATGTCATATCGAGAGATGGTGTATCAGTTAATCCATCTAAGATAGAGGCTGTAGTTCAATGGGAACAGCCAAAGACAGTCACCGAGATCAGGAGTTTTCTGGGTTTAGCTGGATACTATCGGAGATTCGTTGAGGGATTTTCGAAGTTGGCTGCTCCGTTGACACGTCTTACTCGGAAGAGTACACCGTTCATATGGAACGAGGATTGTGAGAAGAGTTTTGAGGAGTTGAAGCGTCGATTGACCACCGCTCCGATTCTCACTATCCCTACCAGCTCAGGAGGATTTGCAGTATATACCGATGCTTCGCATCAGGGACTGGGCTGCGTATTGATGCAGGATGGGAAGGTAGTTGCTTATGGATCCAGACAGCTGAAGGATCATGAGAAGAACTATCCGACCCATGATTTGGAGCTAGCTGCAGTAGTGTTTGCGTTGAAGGTATGGCACCACTACTTATATGGCGAGAAGTTCCAGATATTTACCGACCACAAGAGCCTCAAGTATCTGTTCTCGCAGAAGGAGCTGAACATGAGACAGAGAAGATGGCTAGAGCTTCTGAAGGACTACGATTGTGAGATACTTTATCATCCGGGTAAGGCTAACGTTGTAGCCGATGCCTTGAGCAGGAAGAGCCTGGGGATGGTATCGTATATGATGGTTAGGGAACATGATTTACTAGAGCAGTTTGCCAGCCTCAGTTTGGGAGTCGTGCCTTCTGACATGGATACAGGCTATGTGATAGCTAGTCTACGCTTGGAGCCGGACCTGTTGGACAGGATTAGAGTGGCTCAGCAGACTGATCCATTTTGTATGGATGTGAGTGGTCAGATGCAGAAGGGCACCGTGACTGATTTTGAGTTGAGTTCTGATGGACTACTGAGGTTCAGAGGCAGATTGTGTGTTCCCGAGGATCCAGGACTTAGGAGATTGATATTGGCGGAAGCTCATTCGTCAAGGTATACTTTACATCCGGGGAATAACAAGATGTATCAGAACCTCCGAAAAGTATACTGGTGGTCAGGTATGAAGAGAGATGTAGCAGACTTCGTGGCAAAGTGTCTCGTATGTCAGCAGGTGAAGGTAGAGCATCAGAAACCTGCAGGATTGTTGCAGCCTCTACCTATACCGACATGGAAATGGGAGCATATCACCATGGATTTCGTGATGGGTTTACCGAGGACCCGCAGGAATCACGATGCTATATGGGTGATCGTTGATAGACTGACGAAGTCAGCCCACTTCCTAGCTATGAGAGCTACCGATACTCTGAGTTCATTAGTAGAACTGTATGTACGCGAGGTAGTGAGGTTACACAGTGTACCAGTGAGCATAGTCTCTGATAGGGATTCCCGCTTCACATCCCACTTTTGGGGACATTTTCAGGAAGCCATGGGAACCCAGTTGAGTTTGAGCACCGCTTTCCATCCTCAGACAGATGGTCAGTCAGAGAGGACTATACAGACTCTGGAGGACATGTTGAGAACATGTGTGCTAGACTATCGAGGCTCCTGGGATGACCACCTACCACTAGCCGAGTTCGCCTACAACAACAGTTATCATTCGAGTATCGGGATGGCACCGTATGAGGCTTTGTATGGCCGTAGATGTCGTTCCCCCATTGGATGGGAAGAAGTGGGTGACCGTATGATTTTCGCTCCTGACTTGGTTACGCAAGCATCTGAGGATGTCCGCTTGATAGTAGAGAGACTAAGGACAGCTCAGAGCAGACAGAAGAGTTACGCTGACAGGAGACGTAGGCCACTAGAGTTTGCAGTTGGTGAATCCGTGTTTTTGAGAGTTTCTCCTTCCAAGGGCATAGCGAGATTTGGGAAGAGAGGGAAACTAAATCCTCGCTACATTGGACCCTTTGAGATACTTGATCGAGTGGGAGATAAGGCATATAGGTTAGCATTGCCACCAGACTTATCAGGTGTCCACAACGTCTTCCACATATCGATGCTTCGAAAGTATCACCCGGATCCGTCACATGTGATTAGTTACGAGCCTTTGGAGCTCCGAGAGGACTTGTCATATGTTGAGAGACCGATTCGGATATTGGATAGGAAGGAGAAGGTATTGAGATCGAAGACCATCGGATTAGTGAAGATTCTCTGGCAGCATCATACTTCAGAGGAAGCTACTTGGGAGCTAGAGAGTCTGATGCGAGAGAAGTACCCTCACCTATTTGAGGACTGACTTGGTTCTAATTTGGAGGACCAAATTTTCTGAGTGGGGGAGGATTGTCAGACCCGGATTTTTTGTAGCTTAGTTCCTTATGATTCCTATGTGTATGAACACTATGTAATTATGGTTGAATCATAAGAAGAGTATTTACTAGATTTAAAGTGTTAATGAAATGAATTAACACGCAAAAGCTACATAAAATGCCTAATGTGGATGATAAGTATCACAGGCTAAACCGAGTCATTCTAAATCATTCTGACTGAAAATAAGAACTTAAAATAAAAGAGCGTAGAGAGCTCATGAAGGAAAGTCAGCTTGATTTAGACCCGAACATACAAAACGAGAATAAAAGCTAAAAAGGGTAAAATGGACCTTTTCGGTGAGAAAAGGAGTTTCGGGTGAAATTATCCACCGAGAGCGGTTGGGATATAAAGACGAGAGTGTAAGACATAATATATGACACTTTCGAAAATTGGAGAAAAATTTGGGGAAAAATATTCTTGGCCAGAATACAAGATAATCATCCCCGGAAGTAAGGAAAATTTATTCGGAAGGATTCCGGAATAAATTTAATGGTTAAAAACGTAATGGGCCTAAGGTGAAAATATTAAAGCCCATTAAGGTATACTAAATGTATATCGAAAATGTTAGGTCCTTTAGACGGAATTGTTGGACCAATTGATCGGCCAAATTTTGAGACAATAAAAGGCCCGAGGTATAGTAAAAATTTCAGCCCGAAAGCCCATTAGGAAAGCCCAAACCGAGAAGCCCAATGGGCCAAGCCCAATATTTTTAGGCCCAATAGGGTGTAATGGGCCTAAGACAAGCCCAATAAGAGTTGGTGGGCCCCACAAGCCCAATAGGCCCAACAAAAGTGAATAGTAAAATGAAAATGGACTTAAGGCCTAGTTAGGCCCATTAAGGATTTTTAAGGCCCATTAAGGAAAATTAAACTGTATTAATGTGTAATACAGTAGGAAAATGATAATTAACCTGAGGAATGATTATTTACAGCTCCGGAGTTTACATCGAGAGCTTATCGGACTGCGGGAATTAGCAGCACCGAGGAAGTGAGGTCACTTGACGTGATCCGAGGTAAGGGACTTTTGCGAGTAGTTAGAGATACCTGCACGTATTTTCAACTGCTTCTGCATTCACTTAAAAACTCTGAGGGTCAGAGAAAGTGAATAATAATTATTGCGACCCGATAGTGGCAAATTACGATTTTGCCCCTAGTTAGTCAAAAAGTCAACTTTTGTGAGAAGTTGCAAAAAGCATGGAAAATGCTATTGTGAGTGTTTAATTGTTATTAGCATGAAAATAAATAGATGGGCTAATGATTTTAAGGTTGATATGACTTAAGCACACTTTGAGTGCTGATTTTGATGTTTTATAAACAATCCCTTTTTAAATAGCCATCTATTATATTATGTGAGAATGAATCGTGCTAGAGCACAGCTCGCACTGAGATTCATGTGTTTTTCCACATAATATTAGTGCTGGATTTGATACGCACTAGATTTTCATGACATGCATGATAGAGTACTGGAGTTTTACTCGTACTCAACTTTGAATGATATATGCATGACAGAGTGCTTGAGCGTGGCTCGTACTCGATTCTTCATGGTTTATACATGACATAGTACTGGGAGCTATTGCTCGTACTTGATTTTGATATTGTGCATAGCATAGTACTGGGAGCTATTGCTCGTACTTGATTTAATACATAAACTATGCTTTGACCTAGTTGCTTGAGAGTGCTAGCACTAGAGTTGAGTTTTATGATGTGAAACAGTGTTTGAGCGGAGTAACGACTGTGAGTCGTACTCAAAACGCACACTGTATGTGATATGTAATACATGTTGAAACCCATGCCTGAGACCTTGCGTGACTGTGTGTCATAGCTAGAGAGGATATCCGCATGAGGTTGGTATAGACGTGGTATGATATTTCCACAGGCGCGAGGGCTAA
The DNA here is from genome assembly GCA_033439115.1 of Firmiana major. Taxonomy (NCBI): domain Eukaryota; kingdom Viridiplantae; phylum Streptophyta; class Magnoliopsida; order Malvales; family Malvaceae; genus Firmiana; species Firmiana major. Next base: position 20,736,432 of record CM065905.1, read on the forward strand.
GACCTCTGTTAGGCACCCTGACTGTGATGTTGATATGTTCCACGGGTGTGAGAGCTAAGTCCTATAGTAGGCACTCTGGCCGTGAGAACGGGTCCACGGGTGTACTTTGTACCGTGTCTGAGTGGCACGAGGTGTACGCTGTACCGTGTGTTGTTATGGAGTTGAGGAGGATATAGCTGGCGGTTGTGATGGACTGACCCCCCTCCCGTTACAGCGGTGATGCCCCGCACACCTAGTACTGTGTTGCTTGGGATCACATCGGATATGATCATAATCCAGGATACTATTTACATGTACCACATAGTCTTACATGATATATCACATTGGTTGATTTACTGATTTAAACTACGGACAGACCTGAGGGAAGGGTCGGACTCCGATTTGTGTTGTGAATCAATTGATGCCATATTTATATGTGATTTAAATATACATGGCATGATTTACATAAAGGCATGATTTATATATAAATGCATTGTGTTGCACTACATGCCTACTTTTGAGAAATAAAACATGATTTCTGTACATGGGATTTATTCTGTACAAGTATATATATTATATTTCGAGACATGCTTTTAAAGTGAGTTAAGGAAATAATGTTTTCAAGGCATAGCACTATTTTGAGTAGATAGTGTGGATATCTACTTGCTTGCCTGATTTCCTTACTGAGCGCGTTATGCTCACCCCCTTTTCTTTACATCTCTCTACAGAGCGTCAGTAGATCGAGAGTTATCGTGGGAGAGTGTCCCAGAGTCCACTACTAGTTCCTATCGATTCATCAGGTATACTTATTATGTACAGTTGAGTATCTAAACATAGAAACAGCACAGTGATGTATACGTTATATATTATGGGGAATGTAATCGTATTAGATTTTATAAAATCTTACATGTATAATAAGAGCAACTACAGTCAGAATTTATATATTGACATGTATGTATGAGAATGGATATTATGGTAAGTGAAGACTCTGACATCGAATCACAGCCCAACCAGTGAAGAGAGGAAAGGTAAGTTAAAAATACGAAAAATTTATTGTGGTTTTTGGTTAAAGTCAAGGATTGAAACTGGGGTCCTGACATGATACTCGCATGATAACCATCATTATAGGCGAACTCGGCTAGCGATAGGTGATCATCCCAGGAGCCTCTAAAATCCAGTACACATGCTCTTAACATATCCTCTAGGGTCTGTATAGTCCTCTGTGACTGACCATTTGTATGAGGATGAAAAGCAGTGCTAAAACTCAATTAGGTCCCCATCGCTTCCTAAAAATGTTCCCAGAAATGGGAAGTGAAGCGAGCATCTCGATCAGAAATAACGCTCACTGGAACACCATGCAATCGAACTATCTCTCGAACATATAAGTTCGCTAACTGATAATTCTATTTTAATAGAATTATTTGTGCTTAATTTCTTAATTAATTACTTTAATTCCCATATTATTTTATTAATTATCCCCTTTATTTAATTAAAAATCTTTAATGTGCAGATAAAATAAATCCGGATGAAACTCAGTCGTTTTAGTTAAAAATTAGGCTGAAAATGGGCTAAAGGAGACTGGATCACTTTCAATTTGTAGATCGAGTCACCAGTCATCTGGACACGCGTGATGCTAGGTGTTTGTATTTTACTCGCTCCGAATCGATAAGATCGACGGACACTGTGCCAACCTTATGGAAGACACACGCCGAGCCACATCTCACAGTCAAGTGGACAAACAGACAAGTGACGTGAAAATATCTACTCTACAGCAAATCAAATGAAGACAAGTGGCCAAACAATGCCAACTCATCTAGGATGAAAAGTTACCATTGTACCCCTATGTTTGTGTATAAATAGAACATGATGAGCAATTGAAAAAGAGGTAGTTTTTAGGGTAGTTTTAGGGTAGGAGTAGTGTAGAGTAATTTAGGAGTAGTTTTAATTTAGGGTAGTTTTTAGAATAGTTTTATTCTAGATTAAATTTTTCATTGCTATGTTTTATTTTCTTGTTTCCTTTTAGAATTTTCGTTAGTTTATTTTTCTTTAAACACCATTGTTTTAGCAAGCTTTAAACACTTTTACTTTGTCATTTTCAATGGATTTTAATGAAGCAATTTCTTTTCGGTTTCTAAGTTTTCTTCTACCGTTCATGTCTACTTTCAACTTATTAGATTTTATGAATGTTTATTTTCCTCTCGGTTTTGCCAAGTTTCCATTTACTTATTGTTTATTTTTTTTAATGAAAAACCTTCATTTTTATTATTGTTAAGCTCTCGATTTGCATTGATTTCCATTTTTTTTACTCATTATTCCTACTTTAGTTCTCGGTTGCTTGTTTGTTTTTCTTTTTATTTTTTCTTTTGCTCATTCGAGTGACAAGATTTCTTCTACCACTGCCATAGTTGTTTTGGCGTTTTGATGTGGATTTAATGTTGAGCATTTTTTCTCCATCAAAGACACAATGGAACCACGGTGGAAGCAGGAACTGACACAACCCGAGGCTACTGGAAATTCATGTTTATTTACTGCATGGCTATTTATAGTCTTGGCTCAATTTTTAGCTATTGATTCTACTTGTTACTTTTCGGCTTTAAGTTTGTAACGTGTGATTGCATTGTTATTTCTTTTTTTTTTCATTTCTTTTTGTTCTGCACCACATGGATTCATCTCATTTCTGTATTTAGAGTGTTAGTTTTCTTCACTTTTATTTCAGCATTCAAGGTGTGTTTTTCGTTGCTTTACATTTGTTCTTCTCGGCATTTTCAAGTTGTATTGGTTGCTACTTATTGCTGGCTAGTGATAAAAGTGGCTGAGCTAATGCCATTCGGTGCAGCAGAGAAGCTGCCTCATGGTTCCAGTGGACAGAGGACCACTGCTATGTTTCTATTTACGTGTATTGTTCATTTACTTGTTTTTTTATGTATTAATCTACTGGTATTTGTTGGGTAGGTTGCTGCTGGTTTGTTGACAGATGCATGGTTGTAGTGTGTGAAGTGGCTTGACATAGCTATACTTATTTGCATCATTTCTATATTATTCCTGGAATGCTTCATTTGTTTAGGAACTTAGCAACAGTCGATCAGCGGAAGAACAAAGACTGCTGTCCGGACGTGCACCTATTTCCAGTACCATGGCAGCAGGCAAAATAGGGTCCTAAGAGCAAGCAGCGCACCTCCTGCTCCTAGGTTGACACTCACCATGTGTCCTAAACTATTCTGCCAGTATATTGCTGCTGCTAATGAGGTGAAGAGACTGAGAAGAAGCAGTAGTCGGTTACCGCCGGATAGTCTAGGCAAGAGCAAAAGACAGCACTTGAGCTGGGCAGGACGAGGATGTGTAGCGAACAGACCGGGAGCAGAGCCGGACATCACTTGGAGCACCTAGACACAGCTTGAAGACAGCACCTGTACATTACCTGGACAGTGCCTGGAGTTGAAGAAATGGGTACAGTGCACATGGGACCACGAGGCCAGCTGGGAGTTTTGGTTAAGGCCGTGTTTGGCCATTGCATTTTAGTTACATAATCCATTTTCATGCATGTTAGATATCTTAATTTCAATTTCATTTGTTAGCTTAAGAAATTAGAATTTTAAATTAATTTGCATGATTAGTTATAGTTCCTTTGCTTGATTAGTTCAAAATTTAGATTTAATTATGTCATTAGTTAATTTTTTATTTTAGTGTTAGGTATTACATTTAGAATTAAATTAGAGTAAAATCATTTTATGGATGTTTTAAATTTTCATTTTAAATTGAAAAAATCCAAAAATATTTCTCATGCTTTATTTAGCTTTTGTTTTAGTGTTAGTAATTAGCTAGAGTTAGATTTAATTGAGGATTATTTTATAGGTAGTTAATTTCTTATTTAGATTTAAGAATTTCTTTAGGTTAATAGAAGTTTTATTTTATTAGACTTTACGTTAGCTTAATTTGCATTTTTATTAAGTAGTTTAATTACATGCATATTTTTATTTTTATTTTAGGTTTGTTTAATTTTAATCTAATTAATTTTGTTTCTTATTTTCATATTTGCATTTTTAATTGCGTTAATTAATTTTAACTGTTTTAATTATCTTTTGTAGGTATTTGCTTTTAATTTCTTGGAGCTCTGTAAGTAATTTTATCTCTGTTTAATTTTCTTTATTTTATAGTTTTTATTATTTTTAGTACTGTTAGCCTTGTAGATCAACCATCAACAATTCATAATTTGCTAGGATATACTTAGGGTAAGATTAACCGGTAGTTAATTAGACTATTTAACTTCTCTGTGGAACGATAATCCGGGACTCAAATCCCATTATTACTTGAATGACCCGTGCGCTTGCGGATAGAACGTTTAAGTCACTTAGAGTGGACGTAGTTCGTATCAATTTTTTGGCGTCGTTGCCGGGGAAGATAATTAGCCATTAATTTATATCGGTGAAATTATGCTTAGGTGTAATTCTAGCTTATAAATACTTAGGTTGTAAATAATTAGAGCTTTAATCTAGATTAGTTAATTTTCTTTCTCATAAAAAATTAAAAAAATTAAAAAAATTTAAAAAAATTTAAAAAAATACTTAAAATTTTTTTTGAGGACTTTTAGATGTTTGCATGCGTAGAGCCAAAGCTTTGATTGCTTTCCTTTAGATCCTGAAATTGAACGAACTCTTAGAAAAATCAAAAAGGATTCTAGGAAATTAATAGCTCCGCTGCAAAACACTATGGCAGAAAACAGAGAAATTAGGACCGTAGGAGATTATGCAGCACAGACTATTGGAGGTTATTATACCGGCATTAGGCCACCATCTGTCCCTGCAAACAATTTCAAAATTAAGCCTTCAATCCTCCAGATGATCCAGACTTCATTGCAGTTCAGTGGGCTTCCTCATGACGACCCACATGCGGGCAATTTCTGGACCTGTGCAACACATTCAAGCACAATGAATTATCTGATGATGCGCTTGGCTCAGATTATTTCCCTTTTGGCTTAGGGATAGGGCGCGACACTGGTTAACTTCCTTACCTCCAGGATCCATCTCTACTTGGGACGAGTTAGCCCATCAATTTTTAGCTAAGTTTTTTCTTCCCTCTAAAATGGCTAGACTCCGTAGTGACATATCTTCCTTTGCCCAATTCGATTTTGAATCTCTTTACGAAGCATGGGAACGATATAAGGAGCTTCTTAGGTTGTTCCTTCATCATGGCCTACCTTTATGGCTGCAAGTCCAGACTTTCTACAACGGACTTACAAGCCAAAATAAGACCATTGTTGACGCTGCTGCGGGTGTTGCTCTAATGTGCAAAACAGAGGAGGAAGCTTACAAATTGTTGGACAAGATGGCAGCTAACAATTATCTATGGTCCTCGGAGAGGCAATTGCTTAAGAAGTTGATGGGTATATATGAGCTCGACACGCTGTCTACCTTGACCTCTCAAATAGCTAACCTTACAAAGAAGGTAGAGTCGCTCAATACCCTGCATAATCCTTCCACCAGTCCTAATCCTATCTATTCTGTACAAAGTTCTTTTCTTTCCTGCAATCTGTGTGGTGGTACACACTCTGTAGATAGGTGTCCACTTAATTTAGAATCGGTTCAGTACGTTGCCCCATCTCAGAAGTAACAGAACAACCCCTTTTCAAACACCTACAATCCAGGGTGGATGAACCATCCTAACTTTTTATGGAGCCAAAACCAAGGGTCATCTTCTAATTCTAGACTTGTAGGACCCCCTAGTTTTCAAGCTCCGCCAATTCATGTACCACCACATCAACAGTTTCCATATCATCTGCCTCATCAACCATCCACACAATAATTTCAATATCATCCATCCCTACTATCACCACCACTTATGGAGCCCCAATATTACCACGCACCAGCAACTGAGAAGAAGCCTCGCTTGAGGAAATGTTCACAATGATCCTGCAAAATCAATCTACCTCAATCAAGAATTTAGAAGTTCAGGTTAGACAGATAGCCAATGCTCTTAGCCAACGTCCACAAGGGACCCTTCCTAGTAACACTGAAGTTAATTCTGTTAGGCGAAGGGTGGGTAAGGAACATGTTAAATCCATCACCCTTAGGAGTGGTAGAGAGCTAAATGATCCACAAGTTAAGTCCAATCCTATTAAGCCCACAGTGATAGAGCCCTTAGGGTCTAAAGAGGCAGCTTAGGAAGAACAAGAACATCAGGATCAAGCGACCAAGGAATCCAAGTTAGGTTCTTCTTCATTTATACCTTTTTCTTCCTCTTCACAACCTTCCTCGTCCTTTGATGCTACACATGTTACTGCTACATCCCTTCCAGTTAGACCACCAGTACCTTTTCCTTAGAGGTTCCAAAATCAAAATTTGGATCAACAATTTGTCAAATTTCTTAAGGTTTTTAAAAAACTTCACATAAACATTCCTTTCGCAGATACTTTAGAGTAAATCCCAAGTTATGTGAAGTTTTTGAAGGATATCCTCTCTAGGAAAAGAAGATTGGAAGATTATGAGACGGTGGCCTTAACTGAGGAATGTAGTGCAATTATCCAGAGGAAATTACCCCCCAAGCTTAAAGATCCCGGGAGTTTTACCATACCCTGCACTATTGGAAATCTGTTCTTTGGTAGAGCCTTGTGTGATTTAGGAGCTAGTATCAATCTGATGTCTTTCTCTATTTATCAGAAGTTAGGAATAGGGGATGCTAAGCCTACTACAGTGACCCTTCAGCTGGCTGATCGATCCATTAAATATCCGAAGGGGGTCATTAAGGACGTGCTAGTAAAGGTGGACAAATTCATTTTTCATGCAGATTTTATTGTATTAGACATGAAGGAAGATAGGGAAGTCTCCATGATACTAGGCAAACCTTTCCTAGCAACTAGTAGAACTTTAATTGATGTACAGAAGGGGGAATTGACTATGAGAGTCTTAAATCAGGAGGTGACATTTAATGTTTTCAAACCTTTGAAGCTCCCTGACAACTCTCAAGAGTGTTTTAAGATGGAGGTTAAGGAAGATAGAATGCTTGAGCATAAGAAATCTGAGAGAAAGTAGGAAGTAGATAGAGCACAGGAGGATTTGACTATCAGCACTCTGTCACCACTTTGGCTGACCCTCCTACTCTTCACCTTGCTGCTAAGTGTTGTTTTCTTTAGCTGCATTTGAAGTGGCTATGTTTTTATTTTCACTTTTTGTACAATTCTTTTCTCTTTTCTGTTGTTTCTTTCTTTGTTTATTTTTCAGATTTCTTTTACAGCATTACCTTTTCAATCAAGCTTCGGTTGTTCGTCATCATCATCAAAAAGGGGAGTACTCTATTTTTTAGCTTAATTGTTTATATTATCTGCACACTGAGGACACTGTGCACTTTAAGTTTGGGGGAGGGGATATCACTTGAGCATTTTTTGAAAATTTGGACAAAATTGAAACATTTTTCAAAATTTTTTCAAAAATCTGAGCTTACACTGTTTGATTTTAGGATGATTTAGTGCTTAGCATGTAGTTTTCCCATATTCCGATTATATGACCCCATGATTTAGTCTGACTTTGATTGACTGAGAAGCATGATTATAGGAAAAGCATGAAGTTGAATTCTTGAATTTGTCTCGATTCTGATTGTGATTTCCTCATCTTATGCACATGTCATGCCATGAATCTGTATATTTATTTAGAGAAAGCTTATGTGGACATAGGATTGCATTTGTTCAGTTGATTTTGTGCATATTCTAGAATTTGTTTGATCTTATCTCGAGGCGAAAAATTAGGTCACACTTAATTAGGGAAATGATTTAGGCCATCTTTAGATCGTTTGAGCCTTTCTAGCCAACCCTGTACATATTTTACCACTAGTCACCCATCTGGGCCAAATAAGTTTTTCTCTGTAAATACACCTGCAAAATTTTCCTTAGCTTAAATACTCTGTTCCTATCCCTTACCCCGAAAGCATGAAAAGTCATTGGGATATATTGTGAGCTTTGTACATATGGGTATCTGGTGATAGTGAAAGTTCGAAAAAAAATAAAAAAAAATGAAAGAAAAAGAAGAAGAAAGAAGAAGAAGAAAAATACAAAAAAAAAAAGAATAAAATGTTTAGTAAAAGAAATAAGTTTGGGGGAAATAAATATGAGCTCTTACATTAAAGATCCTAGAAAGTAATGCATATTGAGGGGTAATTAAATCTAAATCGACTTTATCATACCCTAACCCCAGCCTGACATTGCAAGCTTAATGAAGTCCTATTGATCTTTGGTTAAGTGTGACTACATTAGTGGAGAGATAAGTGAAAAGCAAACTTATGGGAATGATCACATGTCATTGACTTTGCATTCACTGTGTTTGCATAATCTGATCCGGGTAATGTATTGTGAAGTGGCTTTGACATATTCACACAAACACGAGGAGGCCAATTTGTGTTAGGACTTATGATTGAATGATTCTGAGTGTTGGACTTGTAATTGTGAATCTTTGAGATCATAGTTTGTACTTTATCTTTGAGGATAATATTGGGAAAATTATTGTGTTTAGTACTTATCATTCTTACATTTGTTTTGTTTTGCTTGAGGACAAGCAAAAACTCAAGTTTAGGGGTGTAATAATTCTATTTTAATAGAATTATTTGTGCTTAACTTTTTAATTAATTATTTTAATCCCTATATTATTTTATTAATTATCCCCTTTATTTAATTAAAATTCTTTAATGTGCAAATAAAATAAATCTGGATGAAACTCAGTCGTTTCAGTCAAAAATTCAGCTCAAAATGGGCTAAAGGAGACTGGACCACTTCCAATTTGCAGATCAAGTCACCAGTCGTCTAGACACGCGTGATACCAAGTGTCTGTATTTTACTCGCTCCGAAACGATAAGATCGACAGACACCATGCCAACCTTATGGAAGACAGACGTCGGGTCACATCGCATAGTCAAGTGGACAAACAGATAAGTGACGTGGAAATATCTACTCTGCAGCAAATCAAATGAAGACAAGTGTCCAAACAATGCCAACTCATCTAGGATGAAAAATTACCATTGTACCCCTGTGTTTGGGTATAAATAGAACATGATGAGCAATTGAAAAAGAGGTAGTTTTTAGGGTAGTTTTAGGGTAGGAGTAGTGTAAAGTAATTTAGGAGTAGTTTTAATTTAGGGTAGTTTTTAGAATAGTTTTATTCTAGATTAAATTTTTCATTGCTATGTTTTATTTTCTTGTTTCCTTTTAGAATTTCTGTTAGTTTATTTTTCTTTAAACACCATTGTTTTAGCAAGCTTTAAACGTTTTCACTTTGTCATTTTCAATGGATTTTAATGAAGCAATTTCTTTTCGATTTCTAAGTTTTCTTCAGTCGTTCATGTCTACTTTCAACTTGTTAGATTTTATGAATGTTTAATTTTCTGTCAGTTTTACCAAGTTTCCATTTGCTTATTGTTTAATGTTTTTGTTTTAATGAAAAACCTTTATTTTTCTTATTGTTAAGCTCTCAGTTTGCATTGTTTTCCATTTTGTTTACACATTATTCCTATTTTAGTTCTCGGTTGCTTGTTTGTTTTTCTTTTCATTTTTTCTTTTGCTCATTCAAGTGACAAGATTTCTTCTACCACTACCATAGTTGTACTGGTGTTTTGATGTAGATTTAATGCTGAGCATTTTTTCTCCATCAAAGACACAATGGAACCACGGTGGAAGTAGGAACCGACACAACCCAAGGCCACTAGAAATTCATGTTTATTTGCTGCACGACTGTTTATAGTCTTGGCTCAATTTTTAGCTATTGATTCTACTTGTTCCTTTTCGGCTTTAAGTTTATAACATGTGATTGCATTGTTGTTTCTTTTTTTTTTCATTTCTTTTTGTTCTGCACCACATGGATTCATCTCATTTCTGCATTTAGAGTGTTAGTTTTCTTCACTTCTATTTTAGCAATTAAGGTGTGTTTTCCGTTGCTTTGCATTTGTTCTTCTCAGTATTTTCAAGTTGTATTGGTTGCTACTTGTTGCTGGCCGGTGATAAAAGTGGCTGAGCTGATGCCATTCGATGCTGTAGAGAAGCTGCCTCACGGTTGCAGTGGACAGAGAACCACCTACTTCCACTCTGTTCTGCTCTGTTTCTATTTACGTGTACTATTCATTTAGTTGTTTTTTTTTTATGTATTAATCTACTGGTATTTGTTGGGCAGGTTGCTGCTGGTTTGTTAACAGAGGCATGGTTGTAGTGTGTGATGTCACGACCCAAATTACCTAAAAATCGGAGTAAATTTTTCATTTTTTTTCATTTATTATTTAATTCTTACCTTTCTTTCATCGTGACCATCCCACAAACAGTTGGGCTATGATTCGGTGTTAGTCACCTCACACTATTACCCATTCCATTTCCATAATCCCATTTATACATCAGAGTTTACTATCCTTTGACTTTAATTAAATACATACCCATTGGTATTTATAACTCTACATCCCTGACATCAATGTCCATTTACAGTATCGTGCATTACATATTTAGATACAAGACCATACAAATGTGTATACCTGTCTCTCGATGGGAAGCAGCGGATACCAAGCATGCAAGTCCTCAGCCGCTTACTAATTTCTGTGAGTGCTCTGAAAAGATGGAAAAATAAGGGGGTGAGCAAACCACACGCTCAGTAAGGCAATTATGCAAGTAAGTAGATAGCTCCACTATCTACATCCTCATAATGCCATGCCCTTAAATCCATTTCTTTTCATTTAAAATTTCACGCACAAAGTCATGCATATTCAATGCCATAGTTTATCCAAAACTATTTGTGCATATTTAAATCATGTAATTCATGCATTCATAACATTTTATGTGACATCATTAAATCATACTTAGCATGAATTAAAACAAGACCATGCATTCTTTCATGCCATGTAAGACAAATCATGGATTTCAAATGAAAGCATGGAAAACATCATCATGCTACTGCATTTAAATCAATTCATTAAAACTGCAGTAAAACTAACCCTTCCGGGTCAATCATCTCATAAAACAATTCTTTTAAAATTCATTATAAAACTTTGGTTATAAAACCACCCTTCTTTCAGGGTCACAAATCATAAAATCATGAAATCATAAAATCGTCAAATCGGGGGCCTGACCCCTCCTTCGGGTCTACCCTGGTCTAACAGACCACAAGTTATATCATGTGAGACAAACAGCTGATTATATCAGTAACATCGAGGACTATGGCCATATCCTAGTGATCCCTGGCAACACGGTACCTAGTGTGCGGGGTATCACACCTGAAACGGGAGGTGGGTCGTCCTATCCTCCAGAACAGCATAACACCAGGATTGCGAGGGCAAGGTTTGCTGCCTTGTGGATAATGCCACTCCACTCCAATAATCCCCACGGTACAGCGTACTCCGCGTGACATACACGGTACAATGTACTCTGTGAACCCAAGCTCAATCAGGGGTGCCTGTGATAGGTGTTATCCACTCAAATCATCTCTATCTCAGAATGCACGTGTAAGCATATCATCTCACTATGACACACAGTCTACAGGAGGCTCCAACACGGCTATATGCATGTAATATAAATCCCTGTGCAAGCGAAGCTCAAGCACGGCTCCATGCATATTCATGATATCAGAAAACCTCGTGCGAGCGAAGCTTTAGCTCGGTTTCATAAAAATCAGTAAAATCTGCATACGAGCAGCGCTCCAGTACAACTTAAAGTGATTATAATTTCAAGTAAAATCCACGTACGAACAATGCTCTAGTACAGATATGTATAGAAACTCAGTGAAAACCTGGTACGAGAAAAACTCCAGTACGACATTCAAATGAATTATAAAAACCATATAAAACTTTGTGCGAGCAAGCTCCAGCACAAATGAATGCTCAAGTAAATCAAATCTCGTGCGAGTCACACTCCAGCACGGCTTTATACATAATTAAATCAAATCTCATTCGAGTTACACTCCAGCACGACTTTATGCAATATCAAATCAAAACAGGATGCGAGCTAAGCTCCAACATCTCTCATGCATGTCAAATCTTTAAAACTAGTACGAGCAATCGCTCCAGCACCATTTTATGCATACCACGTCAAAAAAATCAAAACATGTCAAAACATGTCAAAACAAAGTGCGAGCTAGGCTCCAGCAGCTCTCATTTCACAATAATAAAAATCAGTGCGAGCACCATGCTGTAGCACATTTCATGCATATGATGTCACACAAGTCAGTGCGAGCAAGCGCTCAAGCACATTTATGCACAATCACAAATGTAGATATAGTACAAACTACGTGTCGGCACTATCTGTTTCCATACAAACTTGATAGTTGGCCTGTTTTCCAAAGAAATGTCCATTTAAAAATGAATAACACCTACGTAGTGTTATCTTGTGAAATTATATAATTTTTGGCCAATCTACCGATTTGCTTGGATTAAAACAAATAAAATTCCTTAATTCAGAAAATTCCTTAAATCATGCATTTCATGCATGTCATGCTTTCACCATCCATAGGTGAACTTCCCTCAATAGGGGTAAAATAATCTTTTCACCTATTTCGATCCTTAAATCATTTAAAACACTTTTAGGATCATTATAAAAAATCAAGGTATACATACATTTTCAGTGTACAGAAAAGCTATTAAAATACGTGTAGCTACCTCTAGCTACTCACATAATTCCCTTACCTCATTTTCTGTACAGTCTGACCTTTCCACTGATGACTCGTCGCGCAGTCCGATTTCCTCCCAATCCAATCTCCGGAACTGCGGATACACATTCATCAGGTCAAATACAATACAATTTAATTATATTGCATAATTTTTTGGGCTTAATTTAAATCATTGGGCCCGTTTACCCATATTGGGCCTGATTGCACCATAATAGGCCTTAATCGGCCTTAAGCCCGTTTACCACACTTTATCGAGGCATATTGGGCTCATTAGGCCCATCAGTAATTTATTTAGCCTCGTTCTAAATTCTCAGATATCTCAATTTAGTATTTAAGACAATTTATTCAATTTTCCAGAATTTAATTCATTTATGCGGAAATTAAATTCGTAATTTATGCGTTAAATATCAATCACGCATAACGATGCAAAATTATCGTAAATAAGGGTTACTTACCCGTTATTCCATGATCGTACACAAATCGAGGCTGTCTCGAGCTCTCGGTTGATGCCAATTGTCGAGCTACACAATTAAATATATTTTCGGGTAAACTTTCGGTCGATTATTTATCAAATTAAATATTTCAAAAATTAAATTGGTCAATTCGATCGCTTACCGACTTACCCGGAGCTCGATTGCATCATTGAAATTTTCTCCAATTTTCCTCTTTTTCTTTTTCCCTTTTTCTTCTTGTTTTTTTTCTCTTTTTAGCTGAACCGGTCCAGTCCGATTGAACTCGGTTCAGACCGTTGGTTCGATCCGGTTCAGTTCGGCTGGTTCAGACACCATTTGGTCATTCCGGCGTCGTCCGGTCGGTTCCCGACGCGATTCTGGCACCAATTGGTGCGCCACGGCCTGGGCTTCCAAAATCGACCCTCGGCTGGAGTCAAAACGCAGCCATCGCCGACGAAACTATGTTTCTCTCCCGCAGTCCTCCTCCGTCGATCTGGCGTTTTTCGCCATTCTCGGCGCGCGTGCTGGCTGCTGGTGGTTCCCACGAGGCTCGTCGACCTTCGCCGGCCTTCGCTTGGGGTCTTTGGCCGCCGGTGGTGGCTAGTCCGGTGGGTTCTCTTCCTCGGGTTCGGCTTCGCGTTTTGCCTTCTGCGGTTTTCCCTCTCCCCGCGTTTTGTAAAATTCAAATTTCCTTTTTTTTTTACATTTTATTTTATTTATTTATAATTTATTTTTAATATTATTTTATTCATTAAAATATATTAAAATTGCCAAAATATCTTCAAAAATTATTATTTAATTCATTTAATCTATAAATGAATTTATCGGTATTATTTCGTCTTTTCGGTATAATTTTTTATTATTTTTCGATACGAAAATTTCGGTTTATTCCTATAAATTCATATCTTGATCAATTTAACCCTAAATTTAATTATTTCTTCGTTATTCATCAAGATTTCTCAATCTCATATTTTTAATTAAATTTTCTTGTCCCGATTAATACCGAATTTTGGTCTTTTGACCGTTATGCCCTTGCACGTGTTCGGGAATACCATTTCAATCCTTTTGCATTTTTAAATGCACTCGAAAATTTTTATTTATTCCCTTTTGCTCTTACATTAAAAATATCGGGTCTTACAATCTCCCCCACTTAAGAAATTTGGTCCTCCAAATTAGAACCAAGTCATATGAGTCCATAAATAACTCCGGGTACATCTATCGTATCATATACTGTCATCCTCAAGTGACTTTCTCCGGAGTATAATACTACCATCATACTTAACTAGGGAGATCATCTTAAACCTCAATATTTTCTCTTTCCGTCTAATACCCGAATCGATTTTTTTTTCAATCATACGTTATACTTTCATTGAGCTAAGCTGTTGGAGTTCATATCTAATCACATATATCAGGTTCGGATAGTATTTTTGAAGCATCATAAGATAGGACACATTGTGGATACCTACTAATTCAAGTGGTAATGTCAACCTACAGGCCTTACCTTCCATTTTGTCCAATATCGTTTTGAATCTCGTTATGTCCTTATGACAAATAACTGTTAACAATACTGATTCACCCTTGGTGAATTCCAATAGTTTTCTGTCTCTTGTCAGCATAGCTTTTCTATCTGCTCTGAGGTGTTCTTAATCTCTCATAAATCAACTGAACATCCTCAGAGGTTTATCATACCAATTCGGGAACAATTCTCTATCTGTCACCCACTTCTTATCCAAGTCGGGAACAACTCCTTATGGCTATATAATGCCTCATATAATCTCATATTGATACTCGAGTGACAACTGTCATTATTGGCGAATTCGATTATTAATACTGATCATCCCAGGAGCTTATAAAATCAATGACACACGCTCTCATCACATCCTCCAGAACCTGTACAGTCCTCTCTGACTGACCATCTGTCTGAGGACAAAAGCTGTTCTAACATACAATCGGGTTCCCATAGCTTCCTGAAAAACATTCCCAGAAGTGGGAAGTAAAGCGAGAATCCCTATCTGATATCATGCTCACTGGAACGCTACACAATGTTTCACAATATTCCATACATAAAAATCCGCCTACACACTCAGAGTATCTGGGGATTTCATAACCAGAAGGTGTGTAAACTAGTCAATCTATCGACTATCACCTAGATAGCCTCGTGATCCATCCGAGTCCTCTGTAACCCATCACGAAGTTCATGGTAACTTGTTCCCATTTCCGTGTCACTATAGGTAGAGATTGCAATGACTCTGCATACATCTATTGCTCTACCTTACTCTGCTGACATATGAGACACTTTGCTACAATCTACAATATCACTTTTCATACCTGACCACCAATACCCTTTTCAGAGATTCCGATATCTTTATTACTTCTCGGATGCACTGTATATCCCGAAGAGTGAGCTTATGACAATAGCACTATCTTATCAACTGTGGTCCTGGGAAGCACTTATACTGTCTTTGAACCTCTGTAAGTCATCATCACCCACTGTGAACTCTGTCACTATACCCTTCTAAATCTGACCCACACTATCGACACCATGCCAATCATCACGCTAAGCCTGGCAAATCCGGTCACACAAATCCGGTTCTAACCTCAGGCTAGCTGTCATAAAATCACCGTCATCATCAGAAGGGATCACATCACTACTGAGCTTCACAACTGCTCTAGCAGCTCACGCTCCCTGACCATTATATGTGATACCATCCCGAGGCTCTTTTTGTTCAAGGCATCAACCATTATAGTAGCCTTTCTTGGGTGGTACGATGTTCACAATTATAATCTTTAGAAGCTCTAACCCTTTTGGTTATATCATATTCTACTCTTTCTGTGAACACAGATACTCGGGGCTTTTACGATCAGTGCATATCCGAAATGTCTCACTGTATAAGTGGTGGCGCCATACTTTTAATGTAAATACTACGGCTGCCAACTTTAAATCATGGGTCAGATAGTTTCTCTCATAGTCCTTGAACTATCTGGATCCATAAACGACTATCTTCCCATTTTACATCAATACACAGCCCAATCCTTATTTTGAGGTATCCATACACACTGAAACCTCTTGAGCTGTTGGTTATGGTAAGATTACTTACGGTGGTCAGTTCATTACTTCAATACACTAAAACTCATCGAAACCATTTACATATTTATCATACCACTTGTATGATATCTTTTTCCAAATGAGACGTATCAACTGAGTAGCCAATTTCGAGAAACTCTTCCACAACGTCTGTAAGACAGTTTTCATTTGCTACTCATGCTCTTCCCTGGACTTCGAATACATCAAAATATCATCGTTAAATATGACAACCAATCGGTCCAGGTAAGGTTTAAATACCTTTTCATAGTTGAGTTCTACTAAATACTTCATTCACTCATATCCTTGACCTATGTACGCATAAATGTAAAACTTCATTTCGAAATAGCTTCTGTTCAAGCTACTAACCCGCGTCATATCCTTTTTCTTTTTTTTTTCTTATATTAATAGCTTTTATAAAATTTTAATTTTTAAACCTTCATGATTACTCAAATTCTATATCTCTTTATCGTACCAGTAAAGGTACCCAAATTTTAAATGTATATATATCACAATTGTCACTTTCAATTTATAGGTTGTGTCTGCGCTTCTAGACACTGTCAAATCTTCAGGCAGGAAGTATTTTGAAATACCTTTATTAACCCTCAGACTTGACTACATACTGCTTAATCCAAATTACTTTGCATATCAGTCCATGTGGTCACAATTCATATCTACTACATATTCATATTCACTTATAACAACTCTTTCACTACTTGTCAAACTTACAATACACATTTCAGTGATGTTTTCACCCTTATTTTCAACTTACAATCTCTATACCCATATTCAATTAGTGAAATTCAGCTAACCATCATCCTCATGCCTAAGGGTACAGGCTTCACATTTTTCACTAACTTATAAGCAACTGAAGGCGGTATGAATAAATGCGTGGCACCAGGATCAATTAAAATAATTATTTCATTATTCTTAACTAGTGTGGTATCTTCCACCACATCTGATGAAACATCAATAGTGTCCTGGTCCAAGGTATACAATCGCCCTCGTCCAACATCTTATTTCCGTAGTAACTGCCACACATCTTACACTGTTACACTTGCTACACTGTTCCGTAGCAGGTCAGGGTCCTCAAATCACAATACCCCTCAATAGTGTTGAAATTAGATACACTGTGGCCTTATCAATCAACTTACCCCGTGACTCATCAGCTCTAAGCTTTTACCAAACTACCTTTTTCCCATTCTGACATCTCTGTCATTCTCTATTCTCTTTTATCTCTATTTCGGCCCTTACTACCTTTCCCAATCTCAGAGGCATGCAACTCATGATCTTATTCACACAACAGTAATCTGTGCACTGCCTCGGCATAGGTAGTGATATCTAACGGCCAATCGGACTCAAATTGACAATCTGAGCCCTTCCATGAACTTTCAGACATCTCGACTCTCACTGTTCATCGTGTCCGGGCCACATCTGCCCAGGAATATAAACTGAGTTTCATACTCGTTTATTAACTAGTTCCTCTGGGTCAGAGTAAAGAATATCATTTGTAATTTCCTTTAAATGTCTGGGATATTCTGTCACCGGAATACATCTATAATTTCTTTTCAATTCCATTCTGGATGTCTAACTCTTAATATGGGTCGAGTGGACATCCCCCAATGCTCTAACACACCCTCAAATTCATACATACACCAAGCAATTAGCTCACAAAATATTCTTCACACTCCGCTTCAATACTCAATACTAGCCTCCACTTCAATCTCATCTCGAGTCTCATGTGGCGACTCAGTACGACTCTCGGGCCTACCTCTACAGCCTCGAGCACGTGTACTCGCCTCTCTGCCATAGCGGCTATCAGTTAATGAGTCTATTCTTGCATTTAAAAATCAAATTCTTAGTTGCACTTCCATCTTGATATACGCAATTGTATCGAAACAATTCACAGTACATGGGGATGTAAACTTCCTTAACCACTAACACCGACTCATATCAGGTCAACTCAGCTCTGATACCATTAACCTGTCACGACCCAAATTACCTAAAAATCAGAGTAAACTTTTCGTTTTTTTCATTTATTATTTAATTCTTACCTTTCTCTCATCATGACCATCCTACAAACAGTTGGGCTATGATTCGGTGTTAGTCACCTCACACTATTACCAATTCCATTTCCATAATCACATTTATACATCAGAGTTTACTATCCTTTGACTTTAATTAAATACATACCCATTGGTATTTATAACTCTACATCCCCGACATCAATGTCCGTTTACAGTACTGTGCATTACATATTTAGATACAAGACCATACAAATGTGTATACCTGTCTCTCGATGGGAAGCAGCGGATACCAAGCATGCAAGTCCTCAACCGCTTACTAATTTCTGTGAGTGCTCTGAAAAGATGGGAAAATAAGGGGGTGAGCAAACCACACGCTTAGTAAGGCAATTATGCAAGTAAGTAGATAGCTCCACTATCTACATGCTCATAATGCCATGCCCTTAAATCCATTTCTTTTCATTTAAAATTTCACGCACAAAGTCATGCATATTCAATGCCATAGTTTATCCAAAACTATTTGTGCATATTTAAATAATGTAATTCATGCATTCATAACATTTTATGTGACATCATTAAATCATACTTAGCATGAATTAAAACAAGATCATGCATTCTTTCATGCCATGTAAGACAAATCATGGATTTCAAATGAAAGCATGGAAAACATCATCATGCTACTGCATTTAAATCAATTCATTAAAACTGCAGTAAAACTAACCCTTCCGGGTCAATCATCTCATAAAACAATTCTTTTAAAATTCATTATAAAACTTTGGTTATAAAACCACCCTTCTTTCAGGGTCACAAATCATAAAATCATGAAATCATAAAATCATCAAATTGGGGGCCTGACCCCTCCTTCGAGTTTACCCTGGTCTAACAGACCACAAGTTATATCATGTGAGACAAACAGCTGATTATATCAGTAACATTGAGGACTATGGCCATATCTTAGTGATCCCTGGCAACACGGTACCTAGTGTGCAGGGTATCACACTTGGAACGGGAGGTGGGTCGTCCTACCCGCCAGAACAGCATAACACCAGGATTGCGAGGGCAAGGCTTGCTGCCTCGTGGCTAATGCCACTCTACTCCAACAATCCCCACAGTACAGCGTACTCCGCGTGACATACACGGTACAACGTACTCCGTGAACCCAAGCTCAATCAGGGGTGCCTGTGATAGGTCTTATCTGTCACACCCCACTTCTGGGAACCCTTCTATCCATACATTCTCTACTACGGTTGGGCTTTGAGAAGATGCAATTACTAAAATTCATTCATTTACAGTCGAAGATTTAAAACTTTAATTCACACTCCCAGGTGTGTGTGTGTAGATATACAAAATCAATTGTATAAATACCATGAGCTTACATATCATCCCCATAATATTGTTTACAATTCCAAGATATAACTGTGCGATACGATAAATTAGATACAAAATATTCGTGTATACAAATCTTATACCTTTACGAAATTGTGGGAGCTGTCCAACACAAAAGATCTAGAGACCACCACTCTCTTACTTCTCTGTACCTGGAGGGGGAAAATAGTGGGATGAACAAACCACAGCTCAGTAAGGAAATGTATGCTAGCAGGTAGATATCGTACTACCTACATAGCGCATGCATGTATAAACCAAAACCATGTTTTCATTATAAATGGAAATATCATACAAAAAATGCATTTAAACATATTTTTCTCAATAGCATTTTCGTGTAAATCAAATATATCGAGCTTCCATTTAAAACATGCTCATAAATAGTGCCCTCACGACACAAATATGAAATCAGAGATTTATCAAAAACACAAAATCTCTTTCTTCTCTTAATTCACTTTTTCTGCAATTCTCTTTCTTTTCTGAGATTATCTCTGTTTCTCGAATCTCTGAGACTGGCATGGAATTTTTGGCAATCAAATATCCATGACATATGACCATAGTCAGTGATCCCAGGTGTCACGACCCAAATTACCTAAAAATCAGAGTAAATTTTTCGCTTTTTAATTTCCTTACCCGTCGTGAACAGTTACACTACTAAACAGTTGGGCTATGATTCGGTGTTAGTCACCTCTCACCTATTTACCATTCCATTATTCATATTTAATTTACATATCAATTTATTTTAGATAAATACATCCCCAATATTATATCCATGTACAGTATTGTGCATCTATATGTTCAAATACAAAAATTGTACAAATGTGTATACCTGGTCTTGATAAAAAACAGCGGATATGACTACTATCGTTCTCTTCTACTGAATATACCCTGTGGGGTGGAAAATGAAAGGGTGAGCATAAATAGCTCAGTAAGGCAATAATGTAAGCAGGTAGATAACTATACTATCTAAGTGCTGATAATGTCATGATATAAAATCGTTTATATTTAGAGCATGAGGTAAGACTAAAACGATGCCACATGTATGTATATATCATATAAGAGAAATCATGAAATCGATATATAAAACACACATGGAAAAATCATCATGTATGACATCTCATGCTCGTCACATTAAAACTTATTAGTTTCATCATAAACTCATCACTTTAAAACTCATCACTTTAAAACTCATTTGTTTCATCATAAAACAACCTCATCAAGATCAAACCCATCTCTCGGGAATACCATGATTCATCAAATTGCATCTCATTTAAAAACATAAATCAGGACGTTACCCATCCTTCGGGTTTGTCCTGGTCTATCCAGACCGTATGATATCATGTGAGGCATGTAGGTTACTGTATGAAAAATCGAGGACTATGGCCATACTTTGTCCCTGTGATCCCAGGCTACACGGATCCCGATGTGCGGGGTATCACAACTGCAACGGGAGGTGGGGTCAAGTCCTACCCGCTAGAATATCAAGCAACATCATAGAGTCATCATGACTGCACGGTACAGCGTACTCCGTGTGACATACACTGTACATCGTACTCTGTGGACCCATATCATAGTCTGGGGGTGCCTGCCGTAGGTCTTATCCACCCCAATACTATGTCGATAACCAACCCATGTCTCAAAGTATACGTGCGAGCATCTCAACTCTCTGTGACACACAGTCTACAGGAGGCTTCCGTACGACTATATGCATGTCAACTCACGTCTAGTGCGAGCGAAGCTCCAGCACCACGCTATGCATATCATGATATCTAAAATCTCGTGCGAACGAAGCTCCAGCACGGTTTTGTTCACTCACAAATTTCTCGTACGAGCAATGCTCCAGTACGGCTTTTCATGAGAAATAAATCAGTAAACTTGAGTGCGAGAAAGACTCCAGCACTCTTTTTATTCATGTAAATACGATAGGTGGCTCAATCTTGATAAAACATATTTTAAAATAGTAACCGGTACCCTTTCGTATAATTCAAGAAATCAATAGCCAACCTATGTGTATATTTGCTTAAATCAAAGCAATACATTCATATAACACGTTAAAAACATGAAATCATGCAATTTATCTGCCTTACTACCCTTTTTGTAAATTTTACTCTCAGGGGCAAAATCGTCTTTTTCTTTATTCACCTAAGCCCCGGTATTCGTAAAAATTATTATTTCGTTTCTAGATACTTTAAGGAATTCTAAACCCTTTACATCCCCTTAAAATTATGTATAAGTATCTCTATGCACCTACAAAATTCCCTTACCTCGATTCTCGTCGCGCGCGTATCTAAATTCCACTGTCGGAGGCTCGTCCGATCCGATTTGCTGCTAATCCAGTCTCTGGGGCTGCAGATAATTATTTATCATGTCAATTTAACCCAATAAATATAATTCTCCTATTTACTATAGTCGATTTAACTAATTGGGCCAATTTACTCTTATTGGGCCCAATCGCACCTTAATGGGCCTCGACCCATTTTCAACCCGTTTTTATTTATTAAATCCCTTCCTCGGGTTTACTGAGCTCATGCAGCTTACCGATAATTATCGGGCTTCGTTTCAAACTAATTGGATAGCCCGTATACCATTT
Source organism: Firmiana major (assembly GCA_033439115.1). Taxonomy (NCBI): domain Eukaryota; kingdom Viridiplantae; phylum Streptophyta; class Magnoliopsida; order Malvales; family Malvaceae; genus Firmiana; species Firmiana major. The sequence continues at coordinate 20,758,556 of CM065905.1, forward strand.
ATGGCAATTACATTACAATTCCGAAAAATATTCCTTTCTATACGAAATTAATCCATAATTCTGTAAAATAATCGAAACTCTGTATTAAAGGACTCTAATTGTCGGAATTAAAATGTACTTACCCAATATGATGCGGGATACAAAAATCGGAGCTCAATCAGCTCTCGTTCGGGCTTTGCCGTACAACTGCACAATTATATATTTAATCTCGGGTTACTTTTCGCTTAAATATAATTTAAATAAATTTTTCGAAAGTCAGATTGGTCACTTTTGACCTCTTACCGACTTACCCGAAGTCCGGTGTATCCCAAAAAATTCTTTCCCTTTTTCCTTTTTCTCTTTTTCTCCCTTTTTTCCCTTCTTTCTTGGCTAAACCGGTTCAGTCCGGTTCAACCCGGTTCAGACCGGTCCGGTTCAGCCAGTTCAACCCGGTTCACCCCTTTGCTGAATCGGTCCGTACCGATTCAGACCTTTCCACTGCCGTTCACAGCGTTTTCAGTCGGTTCTCGGGCCGTTTCTGGCCCCATTCGACGCGCCATCACCTGGGATTTCAAAATCGGGCCTCGGTGTGGGTTGAAACGACACCATCGCCTGTGAATCTTTCCTTCTCCCCCGCGGCTGTCACCTCTCGATCCGGCAGATTTCGACGGTTTCGCCGGTCGATACCGGTCTCAAAAGAACCGCATCCTCTACTCGATCAAGCCGGTGTCCGCCGTTTGAGCCCAGCTGCCGTGGATCGCCGGAATCGACCCTGTTTTTCTCGCGGCTTTCTCTTCCTCCATTCGTCGGACACGGCCATCGTCGGCGCACGTCACTGGTGCCCAGAGCTTCGCCGGCCTCTCCTCTTCCTCCTCGACCCTTCGTCGGAGCCGTCGGTCGCCGGTGGCAGTAGGTCAATCGGGCCACGCGCGGCATCCTCGGTTTCAATTGTGATTTTCTCTCTCCCCGATAGTTTTTTGATTTCTGATTTTTTTTTGATTTATTATTATTTATAAATTAATTTATTATTATTATATTCATTATTTTAGTCAAAATATTCAAAATATCTACAAAAATTAATTTCTTTATTCCAAATAGATTTATTTAATTTTATTTAATTTATTTATTATATTTTTACCCTTTTTCGGTATAATTTCTCCGTATTTTCGGGATATTGTCCCGAGTGACTTTTCGGTATTTTTAAAAATTTCGGATCTTGATCAATTGGACTCGAAATTTAATTATTTCTTCGTTATTGATCATGATTCTCAAATCCATTATTTTTAATTAAATTTTCTTATCGAATTTATTTCGGCTTTTGGTCTTTTGATCGTTTTGCCCTTTCACGTGTTCGGGATAAATTTAACCCGACTTCCCTTCACGAATACTCATTCATTTTGTGTTTTTAATTAAATTCGGGTCTTACAGCAGGCCTCACTGATCAGGTGTGCACAGGGCATCACTTCGCCTGAAGGGGGATGGGTCAGTCCTGCCCTCCGGCTCATCTCAATCAACCTCATCTCCTCGTATACACACGGTAAAGATACGCCATGTGTCATCTACGCGATACTCGTACTCACGTGCACCCAGCACGGTACATAGTATACTAACGGATAACTACACTGTACTATGTACGACAGTGGACCCAAGTCCATACTCCAACTCCGATGGACTTTTCATCCTTAAACATGTCTCATATACCAGGCGAGCAAACAGTGTGACACACAGTCATCGCAAGGCTCCAGCGCGGTACGATCTATCGTTAAGGCCCAGCCCGTTCAAATGGCCGTCGGCTGGTATCCCCTTGGGTCCCAGACCCCCAGGTTTACCTCAACTCAATAAAACAGTTACGAGCAAAGTTCCCGCACTTTCTTAAAACCATCGTGCGAGTTAAAACTCCAGCACGGTACATCAAAGGCATTAAAACGGGTGTGAGCTAGCGCTTCAACACCAAATCTCATCTCAAAATTGATAGATGGCTATTTTCTCTTTTTAAGACTCAAAACAGGTTTATTCATACAGCATGCCTCTTCATGCTAAAACATGTAAAATTAGCCAACCTATCATCAACACTTCTCAATCATCAATATTAATACAAAATTGAGAGAAACATTGAAAACATGCATATCATGCTATTTCCTTACCCTATCCCATTTCTCAATACATATATACATCATAGTACTTTTCATGCTCCCGTATCATCTCATAGAATTATAGTATCGTACTAATTCTAGCAATATATCTACGAAATTGCTGTAAAATATGCACAAACATCTCTATAGCTAACACGCAGTCCCTTACCTCGCTTTACTTGTGTGAAACTATCCTCCTTTATGCTTCTCGCGTTCTCCTCTCGACTTGCTCCGACGTATCATCCGAAACTGAAATTTATCCATCAAACACTCGAGTTAACGTTTCTAACTCTTGTTCAACTAAGCATTTATCCAATGCCTTATCTGAAGTCATCCCGACTTCCCTTCACGAATACTCATTCATTTTGTGTTTTTAATTAAATTCGGGTCTTACAAAATCTCCCCCACTTAAGAAATTTGGTCCTCCAAATTAGAACCAAGTTAGTCTGTAAATCACTCCGGATATTTCACACATATCATACTCTATAATTCCCTTGTGACTTTTTCGGAGTATACTACTACCAAAGGACTTTAATTAGGGAGATCATCATAACCTCAATACTTTCTCTTTCCTATTTTAATACCCGAATCAAGTTTTTCAATCATACGTTATACTTCCATTGAGCTTCAATAGCTCATACCCGTTCACATATATCGGGTCCGGATAATATTTTTGAAACATCATAAGATGGGACACATTGTGGATGCGTGCTAATTTAGGTGGTAACGCCAACCTACAGGTCTTATCTCCCACTTTGTCCAATCTCTTAAAGGATTCAATATTACAAAATTCAATTTGCTTTCTTTTCGAAACTCGTTATGTCCTTATGTTATGTCCTAAGGACATGTAACTTCCAACAATATAAATTCACCCTCGGTGAATTCTAATGGTTTCTGTTTCTTGTCAGCATAGCTTTTCTATCTGCTCTGAGGTGTTCTTAATCCTTCACAATTAACTGAACATCCTCAGAGGTTTGTCTTACCAATTCGGGAATAATTTTCTATCTGTCACCCACTTTTTCTTATCCAAATCAGGGAAACAACTCTTACGGCCATATAATGCCTTATCTGAAGTCATCCCGATACTCAAGTGACAACTGTCATTATTGGCGAATTCAATTAGTAACAATTGATCATCCCAGGAGCTTATCAGATAAATGGCACACGCTCTCTTCATATCCTCCAGAACCTGTACAGTCCCCTCTGATTGACCATTTGTCTGAGGATGGAAAGCTGTGCTAACACTCAGTCGGGTTCCCATAACTTCCTGAAAAACATTCCCAGAAGTAGAAAATGAAGCGGGAATCCCTATCTGATACCATGCTCACTGGAAAATACTTGGTGTTCCACAATTTTTCATACACATAAATCCGCCTACACACTCAGAGTATCTGGGGATTTCCTAACCAGAAGGTGGATAGACTTAGTCAATCTATCGACCATCACCCAGATAGCCTCATGATTCATTCGAGTCTTCTATAACTCATCACAAAATTCATGGAGACTTGCTCTCATTTCCGTGCCGTCGATATAGGTAGAGGCTGCAATAACTCTACAGACTTTTGATACTCTACCTTATTCTGCTGACATACTAGGCACTTTTCCATAATCTTTACCATGTCTCTTTTCCTATCTGACCACCAATACCCTTTTCTAAGATTTTGATATATTTATTACTTCTCGGATGCACTGTATATCCCAAAGAGTGAGCTTCTGACAATAACTATCTCATCACTGTGGTCTTGGGGAGCACTTATACTATCTCTGAACCTCAGTAAGCCATCATCTCTCTCTGTGAACTTTATCACTGTACCCATCTGAATCTGACCCAAACTATCGACACCATGCCGATCATCACGCTAAGCCTGTCAAATCCGGTCACTCAAATCCGGTTCTAATCTCAGGCTAGCTGTCACACAATCATTGTCATCATTAGAGGGAATCACATCACGACTGAGGCTTACAACTGCTCTAGCAGTTCACGCTCCCTGACCATCATATGTAATACCATCCCGAGGCTCTTTCCGCTCAAGGCATTAGCCATTACATTAGCCTTTCCTGGGTGGTACAATTTTTCATAATTAAAATCTCTCAGAAGCTCTAACCCACTATGTATTCTCATATCCGACTCTTTCTGTAAAAACAGATACTCGGGGCTTTTATGATCAGTGCATACCTAAAATTTCTCATCGTATACATAGTAGTGTCATATACTCAATACAACCACTATCGCTGCCAACTTTAAATCATGGGTCGAATAGTCCTTTCATGATCCCTGAGTTGTCTAGATCCATAATCGACTATCTTCCCCTTTTTGCATCAATACGCAACCCATTCATTATTTTGAGGTATCCATAGACTCATGAGAAACCTCATAATCTGTTGGGTATGGTGAGAATAAATGCGGTGGTCTGTTTATTACTTCAGTACACCACAACTCCTATCACGTCTATTATTCCATTCAAATATAACTTTTTCTAAGTTAAACGTGTCAATCAAAGTAGACCATGTTGAGAACTCGCAACAAACCATCTATAAAAGCAATTTCCAATTGTTGCTTACAATTTTCCCTGGACTGTAAATACACCCAAAATATCATCAATATGGATGATGACAATCGGTCCAGGTAAAATTTAAATAACTTGTCGTAGTTGACTTCCACTGAATATTTCAATTACCCATATCCTTGACCTATGCGCGCATAACGTATAATGCCATTTCGAAATCACTTCCGTTGAAGCTACTAACCCGCATCATTTCCTTTTTAACGGCTTTTATAAAATTTTAAATTTTTAAACTTTTCTGATTAATCGCATTCTATATTTCTTATTGTACCAGTAAAGGTACCCTAATTTTAAATGTATATATTATGACTGTCGATTTCAATTTATAGGTTATGTGTATACTTTTAGATGCTGTCAAGTCTTCAGGCGGGGAGGTATTTTCAAATACCTTTATTAACCCTCAGACTTGACCACAATTACTTTACATATAGGTCCATGTGGTCACAATTCATATTCGCTACTAATTGCTTTAATCCTAATTACTTCACGTATCAGAGATATTCGTCCCTTGTATACGCCTCTTATTCCAATCTATCTCTTATTCAGGATTTATCACAAAACTTATCTCTTTTTGTATATCACTTATAACAAAACTCTGTTATTACTCATTCCGTGTGTACAATCATTTGCTCCTTTAATTTCAATCACTACTCCCCTTTTATTACTTGTCAAAACTTACAATATACTTTTCAGGTGTAACTATATCACTATCTTAGAATAGAACTTTAAACATCATAATTTGCAGCCCACCAATTGAGATTTATTCTCAATATTACTTCAAATTATTCATAGTCCATTGAATAAAATCAGCTGACTTATACTTCTTCCCCCATTTTCAACTTATAATCTCTTAATAATTATTTCGTTAGTTAATCCTCCTTCATTGGGGTACTAACTATCAGCATTGTGCCCATAGGTGTAGGCATTCACGTCTTTTACTAACTTATATACAAATGAAGGCGGTATGTCTAAATACGTGGCACCAGGATCAATTAAAATAATTACTTCACTATTCTTAACTAGTGTGGCATCTTTCACCACATCATATGTAACATCAATAGTGTCTTGGTCCAAGGCATAAACTCGCCCTCGTCCAACAACCTACTTTCCCTTTCTCTTCGGCTGTGGCCTCCCTTTTCGGTGCAGGGATATCAATAGGGCTTTCTCTGTCTCTTTGCCCTTCTGTGGGGCAGTCTCACCCAACTCTGAGCAATCATTAATTAAGTGGTCCGTCTTACCACACTTAACTCCTATTTTAGTTAATAAAGTGTAGGTGTAGGCCCTACTTCCGCGGTATCTACCACATATCTTACATTGCTTACACTGCTACACTACTTATACTGCCACACTGCTATACTGCTCACCCTGCTATGGAGTAGTTCGGGGTTCTCCAATCACAATACCCCTCAAAAGTATTCAATTTGAATACACTGGGGCCTTACCAATCATCTTACCCCATGACTCATCAGCTGTAATCTCTTACCAACTGCTCTCTTTTTCCTGTTCTGACATCTTAGTCATTCTCTATTCTCTTTTCTCTTTATTTCAACCCTTACTACCTTTCCCAATCTCAGAGGCGTGCAACACATGATCTTCTTCACGCAACTGTATTCTGCGCACTGCCTCGACATAGGTAATGAGCCAATCGGACTCTAATCGACAATTTGAGCCCTTTCATGAACTTTTGGGCTTTTCGACTCTGACTGTCCACAATATCGGGTTCATACTTGCCCAGGGATGTAATCTGAGATTCATACTCATCAATCAACTAATGGGCAGTGTAAGAAATTTTACCTGTAATTTCCCCTTAGGTAGTGTCTGAGATATTCCGTCACCAGAATACATCCAGAAATATTTCTCATGTCGGCTCTGGACGTCTAACTCTTTATATTGGTCAAGCGGACTTCCACCAATGCTCCGCCTCGACTATAACATAAACGTATTTAAAAGTAACTTTCTCGGTCGATATACACCAAAAAATCCATACAACTTTGCAATCTCATTCACCCAGTCCTCAGTAACTATTGGTTTCTTTATTTCGCTATATATCGGAGGGGTGTGAAAATCTCTATAGTTTGAGGCATCTGTTCAGGCTTTACTCTGCCTATCCTCAATTACTTGCAATAGACTGAGTAAACAACTCTGAAATATTTTCTACACTTCACTCCATCCTCTTGGAGCGTGTCTCAATACTGTTTTGGTCTCTTTATAGGACCCTGTGGAGTATGCTTAACATTAGCCTCCACTTCACTTTCATCTTAAGTCTCATGTGATGACTCATTCGATTCTCAGACCGATCTCTATGGCTTCAAGCATGTGTACTCGCCCCTCTACCATAGCGGCCATCAATTATAAAAACTATATTCTTGCATTCGAAACTAAATTCTTAGCTGCACTTCTACCTTGATATACACAATTGTATCTAAACAATGCACAGTACATAGAGATGTAAATTTACTTAACCACTAACATCGACTCATATCAGGCCAACTCAGCTCTGATACCATCTTTTCTGTCACGACCCAAAATACCTAAAAATCAGAGTAAATTTTTCACTTTTTAATTTCCTTACCCGTCGTGAACAGTTACACTACTAAACAGTTGGGCTATGATTCGGTGTTAGTCACCTCTCACCTATTTACCATTCCATTATTCATATTTCATTTACATATCAATTTATTTTAGATAAATACATCCCCAATATTACATCCATGTACAGTACTGTGCATCTATATGTTCAGATACAAAAATTATACAAATGTGTATACCTGGTCTTGATAAAAAGCAGCGGATATAACTACTGTCGTTCTCTTCTACTGAATATACCTTGTGGGGTGGAAAATGAAAGGGTGAGCATAAACAGCTCAGTAAGGCAATAATGTAAGCAAGTAGATAACTATACTATCTACGTGCTGATAATGTCATGATATAAAATCGTTTATATTTGGAGCATGAGGTAAGACTAAAACGATGCCACATGTATGTATATATCATATAAGAGAAATCATGAAATCGATATATAAAACACACATGGAAAAATCATCATGTATGACATCTCATGCTCGTCACATTAAAACTTATTAGTTTCATCATAAACTCATCACTTTAAAACTCATTTGTTTAATCACAAAACTCATCACTTTAAAACTCATTTGTTTCATCATAAAACAACCTTATCAAGGTCAAACCCATCTCTCGGGAATACCTTGATTCATCAAATCGCATCTCGTTTAAAAACATAAATCGGGACGTTACCTATCCTTCGGGTTTGTCCTGGTCTATCCAGACCGTATGATATCATGTGAGGCATATAGGTTACTGTATGAAAAATCGAGGACTATGGCCATACTTTGTCCCTGTGATCCCAGGCTACACGGATCCCGGTGTGCGGGGTATCACAACTGCAACGGGAGGTGGGGTCAAGTCCTACCTACCAGAATATCAAGTAACATCATAGAGTCATCATGACTGCACGGTACAGCGTACTCCGTGTGACATACACGGTACATCGTACTCCGTGGACCCATATCATAGTCTGGGGCTCCTGCCGTAGGTCTTATCCACCCCAATACTATGTCGATAACCAACCCATGTCTCAAAGTATACGTGCGAGCATCTCAACTCTCTGTGACACACAGTCTACAGGAGGCTTCCGCACGACTATATGCATGTCAACTCACGTCTAGTGCGAGCGAAGCTCCAGCACCACGCTATACATATCATGATATCTAAAATCTCGTGCGAGCGAAGCTCCAGCACGGTTTTGTTCACACATAAATTTCTCGTACGAGCAATGCTCCAGTACGGCTTTTCATGAGAAATAAATCAGTAAACTTGAGTACGAGAAAGACTCCAGCACTCTTTTTATTCATGTAAATAAGATAGGTGGCTCAATCTTGATAAAACATCTTTTAAAATAGTAATCGGTCCCAAACCGATACCCTTTCGTATAATTCAAGAAATCAATAGCCAACCTATGTGTATATTTGCTTAAATCAAAGTAATACATTCATATAACACGTTAAAAACATGAAATCATGCAATTTATCTGCCTTACTACCCTTTTTGTAAATTTTACTCTCAGGGGCAAAATCGTCTTTTTCTTTATTCACCTAAGCCCCGATTTTCGTAGAAATTATTATTTCGTTTCTAGATACTTTAAGGAATTCTAAACCCTATACATCCCCTCAAAATTACGTATAAGTATCTCTATGCACCTACAAAATTCCCTTACCTCGATTCTCGTCGAGCGCGTATCTAAATTCCACTGTCGGAGGCTCGTCCGATCCGATTTGCTGCTAATCCAGTCTCTGGGGCTGCAGATAATTATTTATCATGTCAATTTAACCCAATAAATATAATTCTCCTATTTACTAAAGTCGATTTAACTAATTGGTCCAATTTACTCTTATTGGGCCCAATCGCACCTTAATGGGTCTCGACCCATTTTCAGCCCGTTTTTACTTATTAAATCCCTTCCTCGGGTTTACTGGGCTCATGCAGCTTACCGATAATTATCGGGCTTCGTTCCAAACTAATTGGATAGCCCGTATACCATTTATGGCAATTACATTACAATTCCGAAAAATATTCCTATCTATACGAAATTAATCCATAATTCCGTAAAATAATCGAAAGTCTGTATTAAAGGACTCTAATTGTCAGAATTAAAATGTACTTACCTAATATGATGCGGGATACAAAAATTGGAGCTCAATCGGCTCTCGTTCGGGCTTTGTCGTACAACTGCACAATTATATATTTAATCTCGGGTTACTTTTTGATTAAATATAATTTAAATAAATTTCTCGAAAGTCAAATTGGTCACTTTTGACCTCTTACCGACTTACCCGAAGTCCGGTGTATCCTCGAAAATTCTTTCCCTTTTTCCTTTTTCTCTTTTTCTCCCTTTTTTCCCTTCTTTCTTGGCTGAACCGGTTCAGTCTGGTTCAACCCAGTTCAGATCGCTCCGGTTCAGCCGGTTCAACCTGGTTCACCCCTTTGCTGAACTGGTTCGTACCGGTTCAGACCTTTTCGCTGCCGTTCACAGCGTTTTTGGCCGGTTCTCGGGCCGTTTCTGGCTCCATTCGACGCGCCATCACCTGGGATTTCAAAATCGAGCCTCGGTGTAGGTTGAAATGGCACCATCGCCGGCGAATCTTTCCTTCTCCCCCGTGGCTGTCACCTCTCGATCCGACGGATTTCGACAGTTTCGTCGGCCGATACCGGTCTCAAAAGAACCGCATCCTCTTCCTGATCACGCCGGTGTCCGCCGTTTGAGCCCAGCTGCCGTGGATCGCCGGAATCGACCCCGTTTTTCTCGCGGCTTTCTCTTCCTCCGTTCGCCGGACACGGCCATCGTCGGCGCGCGTCACTGGTGCCCAGAGCTTCATCGGCCTCTCCTCTTCCTCCTCGACCCTTCGTCGGAGCCCTCGGTCGTCGGTGGCCGTGGGTCGGTCGGGCCACGCGCTGCATCCTCGGTTTCAATTGTGATTTTCTCTCTCCCCGATAGTTTTCTGATTTCTGATTTGTTTTTTTTATTTATTATTATTTATAAATTAATTTATTTTTATTATATTCATTATTTTAGTCAAAATATTCAAAATATCTACAAAAATTAATTTCTTTATTCCAAATAGATTTATTTAATTTTATGTAATTTATTTATTATATTTTTACCCTTTTTTCGGTATAATTTCTCCTTATTTTCGGGATATTGTCCCGAGTGACTTTTCGGTATTTCTAAAAATTTCGGATCTTGATCAATTGGACTCGAAATTTAATTATTTCTTCGTTATTGATCATGATTCTCAAATCCATTATTTTTAATTAAATTTTCTTATCGAATTTATTTCGGCTTTCGATCTTTTGACCGTTTTGCCTTTGCACGTGTTCGGGATAAATTTAACTCGACTTCCCTTCAGGAATACTCATTCATTTTGTGTTCTTAATTAAATTCGGGTCTTACACCAGGCCTCACTGATCAGGTGTGCACAGGGCATCACTTCGCCTGAAGGGGGATGGGTCAGTCCTGCCCTCCGGCTCATCTCAATCAACCTCATCTCCTCGTATACTCACGGTAAAGATACGTCGTGTGTCATCTACGCGATACTCGTACTCACGTGCACCCAGCACGGTACATAGTATACTAACGGATAACTACACTGTACTATGTACGACAGTGGACCCAAGTCCATACTCCAACTCCGATGGACTTTTCATCCTTAACCATGTCTCATATACCAGGCGAGCAAACAGTGTGACACACAGTCATCACAAGGCTCCAACGCGGTACGATCTATCGTTAAGGCCCAGCCCGTTCAAATGGTCGTCGGCTGGTATCCCCTTGGGTCCCAGACCCCCAGGTTTACCTCAACTCAATAAAACAGTTGCGAGCAAAGTTCCCGCACTTTCTCAAAACCATCGTGCGAGTTAAAACTCCAGCACGGTACATCAAAGGCATTAAAACGGGTGTGAGCTAGCGCTTCAACACCAAATCTCATCTCAAAACTGATAGATGGCTATTTTCTCTTTTTAAAACTCAAAACATGTTTATTCATACAGCATGCCTCTTCATGCTAAAACATGTAAAATTAGCCAACCTATCATCAACACTTCTCAATCATCAATATCAATACAAAATTGAGAGAAACATTGAAAACATGCATATCATGCTATTTCCTTACCCTATCCCATTTCTCAATACATATATACATCATAGTACTTTTCATGCTTCCGTATCATCTCATAGAATTATAGTATCGTACTAATTCTAGCAATATATCTACGAAATTGCTGTAAAATACGCACGAACATCTCTATAGCTAACACGCAGTCCCTTTCCTCGCTTTACTTGTGTGCAACTATCCGCCTTTATGCTTCTCGCGTTCTCCTATCGACTTGCTCCAGCGTATCATCCGAAACTGAAATTCATCCATCAAACACTCGAGTTAACGTTTCTAACTCTTGTTCAACTAAGCATTTATCCAATGCCTTAAATATACATTTTACCCCATTGTGGTAAATCTCATAATTTTTATCCCAATATCAACATACCCAAACCATGCCCACAACATAATCATCCTCTCAAGATATCTCATTCATCATTAACACTTCTACATTCCACTTTCTCACACTAGACCATTTCTAAGTTATATTCATTTCATGGCATTCTAGGTAGTTCTACCCATAATGTGCACACCCAATCAACTTCATAATCATTAACTAGACCAATGTACTTGGATTTGTGCACTAGAAAGTTACCTCATTGGATTTCCTATTTGCTCAAATTAGAAATGCCTTTTATTCCTTCAATCTGACAAATGGGGAAATCCTTCTAGACTTTGTTGTTCTTCTCTTTGACGTGAACAACTTTGTCTCTAATAGCTTTCCCTCAATTCTTACTGAAAATGGCTGGATTTAGGAGTGAGAAAGCTAGGTTGTTGAGTTGAAGTGAAAAGAAATGGTTTATCCTAAAATCTGCAGATCCAACTGCTCCTATTTATAGATTTAACTTGATGAGATCGATCTTCCTTGGGTGGAGATCGATCTGGTGCTCTAAAAATCCCTCTTTTCTAAGATATTTTAAAGGCAAGAGATCAATCTGTCGAGGCTTGAGATCGATCTGCTGTCAAACAGAAGCTTAAGGAGATCGATCTGGTCTTAGGGGAGATCGATCTGCTTCCAACCTGAGAGCTAAGGAGATCGATCTTATTCCCTTGGAGATCGATCTGCTCCATTCCATTGCTCACATAAGAGCATTCTGGCTCTTCAACATCGATCTCTCATCCTATGAGATCGATCTGGCCTTCATATTTCCAGATTTTTTATAGTTTTTCTACAACAACTTCATTCAAAACTTCCTCAATTTACCTCCATAGTCCTTTCCTCATTCATCCCTCCTTGAGACTTAAGAATGTCATCCAATCACACTTAGTACATATAAAAAAATTATGAGAAATTTTTGTATAACCAAATATACACGATATTACCCGAATGGAAATATACAACTTATGTAAATCTTTCCTTCCATTTTACCACACTACTCATATTCCATTTCAATCACATTCTTCTCATGTTTAAGTTTATTTCTTCATACTTATTCATAACGCAACTTGTACGTACAATCACGACTCTTATTACAAGTGCGTACGTAATTTTATGAACTTACGTTGCATATACTTCGTATTACAATGTATCATCATACTTGTTATTTCATTTACATTTCTATGTTCTTATATACAGCTATACATATACGGGGTCTCACATTATCCACCCAAATCATCTTTGTCTCAGAATGCACGTGTGAGCATATCATCTCACTGTGACACACAGTCTACAGGAGGCTCCAACATGGCTATATGCATGTAATATAAATCCCTGTGCGAGCGAAGCTCAAGCACGGCTCCATGCATATTCATGATATCAGAAAACCTCGTGCGAGCCAAGCTCTAGCACGGTTTCATAAAAATCAGTAAAATCTGCGTACGAGCAGCGCTCCAGTACGACTTAAACTGATTATAATTTCAAGTAAAATCCACGTACGAGCAATGCTCTAGTACGGATATGTATAGAAACTCAGTGAAAACCTCGTACGAGAAAAAATCCAGTACGACATTCAAATGAATTATAAAAACTATATAAAACTTTGTGCGAGCAAGCTCCAGCACAAATGAATGCTCAAGTAAATCAAATCTCGTGCGAGTTACACTCCAGCACGGCTTTATGCATAATTAAATCAAATCTCATGCGAGTTACACTCCAGCACGGCTTTATGCAATATCAAATCAAAACAGGATGCGAGCTAAGCTCCAGCATCTCTCATGCATGTCAAATCATTAAAACTAGTGCGAGCAATCGCTCCGGCACCATTTTATGCATACCACGTCAAAACAAATCAAAACATGTCAAAACCGAGTGCGAGCTAGGCTCCAGCAGCTCTCATTTCACAATAATAAAAATCAGTACGAGCACGATGCTCTAGCACATTTCATGCATATGATGTCACACAAGTCGGTGCGAGCAAGCGCTCAAGCAAATTTATGCACAATCACAAACGTAGATATAGTGCGAACTACGTGTCGGCACTATCTGTTTCCATACAAACTTGATAGTTGGCCTGTTTTCCAAAGAAATGTCCATTTAAAAATGAATAACACCTACGTAGTGTTATCTTGTGAAATTATATAATTTCTGGCCAATCTACCGATTTGCTTTGATTAAAACAAATAAAATTCAGAAAATTCCTTAAATCATGCATTTCATGCATGTCATGCTTTCACCATCCATAGGTGAATTTTCCTCAATAGGGGTAAAATAATCTTTTCACCTATTTCGATCCTTAAATAATTTAAAACACTTTTAGGATCATTATAAAAAATCAAGGTATACATACATTTTCAGTGTACAGAAAAGCTATTAAAATACGCGTAGCTACCTCTAGCTACTCACATAATTCCCTTACCTCATTTTCTGTACAGTCTGACCTTTCTACTGATGACTCGTCGCGCAGTCCGATTTCCTCCCAATCCAATCTTCGAAACTGCAGATACACATTCATCAGGTCAAATACAATACAATTTAATTGTATTTCATAATTTTCTGGACTTAATTTAAATAATTGGGCTCGTTACCCATATTGTGCCCGATTGCACTATAATGGGCCCTAATCGACCTTAAGCCCATTTACCACACTTTATCGAGGCCTATTGGGCTCATTGGGCCCATCAGTAATTTATTTAGCCTCGTTCTAAATTCTCAGATATCTCAATTTAGTCTTTACGACAATTTATTCAATTTTCCAGAATTTAATTCATTTATGCGAAAATTAAATCCGTAATTTATGCGTTAAATATCAATCACGCATAACAATGCAAAATTATCGTAAATAAGGGTTACTTACCTATTATTCCAAGATCGTACACAAATCGAGGCTGTCTCGAGCTCTCGGTTGATGCCAATTGTCGAGCTACACAATTAAATATATTTTCGGGTAAACTTTCAGTAGATTATTTATCAAATTAAATATTTTAAAAATTAAATCGATCAACTCGACCGCTTACCGACTTACCCAAAGCTCGATTGCATCACTGGATTTTTTCCCAATTTTTTCTCTTTTTCTTTTTGCCTTGTTCTTCTTTTTTTTCTTCTCTTTTTGGCTGAACCGGTCCGGTCTGGTTCAACCCAGTTCAGACCGTCGGTTCGGTCTGGTCCGGTTCGGCCGGTTCAGTCACCATTTGGTCATTCCGACGTCGTCCGACCGATTTTGGCACCAATCGGTGCGCCACAGCCGGGGCTTCTAAAATCGACCCTCGGCTGGAGTCAAAACGCAGCCAGCGCCAGTGAAACCAGGTTTCTCTCCCGCGGTCCTCCTCCGTCGATCTGGCATTTTTCGTCGTTCTCGACGCGCGTGCCGACTGCCGGTGGTTCCCACGAGGCTCGTCGACCTTCGCCAGCCTTCGCCTGGGGTCTCTGGCCGTCGGTGGTGGCTCGTCCGGTGGGTTCTCTTCCTCGGGTTCGGCTTCGCATTTTGCCTTCTGCGGGTTTCTCTCTCCCCGCGTTTTGCAAAATTCAGATTTCCTTTTTTTTTACATTTTATTTATTTATTTATAATTTATTTATAATATTATTTTATTCATTAAAATATATTAAAATTGCCAAAATATCTTCAAAAATTATTATTTAATTCATTTAATCTATAAATGAATTTATCGGTATTATTTCGTCTTTTCGGTATAATTTTTTATTATTTTTCGATACGAAAATTTCGGTTTATTCCCATAAATTCATATCTTGATCAATTTAACCCGAAATTTAATTATTTCTTCGTTATTGATCAAGATTTCTCAATCTCATATTTTTAATTAAATTTTCTTATCCCGATTAATACCGAATTTTGGTCTTTTGATCGTTATGCCCTTGCACGTGTTTGGGAATACCATTTCAATCCTTTTGCATTTTTAAATGCACTCAAAATTTTTTATTTTTTCCCTTTTGCTCTTACATTAAAATATCGGGTCTTACATGTGAGGTGGCTTGACATAGCTATACTTATTTACATCATTTCTATATTATTCCTGGAATGCTTCGTTTGTTTAGGGGCTTAGCAACAGCCGATCAGCAGAAGAACGAAGACTGTTGTCCGGACGTGCACCTATTTCCAATACCGTGGCAGCAAGCAAAACGGGGTCCCAAGAGCAAGCAGTGCACCTCCTGCTCCTAGGTTGACACTCACAGTATGTCCTGAACTGTTCTGCCAGTATATCGCTACTGCTAATGAGGTGAAGAGACTGAGAAGCAGCAGTAGACCGTTACCGCCGGACAGTCCAAGCAAGAGCAGTAGACAGCACCTGAGCTGAGCAGGACGAGGATGTGCAGTGGACAGACCGGGAGCAGAGCAAGACACCACTTGGAGCACTAGACACAGCTTGAAGACAGCACCTGTACATTACCTGGACAGTGTTTGGAGTTGAAGAAACGGGTACAGTGTACACGGGACCACGAGGCCAGCTGGGAGTTTTGGTTAAGGTCGTGTTTGGCCATTGCATTTTAGTTACATAATCCATTTTCATGCATGTTAGATATCTTAATTTCAATTTCATTTGTTAGCTTAAGAAATTAGAATTTTAGATTAATTTGCATGATTAGTTATAGTTCCTTTGCTTGATTAGTTCAAAATTTAGATTTAATTATGTCATTAGTTAATTTTTATTTTAGTGTTAGGTGTTACATTTAGAATTAAATTAGAGTAAAATCATTTTATGCATGTTTTAAATTTTCATTTTAAATTGAAAAAATCCAAAAATATTTCTCATGCATTATTTAGATTTTGTTTTAGTGTTAGTAATTAGCTAGAGTTAGATTTAATTAGGATTATTCTATAGGTAGTTAATTTCTTAGTTAGATTTAAGAATTTCTTTAGGTTAATAGAAGTTTTATTTTATTAGACTTTAGGTTAGCTTAATTTGCATTTTTATTAAGTAGTTTAATTACATGGATATTTTATTTTTATTTTAGGTTTGTTTAATTTTAATCTAATTAATTTTTTTTCTTATTTTCATATTTGCATTTTTAATTGCGTTAATTAATTTTAACTGTTTTAATTATCTTTTGTAGGTATTTGCTTTTAATTTCTTAGAGCTCTGTAAGTAATTTTAGCTCTGTTTAATTTTTTTATTTTATAGTTTTTATTATTTTTAGTACTATTAGCCTTGTAGATCACCCATTAAAAATTCATAATTTACTAGGATATACTTAGGGTAAGATTAACCGGTAGTTAATTAGGCTATTCAACTTCTCTGTGGGACGATAATCCGGGACTCAAATCCTATTATTACTTTAACGACCCGTGCGCTTGCGGATAGAACGTTTAAGTAACTTAGAGTGGACATAGTTTGTATCACTAACTGACCCAGAGTATCAGTAGCTCTCATAGCTAAGAAATGGGTTGATTTCGTCAATCGATCTACAATCACCCAAATGGCATCATGACCTCGGCGGGTCCTCAATAAGCCCATCACAAAATCCATGGTGACATGCTCCCACTTCATGTCGGTATTAGTAGAGGCTGCAATAGCCCTGCAAGCTTTTGATGCTTTACTTTCACCTGCTGACAGACGAGACATTTCGCAACATACTCAATAATGTCTCTTTTCATTTCAGACCACCAATAAATTTTTCGAAGGTATTGATACATCTTGGTACTCCCCAGATATATCGTATACCTCGATGAGTGAGACTCTGATAAAATCAATCTCCTGATCTCTGGATCCTCGGGAACACATATCATGCCCCTGAACCTTAGCAATCCATCTGTACTCAACTCAAAATCAATACCCACACATGTCTGTACCTGTCTTAACCAATCGGTACATTATCGATCACTCTGCTGAACCTGTTGAATACGACTAATTAACTATGGCTCCAATCTCAAACTACCCATAACATCAAATCTCTCTGTATCAGGCGGGGCTACATCCAAACTGAGGTTCGCGAACTGCTCTAACAACTCGTGTTCCCGAACCATCATATAAGACAACAACCCAAGGTTCTTCCTGCTCAAGGCATCGACAACTACATTCGCCTTACCCGAGTGGTACATGATTTCTCAATCATAGTCCTTCAAGAGTTCGAGCCATCTTCTCTATCTCATATTCAACTCTTTTTGCGAGAACAGATACTTAAGGCTCTTGTGATCGATATATACCTAAAATTTCTTGCCATAGAGATAGTGGTGCCATATATTCAACGCAAACACTATAGCCACCAACTCTAAATCGTGAGTCGGATAATTTCTCTTGTGATCCTTCAACTGTTTGGATCCATAAGCAACTACCTTCCCATCCTGCATAAGTACACAGCTTAGTCCCTGATGTGATGCATTCGTATACACAGAGAAACCTCCTGAGCTGGTAGGAATGATGAGAATCAGAGCAGTGGTCAATCGACGTTTAAGCTCCTGAAAACTCCTCTTGCATGCCTCGTCCCACACAAACTTAACATCCTTCCGCGTGAGACGTGTCAATAGAGCTACTAGTCTGGAGAAACCCTCAACAAATCTCCAATAATAACCTGCCTACCCCATAAAACTTATGATCTCAGTAACTGTCTTGGGCTGTTCCCACTGTACAACTACCTCAATCTTGGATAGATCCACTGATACCCCATCCTTTGATACAACATAGCCCAGAAATGAGATTTGCTCCAACCAAAAGTTACACTTACTGATTTTGGCATATAATTGCTTCTCTCGGGGGGTCTACAGAACTATCCTCAAGTGCTGCTTATGATCTTCCCTGGACTTGGAATAAACCAATATATCATCAATAAACATAATCACAAATTGGTCCAGGTATGACTTAAATACATCATTCATAAAAAGCCATAAATGCTGCGGGGGCATTCGTCAATCTGAATGGCATAACCAAGAATTCGTAGTGGCCATAACGGGTATGAAATGCTATCTTGGTTACATCTTCACTTCGTATCCTTAACTGATGGTACCCAGATCACAAATCTATCTTAAAAAAGACTTGTGCTCCCCGGAGCTGATTCAACAAATCATCAATGCGTGGAAGGGGGTACTTGTTCTTAATGGTTGTTTTTTTCAACAACCGATAATCTATGCACAGTCGGAGGCTCCCATCCTTCTTCCTCACAAACAGAATCAGAGCTCCCCAAGGCGAGAGGCTTGGTCTAATAAACCCTTTCTCTAGTAACTTTTTCAATTGCTTCTTTAACTCCTCCAATTCAATCGGAGCCATTCTATACAGTGGTTTAGATATCACCTCTGTACTAAGTACCAACTCTATACAAAACTCCATTTCCTTGTCGGGTGGTAGCCCTGGTAAATCGTCTGAAAAGACATCAGGAAACTCTGCAACCACTGGAATATCTCTCAGTTCCGGGTGTGCCTTATCTGTGTCAACCACGTATGCAATGAACCCTTGACATTATCCTTTCCACTGTTAGTAACATAGGTCATCACATTAACATTCATGATTAATAAGTAGATTCATCTCTTAAATATGATAAATAAAAATTATACTCTTATCATATACAATAATCATGTCTCTTCATTTCTTTTCAACGAAGCTTACAATAAGGTTATCTATCTCTGAAAACATCACTGTCTTAGCAAAACAGTCCAAAATAGCATGATTTACAACCAACCAATCCATTCCTAAAATTACATCAAAATCACTCATATTGAGTAGAATAAGGTCGACCGTTATATCTTTCCCTCCTATTTTCAGCCTACAAACCTTATACACATATTCAGTCAACTGACTATCATTCATAAGTGTAGAAATCAACAACATTCTATCTAACAATGTAGGCTTTACATGCTTCAATAACTTATGTGCAAAGGAAGGCCATATAAAGGAATGAGTGGCACCAGGATCAAATAATATAAAGCTTCTAAATCAAAAATTAGGATGGTACCTTTAATAACATCCGTTGAAGTGTCTGCGGTGTCCTGGTTTAGTGCATGTACTCTTCCTCTGCCAATCGCTTGCTTCCCTTTTTCCCTAACTGTAGCTTTTCTCCTTGGAGTAGAAGTCTCAACAGAAGCTCTCTTCGACTCCTTGGCCTTCTGTGGGGCAGTCTCAATCATCTCTGGACAATACCTCGCTAGATGTCCTGGCTTCCCACATCTGTAACACACAATAGGGGTTGTCAGACAAGGCCTGGTACCATGAAATCTACCACATCTCCTGCATTGCTCGGTAGTAGGACGTGGTCCTCCATTGACTACAACCCTTGGTGGAGCTAAAGCTGGGTACATAGGAGGTTTAGCAGCTCTCTCCTGGACCTCTTCAATCTTTGGCCTCTTCTCAAATAGTCTTTAACCTCCTCTCCTTTCCACTCTATCAACCTTGGATATCTTTCGGTCTCTATCTCTCCTACCACTAACCTTTCCAAATACAGAGGCATTCTGCTCAAAGTCCTGTTCACATATTTGTGCCCTGCACACTGCCTCTTCATAAGTGAGGATGTCAAATGGAGCCAATCTAGATCTGATGGCTGGTCTCAATCCATCCATGAATTTCTAGACCTTCATAGTCTCACTGCTTAATGTATTAGGGTCATACGTCCCCAAGGATATGAACCTGGACTCATGTTCATCAACGAAGCGGTTCCCCTAAACCAAGTTCATAAACTCTATTTGCAGCTTTCTCTGTGCAGTGGATGGAATATACTGCCTCCCAAAGGCCTCCAAGAATAGCTCCCATGTAATCTCGGAGTGTCGACTTCTCAAAAAAGATATGCTGGATCTCCACCAATGCTCTACCTCGCCCTTCAGCATAAATATGATAAAGGTAACTTTCTCAGTCGATGTACATATGAAGAACCCATACAACTTCTCCATCTCATATACCCAATCTTCAGCCACAACCGGGTCCTTCACCTCTCTAAATATTGGAGGTTTCAACTCTTGAAATTGTCGTAACCTGCTCAACTCACAATCATAACCCAGGTCACTTCCTCTCATCTGTGGAGCGATAGGAGAAGCCATATCCTGAACTGGGGGTGGTGTAACAGTCCTTGTAGTCTGAGGTCTCTCTGCCTCTGTAGCTATCTGTCCAGTAATGGAAGGCTGCATGATTGGACCTCGTCTATCGCCAGCACCCAACGCCTACGTGACTATCTCCACAAAGCTCTCAATACCCCGCTCTATCCTAGCGAAGCGCGTCTCAGTATCCACTGGTCTCTTAATAGGGTCTTGTGGAGCCTGATCAGTCTTTGGCTCCGTACGACTTTCGGGCCTACCCCTATGGCCTCTAGCATGTGAGCTCGCCCCTCTACCTCGTCGTACAATAGGCATAATGCCTAATTTCCTATATCCATACCATATATTAGTCTCATTCCATCTCGGTATACATAGTTATATCTAAACAAAAGCACAGTAATACGAGGATGTAACTTTCCTACTTATTAATATCGACTCATATTAGGCCAATTCAGCTCTGATACAATCTCTGTCACGACCACTTTTCATCCTTTTTATCTAAAAATCACCATAATTTTTTTACTTTATTCGTTAACTCACTTGGTCGTGCACATTCTTACCACCACACAGTTGGGCTATGAGTCAATATTAATCATCATTTACCATTCATCTTTCAATTAATCAAGAGCAAACACATACATTTGGAAGTTTAAGTTTTATACTTATACATGTTTACTAACACTTACATCCCCCATATTACAATTCAAAATGAATACTGGGCTCTTACATGTCTAGATACAAGAAGATTTCCTGTGTGTATACCTCTTAGCGATGTAGAGCAGCGGATGTCTAGACATAACTCCTCAGTCCCTCACTATACTACTGTGTATGCTCTGTAAAGGGGGAAAATGATAGGGATGAGCAACCACAAGCTCAGTAAGGCAATAATGCAAGCATGGTAGATAACTACACTATCTACATGCTTATAATTTCATTCATAAAGATCATTACTATCTAGAGCATGAGGAATTATTAAAACTATGCCACATGTATATACATATATCATGTACTGAAAAACATGAAAATAGGCATGTAAACATGGAAACTATGATGTAAAACTTCTCATGTTCATATAATAAAACACATCTTAATAAGGAAAACTCATCACAAAACCATCCCTCAAGATTTAGCACTTTCTCAAACCATAGTAAAACTCACAAATAGCGATACCATCTCTTTAAAAACATCCCACAAGGCTCGACCCCTCCCTCGAGTCTACACTGGACAACACAAATCATACTCAGTATATAAAACCATGTGATATCATGTGAGACAGGTGGTCACTATATAATCGAGGACTCTGTTGGCCAACTATGTCATTATCATCCCATACCACACGGATCCCGGTGTGCGGGGCATCATGCTTGAACGGAGGTGGGTTAGTCCTTTGTCAGACTTTCAAATCAACATCATAACCTCACGGTACAATGTACTCCATGTGATATACATGGTACAACGTACTCCATGGACCCATATCATGGTTAGGGGTGCTTGCCATAAGTTTTATCTACCCCAAGCCATGTATAACCTACTTAGTCTCAAGTCCATGTGCGAGTATCTCATCCGTGTGACTAGTAGTCCACACGAGGCATCCAGCACGGCTCGTGCGAGCATCTCATCTGTGTGACACAAAGTCTACACGAGGCATTTAGCACGACTTATTACATATCACAGTGTGAAAAGCCCAGTGCGAGTAAAGCTCTAGAACCATTTCATGCATCATCATTAAATACCCTCGTACGAGCAATGCTCTAATACGGCTTTATGCATAATAAATAATGAGGAAATCACGTACGAGCATAGCTCTAGTACGGTTATATGCATAAGAGAATCAATAGAAACCCACGTACGAGCAAAAGCTTCAGTACGGCTTGTAAAACATCACAACTCAAAACGTGGTGCGAGCTAGACTCCAGCACATTTCATGCTTATTAAAAACATCAAAATCCAGTATGAGCGAAGCTCCAGTACTATTTAAACTCACATAATTCTGATAGGTGGTTCTATTTCAGCAAAACAGGTTCAAATCACAGTTAGCACCAAACTCGTGCTATTTCACAAATTCACGAAGTCAATAGCCATCCTATTTGTAAATTTTGCTTTAAACAAAGCAATGTGTTTTCACAAAAATATCAGAACATGATGTTTCATGCAATTATTAGCCTTACTACCCTTTTTGTAAGATTCACTTCCAAAACCAAAATCATCTCCATCCGATATCATTCGTACAAATCATTAATTCTTTTCTATATAACAAAACAATTATAAAGCCTTATAAATACCCTCAAAATACGTTCAACTACCTCTAGATACTCACAAAATTCCCTTACTTGGAATCGCGTCGAGTGATTCCACTTCCTTAGAGCTACTCGAATGTGCAGTTCGATTTGCTTCTAATAAAATCTCTGGAGCTGCACAAATTACTTATCACACCAATTTAACCAAATACAACACAATTCTCGCGTTTATTATATTCAATTCGACTTATTGTTTTCATTAACACTTATAAGACCTCACTTTCTCTTAAGTCCTTTTTTTATTCTACTATTCATTTCTCGGGAATCTATTAGTTCCACCAAGCTTATTGGTTCACACTAAATCGACACTAAGCTCATAATTCCTCTAGCTCATCATTTCCTTCACTATGGCAATATATCAAACACCTCTTATGCCCATTTTCAATCATCATCTATTCCAACATATATATTTCACAAAACTATCTTAGAATCATCTATACATGCTTACTAACATCTCTACATGCTTAAATCATCATCAACTCCATGCCATTTCAACTTTCTCTCACTAAACCTATTCTAGGTCATGGTTGTTTAAGCATATATATGAACATTTCAACCAACATTATATACACCATTCAACTCATCAAAATGTCTATATTAACATACTAGAATATGGTGTATAGAAATCTTACCTAGCTTGACTTTTTCCTCTCTTTGCCAAATTAGGGAAAAACCTCTTTTCTCCTTCAATCCAATGTTTGAGCTTCCAATCTTTGACTATGTTGCTCACTCCCTCACTAGGAACAACTTTGCTCAAATGGCTTTTTTCTCAATTCTTTTTTGAAGGTAAGGATATCCTAGAGTGAGAAAATTAGGTTATTTTTGGTTAAAATGAAAGATTTTGGGATTTTTGGGGAAGAATGCTCAACAGTCAGGTCCTTTTTATAGTAGTCACGTTATGAGATCGATCTCCAAGGGTGGAGATCGATCTCCCCTTGCTTAAATCCTTTCAGAATTTGACAATACAGGTTAGGGGATCGATTTGCCTCTTGGATGGGATCGATCTGCCTATTTGCATGAGATCGATATGCTCAAAGGGATATGATTGATCTTTGTTCATTCGATGGGATCGATCTCGGCCAGGCAGGAGGCTTCAGAGATCGATCTGGCCTTAAGAGGAGATCGATTTGGCTATCTAGAAGCAACTATAGATCGATCTACCTTATGAGAGGAGATCGATCTGGTCCAAACAGAAGCAACTTGAGATCGATCTGCTTTAAGTGAGGGATCGATCTCCCTCTTCCAGAATGCTTGGTATTGTGTTTTCAGGCCATAAGATCGATCTTCCTTTCTTATAAGATCGATCTGGTATTCATTCTGTAGCATTTTAGCTATAAATTTTTTAGATTTTCAAAGTTAAACTCCCATTCAATCACTTCAATACCCATTTTTCATTTCATCCACACTTAACACTAAAAAATATCAAATTCTTATGATTCATTTATTGTGTGACTTGTCTGTACATCATGGAAATCATAAGATTACATTGAAATTCACGAGCCTTACAGCACCATTGAGGCAACGAGGACTACGGACAGACACCGAGGTAAGGAAAATTTCATGTACTGTTAGAGATATTTAGACGTAATTTTTGTAGAATTGTAAATATAAAATTTAGGCTGATTATGGTTATTAAAAAACTATAGAAAACCCTAGACCGATTCGTAGTATCAAAATTTTAGAAAAGCTTTAGTCTCGATTAAATGAGTTTATCTTTACCGAGATTAAACTAGCTAAATTTATTTAAGTAAATATAGTTTTAAATTACTTAAATCGAAAATCCCCAATTGTTTTATTTACCGTATTGAATTTAAAATTGTTTATTAGAAGTGAATTTTATAGGTTGATATTGGTAAAAAGTGCTCGAGTGCGTGTTGACTGTGTGTCGCATGATCTGACTCACACTAGTTTAGGGGCAAAGGCAACAGTTTATCATGCTACATTATCATCGTTATTGAATTGAATTGCTATTGTTATTATAGTCCACGGAGTACGATGTACCGTGCAACATGCATGTGAGTACGTTGTATCGTGCTATGGATCTTCGGACATACTGTATTATGAACCAACTGGGTAGCTGACCACTCCCACGGTGATTAACATCCCGGCACACCTGATCAGTGATGCCCAAAGTCATCGACATTGGCCAATTGTCATATTGATTATTGTTACAGCATGTTCTGCCTTGCCTCGTCTAGTTGATTTTTTTAATTTGAACGTATGAATTGATTTGACTGTATGAACTGTATTACCGTATGGAAACTGTGATATTCTATTGCATAAAGACATTGTGGGGGCCACCTTTTGAATCATGCGGGAACAAAGTGCCACACATATGTCAAAATAAAACGCAGTAGATAGTTTTAGAAACTTAAATTTTTTACAGTACAAGGTTTATACTATCTCGTCTATTTTGATTTATCGAATTGACCGTGTGAACTGTATTTTTGAAATGAAATAGTTTATTCTACTGCTTAAAGTTTTGAAATTTTGTATTTACTGTAGTAAACTGATTATATTATCGATATCGACACTGTCTTCGATTTTTGCCTCTGATTTTACTAATTTTCCAAAATATCTGTATATTTTCATGAGAACTCCTATTTTGGCATATATGTATATATGTAGTGTATTTATCTACTTGCCACTTGTTTTTCTTACTGAGCACATTAAGCTCACCCATTACTTTCTTCCACAGAGTATCATCAGTAACTGCGACCGCTTCTGTAAGACGAATTAATTTGCATAGCCATTCTTAGCAAAGTATGCTTATGCGTTAAAGGTATACCCAGTATGGACCCCTATTTTTGTATCTAATTTTTGTAAGTACAGTAATGTATAGAAAAGTGTGTATGGGGAATGTGAACATGAATATTTATGAAAGATCAATTATGATGATTAATTGAAAGGTACCTCTATGGGATTTTAGTTAAAATTTATGACCAAGAAATTAATGTACAAGTCGAATTTATTGTTTGATCTGTTATTGACTCGTAGCCCAACCAAAATGTGTAAAATTTGGGTCGTTACAAAAGTTGGTATCAGAGCAAGGTTGGCCAAATACGATTCGGTATTAGGAGTAAGAGAAATTTTTAAAAGTTCACATCCTTAACATTACTGTACATTGTTTTAATACAAACGGGTATACCTGGCTTTGTTTTACTGAGAAATTGTGTTATTGAATGAAAGAAAACAAATAGATATGGCTGGTAGGTATTACAACCATACAAGTAGACAAAAAAGAACTGTTTCTCGAGGCCGTAGAGATAGGCCGAGAGATAGAGCGAACCCTCATCTGAATGTGCACCTTATAGTTTAATCAAAAATTTTGAAGTCCGCTATGTAAGATTTGAGCAAGACATGGAAACAATGATGATATTGTTTGGTCAAGTGATAGCAGCACAATAATAGTGATGATGATTAAGGTATGACTGTAACTTAGAGAAAGACTGAGATAATTCTGAAAGTTAGTCCACTATTTTTACTTGAATCAAGAATCCAGTTATAATGGAAATAAGATAAATGAATTGGAAAAGTTATGTGAACCCTTAAGGTGTACAACCATAAAGAATGTGGGTTTTGTAACATTGATATTAAAATGAAAAGTCAAACTTTAAGGGAAGTTCCCCTCGATCTAATATGAGAGCCCACATTAGAGAATTACATGGGATATGTTTCTAGAGGCCTTTAGACGACAATACATCCCTAACACGGCGCAACAAAAATTATGGATGAGATGATTGAATTGGACACAAGTTAACAAGTCCGGGAACAAATATAAAATTAAATTTACAACTTTAGAGAGCTATAATCAAATATGTTAAGTTACGAAATGAAGAAAGTCCGAAAGCTCATGAGAGAAATTGAGACCTTTAATCCGAGCTAGGTTAGCTCCATTTGATGTTGCTACTTATGAGAAATGAGTGCGCAAGGCACAACTATGAGGATATGAGATGTATATTTTCAAGGTTACTAGAAAGGAAAAGGTAAAGAGAGTGACAGAAAAAGATCATTCTACTGAAGATAGGAAAGTAATGAAAGAGTAAAGTCATTGTAACTAGAAGAATGAATTACTAAATGAATTGTATAAATGAAACTTGATGGTTTCACTGCTTACGTGATTGATAAGTATAAGACGTGTCCGAAATAAAGAGACATTCCTGTAGACAGGAAGTTTTTTTGACATATATCTAGATGATCTACCGGAGTTACCACGAGATAGAAAGATGAAGTTTTGAATTGATTTGGTATTGGGTACCGAACTAATATTCAAATCACTATACAAAATGGTTTGTTTGAATTAGAAGAGCTGAAGATGCAATTACAGGAATTATATGATAAGGGGATTATCGGACTGAGTGATTCACTTTGTGGTGTACTGGAGTTACTTGTTAAGGAGATCTAGAGTATTCTAGGTCACGTTGTATCAAAAGAACGGGTGTCAATTGGGTTCTCCCAAAACAGAGGTTATAGATCAGTGGAAAAGACCCAAAACTGATAAGAAGATTTAGAGTTTTTAGGGTATAAGAGACTTTGGAATATGAATTACATTTCAAATCTAAGGATTGTAATTTGTATGTGCTTATGTTTCGAATGCGAGACTTAATTTGAATAAGGAAAATGTTTCGTTATAATTGATCTATGAAATAAGACAAGTTTCAAAGTGTGATAAATTTTGAATGCAGGTTATAGTTTGGATAAGAGATGTATAAGATGTATGAATACTTCTGGTATATTAAATGATTCAGATTAAGTGATATGAACTAACAATGAATTTTGTCCAAAGGATAAATGAGAATTGCGAAAACTTTGGAATCCTACTTTCAATTAGGACTGAATCTTGAACCCCCATGGCCATAATTAGTTTATGCGGTCAGGTTTGATGGCTAATAAAGGTATTTCAAAATACCTCTCTGCCTGAAAAACTTGATAGTGTCTAAAAATATCCTAACACTTAATCCAAGAGAAAAGTGTATACAGAGATCTCGAGACAGAGATTGGGCTGCGTATTAATGCAAAATAGAAAGGTGACTGCTTATAGATCTTGACAATTAAAAGATCATGAGAAGAATTACCTAAACCATGATTTGGAATTGGCAATTGTAATTTTGCATTGAAGATATGATGTCACTACTGGTGTAATGAGAAATTATAGATTCTTACTGATCATGAAAGTTTTAGATATTAAATTTCACACAAGGAATTAAACATAAGAAAAAGAAGTGGCTAGAGCTGGTGCCTCGAGCAGAAGTAACCTCGAGACAATGTTATATTTATGTAATGATCAAGAAATGTGAACTGTTGGAATGCTCTATAAACCTCAAATTGGATACGGTTCCTCTAATACTGATGTTTACTGTATGGTAGTTAACCTAAGATTTGAACACTAGACTTGATTGATCAAATCGAATAGGCTCAGCGTAATTATAAATATTGTATCGTTATGGCTAGTTGATACCAAAAGGTACTATAAAAGATTTGGTATCGGCAATAACGATTTATTGAGATTTAGAAGCAGAATCGTGTACCCAATGATCTATAGTTGAAGAAACTGATATTGTCAAAAGCTCATCCATGGAGATATACTTTGCATTTGGAGAACAGTAAGATGTATCAAAATTTCCTGAAGGTATATTGGTAATAAGGTATGATAAGAGATATAACTTAATTTGTGACTAAATATCTCATGTGTCAGCAGGTTAAGGTAAAGTACCAGAAGACTATGAGATTACTACAACCTATACCTAAGCCAATATGGAATTGAATGCATGTGCCCAAGATTTTAAAGGCTCCTAGAAGGACCGTTTATCATTAGCAGAATTTGTATATAATAACCTACTACTCAAGTATCGAACTAGCACCGTATGAAGCATTATATGGTCAAAGGTGTGGTTCGCCGGTTGGATGGGAAGAAGTGGGTGAAAGAAAGATATTTACTCCCGATTTGGTTAAGCGATCTACTGAGGATGTTTAATCGATTTGCGAGAAGTTGAGATCAGCTCAGAGTAGACAAAAAGTTACACTGACCAAAGACGAAGACCTTTGGAACTTTCAGTTGGAGATTCAGTATTTCTAAAAGTTTCTCCTTCCAAAGGTATAATAAGGTTTAGGAAGAAAGAAAAGTTAAGTGCCCAATATATTGGGCCTTTCGAGATCTTAGACCAAGTGGGAGACAAAGTTTATAGATTAGCGCTACCGCCTGAATTATTGAGTATTCACAATGTCTTCCATGTTTCAATGCTACACAAGTATTATCTGGATCTGATCCATTTGATTAGGTATGAACCACTGGAGTTAAAGGAAGATATGACCTATGTGAAAAAAATCGATTTGGATACTGGACAGGAAGGAAAAGGCATTACGGTCTAAGCCAATTCCTTTACTTAAGGTGTTGTGGCAGTATCACGCCTCAAAAGAGGTCACGTGGGAATTAGAAAATTTAATGCGAGAGAAATATCCGCATTTGTTTGAGGATTGATGTACTTCTAAATTTGGGGACCAAATTTCTCAAGGTGGGGAGAAAGTAAACACCGTAAATTTTTCACGTATTGGGTTATTGCAATAAATAATAATTTAAACAATTAAGATTAAAATATGTGGTTGCGGAGGATAATTAGATTTGTAAATTTGGACATGAAGACTTGGAGGAAATAATCAAATAAACCATGTTTTGCTAAGAGAAAATAACTATGCGAATGTGCATGAAACACATGTAAATCTATGTATAAATATATATATATATAAATAAATGAATGTATACATGCTTCCACATGGCGGAAGACTCCATATAAAAAAATGCATATGAATAAATATATATATATATATATATATATATATATACACACACGTATACGTGCATGCTTATAAAAATACATGCATGGCCGAAAGCTTCATTAGAGATATGCACTAGCATATGCTGCTGTTAACAGCAGTAATGAGGCACAAAAATGGGAAGCACGGAGAGATGATGATGAGCGCTGCCCCTAGAGGAAACACAAGGAAGTTGGATTCGGTGAGGAGCAGAAGACGTGATAGAAGCTGGAAAACGTGATGCCTAGAAATGGTAGCATGAAAGAAAAAGAAAATTCTGAAGCATGGGCGTAGAGGCACGTAGTGGGCTGTGATGTCCAACAAATAAGACAGAAGAAAACGTGAGGTAGAAAAATAAGCAAGTGGGAGGTGTACGAAGGCTGATGGTCTCGGTGGGAGCAGTTGAGAGCCATCTGAAAACATGAAAAGTGAAAAGAAAACAAGATGAGGACAAAAATGAAATGGCAGGGAAACAGAGGGAAAAAGAAAAGAAAGGAATATATATATATATTGATATTAGACTGGTGGTTGCTGTCGAGAAGAAGGACAGACGCGAAACTGTGAAACCAATTCGAAAACAGAAGAAAGAGGATGAGAGAGGGAAAGTAGGGAGCATAGTAAAATAAATTTGGTTTCCATTGTTTTCCTCGGTAATGAACAGAGGAAGAAAAACTTGACAACAGAGGCGTACACTAGAGGCGATAGTGAGCTGGAGAGTGGGCAATAAGGCAGAAGCGCAAACGTGAAGGGTAAGGGCTGACTGGAGCAAGGCGAACTGCGTGGAAGCTGTGAAGACTGGGAAAACTGATCGGAGCAGAGGCAAACATGGGAACTGTAGGTCGGTGAAATTGAGTTGGAAGAGGAGAAGAGTGAAAGTGCTGTGAAAGCTTTCAAGAGAGCAGTGGCCAGGGGAGGAAAGAAGGGAAAGTACGGGAAGCACACAAGATACAAGAGAGGAGAGTAGAATCGGAGCTGGGAAACAAAGAACAACCGAGAGAACAGAGGAGATCGTGAGAGGCAGAGGTGAATAGGAAACTGGTAACGGAGAGAACGAAAGGACTCCAGCGCCGGGCAGAACCGTCGTGGAAGGAAGGAACGGCAGCGTCCAAGAAGGGAGGAAGATGATGAACAGTAGGCTGTGGATGGAAGAAAGAAAGAGAGGGAATGAAGAAATGAGAATTTTGGCCCGAAAAGGCAAGAAAATTCAAAACCAAAAAAAGAAGAAGAGAAGAAGTAGTAGAATATATATATATATATATATAATAGAAGAAAAATTCAAGAAAGAAGAGAGTGTACCGAAAGTTTTGGAAAAAATCGAGGGAAGAAAGTCTGGAAATATTAGTTCGAAATTTCTGGAGAAATAAACCGATTGGAGTGGATCTGCTGACTCGCACCATTGAGGCATCGAGGACTACGGACAAATATCGAGGTATGAAAAATTTCGTACGCTGCTAGAGATATTTATACGTAATTTTCGTAGAATTGTAGATGATGCGTCCTTCCTAGGTGTGTATACCGCAAGTGCACGGGTCGCACAAGTAATAAAGGGAACTGAATCTCAGATTATCGTCCCACAGAGAAACACAGTCAGCCTAACTAAGTACCAGTTAATTTTACCCTGAATATATCCTAGCAAATTATGAATATTAAAAGAGTGATCTACAAAGTTTAATTAGTAAATACTGGAAAGCAAGGAAAATAATAAAAACACTAAAATAAAGCAAAATATAACAAAAATTACTCACAGAGCTCTAAGCAAAGTAAAAGCGAGAACCTGCAAAAGCAAGAAAATATTAAAACTCGAATAAATTAGTGTAAATTGACTAAAGATGTAAATATAAGAAAATATAGACTAAAAATAAATAGATTAAAACTAGAAAATCCTAATATGAAAATAAAATTTGCATGTGTTTAATCTAATTTATAAAAATGCAAAATAATCTAACCTATGGCCTAATGGAATAAAATTCTAATAAAAATTTTAAAAATTCCTAAGTATAACTTTAAACCTAAATACCTAAATTGATGACCCTAAATTATATATAACTCTAGATAATACTAAATTAATAAAATGTCTAAATAAATAATACAATCTATTCTAAATGATGCATAAAAAATAAAATATTTTTTTGGTTTTTAAAATTTATATAACTTTTACCTAATTCTCTAAATTAACAAAGTAATAATAAAATCTAATCGAATAATAAACTAAAGAAACAACTCATAACTAATTTAAACTTAAACTAATATAATTTATAATAACTAAAAATAAACTATTCTTAAATTACTAAAACCTTACAACTAATTGTATTTAAATGCATGAAACAGTAAACAAAACTGTGAGCAGTGCACTAAAACCAAAAGTCATATCTGCTTGCTCAATCTCTCATCCAGCCCCACGTGTCTGTCCTAGCCAACACGTCGTTGCCTTCAATCTTCATTTCTTCGATCTCGCCACTTCCTGCTTCACATCCTGCCATACAGCGTCTTCTTCTTCAACAGCACACGTCCCAGGTTTCCAAATAGCAACTTCTGTGCAGCTACACCGTGCACTGCTCCAACTATCCAGCACACACTCCTCTGCTTCAACCAACAACCACGCTAAGGCAGCTTTATAGGTTGCTACAGTAGCACCAGTACTGCTTCAGTCCAGACCAGTCCTACTCTGTCTCTCACAACCTCGAAACTCTCCTTGGTGCAGTACAGTAAAGTAGGGCAGGAAACGCAGCAGAGTAACAACAGACGCAGGATATGTTGCAAAAGTGCTAACGACAACTAAGATAAAAAACAGAGTATTGTGGAATTTTAGCAGACCAAAACAAGTGAAGTAAAGCAGAAACATGAAGAAAGTAATGCAAACCACAATGAAGAAGTTTTAAGAACAGTAAAGAAACAAAAGCAGAGCACGGAAAGAAAACAAGAAAACTATGAAATTATTAAATGTGAAAGCCTTACTTCTAATGTAAATCTGATTGAACTATCAAAACTAATATGAACCCCGAGCAGAATCTAATAAAAACATAATTCTAAAACATAAAAAACGCACTAAAATAATAGGAAAGATCTTTGGCTGCTGTCAGTAGCCATTTTTCTCCCTTCAACAGCACCACACAGCTTAGCTCTTGCTCTTTACATGCACAACAGCAGCGCACGACCCCAGCAAACAACAACCAGCAAGGACTCGACTCTGACAGGAAGCTTACAGAACAGTACAGGAGATAAGAAAAAGAGCACAACAGAGGAAGATAATGGCTGTAAGTATGAGACCTAAAGAAACAAGAAAATCGAAAAGAACTTAAAATTTCAAATGCAGGACAATGTAATATTTGAATACAGAAAAAGAAAGAAATAATGTAGTGAAATAAACTTGCCACATCTCATAGTAACTTGCAACAGCAGCTGCTCCGTACCGGCCCAGCAACGTCACCAACACATGTTCCTGCATGGCCAACTCGCACTTGCACGTTGAGTAGAGCAACAACAAACTCAACATAGTTTAATGGCAAATAGAGCACAGCAAGGACGACCTCCTATGTCACGACCCAAATTACCTAAAATCACTACAAATTTTTTGCTTTTCGAATATTATTTAATTCTTACCTTTCTCTTATTGTGACCATCTTACCAAACAGTTGGGCTATGATTCGATGTTAGTCACCTCTCACTTATTGACCATTCCATTTCCATAATCACATTCACATATTAGAGTTTACTATCTTTTGACTTTAACTAAATACATTCATAATGGTATACATAACCCTACATCCCAGACATCATATTGGCTTATAGTACTGTGCATTTACATGTTCTGATACAAAACCATACAAATGTGTATACCTGCCTCTCGATGGGAAGCAGCGATTACTAAGAATGCAAGTCCTCAGCCGCTCACTAACTATTACGAGTGCTCTGAAAAGAGGGGAAAATAAGGGGGTGAGCAAACCACACGCTCAGTAAGGTAATTATCCAAGTAAGTAGATAGCTCCACTATCTACATTCTCATAATGCCATGCCCTTAAAATCCATTTCTTTTCATTAAAATCTCAAGCACAAAACCATGCATACATCAATGACATAGTTGATCAAAACTATTTGTGCATATAGAAATCATGCAATTCCTGCATCAAAGGCACTTTATGTGACATCATTAAATCATACTTAGCATGAGGTAAATCAAGATCATGTTAAGTAAAACAAATAATGAGAAACAATTCTTTTCATTAATTTATGATTAAAGCATGGAAAACTAATCATGCTACTGCATTTAAATCACTTTATTAAAACTGCAGTATAAAATAACCCGAAGGGGTTAAGCATCTCATTAATCAAACCCAATAAAATTCATTAAAAAACTTAGGTTATAAAATCACCCTTCTTTCAGGGTCACGTATCATAAAATCCTCTAAAAACATCTATCAGCATAGTAGAAAATCATAAAATCGGGGGCCTGACCCCTCCCTCGGGTCTACCCTGGTCTATCGAGACCACAAGTTATATCATGTGAGACAAGTAGGTGACTATATCAGTAACAACGAGAACTATGGCCATAACCTAGTGATCCCTGGCTACACGGTACCTAGTGTGCAGGGTATCACACCTGAAATGGGAGGTGGGTCGGTCCTACCTGCCAGAACAGTATAACATCAGGATTGCGAGGGCAGGGTTTACTGCCTCGTGGCTAATGCCACTCCACTCCAACAATCCCCACGGTACAACGTACTCCGTGTGACATACATGGTACAACGTACTCTTTGAACCCAAGCTCAGTCAGGGGTGCCTGCAAGAGGTCTTATCCACCCATACCATCTCTGTCTCAGTATGCACGTGTGGGCATATCATATCACTGTGACACATAGTCTACAGGAGGCTCCAACACCGCTATATGCATGTCATATAAATCCCTGTGTGAGCAAAGCTCTAGCACGGCTCCATGCATATTCATGATATAAGAAAATCTCGTGTAAGCGAAGCTCTAGCACGATTTCATAAAGATCAGAAAAATCTGCGTACGAGTAACACTCTAGTACGACTTTAAAATGAGTTATAAATCCATATAAAACTTCGTGCGAACAAGCTCCAGCACGGTGTTATGCATCAATAAATCACTCATTCGAGTTACACTCCAGCACGACTTTATGTATAAATAAATCAAATCTCATGC
Organism: Firmiana major; assembly: GCA_033439115.1. Taxonomy (NCBI): domain Eukaryota; kingdom Viridiplantae; phylum Streptophyta; class Magnoliopsida; order Malvales; family Malvaceae; genus Firmiana; species Firmiana major. Next base: position 20,793,511 of record CM065905.1, read on the forward strand.
GAGTTACACTCTAGCACGGCTTTTATGCAATTATCATATCAAAATAAGATGTGACCTAAGCTCTAGCACCTCTCATGCATGTCAAATCAATAAAACTACTGCGAGCATTCGCTCCGGCTCCTTTTTATACATATCAAGTCAAAACAAACCAAAACATTCAAAACAGGGTGCGAGCTAGGCTCCAGCACCTCTCATCCATTTCTCAATAATAAAAATAAGTGCGAGCAACCGGTCTAGCACATTTCATGCATATGATGTCACACAAGTCGGTCCAAGCAACCGCTCCAACACATTTTATGCGCATTCACAAACGCAGATATAGTGCGAGCTATGCGCCAGCGCTATCTGTTTTCATATAAACTTGATAGTTGACCCATTTTCTAAAGAAATTTCATTTAAATCTTAATAACACTTACGTAGTGTTATATTGTGAAAATTATGCAATTACTGGCCAAACTATCGATTTGTTTTGCTTAAAAACCAAGAAAATTCCTTAAATCAGAAAATTCGTTAAATCATGTATGCCATGCATGTCATGCTTTCACCATCCTTAGGTGAACTTCACTCAATAGGGGTAAAATAGCCTTTTTTCTATTTCGAGTCCTTAAAATCATTAATTTATTTTTAGGACCTTTATACATATTCTGTGTATACATACATATTCAGTGTATACAAAAGCTATTAAAATACGCGTAGCTACCTCTAGCTACTCACACAATTCCCTTACCTCATTTTTCTGTACAGCCTGACCTTTTTCACTGATGTCTCGTCACGCAGTCCGATTTGCTCCGAATCCAATCTCCGGAACTGCGGATAAATATTCATCAGGTCAAATACAATACAATTAATTGTATTTCATATTTTTTGAGCTTAATTTAAATCATTGGGCCCGTTTACCCATATTGGGCCTGATTGCACCATAATGGGCCTTAATCGGTCTTAAGCCCGTTTTCCACTTACTATTCATATTATCGAGGCCTATTGGGCTCATTAGGCCCATCAGTATTTGTTGGACCTCGTTCTAAATTTTTGGATAGCTCAATTAATTATTTACGACAATTTATCTATAATTTCATAATATAATTCACTAAATGCGGAATTTAAATCCGTAATTTATGCGATAAATTTTGACACGTATAACGATGTAAAATTGTTATAAATAAGGGTTACTTACCTGATATTCCATGATCGTACACAAATTGAGGCTGTCTCGAGCTCTTGGTTGATACCAATCGTCAAGCTACACAATTAAATAGTTTTTCGGGTAAACTTTCAGTCGAATATTAATCAAATTAAATATTTCAAAATTTAAATCGGTCAATTTTGACTGCTACCAACTTACCCGTATCTCGATTGCATCACTGGGATTTTTTTCAATTTTTTCTCTTTTTCTTTCCTTTTTTCTTCTTTTTCCTTTTCTTTTTGGCTGAACCAGTTCGGTTCGGTTCAACCCGGTTCAGATCGATTCGGTCTAGCCGATTCAGTCCGACTCGATCGGTTCAGGGCCTCACCGACCGGTTCTTCGTCAACTTCCGTCGCTAGTAACTCCACGGGGTCGTTCGATACACGGATCTGGGGTCGGTTTCGTCCGAAGTGGCCGAAAAGTGGCCGGTCCGGCTCTTCTCCTTTTCGTCGTCGGTGCCCTTTCTTCCCTTCGCCGTTTGAGGGTTTTTCGGTGGGTGGGGGTGCGTGTTTCGGTGGCTGGGGGTTTTCACGGGGTCGGGCTTCCCTCGGGTGTCGGTGGTCGGGTCTGAATCGGCGCCGGTCACCGGATTCCTCTCACGGTTCTCTTTTTCGATTTCTCTCTCCCTTTCCCCTTCTCTCGTCGCCGTTCACCACCTCCTTCGGGTTGCTGGTGGCTCGGCTACCTTCCCCCGTCGGCTTCTCACCTAGTCCGCCGGTGGTTTCCGTCCGGTGAGGGAGGACTGACTCCTTCGGTCTCTGCTTCCTTTCCCAGAATCGCAAATCGCGATTTTATTTATTATTTATTTTTATTTTTATTATTATTTTAATCAATTAAATATTATTATTTTTGCCAAAATATCTAAAGAAATTACATTTAATTCATTTAATCAATAAATGAATTTCTTGGTATTATTTCATCTTTTCGGTATATTTTTCGATTATTTTCGAGATAATTTCTCGAGGTGAAAATTCTGATTAATTCCAATAAATTCATATCTTAGTCAATTTAACCCGAAATTTAATTATTTCTTTGTTATTGATTAAGATTTCTCAAGCCATTATTTTTAATTAAATTTTCTTCTTGAATTTATACCGGCTTTCGATCTTTTGATCGTTTTGCCTTTCAATGTGTTGAGAATTCCATTTCAATCCTTTTGCATTTTTCATTTTGTGTTTTAAATAAAATCGGGTCTTACAATCTCCCCCACTTAAGAAATTTGGTCCTCCAAATTAGAACCAAGTCAAATGGGTCCATAAACAACTCCGGGTACATCTATCGCATCATACTCTTTAATTCTCATGTGATTTTTTTTTTCGGAGTGTAATTCTACCAATATACTTAACTAGGGAAATCATCTTAAACTTCAACACTTTCTCTTCATCTTTAATACCCGCATCGATTTTTCAACATACGTTATACTTTCATTGAGCTAAGCTGTTGGAGCTCATATTCGATCACATATACTGGGTCCGGATAGTATTTTCGAAGCATAAAAAGATAGGACACATTGTGGATGCTTGCTAATTCAGGTGGTAACGCCAACCTATAGGCCTTATCTCCCACTTTGTCCGATCTCTCAGAGGATTCACTCTAACGAAACTCAATTTGCCTTCTTTTCGAATCTCGTTATGTCCTTATGCTATGTCCTAAGGGCATGTAACTTCCAACAATACTAATTCACCCTTGGTGAATTCCAATGGTTTTCTGTCTCTTATCAGCATAGCTTCTCTGTCTGCTCTGAGGTGTTCTTAATCAACAATTTAACTGAACATCCTCAGAGGTTTGTCTTACCAATTCGGAAGCAGTTCTCTATCTATCACCCACTTTTTATCCAAGTCGGGAAACAACCCCTACGGCCATACAATGCCTAATATAAAGCCATCCCGATACTCAAGTGACGACTGTCATTATTGGGGAATTCGATTAGTAACAACTGATCGTCCCAGGAGCTTATCAAATCAATGCCACACGCTCTCATCATATCCTCCAGAACCTGTATAGTCCTCTCTGACTGACCATCTGTCTGAGGACGAAAAACTGTACTAACACTCAGTTGGGTTCCCATAGCTTCCTGAAAACGTTCCCAGAAGTGGGAAGTTAAGCGAGAATCCCTATATGATATCATGCTCACTGGAACGCTGCATAACGTTTCACAATTTTTCGTACACACAAATCCACCTACGCACTTAGAGTATCTGGGGATTTCTATAGCCAGAAGGTGGGTAAACTAAATCAATCTATCGACTATCACCCAGATAGCCTCATGATTCATTCGGGTTCTCTGTAACCCATCACGAAATTCATGGTAAATTGTTCTTATTTTCGTTTCAATATATAAGTAGAGGCTACAATAATCTTGCAGACTTCTTTTGCTCTACCTTAATCTATTGACATACGAGACTTTTTCACAATCTCAACAATGTCTTTTTTTTTCATATCTGACCACTAATACCCTTTTAAGAGATTTCGATATATTTATTACTTCTCGGATGCACTGTATATCCCGAAGAGTGAGCTTCTGACAATAACACTATCTCAGCAACTATGGTCCTGGGGAGCATTTATACTATCTTTGAACCTCTGTAAGTCATTATTACTCACTGTGAATTCTGTCACTATACCCTTCTAAATCTGGCCCACACTATCAACACCATGTCGATCATCACGCTAAGCCTGGCAAATCCGGTCACTCAAATCCGATTCTAACCTCAGGCTAGCTGTCACAAAATCACCGTCATCATCAGAAGGGATCACATCACTATTGAGGCTCACAACTGCTCTAGCAGCTCACGCTTCCTGACCACCATATGTGATACCATCCCGAGGCTCTTTCTGTTCAAGGCATCAACCATTACATTAGCCTTTCCTGGGTGGTACAATGTTCACAATCATAATCCTTAGAAGCTCTAACCCTCTTGGTTATCTCATATTCTACTCTTTCTGTGAAAACAGATACTCGGGGCTTTTATGATCAGTGCATACCCGAAGTTTCTTACCATTTAAGTGGTAGCGCCATACCTTCAATGTAAACACTACGACTGCCAACTCTAAATCATGAGTCGGATAGTTTCTCTTATGGTCCTTGAACTATCTGGATCGATAAATGACTATCTTCCCATTTTACATCAATACACAGCCCAATCCTTATTCTAAGGTATCCATACACACTGAAACCTCTTGAGTTGTTGGTTATGGTGAGAATACTTACGGTGGTCAGTTCATTACTTCAATATACCAAAACTCACCGAAGCCATTTTCATACTTATCATCCCACTCGTATACAATCTTTTCCCGAATGAGATGTGTCAACTGAGCAGCCAATTTTGAGAAACTCTCAACAACTCATCTGTAAGACAGTTTCCTGTTGCTACTCATACTCTTCCCTGAACTTCGAATACATCAAAATATCATCGCTAAAGAGGACAACCAATCGGTCCAAGCAAGGTTTAAATAGCTTATCATAGTTGAGTTCTACTAAATATTTCAATCACCCATATCCTTGACCTATGTACGCATAAACGTATAATGTCATTTCAAAATCACTTCCGTTCAAGATACTAACCCACGTCATTTCCTTTTTCTTATATTAACGACTTTTATAAAATTTTATTTTTTAAACCTTCATGATTAATCGAATTCTACTAGTAAAGGTACTCAAATTTTAAATGTATATATTACGACTGTCGACTTTAATTTATAGGTTATGTGTGCGCTTCTAGACGCTGTCAAGTCTTTAGGCGGGGAGGTACTTTGAAATACCTTTATTAACCTTCAGACTTGACCACATAGACTGGTTATGGATATAATCTCCTTTTATCCTTGACCGCAATTCATATTCATTATATATTGCTTAATCCAAATTATTTGTTAAAACTTACAATACGCTTTTCAGGGGTGAAAACATCACTATCTTAGGATAGCACTCTAAACAGCATAGTTTGCAGCCGAATCAATCTATTCTTAATTATTACTTCCAAATTATTCATATTCCATTAAATAAAATTGGCTGACATATCCTTTTTCCCCCATTTTCAACTTACAATCCTATACCCATATTCAGTTAGTGATAATCAGCTAACTAGCATCATCTTGCCTAAGGGTAATGCTTCACATCTTTCACTCGCTTATAAGCAACTGAAGGCGGTATGAATAAATGCATGGCACCAGGATCAATTAAAATAGTTACTTCATTATTCACAACCAGTGTGGTATCTTCCACCACATCAAATGAAACATCAATAGTGTCCTGGTCCAAGGCATACACTCGCCCTCATCTAACATCTTATTTTCGTGGTATCTACCACATCTTCTACACTGTTTCGTAGAAGGTCGGGGTCCTCCAATCACAATACCCCTCATAAGTGTTGAAATTAAATACACTGGAGCCTTACCAATCATCTTACCCCGTGACTCATTAACTCTAATCTTTTACCAAACTACCTTTTTCCCGTTCTGACATCTTTGTCATTCACTATTCTTTTCTGTCTCTATTTCGGCCCTTACTACCTTTCTCAATCTCAATGGCGTGCAACTCATAATCTTATTCACACAACTATAATCTGCGCACTGCCTCGGCATAGGTAGTGATATCTAACGGGGTCAATCAAACTGTAATTGACAATCTGAGCCCTTCCATGAACTTACAGACATCCCGACTCTCATTGTTCATAACGTCGGAGTCATATCTGGGTAGGTATATAAAATGAGTTTCATACTTGTCAATCAACTAATTCCTCTGGGTCAGAGTAAAGAATTTTATCTGTAATTTCCTTTAAGCAGTGTCCGAGATATTCTGTCACCGGAATACATTTAAAATTATTTCTCATGTCCAATCTGGATGTCTAACTCTTAAGATGGGTCGAGCAGACTTCCATCAATGCTCCAACTCGCCCTCAAATACCTTACATACTTTGAGCAATTAGCTCGTAAAATATTCTCCACACTCCGCTCCAACCTCGCGAAGCATGTCTCAATACTGTCCGATCTCTCTGTTGGACTCAGTGGGGCATGCTCAACATCAGCCTCCACTTCAATCTCATCTTGAGTCTCATGTGGCGACTCAGTACGACTCTCAGGCCTACCTCTACGACTTTGAGCTCGTGTACTCGCCCCTTTACCATAGCGGCTATTAGTTAATGAGTCTATTCTTGCATTTAAAAATCAAATTCTTAGCTGCAATTCCATCTCGATATACACAATTGTATCTAGACAATGCACAGTACATGGGGATGTAAACTTTCTTAACCATTAAACACCGACTCATGTCAAGCCAACTTAAGCTCTGATACCAAAAACTGTCACGACCCAAATTACCTAAAATCATTATAAATTTTTCGCTTTTTGATTATTATTTAATTCTTACCTTTCTCTCATCGTGATCATCTTACCAAACAGTTGGGCTATGATTTGGTGTTAGTCACCTCTCACCTATTTACCATTCTATTTCCATAATCACATTCACATATCAGAGTTTATTATCTTTTGACTTTAACTAAATACATTCATAATGGTATACATAACCCTACATCCCCGACATCATATTCGTTTATAGTACTATGCATTTACATGTTCAGATACAAAACCATACAAATGTGTATACCTGTCTCTCGATGGGAAGCAGCGGATACAAATAATGCAAGTCCTTAGCCGCTCACTAACTATTACGAGTGCTCTGAAAAGAGGAAAAAATAAGGGGGGTGAGCAAACCACATGCTCAGTAAGGCACTTATGCAAGTAAGTAGATAGCTCCATTATCTACATGCTCATAATGCCATACCCTTAAAATCTCAAGCACAAAACCATGTATACATCAATGACATAGTTGATCAAAACTATTTGTGCATATAGAAATCATGCAATTCTTGCATCAAAGGCATTTTATGTGACATCATTAAATCATACTTATCATGAGGTAAATCAAGATCATGCTATGTAAAACAAATCATGAGAAACAATTCTTTTCATGAATTTATGATTAAAGCATGGAAAACTCATCATGCTACTGCATTTAAATCACTTTATTAAAACTTCAGTATAAAATAACCCGAAAGGGTTAAGCATCTCATTAATCAAACTCATTAAAATTCATTAAAAAAACGTCGATTATAAAATCACCCTTCTTTCAGGGTCACGTATCATAAAATCCTCTAAAAACATCTATCAGCATAGTAAAAAATCATAAAATCGGGGACTTGACCCCTCGTTCTGGTCTACCCTGGTCTATCGAGACCACAAGGTATATCATATGAGACAAGTAGGTGACTATATCAGTAACAACGAGGATTATGGGCATAACCTAGTGATCCCTTGCTACACGGTACCTAGTGTACGGGGTATCACACCTGAAATGGGAGGTGGGTCGGTCCTACCCGCCAGAATTGCATAACATCAGGATTGCGAGGGTAAGGCTTGCTGCCTCGTAGCTAATGCCACTCCACTCCAACAATCCCCACGGTACAACGTACTTCGCGTGACATACATGATACAATGTATTCCGTGAACCCAAGCTCAGTCAGGGGTGTCTACAATAGGTCTTATCCACCTATACCATCTCTGTCTCAGTATGCACGTGTGGGCATATCAAATCACTGTGACACACAGTCTACATGAGGCTCCAACACGGCTATATGCATGTCATATAAATCCCTGTACGAACGAAGCTCTAGCACAACTCCATGCATATTCATGATATCAGAAAATCTCGTACAAGTGAAGCTCTAGCATGGTTTCATAAAGATTAGAAAAATCTGCATATGAGTAGCACTCTAGTACGACTTTAAAATGAGTTATAAATCCATATAAAACTTCGTGTAAGCAAGCTCTAGCATGGTGTTATGCATCAGTAAATCAAATTTCGTGCGAGTTACACTCTAGCACGACTTTATGCACAAATAAATCAAATCTCGTGCGAGTTACACTTCAGCACGACTTTTATGCAATTATCATATCAAAACAAGATGCGAGCTAAGCTCTAGCACCTGTCATGCATGTCAAATCAGTAAAACTAGTGCGAGCATCCGCTCCAGCACCTTTTTATGCATATCAAGTCAAAACAAGTCAAAATATTCAAAACAAGGTGCGAGCTAGGCTCTAGCGCCTCTCATGTATTTCTCAATAATAAAAATCAGTGCGAGCAACCGCTCTAGCACATTTTATGCACATTCACAAATGCAGATATAATGCGAGCTATGCGCCAGCGCTATCTGTTTTCATATAAACTTGATAGTTGGCCCATTTTCCAAAAAAATTTCATTTAAATCTTAATAACACTTACATAGTGTTATATTGTGAAATTTATGCATGCCAAACTATCGATTTGCTTTGCTTAAAAACTAAGAAAATTCCTTAAATTAGAAAATTCCTTAAATCATACATTTCATGCATGTCATACTATCACCATCCTTAGGTGAACTTCCCTCAATAGGAGTAAAATAGCCTTTTCCTATTTCGAGTCCTTAAAATCATTAATTTATTTCTAGGACCTTTATACATATTTTGTGTATACATACATATTCAGTGTATACAAAAGCTATTAAAATACACATATCTACCTCTAGCTACTCACACAATTCCCTTACCTCATTTTTCTATACAGTCTGACATTTTCCACTAATGTCTCGTCACGCAGTCCGATTTGCTCTGAATCCAATCTCCGAAACTGCGGATAAATATTCATCAGGTTAAATACAATACAATTAATTGTATTTCATATTTTCTGGGCTTAATTTAAATCATTGGGCCCGTTTACCCATATTGGGCCCGATTGCACCATAATGGGCCTTAATCGGTCTTAAGCTCATTTTCCACTTACTATTCACATTATCGAGACCTATTGGGCTCATTGGACCCATCAATATTTATTGGACCTCGTTCTAAATTTTTGGATAGCTCAATTAATTATTTACGACAATTTATCTCTAATTTCTTAATATAATTCATTAAATGCGAAATTTAAATCCGTAATTTAGGTGGTAAATTTTAACACGCATAGCAATGTAAAATTATCGTAAATAAGGGTTACTTACCCGATCTTCCATGATCGTACACAAATCGAGGTTGTCTCGAGCTCTCGGTTGATGCCAATCGTCGAGCTACACAATTAAATATTTTTTCGGGTAAACTTTCAGTCGAATATTAATCAAATTAAATATTCCAAAATTTAAATCTGTCAATTTCGATCGCTTACCAACTGACCCGTATCTTGATTGCATCACTGGGAGTTTTCCCAATTTTCCTCTTTTTCTTTCCTTTTTTTCTTCTTTTTCCTTTTCTTTTTGGTTGAACTGGTTCGTCCGGGTCAACCCGGTTCAGTCCGGTTTGATCAATTCAGAGCCTCGTCAATCGGTTCTCCACCAGCTTCCACCGCCAGTAGCTCCACGGGGTCGTCCGATGCACGGATCTGGGGTCGGTTTCGTCTGAGGTGGCTGAAAAGTGGCTGGTCCGGCTCTTCTCCTTTTCGCCGTCGGTGCCCTTTCTTCCATTCGCCGTTTGCGTGTTTTTCGGTGGCTGGGGGCGCGTGTTCCAATGGTTAGGGGTTCTCACGGGGTCAGGCTTCCCTTGGCTGTTGGTGGTCGAGCCTGAATCGGCGACGGTCTTCCTCTCACGGTTCTCTCTCCCGGTTTCTCTCTCCCTTCCCCTTCTCTTGCCGTCGTTCACCGCCTCCTTCGGGTTACTGGTGGATCGGCTGCCTTCCCCCGTCGGCTTCTCGCCTAGTCCGCCGGTGGTTTCAGTCCGGTGAGGGAGGACCGACTCCTTCGGTCTCTGCTTCCTTTCCCAGAATCGCAAATCGCGATTCTTCTCTTTTTTTAAAAAATTATTTTTTATTTTTATTTATTATTATTTTAATCAATTAAATGTTATTATTTTTACCAAAATATCTAAAAGAATTTATATTTAATTCATTTAATCAATAAATGAATTTCTTAGTATTATTTCATCTTTTCGATATATTTTTTGATTATTTTCGGGATAATTTCCCAAGGTGAAAATTTCTATTAATTCCAATAAATTCATATCTTGATCAATTTAACCCAAAATTTAATTATTTCTTCGTTATTGATCAAGATTTCTCAAGCCATTATTTTTAATTAAATTTTCTTCTCGAATTTATACCGACTTTCGATCTTTTGACCGTTTTGCCCTGTAACGTGTTCGGGAATTCTATTTCAATCCTTTTGTATTTTTCATTTCGTGTTTTAAATAAAATCGGGCTTTACATCCTAGTCCAGCAATTCACCCCTCCTATACCCAGTACTACAACACCCTCGTGTTAACTGCTAAAAGAACATAGTAGAATGAGATGAGAGGCCCACAAATCACAACCACGTTGCAGTCCAACATCTTACAAACCAGAACAAAAAGCTTAGCGACTTCTAAGAAACCTAACAGTGCAAGAAAACCAAAACAAGGAAAAAATAACTTGTTGTCATCAAGAACCCTCCAATGCAGTAACGAACCGAACCTCAAGTAAGAAGTGAAACAAATGCTAAAGCTCAAAACATAAAACCAAACAGTTAACGAAACCAAAAACAGAGGAAGAAATGTAGAAAACAGTGAATGAAATCTTAAGTGTAGATTGATGAATAGTAAATTAAAAACAAAGCGGGGGAGAGGAATTAAAAGAGGGAAAACTAAGTTTCATTAAATCTAAATGGAAAGAAACTTGAGTTTAATTGCAAAGTTGAATATACTACTTTAAAAATAAAGTAAATTACAATGAAGGAAAGTGCAACAAAGGATTGGAACAATGTGGCTGCTGTCACCAGCCCTCAACACAATGTAAGAACAATAAAGAAAAACATAAAAGAAATATAAAACTAACCTAAAAGAAACCTAACAACCAACTAAAAAAAAAACTACTCTCTAAAATTATCTCATCTTTTTCTTTTTATACACATCAAAATGGGGGTACAAAGGGAAATTTTAATCCGGATGAGTTGGCATTGTTTGGCCACTTGCCTTCACACCATTAGCTTCTAAAGAAGATATTTCCATGTCATTTGTCTTCTTGTCCACTTGGATGTGCAAGGGGGCATGGCTTGTGTCTTCCATGAGGTGGCCAAGGTGTCCTTTGATCTTATCCATCAAAAGTGAATAAAATATGGACACTTGGCATCACATGTGTCAAGAAGAATGGTGACTCATGCTACAAGATGAAAAGGTATTGGTCCAATCTCCTTTTTATCTCATTTTCAATCTATTTTCCACTGAAAGGATTGAAATTCATTTGGATTTAATTTATTTGCAAACATGAGAATTTTAATTAAAATGAGGGGATAATTAATAAAATAATATAGGGATTAAAATAGTTAAGTAAGAAATTAAGTGTAAATAACTCTATTTTCATAGAATTATCACACCCCCAAACTTGAGCTTTTACTTGTCCTCAAGCAAAACAAAATATATGTAGGAACTGACAAGTACCAAAAATATCGATTTTCTCAATATTATCCTCAAAGAAAAAGTACAAACTTTGATATCAAACATTCACAATTATAAGTCTAACGCACAGAATCATTCAATCATAAGTCTTAACCTAAATTGGACTCCTCATGTGTGTGTGAAAATGTCAAAGCCACTTCACAGTACATTACCCAGATCAGATTATGCAAACACAATAAATGCAAAGTCAATGACAAGTGATCATTCCCATAAGTTTGTTTTTCATTTCTTTCTCCACTAATGTAGTCACACTTAACCAAAGATCAATTAGGACTTCATTCAGTTTGTAATGTAAGGTCAGGGCTAAGGTATGATAAAGTCGATTTAGGTTTAATTACCCCTCAACATGCATTACTTCTAGGATCTTTGATGTAAGAGCTCATAGTTATTCTCCCAAATTTATTTGTTTTGCTAAACATTTTTATTCTATTTTTGTATTTTTTTCTTTTTCTTCTTCTTCTTCTTCTTCTTCTTCTTTTTTTTTTTTTTTTAGATTTCACTATCACCTATAACCAATATGTACATAGCTCAAAATATATCCTAGTGAAATTACACGTTTTTGGGGTAAGGGATAGGAAAAGAGTGTTTAAGCTAAGAAAAAGTATGCAGGTGTATTTACAGAGAAAAGCTTATTTGGCCAAGATGGGTGACTAGGGGTAAAATATGTAAAAGCTGGAAAGGCTCAAATGATCCTAAGATGGCCTAAATCATTTCCCTAATTAAGTGTTATCTAATATTTCACCTCAAGATAAGATCAAACAAATTCTAGAATATAATGCACAAAATCAACTGAACAAATGCAATCCTATGTCCACATAGGATTTTTCTAAATAAGTATACAGATTCATGACATGACATGTGCATAAAATGAGGAAATCACAATCAGAATCAAGACAAATTCAAGAATTCAACTTCATGCTTTTCCTATAATCAGGCTTCTTATTCAATCAAAGTCAGACTAAATCATGTTGTTATATCATTGGAATATAGGAAAAACCACATGCAAAGTACTAAATCAAACAATGTAAGCTCATATTTTAGTAAAATTTTGTAATTCAACCAAACAATTTTCAAAAATGCTAAAGTGAATCCCCTCCCCCAAACTTAAAGTGCGTACTGTCCTCAATGTGCAGATAATATAAGAATTAAAGCTCAAGAATAGAATACTCCCCTATCTAATGATAAAGAACATGTGAAGCTTGATGAGAGCCCTTGCTGCAAAGGCTATCTATACAAGAAACAAAGAAAGAAGCAATAGAAAAGAGAAAAATAACTGTACAAAAAGTGAAAAGAAAAATAAAACAACCTTAAATGAAGTGAAGCTAAGTAGCAGGATCAGAAGCAAGAGGATTAGCCAAAGTGGTAACGGAATGCTAACGGTCAAATCCTCCCCAAAATAGTGCTTAAGTCTACACCCATTAACTTTAAAGGGTTGTTTCAGGGTCTCAGCCATTATCTCAATGGCTCCATAAGGGAATACTTGTGTAATGGTGAAGGGTCCTATCCATCTAGACTTAAGCTTTCCTGGAAACAACTTCAAGCGAGAATTGAAAAGCAATACTTGCTGGCCTGGCTCGAAGTGTCTCTCCTTTATTTTCTTATCATGCCATCACTTAGTCTTTTCCTTGTAGAGCTTGACATTCTCATATGCCTGTAACCTAAACACATTTAACTGGTTAAGCTGTAGGAGCCTCTTCTCCCCCGCTACATCTAAATTGAAATTCAGGTTTTTAAGGGCCCAGTAGGCCTTATGCTCAAGCTCCACTGGTAAATGATAGGCCTTACCATAAATAAGCTGATAAGGGGACATCCCTATAGGTGTTTTGAAGGCTGTCATATAGGCATAAAATGCATCATCTAACCTAATGGACCAATCCTTCCTACTTGAATTCACTGTCTTCTCTAATATCCCCTTAATCTCCCTATTGGATAACTCTACCTGACCACTAGTCTGTGGGTAATAAGCAGTGGCTACCTTATGCTTGACCCCATATTTCTTTAAAAGCTCATTAAAACTCTTGTTGCAAAAAATGGGATCCCTCATCACTAATGATGGCTCTATGTGTGCCAAATCTCGTAAAAATATTATTCTTCAAAAACCTTATCACCACATTGGCATCAGTAGTTGGTAAAGTCATTACTTCAACCCATTTTGACACATAATCTACGGCCACCAAAATGTAGAGATTGCCATATGAAGGAACAAAAGGTCCTATGAAGTCTATACCTTAAACATAAAAATGCTCTACTTCTAAAATATTAGTCAGAGACATCTCATTTCTTTTGGAAATATTACCTACCCTCTGACATCTATCACATTTCATCATAAAGTAGTAGGTATCTTTAAACAAGGTGGGCCAGTAATATCCAGATTGTAAAACCTTAGCAGCTGTCCTTTCTCCTCCAAAATACCTTCCATAATCAGAATAATGGTAATGTCTAAGTATATCTTCTACTTCTTCCATGGGAACACATCTCCTTCAAACCTGATCTTTACATTGCTTGTACAGGAAGGGCTCATCCCACACATAATACTTGACATTACTCAAAAACTTCTTCTTTAGTTGGGCATAACTGCTCATCAAAAAAGGACTCATTAATTACTGTACCATCTTCTTTAAGTCCACTCTCTAATCTAGATAAATGGTCAGCAACCTGATTCTTTGTCCCTTTCCTATCCTTAATCTCCAAGTCAAACTCCTATAGTAGGAGGATCCATCTAATCAATCTGGGCCTTACGTCCTTCTTGGAAACTAGGTACTTAATGGTAGCATGATCAGTGTATACTACCACCTTAGTGCCAATGAGATAGGAACAAAACTTATCAACAGCAAACACTATAGCCAACAGCTCCCTCTCGGTAGTAGCTTAGTTCAACTGGGCTTCATTCATAGTCTTAACATAAAAGACTTTTTCATTTATTTATCCAAGTACAGCCCCAACTGCATAATCACTTGCATCACACATCAGCTCAAAAGGTAAACTCCAATCTGGAGCTATGATTACAGGGGCTGTAACTAACTTCTCCTTCAAAGTCTTAAATACTTCTAAGCAACGCTCATCAAAACAGAGTGCAGTACCATTTTCCAGAAGATTACACAAAGGCTTTGAGATTTGAGAAAAGTCCTTTATGAACCTTTTGTAAAATCCTGCATGGCCCAAAAAACTCCTAATTCCTTTAACAGAGGTAGGGGAGGTAACTTCTCAATGATTTTCACCTTAGCTCTATCCACTTTTATCTCTCTAGCAAATATTTTGTGCCCAAGCACTATACCTTCCTTAACTATAAAGTGGCACTTCTCCCAATTAAGCACCAAATTCATTTCTTCATATCTCTTCAGAAAAAGTGCCAGGTTATGCAGACAAGGATCAAAGCTATCCCCAACTATAGAAAAATCATCCATAAAGACCTCTAGAACATCCTCCACCATATCATGAAATATGACCATCATGCAACGCTGGAAGGTAGTAGGTGCATTACATAGGCTAAAAGGCATCCTCCTAAAAGCAAATGTCCTGTAGGGACAGGTGAAGGTGGTATTTTCTTGGTCCTCTGGGGCTATAGCTATCTGATTATACCTAGAGAACCCATCCAATAGGTAGTAGAACTCATGACCAGCCAATCAATCTAGCATCTGGTCAATAAAGGGTAGAGGGAAGTGATCTTTCCTGGTGGCATTGTTAAGTTTCCTTTAGTCCATATATACTCGCCAACTAGTGATAATCCTAGTGGGTATGAGCTCATTGTTCTCATTCTCGATCACAGTCATCCCTCCTTTCTTAGGAACACATTGAACTGGGCTCACCCAGACACTGTCAGAAATGGGATATATGATCCCAGCATCCAACCACTTAATTATCTCATTTTTGACCACTTCTTTTATCACAAGATTCAACCTACGGTGGTGCTCTACTGACGACCTATACCCTTCCTCCAACAGTATCTTGTGCATACATATTAAGGGACTAATACCCTTGAGATCAGAAATGGACCAACCTATCACTTTCTGGTGCTCTCTCAAAACCTGTAGTAATTTCTCCTCTTAATCAGTGGAGAGAGCAATAGACACTATCACTGGCCTAGTAGAGGACTCACCTAGATAAGCATATCTAAGGTGTGAGGGTAAGGGCTTATGCTCTAAAGCTGGAGGATCACTGGTGGATGGAGAGACATCTAAATTTGGAGTAGATGAAGTGTTTAAAGTCTCAAACTAGGCAATCTCCATGAGGGGAGTAACCTCTAACAACTGTAAAGCCTCACAAACATCATCATCATCCTCATTGTATTCCTTAAGATTAACTGATTTCACCAAGGAAGCTTCTAAAGGGTTAAATGGGTGTGTCTTAGAAAACTCCTCGGTGATGTCTCTATCTACAATGTTCATCGTAAAAGAATCTTGAGAGCCATCGGGGAACCTCAAAGATTTGAAAACATTAAATGTCAATTCCTGATCTTGGACTCTTATGGTCAATTCCCCCTAGCCTTCTGCACATCAATCAATGTCCTACCAGTAGCTAAGAAGGGTCTACCTAGAATGATGGGGACTTCCCTGTCTTCCTCCATATTTGATAATTCTATGAAAATAGAATTATTTGTGCTTAATTTTCTAATTAATTATTTAAATCCCCAATTCATTTTGTTAATTATCCCCTTTATTTAATTAAAAATTCTCATGTTTGCAAATAAATCAAATCCAGATGAATTTTAAAAATTTCGGTAGAAAATGGACTGGAATTGGGCTAAAATCGAGATTGGACCACATAGACAACACGAGCCATGCCACCTAGCACATCCAATTGGACAAAAAGACAGATGACATGGAAATATCTTTTCAAGGAGCCAATGGTGTGAATACAAGTGGCCAAAAAAAGCCAACTATCTAGGATGGAAAAATTACAATTATACCCCTAAGTGTGTGTATAAATAGGAAAGGATGGCAATTGAAAAATAATGTAATGTAGTCTAGAGTTGAATAGTTTTATATTAAATTTTTAGAATTTACTTTCCTTTTTTCTTTAGTTTCCTGTTAGCTCCATCTTTACTTTTACTGTTCATCCATTCTTATGTTCTTCATTTTCTTGTCTTGGATATTTTCTATTTCATGGCAATCAATATAATTTCATCTTCTCGGTTCTGTTAAATATAGTTCTTTTATTTTTCAAGTTTTAATACATAGCATTTATTTCCTAGTGTAGCTCTCGGTTTGTTAAAAAAATTGCTTATGCTTTTGTTTGAATGAAAATCTGTATTTTTCCTAGTTCTCGGGTTGTTCATCTGCTATCCATTTTCTGCATTTTTCTTTTCGGTTTGAATGTTTCACTTTCCTGCATTAATCGATTTTCATTTGGACATTTTCCTATCTATGTTTTTCAGGACCAGCTATTGTGCAAGGTGAACTGGTTTCTTTTCATCCTCGGGTTTCTTTAACTGCTTCAATTTATTTCTAGATTTGAAGTAAAGCTGGTTGCTGTGACACTGAGAGTGTTGTTCGAGTGGCAATTGGACGACAACAAGGAAGCAGACCAACAGACCAAAACTATGCTCTGTTCTACTCAGCTCCTCATCATTTTCTACTATTTGATAATTCTATATTTTTAGAATTATTTGTGCTTAATTTTCTAATTAATTATTTAAATTCCCAATTTATTTTGTTAATTATCCCCTTTATTTAAATAAAGTTCTCATTTTTGTAGATAAATTAAACCCGGATGAATTTTGAATATTTCAGTAGAAAATGAACCGAAATTGAGCTAAAATCGAGATTGGACCATGCGGACAACACGAGCCTAGCACATCCAATTGGACAAAAAGACAAGTGACATGGAAATATTATTTTTCAAGTAGCCAATGGTGTGAAGACAAGTGGCCAAACAATGCCAACTCATCTAGGATAAAAAGTTACAATTGTACCCCTAAGTTTGTATATAAATAGAAAAAGATGGCAATTGAAAAAAGGGGGTAGCTTTAGTTTTTTTTTTTTAGGTTAAACATTTATTGTTAGGTTTTATTTTTCTTAGGTTTTCTTTTAATTTTTTTTTTGCTTGTGACAGCAGCCACGATTCATCATATTTCTTCTAGTATTTGTTCAGTTTTCATTCCATTATTATTTTACTGTTTGAGTTTTAATTAAAAGTTATTATTTTTATATTGTTGCTCTCGGTTTGCTTCCTATTTCAATTTTTCTTTCTTTGATTTTCTACTGCTTATTCATATCTCGCTACAGTCACTCTTTATGCTTCAATTGTTATTGCCATTATCCTGTCCTGGTGTTTTGATACGGGTTGGGTGCTGGGTATTGTTCTAGCACCGTTGGTATAGTGGATTGACATTGGCAGACTTGAGGAAGAAGCATTACTCGGGTAAAGCTTCTCCCACGTTTTACTGCGTTGCTATTTTTTGTTTTTGTTTCATCAGTTGCCCGATTACTGTATGCTGTTTTTCCATGTTCTTCTCGATTTTGCTTTCTCTATGCTTCTCGGTTCTGTTAAATCCAGTCTTTTATTTTTCAAGTCTTAATACATAGAATTTATTTCCTAGTGTAGCTCTCGGTTTTTGCTTCCTATTCGTAGTTATTTTTGTTTTATTTTTGTTCAATCTCGGTGTGCTTCCTGTTTGTAGTTTATTTTTGTTTTGCTATTGTTTAAGCAAGCTCTCGGTTTTGTGGTAGAGCCGAGTAGGGTGAGAGGTTATGTAAGCTGGTGACAGTGGCTAAACATCCTCTCTTGCTCCATTGCATCCATTAGCTGACTGTTCACTCTATTGTTGGTTCACGCGAGCTGATGTTCTGATTACTGCTTGTGCATTTTATATGTGCATTTGATCTTCTTTTATTTCATTAAGTGGAAGCAATTGCTGTATTTCATGTTAGAAAGTCTTCATTTATCCCACTAGATTTGTCAGCTAATTCATGTTTGATAAAAGTTGATTTTAATATGTGCATTTAGAGGCATTGTTGGAGTTGCTCTGTTCGGCTCTGTTAAGTTGGTAGTGTACTGTTTAGTTGGTATTTTATTGGAATGCTTATGCAGTGATAGTGGGATTCTGATAAGAGCAAAACAGGTGCAAGAGGAGTAGTTGGAATAACCTTAGCAGCTGCAAACCTTAAGGAATATCCTGCTCGGGTATAGGTTGTTGCCGCTGTCGAACCAATCCTTGGGTGCCCGGCTGTTGTACATGATTTGAGCTGGTGCAGAACCGGAGTAAAACGTAGCAAGGAGCTAACCTGTGTACATGGCATCATGTTGCTGTTCAGGGAATGTGGCTTGTACAGCAGAGCAGCATCTGTGGACAGCTGAGAGCAGCAGTACGACAAAAGTAGAGACGGATAATGCAGGAGCGAGATCTGGAAATTGTAGGAGTTGAGGGAGCAGGACAACCGAGAGCAGTCTGGATCACTTGGGGCAGCAGGACACAGTAGATCGAGAGTGCCTGGAGCAGCAAAAATGGACCTTGCCTGGAACAGCAGCACGGTCAGAATCGAGATGCAGAGTGCAGCAGGGACAGTAGCCAAAAATGTGAAAGTTTGGAAATAAGCATTTAGAAAGACACGTGAACAGTGTTTGAAGGGACATTTAGATGGTTTAAATTTGCTTAAGGCTTGTTTGGCATTTACCTTGTGCACAATAATCCATTTTTCTTGATTAGTTGATGAAATAGATTTAATTATGTCCTTAGCTCATTTTTATTTTTATCATGCATTAGTTAAGTTAGATTAAATTTGTTACATGCATTAGTTAAATTTTATTGTTAAATTAGTAATTAGATATAGTTAGGATTAGTTTAGAGTTAATATTTTAGACATGTAGTTTTATAGTTATTTTCTTAATTTCCTAGGATGTTATTTTCATTAAGTTTTAGTTTAGTTTAAATTGCATTTTGATTAAGTAGTTTAATTGCATTTTAGGTTAGTTTAATTTTAGTTTAATTGATCTTGCTTTGTTATTTTCATAGTTGCATTTTATTTTAATTGCGTTAATCAATCTTAACTGTTTTAATTATTTTCGTAGGTATTGGGTTTTAATTGCGTTAAGTTCGGTAAGTAAATTTCAGCTTGGTTTTATTTTCTTTATTTTATAGTTTTATTATTTTCAGTATTTTTAATTTCAAACTTAGTAGATCACCGATAATCAAAAATTCATAATTTGCTAGGATATACCATAGGGTAAGATTAAGCGGTAGTTAATTAGGCTAACCAACTTCTCTGATGGACGATAACTCGGGACTCAAATCCCATTATTACTTGTACGACCTGTGCACTTACGGTAATACCCTTAAGGCGTGTCACTGTTCATCTTCTTCATACTCTTATTTCTTAGATTTAAACATTTTGTCCTCTTGGTGCCTCATCTATTATTGTTTCTTTACATATTAGCAGCTTTTTCTCAAGTCATATTTTCCTTTAAGTTTTCTTTGCTGCAGGTCCCGTTTCTGTTTCTTCAGCCGTGTACTGTCCTGAAGCAAAGTAGGGTGTAGGACAATACTAGGAGTGGACAGAGTGGAAGCAAATCTGGAACAGAGAGCAAGTCTGGCTAGAAAAGGAAGCAGCTGGGCAAGGAATGAGCTCAGGCAGGTCCATGGTGCTGGTGCCAGCAACGTTAATGCAAAAGTTAGGAAACATTAATGCAGAACACGCGAGCAGTAGGAATCGACAGACCCAGAGCAAGTACAGAGTAGGAGCTGCTGCAGTATGCTTACGGGATTCGTCTCTACATTGAGAATAGCTGAAGTAGTTGGAAACGTGGTGTGTTGGAGCTTGGTTGCTGATGAGTGAAAGCTGAAGCAGTTGGAGCTGAGCACGGAATCGAGGCAGAGTTGGTGGAAGCAACCGAGAACAAGATGGACATGCCTGGACAGAATGAAAATGAAAATGAAGAAGACATGCACAGTGCCATGCTCGGGACCACTTGGCTGATTTAAGCATAAGGCCATGTTTGGCCATAGTTCAATTTAGTCATGCTATAGTTTAATACATTATTAGTATTTCCATTCATTTGTTAGTTGTTAGTTAGGTAGTTTAATCAATTAAAATGGCAGGTTTGCTTTATTATTTTTTGCATGTTAATTTAATCTTCAGTTTTAATTTTATATTATATGTTTTAGGACTTTATTTTTGTTTAGTATTTTGTGAGTTGCATTTAGAATTAAGTTAGATTAAATTTGTTACATGCATTAGTTAGATTCTATGGTTAAGTTAATAGTTAGATATAGTTAGGATTAGTTTAGAGTTAATATTTTAGACATGTAGTTTTATTGTTATTTTCTTAATTTCCTAGGATTTTATTTTCATTAAATTTTAGTTTAGTTTAATTTGCATTTTTATTAATTAGCTTAATTGCATGCATATTTTATTTTAGGTTAGTTTAATTGTAGTTTAATTAATCTTGTTTTGTTATTTTCATATTTGCACTTTATTTTAATTGCGTTAATGAATTTTTAACTGTTTTAATTATTTTTGTAGGTACTTGCCTTTAATTACTCGGAGCTCTATAAGTAATTTTAGCTCGGTTTTATTTTTTTATTTTATAGCTTTTATTATTTTTGGTATTGTTAGCCATGTAGATCACTCCCTTAAAATTCATAATTTGCTAGAATATACTTAGGATAGATTAACCAGTACTTAATTAGGCAATTCAACTTCTTTGTGGGACGATAACTCGAGACTCAAATCTCATTATTACTTGTACGACCAGTGCACTTCCGGACAATACTTTCAGATCGTGTCAAGTTTTTGGTGCCGTTGCCAGGGAAGTTTTAATTAGTCGTTAATTAATATCGGTGAAATTATGCTTAGGTGTAATTTTAGCTTGTAAATATTTAGGTTGTAAATATTTAGAGCCTTACTTAGGTTAGTTAAATTTTCTCATAATTAAATAAAAAAATTTTCAAAAATTTAAAAACTTAAAAAAAAAAATTTCTAAGGACTTTGATGTTTGCATGCGTAGAGCCAGAAGTTATGATTGCTTTCCTTTAGATCCTGAAATTGAACGAACACTTAGAAAAATTCAAAAGGATTCTAGGAAATTATTAGCTCCGTTGCAAAACATCATGGCAGAAAATAGGGAAATTAAGACAGTTGGAGATTATGCAGTGCCGACGATTGGAGGATATTATTCCGGCATTAGGCCACCAGCTGTTCCTGCAAACAACTTCGACATTAAGCCCGCAATCCTCCAAATGATCCAGACTTCATTGCAGTTCAGTGGGCTCTCTCATGACGACCCACATGCTCACCTCGGGCAATTCTTGGACCTGTGCAACACGTTCAAGCATAATGGATTATCTGATGATGCGCTTAGGCTTAGATTATTCCCCTTCTCACTTAGGGATAGGGCGCAACACTAGTTAACCTCCTTTCCTCCAGGATCCATTTCTACATGGGACGAGTCAGCCCATCAATTTCTAGCTAAGTTTTTCCCTCCCTCTAAAATGGCCAGACTTCGTAGTGATATATCTGCCTTTGCCCAGCTCGATTCAGAAACTCTTTAAGAAGCATGGGAACGATATAAGGAGCTTCTTAGGAAGTGCCCTCACCATAGCCTACCTTTGTGGCTGCAAGTCCAGACCTTCTACAACAGACTTACAAGCCAAAATAGGACCATTGTTAACGCTGCTGCAGGTGGAGCGCTAATGTGTAAAACAGAGGAGGAAGCTTACGAGCTCTTAGACAAGATGGCTGCTAACAACTATCTATGGTCCTCGAAGAAGCAATTGCCAAAGAAGTCGGCGGGTATTTATGAGATCGACATGCTGTCTACCTTGACCTCTCAAATCGCTAATCTTACGAAGAAGGTAGAGTCGCTCTGTACCCAGCATAATCCTTCTACCAGTCCTAATTCTGTTTATTCTATCCAAAGTTCTTTTCTTTCCTGTGAGCTATGTAGTGGTACCCACTCTGTAGATAGGTGTCCACTTAACTTAGAATCGGTTCAGTATGTTGCCCCCCCTAAGCAACAGAATAACCCTTTTTCAAACACCTATAATCCAGGGTGGAGGAACCATCCTAACTTCTCTTGGAGCCAAAACCAAGGGCAAACTTCTAGCTCTGGACCTGTAGGACCCCCTAATTTTCAAGCTCCACCGGTTCATATACCACCACATTGGCAATATCCATATCATCCACCTCATCAACCACCCCCATAACAATTTCAACATCATCCATCACCACCACCACCACCACCACTTATGCAGCCCCAACTTTACCATGCACCAGCAGCTGAGAAGAAGCCATCGCTTGAGGAAATGTTTGTCATGACCCAAATTACCTAAAAATCAAAGTAAATTTTTTGTTTTTTCATTTATTATTTAATTTTTATCTTTCTCTCATCATGACCATCTTACCAAACAGTTGGGCTATGATTCGGTGTTGTCACCTCTTACCAATTTACCATTCCATTTCCATAATCACATTCACATATCAGAGTCTACTATCCTTTGACTTTAACTAAATACATACATAATGGTATTTATAACTCTACATCCCCAACATCATATCCGTTTACAGTACCGTGCATCACATATTTAGATACAAAAATATACAAATGTGTATACCTGCCTCTCGATGGGAAGCAGCAGATACCAAGAATGTAACTCATCAGTCGCTCACTAACTATTGCGAGTGCTCTGAAAAGATGGGAAAATAAGGGGGGTGAGCAAACCACACGCTCAGTAAGGCAATTATGCAAGTAAGTATATAGCTCCACTATCTACATGCTCATAATGCTATGCCCTTAAAATCCATTTCTTTTCATTAAAATCTCAAGCACAAAATCATATTTGTCATCAATGACTTAGTTTATAAAACTGTTCGTGCATATATAAATCATACTACTTATGCATCAATGGCATTTTATGTGACATCAGTAAATCATACTTAGCATGAATTAAATCAAAATCATGCATTATTTCATGTGATATAAAACAAATCATGAGATACAATCATTTCATGAATTTATCATTAAAGCATGGAAAACACATCAGGCTACTGCGTTTAAATCATTTCATTAAAACTGCAGTATAAACTAACCCTTTCAAGTCAATCATCTCGTAAAACAATTCATTAAAATTCATTATAAAACTTCGGTTATAAAACCACCCTTCTTTCAGGGTCACATATCATAAAATCCTCTAAAACATATATAAGAATAGAAAAAATCATAAAATCGGGGGCCTGACCCCTCCCTCGGGTCTACTCTGGTCTATCGAGACCACAAGTTATATCATGTGAGACATGTAGGTGACTATATCAGTAACAACAAGGACTATGACCATAACCTAGTGATCCCTAGCAACGGGGTACCTAGTGTGCGGGGTATCACACCTGAAACGGGTGGTGGGTCGGTCCTACCCGTCAGAACAGCATAACATCAGGATTGCGAGGGCGAGACCTGCTGCCTTGTGTTTAATGCCACTCCACTCCAACAATCCCCACGGTACAAAGTACTCCGCGTGACATACATGGTACAACGTACTCTGTGAACCCAAGCTCAGTCAAAGGTGCCTGCAATAGGCCTTATCCACCCATACCATCTCTGTCTCAGTATGGACGTGTGAGCATATCATCTCACTGTGACACACAGTCTACAGGAGGCTCCAACACGGCTATATACATGTCATATAAATCCCTGTGCGAGCGAAGCTCTAGCACGGCTCCAGCATATTCATGATATATGAAAACCTCGTGCGAGCGAAGCTCTAGCACGGTTTCATAAAGATCAGTAAAATTTGTGTACGAGTAGCACCCAGTACGACTTTAAAATAAGTTATAAACCATATAAAACTTCGTGCGAGCAAGCTCCAGCACGGTGTTATGCATCAATAAATGAAATCTCATGCAAGTTACACTCCAGCATGGCTTTATGCATAATTAATTCAAATCTCGTGCGAGTTATACTCCAGCACAGCTTTATGCAATTAAATCGATTAAATCACGTACGAGCAAGGCTCGAGTACGGCTTTTATGCAATTATCATATCAAAACAGGATGCGAGCTAGGCTTCAGTACCTCTCATGCATGTCAAATCATTAAAACTAGTGCGAGCAGTCGCTCCAACACCTTTTTATGCATATTCAGTAAAAACAGTTAAAACCGTCAAAACAGTCAAAACAGGGTGCGAGCTAGGCTCCAGCACCTCTCATGCATTTCACAATAATAAAAATCAGTACGAGCAACCGCTCTAGCACATTTCATGAATATGATGTCACACAGATCGGTGCAAGTAACCACTCTAGCAACTTTTATGCATACTTACAAACGTAGATATAGTGCGAGCTATATGCCAGCACTATCTATTTCCATATAAACTTGATAGTTGTCCTATTTTCCAAAGAAATTTCATTTAAATCATAATAACACTTATGTAGTGTTATATTGTCAAATTTATGCAATTACTGGCCAATCTACCGATTATCTTTGCTTAAAAACCAATAAAATTTCTTAAATCAGAAAATCCTTAAATCATGCATTTTATGCATGTCATGCTTTCACCATCCTTAGGTAAACTTCCCTCAATAGGGGTGAAATAGTCTTTACCTATTTCGAGTCCCTAAAATCTTTAAAACATTTTCTAGGACCTTTATACATAATCAGCGTATACATACATATTCAGTGTATACAAAAGCAATTAAAATACGCGTAGCTACCTCTAGCTACTCACACAATTCCCTTACCTCATTTTTCTGTACAGTCTGACCTTTCCATTAATGATTTGTGACGTAGTCCGATTTGCTCCCAATCCAATCTTCGAAACTGCGGACACATATTCGTCAGGTCAAATCCAATACAATTAATTGTATTTCATATTTTTTGGGCTTAATTTAAATCATTGGGCCCGTTTACCCATATTGGGCCCGATTGTACCATAATGAGCCTTAATCGGCCTTAAGCCCGTTTTTCACTTACTATTCATATCATCGAGGCCTATTAGGCTCATTGGGCCCATCGGTATTTATTGAGTCTCGTTCTAAACTCTCAAATAGCTTATGAATTATTTACAACAATTATCTCTAATTTCCAGAATATAATTCATTTAATGCGAAATTAAATTCGTAATTTATGCGGTAAATTTCTAACACGCATACGATGTAAATTATCGTAAATACGAGTTACTTACCTGATATTCCATGATAGTACGCAAATAGAGACTGTCTCGAGCTCTCGTTTGACGTCAATTGTCGAGCTACACAATTTAAATATTTTTTCGGGTAAACTTTCAGTCAAATATTAATCAAATTAAATATTTTGAAATTTAAATCGATCAATTTCGATCGCTTACTGACTTACCCGTAGCTTGATTGCATCACTGGGATTTTTTCTCAATTTTCTCAATTTTTTCTTTCCTTTTTTTTGTTTTTTTCTTTTTCTTTTTGGCTGAACCGGTCCGGTCTGATTCAGCATACCATCACTACGTTGAACCGATCATACCGATTCAAGCCTCGTTTCACCGTTTCGGCACCGTCCGACCGGTTCTCGGTGCGATTCCCACACCAATCGGCTCGCCACAGCCTGGGTGTTCTTCGTCGGGCCTCGGGGTAGATCGGATTAGCACCGATGGCCGCCAATCTTCTTTTCTCTCTTTCGACCTCCCCTCTGTCGATCTCCCGATTCCGACAATGTCGGTACACGTCGAGGTTGCCGATGGGTCTTTCGATGGTCAAGCTCCTCTCCCGGTCGTTGCCCATCCCTCTACCTCGCCGGTGGCCTGCCGGACAGAGGGAAACCATTCCCTCGGTTTCCTGCTTCGTTTTTGCCATTTCCAGAAATCGCGTTTTGCGATTTCTGCTGTCTTTTTTTTTTTTTACTTTATTTATTTATTTATTTATTTATAATTTATTTTTAATAATATTTTATTCATTATAATATTATTAAAAATCTAAAAATATCTTTAAAAATATTATTTTATTCATTTATTCAATAAATGAATTTATTGGTATTATTTTGTCTTTCCAGTATATTTTTTGATTATTTTTGGGATAATTTCCCGATGTGAAAATTTTGGTTTATTCCAATAAATTCATATATTGATCAATTTAACCCGAAATTTAATTATTTCTTCATTATTGATCAAGATTCTCAAATCCATTATTTTTAACTAAATTTTCTTGTCCCGATTAATACCGAATTTTGATCTTTTGATCGTTTTACCCTTCACGTGTTCGGGAATACCATTTCAATCCTTTTGCATTTTTCATTTCATGTTTTAAATAAAATCGGGTCTTACAATGTTCACGACTATCTTGCAAAATCAAGCTGCCTCAATTAAGAACTTAGAAGTTTAGGTTGGATAAATAGCTAGTGCTCTTAACCAGCGTCCACAAGGGACCTTCCCCAGTAATACTAAAGTTAATCCTATTAGGCAAAGGGAGGGTAAAGAACATGTGAAATCCATCACCCTTAGGAGTGGCAGAGAGCTAGATGATGCACCACAAGTTAAGTCTAGACCTGAACAACCCATAGTTGAAGAACTCGTAAGTTCTAGAGAAGTAGCTCAGAAAGAGCAGGAACCTAAAGATCAGGCTGCAAAGGAATCAAAGATGGGTGATTTTTCATCTATACCTTCTTCCACTTCACAGTCTTTCTCGTCCTCTGATGCTATACATGTTTCTACTATATCCTCTCCAGTTAGACCACCAGTACCTTTTCCTCAGAAGTTTCAAAACCAAAAGCTTGACCAATAATTTGCCAAATTTCCTGAGGTTTTTAATAAACTTCACATCAACACTCCTTTTGTAGATGCTTTAGAGCAAATGCCAAGTTATGTGAAGTTTTTGAAAGACATCCTCTCTAGGAAAAGAAGGTTGGAAGATTATGAGATAGTGGCCTTAACTGAGGAATGTAGTGCCATTATCCAGAGGAGATTACCCCCAAGCTCAAGGATACCGGGAGTTTTCCCATACCCTGCACTATTAGAAATTTATTCTTTGGTAGAGCCCTGTGTGATTTAGGAGCTAGTATAAATTTAATGCCATTGTCTATCTATCATAAGTTAGGAATAGGGGATGCCAAGCCCACTACAGTGACCCTCCAGTTAGCTGATCGATCCATTAAATATCTGAAGGGGGTCATTGAGGATGTCTTAGTAAAGGTGGATAAGTTTATTTTCCCTACAGATTTTATTATTTTGGATATGGACGAAGACAGGGAAGTCCCCATTATACTAGGCAGACCTTTCCTAGCGACTGGTAGAACCTTAATTGATGTACAGAAGGGGGAGTTAACAATGAGAGTTCAGGATCAGGAAGTGAAGTTTAATGTTTTCAAACCTTTGAAGCTCCCTGATGACTCTTAAGAGTGTTTTAAGATGGAGATTAAGGAGAATTTAAAGCTTAAGCATAAGAAATCTGAAAGAATTAGGGAAGTAGATAGAGCTAAGGTGGAGTTAACAGTCAACATTCTGTCACCACTCTGGATGACCTTCCTACTCTTCGTGCTGCTGATGAGTGTTGTTTTCTTTAGCTGCATTTGAAGTGGCTGTGTTTGTCACGACCCGAATTACCTTAAAAATCAGAGTAAATTTTTTTGCTTTTTCATTTATTATTTAATTCTTACCTTTCTCTCGTCGTGACCATCCTACAACACAGTTGGGCTATGATTCGGTGTTAGTCACCTCTCACTATTACCAATCCATTTCCATAATTTCATTCAATATCAGAGTTTACTATCTTGTGACTTTAACTGAATACATACTCAATGGTATTTATAACTCTACATCCCCGACATCAATATCCGTTTACAGTACTGTGCATTACATATTTAGATACAAAACCATACAAATGTGTATACCTGTCTCTCGATGGGAAGCAGCAAGCAGCGGATATCAAGTATGCAAGTCCTCAGCCGCTCAATAACTATTTCAAGTGCTCTGAAAAGATGGGAAAATAAGGGGGTGAGCAAACCACACGCTCAGTAAGGCAATTATGCAAGTAAGTAGATAGCTCCACTATCTACATGCTCATAATGCCATGCCCTTAAATCCATTTCTTTTCATTTAAAATTTCACGCACAAAGTCATGCATATTCAATGCCATAGTTTATCCAAAACTATTTGTGCATATATAAATCATGTAACTCATGCATTCAAAGCATTTTATGTGACATCATTAAATCATATTAAGCATGAATTTAATCGAGATCATGCAATCTTTCATGCCATGTAAGACCAAACATGGATTTCAAATGAAAGCATGGAAAAACACATCATGCCACTGCATTTAAATCAATTCATTTAAAACGCAGTATAAAATAACCCCTCTGGGTCAATCATCTCAAAACTCATAAAACAATTCGTTATATTTCATTATAAAACTTGAGTTATAAAGCCACCCTTCTTTCAGGGTCACATATCATAAAATCATCTGAAATCATCAAATCATCAAATCGGGGGCCTGACCCCTCCTTCGGGTCTACCCTGGTCTAACAGACCACAAGTTATATCATGTGAGACAATAAGGTAATTATCAGTAACATCGAGGACTATGGCCATATCCTAGTGATCCCTGGCAACACGGTACCTAGTGTGCGGGGTATCACACCTGAAACGGGAGGTGGGTCGTCCTACCCGTCAGAACAGCATAACACCAGGATTGCGAGGGCAAGGCTTGCTGCCTCGTGGCTAATACCACTCCACTCCAACAATCCCCACGGTACAGCGTACTCCGCGTGACATACACGGTACAACGTACTCTGTGGACCCAAGCTCAATCAGGGGTGCCTGTAATAGGTCTTATCCACCCATATCATCTCTGTCTCAGAATGCACGTGTGAGCATATCATCTCACTGTGACACACAGTCTACAGGAGGCTCCAACACGGCTATATGCATGTAATATAAATCCCTGTGCGAGCGAAGCTCAAGCACGGCTCCATGCATATTCATGATATCTGAAAACCTCATGCGAGCGAAGCTCTAGCATGGTTTCATAGAAATCAGTAAAATCTGCGTACGAGCAGCGCTCCAGTACGACTTAAACTGATTATAATTTCAATTAAAATCCACGTACGAGCAATGCTCTAGGACGGATATGCATAAAAACTCAGTGAAAATCTCGTACGAGAAAAACTCCAGTACGACATTCAAATGAATTATGAAAACCATATAAAACTTTGTGCGAGCAAGCTCCAGCACAAATGAATGCTCAAGTAAATCAATTCTCGTGCGAGTTACACTCCAGCACGGCTTTATGCATAATTAAATCAAATCTCGTGCGAGTTACACTCCAGCACGGCTTCATGCATAATTAAATCAAAATAGGATGCGAGCTAAGCTCCAACATCTCTCATGCATGTCAAATCATTAAAACTAGTGCGAGCAATCGCTCCAGCACCATTTTATGCATATCACATCAAAACAAATCAAAACATGTCAAAACATGTCAAAACAGAGTGCGAGCTAGGCTCCAGCAGCTCTCATTTCACAATAATAAAAATCAGTGCGAGCACCATGCTCTAGCACATTTCATGCATATGATGTCACAAGTCGGTGCGAGCAAGCGCTCAAGCACATTTATGCACATTCACAAACGCAGATATAGTGCGAACTACGTGTCGGCACTATCTGTTTCCATATAAACTTGATAGTTGGTCGTTTTCCAAAGAAATTTCCATTTAAATATTAATAACACCTACGTAGTGTTATTTTGGGAAACTTATGCAATTATTGGCCAATCTATCGATTTACTTTGATTAAAACCAAGAAAATTCCTTAATCATATAAATCCTTAAATCATGCATTTCATGCATGTCATGCTTTCACCATCCTTAGGTGAACTTCCCTCAATAGGGGTAAAATAGACATTTCACCTATTTCGATCCTTAAAATTTTTTAAACCACTTTTAGGATCATTATACAATAACAGTGTATACATACATAATCAGTGTACAGAAAAACTATTAAAATATGCGTAGCTACCTCTAGCTACTCACACAATTCCCTTACCTCATTTATCTGTACATTCTGACCTTTCACTGATGACTCGTCACGCAGTCCGATTTGCTACGAATCCAAATCAAATCTCCGGCACTGCGGATAAATGTTCATCAGGTCAAATACAATACAATTTAATTGTATTTCTTATTTTTCTGGGCTTAATTTAAATCATTGGGCCCGTTTACCCATATTGGGCCCGATTGCACCATAATGGGCCTTAATCGACCTTAAGCCCGTTTACCACACTTTAACGAGGCCTATTGGGCTCATTGGACCCATCAGTAATTTATTTAGCCTCGTTCTAAATTCTCAGACAGCTTATGAATTATTTACGACAATTTATCCAATTTTCAGAATTTAATTCATTTATACGAAAATTAAATCCATAATTTATGCGTTAAATATCAATCACGCATAACGATGCAAAATTGTCGTAAATAAGGGTTACTTACCCGAGATTCCATGATAGTACTCAAATCGAGGCTGTCTCGAGCTCTCGGTTGATGCCAATTGTCGAGCTACACATTTAAATATATTTTCGGGTAAACTTTCAGTCGATTATTTATCAAATTAAATATTCCAAAAATTAAATCGGTCAATTCGACCGCTTACCGACTTACCCGAAGCTCGATTGCATCACAGGAATTTTTTCCAATTTTTTCTCTTTTTCTTTTTCCCTTTTTCTTCCTTTTTTCCCTCTCTTTTTGGCTGAACCGGTCCGGTCCGGTTCAACCCGGTTCGGACCGCCGGTTCAGCTCGGGTTCGGTTCGGCCGGTTCAGTCCGGTTCGGCCGGTCCAGTTATCCTTTGGTCGTGTCGACGCCGTCTGGCCGGTTCCCGGTGCGATTCCGGTGCCGTTCGGTGCGCCATGGCATGGGCTCCCTAAATCGGGCCTCGGCTGGGGTCGAATCGCAGCCATCGCCGACGAATCGACGTTTCTTCCCCGCGGCATCTCCTTCGTTTTTCGACGTTTCCCGGCGACTCCACGGCGCGTCCTGGCCGCTGGTGGTTCGCCCGAGGTCGGCCGACCTTCGCCGACCCTCGCCTGGGGCCCTTAGCCGCCGGTGGTGGCTCGTCCGGTCTCTCTTCTTCCCTCGGTCTCGCTTCGCGTTTTCTCTCTGTTTCTTTTCTTTCTGTTTTCGTTTCAGACTATTCGTTTCTTTTTTTTTTTTCAATTTCATTTTATTTATTTATAATTTATTTTTAATATTATTTTAATCAATAAAATAATATTAAAATACACAAATATCTTTTAAAAATTATATTTTATTCATCTAATCTGTAAATAATTTTCTCAGTCCGATTTTACCTTTTCGGTATATTTTTTGATTATTTTCGGGATTATTTTTCGATACGAAAATCTCGGTTTATTCCAATAAATTCATATCTTGATCAATTTAACCCGAAATTTAATTATTTCTTCATCATTGATCAAGATTTCTCATTCTCATATTTTTAATTATATTTTCTTATCCCGATTAATACCGAATTTTGGTCTTTTGACCATTTTACCCTTGCACGTATTCGGGAATACCATTTAAGTCCTTTTGCATTTTTAAATGCACTCGAAAATATCGGGTCTTACAGTGTTTTTCTTTACACTTTGTATATAGTTCTTTTTCTTTTTCTTTTCTGTTGTTTCTTTCCTTGTTTATGTTGCAGATTTCTTTTCTAGTATTACGCTTTCAATTAAGCTTCAGTTGTTCATCATCATCAGAAAGGGGAGTACTCTGTTCTTGAGCTTAAATTCTTACATTATCTGCATACTAAGGACACTGTGCACTTCAAGTTTGGGGGAGGCGATATCACTTGAGCAATTTTTTGAAAAATTGGAAAAAATTTCAAAATTTTTTTAAAAATCTGAGAAATAATTTTCAAATTTTTTTCAATAATATGAGCTTAAATTGTTTGATTTTTGGATGATTTAGTGCTTAGCATGTAGTTTTCCCATATTTCGATGATATGACCCCATGATTTAGTCTGACTTTGATTAACTGAGAATCATGATTATAGGAAAAGCATGAAGTTGAATTCTTGAATTTGTCTTGATTCTGATTGTGATTGCCTCATCTTATGCACATGTCATGTCATGAATCTGTATATTTATTTAGAGAAAGCTTATGTGTACATAGGATTGCATTTGTTCAGTTGATTTTGTGCATCATATTCTAGAATTTGTTTGAATTAATCTCGATGAGAAATATTAGATCACACTTGATGAGGGAGATGATTTAGGCCATCTTTGGATCGTTTGAGCCTTTCTAGCTATCCTTATACATATTCTACCCCTAGTCACCCATCTGGCCAAATAAGTTTTTCTCTGTAAATATTTCGATAAAATTTTTTCGTAGCTTAAATACTCTGTTCCTATCCCTTACCCCAAAAGCATGAAAAGTCATTAGGATATATTGTGAGCTATATGGGTATTAAGTGATAGTGAAGGAGTATGTAGTAAATATATATATATATATATATATATATATATATATATATGAAAGAAAAAGAAAAAGAAAAGAAGAAAGAAGAAAATACAAAAATAGAATAAAAAGTTTAGTGAATTAAATAAGTTTGGGGGAAATGATTTTAGCTCTTACATTAAGATCCTAGAAGTAATGCATGTTAAGGGGAAATTAAACCTAAATCGACTTTATCATACCTTAGCCCCAGCCTTACATTACAAGCTTAATGAAGTCCTATTGATCTTTGGTTAAGTGTGACTACCTTAGTGGAGAGAGAAGTGAAAAGCAAACTTATAGGGATGATCACATGTCATTGACTTTGCATTCACTGTGTTTGCATAATCTGATCTGGATAATGTACTGTGAAGTGACTTAGACATTTTTCACACACTCACGAGGAGTCCAATTTGGGTTAGGACTTATGATTGAACGATTTTGAATGTTGGACATGTAATTATGAGTCTTTGAGATCATAGTTTGCACTTTTTCTTTAAGGATGATATTGGGGAAATTATTGTATTTAGTACTTGTCATTCCTACAATTATTTTATTTTGCTTGAGGACAAGCAAAAGCTCAAGTTTGGGGGTATGATAATTCTACGAAAATAGCATTATTTGTGCTTAATTTTCTAATTAATTATTTAAATCTCAAATTTATTTTGTTAATTATCCCATTTATTTAATTAAAATTCTCATGTTTGCAGATAAATCAAATTCGGATGAATTTTGAAAATTTCGATAGAAAATGGACTGAAATTGGGCTAAAATCGAGATTGGACCACGCAGACAACACGAGGCATGCCATCTAGCTCATCCAATTGGACAAAAAGATAGATGACATGGAAATATCTTTTCAAGGAGCCAATGGTGTGAAGACAATTGACCAAAAAAATGCCAACTCATCTAGGATGGAAAAATTACAATTATACCCTTAAGGATGGCAATTAAAAAACAATATAATGTAGTCTAGAGTAGAATAGTTTTAGAGTAAATTTTAAGAATTTACTTTCCTTTTTTCTTTAGTTTCCTGTTAGCTCGATCTTTACTTTTACTGTTTATCCATTTTTATGTTCTTCATTTTCTATCTTGGATATTTTCTATTTCATGGCAATTAATATCATTTCATCTTCTCTGTTCTGTTAAATCTAGTTCTTTTATTTTTCAGGTTTTAATACATAGCATTTATTTCCTAGTGTAGCTCTCAGTTTGTTAAAAAAATTGCTTATGTTTTTGTTTGAATGAAAATCTGTATTTTTCCTAGCTCTCGGGTTGTTCATCTACTATCCATATTTTGTATTTTTCTTTTCAGTTTGAATGTTTCACTTTCCTACATTAATCGGTTTTCATTTGGACATTTTCCTATCTATGTTTTTCGGGACCAGCTATTGTGGAAGGTGAACTGGTTTCTTTTCATCCTCGGGTTTCTTTAACTGCTTCAATTTATTTCCAGATTTGAAGAAAAGCTGGTTGCTGTGACACTGAGAGTGTTGTTTGGGTGGCAATTGGATAGCAACAAGGAAGCAGACCAACAGACCAAAACTATGCTCTGTTCTACTCTACTCCTCATCGTTTTCTACTGTTCATCTTCTTGATACTCTTATTTCTTAGATTTAAACATTCTGTCCTCTTGGTGCCTCATCTATTATTGTTTCTTTACATATTAGCAGCTTTTTCTCAAGTCATATTTTCCTTTAAGTTTTCTTTGCTGCAGGTCCCGTTTCTGTTTCTTCAGCCGTGTACTTTCCTGAAGCAAAGCAGGGTGTAGGACAATACCAGGAGCGGACAAACTGGAAGTAAATCTGGAACCGAGAGAAAGTCTGGCTAGAAAAGGAAGCAGCGGGCAGGTCCATGGTGCTGGTGCCAGCAACGTTAATACAGAAGTTAGGAAACGTTAATGCAGAACACGCGAGCAGCAGGAATGGACAGACCGAGAGCAAGTACAGAGCAGGAGCTGTTGCAGTATGCTTGCGAGATTCGTCTCTACATTGAGAATAGCTGAAGCAGTTGGAAACATGGCATGTTGGAGCTTGGTTACTGATGAGTGAAAGCTGAAGCAGCTGGAGCTGAGCACGGAATCGAGGCAGAGTTGGTGGAAGCAACCGAGAACAAGATGGACATTCCTGGATAGAATGAAAATAAAAATGAAGAAGACATGTACACTGCCATGCTCGGGACCACTTGGCTTATTTAAGCATAAGGCCATGTTTGGCCATTGTTCAATTTAGTCATGCTATAGTTTAATACATTATTAGTATTTACATTCCTTTGTTAGTTGTTAGTTAGGTAGTTTAATCAATTAAAATGGTAGGTTTGCTTTATTATTTTTTACATGTTAATTTAATTTTCAGTTCTAATTTTTTAGTTAGTAGTTAATTTTGTATTATATGTTTTAGGACTTTATTTTGGTTTAGTATTTTGTGAGTTACATTTAGAATTAAGTTAGATTAAATTTGTTACATGCATTAGTTAGATTCTATGGTTAAGTTAATAATTAGATATAGTTAGGATTAGTTTAGAGTTAATATTTTAGACATGTAGTTTTATAGTTATTTTCTTAATTTCCTAGGATTTTATTTTCATTAAATTTTAGCTTAGATTAATTTGCATTTTTATTAATTAGCTTAACTGCATGCATATTTTATTTTAGGTTAGTTTAATTGTAGTATAATTAATCTTGTTTTGTTATTTTCATATTTGCACTTTATTTTAATTGCGTTAATAATTTTTAACTGTTTTAATTATTTTTGTAGGTACTTACCTTTAATTGCTCGGAGCTCTGTAAGTAATTTTAGCTCAGTTTTATTTTCTTTATTTTATAGCTTTTATTATTTTCAGTATTGTTAGCCATGTAGATCACTCCCTTAAAATTCATAATTTGCTAGAATATACTTAAGATAAGATTAACCGGTACTTAATTAGGCAATTCAACTTCTTTGTGGGACGATAACTCGGGACTCAAATCCCATTATTACTTGTACGACCCGTGCACTTACGGATAATACCTTCAGATTGTGTCAATATCCAACACAATAAAGTCTGCAGGGAAAATGAACTTGTCTGCCTTAACTAGAACAGCCTCAATGATCCCCTTCAGATACTTTATAGATCTATCAGCTAACTGAAGGGTTACTGTGGTAGGCTTTGCATCTCCTACTCCTAACTTCTGGTATATGGCTTTGCATCTCCTACTCCTAACTTCTGGTAGATGGACTAAGGCATGAGATTAATACTAGCTCCTAGATAACATAGGGTTTTACCAAAGAACTGATCTCCTATGGTGCAAGGTATGGTAAAACTACCTGGATCTTTGAGCTTAGGGGTAATCTCCTCTGAATGATGGTAGTACACTCCTCAGTAAGTTGTACTGTCTCATAATCCTCTAGTCTTCTCTTCCTGGAGAGGATATCCTTCATGAACTTCACATAACTGTGCATTTGCTCTTAAAGCATCCGCGAAAGGAATGTTAATGTGAAGCTTCATAAACAGTTCAAGAAATTTAGCAAATTACTGATCAAGCTTATGGTTTTGGAACCTCTGAGGAAAAGGTAATGCGGGTCTAGATGGAGGAAGTGTAGTGATAGCGGTGTAGTATCAGATGAAGAGGAAGGCTGTGAAGAAGAAGATGAAGATGAAGAAGTACCTGACTTAGTTTTCTTTTCAGCCTGATCATCATGTTCCTGCTCTTTTTGTACTGCCTCTTTAGAACCTAGTGGCTCTGCTGCTTTGGGCTCAACAGGACTGAAACTAGCATACAGATCATCTAACTCTCTACCCCTCCTTAGGGTTATGGCCTTAACATGCTCCTTACCCTCCCTTTGTCTAACAGGGTTAGGTTCGGTATTACTGGGGAGGGTCCCTTATGGAGGGTGGCTGAGAACACTAGCTATCTGTCCAACCTAGACTTCTAGATTCTTAATAGAGGCAGCTTAATTCTTCAAGATAGTATTGAACATCTCCTCAAGTGAAGGCTTCTTCTCAGCTGTAGCTGCTGATGTAGGTAAGTGCTGGGGCTGCACAGGTGGCGGTGGTAGTGGGTGATGTTGAAACTGATGTGGATGATGAGAATGATTAGACTGATAATGTGAAAGTTGTTGAGGCGATGGTACATGAACAGGTGGAACCTGAAAACCAGGGGGTCCCATAGGTCTGGGATTAGAAGACTGCTCCTGATTTTGGTTCCAAGAAAGATTAGTGTGATTCGTCCACCCGGATTATAGGTGCTTGAATATGGATTGTTCTGTTGCTTTTGAGGTGTGGCAATGTACTGAACAGACTCTAAGTTTAATGGGAACCTATCAATTGAGTGTGTACCACCACACAATGTACATAAGATGAAGGGACTTTGGACAGCTAAAACAGGATTGGGACTGGTGGCAGAACTATTCTGGGTACTAAGAGACTCTACCTTCCTTGTGAGATTGGAAATTTGAGAAGTTAAGGTAGAAAGTGTGTCCAACTCATAAATACCTGTAGCTTTCTTAAATATCTGCCTCTCTGATGACCACTAATAATTGTTAACTACCATCTTATCCAACGGACTATAAGTTTCTTCCTCCGTCTTACACATCAAAGCTCCTCTCGCAACAGTATCGGCTATGGTCCTATTCTGGCTAGTGAATCCATTATAGAAGGTTTGGACTTGAAGCCATAAGGGCAGGCCATGATGGGGACACTTCCTAAGAAGGTCTTTGTATCGTTCCCATGCCTCAAAAAGGGACTCAGAGTTGAATTGAGCATAGGAAGATATATCACTACGTAGTTTAGCCATTTTGGAAGGAGGGAAGAACCTGACTAAGAACTGATGGGCTAACTCATCCCAAATGGAGATGGATCTAGGAGGTAAAGAGGTCAACCAGTGTCTAGCTCTGTCTCTAAGAGAGAATGGAAATAGCCTCAGCCTTAGTGCATCGTCCGAGAGTCCATTATGCTTGAAAGTATTACACATATCTAGAAAATGCCCTAAGTGAGTATGTGGGTCATCATGGGGAAGCCCACTGAACTGAAGCGAAGTTTGGATCATTTGGAGGATCGCAGGCTTAATCTCAACGTTGTTTGCTGGGTCAACTGGTGGCCTAATACCAGTGTAGTAACCTCTTATGGTCGGGACAACATAGTCTCCTACAATCCTGATCTCTTTGCTTTCAGTCATCTTGTCTTGCAGAGGAGCTACTATTTTCCTAGAGTCCTTCTTGATTTTTCTAAGTGTTCTTTTTATTTTAGGATCTAAGGGAAAGCAGTCAAAGCTCTTGGCTTTACGCATGCAGACATTCAGAAGCCCTAATGAATGATTTTTTTATTTTTTTATAGAGAGAGAAAATTAACTAATCTAATTTAAGGCTCTAAATATTTACAACCTAAGTATGTACAAAACTAGAAGTATACCTAAGCATAATTTCACTGATATTAGTCAATGGTTAAACATGGCTCCCTGGCAACGACGCCAAAAACTTGATGCGTCCTTCCTATATGTGTATACTGCAAGTGCACGGGTCGCACAAGTAATAAAGGGAACTGAGTCCTAGATTATCGTCCCACAGAGAAACACAATCAGCCTAACTAAGTACTAGTTAATTTTACCCTGAGTATATCCTAGCAAATTATGAATATTAAAAGAGTGATCTACAAAGTTTAATTTGTAAATACTGGAAAGCAAGGAAAATAATAAAAACACTAAATTAAAGCAAAATAGAGCAAAAATTACTCACAGAGCTCTAAGCAAAATAAAAGTGAGAACCTACAAAAGCAAGAAAATAGTAAAACTCAAATTAATTAGTGTAAATTGACTAAAGATGCAAATATAAGAAAATATAGACTAAAAATAAATAGATTAAAACTAGAAAATCCTAATATGAAAATAAAATTTGCATGTGTTTAATCTAATTGATAAAAATGCAAAATAATCTAACCTATAGCCTAATGGAATAAAATTCTAATAAAAATTCTAAAAATTCTTAAGTATAACTTTAAACCTAAATGCCTAAATTGATGACCCTAAATTATATATAACTCTAGATAATACTAAATTAATAAAATACCTAAACAAATAATACAATCTATTCTAAATTATGCATGAAAAATAAAATATTTTTTGAGTTTTTAAAATTTATATAACTTTTACCTAACTCTCTAAATTGACAAAGTAGTAATAAAATCTAATAGAATAATAAACTAAAGAAATAACTCATAACTAATTTAAACTTAAACTAATATAATTTATAATAACTAAAAATAAACTATTCTTAAATTACTAAAACCTTACAACTAATTGTATTTAAATGCATGAAACAATAAACAAAACTGTGAGCAGTGCACTAAAACCAAAACTCATATCTGCTTGCTTAATCTCTCGTCCAACCCCACGTGTCTGTCCTAGCCAACACGTCTTTGCCTTCAGTTTTCATTTCTCTGATCTCGCCACTTCCTGCTTCACATCCTGCCATGCGTCGTCTTCTTCCTCAACAACACACATCCCAGGTTTCCAAATAACAACTTTTGGGCAGCTACACCTTTCACTGCTCAAACTATCCAACACACACTCCTCTACTTCAGCCAACAAGCACGCCAAGGCAACTTTGCAGGTTGCTGCAGCAGCACCCGTACTGCTTTAGTCTAGACCAATCTTGCTCTGCCTCTCACAACCCCACAACTCTCCTTGGTACAGTACAGTAAAGTAGGGCAAGAAATGCAACAGAGCAGCAATAGGTGCAGGATATGTTGCAAAAGTGCTAACGACGACCAAGATAAAAAAAACAGAGCAGTGTAGAATTTTAAATGACCAAAACAAGTGAAGTAAAGCAGAAACGTGCAGAAAGTAATGCAAACCACAATGAAGAAGTTTTAAGAACAGTAAAGAAACAAAAACAGGGCATGGAAAGAAAACAAGAAAACTATGAAATTATTAAATGTGAAAACCTTACTTCTAATGTAAATCTGATTGAACTATCAAAACTAATATGAACCCTGAACAGAATCTAATAAAAACATAACTCTAAAACATAAAAAACGCAGTAAAACAATAGCGAAGATCTTTGGCTGCTGTCACCAGCAATTTTTCTCCCTTCAATAGCACCACACAGCTCAGCTCCTGCTCTTCACACGCACAACCCAGCAAACAGCAGCTAGCAAGGACTCGACTCTGGCAGGAAGCTTGCAAAACAATACAAAAGATAAGAAACATAGCAGAACAGAGGAAGATAATGGCTGCAAGTATAAGACTTGAAGAAACAGTAAAACCAAAAAGAACTTAAAATTTCTAATGCATAACAATGTAACATTTGAATACAAAAAAAAAAAAGAAATAATGCAGTGAAATAGACTTGCCACATCTCACAGCAACTTGCAACAACAGTTGCTCCACATTGGCCCAACAATGTCAACATCACACGTCCCTGCCTGGCCAACTCGCACTTGGACGCTGAGTAGAGCAGCAGCAAACTCAGCATAGTCTAATGGCAAATAGACCACAACAAGGACGACCTCCTAGTCCAGCCATTCACCCTTCCTATACCCAGTACTACAGTACCCTCGTATCAACTGCTAAAAGAACATAGCAGAACGAGATGAGAGGCCCACAAATCGTAACCACGTTGTTGTCCAGCATCTTACGAACTAGAACAAAAAGCTTAACAACTTCTAAGAAACCTAACAGTGCAGGAAAACCAAAGCAAGGAAAAAATAACTTACTGTCATCAAGAGCCCTCTAATGCAATAACGAACCGAACCCCAAGTAAGAAGTGAAACGAAAGCTAAAGCTCAAAATGCAAAACCAGACAGTTAACGAAACCAAAAAAGGTGGAAGAAATGCAAAAAACAGTGAATGAAATCTTAAGTTGTCACGCCCCGGAAGCGTGGAAAAATGGGGTTAATTTAAACTTTTTATCCATTCACTATGTTATTTTTCTGTCCCATGTCTGGATTTAAACCTCTTTTATTTTAGAAATTTTGACAGCATAACGACTGCATTATGACTTAACCCAACCTGCAGAGTTTGAAACGCAATTTATATTATTCAACCCACATCCTCAATACTTTTCAATCCATATCTCATAATCATATATCAACTAAGTATATCCATTCATTTATACTGCATAACTAAGACTCTGTATACAATCATTTACACCGTTTCTCATAGAAAACATGGTTTTCATAAATCATTACGGGACTCTAGCCCGTGTAAACATGGAAAGCATACTTATCATATTCATTTCTTGGGACTCATACCCAAACCGTGAAAATATAACTTAAAAGCTGTTTCGGGACTTTAACCTGTGTCATGAAAATATTGTTTCATAAAACATATTAGGACTTTATGTGAGATCCGCAATTTTTGTATAATATTCCTTATGATTTCCATATTGTATGACATTAGTATATGTTAATGGATTCATAAGATGGTTGATTCGGATTTGATAAAATGCGGATGAAACGAAATAAATTACGTAAAATCGAGTACGGATAAAAAGGGAAATCTGAATCGGGGAGAGAGAAGAAACCCGAAAAACGGAACCCAGCCGACCCGTCCGCAACCCGACACCCCCGACGAGCCACCGACGACCGTTGAACCCAGATACCGGTCGGAAAAGGAAGAGCGTCGTCCGGCGATTCCAGTGGTACCGGAAACGCACGCCGACGACCCCTATTTCCGGCGAATCGAAGGCCGAAAGTCCAGCGGAGAAATCGCCTCGGTCCTGGCGAACGGCGGCATTCCAGTGTCGATTCAGCCCAGCCGAGCCTTCCCCTGACTGAGACGGTTCTGTTGAACCCAGTAGCTGCCGACGAGATGGCCGGAATCTCCGGCGACGGCAAACGGGCCAAAACGGCACCGTAGCCGAGAAGGGAGAAAAGGAAAAGAAAAAGAAAAAGAAAAAGAAAAGAAAAAAAAAAAAAGGAAAAAAAAGGAAGAAAGTGTACCCGGGGACGACTCGAAAATTCGGGTAAGTGACCGAGGGTCGGGATTGACCTGCGGATAAATCTCGGGAATTCAATTTAATATTTTATTGATGAAAAATGACCCGAATTTAAATAATTGTGCAGTGTCACTACAGAGCCCGAACGAGAGCCGATTTAGCTCCGATTTTCGTACCCCGCATCATATTGGGTAAGCATATTCTAATTACGATAATATGAGTCCTTTAATGCAGAGTTTCGATTATTTTACAGATTTACGGATTAATTCTGCATAAAAGGAATTTTATTTGAAATTTCAAAGTAATTATCGTAAACAGTATCTGGGCTATCCACTGAGTTTGGAACGAAGCCCGATGATTATTGATAAATCAAATGAGCCCAGTAAACTCGAAGAAGAGATTTAAAAAGTGGAAACGGGCTGAAAAAGGGGTTTGAGGCCCATTAAAGTGCAATCGGACCCAATAGAGTAAAACAAGCCCAGAGCTTTAGATTCGATCAGTAAGAGTGAAATACTGATCTGTATATTGAACTGAACCCATATGTGGTTATATGCAGCTCTGTAGACGAGCAAATTGGACTGAGAGACCTGGTACGACCGAGTCGGGATAACCTCGCGCGTGATTCCAGGTAAGGGAATTTTATGAACACTTAGAGGTAGCTGTACGTAATTTTGAGGGGATTTACATTACGTTAAATTCAATAGGCTACCTAAAAAACAGAATAATAATTTTTACGGAAAAATATGGAAATAGTGGAAAATGACTATTTTGCCCCCAGTTAGGAAAATTTCAAAAAGGGTAGTAAGGCTATGAAATTGCATGAATTTCATGATTTTAATGTTTTCATGATGATATTGCTTTAATTCAAGCAATTTATGGATAGGTTGGCTATTATTTACATGTTTTATGTGAAAAGGCACAGGTTAGTTGCCAGATGATTTTTTATTTAACATGTTTTGATAATATTGAGCCACCTATCAGTGTTATATGAGTGTAACCGTGCTTGAGCACTGCTCGCACTGGATTTTATATTTAACTCATACTCAGAGTGCTGGAGCATTACTCGCACTATTTTACAGATTTGTTTTATATGACTACCGTACTGGAGTTTTTCTCGTACGAGGTTTTCACTGAGTTTTAATACTTATCCGTACTGGAGCAATGCTCGTACGTGGATTTGAATTGAATGTATAATCAGTTTAAGTCGTACTGGAGCGCTGCTCGTACGCAGATTTTAATTGATTTCTATGAAACCGTGCTAGAGCTTCGCTCGCACGAGCTTTTTCGATATCATGAATATGCATGGAGCCGTGCTGGAGCTTCGCTCGCACAGGAATTTATATGACATGCATATAGCCGTGTTGGAGCCTCCTGTTGACTGTGTGTCACAGTGAGATGATATGCTCACACGTGCATACTGAGACATACTTGACATGGGTGGATAAGACCTATTACAGGCACCCCTGATTGAGCTTGGGTTCACGGAGTACGATGTACCGTGTATATCACGCGGAGTACGCTGTACCGTGGGGATTGTTGGAGTGGAGTGGCATTAGCCACGAGACAGCAAGTCTTGCCCTCGCAATCCTGATATTATGCTGTTCTGGCGGGTAGGATGACCCACCTCCCGTTTCAGGTGTGATACCCCGCACACTAGGATCCGTGTGCCAGGGATCACGAGGTTATGGCCATAGTCCTGGATATTACACATATAGTCGTTGACATGTCTCACATGATATAACTATTGGTCTTGATAGACCAGGGTAGACCCGAGGGAGGGGTCAGGCCCCGATTTTCTTATGATTTCAATGGGATTTGGTTATTCCCATGGAGGGATTTTATGAGACTTTTATTGATTTGTAACCCTGTGAGAAGGGTGTTTTATAACGGAGATTTGAAAATACAGAATTTTGTTGAAATTGGTTTTGATTTGTAAGTGTATCGTATTTTGACCCAGATGGGGTATTTTAAAATGTGTTGTTTCATTGAGCATGAGATGTTTTCACATGAGGATTATTCCATGTTTTAATATGCCGATTTCCTGTTTTAGAACAGAAGATATTATATAAATGGCATATCATTGTTTTTTTTACCTCATGCTCACATATATCCTGATTTTCTTATCAGCATGTAGATAGTATAGCTATCT
Organism: Firmiana major; assembly: GCA_033439115.1. NCBI lineage: Eukaryota > Viridiplantae > Streptophyta > Magnoliopsida > Malvales > Malvaceae > Firmiana > Firmiana major. Next base: position 20,837,571 of record CM065905.1, read on the forward strand.
ACCCGTTTGTATTATTGCCTTACTGAGCATGTGGAGCTCACCCTTTTATTTTCCACCCACTTTCAGTATTTTCACCGTAGAGATAGCGGGTGTAGAGAGTAGACGGCATAGCTGATATCTTCGTTTCCCATCGACTGTCAGGTATACACCACGTACAGAATTTTGTATTAGTATGCTTACAGCACAGTATTGTATATAAATGAATATTTGGGGATGTAAATAAAGAATCATGTGATGTATAAACATACCGACCTCTCTAGTATATGATAATGATATCAGTATGTGTGGTTACGTGAAATATTTCTTAATGGTTTGAATGGTATATCGATATTGATTCACAGCCCAACCAGTTAAGAAGAATATGTCACGAGGAGGTAAGAAAGATTTTTCAAAAGCGAAAAATTTGTACTGATTTTAGGTAGTATTGGGTCGTGACAGATAAAGTGGTATCAGAGCAGAGGTTGGTCAGACGTGAATCAGTATCGATACGTAAGCAATTATGAGTTAGAGTTGGTCGGATAAGAGTCGATAATGGTTGTTAAGGAAAATTACATCCCCCTTAGTACTGTGCTGTATGAGATATCAAAGTGTACACTAGATGGGAATTAAATTAACAAATGAATTTGGAATACAGGATTTACATTATGCCGGTCACCCGCAGTGGTAGAGGGGCTAGTACACGTGCTAGAGGCCGTAGGGGCAGGCCTAGAGGCCGTGGTGATAGTATACAGACTGGTCAGGTACCTGAGGGTACTGCTGTGAGACCAGATGAGACTGAGGCACGCTTTGCTAGACTTGAGCGGAGTATTGAGAGCCTGGCTGAGATTGTAGCGCAGCAGGCAGCGCTCGGGGCTAGAGATAGGCGAGATCCGGCGGGACAGGCAGCAGCTGATCCCGAGATGCCGGCACAGGCCGCAGAGTTACCCGAGATTCAGGCTCAGGCTGCAGAGGCAGTGAGACCCCAGCCAGCTCAGGATGTTGGATATGAGTGTGACCTGGATCGATTTAGACATTTTCAGAAGTTTAGACCTCCAATCTTCCATGGGAGGAAGGACCCAGTAGTAGCTGAGGATTGGGTGTATCAGATGGAGAAGCTATATAGGCTTTTCAGGTGCACTACTACTGAGAGAGTTGCTTTTGCCGTATTTGTGTTTCAGGGAGCGGCAGAGCATTGGTGGAGATCTACCGAGCCGATATTGAGAGCTCGACATGCTGAGGTCACATGGGAGATATTTTTGGATGCCTTTAGAAGGCAGTATGTTCCCGCTACTGCACAGCGGAAGTTGAGGATGGAGTTTATGAGTTTGGTTCAGGGGAACCAGTCTATTGATGAGTATGAGACTCGATTCATTTCTTTGGGGAGATATGATTTGGAGACGATGGGCAGTGAGGATCGGAAGGTCCAGAAGTTTATAGATGGACTGAGACCAGCCATCAGATCTCGATTGGCTCCCTTTGATGTTTCGACTTATGAGAAGGCAGTACATAGAGCTCAGCTGTGTGAGTATGATTTTGAGCGAAACGTCTCTGAGATAGGAAAGTTCAGTAGGAGTCGAGACAGAGACCAAAAGAGACCCGGGAGAGATAGATTTTTCAGGAGAGGTGTACGGCTCTCTGATAAGAGGCCGAAGATTGAGGAGGTTCAGGAGAGGACAGATAGACCCCCTGTTCATCCGACTTTACCACCAGCTAGAGGCATTGTCATTGGAGGACCACGCCCTACTACTGATCGATGTAGGCGATGTGGTAGATATCATGGTACCAGACCTTGTCCAGTGCCTATAGCTACTACTGTAGTATGTTATCGATGTGGGAGGCCAGGGCATGTGATGAGAGATTGCCCAGAGAGACAGGACACTGCCCCACAGAAGGGCAAGGAGCCGGAGAGAGCTCCAGTTCAGATTCCTGCTCAGAGGAGGAGAACTACTGTCGAAGAGAAAGGGAAGCAAGTGATGGGTACAGGGCGAGTTCATGCTTTGGACCAGGATACGGCAGATCAGTCGTCTGATGTGGTGAAAGGTACCATCCTGATCTTTGATTTAGAAGCATATGTTTTGATTGATCCTGGTGCCACGCATTCATTCGTATCGCCTTCATTTGCATGTAAATTATCTAAGTATGTAGAGTCTATTCCTCTGAGTAGTAAATTGTTAATACTTGCCCCCATAAACACTAGTCAACTAGTAGAGTATGTAGTCAGGGACTGTAAGTTGAAAGTCGGGGAAAAGAAATGTCAGCCGACCTTATTGTGATGTATATGAGGGACTTCGATGTCATATTAGGAATGGATTGGTTGGCTGCCAATCGTGTTATGTTAGATTGTTTTTCTAAGACGTTAACGTTTAATATCCCCGAAAGATGTATTGTAAAATTTCCCTGAAAATAATGAAATCAGTGTTCTTCTAAATGGAGCAATAAATTTTACTGATTTTATGATTTATGTTTTGAAGGATCCATCGCATATGTGGTTGATACGGATCAGGTACGATCGAATTTGAGAGATATTCCAGTGGTTAGGGAGTTTCCTGACGTCTTTTCAGACGATTTACCAGGATTACCTCCAGCTAGAGAGATGGAGTTTGGGATAGATTTAGTACCTGGTACAGAACCGATTTCGAGACCACCGTATAGGATGGCTCCGATTGAGTTGGAGGAGCTGAGGAAGCAGTTACAGGATTTACTTGAGAAGGGGTTTGTGAGACCGAGCGTATCACCTTGGGAGCTCCGGTCTTGTTTGTGAGGAAGAAGGATGACAGCCTTCGATTATGTATGGATTACAGATTGTTGAATAAGGCTACCATTAAGAACAAGTATCCCCTTCCACGCATTGACGATTTGTTGGATCAGCTTCGGGGAGCACAGGTCTTTTCTAAGATTGATCTGAGGTCTGGGTATCATCAGCTGAGGATACGGAGAGAGGATGTGCCCAAGACAGCATTTAGGAACCGTTATGGTCATTATGAGTTTTTGGTTATGCCATTCGGGTTGACTAATGCTCCCGCAGCATTCATGGCTTTGATGAACGATGTGTTCAAGCCATACCTGGATCGGTTTGTAATTGTATTTATCGATGATATTTTGGTATACTCTAGATCCAGGGAGGACCACGAGCAGCACTTGAGGATAGTGTTACAGACCCTCAGAGAGAGACAGTTGTATGCCAAACTCAGTAAGTGTGACTTCTGGTTGGAGCAGATTTCTTTTCTGGGCCATGTAGTATCGAAGGATGGAGTGTCTGTGGACCCATCCAAGATAGAGGCAGTTGTTCAGTGGGAGCGACCCAGGACAGTTACAGAGATTCGGAGTTTTTTGGGTTTGGCGGGATATTACAGGAGATTTGTAGAGGGTTTCTCCAGATTAGCTGCTCCGTTGACACGTCTCACACGAAAGGATGTTGAGTATGTGTGGGATGATGCCTGTGAGAGGAGTTTTCAGGAGCTGAAGCGTCGATTGACCACTGCTCCAGTTCTCACCATACCTACCAGCTCAGGAGGTTTCTTGGTATATACAGATGCATCGCATCAGGGACTAGGCTGTGTACTGATGCAGGATGGGAGGGTAGTTGCCTATGGATCTAGACAGCTGAAAGATCACGAGAGGAACTATCCGACCCACGATTTGGAGTTGGCGGCCATAGTGTTTGCATTGAAGATATGGCGCCATTACTTATATGGTGAGCAGTTTCAGATTTTTACAGACCATAAGAGTCTGAAGTATTTATTCTCGCAGAAGGAGCTGAACATGAGACAGAGGAGATGGCTCGAGCTCCTGAAGGATTATGATTGCGAGATATTATACCACCCGGGTAAGGCTAATGTAGTTGCTGATGCTTTGAGCAGGAAGAGCCTAGGGTTGGTATCATTTATGATGGTTCGGGAACATGACTTGTTAGAGCAGTTCGCGAGCCTTAGTTTGGACATAGCACCCCCTGAGATTGATAGAGTTGAGATCATTGCGAGCCTGAGATTGGAGCCGGAGTTGATTGACCGTATCCGGCAGGCTCAGCAGAGTGATCAGGGATGTATTCAGCTGATGAGGCAGGTATAGGCAGGTGCAGATACAGATTTTGTATTGAGTACTGATGGTTTACTGAGGTTCCGCGGTAGGATATGTGTTCCCGAGGATCCTGAGATCAGGAAAATGATTTTATCAGAGGCTCACTCAACGAGGTATACAGTACATCCGGGGAATACGAAGATGTATCAGAATCTCCGGAGAGTTTATTGGTGGTCTGGGATGAAGAGAGACATAGCAGAGTATGTTGCGAGATGTCTCGTCTGTCAGCAGGTAAAGGTAGAGCATCAGAAGCCTGCAGGATTATTGCAGCCTCTACCGATACCGACATGGAAGTGGGAGCATGTCACCATGGATTTTGTGATGGGATTACCGAGGACCCGCAGAGGACATGATGCCATCTGGGTGATTGTGGATAGACTGACGAAGTCCGCCCATTTCTTAGCTATGAGAGCTACAGATGCTTTGAGTACGTTGGCGAACTTATATGTTCGAGAGATTGTCAGGCTACATGGCGTGCCAGTGAGCATTGTTTCTGATAGGGATGCCCGCTTCACTTCCCATTTTTGGGAACATTTTCAGGAAGCGTTGGGGACCCAGTTGAGATTTAGCACCGCTTTCCATCCTCAGACAGATGGTCAGTCAGAGAGGACTATACAGACTCTGGAGGATATGTTGAGAGCGTGTGTGCTGGATTTTGGAGGCTCCTGGGATGATCATTTGCCATTAGCCGAGTTCGCCTACAATAACAGTTATCACTCGAGTATTGGGATGGCACCATATGAGGCACTGTATGGTCGCAGATGCCGTTCCCCTATTGGATGGGAAGAGATTGGTGACAGACTGTTATTTGCTCCTGACTTGGTACAGCAGGCTACTGAGGATGTCAGGTTGATATGCGATAGATTGCGGACAGCTCAGAGCCGACAGAAGAGTTATGCTGACAGGAGACGCAGACCACTAGAGTTTGCAGAGGGTGAGTCAGTGTTTTTGAGAGTTTCTCCTTCCAAGGGTATCATGAGGTTCGGTAAGAAAGGTAAACTGAGCCCTCGTTTTATTGGACCCTTTGAAATTCTGGAGCGAGTGGGAGATAAGGCCTATAGATTGGCATTGCAACCAGAGTTGGCAGGTGTACACAGTGTCTTCCACGTTTCTATGCTTCGGAAGTATCATCCGGATCCGTCACACGTGATTCACTACGAGCCGTTAGAGCTCAGTGACAGTATGACATATGTTGAGAGACCAGTTCGAATTTTGGATAGGAAGGAGAAGGTATTGCGATCCAAGACGATCTCTCTGGTGAAGGTTCAGTGGCAGTATCACACTCCGGAGGAAGCTACTTGGGAGCTAGAGAGCATGATACAGGAGAAGTACCCGGAGTTGTTTACCGATTGATTTGGTTCTAATTTGGAGGACCAAATTCTTTTAGTGGGGGAGATTGTGAGATCCGCAATTTTTGTATAATATTCCTTATGATTTCCATATTGTATGACATTAGTATATGTTAATGGATTCATAAGATGGTTGATTCGGATTTGATAAAATGCGGATGAAACGAAATAAATTACGTAAAATCGAGTACGGATAAAAAGGGAAATCTGAATCGGGGAGAGAGAAGAAACCCGAAAAACGGAACCCAGCCGACCCGTCCGCAACCCGACACCCCCGACGAGCCACCGACGACCGTTGAACCCAGATACCGGTCGGAAAAGGAAGAGCGTCGTCCGGCGATTCCAGTGGTACCGGAAACGCACGCCGACGACCCCTATTTCCGGCGAATCGAAGGCCGAAAGTCCAGCGGAGAAATCGCCTCGGTCCTGGCGAACGGCGGCATTCCAGTGTCGATTCAGCCCAGCCGAGCCTTCCCCTGACTGAGACGGTTCTGTTGAACCCAGTAGCTGCCGACGAGATGGCCGGAATCTCCGGCGACGGCAAACGGGCCAAAACGGCACCGTAGCCGAGAAGGGAGAAAAGGAAAAGAAAAAGAAAAAGAAAAAGAAAAGAAAAAAAAAAAAAAAGAAAAAAAAGGAAGAAAGTGTACCCGGGGACGACTCGAAAATTCGGGTAAGTGACCGAGGGTCGGGATTGACCTGCGGATAAATCTCGGGAATTCAATTTAATATTTTATTGATGAAAAATGACCCGAATTTAAATAATTGTGCAGTGTCACTACAGAGCCCGAACGAGAGCCGATTTAGCTCCGATTTTCGTACCCCGCATCATATTGGGTAAGCATATTCTAATTACGATAATATGAGTCCTTTAATGCAGAGTTTCGATTATTTTACAGATTTACGGATTAATTCTGCATAAAAGGAATTTTATTTGAAATTTCAAAGTAATTATCGTAAACAGTATCTGGGCTATCCACTGAGTTTGGAACGAAGCCCGATGATTATTGATAAATCAAATGAGCCCAGTAAACTCGAAGAAGAGATTTAAAAAGTGGAAACGGGCTGAAAAAGGGGTTTGAGGCCCATTAAAGTGCAATCGGACCCAATAGAGTAAAACAAGCCCAGAGCTTTAGATTCGATCAGTAAGAGTGAAATACTGATCTGTATATTGAACTGAACCCATATGTGGTTATATGCAGCTCTGTAGACGAGCAAATTGGACTGAGAGACCTGGTACGACCGAGTCGGGATAACCTCGCGCGTGATTCCAGGTAAGGGAATTTTATGAACACTTAGAGGTAGCTGTACGTAATTTTGAGGGGATTTACATTACGTTAAATTCAATAGGCTACCTAAAAAACAGAATAATAATTTTTACGGAAAAATATGGAAATAGTGGAAAATGACTATTTTGCCCCCAGTTAGGAAAATTTCAAAAAGGGTAGTAAGGCTATGAAATTGCATGAATTTCATGATTTTAATGTTTTCATGATGATATTGCTTTAATTCAAGCAATTTATGGATAGGTTGGCTATTATTTACATGTTTTATGTGAAAAGGCACAGGTTAGTTGCCAGATGATTTTTTATTTAACATGTTTTGATAATATTGAGCCACCTATCAGTGTTATATGAGTGTAACCGTGCTTGAGCACTGCTCGCACTGGATTTTATATTTAACTCATACTCAGAGTGCTGGAGCATTACTCGCACTATTTTACAGATTTGTTTTATATGACTACCGTACTGGAGTTTTTCTCGTACGAGGTTTTCACTGAGTTTTAATACTTATCCGTACTGGAGCAATGCTCGTACGTGGATTTGAATTGAATGTATAATCAGTTTAAGTCGTACTGGAGCGCTGCTCGTACGCAGATTTTAATTGATTTCTATGAAACCGTGCTAGAGCTTCGCTCGCACGAGCTTTTTCGATATCATGAATATGCATGGAGCCGTGCTGGAGCTTCGCTCGCACAGGAATTTATATGACATGCATATAGCCGTGTTGGAGCCTCCTGTTGACTGTGTGTCACAGTGAGATGATATGCTCACACGTGCATACTGAGACATACTTGACATGGGTGGATAAGACCTATTACAGGCACCCCTGATTGAGCTTGGGTTCACGGAGTACGATGTACCGTGTATATCACGCGGAGTACGCTGTACCGTGGGGATTGTTGGAGTGGAGTGGCATTAGCCACGAGACAGCAAGTCTTGCCCTCGCAATCCTGATATTATGCTGTTCTGGCGGGTAGGATGACCCACCTCCCGTTTCAGGTGTGATACCCCGCACACTAGGATCCGTGTGCCAGGGATCACGAGGTTATGGCCATAGTCCTGGATATTACACATATAGTCGTTGACATGTCTCACATGATATAACTATTGGTCTTGATAGACCAGGGTAGACCCGAGGGAGGGGTCAGGCCCCGATTTTCTTATGATTTCAATGGGATTTGGTTATTCCCATGGAGGGATTTTATGAGACTTTTATTGATTTGTAACCCTGTGAGAAGGGTGTTTTATAACGGAGATTTGAAAATACAGAATTTTGTTGAAATTGGTTTTGATTTGTAAGTGTATCGTATTTTGACCCAGATGGGGTATTTTAAAATGTGTTGTTTCATTGAGCATGAGATGTTTTCACATGAGGATTATTCCATGTTTTAATATGCCGATTTCCTGTTTTAGAACAGAAGATATTATATAAATGGCATATCATTGTTTTTTTTACCTCATGCTCACATATATCCTGATTTTCTTATCAGCATGTAGATAGTATAGCTATCTACCCGTTTGTATTATTGCCTTACTGAGCATGTGGAGCTCACCCTTTTATTTTCCACCCACTTTCAGTATTTTCACCGTAGAGATAGCGGGTGTAGAGAGTAGACGGCATAGCTGATATCTTCGTTTCCCATCGACTGTCAGGTATACACCACGTACAGAATTTTGTATTAGTATGCTTACAGCACAGTATTGTATATAAATGAATATTTGGGGATGTAAATAAAGAATCATGTGATGTATAAACATACCGACCTCTCTAGTATATGATAATGATATCAGTATGTGTGGTTACGTGAAATATTTCTTAATGGTTTGAATGGTATATCGATATTGATTCACAGCCCAACCAGTTAAGAAGAATATGTCACGAGGAGGTAAGAAAGATTTTTCAAAAGCGAAAAATTTGTACTGATTTTAGGTAGTATTGGGTCGTGACACTTTAACCCTAATCTCACATGAAAACACTATGCTTTCATCTCAGAAGTGAAAAATCACTTTTATAAACATGTATGCTGTAAAAATGTATCTCATATATAGAAAACATGCTGAAAACTCGGGAAATGGTTTTGGCTTCGATTTGAAGATAGTTGGAAATCCATTTCACAAAATCTCATTCAATTCATATTCCCATACATAAACATTTGGTAAGGACGAAGGAGTACTAACGCTACTCTAAATTATATCCCTTACCTCGAATCTCGTCGAGTATGTAGCTAAATCTTTCTGTCGGAGGTTCGTCCAGTCTGACCTACTGCTAATCCAGTCTCAAAGCTGCATATGTAAACCCCAAAAATTTCCTACGTTAATTTAATTATATAAAAAAATGAAAATAATATATATTAACAGAAGCGTAGATATTCATTGTAGGGCTCGAGGACTATAGGAACCGAGAAGCCCGTGGGATGATCGGGAACCTGAAGATACAAGAAGTAATAAGGCGAATGCAAGTACGGATGGATTAGAAAATTTTAATTTGTTATTCGAAAAGTGTCGATGTAAACACTTGTATCGAGAACTCATGAAGAATGATGGAATCCCGATATTATTTTAATTTCGGAATAAGGAAAATCTCATGGAAGGCATGATATTATGTCTTTGGATAAATTATATAAGAAAATGTATATATGTAGATATGTACATAGGTGAATATGTATATATATGTATATATATATATATACATATATATACTAGACAATTTAAAATGGAAAAATGATAATATACATATATATATGACAAATATATATATATATGTATTGTAAAGTATAATGTATAAGACATTTAATATAATAATAATAATAATAATAATAATAATAATAAAAATAAATAAATAACAATGATAATACACAAACAATATATTTATACTAATATAATGTATGAATATACATTGATACACTATATAGGAGTGGGTATAAAAATATAATAACCATACAAATACATAACAATTAATACCTATTTACTAATATAATATATATATATATATATATACATTAAACTAATATATATATATAAATGTATTAAGGCATGTATAGAATTGGCTTAGAAAAGCCAATTTCGTCTGCCACTATTGCAATTGGAAAGGAAATCAAACAAAAAAAACAGAGGAGGCTCGGGCGGGAAAAAGGAAGAGAGAAAGAGGAGAAGAGGAGGAGAAGAAAAGAGGGAGGAAAGGAAGAGAGACCTGCCAGGGAAGAAGAAGAAGGAAAGGAAAGGAAGAAAAGGGAAGAGGAAAATCGAAAGGGGGAAAGCTGGTCGGGGAAGAAGGGAAGAAGAGAAGCAAGGTAGGAAAGAGGAAGAAGAAAAGAGAGAGAGAATCGGTCAGCTGGAAAGGAGAAGAGAGCAAGAGAAGAAAGGGGGACTGACCGAGAGAGAGAGGATTGGAAAGGAGGGAGAAGAGTGAGCCAAAAAGAGAAGGGGGAAGAAGGAAGGGGAGAGTTGTCCTGCCGAGGAAGAAGAAAAGGAAAGGGAAGAGCAGGAAGGAGAAGAAGAAAACAGGGGAACCGAAGGGGGGTGCTGAAAATCGTGAGCTGAGGAAAAGAAAATAGAGGAGGAAAGAGTCGAGAGGGCTGAAGCTGAATGCTGACCGAGAGCCTCTGATTGAAGCAGCACCGAGAAGGAAAGAAACTGAGGCAGGATCGAGAACTGAACTGGAACAGAGGAGGATCGGTGAAGCAGAACAGGGCAACCCGAGAGGAACTGTAGCTGGGAATGGAGGCTGTAACTGAGACCAAGCAGGGGAAACCGTGAGAGAGAAAGGGGCTGGAACCGAAGGAGAAAGGGAGGAAGAAGAAGGGCTGACCGAGAGGAAAAGGAGAAAAAAAAAAGAAAAAAAAGAAAAGAGAAAAAGAAAGGGAGGTAAGATTTATGTATATACATGCATATTTAATTTACATGTATATATATAGATTGAATTATAAGCATGATTAGTATAAATTTAAATGGTGTAAAAAAAAAAAAAGGGGTAGTGATGAATGATGGATAAAGGGAGAGGTAATGCATGTATGTATATATATATATATATATATATATATATGTATATTTATGTGAGGGTGCATAAATGGAAACAAGTAAAAATGATATATATATATATACACATGTATCCATGTGGGTATGTATGAGTATACATATACATATATTGAGTTTTTACTTAGGTGTACATATAAAGGAATGTATGAGAGATGTGTATATACTAGGAGGTATATACAAATGAAGGTATAAGATAAGAATGTGTTTTAATAAATGTACATACATGGGATAGATACATGTGATGAGGAAAAAAAATGAAAAAAAATAATGATGCATATATAGGAATATATATACATACATACTCGCTAGTATATACATGTAGTTGTATATAATAATAGGTATACCGAGGTGTGTACGTACAAAAATAATATAGGGTAAGGAAAATATATATACGTACGTGAATAGACTAGGTATGCACGATTAAACGTACACACGAGGAAGAACGAATAGGTTACGATTTTAACGTATTTCGAGTGACTCGTATGAATAGGAAGCTAAGTAAACTACCTTCGATATAGGTAAAACGTAGACGAATTGACGGAGGTGTTGGAAGGCGTCACTTCGCGAACGTGAGATATCCGATACATCGAGGTAAGGGGTGCTATTTAACTATGTCCTGATAATGCATATTGTTTTTACCGATGAATGACTTTATGAAAAGAGCATGTGATTTCGAAATGATTTATAGATGCTTTTATACCTGCACAATGATTATGTAGCACGTTTTAAATATGTTAAATGTCCCCCGAATACTTTACATGATATGAAATAAATTTTTCCAAGGGTATGAAGCGTATGGATGTTTTATATTTACTCATGATTTTTATATCCATATCGCTAAAGTTAACTTTTGACAATTTCAAAGAAAAGGGGGAAAAAGAAAATATGTTTTGAGACTTAGGCTTCATGCTTGGCTACTTCTCGTGGTGTTTCGGCTCTACCACTTGAGGTGCCGGTACGTAGGCCCCTGTAGCATTTGACTCTACCTGTGTGGTAGATGTCACGCTACTTGTGGTTTATGATGATGATGTTTTGGTAGTATCTCGTGCCCGCGCAGCACGCAATTATGTTGCCCACACGGAGAGTGCCATTGGTGCCCATGTCCTAGCTATGTGCTAGTGAAAGTATGTACGATGGATACTACTCATGTTTTACGAAAGAGCTGTACGACCCTGATTCAGTCTACAACCACTTACCATGGCCATAGGTAACATGTTTAGCTCTCTACGGAGAATGACACATATCGCATGACTTAGTTATAGCCTGGTCTCCATGAATTAGTTATGAATGATAAATGTGGCAACGAATATGTGCCTTATGAATTTCAATGATTGGTTATGAACCAACACGTTTATGTAATGTTTACAAAGTAATTATGAAATGTTTCATGAAAGCTTCACAAAATGTTTATGACATGTTTACGAAAGTAAAACGAGATGATTATGCAATGCATGCGAAAAGCTTATGAAAGAATTTATAGCATGGTTGAGCATGATTCTTGCTTTGAACTTGCATGCATTATGACTTTTACGATGAATTGCATGAAGTGATGATTTAAGTTTTTCCTTTTACTTAAAGTATGATCTTACAAATGATTTTTACATGCTTTTCATATATATATTTATATATATATATCAGGATTAATTTAAAGGTACTATCTTACTGGGCTTTTCCCCAAAAGCTCACCCCTCTACCTTCAGATCTTTTACAGTGAATCTATAGGCGCTACCTGCCGCGTACACGACGTAGGCTGGTGGGAAGAGCTACCCTAGGCTACATTTTGTACACGCAAAAGGTATAAATTTACATTCCTGTACCAGACATAATTGTATGCACAAACATGTGTCGAAATTATCAGTTGGGATGTAATTTTGTAAGGATGATGTAAACATTATTATTTTGGGATAATATTTGAGATGACTGGTATTAAATTGAAATAGATGTCTGGAGTGGTAAGGATGAATTAGAAAGTATGCTTGGTAGTTGTGGATATCTAGGATTGCCAAAAATAATTGACTTGCAGGTGGGTAGGCTCATATATAAGCCGTTGTGTTGCCGACATTTTCTATCGGCCTTATAATCTAAAAACGTGGAAATCAATTACTAATTACAAAAAAAGAATTTAGGAAAAATGTTTTGACACTGTACAGGAATACAACCTAAGTGAATAAGAGAATAAATGGGTAATGAAGTTTCAAAAAAAAAATTCTCGATTTTCAAGGGTCAAGGGTCGTTACTGGCGTCCTAGCTCAGCCGGTAGGAGACCCACTCAACCGTATTGTCCGCTTTAGGCCCTGCCCTCAGGCTCTGCCCTCACGGTTTTTCTTTCGCGTCCTCAGAGGTTCGAACCGAAGACCTTAAAGTCTTTGTTCTAACAAAGATGATACCAATTGATCTAGTAGAACAATTGGTATCATCTTTGTTAGAACAAAGACTTTAAGGTTTTGGGTTCGAACCTCTGAGGACACGAAAGAAAAACCGTGAGGGCGGAGCCTGAGGGCAGGGCCCAAAGCGGACAATACGGTTGAGTGGGTCTCCTACCGGCTGAGCTAGGACGCCACAACAAAAATTTGTTCTGACAAAGATGATACCAATTGTTCTACTAGATCAATTGGTATCATCTTTGTTATAACAAAGACTTCAAGGTCTTGGGTTCGAACCTCTGAGGACGCGAATTGAGGTATTTACCTCGATAAAGCCGTGAGGGGCCTGTGGGGCTTCCAAAGCGGACAGTACGTATGAGTAAGACTGTGGGGGCCACCTCTTGAATCCTGCGAGAACAAAGTGCCACACGGTCGTTACAAAAGAAAACGCACGTTTTTTTGTAACGACCGTGTGGCACTTTATTCCCGCATGATTCAAGAGGTGGCCCCCACAATCTTACTCATACGTACTGTCAGCTTTGGAAGCCCCACAGGCCCCTCACGGCTTTATCGAGGTAAATACCCCAATTCGCGTCCTCAGAGGTTCGAACCTAAGACCTTAAAGTCTTTGTTCTTACACAAACGATACCAATTGTTCCAGTAGAACAATTGGTATCGTTTGTGTAAGAACAAAGACTTTAAGGTCTTGGGTTCGAACCTCTGAGGATGCGAATTAGGGTATTTACCTCGATAAAGCTTGTGGGGCTTCCAAAGCGGACAGTACGTATGAGTAAGACTGTGGGGGACCACCTCTTGAATTCTGCGGGAACAAAGTGCCACACGGTCGTTACAACATATAATGCATACAATTATTTATTAAGTCAATTTAACTCAACAAAAATATTTTTCTCATATTTACTACAGTCGATTTAGCTAATTGGGCCAATTTTTCTCTTATTGGGCCCGATTGCACCTTAATGGGCTTTAATATATTTTAAGCTCGTTTTCACTTATTAATTCTTTCATCAAGGCCTATTGGGCTCACTGGGCCCATCAGTACTTATTGGGCCTTTTTCTAGACTCTTTGAATAGCCCGTATATCATTTACGACAATTTAATTAAAAATCCCAATATAATCCATTAAATACAAAATTTAATTCGTAACTCGTAAAATAAATCTTTTATACGCGATAATTACATAAATTGTCGTAAATGAGCTTTACCTACCCAAGATTATGCGATGGTGCACAAATCGAAGTTCGATCAGGCTCATGTACGCGATTTATCGTCGAACTGCACAATTTTATATTTAATTTCAGGCAAATTTTCGATCAAATATAATTTAAATAAATTTTTCAAAAATCATATCAGTCAATTTTGACCTCTTACCGACTTACCCAAAGTTCGGTGTATCTTCAAAAATCTTCCCCTCTTTCTTTTTTCTCTTTTTCTTTCTTTTTCTCCCTTTTCCCTCTCTCTCTTAGTTGAACCGGTCCGGTCCAGTTCAGCCCGGTTCAGACCAGTTTGGTTTCCTCCATCGTCGTTCAGAGCTTCGCCGGCCGGTTCTTCATCGGTTTTTATCTCCAACAGGTCTGTCTGGCTGTCTGATGCACGGATCTGGTGTCAATTTCGTCAGGACTGGCCGAAAAGTGGTCGGTCCAGCCTTTTCTCTATTCGGCGTCGGTAGTGCCTCTCTTTTCCACTGTTTTTGGCCCTTTTTGTCGCCGACGATGGTGAATCCATCCTCCTTCTGGCCGATGTCGAGGCCCTCTCCCTTCCCCCAACCTCCGTCCGCCACCGTTCCATCTCTTTCTCTCTCTTTCTCGCTCCTTTCTCGATTTCTCTGTTTCTCTCGTCGGTCGCAGTTTCTCCTCAACTGTCGGTGCCGACGAGCTCGGGCTGCTCTGCTCTCTCGCCTGGTCAGTTCTCCGGTGGAATCCGGTGGGTGAGACAGACGGGGGCTTGGGTTCGGCACCCTCGTTGTGTTCTGTTTCCTTCTCTGTGTTCAGAATCGCGATCTCGCGATTCTGATTTTCTTCTTCTTTTTTTTTTAAAAAATATATTTTATTTTATTCAATAAAATATTATATAATACCACAAATATCTTTCAAAAGTCATATTTTATTTTATTAATTCATTAATTTAATTAATTTATTTTGTTTTAACTTTTTTGGTGTATTTTTTGCATATTTTTGGGATAATGTCCCAGGCGAAAATTACGAAAATTCGTAATAGTTTCGTATCTTGACCGATTGGACTCGAAATTCAATAACTTCTCCTTTATTGATCAAGATTTCTTAAATCCATATTTATAATGAAATTTTCTCGTCAAATTTTGTGAGACGCAAATTTTCATGCTATTATTCATTTTAAGATAAATCGAGAAGTTTAAGACTTGTGTAAATGTTTATACAGGGCCTAGAAAGATCGAGATGCTCGGGATAGTGGCACGAAGCTCGAGGCACGTGTTTCGAGGTAAGATCTCAAATTTAAGTATTTTTCAATAAAGTATGATTTTAAGTATGTTATGATGATTAGAAAGTGAAACTAATACATTATAAGTTGAAAAATTAGTAAAACTCAGGTTTACACTAAACTGAACAAATGAGCCTAGAAATAGAAATAAATTCGAAATAAATTTGAAATAAATTCTAAAAATTTACGAAAATTATTCTGAGGCTATAGGAAATTATTATAAGGCATAATTTACATGAGGAATGAAAATTGAGTGGAGATATGAAGGTTTCGGTGATCAAATGAATTTTTAAAGTAAACCGAAATCCTTAAGTTACATTGTTCGGTAATGATCAAGTTGTGTAAAATGGGCCCAATCGGGAAACATTTCTTAAACAAGTGGGCCCTAAATTTTTATGAGAGATACTAGAGACATAGTAGCACACTTGAGAAGTGTAAATTTGGAATAAAATGGGCCAAAACTATTTTTCATGGATTTTCTAAAATTGACCAGTGGGCTACCCCAACCCAGTGAACTAGATACCCATCAGGAAAAGCCCAATTTTAACCCATCTACAAATCGGATTTAAACCCGACCTTTTATGACATAAAACTAGACTTAATTATATTTTAGACGGCTCTGAAAACACCTAGAAATAAGCTTCCACGCACTCTCACCTCCCTCCCAAAAGTTTCGCAAGCGTTACTGTATCTCTCCCCTTCTTGAATTTTTTCAAACCCTTTCCAAGCTGAATTGGACTCCAGCCAAGAAGGATGAAATCTTCCCCTCTCAATCCTATATAACATAAAAAATCCAGCCATAAAGGAGCTCATATACTAGGTGAAAACTTGGAGAGAAGAACAGGGTCAGAATTTACCTGTTTCGAGGTGAGAGAAAGTTTGATTTTTGAGTGTTTTTATTGGTTTTTCTTGTAGTTTTTTATGATTCTAAGCTATATACATTTTTAATTACAGCTAAGAATTTGTTTGGAAGATCAAAAACTTGATCAACTTTGGTCAAAGGTGAGAGAAACTTGATAGATGATGAAGATGATGAGATATGTTTATGTTTGATGATTTTTAAGGATTTTTAGTTAACTACAATTTAAAGAAATAATTTATATGGAAGTGTGTAGTTCTTATCAGCATGCTTAAGTTGTGGAAATGATGAATTTTGGATGAATTCAAGGTTGTTAACAGTTAAATTTATACCGAAAAAGTCTGGTTTATAGCTTAGTTTAGTGAAAACCGAAAGGTGTGAGAATTGGTAAGAATTGGATTGATAAAGTGTTGATTATGGATGTGAATGGGTATGTAGGTTATTAAGATAGTGACTGTGAAGTTAGAATGATTAAATTGGATAAAATAGCTTAAACCGGCACTTAAATCGATAAAACCAAGGAAATAGGAAAAGTTGACAAAAAGGTCAAAATTGATCAACTCTTAAGGAGATAAATACATATTTGGATATGTTGAATGAAATCAAACAATATTTGATAATTTGGTATCATTTTTGACAGCTCAAGAATTCAGCATGCAAAATGAGGTAAACCCGAACCTCGGCATAGTAACACTGTTTTAGCTCCGTTGAGGTAAGGGATGCAATTTAAAATAGTACTAACCTCCTATATCTATTTATTGTTCATAAATGACTTGAAAATCATAGAAAGAAATCTGTTTGAAAACCATACTTTCTCGGTTTAAGTCCAAAAGGAATAATAAACTGTTTTTAGATACTGAAATCATGGTTTTCACTTATTTTGTATAAATAAAATAGACATACATATTTTGTATTAATTATGACATGATTTGATGATTAAAGTTTCCATATGAAAGTAAGTAAGTAAGTATGAAAGTAAGGATTTTGAGACGATAGGCTACTATTAGTATATGTTGAGTGCATAATCATACCTGCTACTTGTGGTGTACTGGCTCTGCCACACGTAGTATTAGTTTAGATTCACCAGTGTAGTGTCTATTTCGCCTTAGTGGTGTCGTTTTCCACTACACGTGGTATCTATATCCGAAGTATCTTGTGACTGCACGGTGTGTGCCACTGGTGCTCGTACCCTAGCTGTGTGCTAGTGTGATTGAGATACTATATTAGAACCGTTGTACGACCCTGATCCAGACTACAGTCTTTACCATGGCCATAGGTATTATTACCTCTACGGAGGATATGATATGTTGCATGATAACTATATTGAAATATCCTAGTCTCCATGTTTTGATGTATAATGTTTTAACGAAGAAAGTATGTATGATGTTTTAGTATATGAAAGTACGTACAACGTTTTGATGAAGTATGATGTATTTTAAAGTAAGCATGTAAAAGTGGTTTCCTAAGTATGTATGTATGTAAGTATGTTTATTCTGATTTTCGAATTGTTTTTAAATGGTTAGAATTGTTTTAAATGCATACCTTACTGAGTTTTTCCCCAGAAGCTCACCCCTTCTCTTCTCCCATTTCAGAGTACTTGCAGTGAGATTATTCAACCATTTACAAGTACGTGAGTAGTTGGCGGATTCAGTGCCTCCTAGACTACTTTCAGTACTCGCTCAGGTATATCATCGGATATTTATTCCCAAACATGTATATTGTAAAGATACTAGATTGTATATAAATACTTTTGGGATGTAATCAGTTGTTTTATGGAATATTATGTAAACGTTTTGGGAAGTGAATAAAATGTCGTTGATACTGAGTATGGATATGGAAGTGGTAGTAGTAAAAATGTAGAGTTGAAAGTAATAAGTTTAATAAATAAAATCAACTGTCTTACGAATATAAATTGCAATTACCTGCAAGAGGATAGGATATATTATAAAAGGATATGCTGCCGAAATTTTTGGTAAAATTAAATGGTTAAAAGAATAAGTAAAGAAAGAAAAGAAGTAACCTACACTGTACAAGAATGCAACCTAAGTAGATATATAATATTTAAAGGAAAAAGTTAGCCCCTATTTTTGCGCTTCCGGGGCGTTACAGTTAACGTGGTATCAAAAGGGTTGTCTAGTACTGTCAATGTCGGTATTTAATGTGTGATTACATCCCAAGTATCTGTACTTGTCTGGTTATAAATTGTATATACCTGTTATAGCTATAGCTAAAAAAATTATTGGTATCTGTGCAGGTAATACGTAATCAGTTACCGTGAGTGGTAGAAGAGGTCACCCACAGAGGCAAGATCGACCCCCTTCACCTCCTCCCCCTCAACCAGAGAGTCCCGATTCCCGGATGAGGAGATTAGAGCAGAGTGTTCAGGGCATGAGAGAGGGGCTTAATGCCCTCACAGCTATGCTTGCCCAGCAGTTTGAGGCATATGCTTCAGATACCGGTGCTACTACACCCGCACCTCCTCCTCCACAGGCCCCTCAGGCACCTTCGGTAGTTCAGCCTCAGGTACAGATTGGGGTAAATGATAAAGATAAGATTGAAATGAAAGACTTTCTGAAGATGCACCTTCCAGAGTTTAAGGGTGTGAAGGAACTAGTACGGGCTGAGGAATGACTGGCAGACTTGGAAATGATATTTGAGTGTTTAGAGTGTACAGATGCAGATAGAGTCAGAATGGCGACCTATATGTTGACTGGCCAAGCTGGTATTTGGTGGAGAACCACCAGAACATATCGGAGGTCCTGACACCCAGAGATTACTTGGGAGACTTTCCTAGCTGCTTTCAGGGGTCAGTATGTATCGCCTGCTGCCCAGCAGAGAATGCAGGAAGAGTTTTTGGAGTTATCACAGGGCAACATGACTGTGGATGAATATGAGAATAGATTTACCACTCTTATGCATTATGACCCTGAGACAGTCAAAGATGAGCAGCGTCGTACACAGAGGTTTTTGTCCGAGTTACGACTAGCCATTCGGGACAGACTCCTTGGTTTACGTCTTACAGAATTCTGTGATGCACTAGAGCGTGCTTAGGATATTAAGAGAAGCCTCGATGTTACTTAGGCTCAGTACAAATTTTGGGGGAAGTCAAAGGGTAAAGTTAAAAGACTAGAGATCTCTAGATCAGAACTGATGAGGGGTCAGCCAAAGAGACTGAAGCTTGTCGAGGCCCCTGCGAGGGCTGATAGGCCTGAGATTACTACTGTTACCCTTGTAACCACTTGGAGTCATCTCTTACCTATGAGAAGTTGTAAAGATTGTGGTAAGATGCACAGTGGGCCATGTTACTGGCGAGCAGGTGCCTATTTTGGTTGCAGACAGAGGGGATATCTGATTAAGGATTGTCCATCATTGTTGACCCCACAGCCGCAAGATCAGGCAACCCCACCTCTTGAGAGACAGATACAGGCTGCGCAGAGGCAAGCCCCCCAAAGAAAGGCTACAGCGAAAGAGAAGGGTAAGAAGCCTGTGATCCGAGGGTGAGTCTTCGTACTTGATCAGGAGACAGCGGATACCTCATCCAATGTTATCAGAGGTAATCTTCTTGTTTGTAATCATCGAGCTAATGTTTTATTTGATCCTAGATCCACACACTCGTTTATTACACCTTAGTTTACAAAATGTCTGCATGTAAAATCTGAACCCCTAGATTTTGTATGTCATATTAGTACTCCCATGCATGAGACACAAATAACTGATAGAGTGTGTAGGAACTGTGAAATCAAGGTGGGATACAGGGCAATGAATGCATATCTAATCTTACTAAATATGTTTGGTTTTGATGTAATATTAGAAATGGACTGGTTAGCCGTTAATAGAGTAAGTTTAGACTGCTATACTAAGGCTGTAACCTTCTCCCTACTTGATAAATTTGAAGTATGTTTTGCAGTTAAGAAATGAAACATATGATGCTTTTAAATATGAAATTCCATGAACTTTTTTTATGTTTTATTGTTGATGAAGGTTATATAGCCTCTGTTTCGGATACGAGTCGGGAACATCCAAGTATACAGGATATACCAGTTGTTTGTAAGTTTCTAGATGTATTTCTTGATAAGCTATCGGGGTTACCACCGGAGAGAAAGTTTGAGTTTTCTATTGACTTAGTACCTGATACCTAGCCAATTTCTAAGACTCCCTATAGAATGGCACCGGTCGAATTAGAGGAGCTGAAGAAGTAGTTGTAGGAATTGCTGGACAAGGGTTTTATTAGACCCAGTGTGTCACATTGGGAAGCTCCAATTTTGTTTGTGCGAAAGAAGGATGGTAGCCTCGTGTTAAGCATAGATTACCGATTACTGAATAAAGCTACGGTAAAGAACAAGTACCCTTTGCCTAGAATCGATGATTTATTTGATCAGTTGAGAGGGGCTTTAGTATTCTCGAAGATTGATCTGAGGTTCGACTATCACTAGTTGAGAATCAGAAAAGAAGATGTGTACAAAATAGCATTCAGAACTAGATATGGTCACTATAAGTTTTTGGTGATGCCCTTTGGCCTGACCAATGCCCCTGCTGCTTTCATGAGTCTGATAAATGAAGTATTTTGAGATTATCTAGACCGATTTATGATTGTCTTTATTGATGACATATTGGTTTACTCTAAGTCCCAAGAGGAACATGAGTAGCATTTGAGGACAGTGCTCTAGACTCTTCGAGAGAAACAGTTGTATGGAAAACTGAGTAAATGTGAATTTTGGCTAGAGTAGATAGCTTTCCTCGGTCACATTGTATCCAAGGACGGGGTGTCAGTTGATCCATCTAAGGTTGAGGCAGTACTCAAATGGGAACAATCGAGGACTATAACAGAGATTCAGAGTTTTCTGGGGCTAGTGAGGTACTACTGGAGATTTGTAGAGGGATTCTCCAAAATAGCAGCTCCACTAACTAAGCTCACGCACAAAGGAGTTCCTTTTGTTTGGTCAGAAGCATGTGAGCAGAGTTTTCAGGAGCTCAAACGGAGATTAACTACTGCACCCGTCCTGATTATTCAAAGTGGTTTGGGAGGATTTGCAGTATACTGTGATGCATCTCACTAGGGTTTGGGATGTGTACTGATGCAGAATGGTCGAGTTATAGCTTATGGTTCTATATAATTAAAGGACCATTAGCAAAACTATCCCACCCATGATCTGGAGTTAGCCGCTGTGGTATTTGCTTTGAAGATTTGGTGGTACTACCTGTATGGTGAGAAATTTCAGATCTTCACTGGCCATAAGTGCTTGAAGTATATGTTTGATCAGAAGGAGCTTAACATGAGACAGAGACGGTGGTTAGAGCTCCTTAAAGATCATGACTGTGAGATTGTGTATCATCCAGGTAAGGCGAATGTGGTGGCAGATGCTCTTAGTAGGAAGGGTATAGTGTCACATATGATGGTCAGAGAATGGGAGCTATTGAAATAGTTCACCAGACTCTAAATTAATGTTGAAGAAGCGGAGGTTGGATTTATGGCTAGCCTGCGGATTGAGCCCAACATCTTAGATCAAATCAGAATGAGGCAAAGAAATGATCAGAGGTTACATGATATGGTTAGCCAAATAGAGCAAGCTTCGCAGTCAAATTTTATGGTCAGTGATGATGGGCTGTTAAGGTTCAAGGGCCGAATCTATGTTCCGAGCGATGATGCCGTGAGACAGTAGATTTTGAGAGACTCTTACTGCTCCCACTACACCATGCACCCAGGCAGTACCAAGATGTATCATGATCTGCGGAAGGTGTATTGGTGGATTGGTATGAAGTAGGATGTAGCAGAATTTGTGGCCAGATGCTTGGTATGTCAGCAGGTTAAGATTGAACATCAGATGCCCGTAAGATTTCTTAAGCCCTTACCAGTGCCTACGTGGATATGGGAGCACATTACGATGGATTTTATTATAGGGTTCCCCGGACCTAAAGAGGTCATGACGCAATCTGGGTAATAGTTGACAGATTGACTAAGAGTGCCCTCTTCCTCGCCATTAAGAGTATAGATTCTTTAAGTGCCTTGGCAGAACTGTATGTCAGAGAGGTAACTCGTTTACATGGGGCTCCCATGAGCATTACATCTGATAGAGATTCCAGGTTTACCTCCAGATTTTGGACACATTTTCAGGAAGCTATGGGATCTCAGTTGAATCTTAGCACCGCCTATCATCCTCAGACTGACGGTCAGTCCGAGCGGACTATTCAGACCATGGAGGATATGTTGAGGGCGTGTGTAATGGATTTTAAGGGTTCATGGGTCGACCATTTGCCCCTCGCAGAGTTCGCATATAATAACAGCTACCATACTAGTATAGGGATGGCACCTTATGAAGCTCTTTATGGTAGGAGATGTAGGTCCCCAGTTGCTTAGGAAGAAGTGGGTGATCGAAAGATTATGGCTCTCGATTTAGTGGAATAGGCAGTGAAGGGTGTTCAGATTATTTGTGACAGACTTCGGGCAGCTCAATGTCGGTAGAAGAGTTATGTAGATTTGCGTAGACGGCCACTAGAGTTTAAGGTTGGGGACTCTGTGTTTTTGAAGGTCTCTCCGAGCAAGGGCATCATGCGTTTTGGAAAGAAATGGAAGTTGAGTCCTTGCTTCATCAGTCCATTTGAGATACTTGAGAGAGTGGGAGATGTTCCTTACCGGTTAGCTTTACCTCCACAGCTTTCTAGGATACATAACGTCTTTTACATCTCAATATTGAGGAGATACAATCCAAATCCCTCCGATGTCATTAAATATGAAGCTTTGGACATCCAGAGAGATATGAGTTATGTAGCAAAACCTATCCGGATACTCGACAGGAAGGAAAGGATACTTCGGACGAAGAAGATCCCATTGGAAAAGATTCTGTCTCAGCACCACTCCATGGAAGAAGCAACGTGGGAATTAGAGAGTCTTATGAGGGAGAAGTACCCTCAGTTGTTTAACGGACCGAGCTGAATTTGGAGGACCAAATTCTTAAAACGGTAGGGAGGAATGTGAGACCCGAATTTTCATGCTATTGTTCATTTTAAGATAAATTGAGAAGTTTAAGACTTGTGTAAATGTTTATACATGGCCTAGAAAGATTAAGATGCCCGGGATAGTGGCACGAAGCCCGAGGCACGTGTTTCGAAGTAAGATCTCGAATTTAAGTATTTTTCAATAAAGTATGATTTTAAGTATGTTATGATGATTAGAAAGTGAAACTAATACATTACAAGTTGAAAAATTAGTAAAACTCGGGTTTACACTAAACCGAGCAAATGAGCCTAGAAATAGAAATAAATTCGAAATACAGTCTAAAAATTCACGAAAATTATTTTAAGGCTATAGGAAATTATTATAAGGCATAATTTACATGAGGAATGAAAATTGAGTGGAGATATGGAGGTTTCGGTGATCAAATGAATTTTTAAAGTAAACCGAAAACCTTAAGTTACATTGTTCGGTAATGACCAAGTTGTGTAAAACGGGCCCAATCGGGAAAATTTTCTTAAACAAGTGGCCCCCAAATTTTTATGAGAGATACAAGAGACATAGTAGCACACTTTAGAAGTGTAAATTTGGAATAAAATGGGCCAGAACTATTTTTCATGGATTTTCTAAAACTGACCAGTGGGTTACCCCAACCTAGTGAACTAGATACCTATTAGGAAAAGGCCAATTTTGACCCATGTAAAACTTTTATTGAAACCCAACCTTTTAGGAAATAAAACTAGCCTCAATTATCTTTTAGACGGCTTTGAAAACACTCAGAAATAAGCCTCCACACGCTCTCACCTCCCTCCCAAAAGTTCCACAAGTGTTACTGTACCTCTCCCTTTCTTGAATTTTTTCGACCCCTTTCCAAGCCAAATTGGACTCCAGTCAAGAAGGATGAAATTGTCCCCTTTTAATCCTCTATAACATATAAAAACTCCATCAATAAAGGAGTTCATATACTAGTTGAAAACTTGGAGAGAAGAATAGCGTCAGAATCTGTCCTGTTTCAAGGTGAGAGAAAGTTTAATTTTTGAAAGTTTTTAGTTGGGTTTTCTTATGGTTTTTGATGATTCTAAGCTATATACATGTTTAATTCCAGCTGAGGATTTGTTTGGAAGATCAAAAACTTGGTCAACTTTGGTCAAAGGTGAGAGAAACTTGATGGATGATGAAGATGATGAGATATGTTTATGTTTGATGATTTTTAAGGATTTTTAGTTAGGTACAATTTAAAGAAATAATTTATATGGAAGTGTGTAGTTCTGATAATGATGAATTTTGGAAGAATTCAAGGTTGTTAACAGTTAAATTTATGCCAAAAAAGTCCGGTTTCTAGCTTAGTTTAGTCAAAAATCGAAAGGTGTGAGAATTGGTAAGAATTTGATTGATAAAGTGTGGACTGTGGATGTGAATGGATATGTAGGTTATTAAGATAGTGAATGCGAAGTTAGAATGATTAAATTGGATAAAATAGCTTAAATCGGCACTTAAATCGGTAAAACCGAGGAAATAGGAAAAGTTGACAAAAAGGTCAAAATTGGTCAACTCTTAAGGAGACAAATACATATTTGGATATGTTGAGATGAAATCAAACAATATTTGATAATTTGGTATCATTTTGGGCAGCTCAGGAATTTGGCACGTAAAATGAGGTAAACTTGAACCTCGACAAAGTAATGCTATTTTAGCTCCATTGAGGTAAGGGATGCAATTTAAAATAGTACTAACCTCCTATATCTATTTTTGTTCATAAATGACTTGAAAATCATAGAAAGAAATCTGTTTGAAAATCATACTTTCTCGGTCTAAGTCCGAAAGGAATAATAAACTGTTTCTAGATACTAAAATCAAGGTTTTCACTTATTTTGTATAAATAAAATAGACATACATATTTTGTATGAATTATGACATGATTTGATGATTAAAGTTTCCATATGAAAGTAAGTAAGTAAGTAAGTATGAAAGTAAGGATTTCGAGACGAAGCTACTATTAGTATATGCTGAGTGCATAATCATGCCTGCTACTTGTGGTGTCCTGGCTCCGCCACACATAGTATTAGTTTAGATTCACCAGTGTAGTGCTATTTCGCCTTAGTGGTGTTGTTTTCCACAACACATGGTGTCTATTTCTGAAGTATCTTATGACTGCACGGTGTGTGCCACTGGTGCTCGTGCCCTAGCTGTGTGCTAGTGTGATTGAGATACTATATTAGAACCGATGTACGACCCTGATCCAGTCTACAGCCCTTACCATGGCCATAGGTATTATTACCTCTACGGAGGATATGATATGTTGTATTATAACTATATTAAAATAGCCTAGTCTCCATGTTTTGATGTATAATGTTTTAACGAAGAAAGTATGTATGATGTTTTAGTATATGAAAGTACGTACAACATTTTGATGAAGTATGATGTATTTTAAAGTAAGCATGTAAAAATGGTTTCCTAGGTAGGTATGCACGTAAGTATGTTTATTATGATTTTCTAATTGTTTTTAAATGGTTAGAATTGTTTTAAATGCATACCTTACTGAGCTTTTCCCCAAAAGCTCACCCCTTCTCTTCTCCAATTTCAGAGTACTTGCAGTGAGATAATTCAGCCATTTACAAGTACTTGCGTAGCCAGTGGATTCAGTTCCTCCCAGACTACTTTCAGTACTCCCTCAGGTATATCATCGGATATTTATTCCCAAACATGTATATTGTAAAGTTACTAGATTGTATATAAATATTTTTAGGATATAATAAGTTGTTTTATGGATTATTATGTAAACGTTTTGGGAAGTGAATGAAATGTCGTTGATACTGAGTATGGATATGGAAGTGGTAGTAGTAAAAATGTAGAGTTCAAAGTAATAAGTTTAAGAAATAAAATCAACTGCCTTGCGAATATAAATTGCGTTTACCTGTCGGGGGATAGGATATATTATAAAAGGTTATGCTACCGAAATTTTCGGTAAAATTAAATGGTTAAAAGAATAAGTAAAGAAAGAAAAGAAGTAACCTACACTGTATAGGAATGCCACCTAAGTAGAAAAATAATATTTAAAGGAAAAAATTAGCCCCTATTTCCGCGCTTCTAGGGCGTTACAGTTAATGTGTTATTAGAGTAAGGGTTGTCTAGTACTATCAGTGTCGGTATTTAATGTGTGATTACATCCCAAGTATCTGCACTTATCTAGTTATAAATTGTATATACCTGTTATAGCTATAGCTAAAAAAAATATTGGTATCGGTGTAGGTAATACGTAATCAGTTACCATGAGCAGTAGATGAGGTCGCCCACGGAGGCAAGACCGACCCCCTTCACCTCCTCCCCCTTAACCAGAGAGTCCCAATTCCCTGATGAGGTGAATGGAGCAGATTATTTAGAGCATGAGAGAGGGGCTTAATGCCCTCACAGCTATGCTTGCCCAGCAGTTTGGGGCACATGCTTCAGATACCGGTGCTACTAAGCCCGTGCCTCTTCCTTCGCCTCCTCCTCCTCTTCCTCCTCCACAGGCCCCTCAGGCACCTCCGATGGTTCAGCCTCAGGTACAGATTGGGGTAAATGACAAAGATAAGGTTGAAATGAAAGATTTTCTGAAGATGCACCCTCCAAAGTTTAAGGGTGTGAAGGAACCAGTACGGGTTGAGGAATGGCTGGCAGACTTGGAAAGGATATTTGAGTGTTTAGAGTGTACAGATGCAGATAGAGTTAGAATGGCGACCTATATGTTGACTGGCCAAGCTGTTATTTGGTGGAGAACCACCAGAACATATTTGAGGTCCCGACACCCAGAGATTACATGGGAGACTTTCCTAGCTGCTTTCAGGGGTTAGTATGTACCGCTTGCTACCCAGCAGAGAATGCAGGAAGAGTTTTTGGAGTTATCATAGGGCAACATGACTGTGGATGAATATGAGAACAGATTTACTACTCTTATGCATTA
Source organism: Firmiana major (assembly GCA_033439115.1). Taxonomy (NCBI): domain Eukaryota; kingdom Viridiplantae; phylum Streptophyta; class Magnoliopsida; order Malvales; family Malvaceae; genus Firmiana; species Firmiana major. The sequence goes on from CM065905.1 coordinate 20,864,880, forward strand.
TGACCCTAGGACAGTAAGAGATGAGAAACGTCGCATGCGGAGGTTTCTGTCTAGGTTGCGACCAGCCATTCGGGACAGACTCCTTGGTTTGCATATTATAGAATTCAGTGATGCACTAGAGTGTGCTAAGGATATTGAGAGAGGCCTCGATGTTACTCAGGCTCAGTACGGATTCTGGGGGAAGTTAAGGGGTAAAGTTAAAAGAGTAGAGATCTCTAGATCAGAATTGATGAGGGGTTAGCCAGAGAGACTAAAGCTTGGTGAGGCCCTTGCAAGGGCTGATAGGCCTAGTACTACTACTGTTACCCCTGTAACCACTCGGAGTCATCTGTTACCTATGAGAAGTTTTAAAGACTGTGGTAAGAAGCACAGTGGGCTATGTTACTGGCGAGCGGGTGCCTATTTTGGTTGCGGACAGAGGGGACATCTAATTAAGGATTGTCCATCATTATCGACCCCACAGCCCAGAGATTAGCTAACCCCACCTCTTGAGAGACAGGTACAAGCTGCGCAGAGGCAAGCACCCCAAAGACAAGCTACAACGAAAGAGAATGGTAAGAAGCCTGTCACTCGAGGGTGAGTCTTCACACTTGATTAGGAGACAGTGGATACCTCATCCGATGTTATCAAAGGTAATCTTCTTGTCTGTAATCATCGAGCTAATGTTTTGTTTGATCCGGATCCACACACTCGTTCATTACACCTCAGTTTATAAAATGTCTGCATGTAAAATCTAAACCCCTAGATTTTGTATGTTATATTTGTACTCCCATGCATGAGACACAAATAACTAATAGAGTGTGTAGGAACTGTGAAATCAATGGGGGAGACAGGGCAATGAATGCAGATCTAATCTTACTAAATATGTTTGGTTTTAATGTACTATTAGGAATGGACTGGTTAGCCGCTAATAGAGTAAGTTTAGACTGCTATACTAAGACGGTAACCTTCTCCCTACCTGATAAATTTGAAGTATGTTTTGCAGTTAAGAAATGAAACATATGATGCTTTTAAATATGAAATTCCATGAACTTTTTTGATGTTTTATTATTGATGAAGGTTATATAGCCTCTGTTTCGGATACAAGCAGGGAACATCCAAGTATACAGGATATACCAGTTGTTTATGAGTTTCTGGATGTATTTTCTAATGAGCTACCGGGATTACCACTGAAGAGAGAGCCGGAGTTTTCTATTGACTTAGTACCAGATACCCAGCCAATCTCTAAGACTCCTTATAGAATGGCACCAGTCGAATTAGAGGAGCTGAAGAAGCAGTTGCAGGAATTGCTGGACAAAGGTTTTATTAGACCCAGTGTGTCACCTTGGGGAGCTTCGATTTTGTTGGTACGAAAGAAGGATGGTAGCCTCCGATTATGCATAGATTACCGATTGCTGAATAAAGCTACGGTAAAGAACAAGTACCCCTTGCCCAGAATCGATGATTTATTTGATCAATTGAGAGGGGCTTCAGTATTCTCGAAGATTGATCTGAGGTCCTACTATCACCAGTTGAGAATCAGAAAAGAAGATGTGGCCAAAACAGCATTCAGAACAAGATATGGTCACTATGAGTTTTTGGTGATGCCCTTTGGCTTGACCAATGCCCCTACTGCTTTCATGAGTCTGATGAATGAAGTATTTCAGGATTATCTAGATCGATTTGTGTTTGTCTTTATTGATGACATATTGGTTTACTCTAAGTCCCTAGAGGAACATGAGCAGGATTTGAGGACAGTACTCCAAACTCTTCGACAGAAACAATTGTATAGGAAACTGAGTAAATGTGAATTTTGGCTAGAGTAGATAGCTTTCCTCGGTCACACTGTATCCAAGGACGGGGTGTCAGTTAATCCGTCTAAGGTTAAAGCAGTACTCAAATGGGAACAGCCTAGGACTATAATAGAGACTCAAAGTTTTCTTGGGCTAGCAGGGTACTACCAGAGATTTGTAGAGGGATTCTCCAGAATACCAGCTCCACTGACTAAGCTCACGCGTAAAGGAGTTCCTTTTGTCTAGTCCGAAGCATGTGAGCAGAGTTTTCAGGAGCTCAAACGGAGATTAAGTACCGCACCCGTCTTGACTATTCCGAGTGATTTGGGAGGATTCACGGTATACTGTGATGCATCTCACCAGGGTTTGAGATGTGTACTGATGCAAAATGGTCGAGTTATAGCTTATGGCTCTAGATAATTAAAGGACCATGAGCGAAACTATCCCACCCATGATCTGGAGTTAGTCGCTATGGTATTTACTTTGAAGATTTGGCGGCACTACCTGTATGGTGAGAAATTTCAGATCTTCACTGACCACAAGAGCTTGAAGTATATATTTGATCAGAAGGAGCTTAACATGAGACAGAGACGGTGGTTAGAGCTCCTTAAGGATTATGACTACGAGATTGTGTATCATCTGGGTAAGGCGAACGTGGCTGCAGATGCTCTCAGTAGGAAGAGTATAGTGTCGCATATGATGGTCAGAGAATGGGAACTATTGGAACAGTTCTCCAGACTTCAAATCAATGTTGAAGAAGCGGAGGTTAGATTTATGGCTAGCCTGTGGAGTGAGCCCAGCATCTTAGATCAAATCAGAATGGGGCAAAGAAATTATCAGAGGTTACTTGATATGGTTAGCCAAGCAAAGCAAGCTTCGCAGTCAGATTTTATGGTCAGTGATGATGGGTTGTTGAGGTTCAAGGGTCGAATCTGTGTTCTGAGCGATGATGCCCTGAGACAGCAGATTTTGAGAGTCTCACTACTCCCGCTACTCCAAGCACCCGGCAGTACCAAGATGTATCATGTTTGCGGAAGGTGTATTGGTGGGTTGGTATGAAGCGGGATGTACCAGAATTTGTGGCCAGATGCTTGGTATGTCAGCAGGATAAGATTGAACATCAGAAGCCCGCATGATTTTTTAAGCCCTTGCCAGTGCCTACGTGGAAATGGGAGCACATTACGATGGATTTTATTATGGGGTTACCCTGGACCCAAAGAGGTTTATGATGCAATCTGGGTAATAGTTGACAAATTGACTAAGAGTGCCCACTACCTCGCCATTAAGAGTACAGATTCTTTGAGTCCCTTGGCAGAACTGTATGTCAAAGAGGTAGCTCGTTTACATGGGGCTCCCGTGAGCATTACATCTGATAGAGATTCCAGGTTTACCTCCAGATTTTAGACATATTTTCAAGAAGCTATTGGATCTCAGTTGAATCTTAGCACCTCCTATCATCCTCAGACTGACGGTCAGTCCTAGTAGACTATTCAGACCTTGGAGGCTATGTTGAGGGTGTGTGTAATGGATTTTAAGGGTTCATGGGATGACCATTTGCCCCTCGCAGAGTTCGCATATAATAATAGCTACCATACTAGTATCGGGATGGCACCTTATGAAGCTCTTTGTGGCAGGAGATGTAGGTCCCCAGTTGCTTGGGAAGAAGTGGGTGGTCGAAAGATTATGGCTCCCGATTTAGTGGAACAAGCAATTAAGGGTGTTTAGATTATTTGTGACAGACTTCGGGCAGCTCAGAGTCGTCAGTAGAGTTACACCGATGTGCGAAGACGGCCACTAGAGTTTCAGGTTAGGGACTCTGTGTTTCTGAAAGTCTCTCCGAGCAAGGGCATCATGCGTTTTGGAAAGAAAGGGAAGTTGAGTCCTCACTTCATCGGTCCGTTTGAGATACTTGAGAGAGTGGGAGATGTTGCATACTAGTTAGCTTTACCTCCACAGCTTTCTAGGATACATAACGTCTTACATGTCTCAATATTGAGGAGATACAATCCAGATCCCTCCCATGTCATTGACTATGAAGCTTTTGACATCCAGGGAGATATGAGTTATGTAGAAAAACCTATCCGGATACTCGACAGGAAGGAAAGGGTACTTCGGATGAAGAAGATCCCATTGGTAAAGATTCTCTAGTAGCACCACTCCATGGAAGAAGCAACATGGGAACTAGAGAGTCTTATGAGGGAGATGTACCCTCAGTTGTTTGACGGATTAAGCTGAATTTGGAGGACCAAATTCTTAAAAAGGTGGGGAGGAATGTGAGATCCGAATTTTCATGCTATTGTTCATTTTAAGATAAATCGAGAAGTTTAAGACTTGTGTAAATGTTTATACACGGCCTAGAAAGATCGAGATGCCCGGGATAGTAGCACGAAGCCCGAGGCATGTGTTTTGAGGTAAGATCTCAAATTTAAGTATTTTTTAATAAAGTATGATTTTAAGTATGTTATGATGATTAGAAAGTGAAACTAATACATTAGAAGTTGAAAAATTAGTAAAACTCGGGTTTACACTAAACCGAGCAAATGAGCCTAGAAATAGAAATAAATTCAAAATAAATTCTAAAAATTCATGAAAACTATTTTGATGCTATAGGAAATTTTTATAAGGCATAATTTACATGAGGAATGAAAATTGAGTGGAGATATGGAGGTTTTGGTGATCAAATGATTTTTTAAAGTAAACTGAAAACCTTAAGTTACATTGTTCGGTAATGACCAAGTTTTGTAAAATGGGCCCAATCGGGAAAATTTTCTTAAAAAAGTGGGCCCTAAATTTTTATAAGAGATACTGGAGACATAGTAGCACACTTGAGAGTGGAAATTTTGAATAAAATGGGCCAGAACTATTTTTCATGGATTTTCTAAAACTAACCAATGGGCTACCCCAACCCAGTGATTTGGATACCCATAAGGAAAAGCCCAATTTTTACCATCTACAAATTTGATTTAAACCCAGCCCTTTTGGACATAAAACTAGACTTAATTATCTTTCAGACAGCTCTAAAAACACCCAGAAATAAGCTTCCACGGGCTCTCACCTCGCTCCCAAAAGTTTCGCAGGTGTTACTATACCTCTCCCCCTCTTGAATTTGTTCAACCCCTTTTCAAGCCGAATTGGACTCCGGCCAAGAGGGATGAAATCTTCCCCTTTAAATTCTCTATAACATATAAAGAATCCAGCCATAAAGGAGTTCATATACTAGATGAAAACTTAGAAGGAAGAACAGGGTCAGAATCTGCCCTGTTTTGAGGTGAGAGAAAGTTTGATTTTTGAAAGTTTTTAGTTGGTTTTTCTTGTAGTTTTGATGATTCTAAGCTATATACATGTTTAATTACAGCTGAAGATTTGTTTGGAAGATCAAAAACTTGGTCAACTTTGGTCAAAGGTGAGAGAAACTTGATGGATGATGAAGATGATGAGATATGTTTATGTTTGATGATTTTTATGGATTTTTAGTTAAGTAGAATTTAAAGAAATAATTTATATGCAAGTGTGTAGTTTTGATCAGCATGCTTAAGTGGTGGAAATGATGAATTTTGGATGAATTCAAGGTTGTTAATAGTTAAATTTATACAAAAAAAGTTCGGTTTATAGCTTAGTTTAGTGAAAAACTGAAAGGTGTGAGAATTGGTAAGAATTGGATTGATAAAGTGTGGATTATGGATGTGAATGGGTATGCAGATTTTTAAGACAGTGAATGTGAAGTTAGAATGATTAAATAGGGTAAAATAGCTTAAACCGGCACTTAAATCGATAAAATCGAGGAAATAGGAAAAGTTGACAAAAATGTCAAAATTGTCAACTCTTAAGGAGATAAATACATATTTAGATATGTTTAGATGAAATCAAACAATATTTGATAATTTGGTATCATTTTGGGCAACTCGAGAATTCAGTACGCAAAACGAGGTAAACTCAAACCCCGACAGAGTAATGTTGTTTTAGCTCTGTTGAGGTAAGGGATGCAATTTAAAATAGTATTAACCTCATATATCTATTTATTGTTCATAAATGACTTGAAAATCATAGAAAGAAATCTGTTTGAAAACCATACTTTCTCGGTTTAAGTCCAAAAGGAATAATAAACTGTTTTTAGATACTGAAATCATGGTTTTCACTTATTTTGTATAAATAAAATAGACATACATATTTTGTATGAATTATGACATGATTTGATGATTAAAGTTTCCATATGAAAGTAAGTAAGTATGAAAGTAAGGATTTTGAGACGACATGCTACTATTAGTATATGCTGAGTGCATAATCATGCCTGCTACTTGTGGTGTCCTGGCTCCGCCACACGTAGTATTAGTTTAGATTCACCAGTGTAATGTCTATTTCGCCTTAGTGGTGTTGTTTTCCACTACACATGGTGTCTATTTTCGAAGTATCTTGTGACTGCACGGTATGTGCCACTAGTGCCCATGCCCTAGTTGTGTGCTATTGTGATTGAGATACTATATTAGAACCGATGTACGACCCTGATCCAGTCTACAGCCCTTACCATGGCCATAGGTATTATTACCTCTACAGAGGATATGATATGTTGCATGATAACTATATTGAAATAGCCTAGTCTCCATGTTTTGATGTATAATGTTTTAACGAAGAAAGTATGTATGATGTTTTAGTATATGAAAGTACGTACAACGTTTTGATGAAGTATGATGTATTTTAAAGTAAACATGTAAAAATGGTTTCCTAAGTATATATGTACGTAAGTAGGTTTATTCTGATTTTCTAATTGTTTTTAAATGGTTAGAATTGTTTTATATGCATACCTTCCTGGGTTTTTCCCCAGAAGCTCACCCCTTCTCTTCTCCCATTTCAGAGTACTTACAGTGAGATTATTCAGCCATTTACAAGTATGTGAGTAGCTGGTGGATTCAGTGCCTCCCAGACTACTTTTAGTACTCGCTCAGGTATATCATCGGATATTTATTCCCAAACATGTATATTGTAAAGATGCTGGATTGTATATAAATACTTTTGGGGTGTAATTAGTTGTTTTATGGATTATTATGTAAACGTTTTGGGAAGTGAATGAAATATCGTTAATACTGAGTATGGATATGGAAGTGGTAGTAGTAAAAATGTAGAGTTGAAAGTAATAAGTTTAAGAAATAAAATCAACTGCCTTGCGAATATAAACTACGTTTACCTGCAGGGGGATAGGATATTTTATAAAAGGTTATGCTGCTGAAATTTTTGGTAAAATTAAATGGTTAAAAGAATAAGTAAAGAAAGAAAAAAAAAAGTAACCTACACTGTACAGGAATGCAACCTAAGTAGAAAAATAATATTTAAAGGAAAATTTAGCCCCTATTTCCACGCTTCCGGGGCGTTACAAATTTATACAAGATTTCAGGTCTTTTGACCTTTTTACCCTTGCACGAATTCGAGACCAAATCAAACCGACTTCCCTTCTTAGATCCACTATCTTTGCTCATTTTAAACTCGTATCTTCCGTCAAAATGATTTAAATCTCTTTAATTTAAATTATGGTCCCCTATTTACCATTTTTCAAATTTTACGTACATTTATCTACTTCATTCACATTTATATGATCTAAATCATCCGTCTTATCATTCCAAATGATGAACATAGTGGGAAAAATTTGGGCTTCACATAAGTGTAGATTGATGAATCGTAAATTAAAAACAAAGTGAAGCGGAGGAATTAAAAGAGGGAAAACTAAGTTTCATTAAATCTAAAAGGAAAGAAACTTGAGTTTAATTGCAAAGTTGAATATACTACTTTAAAAATAAACTGAAAACCTGAGGTAATCTATGAAAAAAATAAAGTAAACTACAATGAAGGAAAACACAACAAAGGATTGGTACAATGTAGCTGTTGTCACCAGCTGTTAGACCCTAACTACTTGACCAGACGCCCAGCTTGCAAGGGTTCGACTGGGGGCGCTGTGACCAGTGCGGAGCACGAGAAAGCTTTGCATGGGGCGCAACGGGACGCGCACCGAAACAGGCAAGACAGGCACTTGGCTTGGGTGGATTGCCAAGCATGAAACAGAGACGCTAACGGACGATGATCGTAGTTTGCGGGTGGCAAGCTAAGGGGAATCCTTAAAAATCGGGATAAGGATAAGGATAAATGCGGGTCATAAGCCAGGATAAGCGGAGAAGTTTTGGCAGACCGAATCACTAGAGATTATCACAGATATAAACTCTGAAGAGCATTGAGGTGGCGATCATCCGGAGAGTCCTTAGTTTAGTAGGAATTAATCCTATAGAATTTCTGTTGTAATCAAACTCAGTTGCCTACGTGAGGGGGATGTCCTCACTTGCCTATATAAACCCTAGGGGAGGGGGTAGAATATTGAATCATCATTCAGTGAGAGAATCATTCAGGGAGAAAGAGAGTGATAGCTAAGAGCGGTCTTCTTGGCTAAATATTGTATTCCTTTTTATTGCGGATTAATAGAAAGGCTCTTTTCTCTAAAGCTTGAGTGTTCTTTGCTTTATAGGTATACTTTGTCGAGTCGTTTTCTTGCTCAAGTGCTATATCGCTGCGTATTGACCAGGATTTGGGTTAGTGTGAAAATAGGCTGTACTAAGTTGCGGGAAACTTAGGCCATCACTGGGAAAAGTTCTATAGGAGAGAACGACCCCGTGACAATTTGGTATCAGAGCTGAGTTTTGGATCATGGCACACGAGTTGGCTGGCAGAGTTGCTGTACTTGAAGCAATGGTGGGCGTACCGCAAGAAGAGGCGGGTACAATGGCTGAGCAAATTCAGGCCATGGCAGGTAGTGTCCAGGAGTTGACACAGCTGGCATTTGACATGCAGAAGGAGCATGCTAATCGCTAGACCAACATCATGCAGCATGTTCGCGATCTATCGGATAAATTTGAGGTGCAGTTAAATTCCCTGAAGGCTGACGTTTTACTAATAAAATGCGCAATGACTACTACAGACCATGGGGAGGCGTCTAGTAGTAGTAGGGGAGGTGATAGTAGCGATCTTCAGAAGAAGATCAAGGTGCCTGAACCTAAGGAGTTCGCAATGCGAAGGAGCTTGAGAATTTTCTTTGGGTTATGGAGCAGTACTTCAAAGCTGCCCGAATACCGGAGCAGGACCAAGTTACAATCACTAGCATGTACCTCTCATGTGATGCTAAGCTATGGTGGCGAAGCAGACTGGCAGATGATGATAGTGCTGGTCGTCCGAGGATTGAAACATGGGACGCACTGAAGAAGGAGTTACGGGATCAATTCATTCCCTTGAAGCGGCATGGGTCGCGAGAGAGGCACTCAAGAAATTGAAGCACACGGGTTCTGTGTGAGATTATGTCAAGGAGTTTAGCTCTTTGATGTTGGACGTCAAGAATATGTCAGAGGAGGACAAGTTATTCAACTTTTTCTCAGGACTTCAGCCATGGGCTCAGGCTGAGTTACGTAGGCAGAACGTGAAGGATCTGCCACAGGCAATTGCGACTGCAGACAATTTGGCGGATTACAAACTGGGTTCTTCTTTGAACATTGGGGAAAGGAAGAAGAACCATCTTGATGGAAATAGGGGGAAAGGCAAGAAGGACTGGAAGAAGCACCAGAGAAACAAGGAGAAGGCTGAGTCTTCTAAGCCGAGGGGACCGGATCCACCCCAAAGCAAAGGAGATTGGAGTTATTTCTTGTGTAATGGGAATCACAAGGCCCGAGATTGCCCTAGACGGACCAAGTTGGCCGCCCTCATGAGTAAGGAGGATCCGAATGACGAATGTCCAAGAGTTGCCCCGATGCAGTTGCTCAACGCTATTCGGACCGAGCAATAAGCTCCTCATAAGGGACTAATGTATGTTAAAGCTGAGGTGAATGGGAGACTGATTCAAGCGATGCTTGATACGGGAGCGACCAACAACTTCGTTTCATTGAACGCAGTTGAGCATCTTAGCCTGAAAGTCACGAGGAGTAACAATCAGGTGAAAGCAGTAAATTCTAAAGCCCAAGGTATCCAAGGAACACCTACCGCATCGGTGAAGATAGGGACTTGGCAACAGGATTATAAGTTCTTGGCTTTACCTATAGATAATTTTGATGTGATCATGGGCATTGAATTCTTTGTGCAAGCAAAGGCATTTGCTATTCCATATTTGGGTGGATTGATGATATCTGACGAGACGTGTCCAAACTTTATCCCTGCGGAGAGAGGACAAGGTGCTGGGAAGCCGTTGTTGCAGTCGGCTTCACAAGTAAACACCGAGTTGAAGAAGGGGGAGACAACCATAATTGCTGCCCTAGTTGAGGTGAAACCAGAAACGGTTGTTAAGGTACTAGATGAAGTAGCGACGGTGCTGAACGATTACAAGGATGTAATGCCTCCAGAATTACCCAAGGCGCTACCACCTAAGCCCACCATTGATCATAAGATCGAGTTGGAACCTGAAACTAGACCACCTGCACGAGCACCTTACAGGATGAGTCCTTTGGAGCTAACCGAGTTAAGGAAACAACTTGGTGAGTTGTTGGATGCGGGATATATCCAACCATCAAAGGCACCATATGGAGCCCCAGTTTTATTCCAAAAGAAGCAGGATGGCACACTGAGGATGTGTGTTGATTACCGAGCCCTGAACAAGGTAACGGTCAAGAATAAATATCCAGTTCCCAATGTCGCTGATCTGTTCGACCGGTTGTCGAAGGCGGCATATTTTACCAAGTTAGACTTGAGATCAGGATATTGGCAAGTAAGGATTGCCGAAGGAGATGAAGCTAAGACAACTTGTGTGACGAGGTATGGCTCTTTTGAATTTTTAGTTATGCCCTTTGGTTTAACTAATGCACCTGCGACATTTTGCAAGTTGATAAATGATGTGCTTTATGAGTACCTGGATCACTTTGTGGTGGTATACCTAGACGATATTGTGGTGTATAGCCAGACGCTTGCAGAACATGTGGAGCACCTCAGGGTGGTGTTTGAGACCTTGAGAAAACACTCTCTCTATGTGAAGAAAGAGAAGTGTGAGTTTTGCCAGCGGGAGATTATGTTCCTAGGTCACAAAGTTAGCAGTAGGAGAATACGGATGGATGAGAGGAAGATCCAAGCCATTGTTAAATGGCAAGCCCCTGCAAAGGTCCCGGAGTTGAGATCTTTCTTAGGACTGGCCAACTATTACAGACGGTTCATCAAAGGATATAGCAAGATGGTGAGTCCTTTAACTGATCTTTTGAAAAAGGACAAGAAGTGGGTGTGGTCTGATGAATGTGAGCGGGCTTTTCGAGAAATCAAGGAGGCAGTGACATCCGAGCCAGTGTTGAGACTGCCAGATTTCAAGTTACCGTTTGAAGTTCACACGGATGCCTCAGACCGAGCCATTGGAGGGGTGTTGGTCCAAGAAGGACACCCCATTGCTTATGAAAGTCACAAGCTGAAGGAGATGCTGAAATGCGATATTCAGCTCATGAGAAGGAGATGACGGCGATTGTGCATTGTTTGGAGGTGTGGAAGCATTATCTGTTGGGAACAAAATTTGTGGTGGTGACAGACAATGTGGCTAACACTTATTTCAAGACACAGAAGAAGCTGAGCCCAAAGCAGGCACGGTGGCAAGAATTCCTTGCAGAGTTCGATTTCACCTGGGTACATAGACCAGGAAGGGAGAACCAGGTGGCGGACGCACTGAGTCGTAAGATAGTCCAATCTTATGTTGCTTCATTATCCGCTATTGAGACTAACCTGATTTACAGGATACGGCAGCAGGCATCAGCAGATAAGACTTATGAATAGCTCAGGGAGAACGTTAAATTGGGTAAAGTTCGTAGGTATTGGCTCGAGGGGGATTTGCTGTATGCCAAAGGCAATCGACTCTATGTTCCATCTAGCGGGGGACTAAGGAAAGAGTTGCTGAAAGAAACCCACGACCCTCAGTGGGCAGGACATCCTGGAGTGGAGAGGATATTGGCATTATTGTCAAGGACATATTACTGGCCGAAGATGGAGGAAGACATCGAATTATATGTCCGCACATGCCACATATGCCAGATTGATAAAATCGAGAGGAAGAAGCAAGCAGATTTGCTTCAACCACTGCCTATCCCTGAGAGGATATGGGAATCAGTTTCTATGGATTTCATTACGGGATTTTCGGAGATAAACAAGATGAAATCTATAATGGTGGTGGTAGATCGTTTTTCTAAGTATACTGTATTCATAGCAGCCCCACATGCATGTACCGCACATGAAGCTGCAGAGTTGTTTTTGAATCATGTGGTGAAGATCTTTGGATTGCCTAAGGATATAGTGAGCGATCGGGATACTCGGTTTACTGGGAGATTCTGGACTTACTTGTTCAAGTTGATAGGTTCAGAATTAAAGTTTTCAACGGCTAATCATCCGCAGACAGATAGCCAGACGGAGCGAATTAATGCATTGTTGGAAGAGTATCTGAGGCACTATGTGACCGCAAGCCAAAAGAATTGGGTGAGCCTGCTCGATTCTGCACAGTTTTGCTATAATATGCATAGATCATCTTCCACGGGTATGAGTCCAGCGGAGTTAGTATTTGGACATCAACCTACTACACCTTTGGAAATAGCAAAGACTAAGTCCCAAGGGGAATGCCCAGCGGCATACAGATTTGTGCGAGACCGTCAGGAGTTGATGGAACAGGCTAGGGAGAGCTTGGAGAAGGCACAAAGGAGGATGGTGAAATATGCGGATCAGCATAGGCGGGCACTAGAATTTGAGGTGGGTGACAAGGTGTTACTCAAACTGACGCCTCAGATATGGAGACAAGTCACAGACAAGCGCTATCACAAAGGTCTAGTGCAAAAATACGATGGCCCTTTTGAAGTTATAAAGCGGGTAGGCGCAGTGGCTTATCAGCTGAAACTGCCAGAAAGGATGAAGTTGCATCCTACTTTTCACGTGAGCTTTTTGAAGCCTTACCACGAAGATGTTGATCCGGGGAGACAACAGGTAAGGAAAGCTCCACCTACTGTGAGAAGCCATTTCGAGAAGAAGGTGGTAAAGATACTTACTACAAGGTTGAGGGAACTAGTAGGAAGAATCGAAGAACCTACTACTTGGTGCAGTGGGAAGGTGGAGATGAGGCAGACGCTACTTGGGAGAAAGACACTTCTTTGTGGCAATTCGAGGATGAGATCAAGGCGTATTTGGAGCTCATTCCGATGAGGGCATCGGTTTCCTCCGATCGGGGGAGGGTTTGTTAGACCCTAACTACTTGACCAGGCGCCCAGCTCGCAAGGGTTCGACTGGGGGCGCTGTGACGAGTGCGGAACACGGGAAAGCTTTGCACGGGGCGCAACGGGACGCGCACCGAAACAGGCAAGACAGGCACTTGGCTTGGGCAGATTGCCAAGCATGAAACAGAGACGCTAACGGACGATGATCGTAGTTTGCGGGTGGCAAGCTAAGGCGAATCCTTAAAAATCGGGATAAGGATAAGGATAAATGCGGGTCATAAGACAGGATAAGCGGAGAAGTCTTGGCAGACCGAATCACTAGAGATTATCACAGATATAAACTCTGAAGAGCATTGAGGTGGCGATCATCCGGAGAGTCCTTAGTTTAGTAGGAATTAATCCTATAGAGTTTCTGTTGTAATCAAACTCAGTTGCCTACGTGAGGGGGATGTCCTCACTTGCCTATATAAACCCCAGGGGAGGGGGTAGAATATTGAATCATCATTCAGTGAGAGAATCATTCAGGGAGAAAGAGAGTGATAGCTAAGAGCGGTCTTCTTGGCTAAATATTGTATTCCTTTTTATTGCGGATTAATAGAAAGGCTCTTTTCTCTAAAGCTTGAGTGTTCTTTGCTTTATTGGTATACTTTGTCGAGTCGTTTTCTTACTCAAGTGCTATATCGCTGCGTATTGACCAGGATTTGGGTTAGTGTGAAAATAGGCTGTACTAAGTTGCGGGAAACTTAGGCCATCACTGGGAAAAGTTCTATAGGAGAGAACGACCCCGTGACACCAGCCCTCAACACAACGTAAGAAAAATAAAGAAAAACATAAAAAAATATATATATAACTAACCTAAAAGAAACCTAGCAACCAACTAAAAAAAAAAAACTACTCTCTAAAATTGTCTCATCTTTTTCTTTTTATACACATCAAAATGGGGATACAAATGGAAATTTTAATCCTAGATGAGTTGGCATTGTTTGGCCACTTGTCTTAACACCATTAGCTTCTAGAGAATATATTTTCATGCCATTTGTCTTCTTGTCCACTTGGATGTGCAAGGTGGCATGGCTTGTGTCTTCCATGAGGTGAACAAGGTGTCCTTTGATCTTATCCTTCAAAGGAGAATAAAATATAGACACTTGGCTTCACATGTGTCAAGAAGAATGGTGACTCATGCTACAAGACGAAATGGTATTGGTCCAATCTCATTTTTAGCTCATTTTCAGTCCATTTTCTACTGAAATGACAGAAATTCATCTGGATTTAATTTATCTGCAAACATGAGAATTTTAATTAAAATGAAGGGATAATTAATAAAATAATATAGGGATTAAAATAGTTAATTAAGAAATTAAGTGTAAATAACTCTATTTTCATAGAATTATCAGTAGATATAAAATTTAGGTCGATTTATGGTTATCGAAAAACTATAATCGTAGTATCAAAATTTTAGAAAAAACTTTAGTCTCAATTAAATGTGTCTATCTTTACCGAGATTAAACATGCGAAATTTATTTAAGTAAATATAGTTTTAAATTACTAATTAAATCCAAAATCCCCTATTGTTTTATTTACCTTAATGAATTTAAAATTGTTTATTAGAAGTGAATTTTTATAGATTGATACTGGTAAAAAGTGCTTAAGCGCATGTTGAAAGTGTATCACATGGTCTGACTCGCACTGGTTTAGGGGCAAAGGCAACAGTTTATCATGCTACATTTTCATTGTTATTAAATTGAATTGCTATTGTTATTGTGGTCCATGGAGTATGATGTACCATGCAACATGCATTTGAGTATGTTGTACCATGCTATCAGTCTTTGGACATACTTTACTGTGAGCAGACTGGGTAGCTGACCACTCCCACAGCGATTGACATCCCGGTACACCTGATCAGTGATGTATGGAGTCACCGACATTGGTCAATTGTCATTTTGATTATCGTTACAGCATGTTTTGCCTTACCTCGTCTTTTGATTTTTTTGATTTGAACGTATGAACTGATTGACTGTATGAACTGTATTATCGTATGGAAACTGTGATATTCTATTGTATAAAGATATTGTGGGGGCCCCCTCTTGAATAATGCGGGAACAAAGTGCCACACAGTTGTCAAAATAAAACGCAGTAAATAGTTTTAGAAACCTGATTTTATTATAGTACAAGGTTTATACTATCTCATCTATTTTGATTTATGGAATTGACCGTGTGAACTGTATTTTTTAAATGGAAATCGTTTATTCTACTACTTAAAGTTTTGGAATTTTGTATTTATTATAGTAAACTGATTATATTATTGATATTGACACTGTCTTCGATTTCTGCCTCTGATTTTACTAATTTGCCAAAATATTTGTATATTTTCATGAAAACTCCTATTTTGGCATATATGTATATAGGTATTGTATTTATCTACCTGCCACATGTTTTTCTTACTGAGCACGTTAAGCTCACCCCTTAGTTTCCTCCACAGAGTCTCATCAGTAACAGAGACCGCTTCTGTAAGACAAATTAATTTGCAGAACCATACGTCAACAAAGTATGCTTGTGCGTTAAAGGTATACCCAATATGGACCCCTATTTTTGTATCTAATTTTTATAAGTACAGTGATGTATAGAGAATTGTGTATGAGGAATGTGAACATGAATATTTATGAAAGATCAATTATGATAATTAATCGAAAGGTACCTCTATGGGATTTTAGTTAAAATTTGTTACCAAGAAATTGATTTACTAGTCAGATTTGTTGTTTGATCTGTTATCAACTCGTAGCCCAACCAAAATGTATGAAATTTGGGTCGTTACAATATTATCGAGTGGTTTCAATGGAATCATAAAAATTACCAAATTAGAGATAAAATTGAATAATTTTAAAACCTAATTGCACAAATTCTTAGAATATTATAGTTAATCCATAAGCCCTGGGTGTTAGTAATTAACTTATAGAATAGATTTAAAATTATAAAAACTTAAATTGTGAGGGAATATTCCAAACTCATTCTCCATCACCAACCTTAATCAAGCTATTCATCAACCCGCGAAGTCAATTTTTAACGTTTTGCATCTTTTTCGGGTTCTTCAAAGTTCTCTAAATGTTGTTAGCTTTTCTTTCAATTAAAAATCGAAAATCACACGTTTAAACGTTAATCTACAAAATCAACTATTATTTTGAAAGTGAAAACGATGTGCAAAGAGAAATCTAAGAAACAAAATTTCATTTGCAAATCAGAAAAAAATTTCATATTTTTCTTTCTTTTAACTTTCAATCATTCTTTTGTTCAAAATTTTAAAAAAAAATCTTAAAGGATTGATTTCGTAAATCTTTTTAAAACAGAATTCAAAATTCAAATCATAAAAATATATGTTGATTGAAATTTTAAGTCAAAGTCCTAATATCACATTTTCAAATATGTTTTTGTAAAAAATCATGATAATATTTGGTAAAGATTTGCTTATTATGAATATCATAAATTCAAAATATGATCAATATTGTTTAAAAGTTCAACATGTCATCAGCATGAGAGAGACTGTAATAAATCGTAATCATATAAAACAAATGTGTTCAAACATGTCAAGTTAAATGATATATATATTTGAAATGAAGACTTACATTTTATTTATAATGAAAGATGATTACAATCTGAGATTACAAAATGCATTACATTAGCTGAACTACTTTCAACCCACTACATCATCATAACCATCAGAGCCTTTATCCCAATATTGGGGTAGGCTATGTGAACCAATATACAAATTCACATTAAGTCGTCAGCATGAATTCTCCTCCTTCACTCATTCCTATCTAATACAATATGTTCTTTCAACTCTCACTTCGCCATATCTTTTTGGATTACTTCCTTCTAAGTTTTTTTTTTCAGTCTTCCCCTAATTTTAACCCTTTTTTACATCATTCATAACCTTCATTCTTCTAACTGGAGTGTCCACAGGTCTACGTCGTATGTGTTTAAACCAACATAAATGACTTTCACTCATCTTCGCTTCAATAGGTGTCACTCTAACCTTTTTGCGAATGTCTTCATTTCTCATTCTATCTTTTCTTGTATATGCATACATCCATCACAACATTCACATTTTTACTACACTCATCTTCTATGTATGCATTCTTCTAGTTGCCTAACATTCACTGCTATAGAGTAATGTATGTCTAATAATTGTCTTGTAAAACTTGTCTTTCAACCCTATAGGAATTCTTTTGTCACGCAACACACCTATTGTGCTTCTCCAATTGCTCCAACCAAATTGTATGATCAAGGGTCACATCACTATCAATCTCTCCATCCATCTAAATGATCGACCCCAAATATCTAAAATGATTCTGCTTAGAGATTGCCACCTCATCTAGCATTACTATTTTTCTGTCTTCCTCTCTATTTAGACTGAATTTACACTCCATGTATTCAGTCTTTGCTTTGCTTAATTTGAATCTTCATGACTCTAACGTCTTTCTCCACAGTTCTAACTTAGTATTAACTTCCATTCTAGTCTCAACACACAAGACTATATCATATGCAAACATCATACACCAAGGTAAATTGTCTTGGATAGATTTTGTTCGCTCGTCTAGACTGTAACGAATAAAAACTGACTTAATGTCGACCCTTGATATAGCCCTACTGTGATAAGAAATTCACTTGTTTGCCCTCCACACATCCTTACATATGTTCTTCCATCTCCATATATGTTTTTAATTATTTCAATATATTTCACGGGTACTCTTTTCTTTATTAAAGACCACATAACACCTTTCTAGGTACTTTATCATATGTTTTTTTTTTAAGTCTATAAAGACCATACGAACATCCTTCCTTTGTACTTGAGAATACTCCACAAGTTGTCTACACAAGTGTATCGCTTCATAGTTGACCGACTAGGCATAAAACCAAGCTGGCTCTCTGATATCTCTACAACCTTTCTTAATCTTCATTCTATCACTCTTTCTCATGATTTCATCATGTGACTCATTAGTTTTATGGCTCGATAATTGGAACAACTTTGAATATCACACTTATTCTTATAGAGAGGTACCAACATACTCTTTCTCCATTCTTTAGGCATCTTGTTAATGAGCTAAATCTTATTAAAAAAATTTGTCAACCACTTAACTCTGACCTCTCTAAGACATTTCCAAACTTCAATAAGAATGTTATTAGGCCCAATAGTTTTCCCTATCTTCATCCTCTTTGATTTTACGCATAATGAATCGATTTAAATCCTCAAGAGGTGCCGAGATATTGTCTACAATTTGACTTTATCCATCGTTGAATAGATTGTTAAAATAATCATGCCACCTTTATTTAATATCATTGTCCTTAACTAGAGTTCTTTGGTGCTTATCTTTTATACATTTCACTACTCTCAAGTCTCGACTCCTCCTCTCCCTTGCTCACGGCAATCTATATATATTTTTCTCTCCCTCATTTTTATGTTCAACTTGTTATAAATCTCTTTCACAACCATTGCCTTAGCTTCTACCACCATCTTCTTTGCCTCTTTCTTGGCTAACTTGTATAAAACCCAATGTATCAACTCTCTGTATTTTTGCTAGCAGCACTCCCATTACTGCACCATGGACATCCTTGGTAATCACTCTTAGTCCATTTTTTTTTCATTTCCTTTAAAGCTTTCATCAAAGTTTATATTGATGAAACCTTTAGGGGTTGTTTCCACTTTCTTCCAATTGGTTTCCTCTTATCTTCATTTTCATCTATGCTTGCTAGAACTCTTTAATGTAATCTACTACAATAGGTTGTTTGTTGTGGTGACCTTTTTTTCCTTCTTTAACTTTCAAGTTCCTGTCGCCCCATATTGCCCACATCAAAACTATTCCATTCTCAAACATCTTATCCATTTTCATGACTACTCTCTGCATCCATCCTATAACCTCCAGCTCACCATCCAATTTCCAACTATCCTCTAATGCATTGTCTTCCAACTTTCCTTTACACTTTTACATTCTCTCATTGTATGAATGATTGTCTCATTTTCTTTTTTGCACCTCAAGCGTAGGCCTTGTGGGATTACCTTTGTTTTCACTAGATTGTCATTACATGGATGAATACCATGATAAAGCCTCCATGAGAAAGTTTTAACTTTATTTGGTACCTCTACCCTCAAATATGCTTCCCCAATTTCCTATTTTCCTTTTTATCACCTGCTATCATCATCTCCAGAAGGCACGGACCGACGAGAGGAGCCCAGCACCGTGGGAGCCACCGGCAGACCCCATACGCATCAGTGGCGCTTGATGAAGGAGATCAGAAGAGGAGAGTGTTGCGGGAGAGAAGGGGAGATTCATCGGTGATGGCGTCGATTCGACCCACCCCGAGGCCAATCGAAGGTCCCCCTCACGATGGAGCGTCGATTTGGTGTCGAAAACTACCAGAGAACCGATCGGACGACGTCGGAATGGCGAAGATGAGCCTAGACTGATTCGGTATAGTAAGGGTATGCTAAACGGGACCGGATCGGTTCAGCCAAAAAAGAAAAGAAAGAAAAGAAAAGAAAAAGAAAAAGGGAAAAAGAAAAAGATGAAAAATTGGAGAAAAATTTTAGAGATGCAATCGAGCTACGAGTAAGCCGATAAGCGGTGGAAATTGACCGATTTAAATTTCAGAATATTTAATTTGATTAATATTCGACTTAAAATTTACCCTAAAAAAATATGTAATTGTGTATGTCGACAATTAGCGTCAAACAAGAGATCAAGTCAGCCTCAATTTACGTACCATTATGAAATCTCGAGTAAGTAACCCTTATTTACGACAATTTGTATAGTTATGCGTAGAAGAAATTTACCGCATAAATTACGGATTAATTCCGTATAAAATGAATTAAATTATGGAATTTAAGATAAATTGTCATAAATAATTAATTGAGTTATCCGAGAGTTTAGAACGAGGTCCAATAAATACTGATGGGCTCAGTGAGCCCAATAGGGCTCGATGATGTGAATAGTAAGTGGAAAATGGGCTTGAGGCCGGTTAAGGCCCATTATGGTACAATCTGGCCATATATAGGTAAACGAGCTCAATGATTTAAATTAAGCTTAGAAAATACGAAATACAATTAATTATATTGTATTTGACCTGATGAATATTTATACGCAGTTCCAGAGATTGGATTGAGAGCAAATCGAATTGCGTGACGAGACATCAGTGGAAAGATCAGATTGTACAGAAAAATGAGGTAAGGGAATTTTGTGAGTAGCTAGAGGTAGCTACGCGTATTTTTAACAACTTTTACATACACTGAAAATGTATAAAGGTCCTAAAAATGGATTAAAAATTGTAAGGACTCGAGATGGGTAAAAGACTATTTTACCCCTACTGAGGGAAAATTCACCTAAGGATGGTGAAAGCATGAGATGCATGAAATACATGATTTGGGAAATTTTCGTGGTTTTTAAGCAAAGCAAATTGTTAGATTGGCCAGTGTTTGTATAAATTTCATAAGATAACACTACGTAAGTGTTATTTTGATTTAAAAGATTTTTTTTTTTGAAAAATGGGCCAACAATCAAGTTTATAAGGAAACAGATGGTGTTGGAGCCTTGCTCGCACTATATTTGAGTTTGTGAGTGTCCATAATGGTGCTAGAGCAGTTGCTCGCACCGATTTTTGTGACATGATATGCATAAAAAGGTGCTGAAGCGATTGCTCGCACTAGTTTTAATGATTTGACATGCATGAGAGGTGTTGGAGCCTAGCTCGCATCCTGTTTTGACTTGATAAGCATAAAAAGGTGCGGGAGCGATTGCTCATAATAGTTTTAATGATTTGACATGCATGAGAGGTGCTAGATCTTAGCTCGCACGAGTTTTGAACTGTGTGACACATGCATTAGTGCTGGAGCAGGGGCTCGCACTAGAGTTTTACATGCATGGGTGCGGGAGCCTAGCTCACACCAGATTTTCACATGATTTTTGTGACAGGGTGCTGGACCCTAGGTCGCACCATATTTTCACATGTTTTTTGTGGCAAACTGTTGGAGCTTAGCTCGTACTAGTTTTACTTGATTTTATAAAAGAGTGCTGGAGCATAGCTCACACTGGTTTAATGAGGAAATTACAGTCATTCTTGAAGCTTAGGGTATATTATCTGTTACACCGATTAAATTGGCTCGCACGTGCATTTTGATTTGAGACATGCTATGAGCCGTGCTTGGAGCTTTGGGTAGACTGTGTGTCATGTCGATTAAACATGCTCACACATGCGTTTTGAAACATTGCATGGGTATTGATATGAGATATGAGTCTACAGAGTACGTTGTACCGTGTTATGATATATTATATTTATGTGGTGTCTTTGGATGCGAGTGATCGGGTTGGACCAACGGGTTGGATTTGACCAACCTCCTATGGCGGTTCCTGATAAGGGTTATACCCCGCACACCTGATCCATGTAGCCTGGGATCACGAGGATATGACCATAGTCCTAGTTATTTCCATTATACATTGCCTAGTCTAGCGTGTTACTATCTGATGCTTTGAAAGCTTGACAATGTGTGGATTTTGTGTGAGTCTGGACGACTCGAGGGAGGGGTTGGATCCTGACTGATGATATTAGTTTTGTTGTGAATGAATGAAATTTTCAATGTTTTCAGAAATGCTTGGAAATAGATAATTTTATGTGGATCAGGATCACCCGAGGGAGGGGTTGAGTCCTGATGAGTATGATGGATGTGGATTTTTGAAATGAATTGTTTTCTAAGGTTTTGTGGAAACTTAGCATGATGTATTTTTCATAATTGTTTATAATTCATGCAATGAAATATTTTAGCATGAGGAGGTTATCCATGATTTAATTGCAAATGCATGATTTTGATTTAATTCATGCGTTTTATGATTTTACATGAGATGCCATTGAGGCATGAGTTGCATGATTTCCATAAGCACGAACAACTTTTATAAACTATGGCATTGATGTGTGCATCATTTCGTGCATGAGCTTTAAACGAAAAGAAATGGATTTAAGGGCATGGCATTATGAGCATGTAGATAGTGGAGCTATCTACTTACTTGCATAATTGCCTTACTGAGCGTGTGGTTGCTCACCCCCTTATTTTTCCCCTCTACAGAGTACTTTATGTGGATAGAAAGTTGCAGTGATCGTGCATTCCTATTATCTGCTGTTTCCTATCGAGAAAAGGTATACACACTTGTATGATTTTGTATTTAAATATGTAAATACACAGTACTGTAAACGTATATGACTTTGGGGATGTAAGGTTATGTAAAGGCAATTGTGAACGTATTAGTTAAAGTCAAAGGATAGAAAAATCCTAATGTGTAAATGTAACATGGAAATGGAATGGTAAGTAGTGTGAGGGGACTAACACCGAATCATAGTCCAACTGTTGGTAGGATTGTCCCGATGAGAGGAAGGTAAGAATTAAATAACAAACGAAAAATGAAAAAAAAAATTATAGTGGTTTATTTTTTTAGGTAATTTGGGTCGTGACAAAAAATGTGGTATCAGAGCTGAGTTGGTTTGATATGATTCAGTGTTTACATCCCCATGTACTGTGTTTTGCTTAGATAATATTGAGTATATCGAGATGGAATTGCAGCTAAGAATTTGGTTTTGAATGCAAGAATCTAATTATTATAACTGGTAGCCGCTATGGTAGAGGGGCGAGAGTACACGTGCTCGAGACTTAGGATGAGATTAAAGTGGAGGCTGGTATTGAGGATGCCCCACAGAGTCTGACAGAGAGACCAGACAGTATTGAGACACGTTTCGTGAGGTTGGAGCAGAGTGTGGAGAATATTTTGGGACCTATTTGCTCAGAGTATGCATGGGATTTGAGGGCGAGTCGGAGCATTAGTGGAAGTCTGATCGACCCATCTTAAGAGTTAGACATCTAGAGCTGACATGAGAGATAATTCTGGATGTATTCCAGTGACAACATATCCCGAACACTGCTTAAAGGAAATTACAGATAAAATTCTTTACTCTGACCAAAAAGAAACTGGTTGATTAACAAGTATGAATCTCAGTTTATATCCCTGGGCAGGTATGATCTCGTCACTATGAACAATGAGAGTCAAAATGTCTGAAAGTTCATGGAAGTGCTCAGACCGTTAATTAGAGTCCGATTGGCCCCGTTAGATATCACTACCTAGGCCGAGGCAGTGCATAGACTACAGTTGTGTGAATAAGATTATGAGTTGCACGCCTCTAAGATTAGGAAAGGTAGTAAGGGTCGAAAGAGAGATAGAAAGAGAATAGTTGATGATAGAGATGTCAGAGCAGGAAAGAGACCATTTGGTAAGAGATTTAGAGCTGTCGAGTCATAGGGTAAGATGATTGGTAACCCCTAGTGTTTCAGTTTCAACACTTACGAGGGGTATTATGATTGGAGGAGCCCGACCTGCTACTGAGCAGGGTTGGATATGTGGTAGTTACTGCGAAAATAAGATGTTGGACAAGGGCGAGTGTAAGCCTTAGACCAGGACACTACTGATGTTTCATCTGATGTGGTGGAGGGTACCACATTGATTGTGAATAATGAAGCAACTATCTTAATTGATCCTGGTACCATGCATTTATTCATACCGCCCTCATTTGCATATAAGTTAGTGAAAGACGTGAATGCCTACACCCTTGGACACAATGCTGATAGTTAGCACCCCAATGAAGGAGGGCTAACTAACGAAATAATTATGAAGAGATTATAAGTCGAAAACAGGGGAAGAAGTATAAGTCAGCCGCTTTTATTCAATGGAATATGAATAATTTTGAAGTAATATTTGAGAATAAATTGGTCGGCTGCAAACTATGCTGTTCAGATTTCTATCCTAAGATAGTGATATGGTTACCCCTGAAAAGTATACTGTAAGTTTCGACAAGTAATGAAAGGGGTATACGATTGAATTAAAGGAGTAAATGATTGTACTTACGGAATGAGTAATGATGGGAATGTTTTCTCTCTTGTGTGGTTGGTATGGATAAGACACATCCGGAGTTAATAGATATCCTTATGGTCAGGAAGTTTCTTGATATCTTCCCGGATAATCTACCAGGGTTGCCACCCGTTAAAGGAATGGAGTTTTGAATTGATTTGGTACATGGTACAGAGCCGATATCCTAACCATGGTATAAAATGGTATTAGTGGAACTGGAAGGACTAAAGAAGCAATTATAGGAGTGATTGGATAAAAGTTCATCAGATCGAATGTTTCACCTTGAGGAACACCGATTCTGTTTGTGAAAAGAAAGATGAAAGCCTCCGACTAAGCATTGATTTTTTTTTTTGTCGAATGAGGCTACCCTCAAGAATAAGTGTTTTCTTCCACTGTTGATGATTTTTTGGATCAACTATGAAAAGCGCAGATCTTTTTAGAGATTAATTTGAAGTCTGGGTAACATCCGTTAAGAATTCGGAATGTGAATGTGCCCAAAATGATTTTCGTAACCGTTAGGGCATTGATGAACAAGGTATTTAAACTTTACCTGGACTAATTTGTGGTCATCCTTAGCGATGATATTTTGATGTATTCGAAGTCCAGGGAAGAGCATGAGCAGCAATTGAAAACTATTTTACAAATGAATTGTTGAGAGTTTCTTGAAATGGGCTGCTCAGTTAACACATCTTTTTCGAAAAAAGATTGCATACGAGTGGGATGATAAGTATGAAAGTAGCTTCGGTGAGTTTTGGTGTATTGAGGTATGAACTGACCACCGTAATTATTTTCACCATACCCAATAGCTCAAGAGATTTCTCAGTGTATATGGATACCTTAAAATAATGAGTGGGTTGTGTATTGATGCAAAATGGGAAGATAGTCGATTATGGATCCAGACAACTTAAGGATCATGAAAGAAACTATCCAACCCATGATTTAAAGTTGGCAGCGGTAGTGTTTGTACTGAGTATATGGCACTACTACACGGTGAGAAATTTTGGGTATGCGCTGATCATAAAAGCTCCGAGTATCTGTTTTCACAGAAAGAGTAGAATATGAGATAACATAGAGGGTTAGAGCTTCTGAAAGATTATGATTGTGGAAATTGTACCACCTAGGAAAGGCTAATGTAATGGCTGATGCCTTGAGCAGAAAGAGCCTCAAGATGGTATCACAGATGATGGTCAGGGAACGTGAGCTGCTAGAGCAATTGTGAGCCTCAGTAGTGATGTGATCCCTTCTGATGATGACAGTGATTGTGTAATAGCTAGCCTGAGATTAGAACCAGATTTGAGTGATCGGATTTGACAGGCTTAGCGTGATGGTCGATAGGGTATCGATAGTGTGGGTCAGATTTAGATGGGTACAGTGACAGAGTTCATAGTGAATAATGATGGCTTACTGAGGTTCAGAGACAGTATAAGTGCTCCCCAGGACCACAGTTGATGAGATAGTGTTATTGTCAGAAGCTCACTCTTCAGCATATACAATGCATCTGATCGAACCCTAGGGGTATCTATCCGCAAGTGCACGGGTCGTCCAAGTAATAATGGGATTTGAGTCCCGAGATATCGTCCCACAGAGAAGTTGTTAGCCTAATTAACTACCGGTTACTTTTACCCTAAGTATATCCTAGCAAATTATGAAGTATTAATGGGTGGTCTACAAGGCTAAAATTAAAAGCAATGAAATAATAACAAACGAAATTTACTTACATTACTCCGATCAAAAAACCAAATAACCTACAAAATAAAATTAAACAGTTAAAACGAATTAAAGCAATTAAAATTAAATGCAAATATGGAAATAACAAAACATGATTAAACTAAAATTAAACTAACCTAAAAATGTAATTAAACTACCTAATCAAATGCAATTTAAACTAACCTAAGACTTAATTAACTGAATTTACCCCTAATCTAATTCTAAATGAACATTTAACTAACTATCATCCTAATTAAAACTAAGCTTTAAACTATTAAACTAGAATACTAATCATGCAATTTAATTAACAAATCTAAACTAAGCTAACTAATTAAATTGGAAATAAACTAAACTAAAGTGCATAAAAATGAGTCAATCCTATAACATATCAACCAAACATGGCCTTCAATGTTTAAACAAACAGTAACTTTCCCACGGTTTACTGTTCACTCATCATTTTACTGGTTTTCATTCCAGGAAGGCTCGGTGTCCAGCTGGTTTGCTCGGCTTGTCGCCTTCTGCTCCAAGTACTGGCCTGGTGTCCAGCTGTGTCCTGGTGTGCTGCTGCTGATGTTGTCCTGCTTGGGTCTGTGCTTCTTGCAAGATTTCCAGTCCAGAGTTTACTGCTGTACCAGGAGCAATTTCCTGAACATTCTCAATCAC
This sequence comes from Firmiana major, assembly GCA_033439115.1. Taxonomy (NCBI): domain Eukaryota; kingdom Viridiplantae; phylum Streptophyta; class Magnoliopsida; order Malvales; family Malvaceae; genus Firmiana; species Firmiana major. The sequence continues at coordinate 20,891,130 of CM065905.1, forward strand.
CACGTCTGGTTTCTTTAGCAGCACATGACCAGTACTCTCGGCACTGGAGATGAACCAGGACACGATGGCAGAGGATGAATCCCTTCCTGGTAGCCTCTGCTCTGCACATTGGATTAAAACAGCAATACAAAATGTAACCAGCAATAAGAACTGAAAACAGAGATGAACAGAGAGACAAAAAGGAAGCTATTGGACAGCACACTGTGCTAAGCTAGGCACTCGGTAACTCTAAACACCATCTTCACCTTCTTCCAGTAATCAAATGAAATGACAAAATCACTTGCAATACCGATTAAGACTAACTTAAAAGCTGAAAACTAAAGTGCCTTGCAAAACAGAGAAGTAAACAATCTACTGGGGTCTCGGGTTGCCTTCATTTTCATCTGCCAAAATGGTTCCACCAAGCTCTAATGTAGACAAAATGCTAACATTCCATCCACATTAAAGCTTCAGAACATCTAAGGCTGTGAGATCTGAGAATTTTGGACATATTTTATTGATGTAATAATAATTTGAGTATAATTTATTGAGCTAAGTGAATTGTGGGAATTATAATTGGAGATTTATGTGTTAAGTGTGTAAAATAAGCATGATCCATGAGGACAGATCGATCTGGGAGAAGGAGAGATCGATCTGGTGAGTTAAAAATGACGAGGAAGGGGAAATTTGAGGAGCAGATCGATCTCTAATGGAAGAGATCGATCTCTTTATGAATCTGTTTGAGAAGGGATCGATCTCATGAGGAAGAGATCGATCTCCAAATGAATCTGTTTGAGAGAAGATCGATCTCATGAGGAGGAGATCGATCTCCAAATGCTTCTGTTTGGGGAGAAGATCGATCTCCTTAGGAGCAGATCGATCTCATAAAGCCATAAAGAGATCGATCTCACTCCTCGACAGATCGATCTCCTAGGCATAAAATTGCCCAGATCGTCCCCAAATTTCAAACACAGATCGATCTCATCAAGAGGCAGATCGATCTCCTACCTCCAGTCTATATAAGGAACCCGTGTTTTCTCTGCAATTTCACTTTCTCTCTCTTCCAAAACCTCCATTTTTTCGAAAACCTAGTTTCTCACCCCTCCAAATCCCCCATTTCCGGCCGAATCAGCTATTGTGGTAAGAAGGGAAGTTGTTCCTCGTCAAAGGGAGAACAACATACTTGGAAATCGAATGACGAATCGGATCGAGGTGTGAGTTGTGCGTCTCACAAGCTTTGGGTAATTTCTAAACCTCGATCTTGATATTTGAGCTGATTTTGATGTTATTGGTGGTTGTAATTGTGTTGAAATAGTTGTGAAATGATTAGGGATTGATGAATTTCAATGTGGATAGAGTGATAATGATATTTGGTGATTTTGGTGATTTTGAGAAATTGTGCTATAAATGGAAATATAGACAAAGTGGCGAATTAGCATAGATAATTGGTATTAGAGATGTAGAACTTCGAGATATTGGGAATGAGGTTGTAGTTTAGGGTTGAGTTACGAGAAAACAAGAGATTTGAGGTGTTATGAGCAATTATGCTCGATTTTTTGAGAATTGAGGGTTATGTGATATAGAGTATTGATGTTTTAACATCGTTTGGACAGCTCGGGAGTTCCAGAGTGGAATGCGAGACTAGTCCGTGATACGGGGGAAACGATTGCACTATACGAGGTGCAAAGAGGTAAGGGAAAACTAAACCATTTTGTGTATGTATTTTGATGAATTGTTAGCATGAACCATGATTTGAGAATACAAGCATGTTGGTGTTGTGTAGTGATATAATTGCACACGGTTTTTATAGCCGGTTGGAGCCCATTATTTTATGAGTTTATAAGCTAAGTGTGAAATTGCTTTATAAACCTTTGAGTTGCGTGAAAAGTAAATTGGGCTCCACATTAAGGCGATATTGAGATTTGAGAAAATGTGTACGTGTTTTGCCGGTTGGAACTCGATTTTAATATGTTTTGTGTTGAGTACACAAATGTTTTAAATGAGTTTTTAAGAGAAAACCATTATGAGTTCTACGTAAAGGCATAACGTTTTATAAGATAATGGCTAATGAGTGAGACTTAGGCGTGTCATGTTGAATACACATCGGGCCTTGCTCTGGTAGCATATAAGACCGATATAGTGGGACGCCTGGGAACCGACCCAGGGACCACGGGCCTTGCTCTGGTAGCATATAAGACCGATATAGTGGGACACCTGGGAACTGACCCAGGGACCACAGGCCTTGTTCTGGTAACATATAAGTCCGATTATTCCTCCGCTCTGGTAGCGTTGGGAGGCATTGCTCTGGTAGCATGTAAGACCGAGAGAGTGGGCCGCCTGGGAACCGACCCAGGGACCACGTGTCAGTGTGCATTAGGCGAGGCATTGCTCTGGTAGCAAGTAAGGCCGGGCCTTGTTCTGGTAACATATAAGTCCAATATACTTTGCATATGACCATATTGTCGACGTTCCCTCTATACGAGGATGCCTGGGATTCGCACCCAGAGGAGATACATATTTGATGTGCCATGACGAGTTTTAATCGAGTTTTATTGCCTAGTCTCATTTTACACATGAGTTGTGTTTTGTGACCTTGTCACGTGTGATTTACTGAGGTGATTTTTATCACGTAATTGAGAACAGCCATTATTGCATATCTTTACACATGCTTGCGAGTGCTCGATGTTGAGCCTTTTATCTTCATGTTTTCACATGATTTAACGAGTTATGAGATGATGCTTTGAGAACTTTCATGCTACGATTTCAAATGAGCTTTATAAACAAATACATATTTGTGATGTGTGAAATGGTTTATATAACTGAGTTCCTTTACCCCCCTTACTGAGCGATTTAGAAGTTCACCCTGTTTTCCTTTCCCCCCAGAGTCCTTCAAGTGAAAAAGGATCTCCCTGCGGCGTACGGAGTAGTGGCTAGTGGAGGACTTGAGCTCCAGGCCCTATATATTGTATTTGAGGTATCTTTTATCTTTTCATGTACCCAGACTATTAATGTGATTACAGACACTCGATGTATGTCATTGTATGGGATGTATTAGGATTAATTAACTTGGAATTGAGTAATTTATATGATTCAATATACACTAGGAATTGAGTAATTTATATGATTCAATATACACTATGTTGTGATGAGATCCTGAGGCATGATAATTATGATGATGTATGACACTGCACAGGAATGCACCTTTAATTGTGAATTTATGAGAAAAAGTTTTAAATTAGCCTATTTTCCGCATTTTCGGGGCGTGACAGAGTTTTCTTGGTATCAGAGCTTAGGGTGTCTAGTACTGTCAGTGTCGATTAAGTGAAATAGAATACATCCCAAGTGTCTGTAATAGTCTGGTCATGAAATGAAATTGAGGATTGAGATTTCAATCGATTGTGATATGTACGCGCAGGAGACGAGTTGAGATTGAGAATGAGTAAACGACGAGGTCGTTCGAGGAGGCAGGCAGAGTCCCCTCCACCACCTGTCCCACCACCAGAGAGTCCTAACTCTCGATTTAATCGGATTGAGACCGATGTGAGGCAAGGTTTTGAGCAGATGGCAACGCTATTCGCGCAACACTTTGGAGTTAATGCCTCGGATACTACCCCTACACCACCACCAGGACCTCCCATACCCCCAGTGCCTCCCGTCACTCAGCCTGAGGACAGAAGTAAGGTCCAATTAAAGGAATTTTTGAAGATGAATCCACCCGCATTTAGGGGAAAGAAGGATCCTACAGAGGCTGAGGAGTGGTTGACGGAGTTGAGAGTTATATTTGATTTACTGGGATGCACCGATGCTGAGAGAGTCAGTATGAGTGCCTATATGCTGAAAGGGAGAGCTCGAGATTGGTGGAGTACTACCCAGGGTATCTTGATGTCCCGCCAGGATGTGATTGGTTGGGAAGAGTTCCAGACAGCTTTTAGAACCCAATATGTACCACGAGCCGCCCAGAGAAGGAAACAGGCCGAGTTTTTGAGTTTGGTACAGGGTGACATGTCGGTGGATGACTATGAGAGCCAGTTCACCGCACTACTGAGATATGACCCAGAGACCGTCAAGAGTGAAGAGCTCCGCATAGAGAAGTTTGTGTATGGGTTGAAGCCCGTCATTAGAGATAGATTGATGGGGCTATGTATTACTGAGTTTGGAGATGCTCTGAGACGAGCGCAAGAGGTTGAAAGAGGAATCGAAATGGTACAATCCCAGCATGAGCTCAGAGCAGTGCATAAAGATAAGGGCAAGAGGCCAGCGATTTTCCAAACAGAGGCTCGGAGAGGTTCCTTCAGGAGAGGAAGGATTGAGGTACAGAAGGACAGATTGGAGAGACCTAGAGCCTATCCTATTATCAAGGAGACCCCTCGATATGTCAGGCCTGAGACAAGGTTTTGTAGAGACTATGGCCTATCGCATGAGGGAAGTTGTACTGGGTCGATCCGTGGGTGTTTTAGATGTGGTGACATGGGTCACAGAGTGAAAGACTGTCCCCAACCTCAGATACCACATGCTCCGGAGCCCGCTAGACAACAGCCTCAGAGAGTGGATCCCCGGAGACGGGCCACTGCGGCAGAGAAAGGGAAGAAACCTGTGGCACAGGGACGTGTGTTTGCGCTGGATAAGGAGACCGCAGACGCGTCAGCGGAAACTATAAGAGGTACACTCTCCGTCTGTAATTATGAGGCTCATGTGTTGATTGATTATGGATCCACGCATTCGTTTATTTCTGAGCATTTTGCATGTAGATTAAACTTGAAGTTTGAACCTCTAGATTATATACTACATGTAGATAACCCTATGCGTGAATCCCAGAGAACTGAGTTAATTGGTAGAGGGTGTGAGATAAAGGTGGGAGATAGAGTAATGTTAGCAGATCTAATCCTGTTGAATATACATGGATTTGATGTAATTCTGGGAATGGATTGGTTGGCAACCAATCGAGTGAGTTTAGACTGCTACACTAAGATTGTAACTTTCTCCCTACCTGAGCCTTACAGTGTACAATTGAGATATTGAGGAAATGATTATGTGGATTTCTAGTGAGTAATTTGAGAATCTTAACATTATTTTGGAGAATATTAAATGTGATTATTCATGTGAAGGTTATGAGACACTCATCTCAGATGATGAGCGGGAACACCCGAGGATTGAGGATATACCTGTGGTTTGTGAATTTCTGGATGTTTTCCCAGATGAATTGCCAGGTTTACCACCAGAGAGAGAGCTGGAGTTTACCATTGATTTGGTACCAGATACTCAGCCGATCTCTAAACCTCCCTACAGGATGGCATTAGTGGAACTTGAGGAATTGAAGAAACAACTACAGGAGTTATTGGATCAAGGGTTTATTAGACCCAGTGTTTCGCCGTGGGGAGCGCCAGTACTGTTTGTTAAGAAGAAGGATGGTAGTCTCAGATTATGTGTGGACTACCGGCTATTGAATAAAGCCACGGTGAAGAATAAATATCCGCTGCCCAGGATTGACGATCTACTTGATCAGCTAAGAGGGGCATCAGTCTTTTCTAAGATCGATTTGAGATCGGGCTATCACCAATTGAGGATCAAGGAAGAAGATATTCCAAAGACGGCCTTCAGGACAAGGTATGGCCATTACGAATTTCTGGTGATGTCCTTTGGATTGACGAACGTCCCTGCAGCATTTATGAGATTGATGAACGAGGTGTTCAGAGACTATCTGGATAAGTTTGTGATAGTCTTTATTGATGATATCCTGGTGTACTCTCGATCGTATGAGGAGCATGCACAGCATTTGTGGTTAGTACTTCAGATACTCCGAGATAAGCAATTGTACGGAAAGCTTAGTAAGTGTGAGTTTTGGCTGAACCGGATAGCTTTCCTTGGGCATGTAGTCTCAGAGGAAGGAGTATCAGTGGATCCGAGTAAAATAGCAGCTGTGCTTAATTGGGAGAGACCGAGGACAGTGACTGAGGTACGAAGCTTCCTTGGTTTGGCAGGGTATTACAGAAGATTTGTGGAAGGATTTTCAAGGATTGCCGCTCCCTTGACTAAGCTCACGCGTAAGGAGACTCCGTTCATATGGACTGATCAGTGTGAGCTCAATTTTCAAGAATTAAAGAGGAGATTAACAGCGGCACCTGTGTTAACTATCCCTGAGGGATCAGGAGGATTCTCGGTGTATAGTGATGCATCTCACCAAGGATTGGGGTGTGTGCTTATGCAGCACAGAAGAGTGGTCGCATATGGATCGCGACAACTGAAAGACCATGAGCGAAATTACCCCACGCATGATTTGGAGTTAGCCGCTGTGGTATTTGCTTTGAAGATCTGGCGACACTACTTATATAGGGAAAGATTCCAGATCTTCACTGATCACAAGAGTTTGAGATATCTCTTTGATCAGAAAGAGTTAAACATGAGACAAAGGAGATGGATGGAACTCCTTAAGGATTATGACTGCGAGATTCTTTATCATCCGGGTAAGGCGAATGTGGTTGCTGATGCCCTGAGCAGGAAGAGTATGATATCTGCTATGATGATCAGGGAATGGGATTTGTTAGAGCAGTTCGCCAAACTACGGATCAGAGTTAAAGAGATAGAGACTGGATTTTTGGCTAGCCTGCGGATAGAGCCCAGGATCATGGATCAGATTAAAACTGGGCAGCGCAGTGATCAGAGATTGATAGACATGGTTAGCCAAGCTGAGCAGAGTTCGCAGTCGGATCTCACCATCAGTGAGGATGGAATGTTGAGATTCAGAGGACGGATTTGTGTACCGGACGATGATACCCTGAAGAGACAGATATTGAGAGAATCCCACTGCTCGCGATGCACCATGCACCCAGGAAGTACTAAGATGTACCGAGACTTGAGAAAGGTGTATTGGTGGAGTGGTATGAAGCGAGACGTGGCAGAGTATGTGGCCAGGTGTTTAGTATGCCAGCAAGTGAAAGCTGAGCATCGGAAGCCCGGAGGACTACTACAGCCCTTACCTGTACCTACATGGAAATGGGAGCATGTCACTATGGACTTTATTATGGGTTTACCGAGGACCCGAAGAGGTCGTGACGCGATATGGATCATTGTGGATAGATTGACCAAGAGTGCCCACTTCCTTGCCATCAAGAGCACAGATACTGTGGATGCCTTAGCTGAGCTATATGTCAGCGAGATAGCTAGATTACATGGGGCTCCAGTGAGTATTACTTCTGATAGAGATTCCCGATTTACTTCCAGATTCTGGACCCAGTTTCAGAAGTCCATGGGATCTCGATTGAGTTTTAGTACCGCCTATCATCCTCAGACAGATGGTCAGTCAGAGAGGACTATTCAGACCCTGGAGGATATGTTGAGGGCGTGTACGATGGATTTTAAGGGATCATGGGATGATCACCTGCCCCTAGCAGAGTTTGCGTATAATAACAGCTATCATGCGAGTATTGGAATGGCACCTTTTGAGGCTCTATATGGTAGGAGGTGTAGATCCCCTGTAGCTTGGGAAGAAGTCGGTGACAGAAAGATAAATGCTCCCGAGCTTGTTGAGCAAGCCGTACAGAGTGTGAAACTCATATGTGAGAGGTTACGGGCTGCACAGAGTAGATAGAAAAGCTACGCGGATGTGCGTAGACGGCCACTCGAGTTTGATGTTGGTGATACAGTATTTCTGAGAGTATCACCGAGCAAGGGTATCATGCGATTTGGGAAGAAAGGGAAATTGAGTCCTCGATACATAGGACCATTCGATATTCTTGAGAGAGTGGGAGAGGTAGCTTACAGATTAGCATTACCCCCACAGATATCCGGAATACACAATGTTTTTCATGTATCTATGTTGAGGAAGTACCACCCGGACCCTTCTCATGTTATAGAGTATGATGAGATGGACATACAGGAGGACATGAGCTACACTGAGGAACCCGTCCGGATTCTCGATAGAAAGGAGAAGGTACTGAGAACCAAGAGCATCCCATTAGTGAAAGTTTTGTGGAAACATCACTCAATGGAAGAGGCAACGTGGGAACTAGAGAGTCTCATGAAGGAGAAATACCCCCATCTATTTTGACCAGGTGAGTTGAATTTGGAGGACCAAATTCTTTTAAGGTGGGGAGGATGTGAGATCTGAGAATTTCAGACATATTTTATTGATGTAATAATAATTTGAGTATAATTTATTGAGCTAAGTGAATTGTGGGAATTATAATTAGAGATTTATGTGTTAAGTGTGTAAAATAAGCATGATCCATGAGGACAGATCGATCTGGGAGAAGGAGAGATCGATCTGGTGAGTTAAAAATGACGAGGAAGGGGAAATTTGAGGAGCAGATCGATCTCCAATGGAAGAGATCGATCTCCTTATGAATCTGTTTGAGAAGGGATCGATCTCATGAGGAAGAGATCGATCTCCAAATGAATCTGTTTGAGAGAAGATCGATCTCATGAGGAGGAGATCGATCTCCAAATGCTTCTGTTTGGGGAGAAGATCGATCTCCTTAGGAGCAGATCGATCTCATAAAGCCATAAAGAGATCGATCTCACCCCTCGACAGATCGATCTCCTAGGCATAAAATTGCCCAGATCGTCCCCAAATTTCAAACACAGATCGATCTCATCAAGAGGCAGATCGATCTCCTACCTCCAGTCTATATAAGGAACCCGTGTTTTCTCTGAAATTTCACTTTCTCTCTCTTCCAAAACCTTCATTTTTTCGAAAACCTAGTTTCTCACCCCTCCAAATCCCCCATTTTTGGCCGAATCAGCTATTGTGGTAAGAAGGGAAGTTGTTCCTCGTCAAAGGGAGAACAACATACTTGGAAATCGAAGGACGAATCGGATCGAGGCGTGAGTTGTGCGTCTCACAAGCTTTGGGTAATTTCTAAACCTCGATCTTGATATTTGAGCTGATTTTGATGTAATTAGTGGTTGTAATTGTGTTGAAATAGTTGAGAAATGATTAGGGATTGATGAATTTCAATGTGGATAGAGTGATAATGATATTTGGTGATTTTGGTGATTTTGAGAAATTGTGCTATAAATGGAAATATAGACAAAGTGGCGAATTAGCATAGATAATTGGTATTAGAGATGTAGAACTTCGAGATATTGGGAATGAGGTTGTAGTTTAGGGTTGAGTTACGAGAAAACAAGAGATTTGAGGTGTTATGAGCAATTATGCTCGATTTTTTGAGAATTGAGGGTTATGTGATATAGAGTATTGATGTTTTAACATCGTTTGGACAGCTCGGGAGTTCCAGAGTGGAATGCGAGACTAGTCCGTGATACGGGGGAAACGATTGCACTATACGAGGTGCAAAGAGGTAAGGGAAAACTAAACCATTTTGTGTATGTATTTTGATGAATTGTTAGCATGAACCATGATTTGAGAATACAAGCATGTTGGTGTTGTGTAGTGATATAATTGCACACGGTTTTTATAGCCGGTTGGAGCCCATTATTTTATGAGTTTATAAGCTAAGTGTGAAATTGCTTTATAAACCTTTGAGTTGCGTGAAAAGTAAATTGGGCTCCACGTTAAGGCGATATTGAGATTTGAGAAAATGTGTACGTGTTTTGCCGGTTGGAACTCGATTTTAATATGTTTTGTGTTGAGTACACAAATGTTTTAAATGAGTTTTTAAGAGAAAACCATTATGAGTTCTACGTAAAGGCATAACGTTTTATAAGATAATGGCTAATGAGTGAGACTTAGGCGTGTCATGTTGAATACACATCGGGCCTTGCTCTGGTAGCATATAAGACCGATATAGTGGGACGCCTGGGAACCGACCCAGGGACCACGGGCCTTGCTCTGGTAGCATATAAGACCGATATAGTGGGACGCCTGGGAACCGACCCAGGGACCACGGGCCTTGCTCTGGTAGCATATAAGACCGATATAGTGGGACGCCTGGGAACCGACCCAGGGACCACAGGCCTTGTTCTGGTAACATATAAGTCCGATTATTCCTCCGCTCTGGTAGCGTTGGGAGGCATTGCTCTGGTAGCATGTAAGACCGAGAGAGTGGGCCGCCTGGGAATCGACCCAGGGACCACGTGTCAGTGTGCATTAGGCGAGGCATTGCTCTGGTAGCAAGTAAGGCCGGGCCTTGTTCTGGTAACATATAAGTCCAATATACTTTTCATACGACCATATTGTCGACGTTCCCTCTATACGAGGATGCCTGGGATGCGCACCCAGAGGAGATACATATTTGATGTGCCATGACGAGTTTTAATCGAGTTTTATTGCCTAGTCTCATTTTACACATGAGTTGTGTTTTGTGACCTTGTCACGTGTGATTTACTGAGGTGATTTTTATCACGTAATTGAGAACAGCCATTATTGCATATCTTTACACATGCTTGCGAGTGCTCGATGTTGAGCCTTTTATCTTCATGTTTTCACATGATTTAACGAGTTATGAGATGATGCTTTGAGAACTTTCATGCTACGATTTCAAATGAGCTTTATAAACAAATACATATTTGTGATGTGTGAAATGGTTTATATAACTGAGTTCCTTTACCCCCCTTACTGAGCGATTTAGAAGCTCACCCTGTTTTCCTTTCCCCCCAGAGTCCTTCAAGTGAAAAAGGATCTCCCTGCGGCGTACGGAGTAGTGGCTAGTGGAGGACTTGAGCTCCAGGCCCTATATATTGTATTTGAGGTATCTTTTATCTTTTCATGTACCCAGACTATTAATGTGATTACAGACACTCGATGTATGTCATTGTATGGGATGTATTAGGATTAATTAACTTGGAATTGAGTAATTTATATGATTCAATATACACTATGTTGTGATGAGATCCTGAGGCATGATAATTATGATGATGTATGACACTGCACAGGAATGCACCTTTAATTGTGAATTTATGAGAAAAAGTTTTAAATTAGCCCTATTTTCCGCATTTTCGGGGCGTGACAAAGGCAGTGATCAATAACCTTGTTACCCGAATGAACACTTGACAGTTAACCGAGAGTTACTGAAATGGTGAAAAGCATAAACGATGCATTTTTAAAGGAAACTGAGATTTGAAATGAAAAGAGAACTGACAGTATCTGCTGGAAAACAAATGAAAGCTTGTAAAATAACTGGATTAATGAACAAGGAAACGAATCAGAATAATGGAGGAAACCGAGAAGATAAAACAAGAGTATGGAAGTTAAAAGAAACCGAGAGTATAGAAAACCATGGTGAAACCGAGAGGAAGCAAACTAAAAAAAATAAAACTGATGAATAATAATAGTGAAAACCGAGAACTGGATTGAAAGGGATTGCATTAGAGTGAAACTTAACAGAAATAAAAGAAAACCATTGAATGAACGATAACAATATTCTTAAGGAAAATGCTAATCGGGGAAGAACGAAAATAAAGCTATTCTACCCCTAATCTCTACCTTACCCTAGGCTACCCTAATTTACCCTACCTACACTACTTCAATTTTCAATAGCCATCATGTTCTATTTATACACAAACATAGGGGTACAATGGTAAATTTTCATCCTAGATGAGTTGGCATTATTTGGCCACTTGTCTTCAATTGATTCGCTGCAGATAGATATTTCCACGTCACTTGTCGGTTTGTCCAGTTGGCTCTGCCCTGTGGCCCGGCATGTGCCTTCCAAAATATTCGCTCAGTGTCTGTCGATCTTATCGTTTTAGAGCAGATAAAATATCGACACCTGGCATCACGCTTGTCCAAATGACTGGTGACTCGGTCTGCAAAATTTGAAGTGGCTCAATCTCTTTTAGCCCGTTTTCAGCCCAATTTCATCTGAAACGACTGAGTTTCATCAGGATTTTAATTTATCTGCACAATAAGGAATTTTAATTAAATAAGGGGATTATTAATGAATTAATAAGGGGATTTAAGTAAATAATTAGGAATTTAAGCACAAATAATTCTATAAAAAATAGAATTATCACACGCCCAAACTTGAGTTTTTGCTTGTCCTTAAGCAAAACAAAATAATTGTAGGAATGATAAGTACAAAACATAATAATTTCCCCAACATTATCCTCAAAGATAAAGTACAGACTATGATCTAAAAGAATCACAGTTACAAGTCAAACACTTAGATTATTCAATCATAAGTCCCAACCCAAATTGGACTCCTCGTGTGTGTGTGAAAAATGTTAAAGCCACTTCAAAGTACATTATATGGATCAGATTATGCAAGCACAGTGAATGCAAAATCAATGACATGTGATCATTCCCATAAGTTTGCTTTTCACAAATCTCTCCGCTAATGTAGTCACACTCAATCAAAGATCAATAGGACTTCATTAAGCTTGTAATGTCAGGCTGGGGTTAAGGTATGATAAAGTCAATTTAGGATCAGTTACCCCTTAACATGCATTACCTTCTAGGATCTTTAATGTAAGAGCTCTAATTATTCCCCCAAACTTATTTCTTTTGCTAAACTTTTTTTTTTGTATTTTTCTATTTTCTTCTTTTCTTTTTCTTTTTCTTTCTTTTTCATCATTTTTCATTTTTTTTTTTTTTTTACATACTCTTTCACTATCACTTAATACCCATATGTACAAAGCTCAAAATATATCCAATGACTTTCCATGCTTTCGGGGTAAGGGATAGGAAAAGAGTGCTTTAGGCTAAGGAAAGTAACGAAGGTGTATTTACAGAGAAAAGCTTATTTGGCCCAGATGGGTGACTAGGGATAAAATATATACAAGGATAGCTATAAAGGCTCAAACGATCCAAAGATGGCCTAAATCATCTCCCTAATCAAGTGTGATATAATATTTCGCCTCGAGATCAGATCAAACAAATTCTAGAATATGATGCACAAAATCAACTGAACAAATGCAGTCCTATGTACACATAAGCTTTCTCTAAATAAATATACCGATTCATGACATGACATGTGCATAAGATGAGGAAATCGCAATCAGAATCAAGACAAATTCAAGAACTCAACTTCATGCTTTTCCTATAATCATGTTTCTAAGTCATCAAAGTCATACTACATCATGGGGTCATATCATCGGAATATGGGAAAACTACATGCTAAGCACTAAATCATCCTAAAATCAAAAAGTTTAAGCTCAAATTTTCAAAAAAATTTTGAAAAAATTTTCAATTTTTTTCAATTTTTGCTCAAATTTTCGAAAACTGCTCAAGTAGTATCCCCTCCCCCAAACTTGAAGTGCACAATGTCCTCAGTGTGCAGATAATATAACAATTAAAGTTCAGGACAAAGTACTCCCCTTTCTGATGATGATGATGACCACCGAAACTTTTATTGAAAGCGTAAAAACTAGAAAATAAACCTGCAAAATAAACAGAGAAAGAAACAACATAGAAGAAAAAAAATAAAAAAAACTATTTACAAGGTGAAAATGAAAATACAACCACTTCAAATGCAGCTGAAAAAGACTACACTCAGCAGCAGGGCAAAGAGTAAGAGAGTCATCCAAAGTGGTGACAGGATGTTAACAGTTAAATCCTCCTAAGCCCTATCTACTTCCCTCATTCTTTCAGATATTATATGCTTAAGCCTTATATTCTCCTCAATCTCTATCTTAAAACACTCTTGAGAGTCATCAGGGAGCTTCAAAGGTTTGAAAATATTAGACTTTACTTCCTGATCTAGGACTCTCATAGTTAACTCTGTGGAATCAGAGGGCGAGGAAGGCAATGAATAAGAAGGAGGTATAAATGAAGAAGCGCTTAGCTTTGTTTCCTTGGCAGCACGATCTTTAGGTTCCTGCTCTTTCTGAGCTGTTTTGTTAGAACTTAAGGATTCTTCAACTATGTGCTGTTCAGGTTGGGACTTAACTTGTGGCTCCTCTAGCTCTCTGCCACTCCTAAGGGTGATAGATCTAACATGTTCTTTGCTCTCCCTTTGCTTAACAGGACTAACTTCAGTATTACTAGGGAGGGTCCCTTGAGGATGTTGGCTAAGAGCACTAGCTATTTATCCAACCTGAACTTCTAAGTTCTTAATTGAAGCAGCTTGATTTTGCAGGATCGTTGAGAACATCTACTCTAATGTAGGCTTCTTCTCAGCTGCTGGTGCATGGTAGAATTGGGGCTGCATGAGTGGTGGTGGTGGTGATGGTGGTGGTGATGGATGATATTGAAATTGAGGTGGGGATGGATGATGTGGATGGTGGTAAGGAAATTGCGGCTGTGGTGGTACCTGAACCTGTGGAGCTTGAAAACTAGGGAGTCCTACAGATATGGAATTAGAAGTTTGCCCTTGGTTTTGGCTCCAGGAGAAGTTAGGATGGTTCCTCCACCCTGAATTATAGGTGTTTGAAAAAGGGTTGTTCTGTTGCGTAGGGGGAGCAACATACTGAACCGATTCTAAGTTGAGCGGACACCTATCTACAGAGTGGGTACCACTACACAGCTCGCAAGAAGAAAAAGGACTTGGGACAGTATAAATCGGATTAGGACTGGTGGGAGGATTATGCTGGGTACTGAGCGACTCTACCTTCTTCGTAAGATTAGCGATTTGAGAGGTCAAGGTAGACAGTGTGTCGAGCTCATAAATACCCGTCGGCTTCTTTGGCGTTTGCCTCTCCGAGGACCACAAATAGTTGTTAGCCGCCATCTTGTCTAAAAGCTCGTAAGCTTCCTCCTCTGTTTTGCACATCAAGGCTCCACCTGCCGCAGCGTCAACAATGGTCCTATTTGGGTTTGTAAGTCCGTTGTAGAAGGTCTGGACTTGCAACCACAAAGGTAGGCCATGGTGAGGGCACTTCCTAAGAAGTTCCTTATATCGTTCCCATGCCTCGTAAAGAGATTCAAAGTCGTACTGGGCAAAGGAAGATATATTGCTACGGAGTTGGGCTATTTTAGAGGGAGGGAAAAACTTAACTAGAAATTGATGGGCTAACTCGTCCCATGTAAAAATGGATCCTGGAGGTAGGGAGGTTAACCAGTGTCGTGCCCTATCCCTAAGTGAGAAGGGAAATAATCTAAGCCTAAGAGTATCATCAGATAATCCATTATATTTAAATGTGTTGCACAAGTCCAGGAATTGCCTAAGGTGAGCATGTGGGTCATCGTGTGGAAGCCCACTGAACTGTAGAGAAGTTTGGATCATCTGGATGATTGAAGGCTTAATTTCAAAATTGTTTGCATGGACAGCTGGTGGCCTAATGCCGGAATGATACCCTCCCATCATCGGCATTGCATAATCTCCGACTGTCCTAATTTCTCTATTTTCTGTCATGATGTTTTGCAGCGGAGCTATAAATTTCCTAGAGTCCTTTCAAATTTTTCTAAGGTTCTGTCAATTTCAGGATCTAGAGGAAAGATATCGTAACTCCCGGCTCTACGCATACAAACATCTAAAAGTCCTTAAAATTTTATTTTATCTTATTTTTTCATTAATTAATTTTTTTAAATTAATTAAAAGAAAATTTAACTATCTTAAGCTAAGGCTCTAAATATTTACAACCTAAATATTTACAAGCTAGAATTACACCTAAACATAATTTCACCGATATTAATTAATGACTAATTAAACTTCCCCGGTAATGGCGCCAAAAACTTGATCGAACCCTAGGGGTATCTATCCGCAAGTGCACGGGTCGTCTAAGTAATAATGGGATTTGAGTCCCGAGATATCGTCCCACAGAGAAGTTGTTAGCCTAATTAACTACCGGTTACTTTTACCCTAAGTATATCCTAGCAAATTATGAAGTATTAATGGGTGGTCTACAAGGCTAAAATTAAAAGCAATGAAATAATAACAAACGAAATTTACTTACATTACTCCGATCAAAAAACCAAATAACCTACAAAATAAAATTAAACAGTTAAAACGAATTAAAGCAATTAAAATTAAATGCAAATATGGAAATAACAAAACATGATTAAACTAAAATTAAACTAACCTGAAAATGTAATTAAACTACCTAATCAAATGCAATTTAAACTAACCTAAGACTTAATTAACTGAATTTACCCCTAATCTAATTCTAAATGAACATTTAACTAACTATCATCCTAATTAAAACTAAGCTTTAAACTATTAAACTAGAATACTAATCATGCAATTTAATTAACAAATCTAAACTAAGCTAACTAATTAAATTGGAAATAAACTAAACTAAAGTGCATAAAAATGAGTTAATCCTATAACATATCGACCAAACATGGCCTTCAATGTTTAAACAAACAGTAACTTTCCCACGGTTTACTGTTCACTCATCATTTTACTGGTTTTCATTCCAGGAAGGCTCGGTGTCCAGCTGGTTTGCTCGGCTTGTCGCCTTCTGCTGCAAGTACTGGCCTGGTGTCCAGCTGTGTCCTGGTGTGCTGCTGCTGATGTTGTCCTGCTTGGGTCTGTGCTTCTTGCAAGATTTCCAGTCCAGAGTTCACTGCTGTACCAGGAGCAATTTCCTGAACATTCTCAATCACCACGTCTGGTTTCTTTAGCAGCACATGACCAGTACTCTCGGCACTGGAGATGAACCAGGACACGATGGTAGAGGATGAATCCCTTCCGGGTAGCCTCTGCTCTGCACATTGGATTAAAACAGCAATACAAAATGTAACCGACAATAAGAATTGAAAACAGAGATGAACAGAGAGACAAAAAGGAAGCTATTGGACAGCACGCTGTGCTAAGCTAGGCACTCGGTAACTCTAAACACCATCTTCACCTTCTTCCAGTAATCAAATGAAATGACAAAATCACTTGCAATACCGATTAAGACTAACTTAAAAGCTGAAAACTAAAGTGCCTTGCAAAACAGAGAAGTAAACAATCTACTGGGGTCTCGGGTTGCCTTCATTTTCATCTGCCAAAATGGTTCCACCAAGCTCTAATGTAGACAAAATGCTAACATTCCATCCACATTAAAGCTTCAGAACATCTAAGGCAGTGATCAATAACCTTGTTACCCGAATGAACACTTGACAGTTAACCGAGAGTTACTGAAATGGTGAAAAGCATAAATGATGCATTTTTAAAGGAAACTGAGATTTGAAATGAAAAGAGAACTGACAGTATCTACTGGAAAACAAATGAAAGCTTGTAAAATAACTGGATTAATGAACAAGGAAACGAATCAGAATAATGGAGGAAACCGAGAAGATAAAACAAGAGTATGGAAGTTAAAAGAAACCGAGAGTATAGAAAACCATGGTGAAACTGAGAGGAAGCAAACTAAAAAAAATAAAACTGATGAATAATAATAGTGAAAACCGAGAACTGGATTGAAAGGGATTGCATTAGAGTGAAACTTAGCAGAAATAAAAGAAAACCATTGAATGAACAGTAACAATATTCTTAAGGAAAATGCTAATCGGGAAAGAACGAAAATAAAGCTATTCTACCCCTAATCTCTACCTTACCCTAGGCTACCCTAATTTACCCTACCTACACTACTTCAATTTTCAATAGCCATCATGTTCTATTTATACACAAACATAGGGGTACAATGGTAAATTTCCATCCTAGATGAGTTGGCATTATTTGGCCACTTGTCTTCAATTGATTCGCTGCAGATAGATATTTTCACGTCACTTGTCGGTTTGTCCAGTTGGCTCTGCGCTGTGGCCCGGCATGTGCCTTCCAGAATATTCGCTCGGTGTCTGTCGATCTTATCGTTTTAGAGCAAATAAAATATCGACACCTGGCATCATGCGTGTCCAAACGACTGGTGACTCGGTCTGCAAAATTTGAAGTGGCCCAATCTCTTTTAGCCCGTTTTCAGCCCAATTTTGTCTGAAACGACTGAGTTTCATCAGGATTTTAATATATCTGCATAATAAGGAATTTTAATTAAATAAGGGGATTATTAATGAATTAATAAGGGGATTTAAGTAAATAATTAGTAATTTAAGCACAAATAATTCTATAAAAAAATAGAATTATCAGCATCCAGGAAGTAATAAATATATCAAAATCTCTGAAAAGGGTATCGGTGGTCTGATATGAAAAGAGACACCATAGAGATTGTGGATAAGTGTCTCGTATGTCAGCAGATTAAGGTAGAGCAATAGAAGTTTGTAGGGTTATTGCAGCCTCTACCTATATCGACAGGGAAATAGGAGCAAGTTACCATGGATATCGTGATGGGTTATAGAGGACCGCAGGAATCATGAGGCTATCTGGGTGATAGTCGATAGATTAACTAAGTCTACCTACCTTCTGGTTATGAAATCCCCAGATACTCTGAATGTGTAGGCGAATTTATGTGTACGAAATATTGTTAAACATTATGTAGCATCCCAGGGAGAATGATATCAAATAAGGATTTTTGCTTCACTTCCCACTTCTAGGAATGTTTTTCAAGAAGCTATGGGAATCCGATTGAGTGTTACGCAGCTTTTCGTCCTAAGACAGATGGTCAGTCAAAAATGACTGTAAGGTTCTGGAGGATATGATGAAAGCGTGTGCCCTTGATTTTATAAGTTCCCGGGATGATCAATTGCTACTAATTGAATTTGCCAATAGTAACAGTTATCACTTGAGTATCGAGATAACATTATATGAGGCATTGTATGGCCGTAGGAGTTGTTCCCCGACTTGGATAGGAAGAAGTGGGTGACAGATAGAGAATTGCTCCTGAATTGGTATAATAAGTCTCTGAAGGTGTTCAGTTGATTGTGAGCAATGGAGAATATCTCAGAGCAGATAGAAACTCTATGCTGATAAGAGACGAAGACCGTTGAAGCTCAAAGAGAGTAGGTCGTATGTTGAAAAATCGATTCAGGCATTAAATAGGGAGGAGAAAGTGTCGAGATTTAAGACAATCTTCTTAGTCAAAGTCCTTTGGTAGTATTACACTCTGAAAAAAGTCATATGGGAATTAAAGAGTATGATGCGATAGACGTACCCAGAGTTGTTTATGGACCCATTTGACTTGGTTCTAATTTGGAGGACCAAATTTCTTAAGTGGGGGAGATTATGTAAGACTCGATTTTTTTATCGAAATTCCTTATGATTCATATGATGTAAACATGGTTGGATGTAAATTGAATCATAAGAAGAGTTGTACGTGAATGAAAAATGCAAAGGGAATGAATAAAATTCTCGATGCATTTAAAGATCAAATGAAGGATTGAATTGGCCACAGATTAAATGAATGGGAATCAGACCATTCGGATTGGAGATAAGGATTTAAAACATGAAATGAGAAAGGGTTCGTGAAGGGAAGTTGGATTGGTTTGGTCCCGAACACGTTGAAGGGTAAAACGATCAAAAGACCCGGAATTCGGTGTCAATTTGGTAAGAAATTGACACTGTAAACATGGATTTAAGGAATCTTGATCAATAAAGGAGCAATAATTAAATTTTAGGTTAAATTGATCAAGATATGAATTTATCAGAATTAACAGAAATTTTCACCTTGGGAAATTATCTCGAAAATACAGAAAATACATCGGAAAGATAAAATAGGACAAATAAATACATTTAATGGATTAAATAAATAAAATATTAATTTACTTGGGATATTTTAGGTTTTATTATATTTTATTTGATTAAAATAAAATAAAAGAAATAATAAAACAAAATAAAATGAAACACAGAATTGCGAAATCACGATTCTGCAGAAGGGCGAAAGGGAGAAGACAGAACCAAGGGAGTCGATTCCCTTCATCCGGTGAGCCACCGATCGACAAAAGGGCAGGCGCGGGCCAACGAGAAGAGCCCAGCACCGTGGGAGCCACCGGCAGACCCCACGCGCACCAGTGACGCCTGACGGAGGAGATCTGTCACGACCCGAATTACCTTAAAAATCAGAGTAAATTTTTTTGCTTTTTCATTTATTATTTAATTCTTACCTTTCTCTCGTCGTGACCATCCTACAACACAGTTGGGCTATGATTCGGTGTTAGTCACCTCACACTATTTAACATTTCATTCCCATAATCATATATCAGAGTCTACTATCCTTTTGACTTTAAATAAACACATACCCAATGGTATTTACATGACTCTACATCCCCGACATAATATCCGTTTACAGTACTGTGCATTACATATTTAGATACAAAACCATACAAATGTGTATACCTGTCTCTCGATGGGAAGCAGCAAGCAGCGGATATTAAGCATGCAAGTCCTCAGCCGCTCAATAATTATTACAAGTGCTCTGAAAAGATGGGAAAATAAGGGGGGTGAGCAAACCACACGCTCAGTAAGGCAATTATGCAAGTAAGTAGATAGCTCCACTATCTACATGCTCATAATGCCATGCCCTTAAATCCATTTCTTTTCATTTAAAATTACACGCACAAAGTCATGCATATTCAATGCCATAGTTTATCCAAAACTATTTGTGCATATATAAATCATGTAACTCATGCATTCAAAGCATTTTATGTGACATCATTAAATCATATTAAGCATGAATTTAATCAAGATCATGCAGTCTTTCATGTCATGTAAGACAATTCAAGGTTTTCAAATGAAAGCATGGAAAACACATCATGCCACTGCATTTAAATCAATTCATTTAAAACGCAGTATAAAATAACCCCTCTGGGTCAATCATCTCAAAACTCATAAAACAATTTGTTATATTTCATTATAAAACTTGAGTTATAAAACCACCCTTCTTTCAGGGTCACATATCATAAAATCATCTGAAATCATCAAATCATCAAATCGGGGGCCTGACCCCTCCTTCGGGTCTACCCTGGTCTAACAGACCACAAGTTATATCATGTGAGACAATCAGGTAATTAACAGTAACATCGAGGACTATGGCCATATCCTAGTGATCCCTGGCAACACGGTACCTAGTGTGCGGGGTATCACACCTGAAACGGGAGGTGGGTCGTCCTACCCGCCAGAACAGCAAAACACCAGGATTGCGAGGGCAAGGCTTGCTGCCTCGTGGCTAATGCCACTCCACTCCAACAATCCCCACGGTACAGCGTACTCCGCGTGACATACACGGTACAAAGTACTCCGTGAACCCAAGCTCAGTCAGGGGTGCCTGTAATAGGTCTTATCCACCCATATCATCTCTGTCTCAGAATGCACGTGTGAGCATATCATCTCACTGTGACACACAGTCTACAGGAGGCTCCAACACGGCTATATGCATGTAATATAAATCCCTGTGCGAGCGAAGCTCAAGCACGGCTCCATGCATATTCATGATATCTGAAAATCTCGTGCGAGCGAAGCTCTAGCACGGTTTCATAAAAATCAGTGAAATCTGCGTACGAGCAGCGCTCAAGTACGACTTAAACTGATTATAATTTCATGTAAATTCCACGTACGAGCAACGCTCTAGTACGGATATGTATATAAATTCAGTGAAAACCTCGTACGAGAAAAACTCCAGTACGACATTCAAATGAATTATGAAAACCATGTAAAACTTTGTGCGAGCAATGCTCCAGCACAAATGAATGCTCAAGTAAATCAAATCTCGTGCGAGTTACACTCCAGCACGGCTTTATGCATAATTAAATCAAATCTCGTGCGAGATTCACTCCAGCACGGCTTTATGCAATATCAAATCAAAACAGGATGCGAGCTAAGCTCCAGCATCTCTCATGCATGTCAAATCATTAAAACTAGTGCGAGCAATCGCTCCAGCACTATTTTATGCATACCACGTTAAAACAAATCAAAACATGTCAAAACAGAGTGCGAGCTAGGCTCCAGCAGCTCTCATTTCACAATAATAAAAATCAGTGCGAGCACCATGCTCTAGCACATTTCATGCATATGATGTCACACAAGTCGGTGCGAGCAACTGCTCAAGCACATTTATGCACATTCACAAACGCAGATATAGTGCGAACTACGTGTCGGCACTACCTGTTTCCATATAAACTTGATAGTTGGCCTCTTTTCCAAAGAAATTTCATTTAAATATTAATAACACCTACGTAGTGTTAATTTGGGAAACTTATGCAATTATTGGCCAATCTATCGATTTACTTTGATTAAAACCAATCAAATCTTTAATTCGGAAAATTCCTTAAATCATGCATTTCATGCATGTCATGCTTTCACCATCCTTAGGTGAACTTCCCTCAATAGGGGTAAAATAGTCTTTTCACCTATTTCGATCCTCAAAATTATTTAAACCACTTTTAGGATCTTTATACATCATCAAGGCATACATACATATTCAGTGTACAGAACACTATTAAAATACGCGTAGCTACCTCTAGCTACTCACACAATTCCCTTACCTCATTTATCTGTACAGTCTGACCTTTACATCGATGTCTCGTCACGCAGTCCGATTTGCTCCGAATCCAAATCAAATCTTCGGCACTGCGGATAAATGTTCATCAGGTCAAATACAATGCAATTAATTGTATTTCTTAATTTTCTGGGCTTAATTTAAATCATTGGGCCCGTTTACCCATATTGGGCCCGATTGCACCATAATGGGCCTTAATCGGCCTTAAGCCCGTTTACCACACTTTATCGAGGCCTATTGGGCTCATTGGGCCATCAGTATTTATTTAGCCTCATTCTAAATTCTCAGATATCTCAATTTAATATTTACGACAATTTATCCAATTTTCCAGAATTTAATTCATTTATGCGGAAATTAAATCCATAATTTATGCGTTAAATATCAATCACGCATAATGATGAAAAATTGTCGTAAATAAGGGTTACTTACCCGAGATTCCATGATAGTATGTGAATCGAGGCTGTCTCGAGCTCTCGGTTGATGCCAATTGTCGAGCTACACAATTAAATATATTTTCGGGTAAACTTTCAGTCGATTATTTATCAAATTAAATATTTCGAAAATTAAATCGGTCAATTCGACCGCTTACCGACTTACCCGAAGCTCGATTGCATCACTGGAATTTTCCCCAATTTTTTTCTCTTTTTCTTTTTCCCTTTTTCTTCCTTTTTTTCCCTCTCTTTTTGGCTGAACCGGTCCGGTCCGGTTCAACCCGGTTCGGACCGCCGGTTCAGCTCGGGTCCGGTTCGGTTCAACTTGGCCGGTTCAGTCCGGTTCGGCCGGTTCAGGGAACAATTGGTCGTGCCGGCGCCGTCCTGCCGGTTCTCTGGCCGATTCCACCGCCGTTCGGCGCGCCATCGCATGGGCTCCCTAGATCGGGCCTCGGTGTGGCTCGAATCGACGCCATCGCCGGCGAATCGAAGCTTTTCTCCCGCGGCATCTCCTTCATTTTCCGGCGTTTTCCGACCACCTGGCCGCGCGTCGATGCCACCGGTGGGTTCGCCTGAGGTCGGTCGACCTTCGCCGACCCTCGCCTGGGGCCCTTGGCCGCCGGTGACCGTCAGACGGAGGGATCTCCCTCGGTTCGCTTTTCGGCTTCCGTTTCTTCTCTGCTTCTGTTTTCGTTTTCCAGCTCGCGTTTCGCGAGTTTCCTTTTTTTTTTTTCAATTATTTTATTTTTTTATTTATTTTTATTTATTTATAATTTATTTTTAATAATATTTTATTCATTAAAATATTATTAAAATTACAAAATATCCCAAAATATTATAAAAAATTTCTATTTAATTCATAAATTAATTTCTCAGTCCGGTTTTACCTTTCCGGTATATTTTTTTCGATTATTTTCGGGATTATTTTTCGATGCGAAAATCCCGGTTTATCCCAAGAAATTCATATCTTGATCAATTTAACTCGAAATTTAATTATTTCTTCATCATTGATCAAGATTTCTCATTCTCATATTTTTAATTAAATTTTCTTGTCCCGATTAATATCGAATTTTGGTCTTTCGACCATTTTGCCCTTGCACGTATTCGGGAATGTCATTTAAGTCCTTTTGCATTTTTTAAATGCACTCGAAAATATCGGGTCTTACAAGATCGAAAGAGGAGAGTGCCGCGGGAGAGAAGGGGAGATTCACTGGTGATGGCGATGATTCGACCCACCTCGAGGCCAGTCGAAGGTCCCCCTCGCTATGGTGCGCCGATTTGGTGCCGAAAACTGTCGGAGAATTGGCTGGACGGTGTCGGAATGGCGAAGATGAGCCTGAACTGGTACGGATCGGTTCGGTGCAGTGAGGGTATGCTAAATCGGACCGGACCGGTTCAGCCAAAAAAGAAAAGAAAGAAAAGAAAAGAAAAAGAAAAAGGGAAAAAGAAAAAGTGCAAAAATTAGGGAAAAATTTCGGAGATGCAATCGAGCTACGAGTAAGTCGGTAAGCGGTCGAAATTGACCGATTTAAATTTCAGAATATTTAATTTGATTAATATTCGATTGAAAATTTACCCAAAAAAATATGGAATTGTGTAGCTCGACAATTGGCGTCAAACTAGAGCTCAAGTCAACCTCGGTTTGCGTACCATCATGAAATCTCGGGTAAGTAACCCTTATTTACAATAATTTACATAGTTATGCGTGTTAAAAATTTACCACATAAATTACGAATTAATTCTGTATAAAATGAATTAAACAGAATTTAAGATAAATTGTCGTAAATAATTAATTGAGCTATCTGAGAGTTTAGAATGAGGCCCAATAAATACTGATGGGCCCAATAAGCCCAATAGGCCTCGATGATATGAATAGTAAGTGGAAAATGGGCTTAAGGCCGGTTAAGGCCCATTATAGTACAATCGGGCCCAATATGGGTAAACGGGCTCAATGATTTAAATTAAGCCCAGAAAATACGAAATAAAATTAATTATATTGTATTTGACCTGATGAATATTTATACGCAATTTTGGAGATAGGATTGGGAGCAAATCGGAGTGCGTGACGAGACATCAGTGGAAAGGTCAGACTGTACAGAAAAAGGAGGTAAGGGAATTTTGCGAGTAGCTAGAGGTAGCTACACGTATTTTTAACAGCTTTTACATACACTGAAAATGTATAAAGGTCCTAAAATGGATTAAAAATTGTAAGGACTCTGGATGGGTAAAAGACTATTTTACCCCTACTGAGGGAAAATTCACCTAAGGATGGTGAAAGCATGACATGCATGAAATGCATGATTTGGGAAATTTTCGTGGTTTTTAAGCAAAGCAAATTGGTAGATTAGCCAGTGTTTGTATAAATTTCATAAGATAACACTACGTAAGTGTTATTTTGATTTAAATGAAATTCTTTAGAACATGGGCCAACAATCAAGTTTATAGGAAACAGATGGTGCTGGAGCCTTGCACGCACTATATCTGAGTTTGTAAGTGTGCATAATGGTGCTGGAGTGATGGCTCGCACCGATTTGTGTGACATGATATGCATAAAAAGGTGCTGGAGTGATTGCTCGCACTAGTTTTAATGATTTGACATGCATGAGAGGTGCTGGAGCCTAGCTTGCACCCTGTTTTGACTTGATACGCATAAAAAGGTGCGGGAGCGATTGCTCGTACTATTTTTAATGATTTGACATGCATGAGAGGTGTTAGAGCTTAGCTCGCACGAGTTTTGAACTGTGTGACGCATGCATTAGTGCTGGAGCAGGGGCTCACACTAGAGTTTTACATGCATGGGTGTTGGAGCCTAGCTCGCACCAGATTTTCACATGATTTTTGTGACAGAGTGCTAGAGCTTAGCTTGCACTAGTTTTACTTGATTTTATGATAGAGTGCTGGAGCATAGCTCGCACTGGTTTTATGAGGAAATTACAGCCGTGCTTAAAGCTTCAGGTATATTGTGTATTACACCGATTAAAAAGGCTCGCACGTGCATTTTGATTTGAGGCATGTTATGAGTCGTGCTTGGAGCTTCGGGTAGACTGTGTGTCACGTCGATTAAGCATGCTCGCACGTGCATTTTGAGACATGACATGAGTATTGATATGAGATATGGGTCTACGGAATACGTTGTACCATGCAAATCGCATAGAGTACGCTGTACCGTGTTATGATAAATTATATTTATGTAGCGTCTTCGGATGTGAGTGATCTGGTTGGACCGACGGGTGGATTTGACCTACCTCCCGTGGCGTTTCTCGATAGTGGTGATATCCCGCACACCTGATTCGTGTAGCGTGGGATCACGAGGATATGGCCATAGTCCTAGTTATTTCCATGATACATTGCCTAGTCTCGCATGTTACTATCTGATGTTTTGAAAGCTTGACAATGCATGGATTTTGTGTGAGTCTGGACCACCTGAGGGAGGGGTTGGATCTTGACTGATGATATTGGTTTTGTTGTGATAAATGAAATTTTCAATGTTTTAAAAAATGCTTGGAAATAGGTGATTTTATGTGGATCAAGTTCACCCGAGGGAGGGGTTGAGTCCTGATAAATGTGATGGATGTGGATTTTTGAAATGAATTAAGTGTTTTCTAAGGTTTTGTGGAAACTGAGCATGATGTATTTTTCATAATTATTTATAATTCATGTAATGAAATGTTTTAGCATGAGGAGGTTATCCATGCTTTAATTGCAAATGCTTGATTTTGATTTAATTCATGCATTTTATGATTTTACATGAGATGCCGTTGAGGCATGAGTTGCATGATTTTCTTAAGCACGAACAACTTTTATAAACTATAACATTGATATGTGCATGATTTCGTGCATGAGTTTTAAACGACAAGAAATGGATTTAATGACATGGCATTATGAGCATGTAGATAGTGGAGCTATCTACTTACTTGCATAATTGCCTTACTGAGCGTGTAGTTGCTCACCCCCCTTATTTTCCCCCTCTACAGAGTACTTTCAGTGGATAGAAAGTGGCCGTGATTGTGCATTCCTGTTATCCGCTGTTTCCCATCGAGAAAAGGTATACACACTTGTATGATTTTGTATCTAAATATGTAAATGCACAGTACTATAAACGTATATGACGTCGGGGATGTAAGGTTATGTAAATGCAATTGTGAACGTATTAGTTAAAGTCAAACGATAGAAAAATCCTAATGTGTAAGTGTAACATGGAAATGGAATGGTAAGTAGTGTGAGGGGACTAACACCGAATCATAGTTCAACTGTTGGTAGAATGGTCACGATGAGAGGAAGGTAAGAATTAAATAACAAACAAAAAATGAAAAAAAAAAAACAAAATTTGTAGTGATTTATTATTTTTTTTTTAGGTAATCTGGGTCGTGACAGTTTTTATGCCCAATGTATTGCAAGTTGTATGCCTGTTCTGATGCCATATAATTCTGCAGTATCTTTAGTAGTTGCAGACACCGCATTTTATTCGGGATCTTTATCCAAAACCTTTGTCATGTGCCTTAATTTATAGGATCATAGGTAATAGTAGGATTAATTAAAATGATTAGGTGATTTACATTAATTGAGATTATTTGATAGATTAGATTGATCTATTAATTTTGATAGTTCGATTATTCTAGTTTAATTAGTTTGACTAATTTGATTAGGATTAGTTTTAAGATAATTTTTAAGTTAGGAATAATTTAGAAATAGATTAGAAATAATTTCTAACTAATTTGAAATCACGATAAGATTAAATTAGGATTAACTTATTGAATTAGACTTAAATTAGAATTATTTACATTAAGATTAATTTACATTAGATTAGGTTAAGAGAGAATTATTTAGGTAATTAATTTATGATTTAGTTAAAATAACTTAAATAGATTTGGATATAAAATAAAATAAAAATCTAAAAAATAAAATATATGTAAAAAAATAAGAAAAAAATGATAAGATAATAACAAATTCAATTATACAAAAAATTATAGATTAAGATAAGAAAAGAATTTTAATTTAACACTTACACCAATTTAAATCTATAAAAAGGATCTACAAATTAACAAAGGGAGGAGGCTAAGCCGATGCGAAAATTAATAGAGAGACAGAGAGAACCCCTGCTTGGCTATTCATGGTTCCCTCTACGGCTTTACACCACCATTGCTATTCCTGCATTGTTGCACTACCATCTTTCCTGCATCCTTCACTGTCCTGTTGTCTCCTTACACACCATCATCTCCATCTCTGCATCGCCACTACCCGCAACATCCTCCTGCCTATTGCTAGTTGTTCTTTGCCTATTACTGGTTGCTTAACTGCCACCATCATGGCACCTAAACATTACTGCACATCACCATACATCCCTGTTTTCTTCTTCACCAAGCTTGTTGCTCATCGTTCCTAATGAACAAATGTTAAATTCTCACATATGAACGAATTAAACGATAGTATAATGTGTAAGTACAAGAGTTAATCTCATAAAGATTTACCAAATTTATTTAATTTAAAGTTAGCTATTATGTCCTCAAAATAATGAAAAGAAAATAATATAAATTATCTAATTAACTAAGAAATTAACTTATTTATTAACCTCGTGCAAAATAAATTAAAACTTATAAATTAACCTCTAAAGAAAAGCCTAAGAATTTGATTTCACCAATATATTACAATTTTATATCTTTAATCCCAAAAATCTCAATTCAATTCTAGGGTCTATTTTTCTTAATATATGTGTTGTTGCTGGATTACAACGGTGATGAGTTCTGACGTCTTCGCCTCGATCTTTCTGCCACGTGTTACCAAAAACTCTACAAGAAAAAGAATGATCAGAGGGACACAAGGGTTGTTCTCTGCGTTGGCACTCCGATGCTTAAGTCAGCCAGAGAATTGGGCAGAGTTTCAGTAGGAAAATTTAGAATTAGGTTAACAAATCGTACCTGACCCCTATTTATAGGGATTTACTTTATCATTAATTACATTTTTGCCCTTTTTTATCTTACTCAGGGCTTGTATCATTTCTCATATGTTTTCTTCGTGCGCCACGTGGCGCATTCTTCGTGCACCACGTGGAGTACTTTTATTATTCTTTTATCACGCACAACAACTGCTCCCTACTATTCCGCTAGGTATAACCTTGCGGAAGAGTACATATGTTCTCATTGTAGCCTCAGGTCAAGTCCTTACATTAGATTCTGAAGTCAAATTCTTTGGCCGTCTAATTCTCAAGCTCTTGTTTGAGTCCGTGGCTTACCTTGCGCATTTTTCACTTCAAGCCCTTTGTCCGGGTGCATGGGTAACCTTGCGCATTTTTCGCTTCAAGCCCTTGCTCATTTTCTTCGTGGCTTACCTCACGCATTTTTCGCTTCAAGCCTTTTTCTTGGGTGCGTGGCTTACCTCGCGCACGTTTTGCTTTAAGCCCTTTGGTTTGGGTGCTTAGCTTACATCGCGCACTTTTTGTTTCAAACCTTTTGTTTTTGGTGCTTAACTTACATCGCTTATTTTTCACTTCAAGCTCTCGCACTTTTTCTTCTTGGCTTACATCACGCACTTTTCGCTTCAAGCCCTTTGGTTTGGGTGCTTAGCTTACATCGCGCACTTTTCGCTTCAAGCTCTTGTACATTTTCTTTATGGCTTACATCGCGCACTTTTCGTTTCAAGCCCTTAGTTGAGTGCTTAGCTTACATCGCGCACTTTTCGCTTCAAGCTTTTGCACATTTTCTTCATGGCTTACATCGCGCACTTTTCGCTTCAAGCCCTTTGGTTTGGGCGCTTAGCTTATATCACTCACTTTTCGCTTCAAGCTCTTGTACATTTTCTTTATGGCTTACATCGCGTACTTTTCGCTTCAAGCCCTTGGTTGAGTGCTTAACTTACATAGCGCACTTTTTACTTCAAGCTCTTGCACATTTTTTTCATGGCTTACATCGCGCACTTTTCGCTTCAAGCCCTTGGTTGAGTGCTTAGCTTGCATCGCGCACTTTTTGCTTTAAACTCTTGCACATTTTCTTCTTGGCTTACATCGTGCACTTTTCGCTTCAAGCCCTTTGTTTTGGGTGCTTAGCTTACATCGCGCACTTTTCGCTTCAAGCTCTTGCACATTTTCTTCACGGCTTACATCGTGCACTTTTCGCTTCAAGCTCTTGCACATTTTCTTCATGGCTTACATCGCGCACTTTTCGCTTTAAGCCCTTTGTTTGTTGAGTGCGTGGCTTACCTCGCGCATTTTTCGCTTCAAGCCATTGCACATGTGTAGCTGGTGCGATCAGTTATCTATCAATTATGTGAAAATCTCAACAGCCAATAAAATATCAATATGGCATAAATCATAGGTTAACAAATTAAATTTCAACCCATAGTTGAATAACAAAAAAAATATTAAATGAAATAAAGTCTCACTGCCAGTGTAGTTGCAAGTGGTTGGTATTCCGCGTTTTTGCTATCCTCTTGCCTTGTGAACTTTCTATCTTCTTTCAAGGAATTGGTGATGGCTTAGGTAGCCCGACGATGGTAAGAGTTTATTTTCTTTGAACTTCCTTATATGTAGTTTAGCATCGGTATCCTTTTCATCTCTTCTTCTTGAGTGATATACTTATTTGCTCTAGAGAACAAGTCCGAGATCATCGACGGTTGATCTAAAGATAGTGACTCTTGCAACTTTTCAGACTTTGTCCCTTGTAGCATAGCTGTCACAACTACTTCAACTTGTAGATCATGTACTTTAAGAGTAGCATTACGGAACCGATCCACATAGCTCTTGAGTGATTCCATGCTCCCCTGTCTCAAGGTAAGCAGATAGGTGACCTCATTCATTTTCTGGCTTTTTATCACAAAGGCCTTCAAGAATTTGTTTCTTAATTGATTGAAAGACAAAATAGACCCCTCCAGCAAACTGTTAAACCACTTTAGTACGTGATCAGTTAAAGTTAAAGGGAATGCTCTGCACATAATCTCATCCTCCCATCCATGTAATAGCATCAATGACTCATAGTTCTGAATATGGTCATAAGGGTCAGTCTTTCCCGTATACGTTGTCATCTGCGGCGTCTTAAACTTTTGGAGTAGCAGTTTTTTCATGATCGTTGCATTGAATGGGATTCTCCTCCTATGGTTTTCTTCGGCTGGAATCAACCTTTTTTCTTCTAAGATTCGTTCCGCCATTCTTTTCATGTCTGTAGCAACTTGTGCCTTGGATGCAGGTCTGTTTTGTACTTTCTTAGCATCATATGAATCAGTTTGGTCGCAGTCCATAGCTTCTTTCACATTACCCTAAGTTCAATTTTGATGAGTTTGAGGTTGAAAGTTTGTCATTCCAATTTCAAGGTTCCGTGTTGGATCTATTTCCAAGTCTCTCCCAACATGAGACCTTGTCATTCTCACACCTTTGATTCCATTGTTTGGCAGGCCATTCGTGTTCTTGGGCCAAGGATCTTTCGCGTCCAAATATCCAGAATATATCATAGTCGGACCCTCAAGGTTTCTAGTACTTTGGCGTCTCCGACCACCAACAATCTCCCGTGTTGGATTCCTTTTACCATGACACCGCAGTTTTTCGACGCCCTAATGTCTCCAGTTCATTGGAGTCTCGTGCATGGGGTCTTCCATAGCTTGCCGTCTCAGGTTTACCGTAACCTCATGTAACAGGTCTCTTGCGGCTGTGCCGAGAGGGTATCATGTACCTCGCACGCCAGGTTTTCTGCGCTAGGGTCTCATGCACCTCCCGCGCTTGGGTCTCGCGTGCCTCTGCTGCCAGGGTCTCGTGCTCATCCCGCGCCTGGGTCAGAGTCTCGCGCTCCTCTTGGCAACTTCACTTTCGCGGTATTAACATTACACCCTCGTGGCATTAACATTACACCCTCGCGGCGTCCTTTTTCTCTCACGGCACTCTTTCCTTTCGCGTTACTCGCGGCATAACTATAGTTCCCGGCACTCACAACAACACTTACACTTCTCGCGTCACTCACGGTATTGGCAGCAAAGCTTAGGTCTTGTGGCATAGATAGACCCATGTGGCCTACATTAGACCCTCACGGCAGTTTGGACCCTCGCGGTAATACCTCTCGACATTTAGACCCTCGCGGCAGGTTGGACCCTCGTTGCATGCTTGGTCCCCCGCGACTGTAGATCCTCGCATCAGGCTTGGTCCCTCGTGGCATTTGACTCTCGCTGTAGCTTGACCCTCACGGCAGTCACAGACTCTCACGGCAATACCCTCACGGCAGGCTTGGACTCTCGCGGCATTTGGCTCTCACGGCAGCTTGACCCTCGCGACAGCCATAGACTCTCTGGCAAAACCCTCGCGACAGGCTTGGACCCTCGTGGCATTTGACTCTCGCGGCAGCTTGACCCTCGCGGTAATCACAGACTCTCGCGGTAGGCTTGGACCCTTGCGGCATTCGGCTCTCGCGATAGCTTGACCTTCGCGATAATCACAAACTCTCACGGTAAAACCCTCGCGGTAGGCTTGGACCCTCCCGACATTCGACTCTCACGACAACTTAACCCTCACGGCAGTCACAGACTCTCGCGGAATACCCTCGCAGCAGGCTTGGACCCTCGCAGCATTTGGCTCTTGTGGTAGCTTGACCCTCGCGACAGTCATAGACTCTCGCGATAATACCCTCGCGGCAGGCTTGGACCCTCCCGGCACCTTGGAACCTCGTGGCACCTCGCTTCCCCTATGCTCGAAACTTCGAAAGGCCATAACTTTGTGCTCAGTGGTCCAATTGAGGTGATTTGTTTTTTGAATTCGTATAACTTTTTGAGATCTACACGATGGAAAATACCGAAGGCGGTTTGTTCTGGATTTCATCCAAAAAAACATCGTTTTAGTCTTAAATTTTATTTTTTTTTGTATTATCCATCAGTTCTCGTCCCTCTTGAACGTGTCCGTACCATAGCTTTTCTTTCGATTTTCCACGCGCCAATTGTTGTTGCTAGATTACAACGGTGATGAATTTTGACGTCTTCACCTCGATCTTTCTGCCACGTGTTACCGAAAACTCTGTAAGAAAAAGATTGATCAGAGGGACGCAGGGGTTGTTCCTTGCGTTGGCACTCCGAGGCTTAAGTCAGCCAGAGAATTGGGCAGAGTTTCAGTAGGGAAATTCAGAATTAGGTTAACGAATCGTACTTGACCCCTATTTATAGGGATTTACTCTGTCATTAATTACCTTTTTGCCCTTTTTATCTTACTCAGGGCTTGTATCATTTCTCATATGTTTTCTTCGTGCGCCACGTGGCGCATTCTTCATGCACCACGTGGAAAACTTTTATTATTCTTTTATCACGCACAACAATATGATCAGTCTATTTGATAACGCTTATAACCAAATATTTTTAATCAAGATTACTCTATTTGATGATAGTTATAATCAATGACTAAAAACTCATTTAGATCAAAAGAACAAATAATAAAAACCAAATAAATATTCTAATTTGATGTATGCCTTAAACACTTATTCATTCAAGAGAGCTATACATGGCTCTACATATAATGTCTACCCCTACCATGTCTCATGCAATCAATTTATTTTATATTAAAGATGACTAGTCAAAAACACAAATCAAGAGATTGAATTAATCACAATAAATGAAACTAAAATTATGTATTGATCAATTAAATCATAAAAACATAAAATATGCAAGAAGGTTAATCAAATTCTTAGCAAAAAAAAATTAGTTCATGTTTAATATAGTACACATCATTATATAAATATATAAGTTCATGCTTTAATTAAACAATAAAACAATTCAAAAATTATAATTTAGTAATGTAAAATATTAAAACTAAAATAAGGTTTAACCGCCTCTTGAAGCCAAGATTCAAACACATGGTCAACCTGTGTAGGACATGAGGACAACATCTTGCATGGATGAAAACTAAGTTTCGCATTTCACTATGCAAAGCTCTCAGTTGTGTTCACATGTTCAGGTTCTACTTCAGTTGCTTCCCTGGTTCTTGGGTACTGCTTCACACATAGTTTGACTAATTTGATTAGGGTTAGTTTTAGGATAATTTAGATTAGAAATTGTGACATTTTTGAAAATATGCAATTCTGTGTAAGTATATTTATGCATATTTAAGTTAATTTAAATTTATTTTGATAAATTTTTGACAAATTTGGTGGATTTAGGATACTCCGAAACTTGGTGTTAACTTTGGTGCAATTTCAATATCAAGGATAAAAAGATAATTTTCTTAATCCAATATTAATTTTGCATGTGGGAGATTTGTGAAGAATACATGAAACAAAAGAGATAAGAAACCATGGTGCTCACAACCATGGAGATTTAAGTAAGGTTTCTAAGTTATTCCATCTTGGGTTGGTTTAAATTTTAGAGATATACTAATGGTTCGCCTTGCATAGAAGTTTTGAGGAACGGTTTGTTGAAACCGAAAGTGAGAAAGCATATGATGGTATCTGTCATGGTTAAATGGTAAGGGAATTGTCATTTTCCATTAAGTTTAAACTTGAAATTTCATTGAATTTGTTATTGTTGAACTGGTGCAAGGTTGGTGGCAAACTTGATGAAACCGAGAGGATCTGATTTTTGGAAATTTTTGGTCAGGTTTTACGAAGGTAAGGTGGCTACATTTTCTGTTATATTAAGTCTTGAACATTGAGGATTAATATTAGTTAATCATATAGGTGCATTTTGGTGTTGTTGAGCATTAAAAAGTGACAAAAATATTACTTGGTTAAAATTCTGCATAGGTGATCTATTGATGATCTAACTTTGAAAATTTTGAATAATTAATCTATATGGAGGAAAATTCCAATTTTTTATGGTAGATAGCCCTATAAGTAAGATTTAATTTAGATTTGGAATCACTGGATTCGGAGTTACGTAGCTCGAGAAATAAATAAAACGGTATAGGGAACTCTGTCTAGACAACATGGATTCCGACTCTGACTTTGAAAAATTGTAGAAAGTAGCACAAAATTAGTTAGTAGTAATCCTTACATTTCTAGATAAGGGAATCAGTTAGATTTCATCCAGTTTTGGAATCAAATCGATTGGATATATTTACAGTCAAATAAGTGTGTTTTACTGTTCATAGGTCAATAACAGAATCTGCTTGACTTTGTTGAAAAACAAGGTAACTTTGTAGAATTTCTGGTATCAACACAGAGAAGATAAAATTCTAAAAATTACAGAACTATTAGGAAATTAAATTAAAATTCAAATAGTTCTAGAATCACGATGTTTGGACACTATTACTAGTAGATATGGAATTTTAAGAAGGTAAAGGTTAGATGGTCGACTTTGAAAAATAATTGTGATCAATCCAGAATGAACTAGGTGATGACTTGACAACTCTGAATAGGGAATTAAGTCTAGATTCCTATAAAATTTACCTTGAATCAATTGGATGTGAATATTGTTAGATATTAATAGAACGGTACACAGAGGTCAAAAATTTCCTACAAATAGTAGGCTTAGGCATAAATTGAAATTGTGAAATTATAAATGCACTGTTGGATGATACTATTGATGACAATTGGTATTTCTTGTGGTGATTGGCTAGGTAGCTTGCCACATCAAAGAGCTAGAAAACTCTTGGCTTTATACTGAATTAGCATGCATGATATAGGCCAATTGGTAAGAGCTCACGGTTGGTAACATTTGGCATTGTCACGACCTCCCCTCCCGTGACCTACTAAAACCACCACAAATTTTTCGTATTTTACTTGCCTCTTCTTTTGTCATAACTCAACACCAAACCGTTGGGCTGTGATTTGATATTAGTCACCTCAACCACATTTCCTAACACGCATACATATCAATACAAATATTCTATTGACTGTGAGTACTCTTTTCTTAAAAGTAAATTTCATATACATAAATATGAATACTTGTACATATACATCCCAGACCGTACATTCGTTACATTGTTCAGTACAAAACGTTTCAAATGTGTATACCTTTCGTAAGATGGGTATATAGCGGGTCAAGAAATATCGATCCTCAGCCGTGTCCAACTACTGTGAACGCTCTGTAGAGAGGGGGAAATAAAAAGGGGGTGAGCTCACAGATCAGTAAGGAAATAAGGCAAGCAAGAAGATAACCACACTATCTACAAAATATAATGCTTATGCCATTAAATCAGTTCCTTTTCGATTCATATCTAAAGCATGTGTCTTTCTTGAAACATTTATGCAATATTTATATATATATACAAATCGTCAGTATGAACTGAAAACATATTGGTTTAATAATCTCAGTAGTTTATGCAAAACATTGCATTTCTCATGTAATTAATATAAATCACATTTTATCATGCCATTTCAATTAAATCAAAACAATGATGGCATATCGTCATGTTAAAAACATGGAAATTCGGGCCTCACCCATCCCTTGGGTTACCTTTTCACACACAAGGTCACATGTCGAGGCTCAACCCATCCCTCGGGTCTACACAATTATAAAAACTCATATGACAATTCAAACAAGAAATATCAGTAAAGTGAGATAGGCGACTACTTATTCTGAGATTATGATCATAACTCATTTTTCGTGATCCCAGGCTACACAGTACTCGGTGTACGGGGTCTCACATTTGTTGTAACAGGAGATGGGTCAAATCCTCAATCGTCAGTTCACAACTCAATAACATTGTGTACTCACGGTACATCGTACTCCATGTGACATACACAGTACAAAGTACTCCATAGACCCAATCCTCATAGTCAGGGTGCCTGCCATAGGTCTTAGCCTTCGTACCATGGATAATATTTTCAATAGCCCTCGGCCATATCTCAAAATTTGCACGTGCGAGCATATAATTGGTGCGACACATAGTCTGCACAGGCTCCCAGCACGGCTATTTCATGCTATCTCTTTCAAAATTGGTACGTGCGAGTAAACTCCCAACACGACCATATGCACAAGTCATATAAACCTAGTGCGAGCAATGCTCCCAGCACTATGTCATGTAAAACTGAGTATGAGCAATGCTCCGATACTCTATCATGCATCAATCAATAAAACTGAGTACGAGCAACGCTCCAATACTCTATCATGCATAAATCATATTAAAATCAAGTACGAGAAATACTTAAGTACTATGTGATGCATATCTCATAAAATCTAGTGCGAGTATTACTCTAACACCAATGGTTTTCACACAAACCCGATAGATGGCTTATTTCAATTGAATTTCACTCAATTAAATCAAATCGTCACTAAAATGTGTTGTTTTCGCATATAACCTGAAAACATTAGCCAATCTATCTATGCAACTGTCAAAACTAGTCACAAACATGCTTCCAAAGCTTTTTACCCTTATTTGGATAAAACCACAATTTTACTTTATCGGTTCCTACTGAATTTTTTCTATACATGGAATTTCATATACAATATAATTAATCGAAATTCTATTCGAAATACGTGTAGCTATCTCTAGCTACTCACAAAATTCCCTTACTTCGAATCATGTCAAGTGACCTCACTTCCTCGGTGCTACTAAACCTCGCAGTCCAATCAGTTTCCAATATCACTCCGAAGCTGTAGATAACTATTCACATCAGTATACCTAAATATACTTAGTTTTCATTTGCATGAATCTCAATCAATGCATTTAGCCCTTTTTACTCTCATTTAGTCTTATTACAACTCATTGGACTTTACTCTTTCTTAAGTCCATTTCCAATACATGTATTTCACCAAACTATCTTACAATCATATATACATACTTAATAACTTCACTACATGCTTCAATCATCATTGAATCCATGCCTACACCATTTTCTCTCATTTTCTCATATTCAAGCTAAAAATCTAGGTCATGAAGATTTTTCATGTTCAAGATGTTTTCAGCAACTCAAACATATACCAATCAACTCACCAAGATATCTATATCAACATATGTGAAGTTGGTGTATTGAATCTTACCTAGTTTGAATTTTCCTCTTTTCGCCAAATTTGGGGAAATTCTCCTTGCTCCTTCAATCCAAGGTTTCACCTTCTAGTTTTCAACTATGTTGTTCTCCTCGTCTCAAGGAACAACTTTGTTGAAATAAATTTCACTCAAAACTGATTGAAAGAGATGATTTTTTGAGTAGCAAAGGTTAGCTTTTACTTTGGTTCAATGAAAGATTGATTGTTCTCGGGGAAATGAAGGTGAAGGAGTCCAGTATACATAGAATTACCCTTGAAGATCAATCTGCTAACCATGAGAGATTGATCTGCCCTGTGTTTATCTCTTCAGAATTTGATTTTGAGAAGTTGAGATCTATCTGCTCTGTGTCATTACTCTTCCAGAATTCGACATTGAAAAGGTGAGATCGATCTGCTCCTTTGTCACGACCCAAAAATCATAGTAAATTTTTCATTTTTCTTCCATACTTACCTATCCTCTGATCGTGACCACACTCCACTGCCAGTCCCACCATTCATTCACCATATAACTTAATTTCTTATTAAAGGAAAGGTAAACACATGAGTTTTTTTTTCACTAATTCTTTTCCATTCATTTACAAGTGTTTACAGTGTCTATACATCCCCGAAAGTTATTTACAAACATGTTATTGTGCTATTCTTATTTAGATACAATATGTACAAGTGTATATACCTCAAGTGATGGGCAGCAGCGGATATCAGGAATGCAGTACTAAGTCACCTCAAAGTCTACTAAAAGAAATCTGTGTAGGAAAATGGAAAGGGTGAGCACATCAAGCTCAGTAAGGCAATCCAACGAATAGGTAGGTAACCATACAACCTACATGAACGTGGTGCCATGCATAAACCACCATTTCTCCATACATTTCAAAATAGATGCTACAATTTATGATGTCATGTAAAACAAGTTCACATATGGATTTCAAAGAGCATGGAAAACTCAACATGCAAATCCATTTAAATCATTTCATTCGCGTTAAAATTTCACAACACATCCATGACTCAACCCCTCCCTCGGGTGTTCCTGACTCACACAAAACCATGAAATCAAATGCTTTTCAAAGAAATAGTAACATGCGACACAATGACTATCATGTAAAACCAGTTTACATGACGCATGGGTTTAAATAACATGAAAATAACGTCATGCAAGTTCAGTTTAAAACCCAGTTTCATTCTCATCAAAATCACATCTCAGTCAGGATTTAACCCCTCCCTCGGGTGATCCAGACTCACACAAAAGTTTACAAAACATGATTTTCAAAACATCAAGTAACAACATGCGAGACTTGGCACTATATATATATATCTCAGGCAAATAACCAGGACTATGGCCATATGTCCTCATGATCCCTCTACTACACAGATCCTGTGTGTGGGGTCTCACCACTATCGAGAATCACCCCGGGAGGTGGGTCAGTCCATCCCATCGGTCCTGTCCGATAACTCGTATCCGAAGATGCCACTCATATTTGAAGATACCACATAATCAATCCCAGCACGGTACAGCGTACTCCATGCTACTTGCACGGTACAACGTACTCCGTGGACTCATATCTCATATCCATACTCGTGGCTTGTCTCAAAACGCACGTGTGAGCATATTTAATTGGCGTGACACACAATCTACCCGACGTTCCAAGCACGGTTCATCGCATGTCCCATAAAATCAGTGCGAACGATGCTCCAGCACTTTTATAAAATGAATCAAAATCTCGTGTGAGCAAAGCTCTAGCACGTGTTTCATAAAATCTCATAAGATCTAGTGCGAGCTAAGCTCCAGCATTGTCAAAAACATACAAAACTAGTGCGAGCTAGGCTCTAGCACTGTGTCATAAAAATCAAGTGAAAATCTGGTGTGAGTTAGACTCCAGCACCCTGTCACAAAAATCATATGAAAATCTGGTGCGAGTTAGACTCCAGCACCTATGCATGTAAAACTCTAGTGCGAGCCTTTGCTCCAGCACTAATGCATGCATCACATAAATCAAAACTCGTGTGAGCTGAGCTCTAGCACGTCACATTTTCATAGAATTACGTAGGCGGCTCTGTGCATTTTTATTTAAACGTTAGCCAGCCTACCCATGCACGTGTCAAAACACCTAAAAAACAAGCAGGAACCTCTTGTTCTTGCTTCTCCCAACTTTTCCTAACTTTAGAAATTTTACCCTTGTAAGACCCAAATTTTTATCATATTTCCTTATGATTCACTAGATGTAAACATGATTATATGTAAATTGAATCATAAGAAGAGTTTTACGTGAATGAAAAATGCAAATGGAATGAATAAAAAATTTCCGAATGCATTTAGAGATTAAATGGAGACTGAAATGATCACAAATTAAACGAAGGGGATTCGGACCATTCGGAATGAAGATAAGAATTTAAAACACGAAATGAGAAAGGGTTCGCGAAAGGAAGTTGTATCGATTTGGTCCTGAAAACATTAAAGGTAAAACGGTCAAAAGACCCGAAATTCGGTGTTAATTCAGTAAGAAATTTACACTATAAACATGGATTCAAGAAATCTTGATCAATAAATGAGAAATAATTAAATTTCGGGTTAAATTGATCAAGATATGAATTTATAGGAATAAATCGAAATTTTCACATTGGGAAATTATCCCAAAAATATTGAAAAAAATACCCCGAAAAATAAATAAGATAAAATATATATTTAATTAATTTAAATATATATATTTAAATATTTTGGGTATATTATATATTATATTATATTATATTTTAATAAAATATAATATAATATAATTATAAAAAAACAAAAAGTCAAAAGTCAACAGTAAAAAAAAAAAAAGGGGAAACGAAGAAAAGTCGCGAAATTGCGACTGTAAAATGCAAGAGGAAGAAAACAGAGGCAAAAGCTGAAGAACGGAGGGAGCCGAGCTCCCTTCAGCCTCAGCCTCTCCGATCGGAGGCTGCCACCGGCGAGAGGAAGCAGCGGAGGCCATCACCAGCGTCGGTAGAGAGAGAAAAACATCGACAACCGAGAGAGAAAGGGAACCTGAGAGAGAAAGAGAGAAAAAGAGGAAAAGGAGGTGACCGGCGGTCGAGGAAGGGAGGAGCGACCCACCAACGACCAGAGAGGGACGTCTGCAGCGTCGATCGAAAGAAAAAAAATGGTGTCGACGTCGGAGGAGAGAAGAGGCCGGACCGGCCACTTTCCAGCGAGCTTTGGCGAAGCCGACCCCAAATCCATGCACCGAACTACCCCGCAGACAAGCTGGAGGTGGAAGCCGGCGTAGAACCGATCGGAAAAGCCCCGAACGACGAGGGAGAAAGTTGAACTGGGACTGAACCGGGCTGAACCAGACCGGTCTGAACCGGGTTGAATCGGACCGAACCGGTTCAGCCAGAAAAAAGAAGGAAAAAAAGAAAAGAAAAAGAAAAAGAAAAAAAAGGGGGGGAAATTCGGTGATGCAATCGAGCTCTGGGTAAGCCGGTAAGTGGTCAAATGGACCAATTTAGTTTTTGAAATAATTATTTAAATATATATTTGATCGGATTTAACCCGAAATATATAAATGTGTAGCTCGATAATCGACGACAAACGAGAGCTCGAGTCAGCCTCGATTTGTGTACTATCATGGAATCTCGGGTAATTAACCATTATTTACGACAATTACATCGTTATGTGTGTTAAAAATTTATCGCATAAATTACGGATTTAATTTTCGTATTAAATGAAATATATTTCTGAATTTGAGATAAATGTCGTAAATAATTATTGGAGTTATCCAAGAGTTTAGAACGAGGCCCAATAAATTGTTGGTGGGCCTAATGAGCCCAACAGGCCTCGATGATGCGATTAATAAATGAAAAATGGGATTAAGGCCGATTAAGGCCCGTTAAGGTGAAATCGAGCCCATTAAGAGTAAACGGGCCCAATGCTGTAAATTAAGCTCATTAAAAGTGAAATACAAGTAAATTGTACTGTATTTAACTCGATAAATGATTTTCTGCAGCTCCAGAGAATATATTGGGAGTTAAACAGATCGGGTGATCGGCAACAACGAAAAAGGTAGAAATGATCAGAGAAATTGAGGTAAGGGAATTGTGTGAGTAGCTAGAGGTAGCTACACGTATTTTTGGGTAGAGTTTCGAATAATTAAATTGTATATGAAAATTAT
This sequence comes from Firmiana major, assembly GCA_033439115.1. Classification (NCBI taxonomy): domain Eukaryota; kingdom Viridiplantae; phylum Streptophyta; class Magnoliopsida; order Malvales; family Malvaceae; genus Firmiana; species Firmiana major. Next base: position 20,932,711 of record CM065905.1, read on the forward strand.
GGGTAGAAAACCCGACAAAGCAAAAATTTCTGTTTTGCCCCTATTAAGGGAAATTTTGGAAAAGTTAGGATTGGATTGAAATATGCATAAATATCATGCTTTGAGTATTTTCACAATGAAATATTGCTTTTAGCACATGATTTAATAGTTATTTTGACCCGAGAGGGTAAATGACGATTTTGCCCCTTTGAAGGGTAAATAATTCTACTTTTAAAAAAAGTCATGAAAAGCAAGAACTGAGTGTTCTTGATGTATTTTAATGCTTTTCAATAAGAAATTGGGTAGGCTGGCTGAAGTTTTATCAGTTACATGAAATAGCACGTGGCAGGTGCTGATTTTTGGTTTTGAAAATCATTCTTTGAAAATTGAGCCACCTACATGATTTATGTGAAAACAAAACGTGCTGAGAGAATTACTCGCACGAGATTGACATGATTTTATACATGACATAGTGCTGAGAGCTTTGGTCGCACTAGATTTTTATATGACATGCATAAGGCCGTGCTGGGAGCTTCGGGTAGGCTGTGTGCCACACCGATTAAATAGGCTCGCACGTGCATTTCGAGACATGGCGTTGGATATTGAGATGACATGGGCATGGGGTGTACGTTGTGCCGTGCTTGCAGCATGGAGTACGTTGTACTGTGTCGTGATATATGATGTGTAGTCTTCGGACTAGGGATCTGATGGCTGGCGGGATGGTTTGGTACCCACCTCCTGGGGTAGCCTCAGATATGATGTGATACCCCGCGCACCTGATTAGTGTAGCCTGGGATAACAGGATATGGCCATACTCCTAGAGTTAATACCCTTATTCTTGCCTAGTCTCACATGTCACTTACTTTATGAAATTGCATGTCACTTATTTGCGAAATAGCATATGATTTGCTTTACGAAATCACATATTACTCATTACTTGATTTTGTGATTTCATGATTTTATATTGTGGGACTGAGTCCTGATGATTTTGGGGTGGATGTGGATTTAAAATAAATGGCATGTTTTGATATAATGTGCATTTTTTAAATAGCATGACGCATAATTCCATGCTTTATCTGCCATTTCACGTAATGAATTGCCAATTTGAAATAAATGGCATATTTTGACATAATGTGCATTATTTAAACAGTATGAAGTATAATTCCATGCTTTATCTGCCATTTCATGAAATAAATTGTTTTATACGAATTATTTTACCTAGCATAAAAGTATGCATGTAATTCGTATTTAAGCATGATTTCGAAAGAGAATGATTTTATTCACGGCATCATGAGCATTTAGATAGTGTGGTTATCTACTTGCTTGCATGATTGCCTTACTGAGCGCGTGGTTTGCTCATTCCCCTTTTTTTCCCCTCTTTTCAGAGCACTTACAGTAATTAGAGAGCGGCTGAGGACTTGCATTCTTGGTATCCGCTGCTTTCCCATCATCGAAAGGTATATACTTGGTATGATTTTATATCTAAACATGTAATCAATTTGGAATGTAATATGGGGGATGTAAATATTAGTAAACACGTACAATTATAGAGTCTCAATTATAAAATATACGTGTTTGAATTTAAATAAATTAAAAGATAGATTGTCATGGTAAATGGTAAAGGGTGATTAATACTGACTCATAGCCCAACTGTTTGGTGGTGAGAATGTTCACGACAGGGAAAGGAAAGGAAAAAACGAAAAATTTGTAGCGATTTTTAGTAAAAATGGGTCGTGACAACCCTTCACAGGGGTATTTTGGTCATTTGCCCATCCGGGCACCAAAAAATTTTTATTTTAAATCTAGACCCTTCAGACAATTTTAGGGAATGTAAATGATGTCGAAATTGTGTAAAGTTACCTCTAGCAGTCCGTAAAATTCCCTTACCTGGAATCACGTGCGAGCTTATCTTGTCTCGACCGTACCAGGTCTCTCAGTCCAATTCGCTCCAAACCAAGTCTACGGAGCTGCATATAACCACATCTTTGGGTCAATTCTAATATACTTATATGTATTTCACTCTTACTAATCGAATCTAAAACACTGGGCCTGTTTTACTTTATTGGGCCCGATTGGACCTTAATGGGCCTCAACCCATTTTTAGCCCGTTTCCACTTATTAGATCCATTCTTCAGGTCTATTGGGCTCATTTGGCTTATCAATACTCATCGGGCTTCGTTTCAAACTCATTGGATAGCCCGTATATCATTTACGACAATTTAATTAAGAATCTCAATATTGTCCATTAAATGCGAAATTTAATACGTAATTCGTAAAATAAATCTTTAATACGTGATAATTACATAAATTGTCGTAAATGAGCTTTACTTACCCGAGATTATGCGATGGTGCGCAAATCGAAGTTCTATCAGGCTCACGTAACCGATTTATCGTCGAACTGCATAATTTTATATTTAATTCTGGGTAAATTTTTGATCAAATATAATTTAAATAAATTTCTCAAAAATTAAATCGATCACTTTTGACCTCTTACCGACTTACCCGAAGTCCGATGTATCCCTGAAAATCTTTCCCTTTTTTTCCTTTTTCTCTTTTTCTTTCTCTTCTTACTTTTTTCCTCTCTTTCTTGGCTGAACCAATTCGGTCCAGTTCAGCCCGATTCAGACCGATCGGTTTAGCCCGGTTCTCTTCTTACCGAATCGATCCGTACCAGTTCAGGCTTCCCTATCGCTGTTCATCTCTTTTTTGGCTAGTTCCCGAGCCGTTTCTGGTGCCAATCGGTATGCCTGGAGTAGGGAAGCATTCGGCTAGGGGCGGGGTTGGCCAGATCGGCGCCGGTGGCCGTCGATTTCTCTTTTCCCTTTCGCGGCTTCTCTCCCTAGATCCGCCGGATTTCGACGTTTTCGGCACGCGTTGCCGGTACTTGGGGAATCGTACGATCATCCTCTTTCTTGTCCGGCCCTTCGCCTGGCCGCTGGGTTGTCGGATGCTCGTCGGTGCTCTCGGTCTTCCTCGGGTCGCGTCTTCGCTTCGTTTCTCCTTTAGTTTCTTTTATCTGTTTCACGATTTTCAAATTTCCTTTCTTTTTTTATTTATTTATAATTTATTTTATTATTATTTTATTCATTAAAATATTCTAAAAATCCCAAAATATCATTAAAATTTTATATTTTATTCATTTAATCCATAAATGAATTTATCTATCTTATTTCATCTTTTCGGTGTATTTTTTCAATATTTTCGGGATAATTTTTCGATGTGAAATTTTCGATAAATTTCATTAAATTCTTATCTTGATCAATTGGACTCGAAATTCAATATTATCCTCGTTATTGATCAAGATTTCTCAATTCCATATTTTTAATGAAAATTTTCTTATCGAATTTGTACCGGATTTTGATCTTTTGATCGTTTTACCCTTCTACATGTTCGGGACCAATTTATGCCGACTTTCCTTCTTGGACCCACTATAATTTCTCATTTAAAATTTGTATCTCTGTCCCAACAATTCAAATCTCAAAAATTTAATTTGAAATTCCTTAATTGTCCGTTTTCGAATTTTACGTACGTTCGATTATTTCATTCATATTTATATGATCAAAATCATCTGTCTTATGATTCCATTAACATATAACAATATCCATACAATGTGTGAATCATAAGGAAATACGATAAAAATCAGGTCTTACATCCTTAACATGAGATTGATCTGCTTCAACCAGAACCTTATAGAGATCGATCTACCCTTGAGATGAGATCGATCTGGCTTTCGCAGAAACTTATTGAGATCGATCTGCTTTGAATGAGGGATCGATCTCCCCCTTGTAGAATGCTTGGCCTTGAATTTTCAAGCCATAAGATCGATCTTCCTTGCTTATGAGATCGATTTGCCCTTCATCTGCAACAGTTCTGCTGCAATTTTTCCCAAAAAATCACTGTCATGTTCATATCTATTTGCTTCACTACTCGTTTTGTATTTCATACACATTTGGAACTTAAAAACTGTAAGACTCGAATTTTTATCATATTTCCTTATGATTCACTTGATGTAAACATGATTATATGTAAATTGAATCATAAGAAGAGTTTTATGTGAATGAAAAATGCAAATGGAATGAATAAAATTCCCCAATGCATTTAAAGATCAAATGGAGACTGAAATGGTCACATATTAAACAAATGGGATTCAGACCATTTGGATTGGAGAAAAAAATTAAAAACATGAAATGAGAAAGTGTTCGTGAAGGGAAGTTGTGTTGATTTGGTCCCGGAAACGTTAAAGGGTAAAACGATAAAAAGACCCAAAATTCGAGGTCAATTTGGTAAGAAATTTACACTGTAAACATGGATTCAAGAAATCTTGATCAATAAAGAAAAAATAATTAAATTTCGGGTTAAATTGATCAAGATATGAATTTATTGGAATAAACTGAAATTTTCATCTCGAAAAATTATCCCGAAAATATTAGAAAAATACCCCGAGAAATAAATAAGATAAATATATATTTAATTTATTTAAATATATATATTTAAATATTTTAGGTATATAATATATTATCTTATATTTTAATAACATATAATATAATATTTAAAAAAAGAGGAAGTCAAAGTCAAAGTCAAAGTAAAAAAAAAAAGATACAGATTCACGAAATCGCGATTCTGTAAACAAAGAAATAGAAATGAAAGAAGCAGAAGACCCGAGGAAGCCAGCCTCCCATCTGCCTCACCGACGGAGCCCAGCGGACGGGCCGGACGAGGCAGCCGAGCCTCGCCGGCCCTGGCAGAGGGAGGAGAGCCGCGGCCGGTGAGAGAGGGAGAGAAACCGAGAGAAAGAGAGGGAAAAAGAGGAAAGGAGACGATTGGCGGTCGAGGAAGGGGGGAATGACTCGCTACCGGCCAGAGGGGGCGACGATGGTGTCGATCCAGGCGCAGATCGGCCAGAAATGACGTTGATCGGAGGAGAAAGAAAATGGGTACCGACGTCGAGAAGAGAAGAGGCCAGACCGACCACTTTTCGATGAGCTTTGGCGAAACCGACCCCAGATCCATGCACCGGACTACCTTGCGGACAAGCTAGAGGTGAAAGCCGGTGGAGAACCAACCGGCAAAGCTCCGAACGGTGAAGGAGAAAATTGGACCTAATTGAACTGGGCTGAACCGGACCAGTCTAAACCGTGTTGAACCGGACCGAATCGATTCAGCTAGAAAAAGAAGAAAAATAAAAAGAAAAAGAAAAAGGAAAAATGGGATAAATTTAGTGATGCAATCGAGCTCCGGATAAGCCGGTAAGTGGTCAAATGGACCAATTTAATTTTTGAAATAATTATTTAAATATATATTTGATCGGATTTAACCCGAAAAATATATAAATGTGTAGCTCGATAATCGGTGACAAACAAGGGCTCGAGTCAGCCTCGATTTGCATACTAGCATGGAATCTCGGGTAATTAACCCTTATTTACGACAAATTACATCGTTATGCGTGTTAGAAATTCATCGCTTAAATTACGAATTTAATTTCCGCATTAAATGAATTATATTATGGAATTTGAGATAAAATATCGTAAATAATTATTGGAGTTATCCAAGAGCTTAGAACGAGGCCCAATAAATTATTGGTGGGCCCAATGGGCCCAATAGGCCTCGATAATGTGAATAGTAAATAAAAAAATGAAATGAGATTAAGGCCCATTAAGGTGCAATCAAGCCCATTAAGAGTAAACGGGCACAATGCTGTAAATTAAGCCCAGTAAAAGTGAAATGCAAGTAAAATGTAATGTATTTAACCTGATAAATGATTTTCTGCAGCTCTAGAGAACGTATTGGGAGTTAAACGGATCGGGTGATCGGTAACGACGAAAAAGGTAGAATGATCAGAGAAATTGAGATAAGGGAATTGTGTGAGTAGCTAGAGGTAGTTACACGTATTTTTGGGTAGATTTTTGAATAATTAAATTGTATATGAAGAATATCGGTAAAGACTCGACATAGAAAAATTATCGTTTTGCCCCTACTAAGGGAAATTTTGGAAAAGTTAGGATTGGATTGAAATATGCATAAATATCATGTTTTTAGTGTTTTCACAAAGAAATATTTTTTTTACCACATGATATGATATTCATTTTGACCCGAGAGGGTAAATGACGATTTTACCCCTGTGAAGGGTAAATATTTCCACTTTTAGAAAAAGTCATGAAAAGCAAGAACTGAGTGTTCTTGATGTATTTTAGTGCTTTTCAATAAGAAATTAGGTAGGCTGGCTGAAGTTCTATCAATTGACATGAAATGGCACGTGGCAAGTGCTGATTTTGGTTTTGAAAACCATTCTTTGAAAACTGAGTCACCTACATGATTTATGTGGAAACAAAACGTGCTGAGAGCATTACTCACACGAGATTAACATGATTTGTGCATGTGACAGAGTGCTGGAAGCTTGGCTTGCACTCGATTTTTACATGATTTTATACATGACATTGTGTTGGAGCTTAGCTCGCACTAGTTTTCATACGAGATTTGACATGGTGCTAGAGCATAGCTCGCACTAGATGTCCACTATACTTGTTGACGTGCTTGAGACTACTTGCAGGTGGTTTTATGTCATGCATAAGGTCGTGCTGGGAGCTACGGGTAGGCTGTGTGCCACACCGATTAAATAGACTCGCACGTGCATTTCGAGACATGGCATTGTTTATTGAGATGACATGGGCATGGGGTGTACGCTGTACCGTGCTTACAGTATGGAGTACATTGTACCGTGCCGTGATATATGATGTGTAGTCTTTGGACTAGGGATCTGATTGGCTGGCGGGATGGTTTGGTACCCACCTCCTGGGGTAGCCTCAGATGTGATGTGATACCCCGCACACTTGATCAGTGTAGCCTGGGATCACAGGATATGGCCATAGTCCTAGAGTTATTACCCTGATTTTGCCTAGTCTCACATATCATTTACTTTATGAAAGTGCATGTCACTTACTTGCAAAACCGCATATTATTTGCTTTGCGAAATGACATATTACTTATTTCTTGATTTTGTGATTTCATGATTATATATTGTGGGATTGAGTCCTGATGATTTTGGGGTGGAGGTCGATTTGAAATAAATGGCATGTTTTGATATAATGTGCATTATTTAAATAGCATGACGCATAATTCCATGCTTTATCTGCCATTTCACGAAATGAATTGTCGATTTGAAATAAATGGCATGTTTTGACATAATGTGCATTATTTAAATAGCATGAAGTATAATTCCATGCTTTATCTGCCATTTCACAAAATAAATTGTTTTATACGAATTATTTTACCTGGCATAAAAGTATGCATGAAATTCGTATTAAGTATGATTTCGAAAGAGAATGATTTAATGCATGGCATCATGATCATGTAGATAGTGTGGTTATCTATTTGCTTGCATGATTGCCTTACTGAGCGCGTGGTTTGCTCATTTCCCTTATTTTCCCCTCTTTTCAAAGCACTTGCAGTAATTAGTGAGCGACTGAGGATTTGCATTCTTAGTATTCGTTGCCTTCCATCATCGAAAGGTATACACTTGATATGATTTTATATCTAAACATGTAATAGCACAGTAATCAATTTCGAATGTAATATGGGGGATGTAAATATTAGTAAACACGTACAATTATAGTCTCAATTATAAAGTATACATGTTTGAATTTAAATAAATTAAAAGATAGATGTCATGGTAAATGGTAAAGGGTGATTAATACTGACTCATAGCCCAATTGTTTTGTGGTGAGAATGTTCACGACAGGGAAAGGATAGGAAAAAGCGAAAAATTTGTAGCAATATTTGGTAAAAATGGGTCGTGACAAAAACATTCATTCCTTATGATTTATATCAAATGTGACTTGTCCGTACATCACGAAATCATAAAGAGTACATATTATTTTACGGGTCTTACAAGCATATATTGGACTTTGATAGATAGCTTTCGGCCACATTGGGAATTGGAAAGAAATGGTATCAAATGGTCATGTGTATGAATTGGTTGATATCTTTAATCAAGCATTAAGCTTTAAATTCTCAGTGTAGGTGCTTGTAGTGGTGATCAGCCATATTAGCTCTCGGTTTTTCTTTACTTGGTGTTCATTGTGAAATTCTGTGGCTAAGGTATATTCGACCAAGCTCTTTGGGGTAAGTGGTTATACATTAGCTAACTAGCATTTATCCTTTTGAAATGTTTTAGTGACTTGAGATTTTTTATGATTGAAATCTTTAAATTATAGTAGTATGGTCTCAGCCAAAGGGATATTATCCTGAGCTTTTGTTTTTCCTAAATTGCATGATTTAGTGTTTTAAGTTTGTTTTTATATAAATGCACATTTGTTTAATAAATCGATTTTATATTAAAATTCTTTATAAAACCTTTTATACATGCATGTTTATATATCATGACTTAAAAATGATTTTGAAATGACCATACCTTTTGGATTTAGTCTCTTGCTGTCACAACCCTCTTTACCAGTCTGTGACCTTTACCTTTCTACTTATAGTTGGGCAGTTAGCCAACATCCGATCCATTTCTCATACATTTATAGTTTAATCATTTTAATTAAATGAAGAAGAATAGAAACTGAACTATTATAAATAAGTACGGAAGCGTTACATCAGTTTCTATTATATACATCCCCCAAAATACAAATTGTACTGTGCACTAATTTACAGGATACAAATTTTTTCATCTGAAGTGTATACCTCTCTGTACTATTGGATGAGTAGAGAAAACACGATAGCAGGGATGACTGCAATGTACTCACTACTGCGTAGTATCTGTGGAAGAGGAAATAAGGGGGTGAGCATAACGCGCTCAGTCAGGAAAATATGAAAGCAGGTAGATAACTACACTATCTACATGCTAAAATACATATATGTTCATTTTCCTTATAAAACAATATGCATGTTCATTAAAACAACTTCCATCAATACAAAATCATTAATTCGCTAGATGGGTATATGCATATTCACACAGCATCGCACAGTTTCACACAACATAATCTATTCACACAGTTCATATATAGAAAATGCTTTACATTTTGTAAATCAATATATATTGAGACATAATTCATAGGTTATCATATCCCTAGACACACAGTAAAGGAAACATATGTCACCTCACACAGTAGGGACAATGTCGTATCACTCAGATACATAAAAGAATTATGGCCATAGTCGAATTCCAGGCTACACTGATCAGGTGTGCGGATACCCTACGCTTGGGGAGGTAGACCAACCATCCCTTCAGCTCATATTCAAATCATGACACATTGTACTCCATGGCTAACGCTTACGGTACATCGTGCTCCTGTGGATCCTTATCACCCATTTTCGTTGTCTCAAAATCTCGTACGAGTAGGTCAGTGTCAGACACACAGCAGTACACGACTGCTCAAGCACGATTTATACTAATTACATCACATACATAAACCTCGTGTGAGTAGGTTAATGCAAGACACACAACAATACATGACGGTTCTAACACAGTTTTACTCAACACACAGCACAATCATGAAATCCTCGTACGAGCAACTCAGCGTAAGACACACAGCATGCCTGAGGTATCGAGCACGGTATAATAGGAATTCACATACGAGCATAGTCAGAGCAAGACACACAGCAGTACTCAAAGGCTCTAGTATGATACCCAAAATTTAGTACGAGCATCACGAATGGAACACACAGCATCACCTGAGGCATCGAGCACCCTTTCGGTTAATTTAAAAATCCCTTTGAAAATAACGTTCGAGCAGGGTTGGTCAATCTACCGTTGCCTCTCATGCTCTAACACGATTTCACATAGAAAAGAAATAGAAAGGCTCCATGTACTGTCATGAGTGAGAGGGCAAATCTCCCTTCAATCACTCTCTAAAAACATTTCATGTAATTTATCAAAACTGAGAGCCCATCTATTGTTATTCTTTCTCAAAACATTTGCAAAAACCTCTTTTCATAACAACCATAGAAGTGATGCAACTCATACTATAGACTTATTCCCATACGTGGTTTTCTACCTAGATATATCAATATCTATGTATTTATCGCATACGTTCACACACAGCAGGTAGGAAAACATACGTATAGCTATCTCTATAGCTCGCATAAGTCCCTTACCTCGAATCATGCTTGTATCATTTTCCTTTGATTCTCACTTCTTGTGATCCACTTTATCGATTCCAACAATATCTTCTGGAACTGAAATTGCGTATTACACACATCAGTATATTGTCATATACTTCATTTCATTTACTTCATATTCAAATAAATGCATTTGGCCATTTATATCTCATTTGGCCTCTTTATACCATTATTGAACTTTATCATTTTATGAGTCTATTTCGAGTATATGCTAGTTTTCGAGAATCTCTTAGACTCCTCGAGTCTATCAGTTTGTATAAAACCGGTATTAAGCTTATAATACCTCAATTTCACCATTTTCATTTCATTGTGGCATTTCATCAAACACCACATATACTCAATTTTAGCCATTTCTGTTTCTAACACATGAACTTCACCAAACGATTACACCAACATATATATATATTCAATAACACCTTTACATGCTCAAATCTCCATTAAACCATGCCTACTCGATTTTCTATCATTAAATCGATTCTAGGTCTTATCTTTGTTTAAGTATGTTTATCACATTTTAACCATTAATCTATATACCAATCAACTCATACAAGTATATAGATCAACATATTTGAGATTGTTACATTGAAATCTTACCAATCTCAGCTTTTCTCTTTTTTCACAACTTTGAGGAAAACTCCTTTTCTCTTTCGATTTAATGATTCAGCCTCTCGTTTCCAACTATGTTGTTCTTCTCCACTCTATGAACAACTTTGATGAAATGAACTCCTTTCAAATCTCTAAGGAAAATATTGATGGTCTAGAGAGGAAGTTAGGTCACTAGGTTGCAAAATATGGAAAGGTTTGATGTTCTCCCGTGAATTGCAGTTCAGCAGGTCCTATTTTATAGAAATTGCCTTGATGAGATCGATCTCCATAAGTGAGGGATCGATCTCCATAAGTGAGGGATCGATCTGCAGTTGATTTTAGCCTTCCTGCACTCGGTTTTCAAGCTTATGAGATCGATCTATCGAAGAACATGAGATCGATCTCTCTCAGGTCGAGTGCTTCACAAATCGATCTGGCAGGGTAATGAAATCGATCTGCTTCAGATCGAGGCTTAAGAAGATCGATTTGCTTAGACTGAGGATCGATTTCTTTCTTCAAAATACCTCTAAGATCGATCTCCCTTACATTGGAGATCGATCTCCCCTTGTCCTGCAGCCATACTTAGCCATTTTTCACTCCAATTCTCAAAGCTAACTTTATATAATTTGCCTCACTACTTATTTTGCATTCAATACACATTTTTCACTTCAAAAGGTCCATTTCTTATTATTCAGACATAATGAAACTTGTGTATCCAACACGAATTCATTTTACAAGTGTGTATATCAGATTTAGGGGCCTTACATTACTTATGATTCATATTACATAAAAGAATGTATACTTAGGAAATCATAAGGGTTACATATAAAAATACGGGTCTTACATTCCTCCCCTCATTTAAGAAATTTGGTCTTCCAAATTAGAACTAAGTTACTCCTTAAAAAGTCGGGGGTACTTTTCCCGTATAGAGTCCTCCAACTCCTAAGTAGCTTCCTTTGAATTATGTTGCTGCCAAAGAACTTTTACAAGTGGAATCGTCTTGTTCCGTAGCACCTTTTCCTTTCTATCCAGTATTCAAATCGGTTTCTCTACATTTGAAAAATCATTCTTGAGCTTCAATGGCTCATACCGAATCACATGAGTTGGATCTGGATGGTATTTCTGAAGCATCGATACGTGGAAGACATTATATATACCTGCTAGCTTTGGTGGCAATGCTAGCCTGTAGGCCTTATCTCCCACACGCTCCAGTATCTCAAATGGCCCGATATACCGAAGGCTCAACTTACCCTTCTTACCAAACGTCATAATCCCTTTTGAGGGAGACTTTAAAAAATACAGAGTCACCCATAGTGAACTCTAATGGCCTGCATCTTATGTCAGCGTAGCTTTTCTGCCTACTCTGAGCTATTCTTAATCTCTCACATATCAACTAAACAACCTAAGAGGCTTGCTGTACCAAATCAAGAGCAAAACTTTTCCTCTCACCCATTTCTTCCCAACCAATTGGGGAACGACACCTTCTACCATATAAGGCTTCATATGGTGCCATCCCGATACTCAAGTGATAACTATTGTTGTATGCAAATTTGGCTAACGGTAGGTGATCATCCCAGGAGCCTTTAAAATCCATAACATTAGCTCTCAACATGTCCTCTAACGTCTGGATAGTTCTCTCTGACTGACCATCGTTCTGAGGATGGAAAGCAGTACTGAAACTCAATCGGGTTCCCATAGCTTCCTGAAATTGTTCCTAAAAGCGAGAAGTGAAGCGGGAATCCCTATCCGATACGATGCTCACTGGAACACCATGTAGCCTCACTATCTCCCATACATACAACTCTGCTAAGCTACTCAAAGTATCTGTAGCTTTCATAACTAGAAAGTGGGCAGATTTCGTTAGTCTGTCAACCACTACCTAGATATCATCATGATTTCTCTTAGTCCTTGGCAATCCCATGATGAAATCCATGGTGACATGCTCCCATTTCTAAGTTGGTAATGGTAGAGGCTGCAATAACCCTGCAGGTTTTTGACGCTCTACCTTCACTTGCTGACATATTAGATATTTTTCCATAAATTTTGCGATATCTCTTTTCATACCTGACGACTAATACACTTTCCGGAGATTCTGGTACATTTTGTTACCTCCCGGATGCAATGTGTATCTTGATGAATGAGCTTCTATTAAAATCAATCTCTTTAACTCTAGGTCATTGGGAACGCAAATCCTGCCTCTAAACCTCAGTAGGCCATCATCACTCAATAAGAAATCGGCCATATCACCCCTCTGAATTTGACTCGCACGATCCTCACACAGTAGATCGACATGCTAAGCCTCGCGTATCTAGTCAATCAAATCTGGTTCCACTCGTAGGCTACCTATCACATAGTCTCGATCAATATCATGAGGGTCTATATCCAACCTGAGGTGAGCAATCTGCTCGAGCAGCTCATATTCCCTGACCATCATGTGCGATACCATTTTGAGGCTTTTTCTACTCAAGACATTTGCCATAACATTAGCCTTTCTTAGATGGTATAGTATCTCACAATCAAAATCCTTTAGAAGATCTATCCATCGTCTCTGCCTCATATTCAACTCTTTCTGTGAAAACAGATATCTGAGGCTCTTATGATCTGTATACACCTGAAATTTCTCACTGTACAAGTAGTGGTGCCATATTTTCAATGCAAATACCACGGCTACCAACTCTAAATCATGGGTCGGGTAGTTCCTCTCATGGTCCTTAAGCTGTCTGGATCCATAGGCTACTACCTTCCTGTCCTACATCAACACACAGCCCAGTCCCTGTCCCGAAGCATCTGTATACACTGTGTAACCTCTTAAGCTGGTGGGTACGGTGAGAATAGGTGCGGTGGTCAGTTTGTGTTTTAACTCGTAGAAACTTTTCTCACACTTATTGTCCCACTCAAATCTACATTCTTTCGGTTGAGACGTTTCAATAGAGCAACCAGCTTAGAGAATCCCTCGACAAATCGTCGGTAATAACCTGCTAAACCTAGGAAACTGTGGATCTCTGTAACCATCTTGGGTCTTTCCCATTGTATCACCGCCTCTATCTTGGACGAATCCACCGATACACCATCTCTTGAGACTACATGACCCAAAAATGATATCTCACTCAGCCAGAAATCATACTTGTTGAGTTTAGCATACAACTCTTGATCTCGAAGGGTCTGCAACACTGTTCTCAAATGCTGCTTATGCTCTTCCCTGGATTTCGAGTACACCAATGTCATCTATAAAGACAATCACAAACCTGTCCAGCTATGGCTTGAATACATCATTCATTAAAGCTATAAACGCTACAGTAGCATTCGTCAACCCAAATGGCATAACCAAAAACTCATAATGGCCATAACGGGTCCGAAATGTTGTCTTGGGTACATCTCCACTCTGAATCCTCAACTGATGATATCCAGACCTTAGATCAATCTTCGAAAAGACCTTTGCTCCTTGCAACTGATCTAGTAGATCATCTATCTGTGGAAGGGTTTATTCTTGATGGTAGCCTTATTCAACAACCGATAGTCTATACACAGTCGAAGACTCCCATATTTCTTCTTTACAAACAGAATCGGTGCTCCCTAAGGTGATACACTCGGTCTGATGAATCCCTTGTCCAACAACTCTTGCAATTGTTTCTTTAGTTCTTCCAATTCAATCGAAGCCATTCTATATGGTGGCTTGGATATCGGTTTAGTTCTAGGCACCAAATCAATACAGAATTCCATTTCTCAATTTGGTGGCAACCCTGGTATTTCTTTCGAAAAGACATCAGAAAATTCTCTAACCACTAGATGTCAACTATATCCAAGTATACCTTATCCAAGTCAACCACATAGGCAACAAAACCTTCAACACATTATCATTACATTCGTTAGCAAAATCATTCCATCTTTAGAAATAATCTACTTCTTTCATTACTTTGTAAATCTTAGAATGTACTTTTCAGGGATGGAAAACATTACTGTCTTAGCATAACAGTCTAAAACAACATGGTTTGCAACCAACTAATCCATTCCTAGTATTACATCGAAATCATTCATAGCTAATAGGATGAGATCGACCGACATGTCCTTTTCCTATACTTTCAACTTACAACTCTTACATAGATACTCTGTCCTTACGTTGTCTCTCATTGGAGTACTTATAAGTAAAACTCTACCTAAGGGTACAGGTTTCACATGTTCACATAATTTACATGCAAGTAAAGGCGATATGAATGAATGCGTGGCACCAGGATCAATCAATGCTAATGCTTCAAAATCAAAGACAAGGATGGTTCCTCAGCAGATGCCTGGTCCAATACAAACACTAGTCATCAACCAATAGCTTGTTTCCCTTTCTCTTCAACTGTGGCCTTCCTCTTAGGTATATGTGTCTCAACCGTAGCCTTCTCTAGCTCCTTGCCCTTCTGTGGGGCTGTATCAATCAACTCTGAACACTCACAAGCTATGTTCCCTGGTTTACCACACCTATAACAAGATCTCATCGATAATAGGCATGGTCTACCCCATGATATCTACCACATGACCTGCACTGCTCTATGGTAGCTCGAGGTCCACCAATAACTATGCCCCTCGAAGCTGCATGAATTGGAGGCTTCGCTGGCTTCTCTCGCGTCTCCTCAATCTTAGGCCCTTACCGAATAACCTTCGGCCCTTTCGAAACCCTCTATCATCAACTGATCTCTTTTGGTCTCTATCTTTGCCTTTACCACTCTTGCTCAACTTTGAGGTGTGTAACTCATAGTCTTACTCACACAACTGAGCTCTGTGTATTGCCTCATCATAGGTGGTAATGTCCAATGGAAGCTAATCGAGCTCTGATGGAAGGTCTCAGTCATTCCAAAAACTTTTAGACCTTTCTGTCCTCAAGGCTCATAGTGACCGTATCATATCTGCCTAGGGATGTGAATCCAGACTCATACTCATCCACTGTCCTGTTCCCCTGAGTCAATGTCATGAATTCCAATTGTATCTTTCTCTGAGTAGTAGTTGGAATATATTGCCTCCTGAAGGCATCGAAGAATATATCCCATGTCACAACCGGGTGCCGTGCACTCAACCTTGACTGTGTGGCCATCCACCAATGCTCGGCCTCATCCTCTAATACAAAAGTCGCAAAGGTGACCTTCTCGGTGTCAGAGCAATGGACTAATCTGTAAAGTTTCTCCATACTGCGTATCCAATGCTCGGCTGATATTGGGTTCTTCACCCCATTAAATGAAGGTGGTCCGAACTTCCGAAACTCTCTCAATCTACCTAGATCACAATTGTAAACTCCCTCGTCACCAACCTGATATGAAGCTACAGGGTCCTAAACTAGCGAAGGAATGTCTTGAACTAGAGGGGGTACAAGTATCTCTGCCTCTGCATCCCGAGGTCTCGGTGCAGCTTGTGTTGGCTCATGTCTCTCAGGTACAGCAGCCTGTCCAGAAAGGTTCTCTTATCTACCCTCAAATTTGGCCATTGCCTGTGTAAACATCTCCATAACCATGTCTACACTAGGCTGTAACTGTGCTATACGTTCCTCAGCAGCCTCACTAAGATCGAGTGGATCTCTACTAGAACTAGACCCATTACGTCTCTCGAGCTCATCTCTACGCTATTGAGAGCGCGAACTCTCTCCTCTACGAGTACGTCGTCTATCAGACATCCTGTATACTCAAAATAAGTGTCTCAGTCACATTTTCCAACGGTATACACATTTGTATCCTAATAATGCACAGTACTTTGGGGATGTATAATTTCTTAAATATGGATACTGACTCACATCAGACCAATCCTGCTCTGATACCATTAATTCTTATCACGACCTTTTTTACCAGTTCGTGACCTTTACCTTACTACTTACAGTTGAGCTGTGAGTCAACATCCGATCCATTTCTCATACATTTATAGTTTAATCATTTCAATTAAATGAAGTAGAATAGAAACTGGACTATTATAAATAAGTACAGAAGCGTTTACATCTGTTTCTATTATATACATCCCCCAAAATACAAAATACAAACTGCCTTGTGCACTAATTTACAAGATATAAAATTTTTTATCTGAAATGTATACCTCTCTGTACTGCTGGATGACTAGAGAAAACACGATAGCAGGGATGACTGCAATGTACTCACTACTGCGTAGTATCTGTGGAGGAGGAAATAAGGGTGAGCATAACGCGCTCAGTAAGGAAAATCTGAAAGCAGGTAGATAACTACACTATCTACATGCTAAAATACATATATGTTCATTTTCCTTATAAAACAATATGCATGTTCTTTAAAACAACTTCCATCAGTATGAAATCATTAATTCTCTAGATGGGTATATGCATATTCACACAATTCATATATAGAAAATGTTTTACATATCCCCAGACACACAACAAGGGAAATATATGTCACCTCACATAGTAGTGACAATGTTGTATCACTCAGATACATAAAAGACTTATAGCCATAGTCGGATTCCAGGCTACACTGATCAGGTGTGCGGGAACCCTATGCTTAGGGAGGCGAATCAACCATCCATTCAGCTCATACTCAAATCACAGCACATCGTACTCCATGGCTAACGCTCACGGTTCATCGTGCTCCCGTGGATCATTATGACCTATTTTCGTTATCTTAAAATCTCGTATGAGCAGGTCAGCGTCAGACACACAACAGTACACGACGGTTCAAGTATGGTTTATACTCATTACATCACATACATAAACCTCATGTGAGCAGGTTAATGCAAGACACACAGTAATACATAACGGCTCTAACATGGTTTTACTCAACACACAAGATAATCATGAAATCCTCATGCGAACAACTCAGCGTAAGACACAAAACATGTCTCAGGCATCGAGCACGGTATAATAGGAATTCACATGCGAGCATAGTCAGAGTAAGACACATAGCAGTACTCGAAGGCTCTAGCATGATTCCAAAAATCTAGTGTGAGCATCTCGAGTGGAACACACAGCATCACCCGAGGCATCGAGCACCCTTTTCATTTCCTTTAAAAATCCCTTTGAAAATAACGTCGGAGTAAGGTTGCTCAATCTATCGTTTCCTCTCATGCTCTAACATGATTTCACACAGAAAAAAAATAAAAAGGCTCTATGTACTGTCATGAGTGAGAGGGAAAATCTCCCTTTAATCACTCTCTAAAAACATTTCATGCAATTTATCAAAATCGAGAGCCTGTCTATTATTATTCTTTCTGAAAACGTTTACAAAAATCTCTTTTCATAATAACCATAGAAGTAATGCAACTCATACTATAGACTTATTCCTAAACGTTGTTTTCTACCTAGATATATCAATATCTATCTATTTATCGCATACATTCGCACTCAACAGGTACGAAAATATACGTATAGCTATCTCTATAGCTCGCATAAGTTCCTTACCTCGAATCATGCTTGTATCGTTTTCCTTCGATTCTCACTTCTCGTGATCTGCTCTATCGATTCCAATGATATCTTCTGGAACTGAAATTACGTATTACACACATCAGTATATTTTCATATACTTCATTTCATTTGCATGATATTCAAATCAACGCATTTGGCCATTTATATCTCATTTGGCCTCTTTATACCATTATTAGACTTTATCCTTTTATGAGTCTATTTCGAGTATATGCTAGTTTTCGAGAATCTCTTAGACTCTTCGAGTCTATCAGTTCGTATAAAATCGGTATTAAGCTTATAATACCTCAATTTCACCATTTTCATTTCATTGTGGCATTTCATCAAACACCACATATACTCATCAAACACCACATAACTTCACCAAATGGTTACACCAACATATATATATATATATAAATATATATGCTCAATAACACCTTTACATGCTCAAATCTCCATTAAACCATGCCTACTCGATCTTTTATCATTAAATCGATTCTAGGTCTTATCTTTGTTTTAGCATGTTTATCACATTTCAACCATTAATCTATATACCAATCAACTCATACAAATATATAGATCAATATATTTGAGATTGATGCATTGAAATCTTACCAATCTTAGCTTTTCTCTTTTTTCACAACTTTAAGGAAAACTCCTTTTCTCCTTCGATTTAGTGATTCAGCCTCTTGTTTCCAACTATGTTGTTCTTCTCCACTCTATGAACAACTTTGATGAAATGAACTCCTTTCAAATCTCTAAGGAAAGTATTGATGGTCTAGAGAGGAAGTTAGGTCACTTGGTTGCAAAATATGGAAAGGTTTGATGTTCTCTCATGAATTGCAATTCAGTAGGTCCTATTTTATAGAAATTGCATTGATGAGATCGATCTCCATAAGTGAGGGATCGATCTGCAGCTGTTTTTAGCCTTCATGCACTCAGTTTTCAAGCTTACGAGATCGATCTATCGAAGAACATGAGATCGATCTCTCCTAGGCCAAGAGCGTCGCAGATCGATTTGGCAAGGTAATGAGATCGATCTGCTTCAGGCCGAGGCTTAAGGAGATCGATTTCCTTGGACTGTGGATTGATTTCCTTCTTCAAAATACCTCTAAAATCGATCTCCCTTGCGTTGGAGATTGATCTCCCCTTATCCTGCAGCCATACTTAGCCATTTTTCACTCCAATTCTCAAAGCTAACTTCATATAATTTGTCTCACTACTCATTTTGCACATCAAAAGGTCCATTTCTTATTATTCATACGTAATGAAACTTGCATGTACATCACAAATTCATATTACAAGTGTGTACATCGGATTTAGGGACCTTACATCACTTATGATTCATATTACATAAACGAATGTATACTTAAGAAATCATAGGGTTAAACATAAAAATACGAGTCTTACACTTGCCCCTTTGCATAACGGTTTTGGGAGTTAAACCTTTGATTTGAAATTATGAGCACTGAGGTGAGCAAGGCCCTTCATGGTACAACTTTACTCATTATGCTCTTATGTGCAAAAAACCTTTTGGCCTATCCTCGGAGATAATTTAGATAGGTTTTGGTTTCGCCTGACCCGTGGAACTAGTTGTGTATCTATTATTATAAATGGTGCCATAAAAATAGGGAATGTGATGCACTGATAGCTATAATGCCTTGTAGTGGTACCTAGTATATTATATGCTTCTGTTTGTGATGATAACCAACATATGATATGCTTCTTTATGTGATGATATGATTGCTCACTTTGACGACTTGTGATTTTTATTATTATTAGTTTAACTTCCTATGACATGACTTGCATACTTCTGTATTGATTTGAGACTATGGATTATAATGATATTTTTCTTTGCAAGTTATTTGTAAAATGATTTATATTAGCATGCAAGGTTTGTAAATCTGTTTTAATTGTTTTTTTACCGTTGTATAATTACTTACTGAGCTTCCCCAAGCTCACCCCTCTCTTCCTCTCCACAGATTTAGCCTCGAGGACCCTATGGATATACAAGGGTCTCTGTACAGCTTTCGAGGCTTTCGCTTTACAGTACTTAAGTTACTTATGGTTACAATGATGTATATAGACACATGTTTGATTTATTTTGCACAGTGTACACGTACATATAATCTGGGATGTAAATAGGTGTTGATATTGCCTATGTTAGATTTGGCCTCACTTAGTATAATTAGAGTTGTGTTTTATTGAGATTGCCTTGGCCAAGATGTGTATAATTGATGTATTCTAAATTTGTAACAGATGAAAGAAGAATAATTTTGTTTTATTTGAAGTTAATGGATCTTAGATGTATGTTTATTATGAGTTAATGATTCTTGATTTGTACAATTACTTGGCGGTATAAGGTCTCAATTTGGTAAGTGATAGGTAACCAAATGAGAAAATGCGCATTATTGGTAAATGATGTATACTTGAAAGTTGCATATTTGGTTAAATTTAAGTTTGGGGCCGAAACAGTAGGTTTAGAAATGACCTATAACTATGAATTTGAATAAAGGAAAAAGTGACCAAATAGGTACCTGGTGTCATCAAGCATCTATTAAGCAAGTATCTCACTTTAATAGAACTCTATACCAAAATCATGTAAGATGTTAAATTGATTTAATTAATCAGTGAATCAACATTCACATTGTTGGGACCTGAAAGAAGAAATATAAAATGAATTAATCAGGAAAGGACTAATCACTTAGGTAGCCTACACATACACACACAAACGTTGAGGGAAGTTAAAAATAAAAAAATAGCCCATAAAATTGCAACTTTTGTAAAAGTATGAAAGTTGGGGCGTGACAAGAATAATTTAAAAATAGATAAGAATTATTTTATAACTACATTGAAATCAGGATAAATTTAAATTAGGATTAACGCAAATTTAATTAGACTTAAATTAGAATTATTTAGATTAAGATAAATTTACACTAGATTAGGATTAAGTTAGAATTATTTAGATAATTAAATTAGGATTTAGTTAAAATAACTTAAATGGATTAGGATATAAAATAAAATAAAAATCTAAAAATATAAAATATAAAATATCAGAAAAAAATAGATAAGATAATAACAAATTCAATTATATAAAAAAATTATAGATTAAGATAATTAAAGAATTTTAATTTAACACTAACACTAATTTAAATCAATAAAAGGAATCTACAAATTAACAAAGGGAGAAGGCTATGCCGATGAGAATTTTTTTTAAAAAGAGAGAGAGAGAGAGAGAGAGAGAGAGAGAGGGAGAAGACCCCTGCCCGGCTGTTCATGGTTCTTGCTACGGCCCTTCACCACCATCGCCATTCCTGCTTTGTTGCACTGCCATCTTTCCCGCGTCCTTCACTGTCCTGCTGTCTCCTTGCGCACCATCATCTCCATCTTTGCATCGCCACTACCCACAGCATATCCTCCTGCCTACTGCTAGTTGTTCATCGCCTGTTACTGCTTGCTTGACTGCCACCATCACGGCACCTAAACATTACTGCACATCACCGTACATCCCTGCTTCTTCCTCACCAAGCCTGCTGCTCATCGTTCCTGCACTATTCTGCACACCCGCTTTCACTGCCCATGCGTTGTTCTCCATCATCATCTCGCCACTGCCTTGCACCTTTTACGCTGCTGCCACCATCTTCATGCAAGAAACTGCTGCCGCACCCTTGATCACGTTCCCTGCTGCGAACCATCCTCATCCCTGCTGCATCACCACCTCCCAGATTGCTTTCTTCATCATTCCTGCAGTCCACCATCATGAATCCGAGAGTTGCCTTGAAGCAGCTGTTTTAAGCCAAGAAAGCAAGCAGAAACGTGTCTGCTGAACCAAGCCCTACTGTGTTCATCCAAGCCGCCTCTTGCTTTGCTGGCAACGTGAAAGAAGAAAGAAAGAAATAGATAAAGGAAAGAAGAAACAAGGAAAGAAATAAGAAATAAGAAAGGAAAAGAAGAGAGAAGGGTAATTCTTTTTCATTTATTAGGTAGTCAAAATAGGAATATTTTTATTAAGAATTAACTTTAAATTAAGAATGGTAAATTAGGTAATTAAATTAGAATTATTAATTAAATTAAAATAGGATTCATAAAGTACATTAAAATAAAGTAAAAATTTGTTATGTATAAATTTAATAAATTATAAAATTAAAACCATTTACAAATTTTAATAAATTATGAATATGATTGAAGATTATTTGATGATGAAAATCTTAGTGTGATTACAAATGAGTAGCATCTAAAATTTTTTAAGTATAAATTTCACTTTTAAATTTTTTCGAGAATAATGGATGATTTAATTGAGAAATTTCACTCGCCCTTCCTTTCTTTCTCTGTTGTATTCCCCCTCACTTTCCTTTGCAATAATACTTACGTTTTCAGCCAACTCTCTTTATCATCTCCTCTGGTTTTCTAGCATGCCACCCACGTTTTCCTTACTTTGCTACGTCTTTCACTGTTGTAAGCAGCAGTCACCAGTCTGTTTCCTTCTCGACTGTCATCACCACCAACCAATCTTCACCCTACTTCTGCTACAGTCATAGGCTTCACCAACTCTCTTTTCCTTTTTCCTTCTGCTGCTACCTACTCCTTTCCTCTGCAAGGTATTTTTCGAGGCCATCATCTTTATTATAATTATAATTTTATATATATATATATATATATATATATATATATATATATTTCCTTATAATTTTATATATATATTTCCTTATAATTTTTCTCCTGCCAATATCTATCATCCATCATTCACTACCATGCTCTCCTTCTTTTCTTTATTTCCTTAAATCATTGCTGCCCTGGGGATTGATTTCATTTTTGAAGTCAATCAATAGTTTGCATGCATACATACATACATACATACATACATACATACATATATTTATATATATACTTTTTAAATATACTATAATATATATGCCTTGTTTCCTTAGTTATAGCTATAATCTATATATATATATATATATATATATATATATATATATATCTTCCCTTTCTATGTTTATATTTGCATAATATATACTTGGATATATTTTGTCTTCACTCATGTACATACTTATGTATTTATACATCTTCGTACTTGATGAATTTTCCTTTATGGTATGTATAAAATTTAATTTAATTAGTACTGGTACTTATACTTCATATGGATATATTTTCTTTCCCTAACTTATATGTATAGAAATTTTCATTTTTATTTCCCCATAAATATTTGCTCTTAGAACTAATATATTTTAATTAAATCCATTCAAATCCCTCATATTAAAATATAACTTGATTTAATCTTCCACTAAGGAACTCGTTCACTAATCCCAATAGTTTATTTCGTTATTCCTTAATAAGACCGAATACAAGAAAATTCATGGTGTTTACATTCTCACCACCTTGGAAAATTTGGTCCTCAAATTTGAAAGTACATCAATCCTTAAATAATTGTGGGTGCTTCTCTTGCATTAAACTTTCCAATTTCCTCGCGGCCTCCTTCGAAGTGTGATACTGCTATAAAACCTTGACTAAAAGAATCGTCTTAGACCGCAATGCCTTTTCTTTTTTGTCCAAGATCCGAATTGGTTTCTCCACATATGTCATATCCTCTTTCAACTCTCGTAGCTCATACTTTATCACATGTGTCGGATCTGAATGATATTTGTGTAGCATCGAAACATGGAAGACATTGTGGATACTCGATAACTCTGGCGGTAAAGCCATCTATAAGCTTTATCTCCCACTCGATCTAAGATCTCGAAAGGCCCAATATAATGAGAACTTAGCTTTCCTTTCTTCCCAAATCTCATTATGCCTTTGGAAGGTGAAACTTTAAGAAATACTGAATCTCCTACTAATCGGTTTACTTTCAAATTTGGGAAGCAGGGAGCAAATATTTTTTCTTTCATCCACTGCTTCCCAACCAATCGACGAACGACACCTCCAACCATACAACTCTTCGTACGATGCCATTCCGATACTTGAGTGGTAGCTGTTATTGTATACGAATTCTGCTAATGGCAAATGGTCCTTCCAAGAGCCTTTAAAAACCTGGCCACATACTTTGAATTCCATATTGGCATAGGTAAAGGTTGTAATAAACCTGTAAGGTTTCGGTATTTTACCGTAATCTACTAACATTTGAGACATTTAGTCACAAGTTCAATTATATCTCTTATCATACCTGATTATCAATATACCTTCAAGAGATTTTGATACATCTTACTATTCTGCTTCTCATAGAATTTTCTTCTTTGATTGTGAATCATCGGGTACATATTTTCTATCTCTAATCCTCAACAAACCATCAGTACCAATACCAAAATATGTTGTAGTACCCATCTGGATATGATAGCTACATCAATACGGCATTTATCATCATGCTAAGCCTATCTGATTCGATCAATCCAATATAGTTTTCAAATCTTGGGTTATCTACTGTACAGTAACGATCAGTATCAGAAGAAATTTATCCATAATATCATCAATAAATACTATATCAAATTTATCCAGGTAGGGCTTAACTATTTCTTTCATACAGTTAGTTCAGTAATTCATTCTTCCAATTATAGTAACTTTACTCTTTCATTACTTCCTTGTCTTCAGTAAAATGATCTCTTTTTAGTCATGCTTTTTACCTTTCCTTTTCTAGTACTTCAAAGACATGCATCTCATATCCACACAGTTGTGTCTTGCGCACTGCTTCTTCATAAATAATAACATCAATGGAGCTAACCTATCTCGATTGAGGATTCTAGTATCTCCTATGAGTTTCTGGACTTTCTTCATTTCACAACTCAACGTATCCGGATTATACTTCTCCCAAAACTATAAATTTTGATTCATATTCATCCACAAACTTATACCTTATGTCCAATTCAAACATTTCATTCAGTAATTATCATTGTGCCATATCCGGGATGTATTACCATTTAAAGATATAAAAAAATATATCCATTATAACCCCTAATATCGGGTCCTCAAATTAGATCAGGGGAACTTCCATTAAGGTTCAACTTCCCATTTCAATATTAATGCTGCAAAATCTATCTTTTTTATCGTAGTACACCTTAAGAATCTATATTCATTTGTCCAGATTTCCATTATAACTGGATTCCTACCACAATAACTGATAGTGTACTATCTTCTGAAACTGTCTCAGTCTTTCTCTAAGTCACACTCATACCTTAATCATCATCATTATTATCACGCCGCTATCACTTGACCAGACAATGTCATCATTGTCTCCACGCCCCGCTCTAATCTTACAAAGCGAAATTCAGAATCTTCGGTTAAACAGTGAGGTGCACATTCAGATGAGTATTCGCTATATTTCTCGGGCCTATCTCTACAACCCCGAAAAACAGTTTCTTCTCATCTACTAATATGGTTGCAATACCTACCAACCATATCTATTAGTTTTCCTTCATTCAATGACACAATTTCTTAATAAAACATAACCAGGTATACCCGTTTGTATTTAAACAATGCACAATAATGTTGGGGATGTGAACTTTCTAAATTTTCTCATATTCCTAATATCGACTTGTATCAGGCCAACCTTACTATGATACTAACTTCTGTAACGACCGTTTTTACGGTACAATGTGGTTGGGCTACGAGTCGATAATAGACCAAAACAATAAATCTGCTTATTCAATTTTATTTCTTGGTAACAAATTTAAATAAAACTAATGGTAGTACCTTCCAATTAATTCAGTGTAATTGTTCTTTTGCAAAATTGTAAGACCCGAATTTAATTAAAATACGAAAATTAAATAAGAAAAGATGGGGGATGTATGAAGGAAGGTCAGGTTAAATTGATTCCGAAACAAGAGCAAGGGTAAAATGGTAAAAATACCAAAACCCGGTATTAGGGCGATAAGAAAATTTTAATTAAAAATAAGGATGTAAGATATCTTGATCGATAATGAGGAAATTATACAATTTAGGTCAATTGATCAAGATTCAAAAATTTTAAAAATACCGAAAAATTATCGGAACGATATCTCGAAAAGCGCGAAGGAATAATATCGAAAATTTGGAAGAAAATATATTTAATAAATTAAATTTAAATTAAATAAATTAAATTAAAATAAAAATAATATAAGTGTAGATATTTTGGGTATTTAGAGTTTTTTAATGAATAGTGTAATAATTAAATAAATTATAATAATAATAATAATAATAATAATAATAATCTGAAAAAAAAAAAGAAAAAGAAAAAAAAGAGAGAAAATGGGTCGGGGAGAGAGAAAGAGAAGCAGAAAAAAAAGGGGAAACAGAAGCCGAGCAACCGAGGAAGGCCGAACCACCACCGGCGATCTTTGATCGCCGACGACCAGCCGAGGTGAAAGAGGAGAGGCCGACGATCCTTCAGCCACCGGAGACGCGCCGTATAGTGGCCGAAGGACGCCGATCGGAGGAAGGAAAAATCGAGGCAGAGAATGGCTCGGTCCCGGCGATCCACGGCAGCTGGGCATCAACTGAGGCCACCGACGAGTTCAGGAGGAGGAGCCGGTCATTGTGAGACCGGTAGCTGCCGACGAAACGGCCGGAATCATCGGTGATGGCCAAGAGGAGAAATGGGTCCCGACGGCCAGAGGAGAACAGGCCGGACCGGCCATTTTCCGACGAGCTCGAGGCGAGCCAAGCCCAGATTAGTGATGCGGACAACCTTGCGGAGCTGTTGGCGGTGAGAACCGGCGGAGAACCGGCCGGCAAGGCGGTGAACCGACGGTGAACCGGCGGTGAACCGGTCGAACCGGAGTGAACCGACGGTCTGAACCGGTCCGAACCGGACTGAACCGGTTCAGCCAAAAAGAGGGGAAAAAAGGAGAAAAAAGGGAAAAAGCAAAAGAGAAAAAAATTGGAGAAAATTCCTGTGATGCAATCGAGCTTCGGGTAAGTCAGTAGCGATCGAAATTGACTGATTTAAATTTTGGAATATTTTATTTAATTAATTTTCGACTGGAAATTTACCCGAAAAATTGTGAAATTATGTAGCTCGACAATTGGCATCCAAATAGAGCTCGAGATAGCCTCGATTTGCGAACTAGCATGGAATCTCGGGTAAGTAACCCTTATTTACGACAATTACCTCGTTATGCGTGATATTGATTTGATTTCCGCATAAATTGAATTAAATTATGGAAATTTAGATAAATTGTTGTAAATAATCGATTTAGTTATTCAAGAATTAGAACGAGACCCAATAAATTATTAGTGGGCCCAATGAGCCTAATAGGCCTCGATAAAGTGAGAATTTAGTGGAAAACGGGCTTAAGGCCGATTAAGGCCCATTAAGGTGCAATCGGGCCCAATAGGGGTAAATGGGCCCAACGATTTAAATTAAGCCCAGAAAGTATTAAATACGATTAAATTGTATGATATCTGACCTGAGTAATACGCAGTTTTGGACATTTGATTGGGAGCATATCGGACTGCGCGACGAGACAACAGTGGAAAAGAAAAGGTCAGACTCGACATGAAAGTAAGGTAAGGGAATTCTACGGACTGCTAGAGGTAAACTTTACGAAATTTCAAGTTCATATGCAGTCTTTAAAATTTATCTGAAGGGTCTAGAGGTCGAATAATAATTTTAGTGCCCCGAATGGGCAAATTACTAAAATACCCTTGTTAAGGGTAGAACTTACAAATTTA
The DNA here is from genome assembly GCA_033439115.1 of Firmiana major. Lineage (NCBI taxonomy): Eukaryota > Viridiplantae > Streptophyta > Magnoliopsida > Malvales > Malvaceae > Firmiana > Firmiana major. The sequence goes on from CM065905.1 coordinate 20,960,423, forward strand.
GGAAAAGTTGGGAGGAGCAAGAACAAGAGGTTCTTGCTCATTCTGGAGGTGTTTTGATGCATGCATGAGTAGGCTGGCTAACCTTGAAAGAAAATGCACAGCATTGCATACTTTCAACGATATAACTGTTTTGGAAACTGTTTTGAGAAAACAGAGCCGCCTACGTGTTTTTATTTACATGTGACGTGTTAGAGCTCAGCTCGCACGATGTTTGATTTGTGTGATGCGTGCATTAGTGCTGGAGCGAGAGCTCGCACTAGAGTTTTACATGCATAGGTGCTAGAGTATAACTCGCACCAGATTTCACATGATTTTTCGTGACACGGTGCTAGAGTCTAACTCGCACCAGATTTTATAAGATTTTCATGTGATTTATATACAAAGTGTTGAGCTTACCTCGCACTAGATTTACTGGATTTGTGGAGTAGCGCTGTCTGCCCTTGGAGTCAGCCAAAAGGCCCAACAGGCTCAAAAGACCTCTTAAGTAGGGTGAGAGTGAGGGATGAGGTTAGCGGCCTTGTGGGGATGTAAAGCGGGCTCTGCTGATTTTACTTGATTTGATGAGAGTGCTGAGCATCGCTTGCACTGATTTTATGAGAACATGCGATGAGCCGTGCTTGGAGCATCGGGTAGACTGTGTGTCACCGATTAAATAGGCCCGCACGTGCGTTTTGAGACATGGCATGAGTATAGAGATATTATATGGGTTCACGGAGTACGATGTACCGTGCAAGTAGCATGGAGTACGATGTACCGTGTGGTATCTTCGGATACGGCATCTCCGGATGCAGCATCTTCAGATGCCTGGGATCGGATAAGACTGACGGGATGGATTGACCTACCTCCTGGGCGGTTCCCGATCATGGTGAGAACCCGCACACTAGGATCCGTGTAGCTGAGGAACTCCCAAGGACACATATGGCCATAGTCCTGGTTATTTACCTATATACAGACGTTGCCTAGTCTCGCATTGTCACGACCCAACTATCCAAAAATCAGAGTGAATTTTTCGCGTTTTTGTTTATTTTCTTACTTAATTCTTACCTGTCCTCGAATCGTGACCAACACTCCACTACTAATTGGGCTGTGCGTCAATGCCAGTCCCACCATACATCTACCCCAGTACTTATTTCTTCTCCAGTCATTTATAGTTGTTATATTATTTATACATCCCCTAAAGTTACTTACAAACATGTTACTGTGCTATGCTTATGTAGATACAATAAGTACAAGTGTATATACCTTATGTTGATGGGCAGCAGCGGATATCCGGAATGCAGTACTGAGTCGCCTCAACTTCAACTGGAGATCATCTGTGGGAGAAAATGAAAGGGGTGAGCACATCAAGCTCAGTAAGGCAATCCTACGAACAAGTAGGTAACCATACTACCTACATGAACGTGGTGCCATGCATAAACCACCCTTTCTCCACACATTTTAAAACATATGATATGATGTTGTGATGTTATGTAAATCAAGTTGCACGGAAAACTCAACATGCAATTATTTTAAATCATTTCTTTCTCTTTAAAAATTTCACAATGAAGTCAGGACTCGACCCCTCCTTCGGGTGATCCTGATTCACACAAAACCATGGAAATAGAATTTCTCAAAAGCATCGGTATCGAAAACATACGTATATATATACAAGATACGAGACTAGGCAATACTGTATATCGGTAATAACCAGGACTGGCCAATATGTCCTCGTGAGTCCTCTAGCTTCACGGATCCCAGTGTGCAAGGTCTCACCCTGATCGGGAACTGCCCGGGAGGTGGGTCAATCCAACCCGTCAGTCTTATCCGATCTCACGCATCCGTCGATGCCGTATCCGAAGATACCCCGTATCACGAAGATACCGTATCACAAAGATACCCCGTATCACAAAGATACCGTATCCGAAGATACTCTGTATCACAAAGATACCGTATCCGAAGATACCCCACAGTACATCGTACTCCATGCTACTTGCACGGTACATCGTACTCCATGGACCCATATCACTCTAGGTACTCCAGCCCAATTGGCCTGCTTCCCACAGAGGTTTTCATAACTCAATACTCGTTGCCATGTCTCAAAACGCACGTGCGAGCCTATTAAATCGGTGACACACAGTCTACCCGATGCTCCAAGCACGGCTCATTGTATGTTCTCTTAAAAATCAGTGCGAGCGATGCTCAGCACTCTCATCAAATCAAGTAAACTTGGCAGAGCCCGCTTTACATCTCCACAAGGCCGCCAACCTCATCCCTCACTCTCACCCTACTTAAGAGGTCTATTGAGCCTGTTGGGCCTTTTGGCTGACTCCAAGGGCAGACAGCGCTACTCCACAAATCCAGTAAAACTAGTGCGAGCTAGGCTCAGCACTCTGTATACAAATCGTATGAAAATCTTATAAAATCTGGTGCGAGTTAAACTCCCGCACCCTGTCATGAAAATCATGTAAAATCTGGTGCGAGTTAGACTCTAGCACCATGTCACGCAAAAACATGTGAAATCTGGTGCGAGTTATACTCTAGCACCTATGCATGTAAAACTCTAGTGCGAGCTCTCGCTCCAGCACTAATGCATGCATCACACAAGTCAAACATCGTGCGAGCTGAGCTCTAGCACGTCACATGTAAATAAAAACATGTAGGCGGCTCGGTTATTTCCAAATAGTTTTCACAGAAATCACATCAGTTAAGATATGCAATGCTATGCATTTTCTTTCAAGGTGAGCCAGCCTACTCATGCATGTGTTGAAATACCTCCAGAACGAGCAGGAACCTCTTGTTCTTGCTCCTTCCAATTTTTCCTAAATTTTTAGAATTTTACCCTTAGCAAGGGTATTTTAGTAATTTTGCCCATACGGGGCACTAAAATTGTTCTTCGACCTCTAGACCCTTCAATTAGTTTTAAAGGACTGCATATGAATTTAAAATTGCGTACTGTTACCTCTAGCAGTCCGCAGAATTCCCTTACCTCGATTCTCGTCGAGTCTGACCTTTTTCTTTTCCAATGTAGTCCCATCGCGCAGTCCGATATGCTTCCAATCCAATGCCCGAAACTGCGTATTAACATTCCTCAGGTCAGATATTATGCAATTTAATTGTATCTATTACTTTCTGGGCTTAATTTAAATCATTGGGCCCGTTTACCCTTATTGGGCCCGATTGCACCTTAATGGGCCTTAATCGGCCTTAAGCCCGCTTTTCACTAAATTCCCACTTATCGAGGCCTATTGGGCTCATTGGGCCCACCAATAATTTATCGGGCCTCGTTCTAATTCTCGAATATCTAAATTCACTATTTACGACAATTTATCTAAATTTCCATAAATTAATTCAAATAATTGCGGGAATTAAATCAATATCACGCAATACAAGGTAATTATCGTAAATAGGGGTCACTTACCCGAGATTCCATGCTAGTACGTACTTCGAGGCTGTCTCGAGCCCTCGGTGGATGCCAATCGTCGAGCTACACAATTAATTACATTTTCGGGTAAACTTTTCGGTCGAAATTTAATTAAATAAAATATTCCAAATTTAAATCGGGTCAATTTGACCGCTTATCGACTTACCCGAAGCTCGATTGCATCACCAAAATTTTCTCCAATTTTTTTCTCTTTCTTTTTCCCTTTTTTCTTCCTTTTTTCCTCCTCTTTTTGGCTGAACCGGTTCAGTCCGGTTCGGACCGGTTCAGACCGCCGGTTCTCTCCGGTTCGACCGGTTCACCGCCGGTTCGCCCCTTTTTCGGTCGGTTCTCTGCCGGCTTCCACCGCCAATGGCTCCGCAAGGCCGTCCGCACCTCGAATCTGGGCTCGGATTCGCCCAAGGCCGCCGGAAAGCCGCCGGTCCGGCCTCTTCTCTCCTCGCCGTCGGACCCATTTCCTTCCTTTTCTGTTTCCGGCGCCGTCCGCCGGTTTCGGTGGCTGCCACCGCCACCAATCGCTCCGTCTGGGCCTGGGGAGTCTTCGGCTGGGGTCGGGGTTGGCCGAATCTCGCCGGTGGCCGCCGGATTCGTCTTCTCCCTCCGTGGCTTCTCTCCCTCGATCCACCGGATTCCGGTGGTCTCGCCGGCCGATACCGGTCTCAAAAGGACCGGCTCCTCTCCCCGGTCACACCGGTGCCCGCCGATCGTCCCCAGCTGCCGTGGATCGCCGGCACCGACTCCGTTTTTCCCCGTGGCTTTTCTTCCTCCGTTCGCCGTTTTCCGGTCTCCTTGGGGCGCGTCGCCAGCGCCGATGGATTCGCCGACCTCTCCTCTTGCTGATCGGCCCCTCGTCGGAGGTCGTCGGTACCCGGTGGCCGTGGGTCGGTCGGCCACGCGCGGCAGCTTCTTCTTCTCCGTTTTTCTGCTTCATTTTTCTCTCTCCCCGATGGTTTTTTTCCAATTTCTCTCTTTTTTTTTGTTTTATTAATTTTATTTATTTTATTTTTATTTATTTTAATTGTTTTACTATTCCTTATAATATATTAAAACACCCCAAAATATCATACAAAATTATTATTTTTATTCTAATTTATTTAATTTAATTTAATTTAATTTATTTTAATCCTTTTTCGGGTATAATTTCTCCGTATTTTCGGGATATTGTCCCGGGTGACCTTTCGGCATATTTTTCGATTATTTTCGGGATTATTTTTCCGAACTAAAAATCCCGATTAATCCCGATTAATTTTCATAAATTAATATCTTGATCAATTTAATCCGAAATAATTTATTTCACTTTTATTGACCAAGATTTCTTAATCCATTATTTTAAATTAATTTTTCTCATCGAATTTATACCGGCTTCCGGTCTTTTGACCATTTTACCCTTACACGTGTCCGGGATTAATTTAACCCAACTTCCTTCATACGTCCCCCATCTTTTCTTATTTAATTTTTGTATTTTAATTAAATTCGGGTCTTACACGCATGTCGACGATTTTGATGAAATCAAATTGGGTTTTAAACTAAATTTGCATGATGGTATTTCCATGCTTTTCAAACCCATGTGTGAATGTAAATAGATTTTCATGGTTTTGTGTGAGTCAGGATCACCCGCAGGAGGGGTCGAGTCCCGACTTTATTGTAAAAATTTTAATTGAGAAAGAAATGATTTGAAATAATTGCATGTTGAATTTTTCGTGCAAATGTGTTTTACATAACATCATAACTCATATCATTTGATTTAAAATGTGTGGAGAAAGGGTGGTTTATGCATGGCACTACGTTTATGTAGGTAGTATGGTTACCTACTTGTTCGTAGGATTGCCTTACTGAGCTTGATGTGCTCACCCCTTTCATTTTCTCCCACAGATAATCTCCAGTTGAAGTTGAGGCGACTCAGTACTGCATTCCGGATATCCGCTGCTGCCCATCAACATAAGGTATATACACTTATACATATTGTATCTACATAAGCATAGCACAGTAACATGTTTGTAAGTAACTTTAGGGGATGTATAAATAATGTAAACAATTATAAATGACTGGAGAAGAAATAAGTTAGATGGTAATTGAATGGTGGGACTGGCATTGACGCACAGCCCAATTATTAGTGGAGTGTGGTCACGATTCGAGGACAGGTAAGAATTTAAGTAAGAAAATAATAAAACGCGAAAAATTAACTCTGATTTTTGGGTAGTTTGGGTCGTGACATATAAATGTGGTATCAGAGCAACAATTGGTCTGATGTGTGTCAGTGTCAGTAATTAGAAAATTACATCCCCGTGTTACTGTGCTTGGTTAGATACAATAGTGTATATCGAGATGGGTTTTGACTAAGAAAATGGTTGAGAATGCAGGAATGCCTAATATGAGTCGCGTTAGATGAGAAAGTGCACGAGGCAGAGGTCGTAGAGGTAGACCTGAGTCTGCTAAGTCGTGCTGAGTTTGACTATGAGAATCAGTATGAGATTGAAATAGAGGCTAATGTTGAGCTTGCCTCACAGAGTCCGACAAAGAGATCGAACAGTATTGAGACACGCTTCGCGAGATTGGAGCGGAGTGTGGAGATTATTTTGAGGAGCTAATTGCTCAGATTATGAATAAGATCAAAGGGCGCAGCGGAACATTGGTGGAAACCCGCTCGACCCATCTTAAGTGTTAAACATCCATAGCTAAGATGAGAAATCTTATTGGATGTATTCCGGTGACAAGATATCCCGGACATGATTTAAAGGAAAAATTTCTTACACTGCCCAGGAATACTAAATTGATTATGAGTATGAAACTCAGTTATATTCTTTGGTAGATATTACCTCGACACTATGAACAAGTGACAGTCGAGATGTCTAAAAGTTTATGGAAGGGCTCAGATTTTCAATTAGAGTCCGATTGGCCCGTGAGATATTACTTATACCGAGGCAGTGCGCAGATTGACAGTTGGGTAAATAAGAACATGAATTGCACGCCTCTGAGATTGGGAAAGGTAGTGAGGGCTAAAATAGAGACAGAAAAGAGAATCGAGAAATGACAAAGATGTTAAAATGGGAAAATGGTAATTGGTAAAAGATTTAATTTGACGAGTCATGGAGTAAGATAATTGGTAAGGCCCCAGTGCATCCAATTTTGACACTCTTAGGGGGCATTGTGATTTGAGGACCCCGACCTGTTACGAAGTAGGGTAGCAGTATAAGCACTGTAAGCAGTGTGAATGTGTGGTGGATACCACGGAAGGAGGGTCTATACCTACACTGTATTGATGAAAATGGTCGTTAAGTGTGGTAAGACGGACCATTGATCTTGATTGCTCAGAGTTGAGCGAGATTGCCCCACAGGAAAGTAAAGAGACAGAGAAAAACTTCGTTGGTATAGCTGCAACGAAAAGGGAGGCAATAGCCGAAAAGAAAAAAAAAAGGAAAGTAGGCTGTTGGACGAAGGCGAGAGGATGTCTTGGACCAGGACACTATTGATGTTTCATGGATGTGGTGTAAGATACCACATTTGTTATGAATAATGAAGTACATATGTTCATTGATCCTGGTGCCACACATTTGTTCATACCGCCTTCATTCGTATATAAGTGAGTAAAAGGCATGAATGCCTACATCATTGGGGACAATTCTGATAAATGAGAACCCCAATAGAGGATGACTAATTAACGGAATATGGATATAGAGATTTTAAGTGATAAAAAGGGGTGCAACAGTTGAAATTAAAGGAGTAAAGGATTGTACTCACGGAATCAATAATGAAAGAGTTTCGTCATGAGGGATATACGAAAGGAGATAATCTTTAAGATATGATATGCTTGATTTTAAATATAATATGTATTGGAGTAAGAGGCGTATGCTAGGTAAGAACATCTTTACGATATGAAGTCATTAGGATTAAAGCAATTAGTAGCGAATATAAGTTGTGACCACATGGACTGGTATATAAAGTAACTGTGGTTAAGTCTGAAGGTTAATAAAGGTATTTCAAAATACCTCCCCACCTGAAGACTTGACAGCATCTAAAAGTATATATATATATATAACCTATAACGTGAAATCGATCGTCGAAATAAATACCTTTAGCATTAGGATACCCTTACTAAGACGATAAGAATATTAAAATCCGACAAATCATAAAGGTTAACATAAAAAAATTTAATAAGAGCCGTTAAGATAAGAAAAGGAAATGACACAGGTTAGTACCTGAAAACGTAAGCGATTTTGAAGGATCTTATACACTTATGCGTAAATAAGTCAAGGATATATACGACTGAAATAAGTAGTGGAGCTCGACTACGATAAAGTATTTAAACTTTACCTGGACCGATTTGTAATCATCATTATTGATGATATGATGGGTGTATTTAAAGTCCAGGGTAAATTGTAAGCAATAATTGGAAATGGCTTTTACAAATGGGTTGTTGCGAGTTCTCAATATGGTATACCTTGTTGACACGTTCAACTAAGAAAACGTGGTCTTTGAATGAGATGATAAATAAGATGATTGATGTAACAGGAATTTCAATGTAGTAAAATATGAACTGACCACCGTGATTAATTTCACCATACCCAGCAGCTCAAGAGGTTCTCAGTGAGTATGGATACCTCAAAATTATGAAGGAGCTGTGTATTGATGTATAATGGGGAGATAGTCAATTTTGGAGTTAGACAACTCCTCGATCATGAAATAAACTATCTGACCCATGATTTAAAAGATGGCAGCGATAGTATTTGTACTGAGTAGATGGTACTATTATGTACACGATGAGGAATTGTGGATATGCACTGATCATAAAGCCCGAATATCTGTTTTCACAGAAAGAGGCGAATATGAGAATACATAGTGGGTTAGAGCTTCTGAGAGGTTTTGATTTGTGAAAATTGTACCACCCAGGAAAGGCTAATGTGATGATTGATGCCTTGAGTATAAAGAGCTTCGGGATGGTACCGCATATGATGGTCAGGGAGCGTGAGCTGCTAGAGCAGTTATGAGCCTCAATATTGATGTGATCCCTTCTGATGATGACAGTGATTGTGTGACAGCTAGCTTGAGACTAGAACCGGATGAGAGTACCCGGATTTGACAGGCTTAGCGTGATGATCGGCATGATGTTGATGGTTTGGGTCAGATTCAGAAGGGTACAGTGACAGAGTTCACAGAGTATGATAATGATTTACAGAGAGGTTTAGAGACAGTATAAGTGCTCCCCAGGACCACAGTTGATGAGATAGTAATTTTGTCAGAAGCTCACTCTTCAGGATATATGGTGCATACGGAAAGTAACGAATATATATATATGAAAATCTCTGAAAAGGGTATGGGTGGTCAGATGTGAAAGGAGATATGGTAGAGATTGTGGAAAAGTGCCTAGTATGTCAGCAGAATGAGGTAGAGTATTAAAAGTCTGCAGAGTTATTGCAGCACCTACCTATATAGACACGGCACGAAAAATGAGAGCAAGTCTCCATGAATGTCGTGATGGGTTACAGAGAACTCAGGTGAATTACGAGGCTATTTGGATAATAGCCGACAGATTGCCTAAGTCTACCCACCTTCTGGTTATGAAATCCCTAAATACTCGGAGTGTATATGAGGATTTATGTGTAAGGAAGATTGTGGAACATTAAGTAGCTTTCCAGTGAGCATGGTATCATATAGGGATTCCCGCTTCACTTCCCACCTCTGAGGATATTTGTAGGAAGCTATGGGAACCCGACTGAGTATTAGCACAGCTTTTCATCCTCAGACAGATGGTCAGTCAGAGAGGACTGTACAGGTTCTGGAGGATCCGATGAAAGCGTGTGCCATTGATTTTTATGCTCCTGGATGATCAGCTATTACAAATCGAATTCGCCAATAGTGACAGTTGTCACTTGAGTATCGGGATAACAAGATATGAGGCAGTGTTTGGCTGTAAGGGTTGTTCCCCAAATTGGATAAGAAAAAGTGGGTGACAGATAGAATCATTTTTGACTTTGGATAATAAGTCTCTGAGGATGTTTAGTTAAAGAAGAGAGATTAAGAACACCTCAGAGCAGACAGAAAAGTATTGGAATTCACCCTTGGTGAATTAGTATGGTTGAAATATTTCTTGTCCTAAGAGAATAAGGACATAGCGAGCTTTTGGAAGAAAGTAAATTGAGTTTCGCTGGATTGAATATTTTAAGAGATTGGACAAGTGGGAGATAAGACCTGTAGGTTGATGTTATCACTTGAATTAACAGGCACCCACAATGTATCTCAGCTTTTGATGCTTCGGAAATACTATCCAGATCTAGCAGAGGTGATAGGATATGAACTCCAAAAGTTCAGTTTAATGAAAATATAAATATATTAATAAGTTGATTCGGGCATTAAATAGGAAAGAGACAGTATTGAGGTTTAAGACGAGCTCTCTAATTAAAGTCTTTTGGTAGTAATACACTCCGGAGAAAAGATCACATGAGAATTAAAGGAGTATGATACGATCGATGTACCCGGAGTTGTATATGGACTCATATGACTTGGTTCTAATTTGGAGGACCAAATTCCTTAAGTGGGGGAGAGTTGTAAGACCCGAATTTAATTAAAATACGAAAATTAAATAAGAAAAGATGGGGGATGTATGAAAGAAGGTCAGGTTAAATTGATTCCGAAACAAGAGCAAGGGTAAAATGGTAAAAATACCAAAACCCGGTATTAGGGCGATAAGAAAATTTTAATTAAAAATAAGGATGTAAGATATCTTGATCGATAATGAGGAAATTATACAATTTAGGTCAATTGATCAAGATTCGGAAATTTTAAAATACCAAAAAATTATCGGAACGATATCTCGAAAAGCGCGAAGGAATAATATCGAAAATTTGGAGGAAAATATATTTAATAAATTAAATTTAAATTAAATAAATTAAATTAAAATAAAAATAATATAAGTGTAGATATTTTGGGTATTTAGAGTTTTTTAATGAATAGTGTAATAATTAAATAAATTATAATAATAATCTGAAAAAAAAGAAAAAAAAAGAGAGAAAATGGGTCGGGGAGAGAGAAAGAGAAGCAGAAAAAAAACGGGGAAACAGAAGCCGAGCAACCGAGGAAGGCCGAACCACCACCGGCGATCTTTGATCGCCGACGACCAGCCTAGGTGAAAGAGGAGAGGCCGACGATTCTTCAGCCACCGGAGACGCGTCGTATAGTGGCCAGAGGACGCCGATCGGAGGAAGGAAAAATCGAGGCAGAGAATGGCTCGGTCCCGGCGATCCACGGCAGCTGGGCATCAACGGAGGCCACCGACGAGTTCAGGAGGAGGAGCCGGTCATTGTGAGACCGGTAGCTGCCGGCGAAACGGCCGGAATCGCCGGCGATGGCCAAGAGGAGAAATGGGTCCCGACGGCCAGAGGAGAACAGGCCGGACCGGCCATTTTTCGGCGAGCTCGAGGCGAGCCAAGCCCAGATTCGTGATGCGGACAACCTTGCGGAGCTGTTGGCGGTGAGAACCGGCGGAGAACCGACCGGCAAGGCGGTGAACCGGCCGAACCGGAGTGAACCGACGGTCTGAACCGGACTGAACCGGTTCAGCCAAAAAGAGGGGAAAAAAGGAGAAAAAAGGGAAAAAGAAAAAGAGAAAAAAATTGGAGAAAATTCCTGTGGTGCAATCGAGCTTCGGGTAAGTCAGTAGCGGTCGAAATTGACTGATTTAAATTTTGAAATATTTTATTTAATTAATTTTCGACTGGAAATTTACCCGAAAAATTGTGAAATTATGTAACTCGACAATTGGCATCCAACGAGAGATCGAGATAGCCTCGATTTGAGGACTAGCATGAAATCTCGGGTAAGTAACCCTTATTTATGATAATTACCTCGTTATGCGTGATATTGATTTGATTTTCGCATAAATTGAATTAAATTATGGAAATTTAGATAAATTATCGTAAATAATCGATTTAGTTATTCAGGAATTAGAACGAGGCCCAATAAATTATTAGTGGGCCCAATGAGCCTAATAGGCCTCGATAAAGTGAGAATTTAGTGGAAAACGGGCTTAAGGCCGATTAAGGCCCATTAAGGTGCAATCGGGCCCAATAGGGGTAAATGGGCCCAACGATTTAAATTAAGCCCAGAAAGTATTAAATACGATTAAATTGTATGATATCTGACCTGAGAAATATTAATACGCAGTTCCGGACATTTGATTGGGAGCATATCGGACTGCGCGACGAGACAACAGTGGAAAAGAAAAGGTCAGACTCGACAGGAAAGTAAGGTAAGGGAATTCTACGGACTGCTAGAGGTAAACTTTACGAAATTTCAAGTTCATATGCAGTCTTTAAAATTTATTTGAAGGGTCTAGAGGTCGAATAATAATTTTAGTGCCCCGAATAGGCAAATTACTAAAATACCCTTGTTAAGGGTAGAACTTACAAATTTAGGAAAAGTTGGGAGGAGCAAGAACAAGGAGGTGTTTTGATGCATGCATGAGTAGGCTGGCTAACCTTGAAAGAAAATGCACAGCATTGCATACTTTCAACGATATAACTGTTTTGGAAACTGTTTTGAGAAAACAGAGCCGCCTACGTGTTTTTATTTACATGTGACGTGTTAGAGCTCAGCTCGCACGATGTTTGATTTGTGTGATGCATGCATTAGTGCTGGAGCGAGAGCTCGCACTAGAGTTTTACATGCATAGGTGCTAGAGTATAACTCGCACCAGATTTCACATGCTTTTTCGTGACACGGTGCTAGAGTCTAACTCGCACCAGATTTTATAAGATTTTCATGTGATTTATATACAAAGTGTTGAGCTTACCTCGCACTAGATTTACTGGATTTGTGGAGTAGCGCTGCCTGCCCTTGGAGTCAGCCAAAAGGCCCAACAGGCTCAAAAGACCTCTTAAGTAGGGTGAGAGTGAGGGATGAGGTTGGCGGCCTTGTGGGGATTTAAAGCGGGCTCTGCTAATTTTACTTGATTTGATGAGAGTGCTGAGCATCGCTCGCACTGATTTTATGAGAACATGCGATGAGCCGTGCTTGGAGCATCGGGTAGACTGTGTGTCACCGATTAAATAGGCCCGCACGTGCGTTTTGAGACATGGCATGAGTATAGAGATATTATATGGGTTCACGGAGTACGATGTACCATGCAAGTAGCATGGAGTACGATGTACCGTGTGCTATCTTCGGATACGGCATCTCCGGATGCAGCATCTTCGGATGCTTGGGATCGGATAAGACTGACGGGATGGATTGACCCACCTCCTGGGCGGTTCCCGATCATGGTGAGAACCTGCACACTAGGATCCTGTAGCTGAGGAACTCCCGAGGACACATATGACCATAGTCCTGGTTATTTGCCTATATACAGACGTTGCCTAGTCTCGCATGTCGACGATTTTGATGAAATCAAATTGGGTTTTAAACTAAATTTGCATGATGGTATTTCCATGCTTTTCAAACCCATGTGTGAATGTAAATAGATTTTCATGGTTTTGTGTGAGTCAGGATCACCCGCAGGAGGGGTCGAGTCCCGACTTTATTGTGAAAATTTTAATTGAGAAAGAAATGATTTGAAATAATTGCATGTTGAATTTTCCGTGCAAATGTGTTTTACATAACATCATAACTCATATCATTTGATTTAAAATGTGTGGAGAAAGGGTGGTTTATGCATGGCACTACGTTCATGTAGGTAGTATGGTTACCTACTTGTTCGTAGGATTGCCTTACTGAGCTTGATGTGCTCACCCCTTTCATTTTCTCCCACAGATAATCTCCAGTTGAAGTTGAGGCGACTCAGTACTGCATTCCGGATATCCGCTGCTGCCCATCAACATAAGGTATATACACTTGTACATATTGTATCTACATAAGCATAGCACAGTAACATGTTTGTAAGTAACTTTAGGGGATGTATAAATAATGTAAACAATTATAAATGACTGGAGAAGAAATAAGTTAGATGGTAATTGAATGGTGGGACTGGCATTGACGCACAACCCAATTATTAGTGGAGTGTGGTCACGATTCGAGGACAGGTAAGAATTTAAGTAAGAAAATAATAAAATGCGAAAAATTAACTCTGATTTTTGGGTAGTTTGGGTCGTGACAAAAATATCCCCGTTCACGTTCCTCAGATACATTTTTCTATATATTACTGTACTTACAAAAATTTTAGATACAAAATAATAATGTCCTGGGTATACCTTTAAACGCAACAGATTACTTTGCGGAAGTATAGTTGTGCACAAGAACCCTACTTACAAAAGTGGTCCCAGCTACTAACGAGTCTATGTGGAGGAAAGTAAGGGGTGAACATAATGTGCTTAGTAAGAAAAACATGCGGTAGGTAGATAAATACACTACCTATATATATATATATATATATATATATATATATATATATATATATATATATATATGCCAAAATAGGAATTCTCACGAAAATATACAGATAGTTTGGCAAAATCAACAATACCAGAATCAAAATTCAAAAATAGTATCAATATCGATAGTATAAACAGTCTACTGTAGAAAATATAGGATTCTAGAACTTTAAGCAGTAGTATAAACGATTTCCAAAAAATATTACAGTTCTTACGGTCAAACCAGTACATCAAATAGACGAGACAAGGTAGAACATGCTATTTCAAAATTCAGAATGACAAATTGACTAATGTCAGTGACTCCGGGCATCACTGATTAGGTGTGCCGGGATGTCAATCACCGTGGGAGTGGTCAGCTACCCTAACAGCTCACAGAACAGAATGTATGTAGACCAAAATACACGATACATCGTACTCACATGCGTGTCGCACGGTACATCGTACTCCTTGGACCACAGAAACATAAACAGACAATAATGCAACATGATTTAACCATCGCCTTTGTCTCAAAATTAGTGCGAGTCAGACCGTGCGACACACGGTCAGCATGCGCTTAAGCACATATCTCATATCACTTATAAGGAAATCATTTTTCATTAAAATCAGCCGTAAATTCAGTTCGGTAAAAATATAACATTCAAAAAGAGGCTAATTCACCATTTTTCGGTTAAAAATCCTAGTAAATAGTCTATGGAAATTTAATTTGGGATTTTCGATTTAAAACAATAATTACAAACTCTAATGATATTTATCTAAATAAACTAAATAAATTTATATCGACAAATGGGCCGATTTACTGGGGTTAAATTTTTCCCTAATTCCAAGAAACTGTAAAATTAGCCTAGGGTTTTGTAGAATTTCGGTAACTATAAAATTCGGCTTAGAATTTTATATCTACAATTCCATAGAAAAATACGTGAATCTAGCTCTAGCAGCACACAGAAGTTTTTCTTACCTCGGTATCTGCCTGTAGTTCTCAATGCCTTAGTGACTGGAGTCAGTGGGTCCAATCTACTCAGTTTATTTCTCTGGAGCTCTTTCCCTCGGGTTTCCTAATTTTCTTTGTGCCTTAATTCCTATCTCCAAATACTTCTATTTATACATATATATAATCCTATATAAATATATATATAAATATATTTTCTTTCTTTCTTTTTTCTCCTTTCGAATTTCCTTCCCGCCTTTTTTTCCTCCTTCTTTTTTTCTTTCTTTTTCTTCACCGATCACTGTTCATCACGTCTTCACCAGCCTTAACCCGATAGGCACTCCAACCTTCGCCTTCCTTCATTCCTCCCTACCAACTCCCACATTCCTCTTGGTTTTGCCATCACTTTCCTCATCCTCTCGCTCCCACCGTTTCCAGTGTCTTCTCATCCGACTCCCTTATTCACCTCTACTTCAGCTAGCTGCCCAGCTTTCCAAGAGGCCGAGAGATGTGTAAGGCCCGTGAATTTTTGTGTAATCTTATGATTTTCATATTGTATAGATAAGTTATACAATAAATGAATCATAAGAATTGGATACTTTTGAGTGTTAAGTGTGAATGAAATGAAAATTGGGTGTTTAAGTGATTGAATATGAGTTTAACTTTGAAAAATCTGGAAAACTTCAGCTGAAATGCTGCAGGATGAAGGCCAAATCAATCTCATTGCAAGGGAAGATCGATCTCATGGCCTAGAAACACAATACCAAGCATTCTGGAAGAAGGAGATCGATCCCTCACTCAAAGTAGATCGATCTCAACTTACTTTTGTTTGAACCAGATCGATCTCCTCCCATAAGGCAGATCGATCTCTGAAGCCTTCTACCTGGTCAAGATCGATCCCATCCCATGAAAAAAAGATCGATCCTATCCCTTTGAGCAAATCGATCTCATGCAAATAGGCAGATCGATCTCCTGCTTGCATTGTCAGATCCAGTGTAAGACCCGATTTTAATTAAAACACGAAATGAGAAAAGATCAAATGAAGGATTGAAATGGTAGTCCCGAACATGTGTAAGGGTAAAACGGTTAAAAGACCAAAATTCGGTATTAATTGGATAAGAAAATTTAATTAAAAATATAGGATTGAGAAATCTTGATCAATAACGAAGAAATGATTAAATTTCGAGTTAAATTGATCAAGATATGAATTTATTGGAATAAACCAAAATTTTCACCTCGAAAAATATCCCGAAAATAATCGAAAAATATACTGGAAAGATGAAATAATATTGAGAAATTCATTTAGTGATTAAATGAATAAAATATAATTTTTTAAAGATATTTTGGATTTTTAATAATAAAATAATGAATAAAATAATCATAAAAATAAATAATAAATAAATATTTTTTTTTAAAAAGTGAAATCGCGAAAATCGCAAGAAGGAAATCGAAAACCAACGAGGGACTGAGGTTCCCTCTGCATCATCGTTCACCGACGATCGACGGAGGCCCAGACTAGAGGCGGCCATCACCGGCAGCCCAGCCGAGCCACCAACAACCCGAACGAACTGAGAACAGCAGTGAACGATGAGAAACGGAGAAACCGAGAGGGGGAAGAGAAATTCTCGACAAACGACACCGATTCAAGCCCAGCCACCACCAGCAGAGTATTCCCCAGGCGCAGGCGACGCGATTGGTGGTGGACACAGCTGGTAGAACATCGGCCACTGCAGAAAAATGATGAGGAAAGAGAAAAGGTACCGACGACGAAAAGGAGAAGAGCCGAACCGGCCAGTTTTCGGCGACTTCGGACGAAACCCAAATCTATGAATCGGACGATCCCGCGGAGCTGCTGGAGGTGGAAGCCGGCGGAGAACCGACCAACGAGGCCTTGAATCGACCGAATTGAACTGAACCGACTAGATCGAACTGGTCTGAATCGGACCGGTTCAGCCAAAAGGAAAAAGAAGAAAAAAGGGAAAAAGAAAAAGAGGAAAAAAAGGAAAGAAAAAGAGAAAAAATTGAGAAAAATTTCAATGATGCAATCGAGCTACGGGTATGTCGGTAAGCAGTCGAAATTGACCGATTTAAATTTTGGAATATTTATTTTGATTAATATCCGACTGAAAATTTTCCCGAAAAAATATTAAATTGTGTAGCTCGATAATTGACGTCAATCGAGAGCTCGAGACAGCCTCGATTTGCATACTACCATGGAATCACAGCTAAATAAACCTTATTTACGATAATTTTACATCGTTATGCGTGTTAGAAATTATCGCATAAATTACAGATTTAATTTTCACATAAAATGAATTAAATTCTGAAAATTGAAATAAATTGTCGTAAATAATTCATAAGCTATTCGAGAGTTTAGAATGAGGTCCAATATATACTGATGGGCCCAATGAGCCTAATAGGTCTCGATAATGTGAATAGTAAGTGGAAAACGGGCTTAAGGTCGATTAAGGCCCATTATGGTACAATCGGGCCCAATATGGGTAAACGGGCCTAATGATTTAAAATTAAGCCCAAAAAATATGAAATACAATTACATATATAGTATTTGACCTGATGAATATTTATCCGCAGTACCGGAGATTTGATTTAGATTGGGAGAAAATCGGACTGTGTGACAAGTCATCAGTGGAAAGGTCAGACTGTATAAAAAATGAGGTAAGGGAATTGTGTGAGTAGTTAGAGGTAGCTACGCGTATTTTAATAGCTTTTGTATACACTGAATATGTATGTATATACTGAATATGTATAAAGGTCCTAGAAATAAATTTAAAGATTTTAAGGACTCGAAATAGGTAAAGACTATTTTACCCCTATTGAGGGAAGTTCACCTAAGGATGGTGAAAGCATGACATCCATGAAATTCATGATTTAAGGAATTTTCTGATTTAAGGAATTTTCTTAGTTTTTAAGCAAAGTAAATCGATAGATTGGCCAGTAATTGCATCAATTTCACAATATAACACTACGTAAGTGTTATTAAGATTTAAATGAAAATTATTTGGAAAATGGGCCAACTATTAAGTTTATATGGAAACAGATAGTGCTGGTGCATAGCTCGCACTATATCTGCGTTTGTGAGTGTGCATAAAAATGTGCTTGAGCGGTTGCTCGCACTGACTTGTGTGACATCATATGCATTAAATGTGCTATAGCGGTTGCTCACACTGATTTTTATTATTGAGAAATGCATGAGAGGTGTTGGAGCGTAGCTCGCACTTGTTTTGACTGTTTTGACTTGACATGCATAAAAAGGTGCTAGAGCGATTGCTCGCACTAGTTTTAATAATTTGACATGTATGAGAGGTGCTGGAGCCTAGCTCGCATCCAGTTTTGATATGATAATTGCATAAAAGCCGTGCTGGAGTGTAACTCGCACGAGATTTGATTTATTTATGCATAAAGCCGTGCTGGAGTGTAACTCGCACAAGATTTGATTTATTGATGCATAACACTGTGCTGGAGCTTGCTCGCACGTGATTTTATATGGATTTATAACTCATTTTAAAGTTGTACTGGAGTGTTACTCGTACGCAGATTTTACTGATTTTTATGACACCGTGCTAGAGCTTCCCTCGCATGAGATTTTTAGATATCATGAATATGCATGGAGCCGTGTTGGAGCTTCGCTCGCATAGGGATTTATATGACATGCATATAGCCGTGTTGGAACCTCAAGTAGACTGTGTGTTACAGTGAGATGATATATCCATACCTGCATACTGGGACAGAGATGGTATGGGTGGATAAGACCTATTGCAGGCACCCCTGACTGAGCTTGGGTTCACGGAGTACATTGTACCGTGTATGTCACGCGGAGTACGCTGTACCGTGGGGATTGTTGGAATGGAGTGGCATTAGCCACGAGGCAGCAAGCTTTGCCCTCGCAATCCTGATGTTATACTGTTCTGGCGGGTAGGACCGACCCACCTCCCGTTTCAGGTGTGATACCCCATACACGAGGAACCGTGTTGCTAGGGATCACTAGGTTATGGCCATAGTCCTTGTTGTTACTGATAGTCACCTACTTGTCTCACATGATATAACTTGTGGTCTCGATAGACTAGGGTAGACCCGAGGGAGGGGTCAGGCCCCCGATTTTGTGATTTATACTGAGATGTGATTTTTAACAAAATTTCATAACGAATTGTTTTAATGAAATTTTATGAGATGCTTAACCCCTTCGGGTTATTTTATACTGCAGTTTTAATGAAATGATTTGAATGTAGTAGCATGATAATGTTTTCCATGCTTTCATTTCAAATTGATGATTTGTCTTACATGACATGAAAGAATGCATGATCTTGATTTACTTCATGCTAATTGTGATTTAATGATGTCACATAAAATGCCATTGATGCATAAGTAGTATGATTTGTATATACACGAACAGTTTTATAAACTAAATCATTTATGACATACATGATTTTGTGCTTGAGATTTTAATGAAAAGAAATGGATTTTAAGGGCATGGCATTATGAGCATGTAGATAGTGGAGCTATCTACTTACTTGCATAATTGCCTTACTGAGCGTGTGGTTTGCTCACCCACCTTATTTTCTCATCTTTTCAGAGTACTCGCAATAGTTAGTGAGCGGCTGAGGACTTTCATTTTGGTATCCGCTGCTTCCTATCGAGAGACAGGTATATACATTTGTAAAGTTTTGTATCTAAATATGTAATGCACAGTACTGTAAACGGATATGACGTCTGGGATGTAAGGTTATGTAAATACCAGTGTGTATGTATTTAGTTAAAGTCAAAAGATAGTAAACTCTGATATGTGAATGTGATTATGGAAATGGAATGGTAAATAGGTGAGAGGTGACTAACACTGAATCATAGCCCAACTGTTTTGTAGGATGGTCACGATGAGAGAAAGGAAAGAATTAAATAATAATCGAAAAGCTAAAAATTTACTCTGATTTTTAGGTAATTTGGGTCGTGACAGGTTAATGGTATCAGAGCTAAGTTGGCCTGATATGGGTCGGTGTTAGTGGTTAAGGAAGTTTACATCCCCATGTACTGTGCATTGTTTAGATACAATTTTGTATATCGAGATGAAATTGCAGCTAAGAATTTGGTTTTAAATGCAAGAATAGACTCATTAACTGATAGCCACTATGGTAGAAGGGCGAGTACACGAGCTCGAGACCGTAGAGGTAGGCCTGAGAGTCGTACTGAGTCGCCACATGAGACTCAAGATGAGATTGACGTGGAGGCTGGTATTGAGTATGCCCCACAGAGTCTGATAGAAAGATCGGAGAGAGTCCAATAGAGAGACCGGACAGTATTGAAACATGCTTCGTGAGGTTGGAGCGGAGTGTGGAGAATATTTTGGGAGCTAATTGCTCAGAGTATGCATGGTATTTGAGGGCGAGTCGAAACATTGGTGGAAGTTCGCTTAGACATCCAGAATAGACTTGGAAAATAATTCTAGATGTATTTCGGTAACAGAATATCCCGAAAACTGCTTAAAGGAAATTATAGATGAAAGCCTTTACTCTGACCTAGAGGAACTGGTTGATTAACGAGTATGAATCTCAGTATATATACCTGTCCAGATATGACTTCGACACTATGAACAGCGAGAGTCAAGATGTTTGAAAGTTTATGAAGGGCTCAGATTGTCAATTAGAGTCCGATTGGGCCGTTAGATATCACTACCTATGCCGAGGCAGTGCGCAGACTACAGTTGTGTGAATATGGTCATGAGTTGCATGCCTCTGAGATTGGGAAAGGTAGTAAGGGTCGAAATAAAGACAAAAGAGAATAGTGAATGATAGAGATGTCATAATAGGAAAAAGGTAGTTTAGTAAAAGCTTAGTACTGTTGAGTCACGAGGTAAGATGATTGGTAAGACCACAGTATATCCAAATAAAGTACTTTTGAAGGGTATTGTGATTGGAGGACCCCGACCTGTTTCGTAGCAAGTGTGAATAGTGTAGGATGTGTGGTAGTTGCCATGGAAATAAGATGTTGGACGAGGGCGAGTGTATGCCTTGGACCAGGACCTTACTGATGTTTCATTTGATGTGGTGGAAGATACCACACTGGTTGTGAATAATGAAGTAATTATTTTAATTGATCCTGGTGCCACGCATTTATTCATACTGCCTTCATTTGCTTATAAGCTAGTGAAAGATGTGAAGCCTGTACCCTTAAGCAAAATGATGATAGTTAGCTGATTTTCCCTAACTGAATATGGGTATAGGGATTGTAAGTTTTAATAAGTAATGAAAGAATTTGTTATAAGTGATATATGAAAAGAGATAAGCTTTAAGACGTGATAGATCTTGAATACGAGATATATTGGAATAAGAGGCGTATGCAGGGTAAGGATATCTTTAATATGTAAAGTAATTTGGATTAAGTGATATGTAGTGAATATGAATTGCGGCCAAGGATAAGAGAAGGATATATCCATAACCAGTCTATGTGATCAAGTCTGAGGGTTAATAAAAGTATTTCAAAATACCTCCCCGCCTGAAGACTTGACAACGTCTAGAAGCGCACACATAACTTATAAATTGAAATCGACAGTCGTAATAAATACATTTAAAATTTGGGTACCTTTACTGGTACGATAAAGAAATATAGAATTCAAGTAATCATGAAGGTTTAAAAATTAAAATTTTATAGAAGCCGTTAATATAAGAAAAAGGAAATGACGTGGGTTAGTATATTGAACGGAAGCGATTTCGAAATGACATTATACGTTTATGCGTACATAGGTCAAGGATATGGGTGATTGAAATATTTAGTGGAACTCAACTACGATGAGGTATTTAAAACTTTACTTGGACTAATTTATGGTCATCTTTAGCGATGATATTTTGATGTATTCAAAGTCCAGGGACGAGTATATGTAGCAACAGGAAACTATTTTACAGACGAGGTGTTGTGAGTTTCTCGAAATGGGCTGCTTAGTTGACACATCTCATTCGAGAAAAGATTGTATATGAGTGGGATGATAAGTATGAAAGTAGCTTCGGTGAGTTTTGGTATATTGAAGGAATAAACTGACTACCGTAATTATTCTCGCCATAACCAACAGCTCAAGAGGTTTCAGTGTGTATGGATACCTCAAAATAAGGATTGGGCTGTGTATTGATGTAAAATGGGAAGATAGTCGTTTATGGATCTAGATAGTTCAAGGGCCATGAGAGAAACTATCTGACCCATGATTTAGAGTTGGCAGCCGTAGCGTTACACTAAAAGTATGACGCCACCACTCAAATGGTAAGAAACTTCGGGTATGCACTGATCATAAAAGCCTCGAATATCTATGTTCACAGAAAGAGTAGAATATGAGATAACCAAGAGGGTTAGAGCTTCTAAGGATTATGATTGTGAACATTGTACCACCTAGGAAAGGCTAATGTAATGGTTGATGCCTTGAACAGAAAGAGCCTCAGGATGGTATCACATATGATGGTCAAGGAGTGTGAGCTGCTAGAGCAGTTGTGAGCCTCAGTAGTGATGTGATCCCTTCTGATGATGATAGTGATTGTGTGACAACTAGCCTGAGGTTAGAATCAGATTTGTGTGACCGAATTTGCCAGGCTTAGGGTGATGATCGGCATGGTGTCGATAGTGTGGGTCGGATTCAGAAGGGTATAGTGATAGAGTTCACAGTGAGTGATGATGACTTATAGATGTTCAGAGACAGTATAAGTGCTCCCCCGGACCATAGTTGCTGAGATTGTGTTATGGTCAGAAGCTCACTCTTCGGGATATACAGTGTATTCGAGAAGTAAAAATAAATAAATAAATAAATAAATCAAAATCTTAAAAAAAGGTAATGGTGGTCAGATATGAAAAGAGACGTTGTAGAGTTGTGGAGAAGTGTCTCGTATGTCAGTAGAGTAAAGTAGAGTACGAGAAGTCTGCAGGATTATTGCAACCTCTACCTATATTGACACGAAAATGGGAACAAGTTACCATGAATTTTGTGATGGGTTACAGAGGACTCAGATAAATCACGAGGCTATCTGGGTGATAGTCGATAGATTGATTTAGTTTACCCACCTTCTGATTATGAAAATCCCCAGATACTCTAAGTGCGTAGGCGAAACTTTGTGTATGGAAAATTATGAAACATTATGTAGCGTTCCAGTGAGCATGATATCAGATAGGGATTCTCGTTTCACTTCCCGCTTCGGAGAATATTTTTCAAGAAGCAATGGGAACCCGATTGAGTGTTAGCGCAGCTTCCGTCCTCAAACAGATGGTCAGTCAGAAAGGACTGTACAGGTTCTGGAGGATATGATGAGAGCGGGTGCCATTTGATTATATAAGCTCTTGGGATGATCAGTTGTTACTAATCGAATTCGCCAATAATGACAGTTGTCACTTGAGTATCGGGATAACATTTTATATGAGGCATTGTATAGCCGTAAGGAGTTGTTTCCCGACTTGGATAAGAAGAAGTGGGTAACAGATAGAGAATTGCTTCTTAATTGGTAAGACAAACCTCTGAGTATGTTCAGTGGATTGTGAGAGATTAAGAACACCTCAGAGCAGATAGGAAAGCTATGCTGACAAGAGATAGAAAACCACTGGAATTCATCGAGGGTGAATCAGTATTGTCGGAAGTTATTTATCTTAAGAGCATAACGAGATTCGGAAAGAAGGCAAATTGAGTTTTGTTAGATGGAATTCTTTGAGAGATTGGACAAAGTGGGAGATAAGGCCTGTAGGTTGGCGTTACCACTTGAATAAGCAGGCATCCACAATGTGTCCCATCTTTTGGTGCTTCGAAAATATTACTCAGACCCAGCATATGTAATCAGATATGAGCTTCAATAGCTTAGCTCAATGAAAGTATAACGTATGAAATCGATTCGGATATTAAATGGAAGGAGAAAGTGTTGAGGTTTAAGACGATCTCCCTAGTCAAAGTATGAGGGTAGTAGTACACTCCAGAAAAAGTCACATGAGAATTAAAAAGTATGATGCGATAGACGTACCGGAGTTGTTTATGGACCCGTTTGACTTGGTTCTAATTTGGAGGACAAAATTTCTTAAGTGGGGGAGATTGTAAAACCCGATTTTAATAAAAACACGAAATGAGGAAAGATCAAATGAAGAATTGAAATGGTAGTCCCGAATACGTGCAAGGGTAAAACAGTCAAAAGATCGAAATTCAGTATTAATTGGATAAGAAAATTTAATTAAAAATATGGGATTGAGAAATCTTGATCAATAACGAAGAAATAATTAAATTTCGGGTTAAATTAATCAAGATATGAATTTATTGGAATAAACCAAAGTTTTCACCTTAGGAAATTATCCCGAAAATAATTAAAAAATATACCGAAAAGATGAAATAATACCGAGAAATTCATTTAGTGATTAAATGAATAAAATATATATTTTTAAAGATATTTTGGATTTTTAATAATAAAATAATGAATAAAATAATCATAAAAATAAATACTAAATAAATAAATAAAATTAAAAAAAAGTGAAATCGCGAAAATCGTGAGAAGGAAACTGAAAACCAGTGAGGGACTGAGGTTCCCTCTGCCTCACCTATCACAGGTGATCGGCGGAGGCCTAGACCAGAGGCGGCTATCACCGACAGCCCAGCCGAGCCACCAGCAACCCAAATGAACCGAGAATGGCGGCGAACGGCAAGAAACGAAGAAACCCAGAGGGGGAAGAGAAATTCCCGGTGAACGACACCGATTCAAGCCCGGTCACCACCAGCCAAGCGTTCCCCAAGCGCAGGTGCCTTGATCGGTGGTGGACACAGCCGGTAGAACGACGGCCAGCGTCGAAAACGGTGGGGAAAGAGAAACAGTACCGACGGCGAAAAGGAGAAGAGCCGAACTGGCCACTTTTCGGCAACCTCGGACCAAACCGATCCCAGATCTGTGCATCGGACGACCCCACGGAGCTGCTGGCGACGGAAGCAGGTGGAGAACTAACCGACGAGGCCCTGAACCGGCTAAACTAGATTGAATCGGCTAGACCAAACCGTCTGAATCGGGTTTAACCAGATCGAACCGATTCAGCCAAAAAGAAAAGAAAAAAGAAGAAAAAAGAGAAAAAGAAAAAGAGGAAAAAAAGGAAAGAAAAAGGGGAAAAATTGAGAAAATTTTCAATGATGCAATCGAGTTATGGGTAAGTCGGTAAGCGGTAGAAATTGACCGATTTAAATTTCAGAATATTTAATTTGATTAATATCTGACAGGAAATTTACCCGAAAAAATATTAAATTGTGTAGCTCGACAATTGACGTCAACCGAGGGCTCGAGACAGCCTCGATTTATGTACTATCATGGAATCACGGGTAAGTAACCCTTATTTACGACAATTTTACATCGTTATGCGTGTTGGAAATTATCGCATAAATTACAGATTTAATTTTCGCATAAAATTTATTAAATTCTGGAAATTGGAATAAATTGTCGTAAATAATGCATAAGCTATCGGAGAGTTTAGAACGAGGTCCAATATATACAAATGGGCCCAATGAGCCCAATAGGCCTCGATAATGTGAATAGTAAGTGAAAAACGGGTTTAAGGCCGATTAAGGCCTATTATGGTACAATCAGGCCCAATATGGGTAAACAGGCCTAATATTTAAAATTAAGCTCAGAAAATATGAAATACAATTACATATATTGTATTTGACCTGATGAATATTTATCCGCAGTGCCGCAGATTTGATTTGGATTGGGAGCAAATCAGACTGCGTGACGAGTCATCAGTGGAAAGGTCAGACTGTATAGAAAAATGAGGTAAGGGAATTCTGTGAGTAGCTAGAGGTAGCTACGCATATTTTAATAGCTTTTGTATACACTGAATATGTATGTATACACTGAATATGTATAAAGGTCCTAGAAATAAATTTAAAGATTTTAAGGACTCGAAATAGGTAAAGACTATTTTACCCCTATTAAGGGAAGTTCACCTAAGGATGGTGTAAGCATGACATGCATGAAATGCATGATTTAAGGAATTTTCTGATTTAAGGAATTTTCTTGGTTTTTAAGCAAAGTAAATTGATAGATTGGCCAGTAATTGCATAAATTTCACAATATAACACTACGTAAGTGTTATTAAGATTTAAATGAAAATTATTTGGAAAATGGGCCAACTATTAAGTTTAAATAGAAACAGATAGTGCTGGCGCATAGCTCGCACTATATCTGCGTTTGTGAGTGTGCATAAAAATGTGCTTGATCGGTTGCTTGCACCGACTTGTGTGACATCATATGCATGAAATGTGCTAGAGTGGTTGCTCGCACTGATTTTTATTATTAAGAAATGCATGAGAGGTGTTGGAGCCTAGCTCACATCCTATTTTGATTATTTTGACGGTTTTGACGGTTTTGACTTGAGATGCATAAAAAGGTGCTGGAGCGATTGCTCGCACTAGTTTTAATAATTTGACATGCATGAGAGGTGCTGGAGCCTATAAAAGCCGTCCTGGAGTGTAACTCGCACGAGATTTGATTTATTTATGCATAAAGCCTTGTTGGAGTGTAACTTGCACGAGATTTGATTTATTGATGCATAACACCGTGCTGGAGCTTACTCGCACGTGATTTTATATGGATTTATAACTCATTTTAAAGTCGTACTGGAGTCTTACTCGTGCGCAGATTTTACTGATTTTTATGACACCGTGCTAGAGCTTCGCTTGCAGAGATTTTTAGATATCATAAATATGCATGGAGCTGTGCTGGAGCTTCGCTCGCACAGGGATTTATATGACATGCATATAGCCGTGTTGGAACCTCCTGTAGACTGTGTCACAGTGAGATGATATGTCCACACGTGCATACTGAGACAGAGATGGTATGGGTGGATAAGACCTATTGCAAGCACCCCTGACTGAGCTTGGGTTCACGGAGTATGTTATACCGTGTATGTCACGCGAAGTACGCTGTACCGTGGGGTTGTCAGAGTGGAGTGGCATTAGCCACGATGCAGCAAGCCTTGCCCTCGCAATCCAGATGTTATGCTGTTCTGGCGGGTAGGACCGACCCACCTCCCGTTTCAGGTGTGATACCTCACACACTAGGTACCGTGTTGCCAGGGATCACTAGGTTATGGCCATAGTCATTGTTGTTACTGATAGTCACCTACTTGTCTCACATGATATAACTTATGGTTTCGATAGACCAGGGTAAACCCGAGGGAGGGGTCAAGCCCCCGATTTTTTGATTTATACTAAGATGTGATTTTTTACAGAATTTTATAACGAATTGTTTTAATGAAATTTTATGAGATGCTTAACCCGTTCGGGTTATTTTATACTGCAGTTTTAATGAAATGATTTGAATGCAGTAGCATGATGATGTTTTCCATGCTTTCATTTCAAATTTATGATTTGTCTTACATGACATGAAAGAATGCATGATCTTGATTTACTTCATGTTAATTGTGATTTAATGATGTCACATAAAATGCCATTGATGCATAAGTAGTATGATTTATATATGCACGAACAGTTTTATAAACTAAGTCATTGGTGACATACATGATTTTGTGCTTGAGATTTTAATGAGAAGAAATGGATTTTAAGGGCATGGCATTATGAGCATGTAGATAGTGGAGCTATCTACTTACTTGCATAATTGCCTTACTGAGCGTGTGGTTTGCTCACCCCCTTATTTTTCCATCTTTCCAGAGCACTCACAATAATTAGTGAGTGGCTAAAGACTTCCATTTTGGTGTTCGCTGCTTCCTATCGAGAGACAGGTCACATTTGTAAAGTTTTGTATCTAAATATGTAATGCACAGTACTGTAAACGGATATGACGTCGGGGATGTAAGGTTATGTAAATACCATTGTGTATGTATTTAGTTAAAGTCAAAAGATAGTAAACTCTGATATATGAATGTGATTATTGAAATGGAATGGTAAATCGGTGAGATGTGACTGTAAAACCCGAATTTTTTATCGTAAGAGCAAAATGGAATGAATAGAAATTTTCGAGTGCATTTAAAAATGCAAAAGGATTGAAATGGTATTCTCGAACACGTGCAAGGGCAAAACGATCAAAAGATTAAAATTCGGTATTAATCGGGACAAGAAAATTTAATTAAAAATATGAGATTTGAGAATCTTGATCAATAACGAAGAAATAATTAAATTTCGTGTTAAATTGATCAAGGTATGAATTTATTGGAATAAACCGAAATTTTCACTTAGAAAAATAATCCCGAAATAATCAAAAAATATACCGAAAGGCTGAAATAAGATCGAAAAATTCATTTATAAATTAAATGAATTAAATAAGAATTTTTTTAGATATTTGGCAAAATAATAATATTATAACGAATTGTTTTATGAGTTTTGAGATGATTGACCCAGAGGGGTTAGTTTATACTGCAGTTTTAATGAAATGATTTAAATGCAGTAGCATGATGATGTTTTCCATGCTTTCATTTCAAATTTATGATTTGTCTTGCAAGACATGAAAGAATCCATGATTTTGATTAAATTCATGCTAAGTATGATTTACTGATGTCACATAAAATGCCTTTGATGCATGAATTATATGATTTCTATATGCACAAATAGTTTTGATAAACTATGGCATTGAAATATGCATGATTTTGTGCATGAAATTTTAAATGAAAAGAAATGGATTTAAGGGCATGGCATTATGAGCGTGTAGATAGTGGAGCTATCTACTTACTTGCATAATTGCCTTACTGAGCGTGTGGTTTGCTCACCCTCTTATTTTCCCATCTTTTCAGAGCACTCGAAATAGTTATTGAGTGGCTGAGGACTTGCATGCTTGGTATACTCTGCTTCCCATCAAGAGACAGGTATACACATTTGTATGATTTTGTATCTAAATACGTAATGCACAGTACTGTAAACAGATATGATGTCGGGGATGTAGAGTTATAAATACCATTGAGTATGTAATTATTTTAATTGATAATGGTGCCACGCATTTATTCATACCGCCTTCAGTTGCTTATAAGCTAATGAAAGATGTGAAGCCTGTACCCTAGGCAAGATGATGATAGTTAGCTGATTTTCACTAACTGAATATGGGTATAAAGATTTTAAGTTGAAAATATGAGTGAAAACATCACTGAAAGGTGTACTGTAAGTTTGACAAGTAATGAAAGAGTTTGTTATAAGTGATATATGAAGGGAGATAAACTTTGAGATGTGATAGATCCTACATACGAGATATAATGGAATAAGAGGCGTATGCAAGGTAACAATATCTTTCATATGTAAAGTAATTTGGATTAAGCGATACGTAGGGAATATGGATTGCGACCAAGGATAATGGAGGATATATCCATAACCAGTCCATGTGGTCAAGTCTGAAGGTTAATAAAGGTATTTCAAAATACTTCCCCGCCTGAAGATTTGACAGCGTTTAGAAGCGCACACAAAACCTATAAATTGAAAGTGACAGTCGTAATATATATACATTTAAAATTTGGGTACCTTTACTGGTACGATAAAGAAATGTAGAATTCAATTAATCATGAAGCTTTTAAAAATTAAAATTTTATAAAAGCCGTTAATAAAAAAAGAAAGAAATGACGTGGGTTAGTATCTTAAACTGAAGCGATTTCGAAATGACATTATACGTTTATGTGTACATAGGTCAAGGATATGAGTGATTGAATTTTGATGTATTCGAAGTCCAGGGAAGAGCATAAGTAGCAACAAGAAACTATCTTACAGACGAGGTGTTGTGAGTTTCTTGAAATTGGCTGCTCAGTTGACACATCTCATTCGGGAAAAGATTGGATATGTGTGGTATGATAAGTATGTAAGTAGCTTCGATGAGTTTTGGTATATAGAAGTAATAAACTGACCACCGTAATTATTCTCACCATAACCAACAGCTCAAGAGGTTTTAGTGAGTATGGATACCTTAAAATAAGGATTGGGCTATGTATTGATGTAAATGGGAAGATAGTCGTTTATGGATCCAGATAGTTCAAGGACCATAAGAGAAACTATCCGACCCATGCTTTAGAGTTGGCAGCCATAGAGTTTACACTTAAAGTATGGCGCCACAACTTAAATGGTAAGAAATTTCGGGTATGCACTGATTGTAAAAGCTCGAGTATCTATTTTCACAGAAAGAGTAGAATATGAGTAACCAAGAGGGTTAGAGCTTCTAAGGATTATGATTGTGAACATTGTACCACCCAGGAAAGGCTAATGGAATGGCTAATGCCTTGAACAGAAAGAGTCTCGGGATGGTATCACATATGATGGTCAGGGAGTGTGAGCTGCTAGTGTAGCTGTGAACCTCAGCAGTGATGTGATCCCTTCTGATGATGACGGTGATTTTTTGACAGCTAGCCTGAGGTTAGAACCGGATTTGTGTGATCGAATTTACCAAGCTTAGCGTGATGATCGGCATGGTGTCGATAGTGTGGGTTAGATTCAGAAGGGTATAGTGACAGAGTTCACAGTGAGTGATGATGACTTACAGAGGTTCAGAGACAGTATAAGTGCTCCCCAGGATCACAGTTGCTGAGATAGTGTTATTGTCAGAAGCTCACTCTTCGAGATATATAGTGCATCCGATAAGTAATAAATATATCGAAATCTCTGAAAAAGAGTATTGGTGGTCAGATATGAAAAGAGACATTGTAGAGATTGTAGAGAAGTGTCTCGTATGTCAGCAGATTAAGGTAGAGTATGAGAAGTCTGCAGGATTATTGCAGCCTCTACCTATATTGACACGAAAATGGGAACAAGTTACCATGAATTTCGTGATGGGTTACAGAGGACCCGGATAAATCACGAGGCTATCTGGGTGATAGTCGATAGATTGACTAAGTTTACCCACCTTTTGGCTATGGAAATCCCTAGATACTCTGAGTGTGTAGGTGGATTTATGTGAATGGAAAATTATGAGACATTATGTACCGTTCCAGGGAGCATGATATCAGATAGGGATTCCCGCTTCCCTTTCCACTTCTAGGAATATTTTTCAAGAAGCTATGGGAACCCGATTGAGTATTAGCACGGCTTCCATCCTCAGACAAATGGTCAGTCAGAGAGAACTGTTCAGGTTCTGGAGGATGTGATGAGAGCGTGTGCCATTGATTTTATAAGCTCCTGGGATAATCAATTGTCACTAATCGAATTCGCCAATAATGACAGTTGTCACTTGAGTATTGGGATAACATTTTATATAAGGAATTGTATGGCTGTAGGGAGTTGTTTCCCCGACTTGGATAAGAAGAAGTGGGTGACAGATAGAAAATTGTTCCCGAATTGGTAAGACAAACCTCTGAGGGTGTTCAGTTGATTAGTGAGAGACTAAGAACATCTCAGAGCAGATAGAAAAAGCTATGCTGACAAGAGACAGAAAACCATTGGTTTCACCGAGGGTGAATTAGTATTGTTGGCAGTTATTTGTCAAAAGGACATAACGAGATTCGGCAAGAGATTGGACAAAGTGGAAGGTAAGGCCTGTAGGTTGACATTACCACTTGAATAAGAAGGTATCCACTATGTGTCCCATCTGTTGATGCTTCGAAAATACTATCCGGACCCAACATATGTGATCGGATATGAACTCCAACAGCTTAGCTCAATGAAAGTGTAACGTATGTTGGAAAAATCGATTTTGGTATTAGACGGAAGGAGAAAGTGTTGAGGATTGAGACGATCTCCCTAGTTAAGTATGATGGTAGTATTACACTCCGGAGAAAGTCACTTGAGGATGACAGTGTGTGATGCGATAGACGTACTCGAAGTTGTTTATGGACTCATTTGACTTGGTTCTAATTTGGAGGACCAAATTTCTTAAGTGAGGGAGATTGTAAAACCCGAATTTTTTATCGTAAGAGCAAAAGGGAATAAATAGAAATTTTCGAGTGCATTTAAAAATGCAAAAGGATTGAAATGGTATTCTCGAACACGTGTAAGGGTAAAACGGTCAAAAGATTAAAATTCGGTATTAATCGGGATAAGAAAATTTAATTAAAAATATGAGATTTGAGAATCTTGATCAATAACGAAGAAATAATTAAATTTCGGGTTAAATTGATCAAGATATGAATTTATTGGAATAAACCGAAATTTTTACTTAGAAAAATAATCCCAAAAATAATCGAAAAAATATACCGAAAAGCTGAAATAAGACCGAAAAATTCATTTATAAATTAAATGAATTAAATAAGAATTTTTTTAGATATTTGGCAAAATAATAATATTATAACGAATTGTTTTATGAGTTTTTGAGATGATTGACCCAGAGGGGTTAGTTTATACTGCAATTTTAATGAAATGATTTAAATGCAGTAGCATGATGATGTTTTCCATGCTTTCATTTCAAATTTATGATTTGTCTTACATGACATGAAAGAATCCATGATTTTGATTAAATTCATGCTAAGTATGATTTACTGATGTCACATAAAATGCCTTTGATGCATGAATTATATGATTTCTATATGCACAAATAGTTTTGATAAACTATGGCATTGAAATATGCATGATTTTGTGCGTGAAATTTTAAATGAAAAGAAATGGATTTAAGGCCATGGCATTATGAGCATGTAGATAGTGGAGCTATCTACTTACTTGCATAATTGCCTTATTGAGCATGTGGTTTGCTCACCCCCTTATTTTCTCATCTTTTCAGAGCACTCGAAATAGTTATTGAGCGGCTGAGGACTTGCATGCTTGGTATACGCTGCTTCCCATTGAGAGACAAGTATACACATTTGTATGATTTTGTATCTAAATACGTAATGCACAGTACTGTAAACAGATATGATGTCGGGGATGTAGAGTTACAAATACCATTGAGTATGTATTTATTTAAAGTCAAAAGATAGTAAACTCTGATATATGAATATGATTATGGAAATGAAATGGTAAATAGGTGAGAGGTGACTAACACCGAATCATAGCCCAACTGTTTGTAGGATGGTCAAGATGAGAGAAAAGTAAGAATTAAATAATAAATGAAAAATCAAAAAATTTACTCTGATTTTAAACGTAAATTTTTATGAAGGATGAAAATGGTCACAATTTTAAACGAATGAGTATTCGTGAAGGGAAGTCAGGTTAAATTAATCTCGAACACGTGAAGGGCAAAACGGTCAAAAGACCGAAAGCCAGAATAAATTCGATAAGAAAATTTAATTAAAATTAATGGATTTGAGAATCTTGATCAATAACGAAGAAATAATTAAATTTCGAGTCCAATTGATCAAGATCAGAAATTTTTAGAAATACCGAAAAGTCACTTGGGACAATATCCAAAAAATACGGAGAAATTATACCGAAAAAAGGATTAAAAATATAATAAATAAATTAAATAAAATTATTTGGAATAAAAAATTGATTTTTTTAGATATTTTTGAATATTTTTGACTATTTTAATGAATAAAATAATAATAAACTAATTTATAAATAATAATAAATAAAAATTAAATTAATTAAAAAAACAAAAAGGAATCGGGAAAACCCAAAAATGGAAATCGAGGAAGGAGACCCGCGGAACCCGAGACACACGAACCAGCCACCGGGATCATTAACCTCCGTCGAAGAGCCGAGGAGGAAGAGGAGAGGCCGGCGATCTTCAGGACACCGGAGACGCGCCGTGTAGTGGCCGAAGGACGCCGATCGGAGGAGAGGAAAAATCGAGGAAAAAAGGGGGCGATTTCCAGCGGACCATGGTGACTGGGCTCGAACGGAGGCCACCGGCGTGATCGGGAGGAGGAGTCGGTTATTTTGAGACCCGTAGCTGTCGACGAAACGGCCAGAATCACCTGCGACGGCCAAGCCCAGAAATGGGTACCGACGACGGAGAGAACAGGCTGGACCGGCCACTTTCCGGCGACCTCGACCAAAGCTAACCCCAAATTTGAGATGCGAACGACCCAGGGGAGCCATTGGCGGCGAAAACCGACAGAGAACCGGTCGGCAAGGCGATGAACCGGTCGAACCGGAGTGAACCAGAGTGAATCGGACCGGTCTGAACCGGGTTGAACCGGACTGAACCGGTTCAGCCAAGAAGAAGGGAAAAAGGAGAAAAAGAGAAAAAGGAAAAAGGGGAAGAATTTTTGGTAATACACCGGACTTCGGGTAAGTCGATACGAGGTCAAAAGTGACCGATTTGAGTTTTGAGAAATTTATTTAAATTATAATTGATCGAAAATTAACCCGAAATTAAATATATAATTGTGCAGTTTTACGACAGAGCCCGAACGAGAGCCGATTGAGCTTCGATTTTTGCACCCCGCATCATATTGGGTAAGTATATTTTAATTACGATAATATAAGTCCTTAATACAGAGTTTTGATTATTTTATGGAATTTACGGATTAATTCTGTATAAAAAGGAATATTATTCGAAATTTCAACGTAATTACCGTAAATAATATACGGGCTATCCATTGAGTTTGGAAAGAAGCCCGACGATTATTGGTAAACTAAATGAGTTCAGTAAACCCGAAGAACGGATTTAATAAGTAAAAACGGACTGAAAATGGGTCGAGGCCCATTAAGGTGCAATCGGGCCCAATAAAGTAAAACGGCCCAATACGTTAGATTCGATCAGTAAATGTGATATACTGATGAAAATAAGTGAATTAACCCAAAATATGTGGTTATATGCAGTTTTGTAGACTTAGTTGACGTGCAGTTGGACTGAGAGATCGGATATTATCGAGACGAGATAAGTTTGCACGTAAATCGAGGTAAGGTAATTTTATAGGTGTATAGAGATTTCTATACGTATTCATTGAGGGGATTTATAGGGTTTAGAATTCCTTAAAGTATCTAGAAATGAAATAATAATTTTTACGAAAATCGGGGCTTAGATAAATAAAGAAAAAGACGATATTGCCCCTGGTAGTAAAATTTACAAAAAGGGTAGTAAGACAGATAAATTGCATGATTATCCTGTTTTAATGTTTTATATAAATGTATTGCTTTGATTTAAGAAAATATGCACATAGGTTGGCTATTGATTTCATGAATTATATGAAAGGGTACCGGTTTGGACCGGTCACTATTTTAAAAGATGTTTTATAAAGATTGAGCCACCTATCATATTTATTCGAGTAAAAAGAGTGCTAGACTCGCACTAAATTTTACTGATTTATTTCTCATGAAAAGCCGTACTTGAGCATTGCTCGTACGAGAAATTTGTGTGTGCACAAAACCGTGCTGGAGCTTCGCTCGCACGAGATTTTAGATATCATGATATGCATAGCGTGGTGCTGGAGCTTTGCTCGCACTAGACATGAGTTGACATGCATATAGTCGTGCGGAAGCCTCCTGTAGACTGTGTGTCACAGAGAGTTGAGATGCTCGCACGTATACTTTGAAACATGGGTTGGTTATCGACATAGTATTGGGGTGGATAAGACCTACGGCAGGCACCCCCAGACTATGATATGGGTCCACGGAGTACGATGTACCGTGTAGTCACACGGAGTACATTATACCGTGCAGTCATGATAACTCGATGTTGTTACTTGATATTCTGGCGGATAGGAATTGACCCCACCTCCCGTTGCAGTTGTGATACCCCACACACCGGGATCCGTGTAGCCTGGGATCACAAGGACAAAGTATGGCCATAGTCCTCGATTTTTCATACAGTAACCTACATGCCTCACATGATATCATACGGTCTGAATCGACCAGGACGAACCTGAGGGAGGGGTAATGTCCCTATTTATGTTTTTAAAAGAGATGTGATTTAATGAATCAAGGTATTTCCGAGAGATGGGTTTGACCTTGATGAAGTTGTTTTATGATGAAACAAATGAGTATTAATGTGATGAGTTTATGATTAAACAAATAAGTTTTAAAGTGATGAGTTTATGATAAAACAAAATAAGTTTTAATGTGACGAGCATGAGATGTCATACATGAGGATTTTTCCATATTTGTTTTATATATGGATTTCATGCTTTCTCTTATATGATATATACATACATGTGGTATCGTTTTAGTCATACCTCATGCTCTAAATATAAACGATTTTATATCATGACATTATCAGCACGTAGATAGTATAGTTATCTACCTACTTACATTATTGCCTTACTGAGCAAGTTTCGCTCACCCTTTCATTTTCCACCCCACAGGGTACATTCAGTAGAAGAGAATGACGGTAGTCATATCTGCTGCTTCTTATCAAGACCAGGTATACACATTTGTATAATTTTTGTATCTGAACATATAGAGGCACAGTACTGTACATGGATGTAATATTAGGGATGTAATTATTTAAAATAAATTAATATGTAAATGAAATATGAAAATAGAATAGTAAATAGGTGAGAGGTGACTAACACCGAATCATAGCCCAACTGTTTAGTAGTGTAACTATTCACGACGGGTAAGGAAATTAAAAAGCAAAAAATTTCCTCTGATTTTTAGGTAATTTGGGTCGTGACATAGCCCAACTGTTTTGTAGGATGGTCACGATAAGAGAAAGGTAAGAATTAAATAATAATCGAAAAGCGAAGAATTTGCTCTGATTTTTAGGTAATTTGGGTCGTGACATCCAGAAGGAATTCAAGTAAGGGCAGATTGATCTCCCACCTATGGAGATAGATCTCATAATGCTTTTCCTATAAAAACTCATCAGTTGAACCTGCATTTCACGAGAACAAACCATCTTCCTTCATTTTTAACCAAAACCTATCTTTCTCACTCTAAAAATCACCACTGTCCAATCAGTTTTGAGAGAAGTTCCTTTGAGCAAAGTTGTTCCTAGTGAGGAAGTGAACAACATAGTCAAAGATTGGAAGCTCAAACTTTGGATTGAAGGAGAAAAGTGGTTTTTCCCTATTTTGGCAAAAAGAGAAAAAGTCAAGCTAGGTAAGATATCTATACACCATCTTCTAGTATGTTAATGTAGACATTTTGATGAGTTGATTGGTGTATATAATGTTGGCTGAAAAGTTCATTTACATGCTTGAACAACCATGACCTAGAATGGGTTTAGTGAAAGAAAGATTAAAATGGCATGGAGTTGATGATGATTTAAACATGTAGAGATGTTAGTAAGCATGTATAGATGATTGTAAGATAGTTTTGTGAAGTCCATATGTTCGAATGAATGATGATTAGAAATGGGCATAAAAGGTGTTTGATAAATTGCCATAGTGAAGGAAATGATGAACTAGAGGCATTATGAGCTTAATACCGATTTAGTGTGAACCAATAAGCTTGGTGGAACTAATAGATTCCCGAGAAATGAATAACACAATAAAAAAAGGGCTTAAAAGAAAGTGAGGTCTTATAAGTGTTAATGAAAACAATAAGTTGAATCGAATATAATAAATGCGAGAATTATGTTGTATTGGGTTAAATTGATGTGATAAGTAATATTGTGCAGCTCTGGAGATTTCATTGGAAGTGAATCAGACTGTATGATCGAGCAGCCTTAAGGGAGTGGAATTACTCGACGTAATTCCAGGTAAGGGAATTTTGTGAGTATCTAGAGGTAGCTGCACGCATTTTGAGGGTGCTTATAGGGTTTTGTAATCGCTTGGTTATCTAAGAAGGATTAATTATTTGTACAAACAATTTTGGATATAAATGATTTTAGTTTTGAAAGTGGATCTTACAAAAGGGTTAGTAAGGCTAATAATTGCATAAACATCATGTTTTGATATTTTTACGAAATACATTGCTTTGGTTTAAGCAAATCTATGGATAGGCTGACTATTGACTTTATAATTTTGTGAAATAGCACGAATCTGGTGCTAACTGTGGTTTGAACATGTTTTGTTGAAATAGAGCCACCTATCAGATTTATATATTGTTTTATGAGCCGTATTGGAGCTTTTGCTGTACATGGGTTTCCATTGATTTTCTTATGCATATAATCGTACTGGAGCTATGCTCGTATGTGATTTCCTTATTATTTATTATGCATAAAGCCATACTACAGCGTTGCTCGTATGAGGGTATTTACTAATGATGCATGAAATCATGTTAGAGCTTTGCTCGCACTGGACTTTTTCACACTGTGATATGTAATGAGTTGTGCTGGATGCCTCGTGTAGACTTTTTGTCACACGGATGAGATGTGCACACAAGTCGTGTTGGATGCCTCGTTTAGACTGCTAGTCACACAAATGAGATGCTTGTACGTGCACTTGAGACTGAGTAGGTTATACATGGCATGAGGTAGATAAGACCTATGGTAGGCACCCCCAACCATGATATGGGTCCATGGAGTATGTTGTACCGTGTATATCACATGGAGTATGTTGTACCGTGTATATCACATGGAGTACACTGTACCATGAGGTTATGATGTTGATTTGAAAGTCTGGCGAAGGACTAACCCACCTCTGTTCCAGCATGATGCCCCACACACCGGGATCCGTGTGGTCTGGGATGATAATGACATAGTTGGCCAACCGAGTCCTTGATTATATAGTGACCACCTATCTTACATGATACCACATGGTTTTATATACTGAGTATGATGTGTGTTGGCCATGGTAGACCCGAAGGAGGGGTCGAACCTTATGGGATGTTTTAAAGAGATGGTATCGATGTTTGTGACGAGTTTTACTATGTTTTGAGAAAGTCCTAAATCCCGAGGGATGGTTTTGTGATGAGTTTTCCTTATTATGATGAGTTTTATTAGATGAGCATGAGAAGTTTTACATGATGGTTTTCCATGTTTACATGCTTATTTTCATGTTTTTCAGTACATGATATATGTATATACATGTGGCATAGTTTTACTATTTCCTCATGCTCTGGATTTTAATGATCTTTATGCATGGCATTATAAGCATGTAGATAGTGTAGTAATCTACCATGTTTGCATTATTGCCTTACTGAGCCTGTGGTTGCTCATCCCTATCATTTTCCCCCTCTACAGAGCGCACATAGTAGCCTAGTGAAGGACTAAGGTGTTGTATTCGGATATTCGTTGCTCTCCATTACCAAGAGGTATACACACAAGAATTATTTTTATATCTAAACATGTAATAGCACAGTAATCATTTTGAATTGTAATATGAGGGATGTAAGTGTTAGCAAATATGTAAAAGTATAGAACTTAAACTTTCAAATGCATGTGTTTGCTCTTGATTTATTGAAAGATGAATGGTAAATGATGATTAATACTGACTCATAGCCCAACTATATGGTGGTAAGAATGCTCACGACCGAGTATGTTAACGAATAAAGTGAAAAATTTATGTTGATTTTTAGATGAAAAGGATAAAAAGGGGTCGTGACAAGATACCTCTGTTGTCACAGCATCATCACTTAAGAATTTGGCAGAGTTTGTCTCTCGATTCTTTCTCGCTAGTCGTCTACTTTAGCTTTTCGTTGCCTGCCTTCAGCCCTCGACTACACTACCCTGTTTCTCAGCTTCAGCCTTTCGTCAGGAAATGTCTCGATTTGGCAACGTAAAAGGGGCAGAGGGCCACTGCTTCTCCACACTTTTTTCCTTCTCTTTTGCTACTTTCACCTTACTGAAAGTTCAAAGAAAATGGCAAACAGTCACACGTTTCTTCCTTCTCTTTCCCTGCTTCATTTACAGCTCTCATTTCCTCAGCTCCCTCTCTGTTCAGCCTCTTTAAATTTCCCTTTCAAGTTTCCAGCAAAATCATCAAACACCTTTGTTACACACCTCTCTCTCGACCACGTCCTCTTTCTCTCAATTTCCGTTTAATAGAGGAAGTGCCTTGCTTCCTCTCCCTTTCGCGCACGCCTGATGCTTACTAGTCCTTCCTTTCTCTCTCTGTTGTATTCCCCCTCACTTTCCTTTGCATTAATACTTAAATTTTCAGCCCCTAACCAACTCTCTTCATCATCTCCTTTGGTTTTCTAGCCATCAACCCACGTTTTCCTTACTCTGCTACGTCTTTCACTACTGTAAACAACAGTCACCAGTTAATTTCCTTCTCGACTGTCATCACCACAAACCAATCTTCACCCTACTTCTGCTGCAGTCACAGGCTTCACCGACTCTCTATTCCTTTTTCCTTCTACTGCTACCTACTCCTTTCCTCTGCAAGGTATTTCCCGAGTCCATCATCTTTATTATAATTATATATATATGTATTTCCTTATAGTTTTTCTCCTGCCAATGTGTATCACCCATCATTCACTACCATGCTCTCATTCTTTTCTTTATTTCCTTAAACCATTACTGACCTCGGGATGGGCTTCATTTTTTAAGCCAATCAATAGTTTACATACATCTAATATATATATATATATATATATATATATATATATATATATTAGATGTACTATAATATATATACCTTGTTTCCTTAGTTATAGCTATAATATATATATATATATTTATCTTCCCTTTCTATATTTATATTTGCATAATATATACTTAGATATATTTTTGTCTTCACTCATGTACATACTTATGTATTTATACATCCTCGTTCTTGATGAATTTTCCTTTATAGTATGTATAAAATTTAATTTAATTAGTACTGGTACTTATACTTCATATGGATATATTTTCCTTTCCTAACTTATATGTATAGAAATTTTCATTTTTATTTCCCCATAGATATTTGCTCTTAGAACTAACATATTTTAATTAAATCCATTCAAATCCCTCATATTAAAATATAACTCGATTTAATCTTCCACCATGGAACACGTTCACTAGTCCCGACAGTTTAATTCGTTATTCCTTAATAAGACCAAATACGAGAAAATTCATGGTGTCTACTCGAACCTATCCCTATGGGAGTTGTCCTTATTTGCACCAATAAACTAAAAAAAAAGACATTTTAGACTTTTTGCACTATTCAAATAGCCTTATAATGGTACAATAAGTATAGAAATAGTGATTCTTACATTTTCGTTGCTAAAAAAAAAACAATAGCGATAAATTTGCAACAGAATTCCCTCGAAAATCAGGTTGCAGCCATTGTTTATGATCAGTAACGGTTTAGCGACATAATTCTATATCAAATTAATGTCAGAAGCAACTCAAACAATAAAATTGTCGCTAACCAATGCGTTCTAGAAAATACAAATGGCATAAAGAGTTTAACAAAAGACGGAATCTCGACGCAAAAACCCTAAACTCACGCGAAACTTTTCTTTACTTTTTATTTTATTATAAATATTAATTTTTCGACCCTAATGGGCTTTAATTTCGATTTTACTACGCTATAGCCTATTTTTTTATTTTTGATTTTTAGTTTTTAAATTTTTTAAATAAATTTTATTCTGACACTAAAGCTCATTTTTTTTTCAAATAAATAGAAGCTAATGGGACCCAATTTTGGATTGTAATATCCCAAAAGCGAAAATTTAGAATAACTTTGTGAAATCCAAAATTTTTCATTTTATTTCTTATTTGGAAACTAAGAAGTAATTAAGACACTCGGAATAATGTTATGCAGGCTTCGACAACCGAAGCACTCGAGTTAGTGGCATGGGGCTCGTGGGCACAAAAATCAAGATAAGGTTTTAAGCCCTAGAATTTCTTAAGAATTGCATGTATAATTAAGTTTTGATTCTTAAAATTGAAAAAATAAGGTGTTGGAAGTGAAAAAGTTAGTAAAACTCGGGTTTACACTAAACCGTGAAATTGGGCCTAGTAAGAGGAAGAAATTTGGAATAAATTATAGAAATTCACAAAAATTAGTCTAAGACCATAGAAAATTAGTATGAGGTGACATTGACTTAAGGAATAAAAATCAAGTGGAAATATGGAGGTTTCGGGGATCAAATTAATTTTTAAACTAAACCAAAAACCTTAAGCTATTTTGCTCGATAATGACCAAATCGTGCAAAATGAGCTCAATCGAGGAACTTTTATTAAGCAAGTGGGCCCCAAAGTTTTATAAGACATACTAAAGACCTTGTAGAACACCTGAAAAGTGAAAATTTGAGAAGAAATAGGCTAGAAATATTTTTCAGGGATTTATGAAAACAAGGCCGTGGGTTGCCCTAGCCCAGAAAATTTGTAGGCCTAACAAGAAATCCCAATTTGAAGGGGTTACCAAAGGCCTTTTAAGCTAATTTTTTTTGTATGAGAGATAACTTAAATCCCTTTCTGGAAAGCACAAGATCACCTAAAACTGACCTGAAACCAAAGAGAACCACCCAAACAAGTTACTGTATGCGTCCTCTATAAAATCCACTTGTACAATTTTTTCGGTAGCCTTATGGCCACTTTCAGGCATCAGTCAAGAAGGATCAAATCTTCTACCTTAAGTCTTCTATAACATCTAGCCTGAAAGGAGCTCATTTTCTAGGTGAAATCTTAGAGAGAAGAACAGAGGCAGAATCTGCCATGTTTTGAGGTGAGAGAAAGATGAATTTTTGAAAGTTTTTTGTTGGTTTTTCTTGTTGTTTTTGATGTTTCTAAGGTGTATATATGTTGATCTATAACTTGGAAGTTTTGCTGGAACAAAAAGAGTTGGTCAACCTTGGTCAAACTTGAGGTAAAGTTGATGGATGATGATGAAGTTCATATATATTGTTATTTGGTGTTTTTAAATGATTTTTAGTTAAGTAGAATTGAAAGGAATAATTTCTATGGGAGTATGTAGGTTAGGCCAGCCTTGAATGCTTAGAGAGAAGATGAAATTTTGATGAATTTAATGTTGTTAACGAGAGATGCCTTCGTTGTGGTAACGTGAGATGACCCCCGCTCTGGTAGCGCTGGGTAGCCTTGCTCTGGTAGCATGTAAGTCTGGGCCTTGCTTTGGTAGCATGTAAGACCGATAGTGTGCATGAGGAGAGGCCTTACTCTAGTAGCATGTAAGTCCGGGCCTTGTTCTGGTAACACGTAAGACCAATACACCATGCATACGACCAAATTGTCGACGTTCCCTCTTTGAGGATACCTGGGATGCGCACCCAGAGGAGATTAATTTGATGTGCCATGAAGAATGTTTTATCTGAGTTTATTTGCCTAGTCTCCGTTTTTACACATGAGATTGTGTTTTGGTGGTTGCGCCATGTGCATTACTACTGAGGTGATTTGTATCACGTTTTTACGAGAAAAGCCATTATCGCATCCTTATTTCCATATGCTTGTAACTATGGTTTTCATATTGAACCATTTACTCCTATGTTTTTACATGATTTTAGAGAAATGAGATGAGAATGATGTTTAATGATTTCATGCTACATTTTCTACTGAGTTTATTGAGTTTCACTTGCAAAACAAAATGATTGTGCTGTGCAAATCATTATCTTATTAATGAGTCCCTTACCCCTCCCCCCTTACTAAGCGATTTAGAAACTCACCCTATTTTTATATCCCCCAGATTTCTTCAAGTGAAGAGAGTTTTCCTGCGACATACGGAGTAGTGGCTAGTGGAGGACTTGAGCTTTAGGCCGTAAATTGTATTTGAGGTATACTTTAATATTTCATGTACCTAGAATTAAGTTGTAATTACAGACACTTAATGAACAATGATGTATGGGATGTATTAGGATTAATTAACTCTGAATTAAGGAATATATATGGTATGATATATCAATATTAGATGATGAGATCTTGAGATGAAAGTTTTATAATATATATCATGATGTATGACACTGCACAGGAATGCACCTAGAATTGTGTTTTGATGTAAATAATTTTTAAATTTTCCCTTTTTTTCGCGCTTCTAGGGCGTCACATCGAGTATACTTTTTAGTACCTATGAAATGTTTCGAAATACAATTTGCTACGCGAAAATGAAAATTTACGAAATGATGTTTATGTGTATGAAATGAAATAAAAGTATTGATTTTATGAGTTTACGGGCTAATAGTGTAAGACCCGAATTTAATTAAAATACGAAAATTAAATAAGAAAAGAGGGGGGATGTATGAAGGAAGGTCAGGTAAAATTGATTTCCGAAACAAGAGCAGGGGTAAAATGGTAAAAATACCAAAACCCGGTGTTAGGGCGATAAGAAAATTATAATTAAAAATAAGGATGTAAGATATCTTGATCGATAATGAGGAAATTATACAATTTGGGTCAATTGATCAAGATTCAAAAATTTTAAAAATACCGAAAAAATTATCGGAACGATATCTCGAAAAGCGCGAAGGAATAATATCGAAAATTTGGAGAAAAATATATTTAATAAATTAAATTTAAATTAAATAAATTAAATTAGAATAAAAATAATATAAGTGTAGATATTTTTGGATTTTATGGAGTATTTTAATGAATAGTGAAATAATTAAATAAATAATAAAAATAATAATAATAATAAAACAAAAAAAGAGAGGAGAGAGAAAGGCTCGGGAGAACCCGAAACCAGGAAACCGAAAGTGACCCGCGACCCTTACCGTCGATTCCAGCACACCGGCGACCGACGGGCTCCGACGAAGCTACCAGGAGGAAGAGGAGAGACCGGCGAGCACGTGGGCACCGGAATCACACCGCCAGGTGGCCGGAGCAGGCCGATCGGAGCGAAGGAAGACCGACGGAGAAACGGGTCGATTCCTGATGAATCACCGCGTCTGGGCTGAAACGGAGGCTACCGACGCACTCAGGGGAAGAAGCCAGTTCTTTTGAGACCGGTCTTGGCCGGTGAGACCGTCAGAAATGCCGGTGACGGCAATTGGCAGTAAA
Source organism: Firmiana major (assembly GCA_033439115.1). NCBI lineage: Eukaryota > Viridiplantae > Streptophyta > Magnoliopsida > Malvales > Malvaceae > Firmiana > Firmiana major. The sequence goes on from CM065905.1 coordinate 21,004,682, forward strand.
CGGCACCGTTTGGCCGAAAGGAAAGAGGAAAGAAAAGAAAGGAAAAGGAAGGAAAGAGGAAAGAAAAGAAAGGAAAAGGAAGGGAAAGGAAAGAAAAGAAAGGAAAAAGGGGAAAAAGGAAAGAAATTTACCGGGGACGACTCGAGGTTCGGGTAAGTTGGCCGAGGGTCGAAATTGACCTACGGGTAAATTTCAGAAATTTAATTTAATATTATTTTAATGAAAAATAATCCGGATTTACCTAATTGTGCAGCTTTACGACAGAGACCAAACGAGAGCCGATCGAGCTCTGATTCTCGTACCCCGCATCGTATCGGGTAAGTACAGTTTAATTTCGGCAATCAGAGTTCTTTAAATACCGAGTTTTAATTATTTTACGAAATTATGGATTAATTTTGCGTAGGAAGGAATATTATTCGGAGTCGTAATATAATTGCCGTAAATGGTATACGGGCTATCCAATAAATTTGGATCGAAGCCCGATAATTATTAGAAAGCTGTATAAGCCCGGTATACCCGAAGAAAGGAATTAATAAATATAAAAAGGGCTGAAATGGGCCGAGACCCAATAAGGTAGATAAGGTCCAATACTTTAAAGTTGATCAGTAAATGCAATATACTGATCAGGATAATTGAATTAACCTCGACTTTGTGGTTATATGCAGTTACGTACTTTTGGTTGGCGCGCACTTGGGCCGAGAGGTTCGGTATCATCGAGACAGGTTTAGTCTGCGCGCAATTCCAGGTAAGGGAATTCTACGGACTGCTAGAGGTAAACTTTATGCAATTTCAAGTTCATATGCAGTCTTTAAAAATTATCTGAAGGGTCTAGAGGTCAAATAATAATTTTAGTGCCCCAAATGGGCAAATTACCAAAATACCCTTGTTAAGGGTAAAATTTACAAATTTAGAAAAAATTGGGAGGAGCAAGAACAAGAGGTTTCTGCTCGTCCCGGGAGACATTTTAATGCATGCATGAGTAGGCTAGCTAACCTTGAAAGAAAATGCAAGGCATTGCATGCTTTCAACGATATAATTGTTTTGAAAACTGTTTTGAGAAAACAGAGCCGCCTTCGTGTTTTATTGACATATGACGTGCTAGAGCTCAACTCGCACGATGTTTTGATTTGGGTGATGCATGCATTAGTGCTGGAGCGAGAGCTCGCACTAGAGTTTTACATGCATAGGTGCTGGAGTCCAACTCGTACCAGATTTTATATATATATATATATATGATTTTCGTGACAAGGTGCTAAAGTCTAACTCGCACCATATTTTTATATGATTTTGAGACAGGGTGTTAGAGCTTCGCTCGCACCAGATTTTCACGTGGTTTACATATAGAGTGCTAGAGCTTAGCTCGCACTAGTTTTACTTGATTTGATGAGAGTGCTGAGCATTGCTCGCACCGATTTTATGAGAACATGCGATAAGTCGTGCTTGGAGCATCGGGTAGACTGTGTGTCACCGATTAAATAGGCCCGCACGTGCGTTTTGAGACATGGCATGTTAAAACAACCTGATGAGCCCGAACGAGGGATAAGGGTTAGAGAAACAACCTGATGAGCCCGAACGAGGGATAAGGGTTAGAGAAACAACCTGATGAGCCCGAACGAGGGATAAGGGTTGGAGATCCACCTGATGAGCCCGAACGAGGGATAAGGGTTGGAGGTCTAGCTGATGAGCCCGAACGAGAGATAAGGCTGGGGGTCCACGGAGTACGATGTACCGTGCAAGTAGCATGGAGTACGATGTACCGTGTGGTATCTTTATGATATGTTGGTATCTTTGTGATACGTTGGCATCTTCGGATGCATGAGATCGGATAAGACCGACGAGATGGAGTGACCCACCTCCCGGATGGTTCCCGATCAGGGTGAGACCCCGCACACTAGGATCCGTGTAGCAGAGGGGCTCATGAGGACACATATGGCCATAGTCCTGGTTATTACCGATATACAGATGTTGCCTAGTCTCGCATGTTGATCTTGACGATGATTTAAACTGGGTTTTTAATTAAATGTGCATGATGGTTATTTTCATGCTTTTTAAACCCATGTGTGATGTAAACCGATTTTCATGATTTTGTGTGAGTCAGGATCACCCGAAGGAGGGGTCGAATCCTGACTTTACTGTGAAATTTTTAAATGAGAAATATATGATTTTGAATATAATTGCATGTTGAATTTTCCGTGCAAATGTGTTTTACATAACATCATAACTCATATCATCTGTTTTAAAATGTGTGGAGAAAGGGTGGTTTATGCATGGCACTACGTTCATGTAGGTAGTATGGTTACCTACTTGTTCATAGGATTGCCTTACTGAGCTTGATGTGCTCACCCCTTTCATTTTCTCCCACAGATAATCTCCAGTTGAAGTTGAGGCGACTCAGTACTGCATTCCGGATGTCCGCTGCTGCCCATCATTTAAGGTATATACACTTGTACATATTGTATCTACATAAGCATAGCACAGTAACATGTTTGTAAGTAACTTTAGGGGATGTATAAATAATGTAAACAATTATAAATTACTGGAGAAGAGTTAAGTTATATGGTAAATGTATGGTGGGACTGGCATTGACGCACAGCCCAATTTGTTAGTGGAGTATGGTCACGATCAGAAGACAGGTAAGAATTTAAGTAAGAAAATAATAAAATGCAAAAAATTAACTCTGATTTTGGGTAGTTTGGGTCGTGACAAATAGACCTGGAAAAAAGGATATTAAAAATTCTGTTTTGAGACTAAGGCCACATGTAGTCTGCGTGATCTGTCATGCATGGCTCATGTGGATTTTGGACCTTCGTGGTTGTGAGACCCATGTATACATGGCATTTCTTATGGTTCACTCGTTGTATGACATTATTATATGTCAATGGAATCATAAGACAAATGATTTTGGATCATGAAAACGATAATGAGATAGTTATATGCACGTAAAATCGCGTAAACGGTAAATAGGGGCTAAAAGGACCAGATGTTGAACTAAAGGTGATTAAGTCATTCTGGCTGAAGAGATGAACTTAAAATAAGAAAAGATAGAGGGTTCAAGAAGGGAAGTCGGTTTGATTTGGTCCTGAACTCATTGGTGTAGTGTAAAGTGCCAAAAAGGCCCAGTTGGGCCCTAATATAGTGGTTAAGCAATTGTAGTATTTTTGGAGTTAGAACTGCACCAAAACCCTAGAGATAAATGTTTCAATGATAAGAACTCATATAAATGAGTAAGATATGAGAAATGGACAAAAAATAAGAAGGTAAGTTCAAGGAAAAATAAAGATAGGAAAAAATTACCTTGAAATTTAAGCATTAAATTGAGTGAAGTGAATAATTGATGGATCGAGCTTCAAAAATGATCAATTGGGACATTGATGTTTGTGGTTTAGGTCAACATATGTCTAAAGGACTAATACAAATTATTTGATAGGATTTAAAAGGCCGAAATAAAGGAGAAAATCATAATGGGCCAGTAGATAAATTTTAAAGCCCATTTTGGGTAAGTTGAATTGGGCCAAATTGTGTAGGCCCATTTGTCCAAATGAGTGGGCCATTTTATGATTCCAATCTGAATTAAACTTAAGGTGCTAATTTTGCTGAAAATTACAGCCCAAGAAGCCCAAGGGAAGGCCCAAACTAAGAGCCCATAAGACAAGCCCATTTCAGGTGTTGTCTTAAGCTCATTTAGGTAAACCAAGCCCAAAACCCATGGATCATGATCCAAACCCATTAACCCATTTTATTGGATAAACATTTAATTTGTAATTATTCAACTATAAGCCTTAGAGACTAAGGAAAAATCGGCTGGACACTATCATCTTCACCAAACCAAGAGTGACTCCATTAGAGGCCAACTTGAACAAGTTTTCTCTCTCTAGAAAAATCACTACCTTAGAGGCAAAATTAGAACAAGTGATATGCAGAAAAGTTGCTCCAAATTGAATGAGGAACAACATATCCAAAATTAAACACCTGAAGAGCTGATTTGTACCTCCCAAAAATAGGGCAAAGTCACTATTTTGACAAGGTAAGCAAGCTAGGCATGTTTACAAGATTCCAACTTCTAGTATATGTCTAGGGACTTTTCTCAGATGATTGGTGTATTAATTAAGGGCTGAAATAGCTGATTTCATGATGAATTGATCATGGTAGAAAATGGGTAATTGATGAATCATGCATGTATGGTGGATTTAGATGCATGGATGGGTTATGTAACATGTGTACATGATGTTAATATGGTTTATTTCAATCAAATTGATGAATTGGTGGATGAATTAAGTTAGGGCAGCAAGGTGTTTGATGAAATGTGTGAGTGAAGGATAAAACTAAGCTAAATTGAGTATTCTAAGTGTTTGATAAAATGAATGAAAGAAGGTTGGCTAGGAAACTAGGCATGTTGGCGTGAATTGCCATGGCTTTCAACCATGGTTGGCTTGGATGGCATTCGGCCACCATGACATGGCCAAATAGTTAATGGGCCTAACCTAAGTGTAGAAAGCCCAGTAAGAATTTGAAGAACTTAGTACAAGGCCCAATAAAGGTTAACTTACCCGATAAGCCCGATAGTCTCCGAAAAAGAAAATTTTGAATAAAAAGGGGCTTGTGAACTTTGTGAAGATTGTTATAATATAAATGGGCCCAGTATTTTTATTTAATTTCATTGAGATAAAAATACATATATTAACCTGATAATGGTTAAATGCAGCTCTAAAGACTGGATTAGGAGCAAATAGGACTGGACGAGCTTCTAGCGGTGGAACTTGTACTACTCTCGATGTGATAAAAGGTAAGGGGATTTTGTAAGTACTTAGAGGTAGCTATACGTATTTTCAAGGGGATTTATAGGGCCTGAAATTCTCTAAGCTATCTACAAATAAAATAATAATTCTTTGAGAAAAATTTCGAAAATAAGGAAAAATAACGATTTTACCCCTAGTAGAGAAATTTATGAAAAGGGTAGTAAGGATCCTAAAATGCATGAATTTCATGTTTTTGGTGTTTTATCATGATATAATGTCTTGATGTGAATAAAATGAGGATAAGCTAGCTATTGCTTTTAATTATTGCATGAAACGACATAGATTAGGTACTAAGAATTATTTTATGATAATTTATTTAAAATGGAGCCCCCTATCGTAATTGTATGAATACAATTAGTGTTGGAGCCTCGTTCGCACTAAATCTTGATGTTTTGACTCATATAGATAGTTTTGGAGCCCTGATCGCACTATACCTTTTTGATGATATGCATGAAAGTCATACTAAAGCTTTGCTCGTACGCGATTTTTCATTGATTTACTATGCATGAAAGCCGTACTGGAGCGTTGCTCGTACGAGTATTTTATATGTTTTGTAGAAAAACGTGCTGATACTTTACTCGCACAAGATGTTAGATATCATGACATGCATAAGCCATGTCGTAACCTCCTATAGACTGTGTGTCATAGTGAGATGATATACTAGCACGTGTATTTTGAGACATGGATGGGTTACCGATGTGGTGTAGGGTGGATAAAACCTATGGCAGATACCCCCGGACCGTGATATGGGATAAGACCTATGGCAGGCACCCCAGACCATGTGGGTCCATGGAGTACGTTATACCGTGTATATCACACAGAGTACGATGTACCGTGTAGTCTTGATGACTAGCTGGTTGAGTTGTTATTTGCACGAGCAGGATTTACCTCACCTTTCATTGTAGTTGTGATGCCCTGCACGCCGGGATCCGCGTAGCCTGGGATATATGGCCATAGTTCCCAAATTATTTTCATACAGTTACCTACATGCCTCACGTGATATCACACTATATTGATAGACCAGGGTAGACCCGAAGGAGGGGTTATACCCATATTTATATTTTAAAGAAATATGGTTTTATACATCAGGGTATTCTCGGAGGGCAGTTTTAGCCTTGATTTAGTCTGTTTTGTGATGAAATTAATGAGTTTTGATATGATGAGCATGAGATGTTTTACATGATGGTTTTCCATGTATTATCATGCCTGATTTTATGAATTTTTCATATATTCTATACATATTCATGTGACATAGTTTTATTTTACCTCATGCTCCTGATGTAAATGATTTTTATATCATGACATTATAAGCATGTAGATAGTGTAGCTATCTACTTGCTTACATTCTTTCCCTATTAAGCAAGTTGTGCTCACCCTTTCACTTTCCATCTCTATAGAGCATCATAGCGGTTGACAGTGAGTTGAGACTTGCACTCCCAATGTCCACTGCTGTCCATCGCTGAGAGGTATACACATTAGTATCGCATGTATCTAAACAATACATCACATAATACTTTTGGAATGTAATTTGGGGGATGTGAATATTTGTAGACACGTACGAAATAATAAAATTTCAGTTGAAGTAGCTTATATGGAATATGGTAAGAGGTAACTAACATCGGGTCATAGCTTAACTAGTTAGTGTTGGAAACTATTCACGACAGGGAAAGTTAAGGAATAAAGCAAAAAAAATTTGTAGTGATTTGGTTATTTCATCAAATGGGCCCAATTGCTCTTATTGGGCTTCGTTGCCTCTTAATGGGCCCAACTCTATTTTAAGCTCATTTCGACTTTACTATTTATCCTATCACAACCCATTTGGCTTCTTAGGCCCATTAACTCTTATTGGGCTTACCTCAATGGCCATTAACCACTATTGAACCGAATGGCCATAAGCACATTCGGCCATGACATGGTAGCCGAACACACATCACGCCACCATGGTTGAATACTAGCCATCATCTTGCCAATTCTTGGCAACTTCACTTAGGCATTTCACCAAATATGCGATTGGCAAGTCTTAAGCCTTTACCTTAGTTCATTAAGACATTTTATCAAACACCTTACATGCCAACTTCATAAATCTATCAAATTTAATAAATTGATTTCTTTTAATCATGCCATCATCATGTATATAATCTAACCTATCCATGCATGCATTAAAATCATATGCTTATTCATAGAAACATAAAAACCCATTTTCGGTCATGCTTAGATTTCCATGATCTAGGTAGTTTTGATCCATTATTCTTACATCAATTAACTCCATATAATCCCAAAATTAACATATATGAAGTTGGAAGATTGAAAACTCAGCTAGCTTATACTTCTAATCTTAGTCGAAACTTGTGGAAATTTTGGGTGGCTCAAATTAGCTTTTTAGGTGCTGGTTTTAGACTATGTTATTCTCCTCATCATAGGTAACAACTTTCATGAAGACGACTTGTTCCAAATCAGCCTTTAGGTAGGTGATTTCTGGAGTGAGAAAGCTTGGAAGTTATGTTTCCATGGTGTTCTTATCTTCAGTCAAAGTGGTTGGCATCCCTTCGGTTTTGCCTAAGCTCATTTTAGCTCACAGTTGGGCACTTTAATGCTTTTAAAGCATTTTCTACTTTTACTCAAACTTGGAATTATAATACAATCTTTCTTATGATTCCCATAATATATATCAATGTTTACAATGATGAATCATACGTAATAGAATACAAAAGTGCGGGTCTTACAAAACCACCATATAGAATGGCTCTAGTTAAATTGTAAGAGCTAAATAATAAATTACAAGAGTTATTGGATAAGGGATTCATTAGACTAAGTGTTTCGCCTTGGGGAGCAACGATTTTTTTTGTTAAGAAGAAGGATGGAAGCCTTTGACTATGCATTGACTACCTATTGTTGAATATGGCAACCATCAAGAACAAGTACCCCCTTTCGCGTATAGATGATTTGTTGGATCAACTTCAAGGAGCGCAAATCTTTTCTAAAATAGATATGAGGTTTGGGTATCATTAGTTGAAGATTCAGAATGAAGATGTACCTAAGCCAGCTTTCCTACCTGATATGGACATTATGAATTCTTGGTTATGTCTTTCAGGTTAACGAATGCACCTACAGCTTTCATGGCATTGATGAATGGAGTGTTCAAGTCATACCTAAACCGATTTGTCATAATGTTCATTGATGACATTCTAGTGTATTCGAAGTCCAGGGACGAACATGAGTAGTATCTAAGAATTGTGCTACAGACCCTCAGAGAGAGGAAGTTATACGTTAAACTCAGTAAATGTGATTTCTAGTTGGAACAGATATCATTTTTTGGGCTATGTTGTATCGAAGAACTAGGTGTCAATTATTCTATCCAAGATTGAAGCGGTAGTTCAGTGGGACAAGCCCAAGACTGTTACAAAGATTCGAAGTTTTCTGGGTTTGGCTGGATATTACCGTTGATTTGTAGAAGGTTTCTCTAAATTGGCTGCTACATTGACTCGTCTCACTCGGAAGAATGTTACATTTGAGTGGAATGATGCTTGTGAGAAGATTTTTCTAGAACTTAAGCATCGACTGGCGACCGCACCTATTCTCACCATACCGAACAGCTCGGGAGGTTTCTTTGTATCTACAAATGCATCTGGACAGGGACAGGGCTATGTATTGATACAGAATGGGAAGGTAGTTGCTTATGGATCCCGATAGCTTAAGGACCATAGGAGGAACTATCCGACCCATGATTTAGAGTTAGCTGCTGTAGTATTTGCATTGAAGATATGGGGCCACTACTTATATGATGAGAAATTTTAGATCTTTACTGATTATAAAATCCTCAAATACTTGTTTTCACAAAAGGAATTGAATATGAGGCAACGAAGATGGTTAGAGCTTCTGAAGGAATATGATTGTGAGATACTTTACCACCCGGGTAAGGCGAATGTTGTAGCTAATACCTTGAGCAGGAAGAGTCTCGGGATGGTATCGCATATAAAGATTAGGGAACATGAGTTGTTGGAACAGTTTGCAAGCCTCAGCTTGGATGTGATCCCTTCTACTACTAATATTGACTGTATGATAGCTAGCCTAAGGTCGGAACCAAAATTGATTGATAGAATCAGACAGGCTTAACATAGTGATCAGTACTGTATTGATATAGTGAATCAGATTTAGATAGGCACTGTGACAGACTTTGAGGTGAGCACTGATGGTCTACTGAGATTCAGAGGTAGAATCTGTGTTCCCAAGGATCCACAGTTGTAGAGATTCATTATATTAGAAGCTCATTCTTCGAGATACACGTTGCATTCGGGGAGTAGTAAGATGTATCAGAATCTTTGAAAAGTGTATTGGTGGTTAGGTATGAAAAAGGATATCGCTAAATTTGTGGCTAAATGTCTTGTATGTCAGTAGATTAAGATAGAGTATCAGAAGCCTGTGGGGTTATTGCAATCTCTACCTATACCGATATGGAAATGAGAGCATGTCACTATGGATTTTGTGATGTGTTTGTCGAGAACCCGTAAGAATCATGATGCCATCTGGGTGATTGTGGATAGATTGACTAAGTCAGCCCACTTCCTGGCTATGAAATCTACAGATACTCTGAGTGCTTCGGCGAGTTTATATGTACGAGAGATTGTGAGGCTACATGGTGTTCTAGTAAGCATTGTGTCTGATCGGGATTCTCGCTTCACTTCCCACTTCTGGAACATTTTCAGGAAGCCATGGGAACCCAATTGAGTTTTAGCACTACTTTCCATCCTTAAACCGATAGTCAGTTAGAGAGGATCATACAAACACTGGAGGATATGTTAAGAGCTTGTGTACTGGACTTTAAAGGCTCCTGGGATGATCATTTTCCATTAGCCGAATTCGCTTATAACAACAGTTATCACTCGAGTATTGGAATGGCACTATATGAAGCATTGTATGGTCGTAGGTGTCGTTCTCCAATTGGATAGGAAGAAGTGGGTGATCGAAAGATATTTGCTCCCGATTTGGTAAAGCAAGACTCTGAGGATGTTCAATTGATATGTGAAAGATTGAGAATAGCTCAGAATAGACAGAAAAGCCATGCTGACATGAGACTGAGGCACTTGGAATTCACCGTTGGTGAGTCAATATTCTTAAAAGTTTCTCCCTCCAAGGGCATAATGAGGTTCGGGAAGAAAGGTAAGTTGAGTCCTCGCTATATTCGATCTTTTGAGATCTTAGATAGAGTGGGAGATAAGGCCTATAGGCTAGCATTGCCACCGAAGCTAGCAGGTGTCCACAATGTTTTCCACGTTTCGATGCTTCGGAAGTATCATTCGGATCCGACACATGTGATTGAGTATGAGCCATTGGAGCTCACAGAGAATATGTCATATGTAGAAAAGCCAATTGGGATACTAGACAGGAAGGAGAAAATGTTACGGTCTAAGACGATTACTCTGGTGATGGTTCTCTGGTAGCACCAAACTTTGGAGGAAGCTACGTGAGAATTAGAAAGCTTGATACGAGAGAAGCATCTACAATTATTCGAGGATTGACTTGGTTCTAATTTAGAGGACAAAATTTCATAAGGTAGGGAGGAATGGGAGACCCAAAAATTTCCATTTTATTATTTATGATCCATTAATGTAAACATTGAAACATGTTATTGGAATCATAAGAAAAGTTGTATTTCAATTCCAAGTCCAAGTGAAAGTAGAAAATGCCATGAATGCATGAAAGTGTCAATTATGAGCTATAGTAAGCTTAGGCTAAACAGAATGGAATCCGACCAACTTGACTGAGAAAAAGAACTTAAAACATCAAAATAAGAATAGGTCAAAAAGGAAAGTTGGTTTGGTTTGGTTCCGATAATGTTGAAGTGGTGAAAATGTCAAAATAGGCCCAAATGAGCTCAAAATCGATTGTTTGAGGTGTTTTTAACACTTTCACCTACCAAGGGTAGCCAAAACGTCAAGATGGACTAACGAAACATTGAAAGGCATAAATTTAGGTTTTTCAACTTTGGTCAAACGTGATCAATGGTCAAAACTAAGAGAAAAAGTGAGAATTGAAGAGTAAGCTTTGACTAGTTAACCAAAGCATGGTTAACTTAACCCAACTATGGTTATGGTTTGCGAAAAATTATCTTGGGTTAAAACACCTAATTTCCAGCCAATAATACTTAGGAAATTTATTAAATTTAATTGGGTCAAAATTATATGGGCTGAAAATGAAAAATATTAATGGGCCAACTAGTTAAATGGTTAAAGCCCATTAAGCATGGATGAAGTGGGCCGAATTTGGTGCAACCAATTGGGACAAACATTGGGCCAAATCTTAGGCTGAAAATTAAGCTAAATATAAGCCCAATTACCAAAAAATTCAAGCCCAAATTCTGAAATTGGAAGGCCCAAACCAAAGCCCATTAGGAAAATTAAGACCAAGCCCAATTGATATAGTTTAAAACCAAATCCAAGCCCAATTCATGTACAAGCCCAAACCAATTTGCAAGCTCAAATTATGGGCTGATTTTAAAGAGTTTAATGGCTCAAATTTAATAGGAAAAATCATAATTTTCTAAGGAAAAAATAGTCTTCTTCCTCAAGCAATATTCGGGCACCATGAACACATAAACCACCAACCTTTATCTCACTAGATTTCACCCATTTACAAGCATATTTGGAAAAGTGTTCTTCATGAAAGTTGTTCCATATTGAGAGGAGAATAACATACCTCAAAACCAACACTTAATAAGCTAAATTGGAGAGGCACACTAACCCCACAAGTTTCGGTCAAAGTGAAAAGTCTAAGCTAGGTGAGTTTTCAATCCACCAATCTTACATATGTTAATATAGGGAATTTATGGAGTTGATTGGTTATGAATTGTATGGCAAAACATCACCTAAGGTATAGAACTAAGATTGGCCGAAAATGGGTATGGAGTTTACTAATTCATATGTATGATGTTTAATGGCATTTATGTGTTGGTTTATGATGTATACATGATGATGGTATGAATTACTTAAATCAATTTGTAAGATTGGATAGGTTTATGAAGCATGCATATAAGGTGTTTGTGAAAATGCTTAAATGAACCAAAGGAAAGGCATAAGGCTTGCCTACCATGTGTTTGCCGAAATGCCTAAGAGATTTTGGATGGCATTAGGTGTGGTGGTGATGATGGCTAGGTGTGATAGTGTATGGCCACCATGTATGTCACGACCCAAAAATCAGAGTAAATTTTTCGTTTTTCTTTCATACTTACATGTCCTTTGATCGTGACCACATTCCACTAACAATTGGGCTGTGCGTCAATGCCAGTCCCACCATTCATTCACCATATAACTTAATTCCTTATTAAAGGAAAGGTAAACACATTAGTTTTTCACTAATTTTTTCCATTCATTTACAAGTGTTTACAGTGTCTATACATCCTCGAAAGTTACTTACAAACATGTTACTGTGCTATTCTTATTTAGATACAATATGTATAAGTGTATATACCTCAAAATGATGGACAACAGCGGATATCAGGAATGCAGTACTCAGTCAACTTAAAGTCTACTAGAAGAAATATGTGTAGGAAAATGAAAGGGGTGAGCACATCAAGCTCAGTAAGGTAATCCTACAAACAAGTAGGTAACCATACAACCTACATGAATGTGGTGCCATGCATAAACCACCCTTTCTCCATACATTTCAAAATAGATGCTACAATTCAGGATGTCATGTAAAATAAGTTCATATATGGATTTCAAAGAGCATGGAAAACTCAACATGCAAATCCATTTAAATCATTTCATTCTCGTTAAAATTTCACAACACAGCCAGGACTCCACCCATCCCTCGAGTGTTCCTGACTCACACAAAATCATGAAATCAGATGCTTTTCAAAGCAATAATAACATGCGACACAATGAATGTCATGTAAAACCAGTTTACATCACATCTGGGTTTAAATAGCATGAAAATAACGTCATGCAAATTTCAGTTTAAATCCCAGTTTCTTCTTATCAAAATCACATCTCAGTCAGGATTCAACCCCTCTCTCGGGTGATCCAGACTCACACAAAAGTTCACAAACATGATTTTCAAAACATCAAGTAACAACATGCGAGACTTAGAACTATATATATTTCTCAGGCAAATAACGAGGAGTATGGCCATATATTCGTGATCCCACTGCTACACGGATCCTGTGTGCAGGGTCTCACCACTATCGGGAACTACCCTGGGAGGTGGGTCAGTCCATCCCGTCGATCCTGTCTGATATCTCACATCCGAAGATGCCACATAATCAATTCCAGTACGATACAGTGTACTCCATGCTACTTGCACGGTACAACGTACTCTGTGGACCCAAATCTCATATCCACAATCGTGCCTATCTCAAAACGCACGTACGAGCATATTTAATCGACATGACACACAGTCTACTGATAATTCTATTTTTAATAGAATTATTTGTGCTTAATTTCCTAATTATTTATTTAATCCCCATATTATTTTATTAATAATCCCCTCAATTTAATTAAAATTCTTTAATGTGCAGGTAAATTAAATTCGGATGAAACTTAGTCGTTTCAGTTGAAATTGGGCTGAAATCGGGCTAAAAGAGACTGGACCACTTCCAATTTGCAGATTGAGTCACCAGTCATCGGGACACGCGTGATGCCAGGTGTTCGTATTTTATTTGCTCCGAAACGATAATATCGACGGACACCGTGCCAACCTTCTGGAAGACACACGCTGGGCCACATCGCACAACCAATTGGACAAACCGACAAGTGACATGGAAATATCTCCTCTGCAGCAAATAAAATGAAGACAAGTGGCCAAACAATGCCAACTCATCTAGGATGAAAAAATTACCATTGTACCCCTAAGTGTGTGTATAAATAGAATATGATAGCAATTGAAAAAATCAAGTAGGAGTAGGGTAGGTCGTCTAGGGTAGGAGTATTGTAGAGTAATTTAGGAGCAGTTTTAATTTAGTTTTATTCTAGATAAAATTTTCATTTCTATGTTTTATTTTCATGTTCCATTTAGAATTTCTATTAGTTTATTTTCCTTTAAACACCATTGGTTTTAGCAAGCTTTAAATTTCTTACCTTGACATTTTTTTTTAATATTTGCAATGAAACAATTTGTTTTCTTCGGTTACTAAGTTTTTCTTCTACTGTTCATATATCTATTTATATATATATATTTTATTTGATCTCACGGTGCAATCGGCTAGATTCAGGGGAGCTTGAGCTGGTGAACAACATCCATTTCTTCATCCCGACGCCCTTATTTCATGTTTATTGCCTTCTTTTATTTTTTTATTTTTTTCTTTTACATTTTCTAGCTTAAGTGCTTTATCATTCTGTTCCTTTTTATTTCCTATTTACTGTTGATCGGGTTGTGAAGGGGCTGGTGACAGTAGTGTATCCTTCAAATCTTCCCATGCTCTTCTTTATTTATGTCCTTTAGTTTTGATTTTAGTCTGATTAAAGTCTAACCCTTAGCATATTCCTGATTAATTAGCTTCATTTGTTATTCTGTTCTCCAATTTTTTTCTGCACTGAATCATGTTGAGCTTGAGGTTTTGCCATGTTTTGCTGATCTCTAGTTCACTGGTCCCTTATTTATGGTTTAGCTTTTGGTTCCATATTAGATACTGTGTGATGCACGATAATGATAGAAGTCGGAGTTGAAGGATAGATGGCGGTAGTATTTGCAAGAGGTAGCAATGAAGCAGCAGCTGATGTTCCCGACATTCCTTGTTGTGTGCTGCTTTGCATTTCACAACCAGTGATTGCTGTACATTGTTGAGGTTGCTGCAAGTTGCATTTTTGCTGAAGAAAGTCAGTAACGTAGCGAGTGCTGCTAGCTGGGTAGAGACGTGGAAGGTGCAAGACATCAATACTGGATGCAGCAGTCGGACAGAAGCAAAGCAGCAGGCTAGACGTGCCTGCTAGCTGCGTAGGTCGATGACAGTGGCCTGGAGCAGAATCAGCGGACAGAACCGTTGGCATCACTTGGTGCAAAATGAAAATCAAACAGAAGAAGACATGTATAGTGCATCCAATCGGGACCACTTGGTTGGATTATTTGATTAAGGCCATGTTTGGAAAATTTGGACTTTAGTTATTAACTCATTTCCATGCAATTTAGATAGATTAATTTCAATTTCATTCGTTAGCTTAGTTAGATTTTTTAAAAAAAAATTAATTTGCATGTTAGTCACAGTTTTATTTAGATTTTATTTTTACAGTAGTAATTAGTGATAATTGGGATTAATTTAGAATTAATACTTTAGACATCTAAACTTGTAGTTATTTTCTTAATTTTTCTAGGATTTTATTTTTAAATTCTAGGTTAGTTTAAATCGCATTTTCTTAATTAGTTTAATTACATGCACATTTTATTTTAGGATTGTTTAATTTTAGTTTAATTAATCTTGTTTAGTTATATTTGCATTTTATTTTAATTGCGTTAATTAATTTTAACTGTTTGAATTATCTTTTGTAGGTATTTTTTTATTGCTCGGAGCTTTGTAAGTAATTTTAGCTCGGTTTTATTTTCTTTAGTTTATAATTGTTATTATTTTTAGTACTTTTAATTTTCAGACTTAGTAGACCACCCACATTAAACTTCATAATTTGCTAGGATATACTTAGGGTAAGATTAACTGGTAGTTAATTAGGCTAATTAACTTCTCTGTGGGATGATAACTCGAGAATCAAATCCCATTATTACTTGTACGACCCATGCACTTACGGATAATATGTTTAGATCGTACCAAGTTTTTGGCGTCGTTGCCGGGGAAGTTTTAATTAGTCGTTAATTAATATCGGTGAAATTATGCTTAGGTGTAATTCTAACTTGTAAATATTTAGGTTGTAAATATTTAGAAGTTTAATCTGGATTAGTTAATTTTCTTTATCATAAAAATAAAAAAATTAAAAAAAATAAAAAAAACTTAAAAACTTAAAAAAAAAAAAACTAAAAAAAAATTTCTAAGGACTTTGTGATGTTTGCATGCGTAGAGCCAGAAGTTATGATTGCTTTCCTTTAGATCTTGAAATTGAAAGAACCCTTAGGAAAATTCGAAAGAATTCTAGGAAATTTATAGCTCCGCTGCAAAACACCATGGCAGAAAATAGGGAAATCAGGACCGTTGGAGATTATGTGGTGCCGACAATTGAAGGATATTATACCGGCATTAGGCCACCAACTGCCCCTACAAACAACTTCGAAATTAAGCCCACAATCCTCCAGATGATCCAAACTTCATTGCAGTTCAGTGGGCTCTCTCATGATGACCCACATGCTCACCTTGGGTAATTCTTGGACCTGTGCAACACCTTCAAGCACAATGGATTATCTGATGATGCGCTTAGGCTTAGATTATTCCCCTTCTCGCTTACAGATAGGGCGCAACACTGGTTAACCTCCTTGCCTCCAAGATCCATTTCTACATGGGATGAGTTAGCCCATCAATTTTAAGCTAAGTTTTTCCCTCCCTCTAAAATGGCCAGACTCCGTAGTGACATATCTTCCTTTGTCCAATTTGATTAGAAAACTCTTTACGAATGATGGGAACGATATAAGGAGCTTTTTAGGAAGTGCCCTCATCATGGTCTACCTTTATGGCTGTAAGTCCAGACCTTCTACAATCGACTTACAAGCCAAAATAGGACCATTGTTGACACTGCTGCGGGTGGAGAGCTAATGTGTAAAACAGAGGAGGAAGCTTACGAGTTGTTAGAAAAGATGGCTGCTAACAAGTATCTATGGTCCTCGGAAAGGCAACTGCCTATGAAATCGATGGGTATCTATGAGCTCGACACGCTGTCTACCTTGACCTCTCAGATTGCTAACCTTATAAAGAAGGTAGAGTCGCTCAGTACCTAGCATAATCCTTCCACCAGTCCTAATCCTGTGTATTTTGTCCAAAGTCCTTTTCTTTGCTGTGATCAGCGTGGTGGTACACACTCTGTAGATAGGTGTCCGCTTAACTTAGATTCGGTTCAATATGTTACCCCTTCTCAGACACAACAGAACAACCCCTTTTCAAACACCTACAATCCAGAGTGGAGGAACCATCCTAATTTTTCCTAGAGCCAAAACCAATGGCAATCTTCTAATTCTAGACTTGTAGGACCCCCTAGTTTTCAAGCTCCACCGGTTCAAGTACCACCATAGCATCCATTTCCTCATTATCCGCCTTCTCATCACCCATACCCACCTTAGCAATTTCACCAACCAATACCACCACCACCACAACCTATGCAGCCACAACATTTACATGTACCAGCAGCTGAGAAGAAGCTTACACTAGAGGAGATGTTCTCAACGATCCTGCAAAATCAAGCTGCTTCAATTAAGAACTTAGAGGTTCAGGTGGGACAAATAGCAAATGCTCTTAGCCAATGTCCGTAAGGAACCCATCCTAGTAACACTGAAGCTAATCCTGTTAGGGAAAGGGAGGGTAAAGAACATGTGAAATCCATCACCCGTTAGGAGCAGTAGTGTAAACCCCACAAATTTTCTACATTTAATTAGATTATATAAAAAATGAAAATAATATATTTTAATGGAACTGTGAATGTTCGATATAGGGCTTGAGGAGTATGGGAACTGTGAAGCCCTTGCATGACAGGGAAACCCGAAGATACAAGAAGTGATACAGCAAATGCAAGCACGGAGGGATTGGAAAATTTTAAATTATTAGTTGAAAATTGTTGATGTAAAAACTTGTATCGAGAATTCGTGAGGAGTGATGGAATCCCGATAATATTTCATTTTTGAAATAATGAGAATTTCATGGAAGGCATGGATATTATGTCCTTAGATAATCTTACAAGAAAATGTGTATATATAGATATATATACATAGGTGTATATGTATATATAAATATACATGACATTTAAATAGATGGATAATAATATTTATATATATAACAAATATATATATATATATGCATATACTATGAAATGTATAGTATATAATAAATAAGTATTAATAAAGAAATAAAGCATGAGACAAATAAAAATAAAAAAATGATTAAATGAAATAAAAGGCAATGAAAATAAAAACACAAATAAACAAACAACTAATATATATATTGGTATAATGTATAAACATATATTTATATAATGTATATATGTTAATATAAAATATAATATATATATAGTATAATATTAATATATATACATATAAGGTGTATGGAATTGGCTTAAAAAAAAGCCAATCTCGCACCTGGAATGTAACAAAAACAGAAGAGCATTCGAAAACAGAGGGAGGTGGGCGGGAAAAAAAGCCAGGAAAGAAGAAGAGGAGAAAAAGGAAGGAAAAGAAAAGAAGAGAAGAGGAGAAAGGAAGGAGGAGAGGGCTGATCGGCTGGAGAAAAAGGACAGAAGAAAAGAGAAGAAAAGAAAAGAAAGGAGAAGGGGCTGAACGGGAAAAGGAAGAAAAAGAGGGTCGGTTGAAAGAGGAAGAAAGAGGGGAAGAAAAAGAAGAAGAGGAAGACTGAGCAGGCTGAAGCAAAACAGAACCGAGGCTTGGAACAAATAGCAGCTGACCGAAGGGAGAAGGTTGGAACCGAGAGGCAGGGCTAGAATCGAGAATGTGCAGGGGAGATTGAGGAAGAAGAAGACTGAGGTTGGAGAAGAAATTAAAGCTGACTGGGACAGAACATGGGACTGGAAATTGAAGCAAATTAAAGTAAACAGTAGTAGACAGAGAGGCAGGGGAGACCGACCGGAGGAAGAAGAAGACCAAAGAAATTGGAGTTGGAAACCGAGACCGAAGGGGGAGCAGACCGAGAAGCAGGGGAGACCGACGGGCGGAAGAAGGAGACAAAAAAAATTGAGTTGGAACCGAGAAAGTAAAGAGAACAGAAGTAAGCTGAAGCTGGGAAACAGTAGCTGACCGAGAGAAAAATAAATAAATAAATTGAAGCTGAACCTACTGGGCAATAATAGACCGAGGTAGAAACGGGGCTGGAAAATTTGGAGCCGACTGAGGGGCTGAAGAGGGGAAGTGCTCGAATGAGGGTGATGATGATAGGAGGTCTAGACCGAGAGCTAGAATAGGAAGAAATAGCCCTGTTGCTGGAGATTGGAAGAGACAAGAAAAATGGAGAAAAGGTAAATTTAATGTACATAAATACAGGTATGAATATATATGTATATATGCTTGAGATATAGGCTTGGTGTGTATTAAGGTATGTGAAAAAAAAATGGGAGAGATGAATAATAGACAAATATATATATATATATATATATGTATATATATATTTCATAATGAAAAAGGAAAACCAATGATAAAACAAATGTGTATATACTTAGGTGTATATACATATAGGAGTATACGAAAAATGTGTATATACTTAGGTGTATATACAAATAGGTGTATAAGATAAATATGTGTTTTAGTATATGTACATACAAAGAATGTATACATGTGATAAGGAAAAAAATGAAAACAAAGAATAATATATATATATATATAGGAGTATATATATATATATATATATTCATGGGTATATACATGTAGATGTATATACTAATGTGTATGTCAATAATTGTACGCACAAAAATAATATAAATAGTAAGAAAATATATAAACGTGCTTGGCCTAGATATCTACAATTATACGTACACATGAAGTAGTAACGAGTAAGTTACGATTTTAACGCAATTTGAGTGATTCGCATGAACAGGATGCTAAGTGAACGATTTCGGTGTAGGTGAATCGTAGAAAGAATTAAAGGAGGTACTAGGAGGCGTCACCACTCGAATTCAAGAATTTTGGTAGATCGAGGTAAGGGGATATAATTTAAAACGGTAATAGTTACTTTCTGAACCATGATTAAGGAAAGCTTACAAAGACATGAAGTATGATTTTCATGCATGTTTCTAAATTTATATTTCTGATCAAGAATATGCTCTCTGTATTTGTGTTTTTGAATAATTGCATACTTTTGAATAAGAGCATGTCTTTTGAAATGATCTTTCGAATAAGATGATTTTATTTCGATGTTTTCGTATATGAAAACTACAGTATGTTTAGAGACTAAGGGCCATTTATGTTGTATGCTTACGCATGTCAACTTCGCCTGTGTGGCGTCCGAACTCGCCTGTGTGGCGCCTGAACTCGCCTGTGTGGCATCTAAACTCGCCTATGTGGCGTCTGAACTTTGCCTTCGTGGCGTCTGAACTTCGCCTTCGTGGCACCTGTATTTCGCCCTCGTGGCGCCTATCCTTCACCCTCGTGGCACTGGTATTTCGCCATCGTGGTGCCTGTATTTTGCCCTCATGGCGCCTGAACTTCACCCTCGTAGCGCCTGTATTTCGCCCTCGTGCGCTTGCACTTCGTCCTCGTGGAGCTTGAACTTCACCTTCGGGTGTCTGAACGTTGTACGACCTTGATTCCTTCTACAGCCTTACCATGGCCATAGGTTCTGAATTCCATCTATGGAGGATGACTTGGATATTTGCCGCATGATGAATATGTTATTGTCGCGTGATAATTATATGGGCCGATGTAGTCTCTATTTGAAAATTTAACTCTGTTTTCAGAATCTGATTTTATAGTATATGATTTGACATGTATTCCTGTTTTGGAATTCTGAATGTACAAAAAGTTTACGTAATATCTGTTAAGTTCACGTACTTAAAGAATTACTTTTTGAATCTCGATGTTTTTCGATTTTCCTTAATCTTTGAATGTTCTTTATAGTAGTTTCAGAAAGTAATCATTATGCATACTATTATGTTTTCTACATATTTGAATTACTAGGACCGTTTTAAATACATTTTCTTACTGGGCTTTTCCCAAAAAGCTCACCCCTCTACCTCTCAGACTATTTGCAGTGATCCGTAGGCACAACCTGCCGCATACACGACATAGGCTGGTGAGAAGAGCTACCCTAGGCTACTTTTTGTACACGCAGAAAGGTATACATTTACATTCCTGTATCAGACATATCTGTATGCACAGACATATATATTAGGAATATTTGTGTTGGGATGTAATTTGTAAAGAAAACGATGTAAACAATATTATTTTAGGATTATATTTTGAGATGACTAGTATTAAAATTGAAATAGATGTATTGAGCTGTAAAGGTGGATTTGGAAAGTATGCTTGGTAGTTGTGGATATCTAGGATTATCAAAACAATTGTTTTGCAGGTGGGTAGGCTTATATATAAGCCGTTATGCTACCAAAATTTCTATCGGCCATATAAGTCAAAGTATGGAAATTAAATATAATTACGGATAAAGAATTAAGAAAAGTATTTTGACACTGCACAGGAATGCAACCTAAGTGAATAACGGAATAAGTGGGTAAATTAAGTTAAAAAAAAATTTCCCTGATTTTCAAGGGTCAAGGGTCGTTACAGTTTAAGTGGTATCAGAGCAAAGGTTGTCTAGTACTGTCAGTGTCGAAATAAGGCAAAAAAATTACATCCCAATGTTTGTGCTTGTTTGATTGTAGGTAATGTATACCTAATGGAATTAAGACTTGATCTTTGGAATTACACGTAGGTATTAGATCACTTGCATGATGAGTGGAAGACGTGGACGTCTTCGAAGGCAGGCTCGGCCACCTCCACCTCCTCCACCGGAGCCAGAGAGTCCTCGTACTCGTATGGCTCAGTTTGAGCAACGATTGGAGCAGCGCCTCAAGCGAGGCTTGGAGTCGATAGCTGCCATAATTGCATAACATCTAGGGGTAAACGTTTTCGATTCAGTTGGCACGGCAGCAATTCCTACTCCGGTGCCGACTCCTCCACAGGCACCACCACCTCCTCCTCCACAAGTTCCTCCAGTACCTATGGTGCCTCAGCCTCCTGTACAGGCCCAAAGGGAGGAGAGGGATATCGATAGAATGAGGGATTTTCGGAAGAGGAAGCCTCCAGCATTTAAGAGAAAGAATGGAGATAAGAGTAAGCGAATGGAGTTTGTGCGACAAGACTTTCAGAGGGGCCAGCCTAAGAGACAGAGGACAGATGAGTCTCGGGCTAGGATTGATAGGCCCACGGCTCCTATTGCTACCCCACAGACTACCAGAGGCTTCCAGCAGTACGACAGATTGTGCACTAGATGTGGTAAATTCCATAGTGTTACGTGTCACTGGTCCTCAGGGAGCTGTTTTAGGTGTGCATAGATGGGACACCTGATTAAGGATTGCCCACTGAATAAATTTCCACAGCCCCCAGAGCCACCACGACAACCTGAGAGGCAAGCTCCCCAGAGACAAGTCCCACAGAGACTAGCTACCACAACAAAGAAAGGCAAGAAGCCTGTCACTTATGGAAAGGTCTTTGCCTTGGATTGATGTGGTATATAGGAATTGTGAAATCAAGGTAGGCGATAGGATCATATTAGCAGATCTAATTTTGTTAAACATGTATGGCTTTGATGTAATTTTGGGTATGGATTGGCTAGCCACCAACCGTGTAAGTTTAGACTGCTACTCTAAGACTGTAACCTTCTCCTTACCTAGTAAGTTTGATGTATGCTTTGCAGTTAAGGAATAAATTTTATGATAATGAAAATTTTTGGTGAACATATTAATGTGAAGGTTATATTGCATTCATCCTCGATACTAGTCAGAAACGTCCAAGTGTTCAGGATATACCAGTAGTATACAAGTTCCCAGATGTATTTTCCTAGTGAACTACCAGGACTACATCAAGAGAAAGAACTGGAGTTTACTATGGATTTGGCTCCAAATGTGCAGCCTATCTCGAAGTCTCCCTACCGGATGGACTTTGTAGATCTTGAGGAATAAAGAAAAAGAGTTGCAAGAACTGTTAGATAAAAGAAGTTCAGAAACTCATAGGAGATAATGGGAAAGATAAAGAGAATGACGAAAAAGAGATCTACAAAGGAAATAGTGACAATGCAAGAGCACAGTCACTATGCTGGAAGAATGAATCAGGGAACTAACGGTATAAATAAGACTCTAAAGGTCGCACTGCTTACATGATTGATATAGATAGGGCGTGTTTGGAGTATAGAAACATCCCTGTAAACGGGAAAAGTTTTCTGACACGTGATCAAATGATTTATCAAGTTACGCCTAAACTAAATGGAGAAGTTCTAGAATTGATTTAGCAAGTGGTATCGAATTAATTACTCAAACCGCTGTACTGAGTGGCTTTACTTGGATTAGAAATGCTGAAAGAACAATTATAAAAACTATATAAAGGGGAGATTTTTGGACTGAGTGACCCATTTTGGAATCTACGAGTGTTAAATTTTAAGGAGACTCAGAGTCTCTTGGGTCACAATGTATTAAGAATGGGTGTAAGTATGATTTCCTAAACAAAGGTTACATGTTAATGGGAAAGATTCAAACTATTATGAAAATTCAGAGTTTGATATATGAGGAAACTTTGGAATATGGATTACGTATTGAATCTAAGGATTGTAATTTCTATATTTTTATGTTTTGAATGTGAGACTTAATTGGAATAAGGAAGGAATTTTGCTATAGTTGATGTACGAAATGAGACAAGCTTTAAAATGAGATAAATCTTGAATATAAGAGTCATACTGGAATAAGAGATGTATGTAAGGTACGAATATCTCTGGTATGTGAAGTGATTGGGATCAAGGGATATAAATTAAGAATAAGTTCTCATTAAGGATAAATGGGAAATTGTGATAAGTTTAGTGTCTCAAACGATAATGCCCTACGGTAAGGGATCTTAAAGGAGTCCCATTGTTCTCGGTATACCATGCACCCGAGGAGCACATTACTATGGATTTCATAATGGGATTACCAAGGACCCGAAAAGGGGCATGATATAATCTGGGTGATCGTAGACAGATGGAGTCGAATGAATTTGGAGGACCAAATTCTTTTAAGGTGGGGAGAATGTAAACCCCACAAATTTTCTACATTTAATTAGATTATATAAAAAATAGAAATAATATATTTATTGGAACAGTGAAGCCCTTGTATGACAGGGAAATCCGAAGATATAAGAAGTGATAAAGCAAATGCAAGCACGAAGGGATTGGAAAATTTTAAATTATTAGTTGAAAATTGTTGATGTAAAAACTTGTATCGGGAATTCGTGAGGAGTGACGGAATCCCGATAATATTTCATTTTTGAAATAATGAGAATTTCATGGAAGGCATGGATATTATGTCCTCGGATAATCTTACAAGAAAATGCGTATATATAGATATATATACATAGGTGTATATGTATATATAAATATACATATATTAATATAATGTATATATGTTAATATAAAATATAATATATATAGTATAATATTAATATATATACATATAAGGTGTATGGAATTGGCTTAAAAAAGAAGCCAATCCCGCACCTGGAATGTAACAAAAACAAAGAAGAGCATTCGAAAACAAAGGGAGCTGGGCGGGGAAAAAAGCCAGGAAAGAAGAAGAGGAGAAAGAGGAAGGAAAAGAAAAGAAGAGAAGAGGAGAAAGGAAGGAGAAGAGGGCTGGTCGGCTGGAGAAAAGTAGAGAAGAAAAGAGAAGAAAAGAAAAGAAAGGAGAAGGGGCTGATCGAGAAAAGTAAGAAGAAGAAGGTCGACTGAAAGAGGAAGAAAGAGGGGAAGAAAAGAAAAGAAGGGGAAGACCAAGCAAGCTGAAGCAAAATAGAACCGAGGCTTGGAACAAACAGCTGCTGACCGAAGGGAGAAGGATGGAACCGAAAGGCAGGGCTGGAACCGAGAATGTGTATGGGAGATTGAGGAAGAAAAAGACTGAGGCTAGAGAAGAAATTGAAGCTGACTGGGACAGAACATGGGGCTGGAAACTGAAGCAAATTGAAGTAAATAGCAGCAGACCGAGAGGCAGGGGAGACCAGTGGGAGGAAGAAGAAGACCAAAGAAATTGGAGCTGGAAACCGAGATCGAATGGGGAGCAAACCGAGAAGCAGGGGAGACCGACGGAAGGAAGAAGGAGACCAAAAAAATTAAGCTAGAACCGAGAAAGTGAAGAGAACAGAAGCAAGCTGAAGCTGGGAAACATCAGCTGACCGAGAGAAAAAAAATAAATAAATTGAAGCTCAATCCGAGAGGCAAGAACAGACTGAGGCAGAAACGGGGCTGGAAAAGTTGGAGCTGACCGAGGGGCTGAAGAGGGGAAGTGCTCGAATGAGGGTGATGATGATGGGAGGTCTAGACCGAGAGCTAGAATAGGAAGAAGTAGCCCTGTTGCTGGAGATTGGAAGAGACAAGAAAAAGGGAGAAAAGGTAAATTTAATGTACATAAATACATGTATGAATATATATGTATATATGCTTGAGATATAGGCTTGGTGTGTATTAAGGTATGTGAAATAAAAACAAATGGGAGAGATGAATAATAGACAAATATATATATATATATTTGATAATGAATAAGGAAAACCAATGATAAAACAAATATGTGTATATACTTAGGTGTATATACATTTAGGAGTATACGAAAAATGTGTATATACTTAGGTGTATATACAAATGGGTGTATATGATAAATGTGTGTTTTAGTATATGTACATACAAAGAATGTATACATGTGAGAAGAAAAAAATGAAAACAAATAATAATATATGTATATATATAGGAGTATATATATATATATTCATGGGTATATACATGTAGATGTATATAATAATGTGTATGTCAATAATTGTACGTACAAAAATAATATTAATAGTAAGAAAATATATAAACGTGCGTGTTGGCCTAGATATGTACAATTATACGTACACATGAAGTAGTAACGAGTAAGTTACGATTTTAACGAAATTCGCGTGATTCGCATGAATAGGATGCTAAGTGAACGATTTCGGTGTAGGTGAATCGTAGAAAGAATTAAATGAGGTACTAGGAGGCATCACCACTCGAATTCGAGAATTTCGATAGATCGAGGTAAGGGGATATTGTAAGACCCGATATTTTTAACGTAAGAGCAAAAGGGAATAAATAGAAATTTCGAGTGCATTTAAACATGCAAAAGAATTGAAATGGTATTACCGAACACGTACAAGGGCAAAACGGTCAAAAGATCAAAAATTCGGTATTAATCAGGACAAGAAAATTTAATTAAAAATATGGGATTGAGAAATCTTGATCAATAACGAAGAAATAATTAAATTTCGGGTTAAATTGATCAAGATATGAATTTATTGGAATAAACCAAAATTTTTGTATCGAAAAATAATCCCGAAAGTAATCGAAAAATATACCGAAAAGGTAAAATCGGACTGATAAATTCATTTACGGAATAAATGAATAAAATAATATTTTTTCTTAGATATTTTTGGATTTTAATAATATTTTAATTGATTAAAATATTATTAAAAATAAAATAATAATAAAAATAATAAAAAATAAAAAATAATAATAATAAGAAAAAAAAGAAACGAAGTCTGAAACAGAGAGGAAACGAAACAGAAAAGAAAGAAGGAAAACGCGAAGGCCGACCGAGGAAGAGATTCGTAGGCGAGCCACCACCGGCGGCCAGGGACCCCAGGCGAGGACCGGCGAAGGGTGACAGACCCCGAGGGAACCACCGGCAGCCGCGACGAGCCATGTAGACCACCGAAAAACGCCAAAAAATGGGGGGAGAAGCCACGGGAGAGAACCTCGATTCACAGGCGATGGCTGCGTTTCGACTCAAGCCGAGGCCCGATTTAGGAAGCCCAGGTGCAGACGAGTCGAACGGGGTTGAAATCACGCCGAGAACCGGTCGGATGGCGCCGGAATGACCAAATGGTGACTGAACCGACCGAACCGAACTGAACCGGCCGAACCAAACCGGACCGAACCGACTGTCTGAACCGGGTTGAATCGGATCGGACCGGTTCAGCCAAAAAGAAGAGGAAAAAATGAAGAAAAAGGGAAAAAAAAGAGAAAAAATTGGGAAAAATTCCAGTAATGCAATTGAGTTTTGAGTAAGTCGGTAAGAGGTCGAATTGACCGATTTAATTTTTGAAATATTTAATTTGATAAATAATCGACTGAAAGTTTACCCAAGAAATATATTTAATTGTGTAGCTCGACAATTGGCATCAACCGAAAGCTCGAGACAGCCTCGATTTGTGTACGATCATGGAATAACGGGTTAGTGACCCTTATTTACAACAATTTGCATCGTTATGCGTGATTGATATTTATCGCATAAATTACGGATTTAATTTTTGGATTAAATGAATTAAATTCTGGAAAATTGGATAAATTGTCGTAAATAATTAATTGAGATATCTGAGAATTTAGAACGAGGCTAAATAAATACTATTGGGCCCAATGAGCCCAATCGGCCTCGATAAAGTGTGGTAAACGGGCTTAAGGTCGATTAAGGCCCATTAAGGTGCAATCGGGCCCAATATGGGTAAACGGGCCCAATGATTTAAATTAAGCCCAGAAAATATGATATACAATTAAATTGTATTGTATTTGACCTGATGAATGTGTATCCGCAGTTCCGGAGATTGGATTTGGAGCAAATCGGACTGCATGACGAGTCATCAGTGAAAAGGTCAGACTGTACAGAAAAATGAGGTAAGGGAATTGTGTGAGTAGTTAGAGGTAGGTACGCGTATTTTAATAGCTTTTCTGTACATTGAATATGTATGTATACATTGATATTGTATAATGATCCTAAAAATGGTTTGAATGATTTTAAGGATCGAAATAGGTAAAAAGACTATTTTACCCCTATTGAGGGAAGTTCACCTAAGGATGGTGAAAGCATGACATGCATGAAATGCATGATTTAAGGACTTTTATGATTAAGGAATTTTATTGGTTTTAATCAAAGCAAATCGGTAGATTGGCCAGAAATTGTTTAATTTCACAAGATAACACTACGTAAGTGTTATTTGTATTTAAATGGAATTTCTTTGGAAAATAGGCCAACTATCAAGTTTATATGGAAACAGATAGTGTTGACACGTAGTTCGCACTATATCTGCATTTGTGAATGTGCATAAATGTGCTGGAGCGGTTGCTCGTACTGACTTGTGTGACATCATATGCATGAAATGTGCTAGAGCGGTTGCTCGCACTGATTTTTATTATTGTGATATGCACGAGAGGTGCTGGAGCCTAGCTCGCACTCTGTTTTGACATGTTTTGACTTGTTTTGAAGTGGTATGCATAAAATGGTGCTGGAGCGATTGCTCGCACTAGTTTTTATGGTTTGACATACATGAGAGATGCTGGAGCTTAGCTCGCATCCTGTTTTGATATGATATTGCATAAAAGCCGTGCTGAAGTGTAACTCGCACGAGATTTGATTTACTTGAGCATTCATTTGTGCTGGAGCGTTGCTCGCACAAAGTTTTATATGGTTTTCATAATTCATTTGAATGCCGTACTAGATTTTTTCTCGTACGAGGTTTTCACTGAGTTTCTATACGTATCCGTCCTAGAGCATTGCTCGTACGTGGATTTTACTTGAATTTATAATCAGTTTAAGTCGCACTGGAGCGCTGCTCGTACTTAGATTTTACTGATTTTTATGAAACCATGCTAGAGCTTCGCTCGCACGAGGTTTTCTGATATCATGAATATGCATGGAGCCGTGCTTGAGCTTCGCTCGCACAGGGATTTATATTACATGCATATAGCCGTGTTGGAGCCTCCTGTAGACTGTGTGTCACAGTGAGATGATATGCTCACACGTGCATTTTGAGACAGAGATGATTTGGGTGGATAAGACATATTACAGGCACCCCTGACTGAGCTTGGGTTCACGGAGTACGTTGTATCGTATATGTCACGCGGAGTACGCTGTACCATGGGGATTGTTGGAGTGGAGTGGCATTAGCCACGATGCAGCAAGCCTTGCCTCGCAATCCTGGTGTTATGCTGTTCTGGCGGGTAGGACGACCCACCTCCCGTTTCAGGTGTGATACCCCGCACACTAGATATCGTGTTGCTAGGGATCACTAGGATATGGCCATAGTCCTCGATGTTACTGAAATAATTAATTACATGTCTCACATGATATAACTATTGGTCGATAGACCAGGGTAGACCCGAGGGAGGGGTCAGGCCCCCGATTTTATGATTTTATGATATGTGACCCTGAAAGAAGGGTGGTTTTATAACCGAAGTTTTATAATGAACTTTACTGAATTGTTTTATGAGATGATTGACACGGAAGGGTTAGTTTTTAATGCAGTTTTAATGAAATGAATTGAATGCAGTGGCATGATGATGTTTTTCATGTTTTAATTACAAATTCATGATTTGTCATACATGACATGAAAGACTGCATGGTCTTGATTTAATTCATGCTCATTATGATTTAATGATGTCACATAAAATGCCTTTGATGCATGAATTATATCATTTATATATGCACAAATAGTTTTGATAAACTATGGCATTGATGTTTGCATGATTTTATGCGTGAAATTTTAATGAAAAGAAATGGATTTTAAGGGCATGGCATTATGAGCATGTAGATAGTGGAGCTATCTACTTACTTGCATAATTGCCTTACTGAGCGTGTGGTTTGCTCACCCCCCTTATTTTTCCATCTTTTCAGAGCACTTGCAATAGTTATTAAGCGGCTGAGGACTTGCATGCTTGATATCCGTTGCTTCCCATCGAGAGACAGGTATACACATTTGTATAGTTTTGTATCTAAATATGTAATGCACAGTACTGTAAACGGATATGATGTCGGGGATGTAGAGTTATAAATACCATTGGGTATGTATTTATTTAAATCAAAAGATAGTAAACTCTAATATATGAATGTGAATATGAAAATGGTTGGTAAATAGGTGAGAGGAGACTAACACCGAATCATAGCCCAACTGTGTTGTAGGATGGTCACGATGAGAGAAAGGTAAGAATTAAATAATAAATGAAAAAGCGAAAAATTTACTCTGATTTATAGGTAATTTGGGTCGTGACAGATATAATTTAAAACGGTAAAGGTTACTTTCTAAACCATGATTAAGGAAAGCTTACAAAGACATGAAGTATGATTTTCATGCATGTTTCTAAATTTATATTTTTGATCAAGAATATGCTCTTTGTATTTGTGTTTTTGCATAATTGCATACTTCCGAATAAGAGCATGTCTTCTGAAATGATTTTCGAATAAGATGATTTTATTTCGATGTTTTTGCATATGAAAACTACAGTTTGTTTAGAGACTAAGGGCCATTTATGTTGTATGCTTACGCATATCAACTTCGCCTGTGTGGCTTCCGAACTCGCCTGTGTGGCGCCTGAACTCGCCTGTGTGGCATCTAAACTCGCATGTGTGGCGTCTGACTCGCCTTCGTGGCATCTGAACTTTGCCTTCGTGGCGCCTGTATTTCACCCTCGTGGCGCTTGTACTTCACCCTCGTGGCGCCTGTATTTCACCGTCATGGCGCCTGTACTTCGCCCTCGTGCCGCCTGTATTTCACCCTCACCCTCGTGGCGCCTGTATTTCGCCTTCGTGGCACCTTTATTTCACCCTCATGGCGCCTATACTTCGCCTTCGTGGCGCCTGAACTTCACCTTCGGGTGTCTGAATGCTGTACGACCTTGATTCCGTCTACAGCTTTACCATGGCCATAGGTTCTGAATTCCCTCTACAGAGGATGACTTGGATATTTGCCACATGATGAATATGTTATTGTCGCATGATAATTATATGGGCCGATGTAGTCTCTATTTGAAAATTTAACTCTGTTTTCAGAATCTGATTTTATAGTATGTGATTTGACATGTATTCCTGTTTTGAAATTCTGAATGTACGAAAAGTTTACGTAATATCTGTTAAGTTCACGTACTTAAAGAATTACGTTTTGAATCTCAATGTTTTCCGATTTTCCTTAATCTTTGAATGTTCTTTATATTAGTTTCAGAAAGTAATCATTATACATACTATTATGTTTTATACATATTTGAATTACTAGGACCGTTTTAAATACATTTTCTTACTGGGCTTTTCCCAAAAAGCTCACCCCTCTACCTCTCAGACTATTTGCAGTGATTCGTAAGCGCTACTTGCTGCGTACACGACGTAGGCTGGTGGGAAGAGCTACCCTAGGCTACTTTTTGTACACGCAGAAAGGTATACGCATTCCTGTACCAGACATATCTGTACGTACAGACATATATATTGGGAATATTTGTGTTGGGATGTAATTTGTAAGGAAAACGATGTAAATAATATTATTTTGGGATTATATTTTGAGATGACTAGTATTAAAATTGAAATAGATGTATTGAGTTTGTAAAGATGGATTTGGAAAGTATGCTTGGTAGTTATGGATATCTAGGATTGTCAAAACAATTATTTTGCAGGTGGGTAGGCTTATATATAAGCCGTTATGCTGCCGAAATTTCTATCGGCCATATAAGTCAAAGTAAGGAAATTAAATATAATTACGGATAAAGAATTAGGAAAAGTGTTTTGACACTACACAGGAATGCAACCTAAATGAATAAGAGAATAAGTGGGTAAATTAAGTTCAAAAAAAAAATTTCCCCCAATTTTCAAGGGTCAAGGGTCGTTACAGGTAGAGAGCTAGATGAGCCACAAGTTAAGTCTGGACCTGAACAACCCATAGTTGATAAACCCATAGGTTCTAACGAAGCAGCTCAGAAAGAGTAGGAATAAAATGAAAACCAGGCTGCAAAGGAATCAAAGATAGGCGCTTCTTTATCTTTACCTTCTTCTTCTACTTCAAAGCCTTCCTAGTCCTCTGATGCTACACATGTTTCCACTACATCCACTCCAGTTAGTCCACTAGTACGTTTTGCTCAGAGGTTCCAGAATAAAAAACTTGATCAACAATTCGTCAAATTCCTTGAGGTTTTTAAGAAACTTCACATCAACATTCCTTTCGCAGATGTCTTAGAGAAAATGCCAAGTTATGTGAAGTTTTTAAAGGATATCCTCTCTAGGAAGAGATGATTGGAAGATTATGTGACGGTGGCTTTAACTGAGGAATGTAGTGCAATTATCTAGAGGAAATTACACCCAAGCTTAAGGATCCCGGGAGTTTTACCATACCCTGCACTATTGGAAATCTGTTCTTTGGTAGAGCCCTGTGTGATCTAGGAGCTAGTATAAATCTGATGTCTTTGTCTATCTACCAAAAGTTAGGAATAGGGGATGTCAAGCCTACCACAGTGACCCTTCAGCTAGCTGATCGATCCATTAAATATCCGAAGGGGGTCATTGAGGATGTGATAGTAAAGGTGGACAAATTTATTTTCCCTGCGAATTTTATTATATTAGACATGGAGGAAGACAAGGAAGTCCCCATTATACTAGGCAGACCTTGTAAGACCCGATTTTATTTAAAACACGAAATGGGAAAAGATCAAATGAAGGATTGAAATGGTAGTCTTGAACACGTGCAAGGGTAAAACGGTCAAAAGATCAAAATTCGGTATTTATCGTGACAAGAAAATTTAATTAAAAAATATGGGATTGAGAAATCTTGATCAATAACGAAGAAATAATTAAATTTCGGGTTAAATTGATCAAGATATGAATTTATTAGAATTAATCAAAAATTTCACATCGAAAAATTATCCCGTATATAATTGAAAAATATACTAAAAAGATGAAATGAGACTGATAAATTCATTTAATTGGTTAAATGGATAAAATATAATTTTTTAAGATATTTTTGGATATTTTTGGATTTTAAATAATAAAATAATAATAATAAGAAAGAAAACGAAACAGAATCGCGAGTCGCGATTTTGGAAACAAATCGAACCTCGCTTTTGCCTCCATCGACGAACGTAGACCACCGGCGACTTGGAGACACCGACGAAGACCAGACGAGAGGCGGCCACCACCGACACCAGTGACCTGAAGGAGGCGGGGACGACGGCGAGAGAAATGAGAAAGAGAGAACCGAGAGAGGGAGAGAGGAATCCAGCGACTGGCGACGATTTGGCCATGGCCAACGACAGCCGAGGGAAGATCAACCCCGTGAGAATCCCCAGCCACCAGAACACAAGCCCCCAACCACCAAAAAACCCCTAAACGACGAAGGGAAGAAAGGGCACCGACGACGAGGAGAGAACAGGCTGGACCGACCACTTTTCGGCCACCTCGGGCGAAATCGTGACCAGATCCGTGCACCAGACGACCCCGTGGAGCTGCTGGCGACGGAAGCCAGCGGAGAACCTGTCGACGAAGTCCTTAACTGGCTTAACCCGACTGAACTGAACCGGTCTGAACCGGGTTGAACCGGACCGAACCAGTTCAGCCAAAAAAGAAGGAAAAGAAAGAGAAAAAGGGAAAAAGAAAAAGAGAAAAAATTGGAAAAAAATCTCAGTGATGCAATAGAGCTACGGGTAAGTCGGTAATCGGTCGAAATTGATCGATTTAAATTTTGAAATATTTAATTTGATTAATATTCGACTAAAAGTTTACCCGAAAAAATATTTAATTTTATAGCTTGACAATTGACATCAAACGAGAGCTCGAGATAGCCTCGATTTACGTACTATCATTGAATCTTAAGTAAGTAACCCTTATTTACGACAATTTGCATCGTTATGCATGTTAAAAATTTATCGCATAAATTATGAATTTAATTTTTGTATTAAATGAATTATATCCTGGAATTAGAGATAAATTGTCGTAAATAATTAATTGAGCTATCCAAAAATTTAGAACGAGGCCCAATAAATACTGATGTGCCCAATGAGCCCAATAGGCCTCGATAATGTAAATAGTAAGTAGAAAACAGGCTTAAGGCCGATTAAGGCCCATTGTGGTGCAATCGGGCCTAATATGGGTAAACGGGCCCAATGATTTAAATTAAACCCAGAAAATATGAAATACAATTAAATATATTGTATTTGACCTGATGAACATTAATCCGTAGTTACGGAGATTGGATTGGGAGCAAATCGGACTGTGCGACGAGTCATCAGTGGAAAGGTCAGACTGTACAAAAAAATGAGGTAAGGGAATTCTGTGAGTAGCTAAAGGTAGCTACGCGTATTTTAATAGCTTTTGTATACACTGAATATGTATGCATACACTGAATATGTATAAAGGTCCTAGAAATAATTTAATGATTTTAAGGACTCGAAATAGGAAAAGACTATTTTACCCCTATTGAGGGAAATTCACCTAAGGAATGTAAAAGCATGACATGCATGAAATGCATGATTTAAGAATTTTATGATTTAAAGGATTTTCGTGGTTTTAAACAAAGTAAAATGGTAGTTTAGCCAGTAATTACATAAATTTCACAAGATAACACTACGTAAGTGTTATTTATATTTAAATGAAATTTCTTTGGAAAATAGGCCAACTATCAAGTTTTTATGGAAACAGATAGTCCTGGCGCATAGCTTGCACTAAATCTACATTTGTGAGTGTGCATAAAACATGCTTGAGTGGTTGGTCACACCCGACTTGTGTGACATCATATGCATGAAATGTGCTAGAGCAGTTGCTCGCACTGATTTTTATTCTTGTAAAATGCATGAGA
Organism: Firmiana major; assembly: GCA_033439115.1. Classification (NCBI taxonomy): domain Eukaryota; kingdom Viridiplantae; phylum Streptophyta; class Magnoliopsida; order Malvales; family Malvaceae; genus Firmiana; species Firmiana major. Next base: position 21,038,899 of record CM065905.1, read on the forward strand.
GGTGCTGGAGCCTAGGTCGCACTCCGTTTTGACTGTTTTGATTGGTTTTGACTTGATATGCATGAAAAGGTACTGGAGCAATTGCTCACACTAGTTTTAATGATTTGACATGCATAAGAGGTGCTGGAGCTTAGCTTGCATCCTGTTTTGATATGAAATTGCATAAAGCCATGCTGGAGTGTACCTCGGACCAGATTTGATATATTTATGCATAAAGTCGTACTGGAGCGTTGCTCGTACGAAGTTTTGATTTACTTGAGCATTCATTCGTGCTTGAGTGTAACTTGCATGAAGCTTTGATGGATTTTATACATAAAATGTGCTAGAGCTTGCTCGCACGTGATTTTCTTTGGATTAATTTATAACTCATTTTAAAGTCGTACTGGAGTGCTACTCGTATACAGATTTTACTGATTCTATGAAATCGTGCTAGAGCTTCGCTCGTACGAGATTTTTAGATATCATGAATATTCATGGAGCCGTACTAGAGCTTCGCTCGCACAGGGATTTATATGACATGCGTATAACCGTGTTGGAACCTCCTGTAGACTGTGTGTCACATTGAAATGATATGTCCACACTTGTATACTGAGATAGAGATGGTATGGGTGTATAAGACCTATTGCAGGCACCCTTGACTGAGCTTGGGTTCACGGAGTACGTTGTACCGTGTATGTCACACGGAGTACGCTGTACCGTGGGGATTGTTGGAGTGGAGTGGCATTAGCCACGAGGCAGCAAGCCTTGCCCTCGTAATCCTGATGTTATGCTGTTCTGGCGGGTAGGACCGACCCACCTCCCATTTCAGGTGTGATACCCCGCACACTGGGTACCGTGTAGCCAGGGATCACTAGGTTGTGGCCATAGTCCTTGTTGTTACTGATATAGTCACCTACTTGTCTCACATGATATAACTTATGGTCTCGATAGACCAGGGTAGACTCGAGGGAGGGGTCAGGCCCCAATTTTGTGATTTTCATTGAGATATGATTTTATAACAGACTATTATAATGACTTTTCAATGAGATTGATTTATGAGATGCTTAACCCCTTCGGGTTATTTTATACTACAGTTTTAATAAAGTGATTTAAATGCAGTAGCATGATGAGTTTTCCATGCGTTAATGATAATTCATGAAAAGAATTGTTTCTCATGATTTGTTTTACATGGCATGATCTTGATTTACCTCATGCTAAGTATGATTTAATGATGTCACATAAAATGCCTTTGGTGCATGAATTACATGATTTCTATATGCACAAATAGTTTTGATAAACTATGGCATTGAAATATGCATGATTTTGTGTGTAAGCTTTTAACGAAAAGAAATGGATTTTAAGGGCATGTCATTATGAACATGTAGATAGTAGAGCTATCTACTTACTTGCATAATTGCCTTACTGAGCGTGTGGTTTGGTCACCCCCTTATTTTCCCATCTTTTCAGAGCACTTGCAATAGTTAGTGAGTGGTTGAGGCCTTACATTCTTGGTATCCGCTGCTTCTCATCGAGAGATAGGTATACACATTTGTATGGTTTTGTCTCTGAACATATAAATGCACAGTACTGTAAACGAATATGATGTCGGGGATGTAGGGTTATATATACCATTATGAATGTATTTAGTTAAAGTCAAAGGATAGTAAATCCTGATATGGGAATATAATTATGGAAATGGAATGGTAAATAGTGTGAGAGAACTAACACCGAATCATAGCCCAACTATTTGTAGGATGGTCACGATGAGAGAAAGGTAAAAATTAAATAATAAATGAAAAAGTGAAAAATTTAATCTGATTTTTAGGTAATTTGGGTCGTGACAGTTTTTGGTATCAGAGCTAAGTTGGCCTGATATGAGTCGGTGTTAGTGGTTAAGGAAGTTTACATCCCCATGTACTATGCATTGTTTAGATACAATTGTGTATATCGAGATGGAATTGGAGCTAAGAATTTGATTTTTAAATGCAAGAATAGACTCATTAACTGATAGCCACTATGGTAGAGGGGCGAGTACATGAGCTCGAGATCGTAGAGGCAGGCCTAAGAGTCATACTGAGTCACCACATGAGACTCGAGATGAGATTGACGTGGAGGCTGGTATTGAGTATGCCCCACAGAGTCTGACAGAGAGATCGGACAGAGTCTGACAAAGAGATCGGACAGTATTGAGACATGCTTCACGAGGTTAAAGCGGAGTGTGGAGAATATTATGGAGCTATTTGCTCAAGGTATAGATGGGATTTGAGGGCGAGTTGGAGCATTGGTGGAAGTTTGCTCGACCCATTTTATGAGTTAGACATCCATAATGGACATGGAAAATAATTCTAGATGTATTTCGATTATAGAATATCCCAGACACTGCTTAAAGAAAATTACAGATAATTCTTTACTCTGACCCAGAGGAACTGGTTGATTAATGAGTATGAATCTCAGTTTATACACCTGCCCAGATATGACTCTGACACTATGAACAGTGAGAGTCGGGATGTTTGAAAGTTCATGGAAGGGCTCAAATTATCAATTAGAGTCCGATTAGCCCCGTTAGATATCACTACCTATGTCGAGGCAGTGCCCAGACTACAGTTGTGTGAATAAGATCATGAGTTACACGCCTCTGAGATTGAGAAAGGTAGTAAGGGCCGAAATAGAGACAGAAAGAGAATAGAGAATGACTAAGATGTCAGAACGGGAAAAAGGTAGTTGGTAAGAGATAAGGATTGATGAGTCATGGGTAAGATGATTGGTAAGACCGTAGTGTATCCAATCTCAGCACTTTTGAAGGGTATTGTGATTGGATGACCCCGACCTGCTACGTAGTAGTGTAGGATGTATGGTAGATACCACAAAAATAAGATGTTAGACGAGGGCGAGTGTATGCCTTAGACTAGGACACTACTGATGTTTCATCTGATGTGGTGGAAGATACCACACTGGTTGTGAATAATGAAGTAATTATTTTAATTGATCCTGGTGCCATGCATTTATTCATGTAAAACCCAAAATTATATCGTAATTTCTTATAAAGGATTGAAAATGGTCACAAATTCAAACGAATGGGATTCAGACTAGAGATAAGGATTTAAAGCACGAAATGAGTGAGTGTTCATGAAGGGAAGTTGGATTGAATTGATCCCAAACGTGTAGAAGGGTAAAACGATCAAAAGACCAAAATTCGGTATAAATCCCATAAGAAAATTTCATTAAAAATATGGATTTGAGAAATCTTGATCAATAACGATGAAATAATTAAATTTTGAGTCCAATTGATTAAGATATGAAGTTACTGGAATTAATCAGAATTTTCACTCGGGACAATATCCTAAAAATACAGAGAAAATATACCGAAAAAGGGTTAAAATACAATAAATAAATTAAATAAATTAATTTGAATAAAATATAATTTTTAAGGATACTTTGGGATTTTTAGAATATTTTAATGATTAAAACAATAATAAAATAAATTGTAAATAATAATAAACATAATTAATAGAAAAAAGAGAGAAATCGAAAATTTGGTCGGGGAGAGAGAAAAACAAAAGGAATTGAAAAACCGAAAATGGAGACCCGCACGTGACCCGAGCAACCCACGACCACCGGTGATCGACAACCCAAACGAAGATCGAAGGAGGAAGAGGAGTGGCCGGCGAACACGTTGGCACCAGTGACGCGTGCCGACAACGACTGTGTCTTGCGAACGGAGGAAGAGAAAACTGCGAGGAAAACGGGGTCGATTCTGACGATCCACAGTAGCTGGGCGTGAACGGGGGGCAATGGCGTGATCAGGAGGAGGAGCCGGTCCTTTTGAGATCGGTAGTGGCCGACGAAATGGCCACTAACGCCGACGATGGAAATGAAAGAGAAAGGGTACCGACGCCAAGGGAGAAGAGGTCGGACCAGCCTTTTTTCGACGAGCCATGGTGAAACCGAGGGCAGATCCAAGCTTCGCGAGGTCCCGCGGAGCTACTGGTGACGGAAGCCTGCGAAGAACTGGCTGACGAAGCCTTGAACCAGTCGAACTGGATTGAACTGGCTGAACCGGACCGGTCTGAACCGAGTTGAACCGGACCGAACCGGTTCAGCTAAGAAAGAGAGGAAAAAGGAAGAAAAAAGGAAAAAGGAAAAAAGGGAAGAATTTTTGGGTATACACCAGAGTTTGGGTAAGTCGATAAGCGGTCAAAATTGACCGATTTGATTTCTAAGAAATTATTTAAATTATATTTGATCGAAAAATAACCCAAAATTAAATATAAATTGTGCAGTTCGACAATAAATTTTGACCGTGAACTGATCGAACTTCGATTTGCACACCATCGTATAATCTCTGGTAAGTAAAGCTCATTTGCGACCATTGATGTAATTATTCGCGTATTAAAGATTTATATTACGAATTTCGAATTTAATTCCGCATTTAGTGAATAATATTGGAATTTTTGGAATTAATTGTCGTAAATGATATACAGGCTATCCAAAGAGTTTGGAATGAAGCCCAATGGGTATTGAGAGCCCAATAGCCCAAAGAAGGGATTAAATAAATGAAACGAGCTGAAAATAGGTCGAGGCCCATTAAGATGTAGTCGGGCCCAATAAAGTAAAATGGGCCAGCTCTTTAGATTCGATCAGTCAGTGTGACATACTGATAAATATAATTGAATTGACCCCAAATATGTAGTTATATGCAGTTCTGTAGACTTGGTTGGCGCGAATTGGACTGAGAAACCTGGTACGATCGAGTCGGGATAAGCTCACGCGTGATTCCAAGTAAGGGAGTTTTACGGACTACTAGAGGTAACTTTATGTAATGTCAATTTCATTTGCAGTCTCTTAAATTGTCTGAAGGGTCTAGATTTAAGATAAAAAAATTTAGTGCCCCAGATGGGAAAATTACCAAAATACCCTTGTGAAGGGTAAAATTTCTAAATTTAGGAAAAGTTGGAAGGAGAGAGAATAAGAGGTTCCTGCTTGCTCTTAAGGTGTTTTGACACGTGCATGAGTAGGCTGGCTAACTTTTAAAAAAAAATGCACAGCATTGCATATTTTCAACAATGTTGATTTTCTTTGAAATTGATTTGAGAAATAAGCCCGCCTATGTGATTTTATGAAAATGTAACGTGCTAGAGCTCAGCTCACATGAGTTTTGATTTGTGTGATGCATGCATTAGTGCTGGAACAAAAGCTCGCACTAGAGTTTTACATCCATAGGTGCTGGAGTCTAGCTCACACCAGATTTTAACATGATTTTTGTGACAGGGTGCTGGAGTCTAACTCGCACCAGATTTTCATATGATTTTTGTGACAGGGTGCTAGAGTCTAACTCGCACCAGATTTTCACTTGAATTGTTATAACAGAGTACTGGAGCCTAGCTCGCACTAGATTTACATGATTTTGACAGAGTGCTGGAGCTTAGCTCGCACTAATCCTACGAAATTTTATGAAACGCGTGCTGAAGCTTGGCTCGCATGAGATTTTCCTTGATTTTATGAGAATCGCTCGCACTGATTTTATGAGACATACGATGAGCCGTGCTTGGAGCGTCGGGTAGACTGTGTGTCACACCGATTAAATATGCTCGCACGTGCATTTTTAGATAGGCACGATTATGGATATGACATATGGGTCCATGAAGTACGTTGTACCGTGCAAATAGCATGGAGTACGTTGTACCGTGCTGGGATTGATTATGTGGCATCTTCGGATGTGTGGCATCTTCGGATGCGAGTGATCGAATAGGGCTGACGGGATGGACTGACCCACCTCCTAGGGCGATCCCTGATCGTGGTAAGACCCCGCACATTAGGATCCGTGTAGCAGTGGGATCATAAGGACATATGGCCATCATCCTAGTTATTTGCCTGAGATCTATATATTGCCTAGTCTTGCATGTTGATGTTTTTGATAAACACGTTTTGTGGATTTCTGTGTGAGTCTGGATCACTCGAGGGAGGGGTTGGATCCTGACTGAGATATGATTTTGATGAGAATGAAACTGGGTTTTAAACTGAACTTGCATGATGTTATTTCCATGCTATTTAAACCCATGAGTGATGTAAACTGGTTTTACATGACATTCATCGTATCGCATATTATTATTACTTTGAAAAGCATTTGACTTCATGATTTAGTATGAGTCAGGAACACCCGAGGGATGGGTTGAGTCCTGGCTTTGTTGTTAAATTTAATGAGAAATGATTTAAAAGAGTTGCATGTTGAATTTTCCATGCTCTTTGAAATCCATATGTGAATTTGTTTTACATGACATCATGACATCACGAATTGTAGTATCTGTTTTGAAATGAGTGGAGGAAGGGTGGTTTATGCATGGCACCACGTTAATGTAGGAAGTATGGTTACCTACTTGTTCGTAGGATTGCCTTACTGAGCTTGATGTACTCACCCCTTTCATTTTCCTACACAGATTTCCTCCAGTAGACTTTGCGACGACTGAGTACTGCATTCCTGATATCCCCTGCTGCCCATCATTTTAAGGTATATACACTTGTACATGTTGTATCTAAATAAGAATAGCACAGTAACATGTTTGTAATTAACTATCGGGGATGTATAGATAATGTAAACACTTGTAAATGAATGGAAAAGAATAAATGAAAAACTCATGTGTTTATCTTTTTCTGTAATAAGGAATTAAGTTATATGGTGGATGAATGGTGGGACTGGCATTGACGCACAGCCCAATTATTAGTGGAGTGTGGTCACGATCAGAGGACAGGTAAGTATGAAAGAAAAATGAAAAATTTACTCTGATGTTTGGGTTATGACCATGGTGGTATTAGAGCGAAATTGGTCTGATGTGTGTCAGTGTCAGTAATTAGGAAATTACATCCCCGTGCTACTGTGCATGGTTGGATACAATAGCGTATATCAAGATGGGTTTAACTAAGAAATGGTTGAGAATGCAGGAATATAGGCATTATGCCTAATATTAGTCGCGGTAGAGGAGGTAGAGCACGAGGTAGAGGTCGTAGAGGTAGGCCTGAGCCTACTAGTCGTGCTGAGTCGACCTATGAGAACCAGGATGAGATTGAAATGGAGGCTAATGTTGAGCATGCCCCACAGAGTCCGACAGAGAGATCGGACAGTATTGAGACACTCTTCGCGAGGTTAGAGTGGAGTGTGGAGAATATTTTGGGAGATAATTGCTCAGAGTATGCATGGGATTTGAGGGCGAGTCGGAGCATTGGTAGAAGTCTGCTCGACCCACCTTAAGAGTTAGACATTCAGAACTGACATGAGAAATATTTCTGGATGTATTCCGATGACAGAATATTTCAGACATTGCCTAAAGGAAATTATAGATAGAATTCCTCACACTGACCCAAAGGAACTAATTGATTGACGAGTATGAAACTCGATTTATATTCCTGGGCAGGTATTACCCCGACACTATGGGCAGTGAGAGTCGAAAAGCCCAAAAGTTCATGGAAGGGCTCAAGTTGTCGATTTGAGTTCGATTGACCCCGTTAGATATCACTATCTATGTCGAGGTAGTGCGCAGACCACAGTTGTGTGAATAAGATCATGAGTTACACGCCTTTGAGATTTGGAAAGGTAGTAACTGCCGAAATAGAGACAAAAAAGAGTAGAGAATGACAGAGATGTCAGAACGAGAAAAAAGTAGTTTGGTAAAAGAATAGATTTGATAAGTCAAGGGGACAAGATGATTGGTAAGGCCCCTGTGCATCCAATTTCAGCACTTTTGAGGGGTGTTGTGACTAGAGGACCCCGACTTGCTCCGTAGCAGTGTAAGCAGTGTAGGATGTGTGGTAGATACCATGGAAGTAGGGTCTACACCTACACTTTACTGATTAAAATAGGAGTTAAGTGTGGTAAGACGAGCCAATTATTTAATGATTACTCAGAGTTGGGTAAGACTGTCCCATAGAAGGGCAAAGAGATAGAGAAAACCCTGCTGGTATCTCTGCACCGAAAAAGGGAGGCCACAGCCAAAGAGAAAAGGGAAAGTAGGCTGTTGGATGAGGGCGAGTGTGTCACGACCTAAATTACCTAAAAATCAGAGTAAATTTTTCGTTTTTTCATTTATTATTTAATTCTTACCTTTCTCTCATCATGACCATCTTACAAACAGTAGGACTATGATTCGGTGTTAGTCACCTCACACTATTTACCATTCCATTTCCATAGTCACATTCATATATCAGAGTTTACTATCCTTTGACTTTAATTAAATACATACACGATGGTATTTATAACTCTACAATCCCCGACATCATATCCGTTTACAGTACTGTGCATTACATATTTAGATACAAAACTACACAAATGTGTATACCTGTCTCCTGATGGGAAGCAGCAGATACCAAGAATGCAAGTCTTCAGCCGCTTACTAATTACTGTGAGTGCTCTGAAAGATGGGAAAATAAGGGGGTGAGCAAACCACACGCTCAGTAAGACAATTATGCAAGTAAGTAGATAGCTCCACTATCTACATGCTCATAATGCCATGCCCTTAAAATCCATTTCTTTTCATTAAAATCTCAAGCATAAAACCATGCATATATCATGACATAGTTTATCCAAAACTATTTGTGCATATAGAAAAGCATGTAATTCATGCATCAATAGCATTTTATGTGACATCAGTAAATCATACCTAGCATGAATTTAATCAAAATCATGCATTCTTTCATGTCATGTAAGACAAATCATGAATTTGAAATGAAAGCATGGAAAACGCCATCATGCTATTGCATTCAAATCATTTCATTAAAACTGCAGTATAAACTAACCCTTCCGGGTCAATCATCTCATAAAACAATTCATTAAAATTCATTATAAAACTTCGGTTATAAAACCACCCTTCTTTCAGGGTCACATATCATAAAATCATAAAATCGTAAAATCGGGGGCCTGACCCCTCCCTCGGGTCTACCCTGGTCTATCAGACCACAAGTTATATCATGTCAGACAAGTAGGTGACTATCAGTAACAACATAGGACTATGGCCATAACCTCGTGATCCTTGGCAACACGGTACCTAGTGTGCGGGGTATCACACCTGAAACGGGAGGTGGGTCGTCCTACCCACCAGAACAGCATAACACTAGGATTGCGAGGGTAAGGCTTGCTGTCTCATGGCTAATGCCACTCCACTCCAACATTCCCCATGGTACAGCATACTCCGCGTGACATACACGGTACAACGTACTCCGTGAACCCAAGCTCAGTTAGGGGTGCTTACAATAGGTCTTGTCCACCCATATCATCTCTGTCTCAGTATGCACGTGTGAGCATATCATCTCACTGTGACACACAGTCTACAGGAGGCTCCAACACGGCTATATGCATGTACTATAAATCCCTGTGCGAGCAAAGCTCTAGCACGGCTCCATGCATATTCATGATATTTGAAAACCTCGTGCGAGCGAAGCTCTAGTACGATTTTATAAAAATCAGTAAAATCTGCGTACGAGTAGCACTCCAGTACGACTTAAAAATGAAGGAGTTATAAATTCATATAAAATCACGTGCGAGCGAGCTCGGACACAGTGTTATGCATCAATAAATCAAATCTCGTGCGAGTTACACTCCAGCATGGTGTTATACATCAAGAAATCAAATCTCGTGCGAGTTACACTCCAGCACGGCTTTATGCATAAATAAATTAAATCTCACGCGAGTTACACTCCAGCACGACTTATATGCAATATCATTTCAAAACAGGATGCGAGCTAAGCTCCAACACCTCTCATACATGTCAAATCATTAAAACTAGTGCGACCAATCGCTCCAACACCTTTTTATGCATATCAGGTCAAAACAAGTCAAAACATGTCAAAACAGAGTGCGAGCTAGGCTCCAGCACTTCTCATGCATTTCACAAGAATAAATATCAGTGCGACCAACCGCTCTAGCACATTTCATGCATATGATGTCACATAAGTCTATGCAAGCAACCGCTTAAGCACATTTATGCACACTCACAAACGCAGATATAGTGCGAGCTATGTGTCGGCACTATTTGTTTCCATATAAACTTGATAGTTGGCCAATTTTCCAAAGAAATTCCATTTAAATATAAATAACACTTACGTAGTGTTATCTTGTGAAATTTATGCAATTACTGGCCAATCTATCGATTTACTTTGCTTAAAACCAATAAAATTCCATAAATCAAAAAAATCCTTAAATCATGCATTTCATGCATGTCATGCTTTCACCATCCTTAGGTGAACTTCCCTCAATAGGGGTAAAAAGACTTCTACCTATTTCGAGTCCTTAAAATCTTTAAACCATTTTTAGGACCTTTATACAAAATCAGGGTATACATACATATTCAGTGTACAAAAAAGCTATCAAAATACGCGTAGCTACCTCTAGCTACTCACACAATTCCCTTACCTCTTTTTTCTGTACAGTCTGACCTTTCAATGATGTCTCGTCACGCAGTCCGATTTGCTCCCAATCCAAATCAAATCTCTGACACTGTGGATAATTATTCATCAGGTCAAATACAATACAATTTAATTGTATTTCATATTTTTCTGGGCTTAATTTAAATCATTGGGCCCGTTTACCCATATTGGGCCCGATTGTACCATAATGAGCCTTAATTGGCCTTAAGCCCATTTTTCCCACTTACTATTTACATCATTGAGGCCTATTGGGCACACTGGGCCCATCAGTATATATTGAGCCTCGTTCTAAATCCCCAGATAGCTTAATTTAGTATTTACGACAATTTATCCAATTTTTTAGAATTTAATTCATTTATGCGGAAATTAAATCCGTAATTCATCAACACGCATAACAATGCAAGTTGTCGTAAATAAAGGTTACTTACCCGAGATTCCATGATAGTACATAAATCGAGGCTGTCTTGAGCTCTCGGTTGATGCCAATTGTCGAGCTACACATTTAAATATTTTTTCGGGTAAATTTTCAGTTGAATATTAATCAAATTAAATATTTCAAAATTTAAATCGGTCGATTCGACTGCTTACTGACTTACCCGTAGCTCGATTGTATCACTGAAAATTTTTCCCAATTTTTCCTCTTTTTCTTTTTCCTTTTTTTCTCTTTTTCTTTTTTTTTGGTTGAACCGGTCTAGTCTGATTCAGCACAATCACTTTCTCACTGAACCGCCGACCGGTTCAGTCCCTTTTTGGTGGTGCCGACGTCGTTCGATCGGTTCTCGATGCCTCACCACCACCGTTCGACGCGTCTCTGGCCGAGGGACGTTTGGCTGGCCTCGATTGGGACCAACTCACGCCATAGGCCGTCAGATTCCTTTCTCCCTTTTCGGCCTTCACCTTCGTCGATCTCCTCCTGTCGGCGCCGGTGGGGCACGTTGCCTGTGGCGGAAGGATCGCAGGGCCTTCCTCTTCCTTTTCCAGCAGCTGGTCTGGCCGTGGGGTCGCTAGTGGTGGCTCGTTCGGTGGTTCCTCTTTCCTCGGGTTCGGCTTCCATTCTTTCCTCTTCATTTTCTCTCTCCCCGATATTTCTCTTCAATTTTTAATCCAGATTTCTATTCTTTTTTTAAATTTTATTTTATTATTATATTTTTATTTATTTATAATTTATTTTAATATTATTTTAATCATTATTTTATTATTTAAAATCCCAAAAATATCTAAAACAATTTTATATTAAATTCATTTAATCCATAAATGAATTTATTAGTCCGATTTTACCTTTTTCAGTATATTTTTCAATTATTTTTGGAATTATTTTTCGATACGAAAATTCAGGTTTATTCCAATAAATTCATATCTTGATCAATTTAATCCGAAATTTAATTATTTCTTCGTTATTGATCAAGATTTCTCAATCTCATATTTTTAATTAAATCTTCTTATCCAAATTATACCGGGTTTCAATCTTTTGACCGTTTTGCCCTTGCACGTGTTCGGTAATTCCATTTAAATCCTTTTTGCATTTTTAAATGCACTCGAAAATTTCTATTCATTCCATTTGCTCTTACGATAAAAGTCGGGTCTTACAATCTCCCCCACTTAAGAAATTTAGTCCTCCAAATTAGAATCAAGTCAAATGAGTCCATAAACAACTCCAGGTACGTCTATCGCATCATATTGTCATTCTCAAGTGACTTTTTCCGGAGTGTAATACTACCAACGGACTTGACTAGGGAGATCATCTTAAACCTCAACACTTTCTCCTTTCGCCTAATACCTAAATCAATTTCACACGTTATACTTTCATTGAGCTAAACTGTTGGAGTTCATATCCAATCACATATGCTGGTTCCGAATATTATTTTCGAAGCATCATAAGATAGGACACATAGTGGATGCCTGCTTATTCAAGTGGTAACTCCAACCTATAGGTCTTACCTTCCACTTGTCCAATCTCTCAAAGGATTCAATCTAACAAAACTCAATTTGCCTTCTTTTCGAAGGACAAGTAAGTTCCCATAGTACTGATTCACCCTTGGTGAATTCCAATGAGTTCTTGTCTCTTGTCAGCATAGCTTTTTTGTTAGCTCTGAGGTGTTCTTAATCTCTCACAAATCACTGAACATCCTCAGAGGTTTGTCTTACCAATTTGGGAACAATTTTCTATCTGTCACCCACTTCTTCTTATCTAAGTCGGTGAACAATCCCTACGGCCATACAATGCCTCATATAAAGTTATCCCGATACTCAAGTGACAACTATTATTATTGGCGAATTCGATTAGTAACAACTGATCATCCCAGGAGCTTCTCACATCAATTGCACACGCTCTCATCACATCCTCCAAAACCTGTACAGTCCTCTCTAACTGGTCATCTGTTTGAGGATGGAAAGTTGTGCTAACACACAATCGGGTTCTCGTAGCTTCCTGAAAACGTTCCCAGAAGTGGGAAGTGAAGCGGGAATCCCTATCTGATACCATGCTCATAGGAACGCTACATAACGTTTCACCATTTTTCATACACATAAATCTGCCTACGCACTTAGAGTATCTGCGGATTTCCTTAGTCAAAAGGTGGGTAGACTTAATCAATCTATCGACTATCACCCAGATAGCCTCATGATTCATCCGGATCCTCTGTAACCCATCACAATATTCATGGTAACTTGTTCCCATTTCCGTGTCAATATAGGTAGAGGCTGCAATAATCCTGCAGACTTCTAATACTCTACTTTAATATGCTGACATAGGAGACACTTCTCCATAATCTCTACAATGTCTCTTTTCAGACCTGACCACCAATACCTTTTTTTTCAGAGATTCCAATATATTTATTACTTCTCGAATGCACTGTATATTCCGAAGAGTGAGCTTCTGACAATATCACTATCTCAGTAACTATGGTCCTGGGGAGCTCTTATACTTTCTCTGAACCTCTGTAAGTCATCATCACTCACTGTGATCTCTGTCACTGTACCCTTCTGAATCTGACCTACACTATCGACACCATGCCGATCATCACGCTAAGCCTGGCAAACCTGATCACACAAATCCGGTTTTAACCTCAAGCTAGCTGTCATGAAATCACCGTCATCATCAGAAGGGATCACATCACTACTGAGGCTCACAACTGCTCTAGCAGCTCACGCTTCCTGACCATCATATGTGATACCATCCCTAGGCTTTTTCTGTTCAAGGTATCAGCCATTACATTAGCCTTTCCTGGGTGGTACAATGTTCACAATCATAATTCTTAGAAGCTCTAACCCTCTTGGTTCTCATACCCGACTCTTTCTGTGAAAACAGATACTCAGGGCTTTTTTGATCAGTGCATACTCGAAATTTCTCACTGTGTAAGTGGTGGCGCCATACCTTTAGTGTAAATGCTACAGCTGCCAAAGCTAAATCATGGGTCGGATAGTTTCTGTCATGATCCTTGAACTATCTGGATCCATAAACGACTATCTTCCCATTTTACATCAATGCACAGCCCAATCCTTATTTTGAGGTATCCATACACCCTGAGAACCTCTTGAGTTGTTGGTTATGGTGAGATTACTTACGGTGGTCAGTTTATTACTTCAATATACCAAAACTCACCGAAGCTACTTTCATACTTATTATCCTACTAACATACAATCTTTTTTCGAATAAGATGTGTCAACTGAGCAGCCCATTTCGAGAAACTCTTAACACCTCGTCTGTAAGATAGTTTCCTGTTGCTACTTATGCTCTTCCCTGGACTTCGAATACATCATAATATCATCGCTAAAGATGACCACCAATCGGTCCAGGTAAGGTTTAAATACCTCATCGTAGTTGAGTTCCACTGAATATTTCAATTTCCCATATCCTTGACCTATGTACTCATAAACGTATAATGTCGTTTCGAAATCGTTTTCGTTCAAGATACTAACCCGTGTCATTTCCTTTTTCTTATATTAACGGCCTTTTATAAAATTTTAATTTTTTAAACTTTCATGATTAATCGAATTCTATATTTCCTTATCGTACCAGTAAAGGTACCCAAATTTTAAATGTATATTTACGACTGTCGATTCCAATTTATAGGTTATGTTTGCACTTATCGATGCTGTTAAGTCTTCAGGTGGGGGAGTATTTTCAAATACCTTTATTAACCCTTAGACTTGACCACATAGAATGGTTATGGATATTTATCCTCCCCTTATCCTTGGTCGTAATTCATATTCACTACATATCGCTCAATCCAATTTACTTTACATATCAAAGATATTCTTGCCTTGCATACTCCTCCTATTCCAATATATCTCGTATTCAGTATTTATCACATCTCCTTTCATTTATCACTTATAACAAACTTTTTCATTACTTTTTAAAACTTACAGTACACTTTTCAGTGATGTTTTCACCCCTATTTTCAACTTACAATCCCTATACCCATAGTCAGTTAGTGAAAATCAGCTAACTATCATCATCTTGCCTAAGGGTACAAGCTTCACATCTTTCACTAGCTTATAAGCAAATGAAGGCGGTATGAATAAATGCGTGGCACCAGGATCAATTAAAATAATTACTTCATTCTTCACAACCAGTGTGGTAACTTCCACTACATCATATGAAACATCAGTAGTGTCTTGGTCCAAGCATACACTCACCCTCGTCCAACATCTTATTTTTGTGGTATCTACCACACATCCTACACTGTTTACACTGCTACACTATTACACTGCTCTCACTGCTACGGAGCAGGTTGGGTTCCTCAAATCACAATACCCCTCAAAAGTCCCTAAACTGAATACACTGGGACCCTACCAATCATCTTACCCCGTGACTCATCAGCTCTAATCTTTTAGCAACTACCTTTTTTCCATTCTGACATCTCTGTCATTCTCTATTCTCTTTTGTCTCAATTTCAACCCTTACTACCTTTTCCAATCTTAGAGGCGTGCAACTCATAATCTTATTCACACAACTGTAGTCTGCGCACTGCCTCTGCATAGGTAGTGATATCTAATGGCCCAATCGGACTCTAATTGACAATCTGAGCCCCTTCCATGAACTTTCAAACATCTCGACTCTCACTGTTCATCGTGTCCGAGTCATATCTACCCAAGAATATAAACTGAGTTTCATACTCATAAATCAACCAGTTCCTCTGGGTCAGAGTAAAGAATTTTATCTGTAATTTCTTTTAAATAATATCCGAGATAGTCTGTCACCGGAATACATCTAGAATTATTTTCCATGTCAGCTCTGGATGTCTAACGCTTAAGATGGGTCAAGCGGACTTCCACCAATGCTTCGACTCGCCCTCAAATCCCTTGCATACTCTGAGCAATTAGCTCTCAAAATATTCTCCACACACCACTCCAACTTCACGAAGCGTGTCTCAATATTGTCCAGTCTCTCTATCAGACTCTATCCGATCTCTCTGTCGGACTCTGTGGGGCATGCTCAATGCCAGCCTCCACGTTAATCTCATCTTGAGTCTCATGTGGTGACTCAGTTCGACTCTCAGGCCTACCTCTATGGCCTCGAGCTCATGTACTCGCCTCTCTATCATAACAACTGTCAGTTAATGAGTCTATTCTTGCATTCAAACCAAATTCTTAGCTGCACTTCCATCTCGATATACACAATTGTATCTAAACAATGCACAACACATGGGGATGTAAACTTTCTTAACCACTAACACGACTCATATCAGGCTAACTCAGCTCTAATACCATTAAACCTGTTACAACCCAAATTACCTAAAAATCAGAGTAAATTTTTTACTTTTTCATTTATTATTTAATTCTTACCTTTCTCTCATAGTGACCATCTTACAAACAGTTGGACTATGATTCGGTGTTAGTCTCCTCACACTATTTACCATTCCATTTCCATATTCACATTCATATATCAGAGTTTACTATCCTTTGACTTTAATTAAATACATACACGATGGTATTTATAACTCTACAATCCCCGACATCATATCCGTTTACAGTACTGTGCATTACATATTTAGATACAAAACTACACAAATGTGTATACCTGTCTCCCGATGGGAAGCAGCGGATACCAAGAATGCAAGTCTTCAGCCGCTTATTAATTACTGTGAGTGCTCTGAAAAGATGGGAAAAATAAGGGGGGTGAGCAAACTACAGGCTCAGCAAGGCAATTATGCAAGTAAGTAGATAGTTCCACTATCTACATGCTCATAATGCCATGCCCTTAAAATCCATTTCTTTTCATTAAAATCTCAAGCATAAAACCATGCATATATCATGACATAGTTTATCCAAAACTATTTGTGCATATAGAAAAGCATGTAATTCATGCATCAATAGCATTTTATGTGACATCAGTAAATCATACTTAGCATGTATTTAATCAAAATCATGCATTCTTTCATGTCATGCAAGACAAATCATGAATTTGAAATTAAAGCATGGAAAACACCATCATGCAATTGCATTCAAATCATTTCATTAAAACTGCAGTATAAACTAACCCTTCCAGCTCAATCATCTCATAAAACAATTAATTAAAATTCATTATAAAACTTCGGTTATAAAACTACCATTCTTTCAGGGTCACATATCATAAAATTATAAAATCGTAAAATCGGGGGTCGACCCCTCCCTCGGGTCTACCCTGGTCTATCAGACCATAAGTTATACCATGTGAGACAAGTAGGTGACTATCAGTAACAAAATAGGACTATGGCCCTAACCTCGTGATCCCTGGCAACACAGTACCTAGTGTGCCGGGTATCACACTTGAAACGGGAGGTGGGTCGTCCTACCCGTCAGAACAGCATAACACCAGGATTACGAGGGCAAGGCTTGCTGCCTCGTGGCTAATGCCACTCCACTCCAACAATCCCCACGGTACAACGTACTCCACGTGACATACACGGTACAACCTACTCCGTGAACCCAAGCTCAGTCAGGGGTACCTGCAATAGGTCTTATCCACCCATATCATCTCTGTCTCAGTATGCACGTGTGAGCATATCATCTCACTGTGACACACAGTCTACAGAAGGCTCCAACACGGCTATATGCATGTAATATAAATCCCTGTGCGAGCAAAACTCTAGCACGGCTCCATGCATATTCATGATATTTGAAAACCTCGTGTGAGCGAAACTCTAGTACGGTTTCATAAAAATCAGTAAAATCTGCGTACGAGTAGCACTCCAGTACGACTTAAAAATGAAAGAGTTATAAATCCATATAAAATCACGTGCGAGCGAGCTCCAGCACGGTGTTATGCATCAATAAATCAATCTCGTTTGAGTTACACTCCAACACGGCTTTATGCATAAATAAATCAAATCTCATGCGAGTTACACTCCAGCACGGCTTATATGCAATATAATTTCAAAACAGGATGCGAGCTAAGCTCCAACACTTCTCATACATGTCAAATCATTAAAAATAGCGCGAGCAATCGCTCCAACACCTTTTTATGCATATCAGGTCAAAACATGTCAAAACAGAGTGCGAGCTAGGCTCCAGCACTTCTCATGCATTTCACAAGAATAAATATCAGTGCGAGCAACCGCTCTAGCACATTTCATGCATATGATGTCACACAAGTCGGTGCGAGCAACCGCTCAATCACATTTATGCACACTCACAAACGCAGATATAATGCGAGCTATGTTCCGGCACTATCTGTTTCCATATAAACTTGATAGTTGACCCATTTTCCAAAGAAATTCCATTTAAATATAAATAACACTTACGTAGTGTTATCTTGTGAAATTTATGCAATTATTAGCCAATCTATCGATTTACTTTGCTTAAAACCAATAAAATTCATAAATAAAAAAAATCCTTAAATCATGCATTTCATGCATGTCATGCTTTCACCATCCTTAGGTGAACTTCCCTCAATAGGGGTAAAATAGACTTTAACCTATTCCGAGTCCTTAAAATCTTTAAACCATTTTTAGGACCTTTATACAAAATCAGGATATACATACATATTCAATGTACAGAAAAGCTATTAAAATACGCGTAGCTACCTCTAGCTACTCACACAATTCCCTTACCTCATTTTTCTTTACAGTCTGACCTTTCAATGATGTCTCGTCACGCAGTCTGATTTGCTCCCAATCCAAATCAAATCTCCAGCACTGCGGATAATTACTCATCAGGTCAAATACAATACAATTTAATTGTATTTCAAATTTTCTGGGCTTAATTTAAATTGTTGGGCCTGTTTACCCATATTGAGCCCGATTGTACCATAATGGGCCTTAATCGGCCTTAAGCCCGTTTTTTCCACTTACTATTTACATCATCGAGGCCTATTGGACTTACTGGGCCCATCAGTATATATTGATCCTCGTTCTAAATCCCCAGATAGCTTAATTTAGTATTTACGACAATTTTTCCAATTTTCTAGAATTTAATTCATTTATACGAAAATTAAATTTGTAATTCATCAACAAGCATAATGATGCAAGTTGTCGTAAATAAAGGTTACTTACCCGAGATTCCATGATAGTACATAAATCGAGGCTGTCTCGAGCTCTCGGTTGATGCCAATTGTCGAGCTACACATTTAAATATTTTTTTTGGGTAAATTTCTAGTTGAATATTAATCAAATTAAATATTTTGAAATTTAAATCGGTCGATTTGACTGCTTACTAACTTATCCGTAGCTAGATTACATCTCTGAAAATTTTTCTCAATTTTTCCTCTTTTTCTTTTTCCTTTTTTTCTTTTTATTTTCTTTTTTTCTTTTCTTTTTGGCTGAACCGATCCAGTTCGGTTCAGCACAGTCACTTTCTCACTGAACCATCGATCGGTTCAGTCCCTTTTTGGTGGTACCAGCATCATCCGATCGGTTCCTAGTGCCTCACCACCTCCGTTCGACGCGTCTCTGGCCGAGGGACGTTCGGCTGGCCTCGATTGGGACCAACTCACGCCTGAGGTCGTCGGATTCCTTTCTCCCTTTACGACCTTCACCTCCGTTGATCTCCTCCTGTCGGCGCCAATGGAGCGCATTGCCAGTAGCAGAAGGATCGCGGGGCCTTCTTCTTTCTTTTCCAGCAGCTGGTCTGGCCCTGGGGTCACCGGTGGTGGCTCGTCCGGTGGTTCCTCTTTCCTCGGGTTCGACTTCCATTCTTTCCTCTTCATTTTCTCTCTCCCCGATATTTCTCTTCAGCTTTTAATCCAGATTTCTATTCTTTTTTTTTTAAATTTTATTTTATTATTATATTTTTATTTATTTATAATTTATTTTAATATTATTTTAATCATTATTTTATTATTAAAAATCTCAAAAATATCTAAAAAAATTTTATATTAAATTCATTTAATCCGTAAATGAATTTATCAGTCCGATTTTACCTTTTTTGATATATTTTTCGATTATTTTTGGGATTGTTTTTCGATACGAAAATTTTGGTTTATTCCAATAAATTCATATCTTGATCAATTTAATCTGAAATTTAATTATTTCTTCATTATTGATCAAGATTTCTCAATCTCATATTTTTAATTAAATCTTCTTATCTAAATTATATCGGGTTTTGATCTTTTGACTCTTTTGCCCTTACTCGTGTTCGATAATTCCATTTAAATCTTTTTTGCATTTTTAAATGCACTCAAAAATTTCTATTCATTCCATCTGCTCTTACGATAAAAGTCGGGTCTTACGGAGTGTATGCCTTGGATCAGGACACTATTGATGTTTCATATGATGTGGTGGAAGATACCACCCTGATTATGAATAAAGAAGTAATTGTGTTAATTGATCTTGGTGCCACACATTTATTCATATCGCCTTCATTTGCATATAAGTTAGTGAAAGACATGAATGCTTACACCCTTCGGCACAATGCTGATAGTTAGTACCCCAAATAGAGGAGGGTTAACTAATGAAATACTTATGAAGAGATTATAAGTTGAAAATGGGGAAAGAAGTATAAGTTAGCCTATTTTATTCAATGGATTATGAATAATTTGAAGTAATATTTGAGAATAAATTGGTCGGCTGCAAACTGTGCTGTTCAGATTGCTATCCTAAGATAGTGATGTTTTACCCCCGAAAAGTATATTGTAAGTTGTGACAAGTAATAGAAGGGGTGTAGCGATTGAAATTAAAGGAGTAAATGATTGTACTCACGGAATGAGTAATGACAGAGTTCGTTATAAGTGATATACGAAAGGAGATAAGCTTTGAGATGTGATAGATCCTGAATACAGGATATATTTTAATAAGACGCATATGCAAGATACGAATATCTCTGATATGTGAAGTAATTTGGATTAAGCGATATGTAGTAGATATGAATTACGACCAAGGATAAGGGGTGGATATATCCATAACCGGTCCATGTGGTCAAGTCTGAGGGTTAATAGAGGCATTTCAAAATACCTCCTCGCCTGAAGACTTGACAGCTTCCAGAACTATACACAACCTATAACTTGAAATCGACAGTCGTAATATATACCTTTAAAATTAGGGTACCTTTACTGGTACGATAAAGAAATATAGAATTCGATTAATCAGGAAGGTTTAAAAAATTAAAATTTTATAAAAGCCGTTAATATAAGAAAAAGGAAATGACGCGGGTTAGTATCGTGAATGGAAGCAATTTCGAAATGACATTATACGTTTATGCATACATAGGTCAAGGATATGGGTGATTGAAATATTTAGTGGAACTTAACTGTGATGAGGTATTTAAACTTTACCTAAACTGATTCGTTATCATTCTTATTGATGATATTTTGGGTGTACTTAAAGTCCAGGAAAAAATTATAAGCAATAATTGGGAATTTTTTTACAGATGGTTTATTGAGAGTTCTTGAAATGGACTACATTATTGACACATTTAACTAAGAAAAAATGGTATTTGAATGGGATGATAGACGTGACAGGAGTTTTGGTGTATTGAAGTATGAACTGACCACCGCATTTATTTTCACCATACCCAATATATTAAGAGGTTTCTCAGGATATATGGATGCCTTGAAACCAAGATTGGATTGTCTATTGATGCAAAATGGGAAGATAGCCGATTATGGATCCAGACAACTCAAGGGCATGAAAGAAACTATCTGACCCATGATTTAAAGTTGGTAGCGATAGTGTTTGTACTGAATATGTCACTACTATGTACACGATTAGAAATTTCAGGTATGCACTGATCATAAAAGCCCCGACTATCTGTTTTCGCAGAAAGAGTCAGATATAAGAATAAAGAGGGTTAGAGCTTCTAAGGGATTATGATTGTGAAAATTGTACCACCCAGGAAAGGCTAATGCCTTGAGCAGAAAGAGCCTCGGGATGGTATTACATATAATGGTCAGGGAGCGTAAGCTGCTTGAGCAGTTGTGAGCCTCAGTAGTGATGTGATCCCTTCTGATGATGACAGTGATTGTGTGATAGCTAGCCTGAGATTAGAACCGAATTTGAGTGACCGGATTTGACAAGCTTAGTGTGATGATCGGCATGGTGTCGATAGTGTGGGTCATATTCAGAGGGGTACAATAACAGAGTTCATAAAGTGTGATGATGGCTTACTGAGGTTCAGAGACAGCATAAGTGCTCCCTAGGACCACAATAGATGAGATAGTGATATTGTCAGAAGCTCGTTTTTTGGGATATACAGTGTATCCGAGAAGTAATAAATATATCGAAATCTCTGAAAAAGGTATGGGTCGTCAGGTATGAAAAGAGACATTATAGAGATTATGAAAAAATGTCTCGTATGTCAGCAGAGTAAGGTAGAGTACTAGAAGCCTGCGGGGTCATTACAGCCTCTACCTATATCGACACGAAAATGAGAACAAATTTTCATGAATTTAGTGATGGGTTACAGAGGACCCGGATGAATCACGAGGCTATCTGGGTGATAGTCGATAGATTGACTAAGTCTACCCACCTTTTGGTTATGAAATCCCCAGATACTCTGAATGTGTAGGCGAATTTATGTGTATGGAAGATTGTGGAACATTTTATATTTTCCAGTGAGCATTGTATCATATAGGGATTCCCGCTTCACTTCCCACTTCTGGGAATATTGTTTAGGAAGCTATGGGAACCCGATTGAATGTTAGCATAACTTTTCGTCCTCAGACAAATGGTCAGTCAGAGGGGACTGTACAGGTTCTGGAGGATAAGATGAGAATGTGTGCCATTGATTTTATAAGCTCCTAGGATGATCTGTTATTACTAATCAAATTTGCCAATAATGACAATTGTCACTTGAGTATCGGGATAACATTATATTAGGCATTGTATGGCCGTAGGGGTTGTTCCCCGACTTGAATAGGAAGAAGTAGGTGACAGATAGAAAATTGCTCCCGAATTGGTAAAACAAATCTCTGAGGATGTTTAGTTGATTTGTGAGAGATTAAGAACATCTCAGAGCAGACAGAAAAGCTATGCTGACAAGAGACAGAAACCATTGGAATTCACCGAGGGTGAATTAGTATTGTTGAAAGTTACATGCCCTTAGGACAAAACGAGATTCGAAAAGAAGGAAAATTGAGTTTTGTTAGATTAAATCCTTTGAGAGATTGGACAAAGTGGGAGATAAGGCCTGTAGGTTGGCGTTACCACCTGAATTAGCAGGCATCCACAATGTGTCCCATCTTTTGATGCTTCAGAAATACTATTCGGACCCAACATATGTGATCGGATATGAGCTCCAACAGCTTAGCTCAATGAAAGTATAATGTATGTTGAAAAATCAATTCGGGCATTAAACGGAAGAGAAAGTGTTGAGGTTTAAGACGATCTCCCTAGTTAAAGTCCTTTGGTAATACTGCACTCTGAAAAAAGTTACATGATAATTAAAAAGTATGATGCGATAGATGTATCCAGAAAGGTCTCCCCCACTTAAGAAATTTGGTCCTCCAAATTAGAACCAAGTCAAATGGGTCCATAAACAGGAAGTGAAGTTTAATGTTTTCAAACCTTTGAAGCTCCCTGATGACTCTCAAGAGTGTTTTAAGATGGAGATTGAGGAGGATATAAGGCTTGAGCATAAGAAATCTGAAAGAAGGAAGGAAATAGACAGAGCTCAGGAGGATTTAACTGTTAACATTCTATCACCACTTTGGCTGATCATCCTACTCTTCGCTTTACTGCTGAGTATTGTGTTCTATAGCTGCATTTGAAGTGGATTTATTTTTCTTTTTCACTTTTTGTACAGTTCTTTTCTTTTCTGCTGTTTCTTTCTTTGTTTATTTTGCAGATTTCTTTTCTAGTTTACGTTTTCAATCAAGCTTCGATTGTCATCATCATCATCAGATAGGGGAGTACTCTGAGCTTAAATGTTTATATTATCTGCACACTGAGTGTACTGCGCACTTTAAGTTTGGGGGAGGGGATATCACTTGAGCATTTTTCAAAAATTTGGGCAAAATTAAAAAAAAATTCAAAATTTTTTCAAAAATCTGAGCTTAAATTGTTTGATTTTGGGATGATTTAGTGCTTAGCATGTAGTTTTCCCATATTTTGATGATATGACCCCATGATTAAGTCTGACTTTGATTTACTAAGATGCATGATTATAGGAAAAGCATGAAGTTGAATTCTTGAATTTGTCTTGATTCTGATTATGATTTCCTCGTCTTATGCACAGGTCATGTCATGAATCTGTATATTTATTTAGAGAAAGCTTATGTAGACATAGGATTGCATTTGTTCAATTGATTTTGTGTATCATATTCTAGAATTTGTTTGATCTAATATCGAGGCGAAATATTAGATCACACTTAATTAGGGAAATGATTTAGGCCATCTTTGGATCGTTTAAGCCTTTCTAGCCATCCCTGTACATATTTTACCCATAGTCACCTATCTGGGCCAAATAAGCCTTTCTTTGTAAATACACCTGCTTATAATTTTCCTTAGCTTAAATACTCTTTTCCTATCCCTTACCCCGAAAGCATGAAAAGTCATTGGGATATATTGCGAGCTTTGTACATATGGGTATCTAGTGATAGTGAAATTGCAAAAAAAAAAAAATGAAGAAAAAGAAAAAGAAAAGAAAAAAGATGAAAAATACAAAAATAGAATAAAATGTTTAGCAAAAGAAATAAGTTTGGGGGAAATAAATTCGAGCTCTTACATGAAAAATCCTAGAAGTAATGCATGTTGAGGGGTAATTAAACCTAAATCGACTTTATCATACCTTAACTACTGATCTTTGGTTAAGTGTGACTACATTAGTGGAGAGAGAAGTGAAAAGAAAACTTATGGGAATGATCACATGTCATTGACTTTGCATTCACTGTGTTGGCATAATCTGATTCGGATGATGTACTGTGAAGTGGCTTTGACATTTTCACACACACACGAGGAGTCCAATTTGGGTTAGGACTTATGATTGAATAATTCTGAGTGTTGGACCTATAATTGTGAATCTTTGATTTCATAGTTTGTACTTTTTCTTTGAGGATAATATTGGGAAAATTATTATGTTGGTACTTGTCATTCCTACATCTGTTTTATTTTGCTTAAGGACAAGCAAAAGCTCAAGTTTGGGGGTGTGATAATTCTATTTTTAATAGAATTATTTGTGCTTAATTTCCTAATTATTTATTTAATCCCCATATTATTTTATTAATAATCCCCTCAATTTAATTAAAATTCTTTAATGTGCAGGTAAATTAAATCCAGATGAAACTCAGTCGTTTCAGTCGAAATTGGGTTGAAATCGAGCTAAAGGAGACTGGACCACTTCCAATTTACAGATCGAGTCACCAGTCATATGGACATGCGTGATGCCAGGTGTTTGTATTTTATTTGCTCCGAAACGATAAGATCGATGGACACCGTGCCAACCTTTTGGAAGACACATGTCAGGCCACATCGCACAACCAATTGGACAAACCGACAAGTGATGTGGAAATATCTCCTCTCTAGCAAATAAAATGAAGACAAGTGGCCAAACAATGCCAACTCATCAAGGATGAAAAATTACCATTGTACCCCTAAGTGTGTGTATAAATAGAATATGATGGCAATTGAAAAAATCAAGTAGGAGTAGGGTAGGTAGTCTAGGGTAGGAGTAGTGTAGAGTAATTTAGGATTAGTTTTAATTTAGTTTTATTGTAGATTAAATTTTCATTTCTATGTTTTATTTTCTTGTTCCGTTTAGAATTTCCATTAGTTTATTTTCCTTTAAACACCATTGGTTTTAGCAAGCTTTAAATTTTTTGCCTTGACATTTTTTTAATATTTGCAATGAAACAATTTCTTTTCTTCGGTTACTAAATTTTTCTTCTACTGTTCATATATCTATTTATATATATTTTTTATTTGATCTCACGGTGCAATTGGCTAGATTCAGGGGAGCTTGAGCTGGTGAACAACATCCATTTCTTCATCCCGATGCCCCTGTTTCATGTTTATTGCCTGCTTTTATTTTTTTATTTTTTTCTTTTACATTTTCTAGCTTAAGTGCTTTATCATTCTGTTCCTTTTTATTTCCTATTTACTGTTGATCGGGTTGTGAAGGGGCTAGTGACAGCAGTGCATCCTTCAAATCTTCTCATGCTCTTCTTTATTTATGTCCTTTAGTTTTTATTTTAGTTTGCTTAAAGTCTAACCCATAGCATAATCCTGATTAATTAGCTCCATTTGTTATTCTGTTTTCCAATTTTTTTCTGCACTGAATCGTGTTGAGCTTGAGGTTTTGCCATGCTTTGCTGATCTCTAGTTCACTGCTCCCGTATTTCTGGTTAGCTTTTGGTTCTATATTAGATACTGTGTGATGCGCGATGATGCTGGAAGTTGGAGTTGAAGGATAGATGGCGGCAGTATTTGCAAGAGGTAGCAATGAAGCAGCAGCTGATGTTCCCAACATTCCTTGTTGTGTGCTGCTTTGCATTTCACAACCAGTGATTGTGGTACATTGTTGAGGCTGCTGCAAGTTGTGTTTTTGCTTAAGAAAGTCAGTAACGTAGCGAGTGCTTCTAGCTGGGCAGAGACGTGGAAGGTGCAAGACATCAGTACTGGATGCAGCCGTCAGACAGAAACAGAGTAGCAGATGACACGCCCAAAAGTTATATGTTTGCAAGTGCACGGGTCGTACAAGTAATAATGGGATTTTGAGTCCCGAGTTATCATCCCATAGAGAAGTTGACTAGCCTAATTAACTGTCACGACCCAAATTACCTAAAAATCAGAGTAAGTTTTTCGCTTTTTCATTTATTATTTAATTCTTACCTTTCTCTCGTCGTGACCATCATACAAACAGTTGGGCTATGATTCGGTGTTAGTCACCTCACACCATTTACCATTATCATATATCAGAGTTTACTATCCTTTTGACTTTAAATAAATACATACTCAATGGTATTTACATGACTCTACATCCCCGACATAATATACGTTTACATACTGTGCATTACATATTTAGATACAAAACTATACAAATGTGTATACCTGTCTCTCGATGGGAAGCAGCGGATACCAATGCATGCAAGTCCTCAACCGCTCAATAATTATTGCAAGTGCTCTGAAAAGATGGAAAAATAAAGGGGGTGAGCAAACCACACGCTCAGTAAGGCAATTATGTAAGTAAGTAGATAGCTCCACTATCTACATGCTCATAATGCCATGCCCTTAAAATCCATTTCTTTTCATTAAAATCTCAAGCGCAAAACCATGCATATATCATGACATAGTTCATCCAAAACTATTTGTGCATATAGAAAAGCATGTAACATTAAAATCTCAAGCACAAAACCATGCATATATCATGACATAGTTTATCTAAAACTATTTGTGCATATAGAAAAGCATGTAATTCATGCATCAATAGCATTTTATGTGACATACTTAAATCATCATTAGCATGAAGTAAAACAATATCATGCATCCTTTTGTGTCATGTATGACAAATCATAAATTTGAATTTAAAGCATGGAAAACAACATCATGCTACTGCATTTAAATCAATTCATTAAAACTACAGTAAAAACTAACCCTTATGGGTCAATCATCTCATAAAACAATTCAGTAAGGTTCATTATAAAACTCCAGTTATAAAACCACCCTTCTTTCAGGGTCACAAATCATAAAATCATCTGAAATCTCGTATCACAGTATAAAATCATAAAAATCGAGGGCCTGACCCCTCCTTCGGGTCTACCCTAGTCTAACAGACCACAAGTTATATCATGTGAGACAAGTAGGTAATTATCAGTAACATCGAGGACTATGGCCATATCCTAGTGATCCCTGGCAACACGGTACCTAGTGTGCGGGGTATCACACCTGAAACGGGAGGTGGGTCGTCCTACCCGCCAGAACAGCATAACACCATGATTGCGAGGGTAAAGCTTGCTGCCTCGTGGCTAATACCACTCCACTCTAACAATCCCCACGGTACAGCGTACTCCGCGTGACATACACAATACAACATACTCCGTGGACCCAAGCTCAATCAGGGTGCCTGTAATAGGTCTTATCCACCCATATCATCTCTGTCTCAGAATGCACGTGTGAGCATATCATCTCACTGTGACACACAATCTACAGGAGGCTCCAACACGGCTATATGCATGTAATACAATTCCCTGTGCGAGCAAAGCTCAAGCACGGCTCCATGCATATTCATGATATCAGAAAACCTCGTGCGAGTGAAGCTCTAGCACGGTGTCATGAAAATCAGTAAAATCTGCGTACGAGCAGTGCTCCAGTACGACTTAAACTGATTATAATTTCAAGTAAAATCCACGTACGAGCAATGCTTTAGTACGGATATGTATAGAAATTCCGTGAAAACCTCGTACGAGAAAAACTCCAGTACGACATTCAAATGAATTATAAAACCATATAAAACTTTGTGCGAGCAACGCTCCAGCACAAATGAATACTCAAATAAATCAAATCTCGTGCGAGTTACACTCCAGCACGGCTTTATGCATAATTAAATCAAATCTCGTGTGAGTTACACTCCAGCACGGCTTTATGCATAATTAAATCAAAACAGGATGCGAGCTAAGCTCCAGCATCTCTCATGCATGTCAAACCATTAAAAGTAGTGCGAGCAATCGCTCCAGCACTATTTTATGCATACCACGTCAAAACAAATCAAAACATGTCAAAACATGTCAAAACAGAGTTCGAGCTAAGCTCCAGCAGCTCTCATTTCACAATAATAAAAATCAGTGCGAGCACCATGCTCTAGCACATTTCATGCATATGATGTCACACAAGTCGGTGCGAGCAACCACTCAAGCACATTTATACACAATCACAAACGCAGATATAGTGCGAACTACGTGTCGGCACTATCTGTTTCCATATAAACTTGATAGTTGGCCTATTTTCCAAAGAAATTTCCATTTAAATGTGAATAACACCTATGTAGTGTTATCTTGGGAAACTTATGCAATTATTGGCCAATCTATCGATTTACTTTGATTAAAACCAAGAAAATTCCTTAATCATAAAAATCCTTAAATCATGCATTTCATGCATGTCATGCTTTCACCATCCTTAGGTGAACTTCCCTCAATAAAGGTAAAATAGACATTTCACCTATTTAGATCCTTAAAAATCATTTGAACCACTTTTAGGATCATTATACAATAATCGCGTATACTTACATAATCAGTGTATACAAAATCTATTAAAATATGCGTAGCTACCTCTAACTACTCACACAATTCCCTTACCTCATTTTCTGTATAGTCTGACCTTTCCCACTAATGTCTCGTCACGCAGTCCGATTTGCTCTCAATCCAAATCAAATCTCCGGAACTGCGGATACATATTCATCAGGTCAAATACAATACAATTAATTGTATTTCATAATTTTCTGGGCTTAATTTAAATCATTGGGCCCGTTTACCCATAGTGGGCCCGATTGCACAATAATGGGCATTAATCGGCCTTAAGCCCATTTACTACTCTTTATCGAGGCCTTTGGGCTCATTGGGCCCATCAGTAATTTATTTAGCCTCGTTCTAAATTCTCAAATATCTCAATTTAGTATTTACGACAATTTATCCAATTTTTCAGAATTTAATTCATTTATGCGAAAATTAAATCTGTAATTTATGCGTTAAATATCAATCACGCATAACGATATAAAATTGTTGTAAATAAGGGTTACTTACCCGTTATTTCATGATCGTACACAAATCGAGGCTGTCTCGAGCTCTCGGTTGATGCCAATTGTCGAGCCACACAATTAAATATATTTTCGGGTAAACTTTCAGTCGATTATTTATCAAATTAAATATTCCAAAAATTAAATCGGTCAATTCGACCGCTTACCGACTTACCCGAAGCTCGATTGCATCACTGGAATTTTTCTCAATTTTTTTCCTCTTTTTCTTTTTCCCTTTTTCTTCCTTTTTTTTTCTCTCTTTTTGGCTGAACCGGTCCGATCCGGTTTAACCCGGTTCGATCTGCTTCGATTCAGCCAGTTCAGTCCGGTTCGATTGGTTCAGGCAACATTTGGTCGTGCCAGCGCCGTCTGGCCGGTTCTCCAGCCGATTCCACCGCCGTTCGGCTCGGCTGCACGTAGGCATCCAAAATCGGGCTTCGGTGTTGCTCGAATCGACGCCGATGGCCGCCGATCAAGCTTTCTCTCCCGCAGCTTCCTCCTCCATTTCCAGAGTTTTCCGACGATTTTGGGGCGCGTGGGTGTGCGGGTCGGCTTCCTGGGGTGCCGATTGACCTTCGCCGATCGTCTCCTTGCGTCGTCCGTCGGTGGTTGCGTCGGAGCCAGTGCAACCGAATCTCCCCCTTTGCTTTCGTCGTTTTCGTTTCTTTTCCTCTCTGTTTTCTATTTCAATTTCGTTTCTGTTTCCTTTTTTTTCATTTTTTTATTTATAATTTATTTTTAATAATATTTTATTCATTAAAATATTATTAAAAATCCAAAATATCCCAAAAATATTCTTAAAAAATTTTATTTAATTCATGGAATCAATTAATTAATTTATCAGTCCGATTTTACCTTTTTCGGTATATTTTTCGATTATTTTCGGGATTATTTTTCGATACGAAAATTTCGATTTATTCCAATAAATTCATATCTTGATCAATTTAACCCGGAATTTAATTATTCCTTCGTCATTGATCAAGATTTCTCAATCTTATATTTTTAATTAAATTTTCTTGTCCCGATTAATACCGAATTTTGGTCTTTTGACCATTTTGCCCTTGCACGTGTTCGGGAATACCATTTCAATCCTGTTGCATTTTTAAATGCACTCGAAAATATCGGGTCTTACAATCTCCCCCACTTAAGAAATTGGTCCTCCAAATTAGAACCAAGGCAAAGGAGTCCATAAATAACTCCGGGTACATCTATCGTATCATACTGTCATCCTCAAGTGACTTTCTCCGGAGTGTAATACTATCATCATGCTTAACTAGGGAGATCATCTTAAAGCTCAACACTTTCTCCTTTCGTTTAATACCCAAATCGATTTTCCAATCATACGTTATACTTTCATTGAGCTAACTGTTGGAGCTCATATCCAATTACATATATCGGGTTTGGATAATATTTCCGAAACATCAAAAGATAGGACACATTGTGGATGCCCGTTAATTCAAGTGGTAACGTCAACTTACAGGTCTTATCTCCCACTTGTCCAATATCTCTATCAGAATCTCGTTACGTCCTTATGCTCTTAGGACAAGTAACTATCAACAATATTGATTCACCCTCGGTGAATTCCAATAATTTATGTCTCTTGTCAGCATAGCTTTTTCTATCTGCTCTAAGGTGTTCTTAATCTCTCACAATTCAACTGAACATCCTCAAAGGTTTATCTTACCAATTTGGGAACAATTCTCTATCTGTCACCCACTTCTTATCCAAGTCGGGAACAACTCCCTATGGCCATACACTGCCTCATATAAAATGTTATCCGGATACTCAAGTGACAACTGTCATTATTGGCGAATTTGATTAGTAGCAACTGATCATCCCAGGAGCTCATAAAATCAATGGCACACGCTCTCATCACATCCTCCAGAACCTGTACAGTCCTCTCTGACTGACCATCTGTCTGAGGGTGGAAGCTGTGCTAACACTCAATCAGGGTCCCATAGCTTCCAAAAAAACATTTCCATAAGTGGGAAGTGAAGCGGGAATCCCTATCCGATACCATGCTCACTGGAATGCTACACAATGTTTCATAATTTTCCATACGTAAAAGTCCGCCTACACACTCAGAGTATCTGGGGATTTCATAACCAGAAGGTGGGTACACTTAATCAATCTATCGACTATCACCTAGATAGCCTCGTGATCCATCCGGGTCCTCTGTAACCCATCACGAAGTTCATAGTAACTTGTTCCCATTTCTTTGTCACTATAGGTAGAGACTGCAATGACTCTGCAACTTCTTTTTACATTACCTTAATCTGCTGACATACGAGACACTTTTCCACAATCTCTACAGTGTTTCTTTTCACACCTGACCGCCAATACCCTTTGTAAGGATTTCGATATCTATTTATTATTTCTCGGATGCACTGTATATCCCAAAGAGTGAGCTTCTGACAATAACACTATATCATCAACTGTGGTCCTAGGGAGCACTTATACTATCTTTGAACCTCTGTAAGTCATCATCACTCTCTGTGAACTCTGTCATTATACCCTTCTGAATCTGACCCACACTATCGACACCATGCCGATCATCACGCTAAGCCTGGCAAATCCGATCACACAAATCCGGTTCTAACCTGAGGCTAGCTGTCACACAATCACCGTCATCATCAGAAGGGATCACATCACTACTGAGGTTCACAACAACTGCTCTAGCAGCTCACGCTCCCTGACCATCATATGTAATACCATCCCGAGGCTCTTTCTGTTCAAGGCATCAGCCATTACATTAGCCTTTCCTGGGTGGTACAATGTTCACAATCATAATCCTTAGAAGCTATAACCCTCTTGGTTATCTCATATTCTACTCTTTCTGTAAAAACAGATACTCGGGGCTTTTACAATCAGTGCATACTCGAAATGTCTCACCGTTTAAGTGGTGGCGCCATACTTTTAAGTGTAAACGCTACGGCTGCCAACTCTAAATCATGGGTCGGATAGTTTCTCTTATGGTCCTTGAACTAATTGGATCCATAAACGACTATCTTCCCATTTTACATCAATACACAACCCAATCTTATTTTGAGGTATCCATATACATTGAAACCTCTTGAGCTGTTGATTATGGTGAGAATACTTACGGTGGTCAGTTCATTGCTTCAATATACCAAAACTCACCGAAGCCATTTACATACTTATCATACCACTCGTATGAAATCTTTTCCCGAATGAGATATGTCAACTAAGTAGCCCATTTCAAGAAACTCTCAACACCTCGTCTGTAAGACAGTTTCCTGTTGCTACTCAAGCTCTTCCCTGGACTTCGAATACATCAAAATATCATCACTCAAGATGATAACCAATCGGTCCAGGTAAGCTTTAAATACCTCATCTTAGTTGAGTTCCACTACATAATTCAATCACTCATATTCTTGACCTACGTACGCATAAACGTAAAACATCATTTCGAAATCGCTTTCGTTCAGGATACTAACTCGCGTCATTTTGTTTTCTTATATTAACAGCTTTCATAAAATTTTAATTTTTAAACTTTCATGATTAATGAATTTCTATATCTTTTTATCGTACCAGTAAAGGTACCCAAATTTTAAATACATATATTACGACTATCGATTTCAATTTATAAGTTATGTGTGCGCTTCTAGACGCTGTCAAATCTTCAGGCAAGGGAGTATTTTAAAATACCTTTATTAACCCTCAGACTTGACTACATACCGCTTAATCCAAATTACTTTGCATATCAAAGATATCCTTACCTTGCATACGTCTTTTATTCCAATATATCTTGTATGCAGGATCTATCACATCTCTAAGCTCATCTCCTTTCATATATCACTTATGACAAACTCTTTCCTTATTGTCAACTTACAATCCCTATACCCTTATTCGGTTAGTGAAAATCAGCTAACTAGCATCATTTTGCTTAAGGGTACAGGCTTCACATTTTCACTCGCTTACAAGTAACTGAAGGCGGTACGAATATATACGTGGCACCAAGAGCAATTAAAATAATTACTTCATTATTCTTAACCGGTGTGGTATCTTCCACCACATCATATGAATCATCAATGGTGCCCTGATCCAAGGCATACATTCGCCCTCGTCCAACATCTTATTTTCGTGGTAACTACCACACATCTTACACTGTTACACTTACTACACTAATCCGTAGCAGGTCGGGGTCCTCAAATCATAATACCCCTCAAAAGTATTGTAATTTGGATATACTGGGGTTTATCAATTATCTTACCCCGTGATTCATCAGCTCTAAGCTTTTACCAAACTACCTTTTTCCCATTCTGATATCTTTGTCATTCTTTATTCTCTTTTTTGTCTCAATTTCGGCCTTACTACCTTTCCCAATCTCAGAGGCGTGCAACTCATGATCTTATTTACACAACTGTAGTCTGTGCACTGCCTCGGCATAGGTAGTGGTATCTAACGGCCCAATTGGACTCTAATTGACAATTTGAGTCTTTCCATGAACTTTCAGACATCTCGACTCTCACTGTTCATCGTGTCCGAGTCACATCTGCCCAGGAATATAAACTAAGTTTCATACTCGTTAATCAATCAGTTCCTCTGGGTCAAAGTAAAGAATGTCATCTGAAATTTCCTTTAACAATGTCCGGGATATTCTGTCACTGAAAGGCTTCTAAAATTATTTTCTCAAGTCCAATCTGGATGTCTAACTCTTAAGATGGGTCGAGCGGACTTCCACCAATGCTCCGACTCGCCCTCAGATCTCATACATACCCTGAGCAATTAGCTCTATAATATTCTCCACACTCTGCTCCAACCTCGCGAAGCGTGTCTCAATACTGTCTGATCTCTCTGTCAGACTCTGTCCGATCTCTCTGTCGGACTCTGTGGGGCATGCTCAACATCAGCCTCCACTTCAATCTCATCTTGAGTCTCATGTGGTGACTCAGTACAACTCCCGGGCCTAACTCTACGGCCTCGAGCTCGTGTACTCACCTCTCAACCATATCGGCTAACAGTCAATAAGTCTATTCTTGCATTTAAAACCAAATTCTTAGCTGCACCTCCATCTCTGTCATGCCCCACTTTCGGGAACCCTTCTATCCATACATTCTCTACTACGGTTGGGCTGTGAGAAGATGCAATTACTAAAAATTTATTTATTTACAGCGGAATATTTAAAACTTTAATTCACACTCCCAGGTGTGTGTGTAAATACACAAAATTAATTGTATAAATACCAAGTGTTTACATATCATCCCCATAATACTGAATTACAATTCCAAGATATAACTGTGCGATACAATATATTAGATACAAAATACTCGTGTATACAAATCTTATACCTTTGCGGATTGTGGGAGCTGTTCAACACAAAAGACTTAGAGACCACCGCTCTCTTACTTCTCAGTACCTGGAGGGGGAAAATAGTGGGATGAGCAAACCACGGCTCAGTAAGGAAATGTATGCTAGCAGGTAGATATCGTACTACCTACATAGCCCATGCATGCATAAACCAAAACCATGTTTTCGTTATAAATGGAAATATCATACGAACAATGCATTTAAACACATATTTCTCAATAGCATTTTCGTGTAAACCAAATGTCAAACTTCCATTTAAAACATGCTCATAAATAGTGCCCTCATGGCACGAATGTGAAATCGGAGATTTATTAAAACATGAAATCTCTTTCACTTCTCAAATCATTCTTTCTCGCAAATCTCTTTCTTTTCTGAGATTGTCTCTGTTTCTCGATTCTCTGAGACAGGCATGGAATTTTAGGCAATCAAATATCCACGACTTATGGCCACAGTCAGTGATCCCAGGCCTCACTGATCGGGTGTGCACAGGGTATCACTTCGCCTGAAGGGGGATGGGTCAGTCCTACCCTCCGGCTTATCTCAATCCACCTCATCTCCTCGTATACTCACGGTGAAGATACGTCGTGTGTCATCTACGCGATACTCGTACTCACGTGCACCCAGCACGGTACATAGTATACCAACGGGTGACTACACAATTCTACATACAACCGTGGACCCAAGTCCATACTCCAACTCCGATGGACTTTTTATCCTTAAACCATGTCTCATATACCAGGCGAGCAAGCAGCGTGACACACAGTCAACGCAAAGCTCCAGCGCGGTACGATCTATCGTTAAGGCCCAGCCCGTTCAATTGGTCGTCGGCTGGTATCCCCTTGGGTCCCAGACCCCCAGGTTTACCTTAACTCAACAAAACAGGTACGAGCATAGTTCTCGCACTTTCTCAAAACCTCCGTGCGAGTTAAACTCCCGCACGGTACATCAAGGCTTTAAACCGGGTGTGAGCTAACGCTTCAACACCAAATCTCATCTCAAAACTGATAGATGGCTATTTTCTCTTTTTAAAACTCAAAACACGTTTATTCACATAGCATGCCTTTTCATGCCAAAACATGTAAAATTAGCCAAACTATCATCAACATTTCTCAATCAATAATAACAATATAAAATTGAGAAAATCATTGAAAACATGCATATCATGCTATTTCCTTACCCTATCCCATTTCTCAATACACATATACGTCATAGTACTTTGCATACTTCCATATCATTTCATAGAATTATAATATCGTACTAGTCCTAGCAATATATCTACGAAATTGCTGTAATTACGTACGAACATCTCTATAGCTAACACACAGTCCCTTACCTCGTTTTACTTATGTGCAACTATCCGCCTTTACGCTTCTTGCGTTCTCATCTTGACTTGCTCCGGCGTATCATCCGAAACTGAAATTCATCCATCAACATTTGAGTTAATGTTTCTAATTCTTATTCAACTAAGCATTTATCCAATGCCTTAATTACACATTTTTACCCTTTATGGTAAATCTCCCAATTTATCCTAATATCAACACTTCCAAACCATTTCCACAACATACTCATCCACTCAAGATATCCCATTCATCAAAAATACTCCCACATTCCACTTTCTCACACTTGACTATTTCTAAGCTATATGCATTTCATACCATCCTAGGTAGTTCTATCCACAATATGCACACCCAAATATCTTTATAATCATTAACTAAACCAATGTACTTGGATTTGTGTATTAGAACTTACCTCATTGGATTTCCTCTTGCTCCAATTAGGATTGCCCTCTATTTCTTCAATCCTTCAAATGGGAAAATGCCTCTAGACTATGTTGTTCTTCTCTTTGATGTGAACAACTTTGTCTCTAATAGCCTCTCCTTAAATCTCACTGAAAATGGCTGGATTTAGGAGTGAGAAACTAGATTTCTTTGAGTTGAAGTGAAATGGAAATGTTTTCCTGAAATTTTGATGATCCAACTGCTCCCATTTATAGTTTTGACTTGATGAGATCGATCTTCCTTGGGTGGAGATCGATCTGTTCCTCAAAAATCCCTTTTTTCTGAGACGTTTTAAAGGTAGGAGATCGATCTGTCGAGACTGGAGATCGATCTGCTGTCAAACAGAAGCTTAAGGAGATCGATCTGGTCTTATGGGAGATCGATCTGCTTCCAACCCGAGAGCTAAGGAGATCGATCTGCTTCCTTTGGAGATCGATCTGTCCCCTTCCATTTCTCATATAGGAGCATTCTGGCTCTCCCAGATCGATCTCTCATCCTATGAGATCGATCTGGCCTTCACAAATTCCAGATTCCTTGCAGTTTTTCTGCAACAACTCTTACCAAACACCCTTAATTTGCTTCCATGATCATTTCCTCATTCATTCATCTTTGAGACTTGAAAATGGGATTCTTCCTCACTACATACACATTAAAACTTGTGTAGGATCTTTGTATGATCAAATACATATACGATATTACTCGAATGGAAATATACACTTATGTAAATCTTTCCTTCCATTTTACTATACTACTCCTATTCCATTTCGGTCACATTCTTCTCGTTTTAAGTTCATTTCTTCCTACTCACTCATAATGCAACTTGTACGTATAATCACAATTCTTATTACAAGTGCGTACATAATCTTATAAACTTACATCGCATATACTTCACATTACAATACATCATCTTACTTATGATTCTATTTACATTCCCATGTTCCTATATATAGCTATACATATACGGGGTCTCACATTCTCCCCCACTTAAAGAATTTGGTCCTCCAAATTAGAACCAATTCAATCTGTGAATAACTCGGGATACTTTTCCCGCATCAAACTTTCCAGTTCCCATGTGGCCTCTTCCACAGTGTGATGTTGCCACAAAACCTTAACCAATGAAATCGTCTTGTTCCGCAACACCTTCTCTTTCCTGTCCAACACCCTGATCGGTCTCTCGACATACGACATATCGTTCTTGAGCTCCAACGGCTCATAGCTAATTACATGTGTCGGATCCGGGTAGTACTTCCGAAGCATAGAAACGTGGAAGACATTGTGGACTTCTGCTAGCTCAGGTGGTAAGGCTAGCCTATATGCTCCTTCTCCCACTCTATCCAAAATCTTGAAGGGACCAATGTAACGAGGACTTAATTTTCCTTTCTTTCCAAACCTCATTATTCCCTTAGAAGGAGATACTTTCAAAAATACGGACTCGCCAACATCAAACTCAAGTGGTCTCCGTCTCTTGTCAGCATAGCTCTTTTGTCGACTTTGAGCTGTTCGCAGCCTCTCGCATATTATTTGAACATCCTCGGAGGCTTGCTTAACCAGATCGGGGGCGAGCAATTGTCTGTCACCAACTTCTTCCCAACCAATGGGCGATCGGCATCTACGACCGTATAGTGCCTCATAAGGGGCCATACCAATACTTGAGTGATGACTGTTATTGTAGGCGAACTCAATCAATGGCAAGTGATCGTCCCATGAGCCTCTAAAATCCAGCACACACGCTCTCAACATATCCTCCCGGGTCTGTATAGTCCTCTCTGACTGACCATCTGTCTGAGGATGAAAAGCGGTGCTAAAACTCAACTGGGTCCCCATCGCTTCCTGGAAATGTCCCCAAAAGTGGGAAGTGAAGCGGGCATCCCTATCCGAAACAACACTCACTGGGACTCCATACAATCTCACTATTTCTCGCACATACAGATTCGCCAGTGCACTCAGTGTATCTGTAGATCTCATGGCTAAGAAATGTGCCGATTTCGTTAACCGATCTACTATCACCCATATCGCATCATGGTTCTTACGGGTTCTCGGTAACCCCATCACAAAATCCATGGTGACATGCTCCCACTTCCATGTTGGTATCGATAGAGGTTGTAATAGTCCTCCTGGTTTCTGATGTTCGACTTTTACTTGCTGACAAATGAGACATCTAGCGACATACTCAGCTATGTCTCTCTTCATTCCAGACCACCAATATACTTTCCGGAGGTTTTGATACATCTTACCACTCCCCGGGTGTATCGTGTATCTCGACGAGTGTGCCTCTGATAAGATCAGCTTTCTCAGCTCTAAATCCTTAGGAACACATATTCTATCTCCAAACCTTAGTATTCCATCTGGACTCAATATAAAATCAGCACCCTTCCCTTTCCGGATTTGGCTAATCATGACAATACACCATTGATCGATTTGCTGAGCTTGTCGAATTCTCTCAATCAACTCCGGTTCTAATCTCAAGCTAGCAATGATCCCATAGCTGCCAATCTCAAGTAGGGTCATATCCAGACTAAGGTTCGTGAATTGTTCCAACAACTCGTGCTCTCTAACCATCATATGTGATACCAACCCGAGACTCTTCCGACTCAATGCATCGGCAACCACATTTACCTTCCCCGGGTGGTACAAGATCTCACAATCGTAGTCCTTGAGGAATTCCAACCACCTCCTCTGTCTCATGTTTAGCTCCTTTTGTGAGAATAGATATTTCAGACTCTTATGATCCGTAAAGATCTGAAATCTCTCACCATATAAGTAGTGGCGCCATATCTTCAACGCAAATACTACGGCCGCTAATTCCAAATCGTGAGTGGGGTAGTTCTTCTCATGATCTTTCAGCTGTCTAGATCCATAAGCTACTACCCTTCCATCTTGCATCAAAACACAGCCTAGTCCTTGATGCGAAGCATCTGCATACACCGAGTAATTCCCTGA
Organism: Firmiana major; assembly: GCA_033439115.1. NCBI lineage: Eukaryota > Viridiplantae > Streptophyta > Magnoliopsida > Malvales > Malvaceae > Firmiana > Firmiana major. Next base: position 21,078,414 of record CM065905.1, read on the forward strand.
ACTTTTAGGGATGACAAGAACTGGCACGATAGTTAATCTGCACTTAAGTTCCTGAAAACTCCTCTCACAAGCTTCATCCCATAAAAACTCCACACTTTTCCTTGTAAGACGTGTCAATGGAGCAGCTAATCTAGAGAAACCCTCTACAAATCTTCTGTAGTAACCAGCCAATCCCAGAAAACTTCTGATCTCTGTGACTGTCCTAGGTTGTTCCCATTGAACGACTGCCTCAATCTTGGATGGATCAACTGACACCCCATCCTTCGATATAACATGGCCTAGAAAAGAAATCTGTTCTAGCCAAAAGTCACATTTGTTAAGCTTGGCATATAACCTTTTCTCTCGGAGGGTTTGCAAAATAATCCTTAAGTGCTGCTCATGCTCTTCTCTGGACCTTGAATACACCAATATATCATCAATGAAAATAATTACGAATTGGTCCAGGTATGGCTTGAATACTTCATTCATTAGAGCCATAAAAGCTGCCGGCGCATTGGTCAACCCAAAAGGCATCACTAAGAATTCGTAATGGCCATAGCTAGTACGAAATGCTGTCTTGGGCACATCCTCCTTCCGAATCTTCAATTGATGATACCCAGACCTCAGATCTATCTTGGAGAAGATCTGTGCTACCCGAAGCTGATCCAATAAATCGTCAATGCGTGGTAAGGGGTACTTATTCTTGATGGTAGCCTTGTTTAACATCCGATAGTCAATGCACAACCTGAGGCTCCCATCTCTCTTCTTCACAAATAATATCGGGGCTCCCCATGGTGAGACGCTCGGTCTTATGAACCCCTTCTCTAACAACTCTTGCAGCTGTTTCCTTAATTCCTCTAACTCAACTGGGGCCATCCTATATGGTGACTTAGATATTGGTTCGGTTCCAGGCGTCAAGTCTATACCGAATTCCGTTTCTCTATCAGGTGGCAATCCTGGTAGATCATCTGGAAAGACATCAGGGAATTCTCTGACCACTGAGATGTCCTCCATATCCGGATGTACTTTGTTCAAATCCACCACATAAGCAACAAAACCTTCAAAACAACACTCAAGCCATTTATACCAAAGTACTTTACTTAACACAAAATTTAAGATTTCATTTCTTCTCTTAAAATCTTACAACACATTCTTCAGGTAGAGAAAACTTAATGGACTTAGAACGACAGTCTATGACAGCATGATTGGCGGCTAACCAATCCATTCCCAAAATTACATCAATGTCGTACATATTCAACAAAATCAAGTTGGCTGTCATGCACTTATCTCCCACCCTCACTTTACAATCTTTATACACTTGCTCAACTAATTGGCTAACTCTCATTGGAGTACTTATTAGTAAGGTCCTACTCAAGTATGTGGGTTCTACAAAACCTTTTAACTTAGATGCACATGCAGGTGATATGAAGGAATGCGTAGCACCAAAATCAAACAAAGCTATAACCTCTAGATTGAAAATCAAGATTGTACCTTTTATCACTTCAGAAGAGGTATCAGCCGATGCCTGGTCTATCGCATACACCCTGCCTTGACCCACAACTTGTTTTCCCTTTTCTTCAGCCGAGGCTTTCTTTCTTGCAGGAGGTGAAACTGTAGGAACCCTCTCTGGCTCTTTACCCCTCTGTGGAATTGCCTCAACTATCTCCGGGCACTCTCTGGCATAATGTCCAAATTTACCACATCTGAAGCATCGGGTACCCTGAAGATGACATGGCCTACCACCATGGTATCGTCCGCATAGCCTACACTGATCTGTAGTCGGTCGGGGTCCACCAATCACTATACCCCTGGCTGGTGTCTGAGTCGGAGGCATAAAAGGTCTAACAACCTTCTTCTGGAACTCATCTACTTCTCTCCGACGTTTACTCATGAATTTTCGACCAAATTTGGCACTCTTGCCATCTCCCAGCTTCCTCGGACCCTTGTCCTTTCCCCAACTAAACTCAGAAATTTGCAAGTCATGATCTTGCTCGCATAACTGGGCCCGTCGCACAGCCTCTCTATATGTAGCGACATCAAATGGGGCCAACTTCGCTCGGATCGAAGGCCTCAGTCCATCTACAAATCTACGGACTCTGACAGCTTCACTCCTGATCGAGTCCGGATCGTATCGACCCAGTGAAGTGAATCGTGACTCGTACTCATCAACTGTTCGATTCCCTTGAGTCAGATTCAGAAATTCCATCTGTAGTCTCCGTCGAGCAGTATCTGGGATGTATTGCTCTCTGAAAACGTCCAAGAACATATCCCACGTGATAACCATTCCTTGAGCTCTTAACATCGGCCTAGTGGACTTCCACCAGTGCTCTGCTTCGCCTCTCAATACAAAGGCCGCAAGCGCTACTCTCTCCGTAGCTGAACATCTACAGAAGTCGAATAACTTCTCCATTTGACTGATCCAGTCCTCAGCCACCGTCGGATCCTTTACCCCGCTAAATGAAGGAGGCTTAAAGTCCATAAAATGTCTCAATCTTTCAATGTCGCAATCATATCCATACCCCAAATCATCATCATGCTGATGTGGGGCTACCGGAGGAGGTACCGGTCGAATATGAGGTTCCCGTGGCCTAGTCGGTTCAGCTTGCGTAGGTGCAACATTCTCAGGTTTGGGTGCAGCTGCTGGGGGATTCGGTGCAGCCTGTCCTGCTGTACCAGGTGTACCCTCAAACCTAGCCATGATCTGACCCATCATGGTCATCATCGTGCGCATGTCTTCCTCCAATCGAGTTATTCGAGGATCAGAAGCCTCTATCTGTTCCTGGGGCTCATGACTAGAGGATGATCTACTGTGCCTCTCAGTCCTGTCATTTTGCCCTCGAGCCCTCGAGCTCTCTCCCCTCTTACGGTGTCTCTCAGGCATAACTCACTCGCCTGATAACTTTCCTACGTTATAACAAACATTTAATTTACTACCAGCTCCGTATACACATTTGTATCTAAATATCGCACAGTAACTTGGGGATGTATGTTTTCTTAGTCCTAAGCATCATCTCACATCAGACCAACCATGCTCTGATACCAAGCCTGTCATGCCCCACTTTCGGGAACCCTTCTATCCATACATTCTCTACTACGGTTGGGCTGTGAGAAGATGCAATTACTAAAAATTTATTTATTTACAGCGGAATATTTAAAACTTTAATTCACAATCCCAGGTGTGTGTGTAAATACACAAAATTAATTGTATAAATACCAAGTGTTTACATATCATCCCCATAATACTGAATTACAATTCCAAGATATAACTGTGCGATACAATATATTAGATACAAAATACTCGTGTATACAAATCTTATACCTTTGTGGATTGTGGGAGCTGTTCAACACAAAAGACTTAGAGACCACCGCTCTCTTACTTCTCAGTACCTGGAGGGGGAAAATAGTGGGATGAGCAAACCACGGCTCAGTAAGGAAATGTATGCTAGCAGGTAGATATCGTACTACCTACATAGCCCATGCATGCATAAACCAAAACCATGTTTTCGTTATAAATGGAAATATCATACGAACAATGCATTTAAACACATATTTCTCAATAGCATTTTCGTGTAAACCAAATGTCAAACTTCCATTTAAAACATGCTCATAAATAGTGCCCTCATGGCACGAATGTGAAATCGGAGATTTATTAAAACATGAAATCTCTTTCACTTCTCAAATCATTCTTTCTCGCAAATCTCTTTCTTTTCTGAGATTGTCTCTGTTTCTCGATTCTCTGAGACAGGCATGGAATTTTAGGCAATCAAATATCCACGACTTATGGCCACAGTCAGTGATCCCAGGCCTCACTGATCGGGTGTGCACAAGGTATCACTTCGCCTGAAGGGGGATGGGTCAGTCCTACCCTCCGGCTCATCTCAATCCACCTCATCTCCTCGTATACTCACGGTGAAGATACGTCGTGTGTCATCTACGCGATACTCGTACTCACGTGCACCCAGCACGGTACATAGTATACCAACGGGTGACTACACAATTCTATGTACAACCGTGGACCCAAGTCCATACTCCAACTCCGATGGACTTTTTATCCTTAAACCATGTCTCATATACCAGGCGAGCAAGCAGCGTGACACACAGTCAACGCAAAGCTCCAGCGCGGTACAATCTATCGTTAAGGCCCAGCCCGTTCAATTGGCCGTCGGCTGGTATCCCCTTGGGTCCCAGACCCCCAGGTTTACCTTAACTCAACAAAACAGGTACGAGCATAGTTCTCTCACTTTCTCAAAACCTCCGTGCGAGTTAAACTCCCGCACGGTACATCAAGGCTTTAAACCGGGTGTGAGCTAACGCTTCAACACCAAATCTCATCTCAAAACTGATAGATGGCTATTTTCTCTTTTTAAAACTCAAAACACGTTTATTCACATAGCATGCCTTTTCATGCCAAAACATGTAAAATTAGCCAAACTATCATCAACATTTCTCAATCAATAATAACAATATAAAATTGAGAAAATCATTGAAAACATGCATATCATGCTATTTCCTTACCCTATCCCATTTCTCAATACACATATACGTCATAGTACTTTGCATACTTCCATATCATTTCATAGAATTATAATATCGTACTAGTCTTAGCAATATATCTACGAAATTGCTGTAATTACGTACGAACATCTCTATAGCTAACACACAGTCCCTTACCTCGTTTTACTTGTGTGCAACTATCCGCCTTTACGCTTCTTGCGTTCTCATCTTGACTTGCTCCGGCGTATCATCCGAAACTGAAATTCATCCATCAACATTTGAGTTAATGTTTCTAATTCTTATTCAACTAAGCATTTATCCAATGCCTTAATTACACATTTTTACCCTTTGTGGTAAATCTCCCAATTTATCCTAATATCAACACTTCCAAACCATTTCCACAACATACTCATCCACTCAAGGTATCCCATTCATCAAATATACTCCCACATTCCACTTTCTCACACTTGACTATTTCTAAGCTATATGCATTTCATACCATCCTAGGTAGTTCTATCCACAATATGCACACCCAAATATCTTTATAATCATTAACTAAACCAATGTACTTGGATTTGTGTATTAGAACTTACCTCATTGGATTTCCTCTTGCTCCAATTAGGATTGCCCTCTATTTCTTCAATCCTTCAAATGGGAAAATGCCTCTAGACTATGTTGTTCTTCTCTTTGATGTGAACAACTTTGTCTCTAATAGCCTCTCCTTAAATCTCACTGAAAATGGCTGGATTTAGGAGTGAGAAACTAGATTTCTTTGAGTTGAAGTGAAATGGAAATGTTTTCCCGAAATTCTGATGATCCAACTGCTCCCATTTATAGTTTTAACTTGATGAGATCGATCTTCCTTGGGTGGAGATCGATCTGTTCCTCAAAAATCCCTCTTTTCTGAGACGTTTTAAAGGTAGGAGATTGATCTGTCGAGACTGGAGATCGATCTGCTGTCAAACAGAAGCTTAAGGAGATCGATCTGGTCTTATGGGAGATCGATTTGCTTCCAACCCGAGAGCTAAGGAGATCGATCTGCTTCCTTTGGAGATCGATCTGTCCCCTTCCATTTCTCATATAGGAGCATTCTGGCTCTCCCAGATCGATCTCTCATCCTATGAGATCGATCTGGCCTTCATAAATTCCAGATTCCTTACAGTTTTTCTGCAACAACTCTTACCAAACACCCTTAATTTGCTTCCATGATCATTTCCTCATTCATTCATCTTTGAGACTTGAAAATGGGATTCTTCCTCACTACATACACATTAAAACTTGTGTAGGACCTTTGTATGATCAAATACATATACGATATTACTCGAATGGAAATATACACTTATGTAAATCTTTCCTTCCATTTTACTATACTACTCCTATTCCATTTCGGTCACATTCTTCTCGTTTTAAGTTCATTTCTTCCTACTCACTCATAATGCAACTTGTACGTATAATCACAATTCTTATTACAAGTGCGTACATAATCTTATAAACTTACATCGCATATACTTCACATTACAATACATCATCTTACTTATGATTCTATTTACATTCCCATGTTCCTATATATAGCTATACATATACGGGGTCTCACAATCTCGATATACACAATTGTATCTAAACTATGCACAGTACATGGGGATGTAAACTTCCTTAACCACTAACACCGACTCATATCAGGCCAACTCAGCTCTGATACCATTTAACCTGTCACGACCCAAATTACCTAAAAATCAGAGTAAATTTTTCGCTTTTTCATTTATTATTTAATTCTTACCTTTCTCTCGACGTGACCATCCTACAAACAGTTGGGCTATGATTCGGTGTTAGTCACCTCACACCATTTACCATTATCATATATCAGAGTTTACTATCCTTTTGACTTTAAATAAATACATACTCAATGGTATTTACATGACTCTACATCCCCGACATAATATATGTTTACAGTACTGTGCATTACATATTTAGATACAAAACTATACAAATGTGTATATCTGTCTCTTGATGGGAAGCAGCGGATACCAATGCATGCAAGTCCTCAACCGCTCAATAATTATTGCAAGTGCTCTAAAAAGATGGGAAAATAAGGGGGGTGAGCAAACCACACGCTCAGTAAGGCAATTATATAAGTAAGTAGATAGCTCCACTATCTACATGCTCATAATGCCATGCCCTTAAAATCCATTTCTTTTCATTAAAATCTCAAGCACAAAACCATGCATATATCATGACATAGTTTATCCAAAACTATTTGTGCATATAGAAAAGCATGTAACATTAAAATCTCAAGCACAAAACCATGCATATATCATGACATAGTTTATCCAAAACTATTTGTGCATATAGAAAAGCATGTAATTCATGCATCAATAGCATTTTATGTGACATCCTTAAATCATCATTAGCATGAAGTAAAACAATATCATGCATCCTTTTGTGTCATGTATGACAAATCATAAATTTGAATTTAAAGCATGGAAAACAACATCATGCTACTGCATTTAAATCAATTCATTAAAACTACAGTAAAAACTAACCCTTCTGGGTCAATCATCTCATAAAACAATTTAGTAAGGTTCATTATAAAACTCCAGTTATAAAACCACCCTTCTTTCAGGGTCACAAATCATAAAATCATCTGAAATCTCGTATCACAGTATAAAATCATAAAAATCGGGGGCCTGACCCCTCCTTCGGGTCTACCCTGGTCTAACAGACCACAAGTTATATCATGTGAGACAAGTAGGTAATTATCAATAACATCGAGGACTATGGCCATATCCTAGTGATCCTTGGCAACACGGTACCTAGTGTGCGGGGTATCACACCTGAAACGGGAGGTGGGTCGTCCTACCCGCCAGAACAGCATAACACCAGGATTGCAAGGGCAAGGCTTGCTGCCTCGTGGCTAATACCACTCCACTCCAACAATCCCTACGGTACAGCGTACTCCGCGTGACATACACGGTACAACGTACTCTGTGGACCCAAGCTCAATCAGGGGTGCCTGTAATAGGTCTTATCCACCCATATCATCTCTGTCTCAGAATGCACGTGTGAGCATATCATCTCACTGTGACACACAGTCTACAGGAGGCTCCAACACGGCTATATGCATGTAATACAATTCCCTGTGCGAGCGAAGCTTAAGCACGGCTCCATGCATATTCATGATATCAGAAAACCTCGTGCAAGTGAAGCTCTAGCATGGTGTCATAAAAATCAGTAAAATCTGCGTACGAGCAGCGCTCCAGTGCGACTTAAACTGATTATAATTTCAAGTAAAATCCACGTACGAGCAATGCTCTAGTACGGATATGTATAGAAATTCTGTGAAAACCTTGTACAAGAAAAACTCCAGTACGACATTCAAATGAATTGTAAAACCATATAAAACTTTGTGCGAGCAACGCTCCAGCACAAATGAATGCTCAAATAAATCAAATCTCGTGCGAGTTACACTCCAGCACGGCTTTATGCATAATTAAATCAAATCTCGTGCGAGTTACACTCCAGCACGGCTTCATGCATAATTAAATCAAAACAGGATGCGAGCTAAGCTCCAGCATCTCTCATGCATGTCAAACCATTAAAAGTAGTGCGAGCAATCGCTCCAGCACTATTTTATGCATACCACGTCAAAACAAATCAAAACATGTCAAAACATGTCAAAACAGAGTGCGAGCTAAGCTCCAGCAGCTCTCATTTCACAATAATAAAAATCAGTGCGAGCACCATGCTCTAGCACATTTCATGCATATGATGTCACACAAGTCGGTGTGAGCAACCGCTCAAGCACATTTATGCACAATCACAAACGCAGATATAGTGCGAACTACGTATCGGCACTATCTGTTTCCATATAAACTTGATAGTTGGCCTATTTTCCAAAGAAATTTCCATTTAAATGTGAATAACACCTACGTAGTGTTATCTTGGGAAACTTATGCAATTATTGGCCAATCTATCGATTTACTTTGATAAAACCAAGAAAATTCCTTAATCATAAAAATCCTTAAATCATGCATTTCATGCATGTCATGCTTTCACCATCCTTAGGTGAACTTCCCTCAATAGGGGTAAAATAGACATTTCACCTATTTAGATCCTTAAAAATCATTTGAACCACTTTTAGGATCATTATACAATAATCGCATATACATACATAATCAGTGTATACAAAATCTATTAAAATATGCGTAGCTACCTCTAGCTACTCAAACAATTCCCTTACCTCATTTTCTGTACAGTCTGACCTTTCCCACTGATGTCTCGTCACGCAGTCCGATTTGCTCTCAATCCAAATCAAATCTCCGGAACTGCGGATACATATTCATCAGGTCAAATACAATACAATTAATTGTATTTCATAATTTTCTGGGCTTAATTTAAATCATTGGGCCCGTTTACCTATATTGGGCCCGATTGCACAATAATGGGCATTAATCAGCCTTAAGCCCATTTACTACTCTTTATCGAGGCCTTTGGGCTCATTGGGCCCATCAGTAATTTATTTAGCCTCGTTCTAAATTCTTAAATATCTCAATTTAGTATTTACGACAATTTATCCAATTTTTCAGAATTTAATTCATTTATGTGGAAATTAAATCCGTAATTTATGCGTTAAATATCAATCACGCATAACGATATAAAATTGTCGTAAATAAGGGTTACTTACCCGTTATTTCATGATCGTACACAAATCGAGGCTGTCTCGAGCTCTCGGTTGATGCCAATTGTCGAGCTAATTAAATATATTTTCGGGTAAACTTTCAGTCGATTATTTATCAAATTAAATATTCCAAAAATTAAATCGGTCAATTCGACCGCTTACCGACTTACCCGAAGCTCGATTGCATCACTGGAATTTTCTCCAATTTTTTTCCTCTTTTTCTTTTTCCCTTTTTCTTCCTTTTTTTCCCTCTTTTTTTGGCTGAACCGGTCCGGTCCGGCTTAACCCGGTTCGGACCGTCGGTTCGGTCTGGTTCGGTTCGGCCGGTTCAGTCCGGTTCGGTCGGTTCAGGCAACATTTGGTCTTGTCGGCACCGTCCGACCGGTTCTCCAGCCGATTCCACCTTCGTTCGGCTCGGCTGCACGTGGGCATCCAAAATAGGGCTTCGGTGTTGCTCGAATCGGCGCCGATGGCCGTCGATCAAGCTTTCTCTCCCGTGTCTTCCTCCTCCGTTTTCGGCGTTTTTCGACGATTTTGGGGAGCGTGGGTGTGCGGGTCGGCTTCCTGGGGTGCCGATTGACCTTCGCTGACCGTCTCCTTGCGTCGTCCGCCGGTGGTTGCGTTGGAGCTAGTGCAACCGACTCTCCCCCTTTGCTTTCATCGTTTTCGTTTCTTTTCCTCTCTATTTTCTGTTTCAATTTCGTTTCTGTTTCCTTTTTTTTCATTTTTTTATTTATAATTTATTTTTAATAATATTTTATTCATTAAAATATTATTAAAAATCCAAAATATCCCAAAAATATTCTTAAAAAATTTTATTTAATTCATTGAATCAATTAATTAATTTATCAGTCCGATTTTACCTTTTTCGGTATATTTTTCGATTATTTTCGGGATTATTTTTCGATACGAAAATTTCGATTTATTCCAATAAATTCATATCTTGATCAATTTAACTCGGAATTTAATTATTCCTTCGTCATTGATCAAGATTTTTCAATCTCATATTTTTAATTAAATTTTTTTGTCCCGATTAATACCGAATTTTGGTCTTTTGACCATTTTACCCTTGCACGTGTTCGGGAATACCATTTCAATCCTGTTGTATTTTTAAATGCACTCGAAAATATCGGGTCTTACATTAACTACCGGTTAATCTTACCTTAAGTATATCCTAGCCAATTATGAAATTAAAGGGAGTGATCTACATGGCTAAAATTAAAAATACTGAAAGCAATAAAATAATAAAACTATAAAATAAAGAAAATAAAACCGAACAAATTTACTTACAGTGCTCTACGCAATTAAAATCAAAAACCTACAAAAGAAATTAAAACAGTTAAAGCTAATTAAAGCAATTAAAATAAAATGCAAATATGAAAATAACAAAGCAAGATTAATTAAACTAAAATTAAACTAACCTAAAATGCAATTAAACTACTTAATCAAAATGCAATTTAAACTAAGTTAAGATTTAATGAAATAAATTTACCCCTAATCTAATTCTAAATGAACACTTAATTAATTATCATCCTAATTAAAACTAAGCTTTATACTACTATGCAAGAATATTAACATGCAATTTAATTAAAGACTCTAAACTAAGCTAACAAATTAAATTGAAATTAAACTATACTAACAATGCATGAAAATGAATTAATTAACTAAAATGAACTAACCAAACAAAGCCTTAACCATTTTAAACCATCAAATTATCCCTCCAAACACTATTCACCCTTCATTTCTTCATTTTCTGGTTTCCAGGTGGTCTCGGTTTTCGCCCTCTGGTCTAGGCTTTTACCTGCTGTTCGGCCAGCTGTTCTCTGCTGCACTCTGCATGTTCGCCTGGTATAAACTGCACCCTACTAGCTCTCGGTTCCTGTTGCCTGGTCTGTTCTTGGTTCAGGGCTGCTCTCGGTCTGCTACTCCAGGCTCTGTTCCAGCTTGCTTCAGTAACTCTCACCAACTCTGCTGCATCCAGTCTGTTTATGGCTCTCGGTTTCATGCATTTCTTCTCTGCCCATGCTTCAATCACCAGTCTTCTACACCATGCTCTTGATTCCCTGCCTAACTCAATTCCAGCAATGTTATACAGCAGCGATGACACAGTCCTGTAATGCCATCATCCTCATCGCGTGCCCAGAATATAAATAAACCGAGATAAGAAACAGAGTGAATGAGAGTTGATAGCTATAAAAAAAGTGTTAAAAGCTTGAAGACCGAACAATATTGACACCTACTCTCCTTGCAACATACACTACCAGGAAACAACAAAGCAATAGAAATAGATGTACGAAAATAACTAAACAAAACTAGCACAGTAAAATGACTAAGAAACAGAGCAAAGTAGAGTATGATTTTTTGCTACTGTTGCTGCCGAGTCTAACAAGTCTGCCTCCTCTTTTGGTGCTGCTACTATATTGCATCGTGAAGAAATCCTGCACCACACTGAAGGGAAGCAGCTCACCAACTTTCTTTAGGACAAGATGATACCATCAGCAACAACAGCAATGAGCAGCTCCGGCTCCGATCCCGGACTTCTCAAACCAACTCGTGCCACCGTCTGCTTCTCTCTCGGTAGGATGAACAAGGTGTGACAGCAAAGACACTAGACTCACCACAACTTTGAGTAACGATGACAACTAACGAAAAGAAAGAAAAAAAAACTACATGGGAAGCAAACCGAGAATCAAAAACAAAGCTTGAAAATGAAGGAAAAATCGAGAGCTACCACTATGAAGAATTATGCATATTAAAACTTGAAAACGAAGGAGTTGAATATAACCAAACCGAGAAGAGCAAATGGAAATGATGTTGATTGCTATCAAATAGAGATTATCCAAGTCTAGAAAAATGAATAACATATAAACGGAATGAAAAGGAAGCTAACGGAAAACAGGAAAATAAATCTTCAAAATGTAATCTAAAAACTAAACTACTCTAAACTACATTACATTATACTACTCCTACTCCTAAAACTAAATTACATCTACTTCTACTCCTAAAATTACATACTTTTTCAATTGCCATCCTTTCCTATTTATAAACACACTAGGGGTAAAATTGTAATTTCCACATCTTTGACGAGTTGGCATTTTTTTGGCCACTTGTCTTCACACCATTGGCTCCTTGAAAAGATATATCCATGTCATCGATCTTCTTGTCCAATTGGATGTGCTAGGTGGCATGACTCGTGTTGTCCGCATGGCTTAATCTCGATTTTAGCCCAATTCCGATCCATTTTCTATCGAAATATTCAAAATTCATCCGGATTTAATTTATCTGTAAACATGAGAATTTTAATTAAATAAAGGGGATAATTAACAAAATAAATTGGGGATTTAAATAATTAATTAGGAAATTAAGCACAAATAATTCTAAAAATATAGAATTATCACACCCCCAAACTTGAGCTTTTGCTTGTCCTCAAGTAAAACAAAATGATTATAGGATTGATAAGTACAAAACACAATAATTTCCCCAATATCATCCTCAAAGAAAAAGTACAGACTATGAAATCAAAGACTCACAATTAAAAGTCCAGCACTTAGAATTATTCAATCATAAGTCCTAACCCAAATTGGACTCCTCGTGAGTGTGTGTAAAATGTCTAAGTCACTTTAGAGTACATTATCCAGATCAGATTATGCAACACCGTGAATGCAAAGTCAATGACATGTGATCATTCCCATAAGTTTGCTTTCCACTTATATCTCCACTAATGTAGTCACACTTAACTAAAGATCATTAGGATTTCATTAGGCTTGTAATGTAAGGCTAGGGCTAAGGTATGATAAAGTCAATTTAGGTTTAATTACCCCTTAACATACATTACTTCTAGGATCTTAATGTAAGAGCTCTAATTTATTTCCCCTAAACTTATTTCTTTTGCTAAACATTTTTTTTTTATTTTTCTTCTTTCTTCTTTTCTTTTTCTTTTTCTCTTTTTTTTTTTTGAAATACATACTCCTTCACTATCACTTAATACCCATATAGCTCATAATATATCCCAATGACTTTTCATGCTTTTGGGGTAAGGGATAGGAACAAAGTATTTAAGCTAAGGAAAATAACGTAGGTATATTTACAAAGAAAAGCTTATTTGGCCCAGATGGGTGACTAGGGGTAGAATATGTACAAGGAAGGCTAGAAAGGCTCAAATGATCCAAAGATGGCCTAAATCATCTCCCTAATCAAGTGTGATCTAATATTTCACCTCGAGATCATATCAAACAAATTCTAGAATATGATGCACAAAATCAACTGAACAAATGCAGTCCTATGTACACATAAGCTTTCTCTAAATAAATATACCAATTCATGACATGACATGTGCATAAGATGAGGAAATCACAATCAGAATCAAGATATATTCAAGAACTCAACTTCATGCTTTTCCTATAATCATGCATCTCAGTCAATCAAAGTTAGGCTAAATCATGGGGTCATATCATTGGAATATGGGAAAACTACATGCTAAGCACTAGATCATCCTAAAATCAAACAATTTAAGCTCATATTATCGAAAAAATTTTGAAAATTCCTTCTCAGATTTTTTAAAAAATTTTGAAAATTTTTCCAATTTTTCACAAAATTGCTCAAGTGATATCCCCTTCCCCAAACTTAAAGTGCACAGTGTCCTCAGTGTGCAGACAATATAAGAATTTAAGCTCGAGAACAGAGTACTCCCCTTTCTGATGATGATGAACAACTGAAGCTTGATTGAAAGCATAATACTAGAAAATAAACCTGCAAAATAAACAAGGAAAGAAACAACAGAAAAGAAAAGGAAAAATGAACTATATACAAAGTGAAAATAAAAACACAGCCACTTCAAATGCAACTGAAGAAAACAACACTCAGCAGCAGGGCGAAGAGTAGGAGGATTAGCCAAAATGGTGACAGAATGTTAACAGTTAAATCCTCTGAGCCCTATCTACTTCCCTCCTTCTGTAAGATCTCATGTGCTTAAGCCTTATATTCTCCTCAATCTCCATCTTAAAACATTCTTGAGAGTCATCAGGGAGCTTCAAAGGTTTGAAAACATTAAACTTTAATTCCTGATCTTGGACTCTTATCGTTAACTCCCCTTTTTGTACATCAATTATTGTTCTACCAGTAGCTAGGAAAGGTCTACCTAGTATAATGAGGACTTCCCTGTCTTCCTCCATGTCCAAAATAATAAAATCTGTAGGGAAAATAAACTTGTCCACCTTTACTAAAACATCCTCAATGACCCCTCTCGGATATTTAATTGATCGATCAGCTAACTGGAGGGTCACTGTGGTGGGCTTGGCATCCCCTATTCCTAACTTATGATAGATAGATGATGGCATCAAATTTATGCTAGCTCCTAAATCGCACAGGGCTCTACCAAAGAATAAATTTCGAATGGTGCATGGTATGGTAAAACTCCCGGGATCCTTGAGCTTGAGGGGTAATTTCCTCTGGATAATTGCACTACATTCCCCAGTTAAGGCCACCGTCTCATAGTCTTCCAATCTCCTTTTCCTAAAGAGGATATCCTTCAGAAACTTCACATAACTTGGCTTTTTCTCTAAAGCATCTACGAGAGTAATGTTGATGTGAAGTTTCTTAAAAACCTCAAGAAATTTAGCAAATTGTTGTTCTAGCTTTTGATCTTGGAGCCTCTAAGGAAAAGGTACTAGTGTTCTAACCGGAAGGGATGTAGTGGTAACATGTATAGCATCAGAGGATGAGGAAGGCTGTGAAATAGAAGAAGGTATAGATGAAGAAGTGCCTAGCTTGGATTCCTTTGCAGCCTGATCCTGATGTTCCTGCTCTTTCTGAGCTGCTTCTTTAGAACTTATGTATTCTTCAACTATGTGCTGTTCAGGTTGGGACTTGACTTGTGGCTCATCTAGCTCTCTGCCACTCTTTAGGGTGATAGATCTAACATGTTCCTTACCCTCCCTTTGCTTAACAGGGTTAACTTCAGTGTTACTAGGAAGGGTCCCTTGAGGACGTTAGCTAAGAGCATTTTCTATTTGTCCAACCTGAACCTCTAAGTTCTTAATTGAAGTAGCTTGATTTTACAGGATTGTTGAGAACATCTCCTCTAATGTACGCTTCTTCTCAGCTACTGGTGCATGGTAGAGTTGGGGCTGCATAAGTGGTGGTGGTGGTGGTTGATGGAACTGAGATGGATGATGTTGAAATTGTGGTGGGGATGGTTGATGAGGCGGATGAAATGGAAATTACGGCTGTGGTGGTACCTGAACCGGTGGAGCTTGAAAACTAGGGGGTTCTACAGATCTAGAGTAAGAAGGTTACCCTTGGTTTTGGCGTCAAGAGAAGTTATAATGGTTCCTCCACCCTGGGTTGTAGGTGTTTGAAAAAGGGTTGTTCTGTTGCGTTTGAGAAAGGGCAACATACTGAACCGATTCTAAGTTGAGCGGACACCTATCTACAAAGTGGGTACCACTACATAGCTCGCAGGAAAGAAAAGGACTTTGGACAGAATAAATCGGATTAGGACTGGTGGGAGGATTATGTTGGGTACTGAGCGACTCTACCTTCTTCGTAAGATTAGCGATTTGAGAGGTCAAGGTAGACAGTGTGTCGAGCTCATAAATACCCACCGAAGTCTTTGGCAATTGCCTCTCCGAGGACTATAGATAGTTGTTAGCCGCCATCTTTTCTAGCAACTCGTAAACTTCCTCCTCTGTTTTACACATTAGTTCTCCACCCGCCGCAGCGTCAATAATGGTCCTATTTGGGCTTGTAAGTCCGTTGTAGAAGGTCTGGACTTGCAACCACAAAGGTAGACCATGATGAGGGCACTTCTTAAGAAGCTCCTTATATCTTTCCCATGCTTCGTAAAGAGATTCAGAGTCGTACTGGGCAAAGGAAGATATATTACTACGGAGTTGGGCCATTTTAGAGGGAGGGAAAAACTTAGATAGAAATTAATGGGCTAACTCGTCCCATGTAGAAATGGATCCTAGAGGCAGGGAGGTTAACTAGTGTCTCGCCCTATCCCTAAGTGAGAAGGGGAATAATCTAAGCCTAAGCGCATCATCAGATAATCCATTGTGTTTAAACGTGTTGCACAAGTCCAAGAATTACCCAAGGAGAGCATGTGGGTCATCGTGTGGAAGCCCACTGAACCGTAGAGAAGTTTGGATCATCTGGAGGATTACGGGCTTAATTTCGAAGTTATTTGTAGGGACAGCTGGTGGCCTAATGCCGGAATAATATCCTCCAATTGTCAGCATCGCATAATCTCCAACAGTTCTAATTTCCCTATTTTCTGCCATGGTGAATTGCAGCGGAGCTAATAATTTCGTAGAGTCCTTTCGAATTTTTCTAAGAGTGCGTTCGATTTTAGGATCTAGAGGAAAGCAATCAAAACTTCTGGCTCTACGCATGCAATCATCGAAAAGTCCTTAGAATTTTTTTTTAAGTTTTTCAATTTTTTTGATTTTAATTAAGAGAAAATTTAACTAACCTGAGCTAAGGCTCTAAATATTTACAACCTAAATATTTACAAGCTAGAATTACACCTAAGCATAATTTCACTGATAATAATTAATGACTAATTAAAACTTTCTCGGCAACGACGCCAAAAACTTGACACGCCCAAAAGTATATGTCCACAAGTGCACGGGTCGCATAAGTAATAATGGGATTTTGAGTCCCGAGTTATCGTCCCACAGAGAAGTTGACTAGCCTAATTAACTACCGGTTAATCTTACCTTAAGTATATCCTAGCCAATTATGAAATTAAAGGGAGTGATCTACATGGCTAAAATTAAAAATACTGAAAGCAATAAAACTATAAAATAAAGAAAATAAAACCGAGCAAAATTACTTACAGTGCTCTACGCAATTAAAATAAAAAACCTACAAAAGAAATTAAAACAGTTAAAGCTAATTAACGCAATTAAAATAAAATGCAAATATGAAAATAACAGAGCAAGATTAATGAAACTAAAATTAAACTAACCTTAATGAAATAAATTTACCCCTAATCTAATTCTAAATGAACACTTAATTAATTATCATCCTAATTAAAACTAAGCTTTATACTACTATGCAAGAATATTAACATGCAATTTAATTAAAGACTCTAAACTAAGCTAACAAATTAAATTGAAATTAAACTATACTAACAATGCATGAAAATGAATTAATTAACTAAAATGAACTAGCCAAACAAAGCCTTAACCATTTTAAACCATCAAATTATCCCTCCAAACACTATTCATCCTTCATTTCTTCATTTTCTGGTTTCCAGGTGGTCTCGGTTTTTACCCTCTTGTTTAGGCTTTTGCATGCTGTTCGGCCAGTTGTATTTTGCATGTTCGCCTGGTACAGACTGCACCCTACTAGCTCTCAGTTCCTGCTGCCTGGTCTGTTCTCGGTTCAGGGCTACTCTCGGTCTACTACTCCAGGCTCTGTTCCAGCTTGCTTCAGCAACTCTTACTAACTCTACTACATCCAGTCTGTCTATGGCTCTTGGTTTCATGCATTTCTTCTCTGCCCATGCTTCAATCACCAGTCTTCTACACAATGCTCCTGATTCCCTGCCTAACCCAATTCCAGCAATGTTATACAGTAGCGATGACACAGTCCTGTAATGCCATCATCCTCATTGCGTGCCCAAAAACTAACTGAACCGAGATAAGAAACAGAGTGAACGAGAGTTGATATCTGTAAAGAAAGTGTTAAAAGCTTGAAGACCGAACAGTATTGACACCTACTCTCCTTGCAACATACACTACCGGGAAACAACAAAGCAATGGAAACAGAAGTGTGAAAATAACTAAACAAAACTAGAACAGTAAAATGACTAAGAAACAGAGCAAAGCAGAGTATGATTTTTTGCTACTGTTGCTACCGAGTCTAACAAGTCTGCCTCCTCTTTTGGTGCTGCTACTATATTGCATCGTGAAGAAATCCTGCACCACACCGAAGGGAAGCAGCTCACCAGCTTTCTTCAGGACAGGATGTTACCATGAGCAACACCAGCAATGAGCAGCTCTGGCTCCAATCCTGGACTTCTCAAGCCAACTCGTGCCACTGTCTGCTTCTCTCTCGGGTAAGATGAACAAGGTGTTACAGCAAAGACACTAGACTCACCACAACTTTGAGTAACGATGACAACTAACGAAAAGAAAGAAAAAAATAAAACTACATTGGAAGCAAACCGAGAATCAAAAACAAAACAAAAACAAAATTTGAAAATGAAGGAAAAATCGAGAGCTACCACTATGAAGAATTATGCATATTAAAACTTGAAAACAAAGGAGTTAAATATAACCAAACCGAGAAGAGCAAATGGAAATGATGTTGATTGCTATCAAATAGAGATTATCCAAGTCTAGAAAAATGAATAACATATAAATGGAATGAAAAGGAAGCTAACGGAAAACAGGAAAATAAATCTTCAAAATGTAATCTAAAAACTAAACTACTCTAAACTACATTACATTATACTACTCCTACTCCTAAAACTAAATTACATCTACTTCTACTCCTAAAATTACATACTCTTTCAATTGCCATCCTTTCCTATTTATAAACACATTAGGGGTAAAATGGTAATTTTCACATCCTTGATGAGTTGGCATTTTTTTTGCCACTTGTCTTCACACCATTAGCTCCTTGAAAAGATATATCCATGTCATCAGTCTTCTTGTCCAATTGGATGTGCTAGGTGGCATAACTCGTGTTGTCCGCATGGCTCAATCTCAATTTTAGCCCAATTTCGATCCATTTTCTACCGAAATATTCAAAATTCATCCGGATTTAATTTATCTGCAAACATGAGAATTTTAATTAAATAAAGGGGATAATTAACAAAATAAATTAGGGATTTAAATAATTAATTAGGAAATTAAGCACAAATAATTCTAAAAATATAAAATTATCAGCAGGCTGGACATGCCTGCTAGCTGCGCAGGTCGAGGACATTGGCCTAGAGCAGAAGCAGCGAACAACATCGTTGGCATCACTTAGTCAGCTCCTAGTGCAAAATGAAAATGAAACTGAAGAAGACGTGTACAGTGCATCCAATCGGGACCACTTGGTTGGATTATTTGATAATGGCCATGTTTGGCAAATTTGGACTTGAGTTATTTAACTTATTTTCATGCAATTTAGATAGATTAATTTCAATTTCATTAGTTATCTTAGTTAGATTTTTTTTAAAAATTAATTTGCATGTTAGTCACAGTTTTATTTAGATTTTATTTTTACTGTAGTAATTAGTGATAATTAGGATTAATTTAGAATTAATACTTTAGACATCTAGACTTGTAGTTATTTTTCTTAATTTTTCTAGGATTTTATTTCATTAAATTCTAGGTTAGTTTAAATTGCATTTTCTTAATTAGTTTAATTACATGCACATTTTATTTTAGGATTGTTTAATTTTAGTTTAATTAATCTTGTTTAGTTATATTTGCATTTTATTTTAATTGCGTTAATTAATTTTAACTGTTTTAATTATCTTTGTAGGTATTTTTTTATTGCTCGGAGCTTTGTAAGTAATTTTAGCTCGATTTTATTTTCTTTAGTTTATAATTGTTATTATTTTCAGTACTTTTAATTTTTAGACTTAGTAGACCACCCACATTAAGCTTTATAATTTGCTAGGATATACTTAGGGTAAGATTAACTGGTAGTTAATTAGGCTAATCAACTTCTCTGTGAGACGATAACTCGGGACTCAAATCCCATTATTACTTGTACGACCCGTGCACTTGCGGATAATACGTTTAGATCGTACCAACTACCCGACGCTCCAAGCATGGCTCATCTCATGTCTCATAAAATCAGTGCGAGCGATACTCTAACACTCTCATAAAATCAAGGAAAATCTCGTGCGAACAAAGCTCCAGCATGTGTTTCATAAAATCACATAAGATCTAGTGTGAGCCAAGCTCCAACACTCTGTCAAAATCATGTAAAACTAGTGCGAGCTAGGCTGTAAGACCCCGTATATGTATAGTTGTAATATGTACATAGAAATGTAAATGGAGTTACACTATGAATTCACAAGTGAAGTGTATGTAATGTAAGTCCATCAGTTTAAAAGAGTTGTGATTGTACATACAAGTTTCATTATGTATGAATATGAAGAAATGGACTTAAATATATGAGGAATATGAGTAGTGTGGTAAAATGGAAGGAAGATTTGCATAAGTGTGCACTTCCATTCGGTTTATATCATGGACCATTGGCTATACAAAGATTCTACACAAGTTTTAATGTGTATGAAGTATTAACTGATGCCATCTTCAAGTCTCAAAGATGATTGGATGAGAAAATGACTATGACAACAAATTAAGGATGTTTTGGTATAAGTTTACTGTAGAAAAAATATAGAAAATCTACAAATATGAATGACAGATCAATCTCATAGGATGAGAGATCGATATAGGTGAGCTAAAATGCTTGTATTTGAGCAAAGGAATAGGGCAGATCGATCTCCAATGGGGAAAGATCGATCACCTAAACATTCTGTAATGAAAAGATTAATCCTCAAGCCTACAGATCGATCTCCTTAGCTCTCTGTTTGGAGCAGATCGATCTCAAGCTTCGACAGATAGATCTTATGCTTAAAATGCCGTGGAAAAGAGGAATTTAAGGGGACCAAATCGATCTCCTCCTAGTGCAGATCAATCTCCTCAAGCTATTTCTATAAAAGGAGTGTTAAAAATCTAAAAATTTCGAAAAAAACATCACCCTTCCATTTTAAACCCAAAAACCTAACTTTCTCTCTCTAAAATCAACGATTTCTAGTAAGATTTGAAGAGAGACCATTAGAAGCAAAGTTGTTCATCTTAAGGAAGAGAACAACATAGTTTGGAGGCATTTACCCATTTGTTGGATTGAAGGAACAAGGGGCATTTCTAATTAGAGCAAAGATGAAATCCAAAGAGGTAAGTTTCTAGTGCACAAATCCAAGTACATTTGTCTAGTTGATGATTATGAAGTTGATTTGGGTGTGCACATTGTGGGTAGAAACTATCTAAAATGCATGGGAATGATTATGACCTAGAAATGGTCTAGTGTGAGAAAGTGGAATGTATGAGATTAATGATGAATTAAATGCTTTTGAGCATGGCATCACGATCACGTAGATGGTGCAGTATCTACTTGTTTGCATGATTTCCTTACTAAGCGTGTGGTTTGCTCACCCCCTTTATTTTTCCCCTCTCTACAGAGATTTGAGTATAGAGTAAGCGTGACTGGAGGTGTTCCCTTTTGGAAATCTGTTGTATCCCATCGCGTAAGGTATACACACTGTTGTAATTTTGTATCTAAACTTACGGTAGCATAGTGGCATTTTGTATGTAACTATTGGGGATGTAAAACAATGTAAACACATGTAACAACTCTGATATATATACATTTATACTAGTGTTTACTCATAAATAATATATAAATTGAATTGGTATGGTAGAGTGAGTTAGATGTCGACACATAGCCCAACTATAGAGGAGAGTTGCTATTCACGATTTAGGTAAGGACGAATAATAAATGATGCATGAAAATGTAAAATATTTGTACGTATTTTCGTAAGTTGAGGGTCGTGACAGAAGTTGGTATCAGAGCTTGAGTTGGTCTGACGTGTGTCGTGTCTAAAATACTTAATAAGTTGGAAAATTACATCCCCATGTTATTGTGCTTGTTTATATACAATTGTGTGTGTGTCGATGGGTTGACTAAGTAATTGGTTGTGAATGTAAGGAATTGAGTAAATATGCCTAATACCAGTCGCGGTAGAGGGATGAGCGCACAGGCTCGAGGCCGTAGAGGTAGGCCTGGGGATAATGTTGAGCCAGAAACACACGAGGTTCAGGATGATATTGAAGTGGAGGCTGAGGTTGAGCACGCTCCACATGGTCCAGAGGAGAGACCCGAGAGTACTGAGGCTCGCTTCGCGAGGATTGAGTGGAGCATAGAGATGATATTGGAGTTGGTCACCAAATCCTTATCTGGAGTTGACGGTAGACGGAGTCGCTACACAGGGTGATGTTGAACAGGCAGCAGCTCCTGAGACACGGGTAAGGGAAGCCCAGAGACCTCAGATGACAGATACCACACCTGCACAGGATATGCCTACACCTGTTGCTACACCACATGCTAGTAAAGGCTGGGGATACGGTTATGATTTGGACAGATTATGGTAATTCCAAAAGTTTGGACTGCCGTCCTTCAACGAAATTAAGGAGCCAGTGGCAGCTGAGGATTGGATTAGTGAAATCGAGAAGTTGTATGGGTTTTTCGAGTGCACTACCACCGAGATGGTAGCTTTTGCCGCTTTTATGCTGAAGGAGTCAGCAAAACATTGGTGGAAATCCACTAGGCCTATTTTGAGAGCTCGACATACTGAGATCAGCTAGGATACATTTTTGGAGGCCTTCCGGAGATAGTACGTTCCGGATACCGCACAGCGAAAGATGAAAATGGAATTTTTGGGACTGACCCAATAGAGTAGGACTGTGGATGAGTACGAGATGACTTTTATCTCCCTGGGCAGGTATGATCCCAACACTATGAGTAATGAGGTCGAGAAGATCTAGAAGTTTGTGGATGGATTGAGACTGACCATCAGGTCTAGACTGGTTCCCCTGGATATACAGACCTATGAGGAGGCAGTGCGCAGGGCGCAATTATGTGAACAAGATGTTGATAGAATCGCCTTAGAGTTTGGAAAGGTTAGTAAGATGAGGGACATAGATAAGAAGAGACCAATGATGGATAGAGGCTTCAGTTATAAAGGAAGCAAGAGATTCTCTGGAAAGAGGCCGAGGATTGATGAGATTCGAGAGAGGACAGTTAATACTCCCATGTATCCGGCCATTGCTCCAGCTAAGGGAATTGTGATTGGAGGGCCACGGCCTACTACGAAACAATGTGGCAAGTGTGGTAGGTACCATGGAACTCGACCATGCTATAGACCTCAGGTAGTATGCTTCAGATGTGGGAAATCGGGGCACATAATCAGAGATTGCCTAGAGATTATAGAGAGAGCCCTATAGAAGGGTAAGGAGCCAGAGAGAGCTCCAGTTGGGACAGCTGCTCTGAGGAGGAGGGCTACAGCTAAGGAAAAAGGGAAGCAAGCAGTGGGTGTGAGCAGAGGACGAGTGCATGCACTGGACCAGGACACTGCAAATTAATCTTCAGATGTGATAAAAGGTACCATCCAAATCTTTGATTTAGAAGCTTATGTACTGTTTGATCCGGGTGCCACGCATTCTTTTATTTCGCCATCCTTTGCTTGTAAATTGTTGAAGCATGTAAAACCCACACTGCTTGATAAGATGTTGTTGATATCTACCCCTATGAATGATAGTCAGTTGACTGAGTATGTATATAGAGATTGTAAGATGAGGATAGGAGGTAAAGAAATGGCAGTCGATTTAATTTTACTAAATATGGGTGATTTTGATGTAATCCTAGGGATGGATTGGCTGGCTGCAAATCATGTTGTTATGGATTATCATGCAAAAACTTTGATGTTTCCAAAGATAGACAACCGTGTAGTAAATTTTGTGAAATGAAATTAAAGAACATGATTATTATAAGTGTGATGAGTACAATCTTGATACATGATGTATGAAAGATAAATCTGTTTTATCAATCTTGTGTGTGAATATGATGATTTATGATTACTAATGGTGGAAAGAATAATGTGAAGGGTTCATCATTTATGTGATTGAGCCGGATAAGGCACGTCCGAAATTGGCAGACATACCAGTGGTTAAGGAGTTTTTAGATATCTTTCCGGATGAGTTACCAGGGTTACGTCCAGATAGGGAGATGGAGTTTGGTATAGACTTGGCACCTGGTACAGAGCCGTTATCCAAGCCACCGTACAGAATGGCTCAAGTTGAGTTAGAAGAATTAAGGAAACAGTTACAAGAGTTGCTGGAGAAGGGATTCATCAGGCCGAGCGTCTCACCTTGGGGAGTACCGATTCTGTTTGTAAGGAAGAAGGATGGAAGCCTCCGACTATGTATAGATTACTGATTGTTGAATAAGGCCACCATCAAGAATAAGTATCCCCTTCCACGCATCGATGACTTGTTGGATCAGCTTAAGGGACCGCAGGTCTTTTCCAAGATAAATCTGAGATCAAGGTACTATCAGTTAAAGATACGGAGTGGAGATGTACCCAAGACAGCTTTTCGCACCCAGTGTGGACATTATGAGTTTATGGTTATGCCATTCGGGTTGACAAATGCTCCCGCAGCTTTTATGTTGTTAATGAATGAGGTATTCCACCAGTATTTGGATCAGTTTGTTATTGTGTTTATTGATGATATACTGGTGTACTTAAGATCTAGAGAGGAGTATGAGAGGCATCTAAGGATAGTGCTACAGACCCTCAGAGAGAAGAAATTGTACACTAAACTCAGTAAGTGCGACTTTTGGTTGGAACAGATCTCTTTTCTGGGTCACATAGTATCGAAAGATGAAGTAGCAGTGGATCCATCTAAGATTGAGGCTGTAGTTCAGTGGCAGAGACCCCAGACAGTGACAAAGATCAGGAGTTTCCTGGATTTAGCTGGGTATTACCGAAGGTTTGTAGAGGGATTCTCAAGGTTAGCTGATCCTTTGACACGTCTCACGAGAAAGAATGTGGAGTATGTGTGGGACGATAAGTGTGAGGAAAGCTTTGAGGAGTTGAAGAGGAGGTTAACTACAGCTCCGATACTCACCATTCTTACCAGCTCAAGAGGTTTCTCGATGTATGCGGATGCTTCACATCTAGGACTGGGTTGTGTATTGATGCAGGATGGGAAGGTAGTAGCCTATGGATCAAGACAGTTAAAGGATCATGAGAGGAACTACCCGACCCATGACTTGGAGTTGGCGGTCATACTGTTTGCATTGAAAATATGGCGCCACTATCTTTATGGTGAGAGATTTCAAATCTACACAGATCATAAGAGCCTTAAATACTTGTTCTGCAAAAAGAGTTGAACATGAGACAGAAGAGATGGCTCGAGCTGTTAAAGGATTATGATTGTGAGATCCTATACCACCTAAGTAAAGCAAATGTGGTTGCTGATGCATTGAGTAGGAAGCATCTCGGGATGGTATCATTTATGATGATCAGGGAACACGAGCTATTGGAACAGTTCACGAACCTCAGTTTGGATATGGCCCTGTCTGACGCTGATAGTAGATTTGTGATAGCTAGCCTGCAGTTGGAACTAGATCTGGTAGATCGAATCAGACAGGCTTAGCGAATTGATCAGCAGTGCAGTGATATTGTTGGGCAGCTACAAAGGGGTACAGAGATGGACTTTGAGTTGATTTCAGATGGATTGTTGAGGTTTAGATGTAGGATATATGTCCCTGATGATGCAGAGATCAGAAGATTGATCTTGACAGAGGCTCACTCATCGAAGTATACGATACATCCAGGGTGTAAATACCCTGAATTTCATGAGTTGGGATTTATCCATGAATAACAATGTAGTCATTGGAATCGAAGATACAAATCCTTACTCAAAGATTTAAACTCAGTTTTTATTTTCTATTTTGAGACTTGAGAGAATTTAAATTTATTTAAATTCTTATTTAACATGAAAAGCTCAGGAGAATTCAATTAAATAGAGTATTAAAACTTGTAATGTAAATAAATACAAAATGACAAGACTACTAAGTAAAGTATAATGCCACATTACACTACAATCAAGTATAATATATGAAGTTAAATTCTTTTTATATTACCAGGGAAATTCAACAAGTACATAAATATATATATATATATATTTAAAAGGTAATGTTGATTATTCCCTAAGTTGAATATAAGGATGAATATAAATATACATATATGCATATATATATAAAAAAATACATATAAGAAGTGCCGGATATGTCAGGATTTGAGGATGGTGGACTCGATGAATAGTAAATATATATATATATACGTATTATGAGTGGAATAAAAGGAAAGGAAGAAAACAAATGATGTTCTAAAAAATTCAGTAGTGAAAAGAGGGAAATGGGGACTTGGACAGACTGAACTAAATCGAAGACAGAAGTAGCTACAGACTAGGACTGGTAGTTAGAGAGAGGGAAGCCTTGAAGATATTAAATTAAGGTACGATTTGTGAGACTGAAGGAAAGCATACAGAGATGCAACTACTGAAGCAGTAAAATGACAGAGGGGAGCATGGGACATACCGAGAGAAAGACAGGAATTGAAACAGGAAAAGGGGTGATGAAGAAACGTGAAGGCCGAGGGTGTTTGGTGGGGCAGGATGGTAGTGTACTTCTATTAGGAAATATATATATATATATAGTACACATATATTATATGTAAACCTGTAGCAGGAGCTGCATGCCAAAACCTGAGAGTTTACTGCAGCATAAAACGTGAAGAAAGGTAAGATGATTTGATTGTTCTCGGTGGGATAAGATGAGAAGGAAACAAGATGAAAGGGACCGAAATATAAAGGGGCAGAAAACAGACTTCAAGTGGAAAACCCGAGAGCCAACTCTGGGTGAGAGCAGCTGATCTGCACAGTGACTAGAAAAGCAGAGAAGATAGTCCCATTTGCTGAAAATTTTCAGGAGTTCCTGACTTGAGAATTTTTGGTTACTAAAGGACGATAATGAAGCAGTTTAGGGGAGAAGGAAAAAAAAGAAAACCGTAAGGGTGTACCGAGAAGCTGAAGTAGGGGGAGGTAGTGGCTAGTAACCTGGAGCATTGGGAAACTTAAACTAGGCGAGAAAGAGATGAGAGAGTATGGGCAAGGAGAACTATGCGGAAGGTAGAAGCAGTAGACGGACAGGGGAACGAATGTGCAGCACCTGAAAATAAAGAACTGGCTACTGGGGGAGAAGCTTCCTACCACTGGGAACCAAGAATAGTGGAGACTGCCAAAACAGACGATTGAAACAGGTGATCGAGAGAGGCAGAAGTGGTTGCAAACGGCGGAGGTCAATGTGGCCACTGGTATTGGGGTGAACGGAGAAGCCATCAGCGCCTGAATGAAACGCCAAGGGAGGAAGAACGCGACGACAATCGTGAGCAGGGGCTCCGGCTACCTGCGAGAAAGAAAGAATGAAAGAAAAGAAGGAAAGGCGGGAAAATTCAAAAAAAATAAATAGTGAAAAATGAACAATAGTTGAGAGAGAAAAAATAATAATAATAAAAAAGGGGGATATATATATATATATATAATTATATATATATATTTGGAATAGAGGAAAAGACACAAAGAATTTGGAAACCCAAGGGAAAGGGGCTCCGACAGAAATAGTCCGAGTAGATCGAACTTACCGACTCGCTAAGTCGAAGCAATTAAGGACTGCGGACAGACACCGAGGTAAGGAATTTATGCAAGTTTTAGAGATAACTGTACGTATTTTACGATTTCAAGTATATTTTCCCTAGGTAAGTAAGGTTACAATCTTGACGCATCGTAAGTAATTCGAATAAATAGGATACTAAGAAATACAAATTTCAGTGTAGGAGAATCGTAGAAGGATTTAAGGAAGAATACATGGAGGTGTCACTATTCGAACTGGTAGTTCCGATAAATCGAGGTAAGGGGATATAATTTAAACGGTAATAGTTACTTTTCGAACCTTGATAAAGAAAGCTTACAAAGACATGAAGTATGATTTTCATGCATGTTTCTAAATTATATTTCTGATCAAGACTATGCTCTCTGTATTTATGTTTTTGAATAATTGTATATAACTAAATTTGATTTTGAAACAAGAGCATGTTCTCTGAAATTGTCTTTTGAATGAGATGATTTTATTTCGATATTTTTATATACGAAAACTATAGTATGTTTTGAGACTAAGGGCCATTTATGTTGTATGCTAACGCATGTCAACTTCGCCTGTGTGGCGTCTGAATTTTGCCTGTGTGGCTCTTGTATTTCGCCTGTGTGGCGCCTGTATTTCACCTTCGTGGCGCCTGTATTTCGCCTTCATGGCGCCTGTATTTCGCCTTCGTGGCGCCTGTATTTTGCCTGTGTGGCGCCTGTAGTTCACCTTCGTGGCGTCTGAAATTACCTTCGGGTTCTGAATTCCCTCTACGGATGATGACTTGGTTATTTGTCGCGTGACGAATTTGTTATTGCCACGTGATAATTATGTGGGCCGATGTAGTCTCTATTTGAAAATTAAACTCTTTTTTCAAAATGTAATTTTATATTATGTGATTTGACATATATTCTTGTTTTGGAATTTTGATTATACAAAAAGTTTACATAATATCTGCTAAGTTCATGTACTTAAAGAATTACATTTTGAATCATGATGTTACCGACTTTCTTATTTTCGAAAGTCTTTCATATTTGTTTGTAGAAAGTAATCATTATATGTATATTTATGTTTTCTACATATTTGAATCACTAAGACTGCTTTAAATGTATTCTTCTTACTGGCTTTTTCCCGAAAGCTCACCTCTTTACCTCTCAGA
The DNA here is from genome assembly GCA_033439115.1 of Firmiana major. Classification (NCBI taxonomy): domain Eukaryota; kingdom Viridiplantae; phylum Streptophyta; class Magnoliopsida; order Malvales; family Malvaceae; genus Firmiana; species Firmiana major. The sequence goes on from CM065905.1 coordinate 21,106,997, forward strand.
CTATTTGCAGTGATCCGTAGGCGCGACCTGCCGCGTACACGACGTAAGCTGTGGGAAAGAGCTACCCTAGGCTACTTTTTGTACATGCAGCAAAGGTATACAATTACATTACTTTACTAGACATGTTTGTATGCACAGACATCTATTGAAAGTAATGTGTCGGGATGAAACCTATATAAGAATAAATGAAATGGAATAATTTTAAAGATTGACACTGAACAGGAATACATCCTAAGTGAATAAGGGAATAAGTGGGTAAATTAAGTTCAAAAAAAAAAATCCTCCGATTTTCAAGGGTGAAGGGTCGTTACATCGGGAGTACCAAGATGTATCAAAACCTTCAAAATGTTTATTGGTGGTCTGGGATAAAAAAGCACATTGCTAAATATGTTGCCAAGTGTCTCGTTTGTCAGCAGGTTAAGGTAGAGCATCAGAAGCCTGCAGGGTTATTGCAGCCTCTACCGATACCGATATGGAAATGGGAGCACGTCACCATGGATTTTGTGATGGGATTGTCGAGGACCCGGAGAGGTCATGATTCCATATGGGTGATTGTGGATCAGTTGACGAAATCAGCCCATTTTCTAGCTATGAGAGCTACCGATACTCTAAGCCAGTTAGCGAACCTATATGTGCTCGAGATAGTGAGGCTACATGGAATTCTAGTGAGCATTGTTTCTGATAGGGATGCCTGCTTCACTTCTCATTTTTGGGAACGTTTTCAGGAAGTAATAGGGACCCAGTTAAGTCTTAGCACCGCGTTTCATCTTCAGACAGATGGTCAGTTAGAGAGGACTATACAGACCCTGGAGGATATGTTGAGAGCGTGTGCATTAGATTTTGAAGGCTCTTGGGATAACCATTTACCACTCGTAGAGTTCTCCTACAATAACAGTTTTCATGCGAGTATCGGGATGGCACCATACGAGGCATAGTATGGGCGTAGATGTCGTTCCCCTATTGGATGTGAAGAGGTTGGTGACAGACAGATCTTTGCTCCTGACTTAGTTAGACAAGCCTCTGAGGATGTCCAGTTGATTTGTGAAAGGTTACGGACAGCTCAGAGCAGGCAAAAGAGTTATACAGATAAGAGACGGAGACCACTAGAGTTTGATGTGGGTGAGTCGGTGTTCTTGAAAATTTCTCCCTTGAAGGGAATTATGAGATTCAGGAAGAAGGGAAAGTTGAGCCCTCGATATATAAGGCCATTTGAGATACTTGATAGGGTGGGAGATAAGGCTTATAGGTTGGCATTACCACTAGAGTTGGCAAATGTGCATAGCATCTTCCACGTATCCATGTTGAGGAAGTATCACCCGGACCCAGCACATGTGATAAGATATGAGCCTTTGGAGCTCAATGAAGGTATGACCTATGTTGAGATGCCGGTTCGGATACTGGATAGAAAAGATAAAGTGTTGAGGACAAAGACAATTCCCTTGGTGAAGGTCCTTTGGCAACATCACACTGTGGAAGAAGCCATATGGGAATTGGAGAGTTTGATGTGGAAGAAGTATCCCGAGTTATTCATGGATTGAATTGGTTCTAATTTAGAGGACCAAATTTTCTAAGTGGGGGAGAATGTAAGACCCCGTATATGTATAATTGTAATATGTACATAGAAATGTAAATGGAGTTACACTATGAATTCATAAGTGAAGTGTATGTAATATAAGTCCATCAGTTTAGAAGAGCTGTGATTGTACATACAAGTTTCATTATGTATGAATGTGAAGAAATGGACTTAAATATGTGAAGAATATGAGTAGTGTGGTAAAATGAAAGGAAGATTTGCATAAGTGTGCACTTCCATTTGGTTTATATCATAGACCATTGGCTATACAAAGATTCTACATAAGTTTTAATGTGTATGAAGTATTAACGGATGCCATCTTCAAGTCTCAAAGATGATTGAATGAGAAAATGACTATGGCACCAAATTAAGGATGTTTTGGTATAAGTTTACTGCAGAAAAACTGCAAAAAATCTGGAAATATGAATGACAGATCAATCTCATAGGATGAGAGATCGATCTGGGTGAGCCAAAATGCTTGTATTTGAGCAAAGGAATAGGACAGATCGATCTCCAATGGGGAAAGATCGATCTCCTAAACATTCTGTAATGAAAAGATCGATCCTCAAGCCTACAGATCGATCTCCTTAGCTCTCTGTTTGGAACATATTGATCTCAATCTTCAACAGATCGATCTTATGCTTAAAATGCCATGGAAAAGAGGAATTTAAGGGGACCAGATCGATCTCCTCCTAGTGCAGATCGATCTCCTCAAGCTATTTCTATAAAAAGAGTGTTGAAAATCTGAAAATTTTGGAAAAAAACATCACCCTTCCATTTTCAACCCAAAAACCTAACTTTCTCTCTCTAAAATCAGCCATTTCCAATAAGATTTGAAGAGAGACCATTAGATGAAAAGTTATTCATCTTGAGGAAGAGAACAACATAGTTTGGAGGAATTTACCCATTTGTTGGATTGAAGGAACAATGGGCATTTCTAATTGGAGCAAAGAGGAAATCCAAAGAGGTAAGTTTTTAGTGCACAAATCCAAGTACATTTGTCTAGTTGATGATTATGAAGTTGATTTGGGTGTGCACATTGTGGGTAGAAACTATCTAACATGCATGGGAATGATTATGACCTAGAAATGGTCTAGTGTGAGAAAGTGGAATGTATGGAGATTAATGATGAATTAAATGCTTTTGAGCATGACATCACGATCACGTAGATAGTGTAGTATCTACCTGTTCGCATGATTGTCTTACTGAGCGTGTGGTTTGCTCACCCCCTTATTTTTCCCTCTCTACAGAGATTTGAGTATAGAGTAAACATGACTGGAGGCGTTCCCTTTTGGAAATCCGCTGCATCCCATCGTGTAAGGTATACACACTATTGTAATTTTGTATCTAAACTTACGGTAGCACAGTGGCATTTTGTATGTAACTATTGGGGATGTAAAACAATATAAACACATGTAACAACTCTGATATATATACATTTATACTAGTGTTTACTCATAAATAATATACAAATTGAATTGGTATGGTGGAGTGAGTTAGACGTCGACACACAGCCCAACTATTGAGGAGAGTTGTTGTTCACGATTGAGGTAAGGGAGAATAATAAATGATGCATGAAAATGCGAAAAATTTGTATGTATTTTGGTAAGTTGAGGGTCGTGACATAGGCTCCAGTACTGTGTCATAAATAATCAAGTGAAAATCTGGTGCGAGTTAGACTCCAGTACCTATGCATGTAAAACTCTAGTGCGAGCCCTTGCTCCAGCACCAATGCATGCATCACACAAATCAAAACTCGTACGAGCTGAGCACTAGCACGTCACACTTTCATAAAATCATGTAGGCAGCTCTGTTCCCATGATTGTCATACTGAGCGTGTGGTTTGCTCACCCCCCTTATTTTTCCCCTCTCTATAGAGATTTAAGTATAAAGTAAGCGTGAGTGGAGGCGTTCCCTTTTGGAAATCCGCTGCATCCCATCGCGTAAAGTATACACACTGTTGTAATTTTGTATCTAAACTTACGGTAGCACAGTGGCATTTTGTATGTAACTATTGAGGATGTAAAACAATGTAAACACATGTAACAACTCTAATATATATACATTTATACTAGTGTTTACTCATAAATAATATACAAATTGAATTGGTATGGTGGAGTGAGTTAGACGTTGACACACAGCCCAACTATTGAGGAGAGTTGTTGTTCACGATTGAGGTAAGGACGAATAATAAATGATGCATGAAAATGCAAAAAAATTTGTATGAATTTTGGTAAGTTGAGGGTCATGACATAGGCTCTAGCACTGTGTCATAAATAATCAAGTGAAAATCTGGTGCGAGTTAGACTCCAACACCCTGTCATGAAAATCATATAAAAAGCTAGTGCGAGTTTGACTCAAGCACCTATGCATGTAAAACTCTAGTACGAGCCCTTGCTCCAGCACTAATGCATGCATCACACAAATCAAAACTCGTGCGAGCTGAGCTCTAGCACGTCACACTTTCATAAAATCACGTAGGCGGCTCTGTTATCTCAAAATAATTTCCACAAGAAATCACACTGTTGAAAATATGCAATGCTGTGCATTTTTATTTAAAGGTTAGCCAGCCTACTCATGCACGTGTTAAACCACCTCAAAAACAAGCAGGAACCTCTTGTTCTTGCTTCTCCCAACTTTTCCTAAATTTGAAAATTTTACCCTTCACAAGGGTATTTTGGTCATTTGCCCATCCGGGGCACTAAAATTCTTATTTTAAATCTAGATCATTCAGAGAATTTTAGGGAATGTAAATGTGGTCGAAATTGCGTAAAGTTACCTCTAGCAGTCCGTAAAATTTTCTTACCTAGAATCACACGTAAGCTTATCCCATCTCGACAATACTAGGTTTCTCAATCCCAATTTGCTCCAGATCAAGTCTACGGAGCTGCATATAATCACGTATTTGGGTCAATTCTAATATATTTATCAGTATTTCACTCTTACTGATCGAATCTAAAGCACTGGACCAGTTTTACTTTATTGGGCCTGATTGTACTTTAATGGGCCTCGACCCATTAAATCCCTTATTAAATCCACTTATTAAATCCCTTCTTCGGGTCTATTGGGCTCACAATACCCTTTAGGCTTCGTTCTAAACTCTTTGGATAGCCCGTATATCATTTACGACAATTAATTCAAAATTTTGAATATAATTTATTTTATGTAGAATTTAATCCATAAAATCCGTAAAATAATCTTAACTCTGTATTCAAGACTCAAATTGTCGTAATTAAAGTGTACTTACCGAACAACATGCGGGGAACGAAAATTGGAGCTCAATCGGCTCTCGTTCGGGGTCTGTCATCGAACTACACCATTAGATTAATTCAGGTTAATTTCAATTGAATAAAATATTAAATTTATTTTCAAAATTTACTCGTAGGTCAATCTCGACCATCGGTCGACTTACTCGAATCTCGAAACGTCCCCGGTAAAATTTCTTTCCTTTTTCCCTTTTTTTTCTTTTTCTTTTCTTTTTCTTTCCTCCATTTTCTTTCCCTTTTCCTTCCCCTTTCCTCTCGGCCAAACGGTGCCGTTTTCAATCCCTCGCCGTCGCCGACGTTCCCGGCCATTTCGTCTGCTACTACCGGTACCAAAAGGATCGGCTCTTCCTCTCGATCCCACCGGTGGCCATCGATCACGCCTAGCTGCTGTGGATCGTCGGAATCGAGTCCGTTTTCCTCTCAGTTTTTTGTTCTTCGATTCGTAGGAATCGGGCGTCGTCGGCGCGCGTCGTCGGTACCAATGAGTTTGCCAGGTTGTCTTTTTCCTCCTCCAGCCTTCGCCTAGTCTCGTCGGTCACCGGTGGTCGTTGGTGGTTAAGTCACGCGCGGTCTCCTTTTTCATTTTCTTTAGTTTTTCTCTCTCCTCGATTTTTAGATTTTCGATTTCAATTTCTTTTCTTTTCTTCTTTTTTTTATTATTTATAATTTATTTTATTATTATTTTATTCATTAAAGTATCATTAAAAATTCCAAAATATCAACAAAAATTATATGTTATTCAAATTAATTTATTTAATTTATTTAGTGTATTTTTAACCATTTTTTCGATATATTTTCTCAGTATTTTTGGAATATTATCCCGAGTGAATTTTTGATAAATCTTAATAATTTCGGATCTTGATCAATTGGACTCGAAATTTAATAATTTTCTCGTTATTGATCAAGATTTCTCAATTTCATATCTTTTATGAAATTTTCTTATCGAATTTAAATCAAATTTCGATCTTTTGATCGTTTTACCCCTGCACTTGTTCGGAACCAATTTAGGCCGACTTTTTGTGAAACCCGATATTTTTCCATATTATGATGCTTATGAGAAGTAAATTATAGCTCAATGTAACGTTTTATAGGCCCGTAGACGATTAAAGCACTCGATTCTAGTGTAGGACCCAATGGCACGTAAATCCAGGTAAGGTCCTAGACCCGAGAATTTCTTAAAAATGTCATGTTCATGCATGGAATGATGTGTAGAAGGGAAAACTAAGTGATTAGAAATGCAAAAGTTAGTTAAACTCGGGTTTTAAATTAAATCGAGAAAACGGACCTAATAAGAAAAATAAATCCGAATAAATCTGAGTCCATGGAAAATTATTATAAGGTGAAATTGACATGTGAAATAAAAATCATGAAGAAATATGTAGATTTAGGGGTTCAAATAAATTTTTAAAGCTAACCGAAAGCTTATTTCCAATTTGCTCGTTATTGGCCAAATCGCGCAAAATGAGCTCGTTCATGAACTTTTTCTTAAAAAAGTGACCCCTAAATTTTTATGGGACATAATATAGACATATTATAACAATTCAGAAGTGTAATTTTGAAGAAATCTGATCAGGATAAATTTTGGTAAATTTTATAAAACAAAACAGTCATTTCCCCTGCATTTAGTAAACTGTCAGCCAATGAAAACAATCTCATTTGATGACCTTCTAGATTTTATTTGCCTCTGATATTTTCTAGATTGAACTGTATAAGCTTCATAAAAAGGTAAGAACCATCCAGAAAGGTTGAAAAACCCGAGAGTTATCCCTCACCCATTCTGCCGTAGACGTTACCTCCGCTCCTGACTCGCGTAAAGTTTTTGGCCACCTTCCGACCTTTTTCAGGCGATAGTCCCTTCATATGAAATCTTACTCTTCCTCCCCTCTACCATATATAAAAAATTCAGACCTAGAAGAAGTCATTAGCCCCCTTAAACGTTAGAGATACGAATAGGACAGAAAACTGTCCTTTCTGAGGTAAGTAAAAATTCAATTTTTGAATGAATTTGTTGAGGTTCTTGGATGATTCTGAACACTTCTAAGCTCTATACATGTTGTGTTACAGATTAGTGGCAATTTGGAGACCTAAAACTGAAGTCAAACTTGGTCAAAGGAGTGAAGAAGTTGAGGTATAGTGATGACTATGAGATAGGTTGTTATTTAGAGATTGTGGATGATTTTTAGTTAAAGGAAATTTGATGAATTAATTTATATGATTAAGTTAAATTACTTCCAGCATGATTTAGCTACTGGAATGATGAATTTGGATGTAATTAAAATGAATTTACATTTAAAATTTTACTGTAAAGGTTCGGTTTAGTGTTTAACTAGGTGAATTATCAAAATAATGCAAGAATCGATACTTTAAGGTCTTGTATGAAATGGAATAAGTTGCTGGAAAGTAAGAAATGATGTAGATGTATTGAAAATAAATTTAAAGGTGTTGAATACGTTAAGAAAGCTTAAAACCAAGGCTTAAACCGATAAAACCGAGCAAAACGAGCAAAGTAGCAAAAAGTCAACTTTTGGTTAACATTTTAGATGTAATCACATATTGAATATATTAACATGAATTTGAGCTATATGTGATGAGAAAACTTGGTATGTGACAGCTCGAGTTATCGACACGCATTTCAAGGCAAGCTTAAAAATCGAGGAACGTGTATTACCTCCAACGTTAAGAGGTAAGGGATATAATTTAGAGTAGCATTGATACTCCTCAACCTTACCAAATGTTTATGTGGATAGTTAGTTGAGTTTCCATGAAAAAGTGCTTTCTCGAAAGTTGAAAAGAGTACTATTCACTCAAAACCAGAATAAACCTATCCAAGGTTTTCAAAATGACTTTTATTGCATGAGATACATTTTAGTATATATGTTTATGTATATAAAAGTGATTTTCCCTTATGAAATGAAAGCATAGTATGTTTTCCATGAGTTTACGGGTTAAAGTCCTGAGAATGTTTTACGAAACTATGTTTTCATTATATGGGTTACATATATACCCAAGAAATGATTATGAAAAACATATATACCCGACGGCTAGGGAACGGGCAGGACTCTGACGAGATGAGATGACTTGTGGTACCATGTAACCATTTAAGTTCGTGCATTGAGACTACGAGTCCTTTGCAGGCACGTAATGAGTCACCCCACCATAGCCCTGTACCACACAGTCTGGTAGGGCACTGTACGACCCTGATCCAGTCTTACAGTTCCCTGTAGTATGGCCATATGTACCAGTTATGTTAATGATGTCCTTCGGGACCAGTTATGATGAAGCCATGTCTCCAAGAGAAACGAAATATGTTTTCGCACATTTCATGCTACCTTATGTGTTATTTGCTTTTTAGCACATGTTTTTTTTCTATGATGTTATTTTAAAGGTAGCTTATGAGTTATGTTTTATGAAATGTGCATATGATAGTACGATTTCACTTTTAAAGTGATAAGCATGTTATGATATGCATGATTGAGTTTTGAGATGCTTTTCACTTGTTTACACTACATGATATGCATACTATATATGAGTTTTACTAAAAAGATGCATGATGTGTAAACTTATGATTTAAGCATGTTTTTACTACCTTTATGAATTCAAGCATCTCTACTCCAGTACATGTTTATGCTGATTTGAAAAACCATGTGTTTTACTTGTTTTAAGTATTAAGGTTACTTTAAATGTATCTCTTACTGAGCCTAAAAAGCTCACCCCCTTCCTTTCCATCTTCCAGATTACCTACGGTGATTCTACTACACTCACGCGCTAGAGGTCATGGACGAGGCAGCCCGACCTTTCATCAAATCATTTATAGCGACGAGGTATAGCTTTACTTTTGTTCCAGACATGATGTACAACATAGACACTAATGTATATTACAGTCGGGATGTAATAGTTGTAAAGGATTATATTTATGTACAGAGTTTTTATTACGCAGAATAAATATATGTTGTGGATGTTATGAGATCCTGGAATATAATTGAAAATGGTGTTGCGGATGTGGGTTGAAAATTATAAACTACGTTTTAAACTCTACCGATTGGGTTAAGTCAAAATGCTATTGTTATGCTGCCGAATTTTAATAGAATGATAAAAGTTAAGAAATTGATATAGACAGAAACACAACCCAGTTAAATAGGTTAAGAAGTTTTAAAATCGCCCATTTTCCACGTTTCTGGGCGTGATAGTTTACATGGTATCTGTGATACTGTTTGTGTCTAGAAGTAGGATTAGATTACATCCCAAAGTGTCTATGTTAATCTGGTAATAAAGTAAGCATATTTGTCAAAGTAAGACCAAATTCTAAGATTTTGTGCAGATAGTAGATCACTAATCATGAGTGGTAGACGGGGTCGTCCACGGAGACGGGCTCAACCCTCTCCCCCATCCCCACCTCCACCCGAGAGCCCTACTGAGAGAGAGAGAATAAAGAGGCTCAAGGAGACAGTACAGGGTCTGAGGGAAGGACTTACAGCTCTTACCACCATGTTTACCCGACAGTTTGGGACACGTACACCTGGCCCAGATACAACTACTCCTACGCTTGATCCTCCTCCACCACCAGTTCCTCCAGTAGCCGTAGCCCCCCAACCAACAATTCCCCAACATAGGGATGACAGAGAGACTCAGAGGGTGTGAGATTTCTTGGACATGCATCCTTCGGAGTTCACAGCGGTTAAAGACCCGATTAAGGATGAGGAGTGGATAGTGGATATTGAGGTGATCTTTCAGTTGTTGGGGTGGAATGATAGGGAGAGAGTGACCATGACGGGTTATATGATGAAGGGTAAGGCTAAGTTTTGGTGGAGATCCACACAGACGATATTAGCTGAGGATCCCTCAGAAATCACATGGGATACTTTCTTAGTCACATTCCAAGAGCAGTATGTGCCGCATGCAGCTCGAAAGAGGATGCAGACAGAGTTTTTGGATTTGAGATAGGGAAGTTCTACAGTTGATGAGTATGAGAATAGATTTACGACCCTGATGAGATAGATCTAGAGATAGTTAAGGATCTCGAGCATCGGATAGAGAGATTTCTGGTAGGATTGAGATCCGTGATCAGAGATAGATTGTTAGGTCAGAACATTGTGGATTTCAGAAATGCTTTGAGGCGAGCCTAGGAGATAGAGAGGGGCTTGGATACTACTCAAGCAGAGCATGGTTTTAGGAGATCTGTTAGAGATAAGGGGAAGAGAGTAGTTACTTCCCGACATGATTTGAGAGGGGGTCAATCCAAGAGACAGAGGGTGGAAGGACCTCAGATAGGGGCTGGTAAGCCCAAGACTATAATAGGTACTACAGATGTTATCAGAGGTTCTGAGATGAGAGTGCCACGATGCAGGACATGTGGTAAGTTGCACCATGGACCTTGTCGAGCGGGTACAGTTACTTGCTACAGATGTGGTGAAGTAGGGCACATAATGAGAGACTGTCCTTTTATGTGGTCTCAGGAACCTCGAGAGGCACCTAGACTGATTGAGAGACCAGCTCAGGCTCCACGAGGCAAGCACCCTCAAAGAGAACCACAGTCGCAGATAAGGGCAAGAAGGCTGTCTCATAGGGTTGAGTCTATGCCATTGATAAGGAGACAGCTGATACATCCTCCAACATCATAAAAGCTACTCTCCTTGTCTGTAACCATGAAGCACATGTATTATTTGACCTAAGTTCCACACACTCTTTTGTGTCACCACAATTTGCATGTAAGTTGAATAGGAAACCTGAGTCACTATATTACATGTTACATATAAGTACACCCATGCACGTAGTGTAAAAGACTGATATGATATGGAAGGATTGTGAAATCATGGTAGGAGATAAGAAATTTTTAGCAGATCTAGTTTTATTAAACATGAAGGATTTTGATGTAATATTAGGCATGGATTGGTTAGCTACCAATCGTGTGAATTTAGACTGCTACACTAAGACTTTGACCTTCTCCTTACCAGAAAAGTTCAATGTATGTTTTGCGAGAAAGAAATAAAAGTGCATGGTGATGAAAGTTTTTGTGTTATGTGTTATGTGAAGATATGGTATATATGTGCAAGATTAATGTATAATGTTTTTATTGTGTGGAGGATACATTGCCTTTATTTCTGATCAGAGTCGGGAACCACTAAGTATATAGGATGTTCCGGTGGTATGTGAGTTTCCCGATGTATTCCCAGATGACTTACCGGGGTTACCGCCTGAGAGAGGAGTTGAGTTTGCCATTAAGCTAGCACCTGATACTCAACCCATCTCCAAGCCACCTTATCGAATGGCACAGATAGAATTGAAAGAATTAAAGAAGCAGTTGTAAGAACTACTCGATAAGGGGTTTATAAGACCTAGTGTGTCACCATGTGATGCTCCGATACTGTTCGTCAGAAAGAAGGATGGTAGTCTCCGCCTTTGCATAGACTACAGGCTTTTAAATAAAGCAACAGTTAAGAATAAGTATCCCCTGCCGAGAATAGATGACTTGTTTGATCAGCGGAGTGGGGCTTCAGTGTTTTCGAAGATAGACTTGAGATCAGGTTACCATCAGCTAAGGATTAAGGAGGCTGATATACCGAAGATAGCTTTGAGGACCCGATATGGCCACTACGAGTTTTTGGTGATACCCTTTGGACTGACTAATGCCCCAGCTGTATTTATGAGCCTTATGAATGATGCCTTTCGAGAATACTTGGATAGATTTGTGATAGTATTCATCGATGACATCTTGATCTATTCTAGACCCCGAGAAGAGCATGAGCAGCAATTGAGGATTGTGCTCCAGACTCTCCTTGAGAAGAAACTATATGGTAAATTCAGTAAGTGCATTCTGGCTAGAGCAGATTTCCTTTCTCGGACATGTAGTATCAAGGACGGGGTGTCTATAGGTCCATCCAAGGTAGATGCAGTTGTGAGATGGGAAAGATCGAGGATAATCACGGAGGTCAGAAGCTTCTTGGGATTGGCAGGGTATTACCGATAGTTTATAGAGGGGTTTTCATGGATAGCAGCTTCATTGACCAGACTGACCCATAAGGACATACAGTTTGCATGGTCTTAGCAATGTGAGCAGAGCTTCCAAGAGCTCAAACGTCGGTTGACTATACTAGTCTTGACCATTCTGAGTTTTTCTGAGGGATATGTGGTATACAGTGATGCTTCCCACTAGGGTCTCAACTGTGTGCTGATGCAGCATGGTAGAGTGGTAGCTAAAGGATCATGAGCGAAATTACTCCACTCACGATTTAGAGTTAGCCGCAGTTGTTTTTGCACTCAAGATATGGCGGCATTATTTGTATGGAGAGAGATTTCAGATCTTCACTGACCACAAGAGTCTCAAGTATTTGTTTGATCAAAAGGAGCTCAATATGAGACAGCGGAGATGGATAGAGCTCTTGAAAGACTATGACTATGAGATCCTGTATCATCGGGGCAAGGCGAATGCGGTAGCTGATGCCTTGAGTAGAAAGGGTATGGTGTCCTACATGATGATCAGAGAGTGGGATTTGTTGGGACAGTTCACCGAGCTTAGGATCAGTGTAGATGAGATTGAGCATGGATACATGGCTAGCCTACGGATGGAGCCCAGTATATTAGATCAGATTAGAGCTGGACAGAGGAATGATAAAAAATTTCTGGATATGGTTAGCCAAGCAGAGGAGAGATCGCAGTCTGAGTTTACGGTCAGTGATGATGGATTACAGAGATACAAATGTCATATTTACGTGCCACATGATGACACCTTGAGACAGAGCATACTGAAGTAGTCTTATTGTTCTAGATTCACCATGCACCCAGGCAGTACCAAGATGTACCAGGATCTCCAAAAGGTGTATTGGTTGGTTGGGATGAAGAGAGATATGGCAGACTTTGTAGCCAGATGTTTAGTTTGCCAACAGATTAAAGCTGAACACCAGAAACCTGCAGGACTATTGAAGTCACTACCGATTCCTACATGGAAATGGGACATATTACGATGGATTTCGTTATGGGGTTACCACGAACCCAGAGAGGTCATGATGCAGTCTGGGTGATTGTGGACAGACTGAAGAAAGCTCACTTCCTTGCCATCAAGAGCATAGATTCACTGGATAAGCTAGCTGATTTATATGTCAGAGAGATAGTACGGTTGCATGGGGTACTTGTGAGTATTACATCTGATAGAGATTCTCGCTTCACTTTTAGATTCTAGACTAGATTTCAGGAAGCTATGGGGTCTTGACTGAACATAAGCACCGCGTATCATCCTCGAACAGATGGTCAGTCCGAGAAGACTATACAGACCTTAGAGGACATGTTAAGAGCGTGTGCCTTAGACTTTAAAGGCTCATGGGACAACCACTTGCCTCTTGCAGAATTTGCTTATAATAACAGCTATCAGGCTAGTATTGAAATGGCTCCATACGAGGCTCTATCCGGCAGGAGATGCAGATCCCTGATTGCTTGGGAAGAATTGGGCGACAGAAAGATCCTTGCTCCCGAGTTAGTTGAACAGGCAAGTAGTGATGTTCAGTTAATCTGTGACAGGTTGAGGACGGCACAGAGTAGACAGAAGAGTTATGCAGATGTGCGAAGATGTCCTCTTGAGTTTCAGGTTGGGGACTCCGTATTTGTTATTGTGTCACCGATGAAAGCTGAGTCCTCGCTTCATTGGTCAATTCGAGATTTTGAGTAAAGTGGGAGATGTAGCATATCGGCTAGCACTACCTGCACAGTTGTCGGGTATACATGATATCTTCCATGTTTCGATGTTAAGGAAGTATCATCCGGACCCTTCTTATGTCATCGAGTACGAGCCACTCGAGATTCATGAGGACATGAGTAATGTTGAGCAGTCGATCCGGATTCTCGACAGGAAGGAGAAAGTGCTACGATCTAAGACTATCCCACTAGTGAAGGTTCTCTGGCGACACCATGAGACAGAGGAAGCTACCTGGGAGCTAGAGAGCCAAATGAGGGAGAAGTACCCTCATCTATTTGATGGACCAGCTTGAATTCAAAAGACTGAATTCTTAAAAGGTGGGGAGAAATGTGAAACCCGATATTTTTCCATATTATGATGCTTATGAGAAGTAAATTATAGCTCAACGTAACGTTTTACAAGCCTGTAGACGATTAAAGTACTCGGTTGTAGCATGGGACCCAATGGCACGTAAATCGAGGTAAGGTCCTAGACCCATGAATTTCTTAAAAATGTCATGTTCATGCATGGAATGATGTGTAGAAGGGAAAACTAAGTGATTGGAAATGCAAAAGTTACTTAAACTTGGGTTTTAAATTAAATTGAGAAAACGAACCTAATAAGGGAAATAAATCCGAATAAAATTTTAGAAATTCGTGAAAATTATTCTGAGGACAAAGAAAATTATTATAAGGTTAAATTGACATGGGAAATAAAAATCATGAAGAAATAAGGAGATTTAGGGGTTCAAATAAATATTTAAAGCTAACCGAAAGCTTATTTCCAATTTGCTTGGTATTGGCCAAATCACGCAAAATGAGCTCGTTTGTGAAATGTTTCTTAAACAAGTGACCCCTAATTTTTTATGGGACATAATATAGACATATTATAACAATTAAGAAGTGTAATTTTGAAGAAATCTGATCAGGATTAATTTTGGTAAATTTTATAAACAGAACAGTCATTTCCCCTGCATTTAGTAAACTGTCAGCCAATGAAAACAATCTCATTTGATAACCTTCTAGATTTTATTTGCCTCTGATATTTTCCAGATTGAAATTCAACTGGATAAGCTTCATAAAAAGGTAAGAACCATTACGAAATGTTGAAAAACCCGAGAGTTATCCCTCACCTATTCTGCCGCTGCTCCTGATTGGCATGAATTTTTCGGCCACCTTCCGACCATTTTCAGGCGACGGTCGCTTCATATGAAATCTTCCTCTTCCTCCCCTATACCACATATAAAACATTCAGACCTAAAAAAATTCATTTACCCCCTGAAAAGGTAGAGAGACGAACAAGACAGAAAACTGCCCTGTTCCATGGTAAGCAAAAATTCAATTTTTGGATGAATTTGATGAGGTTCTTGGATGATTTTGAACACTTTTAAGCTCTATACATGTTGTATTACATCTGAGTGGCAATTTTGAGACCTAAAACCGAAGTCAAACTTGGTTAAAGGAGTGAAGAAGTTGAGGTATAGTGATAACTATGAGATAGGTTGTTATTTAGTGATTGTCGATGATTTTTAGTTAAACGAAATTTGATGAATTAATTTATATGATTAAGTTCAATTACTTCCAGCATGATTTAGCTACTGGGATGATGAATTTGGATGCAATTAAAATGAATTTACAGTTAAAATTATACTGTAAAGGTTCGGTTTAGTGTTTAACTAGGTGAATTATCGAAATAATACAAGAATCGATACTTTAAGGTCTTGTATGAAGTGGAATAAGTTGCTGGAATGTAAGACATGATGTAGAGGTATTGAAAATAAATTTAAAGGTGTCGAATATGTTAAGAAAGCTTAAAAACGAGGCTTAAACCGATAAAACTGAGCAAAACGAGCAAAGTAGCGAAAAGTCAACTTTTGGTCAACTTTTTAGATGTAATCACATATTGAATATATTAACATGAATTTGAGCTATATGTGATGAGATAACTTGGTATGTGAAAGCTCGGGTTATCGACACACATATCGAGGTGAGCTCAAAAATCGAGGAACGTGTATTACCTCCAACGTTAAGAGGTAAGGGATATAATTTAGAGTAGCATTAGTACTCCTCAACCTTACCAAATGTTTATGTGGATAGTTAGTTGAGTTTCCATGAAAAAGGGCTTTCTCGAAAGTTGAAAAGAGTACTATTCACTCAAAACCGGAATAAACTTACCGAAGCTTTTCAAAATGACTTTTATTGCATGAGATACATTTTAGTATATATGTTTATGTATATAAAAGTGATTTTCCCTTATGAATTGAAAGCATAGTATGTTTTCCATGAGTTTACGAGTTAAAGTCCTGAGAATGTTTTACGAATCTATGTTTTCATTATATGGGTTACATATATACCCGAGAAATGATTATGAAAAACATGCTTAATGTTTTGAGACTATGGCACGAAGTATTTATGTTATGAGGTCAGAGTGATTTGGGGTTGATCTTATACGTTAAGAAAAGGGTACAAAGACGATCAAGGATCTTCCTAGCCGACGGCCAGGGAACGGGCAGGACTCTGACGAGATGAGATGACTTGTGGTACCATGAAACCATTTAAAGTTCGTGCATTGAGACTGCTTAGAGACTGCGAGTCTTTTGCAGGCACGTAATGAGTCACCCCACCATAGCCCCGTACCACACAGTCTAATAGGGCACTGTACGACCCTGATCCAATCTTACAGTTCCTTGTACTATGGCCATATGTACCAGTTATGTTAATGATATCCTTCGGGACCAGTTATGATGAAGCCATGTCTCCAAGAGAAACGAAATATTTTTTCGCACAGTTCATGCTACCTTATGCGTTATTTTCTTTTTAGCGCATGTTTTTTTCTATGATGTGATTTTAAAGGTAGCTTACGAGTTATGTTTTATGAAATGTGCATATGATAGTACGATTTCACTTTCAAATTGATCAACATGTTATGATATGCATGATTGAGTTTTGAGATGCTTTTCACTTGTTTACACTACATGATATGCATATTAAATATGAGTTTCACTAAAAAGATGCATGATGTGGAAATTTATGATTTAAGCATGTTTTTACTACTTTTATGAATTCAAGCATCTCTACTCCATTACATGTTTATGCTGATTTGTAAAACCACGTGTTTTACTTGTTTTAAGTATTAAGGTTACTTTAAATGTATCTCTTACAGAGCCTAAAAAGCTCACCCCCCTTCCTTTCCATCTTCCAGATTACCTATAGTGATTCTACTGCACTCACGCGCTAAAGGTAGTGGACGAGGCAATCTGACCTTTCATCAGATCATTTGTAGCGACGAGGTATAGCTTTACTTTTGTTCCAGACACGATGTACAACATAGACACTAATGTATATTAAAGTCGGGATGTAATAGTTATAAAGGATTATATTTATGTACAAAGTTTTTATTACGCAGAATAAATATATGTTGTGGATGTTATGAGATCCTGGAATATAATTGAAAATGGTGTTGCGGATGTGGGTTGAAAATTATAAACTGCGTTTTAAACTCTGCAGGTTGGGTTAAGTCAAAATGCTATTGTTATGCTGCCGAATTTTTATAAAATGATAAAAGTTAAGAAACTGACATAGACAGGAACAGAACTCGGTTAAATAGGTTAAAAAGTTTTAAAATTGCCCATTTTCCACGTTTCGAGGCGTGACACTTTCCTTCTTGGACCCACTATAATTTCTCATTTAAAATTCTTATCTCTGTTCAGACAATTCAAATCTCATAAATTTAATTTGAAATTCCTTAACTATCCGTTTTCGGATTTTACGTACGCTCGACTACTTCATTCATATTTATATGATCAAAATAATCCGTCTTATGATTCCATTAACATTTAACAATATCCATGCAATGTGTGAATCATAAGAAAATACGATAAAAATTGGGTCTTACATAATCTCCCCCACTTAAGAAATTTGGTCCACCAAATTAGAACCAAGTTAGTCTGTAAACCACTCCGGATACTTCACATAAATCATACTCTTACTCTCCAGCTCCTATTTAAATTCCTCTGAAGCATAATACTGCCGAAAGACTTTAATTAGGGAGATCATCTTAAACCTCAACACCTTCTCCTTCTTGTTTAATACCCGAATCTCATTATACATTTAGAAAGAGAAACTTTCAAACACACTGAGTCACACTCGATGAATCCTCACAATCCCCTTCTCTTGTCAACATAGCTTTTCTATCTGATCTGAGGTGTTCTCATTCTCTCACAATCAACTGAACATCCTCAGATACTTTTTATACTAGATCGGGAGCAATTTTCTATTTGTCACCCACTTCTTTCTATCCATTCAGAAAAGCAACCCTTACGGCCAAACAATGCTTCATACAATGCCATATCAATACTCGAGTGATAACTATCGCTGTGGGCAATTTAGCTAATAACAAATGATCATTCCTGGAGCTTTTAACATCAATTGCATACGTTCTCATCATATCCTTCAGAACCCGTACAGTCCTCTCTGACTGACCATCTGTCTGAGGACGGAACACTATGCTCACACTCAACTAGGTTTCCATGGCTTCCTGAAACATGTTTCCAAAAATGGGAAGTGAAGCGGGAATCCCTATCTGATACAATACTCCTTGGAATGCTACCTATTGTTTCACAATCTTTATACTTATATAAATCTGCTCACGCAGTCAGAGTATCTATGGCTTTCATAACCAAAAAGTGGGTAGACTCAATCAATCTATCGACCATCACTCAAATAGCCTCATGATTCCTATGGTCCTCTGTAACCTGTCACAAAATCCATGGTAACCTACTCCCACTTCCATGTCAAAATTGATAAAGGCTGCAATAATCCTGCAGACTTCTAGTGCTCTACCTTAATCTACTGACATACGAGATACTTCGAACAACTCTCTGATATCTCTCTCATGCCTGACCACAAATACCCTGGTTCTGAGATTTCGATAAATTTATTACTTCTCGGATGCACTGTATATCCCGAAGAGTGAGCTTCTGACAATAACACTATCTCATCAATTGTGGTCTTGGGGAGCACTTATACTGTCTCTGAACCTTAGTAAGCCATCATTATTCACTGTGAACTCTGTCACTGTACCCATATGAATCTGACCCACACTATCGACACCCTATCGATCATCATGCTAAGCCTGTCCAATTCGGTCACTCAAATCCGGTTCTAATCTCAGGCTAGCTGTCACACAATCACTATCATCATCAGAAGGGATCACATCACTACTGAGGCTCCCAACTGCTCTAGCAGCTCATGCTCCCTGACCATCATATCTGATACCATCCCGAGGCTCTTTCTACTCAAGGCATTAGTCATTACATTAGCCTTTCCTGGGTGGCACAATTTTCACAATCATAATCCTTCAGAAGCTCTAGCCCTCTATGTTATCTCATATTTTGCTCTTTCTGTGAAAACAGATACTCGGGGCTCTTATGATCAGTGCATACCTAAAATTTCTCACCATGTACATTGTATTGTCATATACTCAGTACAAACACTATCGCTGTCAACTTTAAATCATGGGTCAGATAGTTTCTTTCATAATCCTTGAGTTGTCTAGATCCATAATCAACTATCTTCCCATTTTGCATCAATACACAGCGCACTCATTATTTTGAGATATCCATATACATTGAGAAACCTCTTTAGTTATTGGGTATGGTGAAAATAATTACGGTGGTCAGTTCATACCTCAATACACCAAAACTCATCGAAGTTACTTTCATACTTAACATCCCACTCATATGCAATCTTTTTTCGAAAGAGATGTGTCAACTGAGTAGCTTATTTCGAGAAACTCTCAACAATTCATCTGTAAGACGGTTCCCAGTTGCTACTCATGCTCCTCCCTAGACTTCGAATACAAAATATCATCGTTAAGGATGACAACAAATCAGTCCATGTAAAGTTTAAATACCTCATCGTAGTTGAGTTCCACTAAATATTTCAATCACCCATATCCTTGACCTATGTACGCATAAACGTATAATGTCATTTTCAAATCGCTTCTGTTCAAGATACTACTAACCTGCGTTATTTCCTTTTTCTTATATTAACGGCTTTTATAAAATTTTATTTTTTAAACATTCATGATTAATCGAATTCTATATTTCTTTGTTGTACAAGTAAAGGTACTCTAATTTTAAATGTATATATTGCAACTGTCAATTTCAATTTATAGGTTATGTGTACTTTTAGATGCTGTCAAGTCTTCAGGCAGGGAGGTATTTTGAAATACCTTTATTAACCCTCAAACTTTACCACATGGACTGGTTATGGATATATCCACCCCTTATCCTTGGTCGCATTCATATTCACTACATATCACTTAATCCAAATTACTTCACATATCAGAGATATTCTTACCTTACATACGCCTCTTATTCCAATATATCTTGTATTCAGGATCTATCATATCTCAAAACCTATCTCATTTCGTATATCAACTATAACAAAACTCTTTCATTACTTGTTAAAACTTACTGTACACTTTTCTAGGATGAAACATCGATCTTAGAATAGCAATTTTAACAACATAGTTTGTAGCCAATCAATTTATTCCCCATATTACATCAAAACACTCATATTTCATAGAAGGAGATTGGTCCGCATATTCCTTTCCCCCACTTTCAACTTATAATCTCTACTGACATATTCAATTAGCAGACTATTCTTCTTTGGGGTGCTAACTATCAGCATTTCGCCTAATGATATAGGCTTCACATATTTCATTAACTTATATGCAAATGATGACGATATGAATAAATATGTAGTACCAAGATCAATTAAAACAATTGCTTCAATATTAACAATCAAGATGGTACCTTACACCACATCAAATGAAGCATCAATAGTGTCCTAGTCCAAAGTATACACTCGCCTTCATTCAACCGCCTATTTCTGTGGTAACTACCACACATCCAACTCTGCCCATTAGCAGATTGAGGTCCTCCAATCACAATATCCGTGTAAGTGCTGAAACTGGATATACTGAGGTTCACCAATCATTTTACCCCATAACTCACTAACTTTAAATTTCCTACCAAACCGCCTCTTTCCCACTTTGACATCTCTTTTATCCACTATTTCATTTTTGTCTCTATTTTGACCCTTATTGCCTTTCTCAAACTCAAAGGCATGTAATTTCTAATCTTATTCACGCACTGTGATCTGCGCACTGCCTCGTTGTATGTAGTGATATCTAACGGGGCTAATCAGACTCTGATAGACGGTCTGAGTCTTTCCATGACTTTCGGACCTTCCAATTCTCACTATTCATAATGTCAAATTATACCTGCCCAAGGATGTAAATTGAGATTCATACTCGTCGATTGACCTATTCCTCTGGGTTAGAGTAAGGAACTTTATCCGTAAATTCCTCTGAACAATGTCCGAAATATACTGTCTCTGTGCATCCAGAATCATCTCTCATATCAGTCCTGGATATCTAACTCTTAAAATGGGTTGAGCAAATTTCTACCAATGCTTCATGTCGCCTTCCAACATAAACGTATTTAAAAGTCACTTTCTCGGTCGACATACACCGAAAGAATCAATACAACTTCGATATCTCATTCACCCAGTCCTCAGTAACTATTGGTTTCTTTATTTCGCTAATTACCGGAGGTGTGTGAGAATCTCTATAGTCTGAGGCATCTGTTCAGGCTTTACCCTGCCTATCCTCAACTACCTACATAGACTAAGTAAACAACTTCAAAATATTTTCTACACTCCACTCCACCCTCGTGAAACGTGTCTCAATACTGTCTGATCTCTTTATAGGACCCTGTGGAGTATGCTCAACATCAGTCTCTACCTCAACCTCCTAATGGGTCTCATGGGTCAACTCAGCTCGACTAGCAGGCTCAAGCCTACCTCTACGGCCTCTGCCTCGTGCTCTACCTCCTTTACTGTGACTGGTGTTCGGCATAATGCCCATATTACTGCATTCTCAACCATTTCTTAGTTAAAACCCATCTCAATATACACGATTGTATCTAACCAAGCACAGTAACACAGAGATATAATTTTCTAATTACTGACACTGACACACATCAGACCAATCTTGCTCTGATACCACCATTTGTCATGACATAAAAATCAGAGTAAATTTTTCGTTTTTCTTTTATACTTACCTGTCCTCTGATCGTGACCACATTCCACTAACAATTGGGTTGTGCGTCAATGCCAGTCTCACCATTCATTCACCATATAACTTAATTCCTTATTAAAGGAAAGGTAAACACATTAGTTTTTCACTAGTTCTTTCCCATTCATTTACAAGTGTTTACAGTGTCTATACATCCCTGAAAGTTACTTACAAATATATTACTGTGCTATTCTTATTTAGATACAATATGTACAAGTGTATATACCTCAAAATGATGGGCAGCAACGGATATCATGAATGCAGTACTCAATCACCTCAAAGTCTACTAGAAGAAATTTGTGTAGGAAAATGAAAGGGGTGAGCACATCAAGCTCAGTAAGGTAATCTACGAACAAGTAGGTAACCATACAACCTACATGAACGTGGTGCCATGCATAAACCACCCTTTCTCCACGCATTTCAAAATAGATGCTACAATTCATGATGTCATGTAAAACAAGTTCATATATGGATTTCAATGAGCATGGAAAACTCAACATGCAAATCCATTTAAATCATTTCATTCTCGTTAAAATTTCACAACACAGACAGGACTCCACCCATCCCTCGGGTGTTCCTGACTCACACAAAATCATGAAATCAGATGCTTTTCAAAGCAATAATAACATGCGACACAATGAATGTCATGTAAAACCAGTTTACATCATGATTGGGTTTAAATAGCATGGAAATAACGTCATGAAAATTTTAGTTTAAATCCCAGTTTCATTCTTATCAAAATCAAATCTCAGTCAAGATTTAACCCCTCCCTCGAGTAATCTAGACTCACACAAAAGTTCACAAACATGATTTTCAAAACATCAAGTAATAACATACGAGACTTGGCACTATATATATATATATATATATATATATCTCAGGCAAATAACCAGGAGTATGACCATATACTCATGATCCCATTGCTACACGGATCCTGTGTGCAGGGTCTCACCACTATCGGGAACTGCCCCGGGAGGTGGGTCAATCTATCCCGTCGGTCTTGTCTGATATCTCACGTCTAAAGATGCCACTCACATCCAAAGATGGCACTCGCATCTGAAGATGCCACATAATCAATCCCAGCACGGTACAGCATACTCCATGCTACTTGCATGGTATAACGTACTCCGTGGACCCATATCTCATATCCACAATCGTGCCTGTCTCAAAATGCACGTGCGAGCATATTTAATCGGTGTGACACACAGTCTACCCGATGCTCCAAGCACGGCTCATCGTATGTCTCATAAAATCAGTGCGAGCGATGCTCCAACACTCTCATAAAATCAAGAAAAATCTCGTGCGAGCAAAGCTCCAGCACGCGTTTCATAAAACCTCATAAGATCTAGTGCGAGCTAAGCTCCAGTACTCTATCAAAATCATGTAAAACTAGTGAGAGCTAAGCTCCAACACTATGTAATAAATAATCAAGTGAAAATCTGGTGCGACTTAGACTCTAGTACCTTGTCACGAAAATCATATGTAAAGCTGGTGCGAGTTAGACTCCAGCACCTATGCATGTAAAACTCTAGTGCGAGCCCTTGCTCCAACACTAATGCATGTATCACACAAATCAAAACTCGTGCGATCTGAGCTCTACTACGTCACACTTTCATAAAATCACGTAGGCGGCTCTGTTATCTCAAAACAATTTCCACATTAAATCACATTGTTGAAAATATGCAATACTGTGCATTTTTATTTAAAGGTTAGCCAGCCTACTCATGCAGGTGTCAAAACACCTAAAAAACAAGCAGGAACCTCTTGTTCTTGCTTCTCTAAACTTTTTCTAAATTTGGAAATTTTACCCTTCACAAGGGTATTTTGGTCATTTGCCCATCCGAGGCACTACAATTCTTATTTTAAATCTAGACCCTTCAGAGAATTTTAGGGAATGTAAATGCGGTCGAAATTGCATAAAGTTACCTCTAGCAGTCCGTAAAATTCCCTTACCTAGAATCACGCGCAAGCTTATCCCGTCTCGACAATACCAGGTTTCTCAGTCCCAATTCGCTTCAGATCAAGTCTACAGAACTGCATATAATCACGTATTTGGGTCAATTCTAATATATTTATCAGTATTTCACTCTTACTGATCGAATCTAAAGCAGTGGACTTGTTTTACTTTATTGGGCTCGATTGTACTTTAATGGGCCTCGACCTATTTTCAGCATGTTTCCACTTATTAAATCCCTTCTTCGAGTCTATTGGGCTCACAATACCCATTGGGCTTTGTTCCAAACTCTTTGGATAGCCCGTATATCATTGACGACAATTAATTCAAAATTTCGAATATAATTTATTTTATGCAAAATTTAATCCGTAAAATAACCTTAACTCTGCATTTAGGACACAAATCGTCGTAATTAAAATGTACTTACCCAATAATATGCGGGGTACGAAAATTGGAGCTCAATCGGCTCTCGTTCGGGCTCTGTCATTGAACTACACCATTAAATGAATCCAGCTTAATTTCTAATAAATAAAATATTAAATTTATTTCTGAAATTTACCCGTAGGTCAATTCTGAAATTTATTTCTTTCCTTCTTCTCATTTTTTTCTTTTTCTTTTCCTTTCCTCCCTTTTCCTTCCTTTTCCTTCCTTTTCCTTCCCCTTTCCTCTCAGCCAAACGGTGCTATTTTCGGTCCCTCACCGTCGTCGGCATTCCCGGTCGTTTCGTCGACCGCTACCGGTACCAAAAGGACCGACTCTTCCTCCCGATCACGCCGGTTACCACCGATCACGCCCAGTTGCCGTGGTTCGTCGAAACCGAGCCCGTTTTCCTCTCGATTTTTTGTTCATCGATTCGCAAGAATCGGGTGTCTTCCGCGCGCATCGCCGGTGCCAATGAGTTCGCCAGGTTGTCCTCTTCCTCCTCCAGCCTTCGCTTGGTCTCGTCGGTCGCCAGTGGTCGTTGCTGGATAGGTCACCGTGGTCTCCTTTTTCGTTTTCTTTGGTTTTTCTCTCTCCCCGATTTTCAGATTTCAGATTTTCGATTTCGATTTCTTTTCTTTTTTTTTTTATTATTTATAATTTATTTTATTATTATTTTATTCAGTAAAATATCATTCAAAATTCCAAAATATCAACAAAAATTATATTTTATTCAAATTAATTTATTTAATTTATTTAGTGTATTTTAACCCTTTTTTCGGTATATTTTCTCCGTATTTTCGGAATATTGTCCCGAGTGAATTTTCGGTAAATCTTAATAATTTCGGATATTGATCAATTGGATTCGGAATTTAATAATTTCCACGTTATTGATCAAGATTTCTCAATTTCATATTTTTAATGAAATTTTCTTATCGAATTTATACCAAATTTTGGTCTTTTGACCGTTTTACCCCTGCACTTGTTCGGAACCAATTTAGACCGACTTTCCTTCTTGGACCCACTATAATTTCTCATTTAAATTTTGTATCTCTGTCCGGACAATTCAAATCTCATAAATTTAATTTGAAATTCCTTAACTGTCCGTTTTCAGATTTTACGTACGTTCGACTACTTCTTTCATATTTATATGATCAAAATCATTCGTCTTATGATTCCATTAACATTTAACAATATCCATACAATGTGTGAATCATAAGAAAATACGATAAAAATCGGGTCTTCCAATGTATTTGGTCGAAATGGTTCATGGGCCAAGCTTTTTATGCAATCGGCCCAAACTAGTTAATGGGCATAATGGACAGGATTGATAATATTCTGTAGCTCTGGAGACGTAATTGGAGCTAAACAGACCGAGCGATTTTCATCGTTGGGAAATAAGTGCAATCGACTGAAATCCAAGTAAGGGATTTATGCGAGCTATTTGAGATAGTTGTACATATGTTTCTTACCTCCTATATGAAGTTAAATACCGTAAAGTATATAGATATTGAAATATCTAGATGAAAACCAAATAATAGGAAATTCCTAAAATGACCCAATTTATTGATGAAATCACATTGTAAATTTATTGAAAAGGCATAAATGCATAGCTCACATAATTGCCCCCGACGCACTACCTCCTCATACGATGGAAAATCAAAAGGAACCAATCTAGATCGTATCACTGGTCTCAGTCCATCTATAAATCTGCTTACCTTTTTGGTCTCACTACACATAGTATCGGGGTCGTGCCTTCCCAGGGATATAAATCTCATCTCATACTATTAACTGGATGGCTCCCCTAGATTAACCCCAAAAACTATGTCTGCAGTTTCTGCTGAGCTGTGTCTGGAACATACTACCTCCTGAAGGCATCCAAAAATATCTCCCAACTAATCTCTGAGTGTTGGGCTCTCAGTGTCGATCTGGTGGACTTCCACCAATGCTCTGTCGCTCTATTCAATATGAACTCGACAAATGCAACCATCTCAGTTGTAGTACACTCGAAGAACCCGTACAACTTCTGCAACTCACTCACTTAGTCCTCTGCAACTATTGGGTCCTTGATCCCATTGAATGATGGCGGTCGCAACTTCTGAAATTTTTGTAACCTACCTAACTCACATCCATAACCCAAATCACAACCACTATGCTGTGGGGCAACAGGAGAAGACGTGTCCTGAACTGATTGGGGTGTAGGAGTATCTGTATGTTATGGCATCTGCGCAGGCGTATCGGTGCAGCTGCCTGTCCAGTCGTAATCTGAACCTCTGGACCTTGTCTACCTTGCATAGTCCATGTCAGCATCTCCATCATAGTCTCTAGGCTAAGTTCTAATCTCGTAAAGTGCACCTCGATACTCTCTAGTACCTCAGTGGGACTCAATGATGTATGGTCAGACGAAGACTCGTCTCGGCTCATAGGCCTACCTCTACGGCCTCAACATGGCCTCTCGCCCCTCTACCACAATTGGTATTAGCCATATTGCATTCACAACTATTACTTAGTCAATTCCCATCTCGGTATACATATTCGTATCTAAACACAGCATAGTAATATGAGGCTGTAAATTTTCCTAACCACTAACACCGACTCACATCAGACCAACTCGGCTCTGATACCATTCTGTCACGACTGACTTTTACCCAAAAACCACTAAAATTTTTCTAAATATTATTACCTTTCCTTCTGTCATAATTCCATACATTAGTTAGGCTGTGATTCGGTATTAGTATCACTAACTTTACTTACTATATCATCCATTCAACGCAATGCATACATGTCAATATAAACTATCTATTGACTATAATTACTTTTATGCCATAAGTGAAACTCACATATAATTTAATACAAATACATCCCCCATTATTACATTGTTTACATCACTGTGCTGTTTATAAGTTCATATAAAAAAATAGTACGTGATGTGTATACCTTTTGCTCAATAGGAAATGCAACAGACAAAAGGAATGCAAGTCCTCAGCTGTACGCTGTCTACTGTGGATGCTCTATAGAGAGGTGGAAAATGAAAGGGGTGAGCTCACTAGCTCAGTAAGGAAATCAAGCAAGCAAGTAGATAACTACATTATTTACTGAAAATAATGCCAGGCCTTGAAATACTCTTTCCTTAATTTCACATTTAAAGCATTAATTGGAAAACTGATGTAGTAAGTATATATATTATTTCACATATACTGAATTGATGCCTTGTTTCATAAATATAGGCATTTCATTCAAAATACTGCATCTTCGTAAACTCATAATGCCTTTAACGTAAATCATTCCATTTAAATTGAAACACATTAAATATGGCATTTCAATAATTAAAGCATATAAATCGGTTCCGACCCATCCCTCGGTACCCGAATTCATAAAATCATGTGATATAATCATGTGAGACTCGGTGGCTAAATGTAATAATAACTTGGACTATGGTCATATCCTATACTGTAATCCCAGGCTACACAGGCCTTGGTGTGCGAGGCATCACTACTGCAATGAGAGGTGGGTCAAATCCTCACAACAGCCAGCTATCAACTCCTCAACTCCACAACTCCACATACAACACACGGTACAGCGTACTCCGTGACACATGCACGATACAACGTACACTCGAGGACCCTATCTTAATAGATAACCAATGCCACATCCTAAAATCCACGAACGAACATCTCATCCGTGTGACACTCAGTCTACACGAAGAAATCAGCATAGTTTTAAAAATCATTTCATGTATATCACATTAAGCTGCAGTGTGAGCCTTGAGTGCGACACACAGTCGACATCCCGCTCAATCACTGTCTTATGCATATCACAAAATCAGACGCTAGTGCGAGTAACACTCTAGCACCAGGTCATGCTTATTTCTCATTCAAATCAAGTACAAGAAATGCTCCAATACTATGTCATGTATAAACCATGTAAAATTGAGTACGAGCAACTCCAGTACTCTATCATGCATATCATGAAAATTTCTAGTGCGAGTAATACTCCAGCACTTTTTCACACATAAAACATATGAAATCAAGTGAGAGCAATGCTCCAGCACAATTTGTTTTCACACAACTCGATAAATGTCTCTTTTAAAAGGGATGATTTCAAATCAGTAAAATCAACACCTTAATTGTGCTATTTCTCATCAATCATGAAAACAATGGCCAATCTATCTATTCATCTGCTAAACAGTAGTAAAAACACTTAAAAATAGGTTTTTCATGCTTTTTAAGACTTTTCCTAATTTCGTAAATTTTACCCTTAATAGGGGTAAAAAAGTAATTTACCCTTTCCAGTTCTCTATAAATATTATTCACTTTCTCTGACCCTCAGACTTTTTAAGTGAAAGTAAAAGCAGACGAAACTACGTGTAGATATCTCTAACTACCCGCAAAATCTCCTTACCTGAAATCACTCAGAGTGAAATCGTTTCATCAACCCTGCTCAATCACTCAGTCCGGTTTGCTCCCAATATAAACTCTAGAGCTGCATATAACCATTTATCAGGTTAATTACACTTTTCCCACTGTGTTTTAAATTAAATACAGTCTATTTCACTTAATGGAACCTTTTACTCTTATTGGGCCTTAACAATTCTTATTGGGTTTAACAATGTCTGAAGCCCATCTCACTTTACTATCATTTTCGTTGGGCCTATTTGGCTTGTAGGGCCTACCAACTCTTATTGGGCTTGGTTCAAAGCCCATTAATCCTTATTAGGCTGAAACCAATCGACTTGGCCCATTTGGCCTCTCAACCGTGGCATGTGGCCGAGAGCCATCATGCCGCCCATGGCCGACGGCCATGCACCATCACGCCACCCTTGGCTTAACGCCTAGCCATTTACTTAGGCATTTCATCAAACATAACCTATGCATGCCTGAAGCCTTTAGTTTTTTGTTCACTTAAGCATTTTATCAAACACCTTGAATTCCAACTTCAGTTCATCAACCATACACCAAATTGATTAAATTTAGTCACACCGTCATTATCCATGCATCTCACTCAATCCATTCATGCCATAAAATCATGTGTATGTGTATGGAAAACAAAATGCCCATTTTTGACCATGGTGTGTTCATAAGGTTCATGGGTATTTTGATCAACAATTCATACACCAATGAACTCCAAATAATTCATAGATAAACATACTTGAAGTTGGAAGCTTAAAAACTTACCTAGATAGGTCTTTCCACTTTGGCTAAAACTTGTGGAAGATTTTGGGTCCTCCAATTCAGCTTCCTAGGTTCTGATTTTTGAGTATGTTTAT
This sequence comes from Firmiana major, assembly GCA_033439115.1. Taxonomy (NCBI): domain Eukaryota; kingdom Viridiplantae; phylum Streptophyta; class Magnoliopsida; order Malvales; family Malvaceae; genus Firmiana; species Firmiana major. The sequence continues at coordinate 21,136,283 of CM065905.1, forward strand.
CCTCTCTTAATATGGAACAACTTTCATTAAGGTCACTTGTTCCAAATATGTCTCTAAAGTGGTGTTTTCTATAGTAAGAAAGCTTGAAACTTGAGGTTTTAATGGTATTTCTCTCTCTACCCAAGAATGAAGAAGATGATGGCCAATTTTTTTATTTCTTTCTAAGTGTTTTTCCCTTCATTTAGTCTTATTTTCAGTCCATGGAATTAGTCTAACCAATTGGTTTTGGGCTTATATCTTAACTAATGGGCTTTAAGCTTAAATCAACATGGGCTCATGGTTTTGGGCTTTTTCCTTGGGCTTTTGGGATGGATTTTTCTACACTAATTGGGCTTTCAATACAATTTAATTTGGGGATATGAAATGGCCCAACAATCGGCCCAATTACCTATAACATTTACGGCCCACACTTGTTGCACCTTACTAGGCTTTAAATTTTCCTTAGTTGGCCCATTGCGTTTTACCAATTTAATCTAAGCCAGATTTCTTTCAAACAAATTTTTCATACTTAAGGAGATGAAGATTGAGTGTTTTAACCAAAAATATTTCTTCCCCACTTTTTAACCTTGGGTTAAAATTTAACCATGGTAAGTTCTTTATAGTTAAAGTCAACATCTCTTAACTAGCCTAGACTTTTCTTGACCATTGACCACGTTTGACTTTTTCTCAAAATTTCAAAAGTGTCATTTTTCATGGTTTACACTCTCGTCTCTGCGTTTTGGCTGCTTCTGGGAGGTGAATGTGTCAAAAACACCTCAAACGGACCATTTTGAGCTCGTTTAGCTCCTTTTTGGCGTTTTCACCACTTCAAGGTATTTGTGACCAAATCAAACTGACTTTCCTTCTTGAACTACCCTTATTTTCATAATATTAGTTCTTATCTTCAGTCAGAATGATTCAAATCCATCCGGTTTAGCCTGTGGCTCTTATAACCTTTATATGACCTTTACGTAGCTTATATGCATTTTTATTCATCATTTACAATTGCATGCTAGCAAATACTCTTCTTATGATTCAACTATCATAATATAATGTTTGTACATATAGGAATCATAAGGAATAAGCTACCTAAAATTCGGGTCTTACACCCAATCCTTACTCATTATAGGCTACAAATGGAAAGATTCAATTTGGTTGGGACTATTTCACTAACCATTGCAGAGGTATTGCCTCAAGAGAGCATAGGTACTCTACTCCCCCCAAAAAGGATGGAGCTCGTGTCGATGGTTTATGCATGCATATGCAAAGTGATGTGTGTATGAAGGAACAATGTTTATTTAATGCTTTTCTTAAGATATTCAATCAAATCATTATATCTACAACAAATCTAAAATAACATAATACTAATCATCGGCCTGACTCTTAGTGTCCCTAATGGAGTTACCAAACTATCATAATGTAGATGTCTAGTGACCAATCTGCTAGATATAAATTTATGGAGTCATCACCAACCATTCTCTTCCTAGATGTGATTGGTAACCTATTCAAAATTAGGAATAAAGCTTGGTCTACATTTCAAAAGTTCCAAGTTCGGGAGTACGGTTATGCATAGGGAAGGATTAGCATCCCTATGACGCCCATCCTAAAATGATGCCAACTTGTTTTAGGTTATCTTCAAAATTCGCCGTGAGTTTATATTAATTTTGATATGATTAATATTTAAAGATATTTCTAAGTATCCTCAATCATGTTGATAGGAAAACTAAGAAAACTTTCCTTACCTCAAGAGTCTTCCAATAGTATTATGTAATTTGCCTCCGTTCTTGGAATGCTTTAAATATCTTATGAAAAATCCTACTTTCACTCCATCTTTCCAATTTATTTTTATTATCCTATCATTTAGCTAATTTATCCTTTTATTTTTAATTCTACCCTTATTTTATAAATTTTACTTTTATTTTTATTTTTTGGAAATTGGATATAAATCATTTATTAAAAATCCCTCCTAAATTTTTCATTATACTGGTGAGACTCTAAAAGAAATTTTCTCACCTAGAAATTTTCAAAGTATTACTTGTGCGTAACACTTCGAAGCCTCGTTATCAGAATATTCTTATCTATTTTCAAAATTTATTATGCAAGACCTAGATTTTTATGTGGCTTATTCCTTATGATTCCTATATGTACAAACATTATATTATGTTAGTTGAATCATAAGAAGAGTATTTACTCGAATGAAAGTGTAAGTAAAGTGATTAAACACACATAAGCTACATAAAGGCCAAATAAGGGCTATAAGAGCCACTGGCTAAACTGAGTGGATCTAAATCATTCTGACTGAAGATAAGAACTTATAATGTGAAAATATAGAGAGCTCATTGATACAACGCTCGTCCTAAATTACCTTGATGTGTAAACCGCAAGTGCATGGGTCGTACAAGTAATAATGGGATTTAAGTCCCAGATTATCGTCCCACAGAGAATCTAATTAGCCTAATTAAGTACCGGTTAATCTTACCCTAAGTATATCCTAGCAAATTATAAAAATTCAAAGGGCAATTTATAAGGCTAAAATTAAAAAGTACTGAAAAACAATAAAAATAATAAAAATTATAAAATAAATAAAATAGAGCGAAAATTACTTACAGAACTCCAAGCAATTAAAAGTGATAACCTATAAAAGATAATTAACGAAGCTAAAATTAATTAGTGCAAATAAACTGAGATGCAAATAAAAAAATAAAGAAAATAAAATTAACTAGTGTAAAACTAAACAGTCCCAAAATAAAAATAACATATGCATGCAATTAATCCAATTAAAATAAAAATGCAAACTAATCTAACCGAAGACCTAATAAAGCAAACTTCTATAAATTTAAGGAAATTCCTAAATATAACTATAAATCTAAATGTCTAAAATAGTGATTCTAAATTAATCCTAACTATAGCTAATTACTACTTAACAATAAAATCTAAATAATGCATGAGAAATAAATATTTTTAGATTTTTTAAATTTAAAATAAAAACTAACTTAAAAATGCATAAAATAATTTTACCCTTAATTTAATTCTAAAAGCTAGACATGAACACTTAAATTAAGTCTTAACTCCTATTGTATAAAATTAACTATTAACATAATTGAAGCTAAGTTTTAAACTAACAAGCAAAGAAAATATGCAAATTAATTCAAGACTCTAACTCCACCTAAGTTAACAAACTATAGTAAAAGAAATAACATTAAGCAAATAATAGAAATGCATGAAAATTAAATTATGAAATTTCTAAATTGCCAAACACGCCCTTTGTACAGTCTCGACAGTAAGTAATTGTCCCGTGCACTGGACTGTGCTACAGCAGCCGCTTCAGGACAGAATATCTGTGTCATCAGCACAACCCGTCATCCATGCACCTATCTTCCTGCAGAGCACGTCTCACAGCTCGAAAGAGAACAGATCAGGAGCAGTCCGCACCACCTCTGCCACATTGTTTCACTACAATAGCAACACAAGGACAGCAACCAGCAATAAACTTGTCCTACACATACTGCTAAAAAGATCGCTAGCCGCTACTTCCACTACCAAACATTCCAGTTCTTCTTGCTTCTATAATGCCGAGCCGCACGTCTCCAAGCACCAGCAACCAAGCAGCACATCGAGGAAGAAGGGAAGCCCCCGGTCATGCTTTTGTTTCAATTGAATCAAATCAAAACAAATATATATATATATATATATATATATATATATATATATATATATATATAATGCAGTAATGAACAGTACCGAAAGCAAGAAATAGGACAGATCAGAGAAATAGATTTAAGCTGAAGAAGTACTGGAACAAGGAATAATTATGTAATGCTGGAGGAAATAAAAGCAAAAACACATGAAGCAGAAAACGAAAACAAAAAGAAAATCAGATGGGCTCGATCCCCTTGCCACCGACTTCACTGAACAGCTCTTGTGCTGCCAACATCCAGCCCTGCAACCTTTAGCCACGCCTTCATTCCCATGCTGTGCAGTGCCAAGACAGAAACGAGATGCAGAAGCCACGTTTATGTTTTCATGCTTTAACAGTAGCTGTCAAAAACGATACAGTTAAAGAAGACAACATGAAGATGGGAGCAACCAAATAATATCAACAAGCCGGCACTACAAACCATGAGTGCCTCTACTCAGAACTGTGACATTTTCATCTTAAACTCTAATAAATGCAAACAGAAAATAATGGATAGACGATGGAATAGTAACAAGTGCAACACAACCGGACTGTAAACAGAAAAATAAATAATGATAAACTTCTCAAACTAGAAAATGGAAGATAAACGAAATAAGGAAAAATACACAGTGACTGAAAACGAAACAGGAGCACGGATTAAGTAAGAGTGCTGCTGTCACCAGCCCCTCCAACCCAAATGAAGAAGAAGAACTATGGAAAGCCAAAACAGTGAAAAAAAATAGGAACTAAAAAAACAAAACACTAGGCTTCTCATTGACTGATTTTCGAGAGTGCCAAGAAATAAAATATATAAAGTAACAAGAAAACTTTTCAAAACTATTTCAATGGTGGCTACATAAACAACTAGCGTGAAAGCTTGAAAATACAAAGGAAAGAAAAATAAAACTTTATAAAAAAAAAAAGACTTTAACCTAAAAACTAAAGCTACCCTAAAAACTACCTCTACCTACTTGGTTTTTCAGTTGCTCATCATATTCTATTTATACACAAAGTTGGGGGTAAAATGGTAATTTTCAATCCTAGATGAGTTGGCATTACTTGGCCACTTGTCTTCATTCCATTCGCTGTAGAGAAGATATTTTCATGTCATTCGTCTTCTAGTCAACTTGGCTGTGCAATGTGGTCTGGCGTGTGTCTTCCAGAAGGTGGGGACGATATCCGTCGATCTTATCTTTCCAAGGTGAATGAAATATGAACACCCGACATCACACGTGTCCAGAAGAATGGTGATTTAGACTGCGAAGTGGTAGTGGTCAGTCTCCTTTTAGCCCCTTTTCAGCCCATTTCGACTAAAATTTATCCGGATTTAATTTACCTGCATATAAGAGAATTTTAATTAAATTGAGAGGATAATTAATAAAATAATATGAGGATTAAAATTATTAATTAAGAAATTAAGCACAAATAATTCTATTTTAATAGAATTATCATTCATGAAGGAAAGTCGGTTTGATTTGGTCCCAAACACATTGAAGTAGAGTAAACGCCAAAAAGGGGTAAACGAGTCCGAAATGGTCTGTTTGAGGTATTTTAGACATATTCACCTCCCGAAAATGGCAAAATGTAAAGATGAGAGTGTAAACCATAAAATACGACACTTTCAAAATTTTGAGAAAAAAGTCAAACGTGGTCAATGGTCATGAAAAGTCAAAGATAGTTAAGAAAAGTGAACTTTGACCATAGTTGACTAACCATGGTTAAAAATTAACCTAAGTATGGTTAAAAATTGGAGAAGAAATATTTTGGTTAAAATACTAGATATTCATCCCCCAAAGTATGGAAAATTAATTTAATTGAAATCCGGATTAAATGAAACTGGTAAAATGCAATGAGCCAAAGTTGGAAAGTTTAAAGCCAATTAAGATATACCAAGTGTGGGCTGAATTTCTTAGGCTCATTGGGCCGAATTGTTGGGTCAATTGGTGGGCCCAATATTAAATCAATTTAAGGCCCAATTACTAGAAAAAATTTCAACATAAAAGCCCAAATTAAAAGCCCAAACCGAAAAGCTCATTAGCTAAAACTCAAGCCCATTAGTAAAATGGTTAAAGGCCCAATTGGTAAACTATGGTCCAAACCATTACAAGCCCAATTTAATGGCTGAATTTTAGACTTAATGACTAAGTTTATTAGCTTAAAAATCAACCAACACCTAGTCATCTTCATCCTTTCATTCTCGGCAACAAGGGGAAAGCCATTAAAACACAATTCAAGTTTTATCTCACAAGAAATCACTAAGTTAGAGACATATTTGGAACTTGCAATCTTCATGGAAGTTGTTCCAAATTGAGAGAGAATTAACATATCTTAGAATTGGCTATCAAGGAGCCATATTGAGAGAGGCAAATTTCTTCTAAGTCTTGGCCACAGGGGAGAACACCAAGCTAGGTATAATTTCAAGCTTCCAATATCATATATGTTTATCTATGGATTAATTCAAGTGGATTGGTGTTTGTTTTATGGATCAAAACACACAAAAATACCATGAACAAGTGATGGTCGAAAATGGGTATTTGTGAATTGATGAATACCCACTAGAATTTAAGACATGTATAGGTTGGTATGTATGTGTGTCATAACCCTTAACTTACCAATATACGTACAGATTTTTTGCATTTTCATGCATCATTTGTTAATCGTCCTTCCTCGATCGTGAACAACCACATTCTCAACAGTTGGGTTGTGTGTCAATGTCTATCTCATTCCACCATACCAATTTAAATTGCATATTATTTATAAGTAAACACTTGTATAAATAAATTAGAGTTGTTGCTTACATGTGTTTACATTTCTTTACATTGTTTTACATCCCCAATGTTTATATACAAAATGCTACTGTGTTATGTCTAGTTTAGATACAAAATAATTCAAGTGTGTATACCTTACGCGATGGGATGCAGCGGATACCAAAAGGGAAAGCCTCCAGTCGCTCACAATCTATACTCAAATCTCTGTAGAGAGGGGGAAAATAAGGGGGTGAGCAAACCACAAGCTCAGTAAGGCAATCATGCGAACAGATAGATACTACACTATCTATGTGATCGTGATGCCATGCTCAAAGCATACATTTCATCATTTTCTCAAAATATGAGTTCATGCTTGTGTTAATGGTATGTAAAGCATTCATGCTATTAAAATCCAGTGCACAATTTAATTCAAAGCATGGCATAAACCATCATGCATATTTCACAATAAAGCATGACATTAATCATCATGCACTTTTCACAATAAAGCATGACATTAATCATCATGCATTTTTCACAATAAAGTATGGCATTAATCATCATGCATCCGTGCACTTTAAAAAAACCATTAACATGTTTCTCATCTCATAAAATCATTACTGGTTAGGATTCAACCCCTTCCTCTCAAACTAGCCTGACCCACAAAGCATTTCCAAAACATGGATTTATTCATAAAACAAGACATGTGAGATAGGCAATACAATAAGGGAAATATCCTCTAGGACTATGGTCATAACCTGTGATACCAGCTACACGAATCAGGTGTGTGGGATATCACCACTATCTGCTTTCGCACGGGAGGTGGGTCAAATCCAACATGTCAGTCCATAGCAGATCTCGTCCGAAGACGGCATATCACAATCTCAACACGGTACAACATACTCCATGCTACCTGCACGGTACAACGTACTCCGTGGACCCACATCAACACATCATATCACGCCACATCTCAAAACACACGTGTGAGCCTATTTAATCGGCACGACTTCTTGTCTACTCGAAGCTCCTAACATGGCTATCAACATGTCAAATTCCCAAAACGCACGTGTGAGCCTATTTAATCGGCTTGACACCAAGTCTACCCGAAACTCCAAGCATGACAACAAATAAGGTGGGCATCTAATGTGAGCTAAGCTCCGAGCACCATGCCAAAACTAGTATGAAATCCATGTGAAAACTAGTGCGAGCTAAGCTCCAGCACTCATGCGTATAAAACACATCAAATCTCATGCGATTCATACTCTAGCACGCTTTCATTCTCATAAAAACCATGTAGGTGGCTCAATTCTTTGCAAAGTATGGTTAACAAACCAAAATAACTTATTTCTTTTGCAATTCATTTCAAATGTTAGCCAACATACCAATCACTTGCTAAAAAGCAATAAAACATGATTTTCCAAAGCATTATGCTTTTATTTACATGCACATTTCTCAAACACCCAACTTTTTACCCTTCAATCACCCTATATCATTTCCTAATATCTCATACATTCTAGCAAAGCATTTAGGTGCCCAAATTATGCATAGATATTTCTAAGAGTCCACAGAATTCCCTTACCTCGATTTACTTGAGTGCAACTCTCTTCCTCTTAGTTTCTTACGCTCTTGGCTCGTCTTGCTCCGGTGTATCCTCAGGAGCTGCGATTCATTCATCCAAACCACTTGAGTTAATGTTGTTAACTCACATTTTGACCTCACTAGTCAATATAACTCATTCATGCATTTTACAAATGCCTTAATCCACATTTTACCCCTTTTGGTAAACCTAAAAATTTATTCACTAACAACATCTTAAAATCATACTCATAACACTATTATCACTTGAAGATACCTCATTCATTATTAATCTCAATACATTTCACTTTCTCACACTAGACCATTTCTAGGTCAAGGTGGATTCATTATACTCTAGGTAGTTTCTACCATTTCTATGCATACCAAATCATTCCCCACATCAATATCCAAACAATGTACTTGAGTATTTGCATTAGAAACTCACCTAGTTTATTTTCCTCTTTGCTCCAAATGAAAATGCACCTTGATCCTTCAATCCAACAAGTGGGGAAATGCCTCCAAACTATGTTGTTCTTTTCTTTGATGTGAACAACTTTGCCTCTAATAGCTTTCCCTCAAATCTTACTGAAAATGTGTGGATTTAGGAGTGAGAAGCTAGGTTTTAGGTTGGAAATGGAAAAGATTGGTTTTGTCTCAAAAAATTACAGATCCAACTGCTCCATATTTATAGAATTTGCTTGATGAGATCGATCTGCATTGGGTAGAGATCGATCTGGTCCTCTTTAAATCATTTTTTTCACGACATTTGAAGGCAGGAGATCGATCTGTCGAGGCTTGAGATCGATCTGCTTTAAACAGAAGGTTAAGGAGATCGACCTGGTCTTGGGGAAGATCGATTTGCATTTTACAGAAGGTTCAGAAGATCGATCTGGTCTTAGGGAAGATCGATCTGTATTTTACAGAATGTTTAGGAGATCGATCTGGCTCCATTGAAGATCGATCTGTCCTATTACATAGCTTAGAATAAAAGCATTTTGGCTCTTCCAGATCGATCTCTCATCCTATGAGATCGATCTGGCCTTTATATTTTCAGATTTTACTATAGTTTTCTGCAGGTACTCACACCAAAACAACTTTAATTTGCTGTCATAGTCATTTTCTCATCCGATCATCTTTGAGACTTGAAAATGGCATCCATTCCTACTTTGTACCTATTAACACTTGTGTGGAATCCTTGTATAAGCAAAGGTATACGATATAAACCAAATGGAAGTGCATAACTTAAGCAATCTTCCTTCTATTTTATCACATTACTCATTTTCCATTCTACTCACATTCTTCTCATGTTTAAGTCCATTTTCTTCATATTCATATATAATGTAACTTGTACGTACCATCACAACTCTTATTACATGTGTGTACATTAAACTTATGGACTTACATTACATATACTTCACATTACAAGTATATCACCATACTTATGAATTCATTTACATAGATATACAAGGTTAAACTTATACGAGGTCTCATAATGTGTACATGATTATGACATAGTTCATTTCAATCAATTTGATCAATTGGTTAGTGAATTGGAAATGGCACACAAGGTGTTTGTTGAAATGCCTAAGTGAAAGGCTAGCCAAATGCCATGGGTGGTATGGTGCTCGGCATGATGGCTCTTGGCCACATGTCATAGTCGAGAGGCTAATGGGCTTTACCGATGTGGTATCGACCCAATAAGTGATCATGGGTTTCGAACCAAACCCAATAAGAGTCGGTGGACCCCACAAGCCCAATAGGCCCAACTGAAATGAATGGTAAAGTGGAATGAGTTTAAGACAGTGTTAGGCCCATTAAGAGTAATTAAGGCCCAATAAGAGTAAAAGAGCCCATTAAGTGAAATAGACTATATTTAAGTCAAATACAGATGAAAAAGTATAATTAACCAAATAAATGGTCATATGCGACTCCAAAGATTATAGAAGGAGCGAATTTGACTGCGAGATCGAGTAGCTCTGAGAAAGTGAAATTTTCAAAGTGATTCCAAGTAAGAGGATTTTGCGAGTAGTTAGAGATATCTACACATATTTTCGTCTGCTTTTACATTCACTTAAAAGGTCTAAGGGTCATAGAAAGTGAATAAAAATTATAACGAACTGAAAAGGGTAAATGATGATTTTACCCCTACTTAACGGTAAAAAGTCAACATTTAGGAAAAGTCCTAAATAGCATGGAAAGCATGTTTTTAATTGTTTTTAATGTTGTTTAGCAGATGCATAGATAGATTGGCTAATGTTTTCATGTTAAATGCAAAAACAACATAATATAGTGCCGATTTGATTTAAATGAGTGAGACTCTTTTAAAAAAGCCATCTATTAAGCTGTGTGAATAACAAATCATGCTGGAGCACTGTTCGCACTTGATTTTACATGTATTCTACATAACAAAGTACTGGAGCGTTGCTTGTACTTGATTTTATATGATTTATGCATGATAGAGTACTTGAGCATTGCTCGTACTTAGTCTTACATGATTGTACATGACATAGTCCTGGAGCATTGCTCGCACTAGATTCTTATGAATTATGCATGAGGTTATGCTGGAGTTTACTCATAAGTACCAGTTTTGAAAGAGATAGCATGAAATAGCTGTGCTGGAACCTTGTACAAACTGTGTGTCGCATCAATTTATATGTTCGCACGTGTATTTTGAGATTTAGCAAAGGGCTATCGAAACTGTTACTGGGTTATTGGAGTACTTTATACCGTGTACTGCACACGGAGTACGTTGTACCGTGTGTATATGTAGTTATGGAGTTGTGGAGTAGTAGAGTTGTTAGTTGACGGTTGAGGATTTGACCCACCTCCCGTTACAGCAGTGATGCCCTACACACCGGGATCCGTGTAGCCTGGGATCACCGAAAAAAGAGATATGATCATAATCCTAAAAAAAAAACAAGTAGTCGCCAATCTCACCTGATATTTCTTGTTTGAATTGTCACATGAATTTATGAAAATGGGTATACCCGAGGGATGGGTTGAGCCTCGACATGTGACTTTGTGTTTTATAAAAGGCAAACCCGAGGGATAGGCGGTGAAGCTCCGATTTCCATGTTTTCACATGATGAAATGTCATCATTACTTTGATTTAATTAAAATGGCATAATATAATGTGATTTACAGTATTTGCATAAGAATGCAGTATTTTGCATGATTTACTGATGTTATGTCACAACCCAAATTACTTAAAAATCAATACAGATTTTTCGTTTGTTATTTAATTCTTACCTTTCTCTAATCGTGACCATCCTACCAACAGTTTGGTTATGATTCGGTGTTAGTGATAATTCTATTTTTTATATAATTATTTGTGCTTAAATTTCTAATTATTTATTTAATCCCCATATTATTTTACAAATAATCCCCTTTATTTAATTAAAATTCTTTAATGTGCAGGTAAATTAAATCCAGATGAAATTCAGTCGTTTTAGACGAAATTGGGTTGAAAACGGGCTAAAGGAGACTGGACCACTTCCAATTTGCAGACCGAGTCATCAGTCGACTGGACACACGTGATGCCAGGTGTCCATATTTTATTTGCTCCGAAACGATAAGATTGAAGGACACCGTGTCAACCCACTGGAGGACACATGCCAGGCCACATCGCACAGTTAATTGGACAAAAAGACTGATGACATGGAAATATCTACTCTGCAGCAAATCAAATGAAGACAAGTGGCCAAACAATGCCAACTCATTTAGGATGAAAAAATTACCATTGTACCCCTATGTTTGTATATAAATAGAACATGATGGCAATTGAAAAATCAAGTAGTATAGGAAGTAGAGTAGGAGTAGGAGTAGGAGTAGGAGTAGGAGTAGGGTAGGCTAGGGTAGAATAGTTTTAGGGTATTTTTAGGATTTATTTTCCTTGTTCTTTTCTTTTCCCGTTAACCATTTTTCTCAAATTGTTTTTACTGTTCATTCCATTGTCTTCTTTTATCTTTGTTAAATTTCATTTTAATGCAAGCTCACTTTCAATCCATGCTCTCGGTTTGGAACCATTAAGTTATTTGATTTGCCAACTTTTATTTACAAAGATCACTCCTTAGTTTAGCTCTCGGTTTTCCTTGATTATTGTTTATGTTTCTTAGTTTCATTTGATAACCATCATCTTTAAAAGCTTCGGTTGGTCCCTTGATTGAGCAATCGGGTTGCATGAATTATTCATTCAATCTTCTCCCCTTTGATTCTGTTGCCTTGATGTGGGAGGATGCAAAGCATTTGTCCACGTCATGAGCAAAGTGGAGTCACGGCTGGAGAAGGATGTGAAGCTACCCGAGGAGGATAATCAGAAGTTTTCTGTTTTCTTTTCTGAAGCTCACGGACAATATGGAAATGGAACTGCTATTTAATCCTTTCGGTTTGATAATCATCTGCAGCTTTGCATCATTGTTTTATTCTGTCCTTATTCCATTTTGTGTTTGCAACTTTTTCCTTATTCGGTGCTTGCTTGTAGTTAGATTGTAGCTCCCTGTTTTCTGCATTTAATCATGTTTCCTGCATATAGTCATTTACTGCATTATATTTCATCTTCATTGTAGCTGTTAATAGCTGGATTAGAAAATGAGTATGGGTGGTTGTCCGGTATAAAAGCAGTTCATCCGAGGAGCACAGTTCACCATTAACTTCCTTCTTTTTCTTCCTCTGTTTGTCTCTGTTTAATCGTATTAAGATGGTACACACTGCAGATACAAATGCCGGGCAGAAAGGTGGTGAGGCAGAAGGAAGATAAGCTTGGGGGAGGCAGTGCGTGGTAGCTGCTGCTACTGATGATCTGCTGGTACTGAAGCAGCAGCTAGTGCTGCCAGCAGCAGGCCGAGGAACGGTATCGAGGACAGACCCGAGCAGGACAAAACCAAAGCAGCGATGTGTTCCTGGAGATGCACAGCACCTGTGCGGAAGTGGACTGTGACCAGGACGCAGCAGGACACCAGGCCGAGGAAGGACAAAACGCAGCAGACAGAGGACCACCTGGAAATGGAAATGAAAGAATGCCACGTGAACAGTAAAGGGAGGGAGTTGTTGTTGGTTTAAAATTCCTAAGGCCACGTTTGGCTAGTCTAGTTTAGTGGTTTAATTCATTTTACATGCATAGATTAATTTCAAGTCATTAGTTAGCTTAGTTAGTCATTTCAAATGTGAATGTTAGGCTTAGTTGCTTTGTTTACTTAGTTTAACTTAGATTTAATTTAGTTGCATTTTATTTTAAGCTTGTTTAATTTTAGTTTAATTAGTTTTATTGTTTTATGTTTATATTTACATTTTATTTTAATTGCGTTAATTCGTTTTAACTGTTTTAATTTTCTTTTGTAGGTTGTTGTTTTTAATTGCTTGGAGTATCGTAAGTACTTTTTGCTTGGTTTTAGTTACTTTATTTTATAGTTTTATTATTTTATTGCTTTCAGTATTTTCAATTCTAGATTAGTAGATCACCCACTGCAATCTCATAATATGCTAGGATATACTTAGGGTAATATTAACCGGTAGTTAATTAGGCTAACAACTTCTTTGTGGGACGATAACTCGGGACTCAAATCCCATCATTACTTGGACGACCAGTGCACTTGCGGATAACACCTTCAGGGCCCATCAAGTTTTTGGTGCCGTTGCCGAGGACGTTTTAATTAGTCGTTAATTAATATCGGTAAAATTATGTTTAGGTGTAATTCTAGCTTGTGAATATTTAGGGTGTAAATATTTAGAGCCTTAGCTTAGGTTGGTTAAATTTTCTCTTAAAATCAAAAAAAAAAATTGAAAAATTGAAAAACTTAAAAAAAAAACTTCTAAGGACTTTTCGATGATTGCAAGCGTAGAGCCAGAAGTTTTGATTGCTTTCCTCTAGATCCTGAAATAGAACACACTCTTAGAAAAATTCGAAAGGACTCTAGGAAATTATTTGCTCCGCTGCAATTCACTATGACAGAAAATAGGAAAATTAGAATTGTTGGAGATTATACGATGCCGTCAATTGAAGGATATTATTCCGGTATTAGGCCACTAGTTGTCCCTACAAATAACTTTGAAATTAAGCCCGCAATCCTCCAGATGATCCAAACTTCTCTACAGTTCAGTGGGCTTCCACACGATGACCCACATGCTTACCTTGGGCAATTCTTGGACTTGTGCAACACCTTCAAACACAATGGATTATCAGACGATGCACTTATGCTTAGACTATTCCCTTTCTCACTTAGAAATAGGGCGAGACACTGATTGACCTCACTGCCTCTAGGATCCATTTCCACATGGAACGAGTTAGCCCACCAATTTCTAGCCAAATTCTTTCCTCCCTCTAAAATGGCCAGACTCCATAACTATATATCCTCCTTTGCACAGTACGACTCTGAATCTCTTTACGAGGCATGGGAACGATACAAGGTGCTTCTTAGGAAGTGTCCTCACTACGGCCTACCTCTATGGCTGCAAGTCCAGACCTTCTACAATGGACTTACAAGCCAGAATAGAACCATAGTAGACGCTGCTTCGGGTGGAGCCTTGATGTGCAAAACAGAGGAGGAGGCTTATGAGTTGCTAGACAAGATGGCGGCTAACAACTATCAATGGTCCTTGAAAAGGCAAATGCCAAAGAAATCGGTGGGTATTTATGAGTTCGACACACTGTCTACCTTGATCTCTCAAATTGCTAATCTTACGAAGAAGGTAGAGTCGCTCAGTACCCAACATAATCCTCCCAATAGTTCTAACCCTATATATTCTGTCCAAAGTCCTTTCCTTTCCTGCGAGTTGTGGAGTGGTACCCACTCTGTAGATAGGTGTCCGCTCAACTTAGAATCGGTTCAATATGTTGCTCCCCCTACGCAACAGAACAACCCTTTTTCAAACACCTATAATCCAGGGTGGAGGAACCATCCTAACTTCTCATGGAGCCAAAACCAAGGGCAAACTTCTAACTCCATATCTGTAGGACCCCCTAGTTTTCAAGCTCCACCGGTTCAGGTACCACTATAGCCGCAATATCCTTACCATCCACCATATCATCCATCCCCACCACAATTTCAATATCATCCATCACACGACCACCACCACCACAACCTATGCAGCCCCAACTCTATGCACCAACAGCTGAGAAGAAGCCTACATTGGAGGAGATGTTCACGACTATCCTGCAAGATCAAGCTGCTTCAATTAAGAACTTAGAAGTTCAGGTTGGATAAATAGCTAGTGCTCTTAGCCAACATCCTCAAGGGACCCTTCCTAGTAATACTGAAGTTAATCCTGTTAAGCAAAGCGAGGGTAAGGAACATGTTAGATCTATCACCCTTAGGAGTGGCAGAGAGCTAGATGAGCCACAAGTCAAGTCCCAACCTGAACAGCACATAGTTGAAGAATCCTTAAGTTCTAACAAAACAGCTCAGAAAGAGCAGGAACCTAAAGATCGGGCTGCCAAGGAAACAAAGCTAAGCGCTTCTTCATCTATACTTTCTTCTTATTCATTGCATTCCTCGCCCTCTGATTCTACACAGGTTATTAATATGCAAAAGGGGGAGTTGACTATAAGAGTGCAAGATCAGGAAGTGAAGTTTAATGTTTTCAAACCTTTGAAGCTCCCTGATGACTCTCAAGAGTGTTTCAGATAGAGATTAATGAGAATATAAGCCTTAAGCACATGAAATCCGAAAGAAAGAGGGAAGTAGATAGGGCTCAAGAGGATTTAACTGTTAACATTTGTCACCATTTTGGCTAATCCTCTTAGTCTTCGCCCTGCTGCTGAGTGTTGTCTTCTTCAGCTGCATTTGAAGTGGTTGTGTTTTTTCTTTTCACTTTGTATATAGTTCTTTTTCTTTTTCTTTTATGTTGTTTCTTTCTTTGTTTACTTTGCAGGTTTATTTTCTAGTTTCACGCTTTCAATCAAAGCTTCAGTTGTTCATCATCATCAGAAAATAGAGTACTCTGTTCATGAACTTCAATTCTTATATTATCTGCACACTGAGAACACTGTGCACTTCAAGTTTGGGGGAGGGGATATTACTTGAGCAGTTTTCAAAAATTTGGGCAAAATTGAAAATTTGTTCAAAATTTTTTCGAAAATCTGAGCTAAAATTATTTGATTTTAGGATGATTTAGTGCTTAACATGTAGTTTTCCCATTTTTCGATGATATGACCCCATGATTAAGTATGATTTTGATTGACTGAGAAGCATGATTATAGGAAAAGCATGAAGCTGAGTTTTTGAATTTGTTTTGATTCTGATTGTGATTTCCTCCTTTTACGCACATGTCATGTCATGAATCTGTATATTTATTTAGAGAAAGCTTATGTGGACCTAGGATTGCATTTGTTCAGTTGATTTTGTGTATCATATTCTAGAATTTGTTTGATCTAATCTCGAGGTGAAATATTAGATCACACTTAATTAGGGAGATGATTTAGGCCATCTTTGGATCGTTTGAGCCTTTCGAGCCATCCCTGTACATACTTTACCCCTAGTCACCCATCTGGGCCAAATAAGCTTTTCTCTGTAAATACACCTACATTATTTTCCTTAGCCTAAAGTATTCTTTTCCTATCCCTTACCCCAAAAGCATGGAAAATCATTGGATATATTTTGAGCTTTGTACATATGGGTATCTGGTGATAGTGAATGTTCGAAAAAAAATTGCAAGAGAAAGAGAAAGAAAAAGAAAAGAAGAAAGAAGAAAAATACAAAAATAGAATAAAATGTTTAGTGGAATAAAATAAGTTTGGGGGAATAATTAGAGCTCTTACATTAAAGATCCTAGAAAGTAATGCATGTTAAGGGGTAATTAAACCTAAATTGACTCTATCATACCCTAACCCCAGCCTTACAATACAAGCTTAATGAAGTCCTATTGATCTTTGATTAAGTGTGACTACATTAGTGGAGAGATTAGTGAAAAGCAAACTTATGAGAATGATCACTTGTCATTGACTTTGTATTCACTATGTTTGCATAATTTGATCCGGATAATGTATTTTGAAGTGGCTCTAACATTTTTCACACACACACGAGGAGTCCAATTTGGGTTAGGACTTATGATTGAATAACTCTAAGTGCTAGACTTGCAATTGTGAGTCTTTGATTTCATAGTCTGTACTTCTTCTTTGAGGATAATGTTGGAGAAATTATTATATTTTGTACTTATCATTCCTACAATTATTTTGTTTTGCTTGAGGACAAGCAAAAGCTCAAGTTTGGGGGTGTGATAATTCTATTTTTTATAGAATTATTTGTGCTTAAATTCCTAATTATTTATTTAATCCCCATATTATTTTACTAATAATCCCCTTTATTTAATTAAAATTCTTTAATGTGCAGGTAAATTAAATTCAGATGAAATTCAGTCGTTTTAGACGAAATTGGGCTGAAAACGGGCTAAAGGAGACTGGACCACTTCAAATTTGCAGACCGAGTCATCAGTCGACTGGACACGCGTGATGCCAGGTGTCCATATTTTATTTGCTCCGAAATGATAAGATTGAAGGACACCGTGCCAACCCTCTGGAGGACACACGCCAGGCCACATCGCACAGTTAATTGGATAAAAAGAGACGTGGAAATATCTACTCTGCAGCAAATCAAATGAAGACAAGTGGCCAAACAATGCCAACTCATCTAGGATGAAAAAATTACCATTGTACCCCTATGTTTGTATATAAATAGAACATGATGACAATTGAAAAATCAAGTAGTATAGGAAGTAGAGTAGGAGTAGGAGTAGGAGTAGGGTAGGCTAGGGTAGAATAGTTTTAGGGTATTTTTGGGATTTATTTTCCTTGTTCTTTTCTTTTCCCGTTAACCATTTTTCTCAAATTGTTTTTACTGTTCATTCCATTGTCTTCTTTTATCTTTGTTAAATTTCATTTTAATGCAAGCTCACTTTCAATCCATGCTCTCGGTTTGGAATCATTAAGCTATTTGATTTGCCAACTTTTATTTACAAAGATCACTCCTTAGTTTAGCTCTCGGTTTTCCTTGATTATTGTTTATGTTTCTTAGTTTCATTTGATAACCATCATCTTTAAAAGCTTCGGTTGGTCCCTTGATTGAGCAATCGGGTTGCATGAATTATTCATTCAATCTTCTCCCCTTTGATTCTGTTGCCTTGATGTGGGAGGATGCAAAGCATTTGTCCACGTCATGAGCAAAGTGGAGTCACGGCTAGAGAAGGATGTGAAGCTACCCGAGGAGGATGATCGGAAGTTTTCTCTTTTCTTTTCTGAAGCTCACGGACAATATGGAAATGGAACTACTATTTAATCCTTTCGGTTTGATAATCATCTGCAGCTTTGCGTCATTGTTTTATTCTGTCCTTATTCCATTTTGTGTTTGCAACTTTTTCCTTATTCGGTGCTTGCTTGTAGTTAGATTGTAGCTCCCTGTTTTCTGCATTTAATCATGTTTCCTGCATATAGTCATTTACTGCATTATATTTCATCATCATTATAGCTGTTAATAGCTGGATTAGGAAATGAATATGGGTGGTTGTCCGGTATAAAAGCAGTTCATCCGAGGAGCACAGTTCACCATTAACTTCCTTCTTTTTCTTCCTCTGTTTGTCTCTGTTTAATCGTATTAAGATGGTACACACTGCAGATACAAATGCCGGGCAGAAAGGTGGCGAGGCAGAAGGAAGATAAGCTTGGGGGAGGCAGTGCGTGGTAGCTGCTGCTACTGATGATCTGCTGGTACTGAAGCAGCAGCTAGTGCTGCCAGCAGCAGGCCGAGGAACGGTATCGAGGACAGACCCGAGCAGGACAAAATTAGAGCAGCGATGAGTTCCTTGAGATGCACAGCACCTGTGCGGAAGTGGACTGTGACCAGGATGCAGCAGGACACCAGGCCGAGGACGGACAAAACGCAGCAGGACACCAGGCCGAGGAAGGACAAAACGCAGCAAACAGAGGACCACCTGGAAATGGAAATGAAAGAATGCCACGTGAACAGTAAAGGGAGGGAGTTGTTGGTTTAAAATTCCTAAGGCCACGTTTGGCTAGTCTAGTTTAGTGGTTTAATTCATTTTACATGCATAGATTAATTTTAAGTCATTAGTTAGCTTAGTTAGTGATTTCAAATGTGCATGTTAGGCTTAGTTGCTTTGTTTACTTAGTTTAACTTAGATTTAATTTAGTTGCATTTTATTTTAAGCTTGTTTAATTTTAGTTTAATTAGTTTTATTGCTTTATGTTTATATTTGCATTTTATTTTAATTGCGTTAATTCGTTTTAACTGTTTTAATTTTCTTTTGTAGGTTGTTGTTTTTAATTGCTTGGAGTATCGTAAGTACTTTTTGCTCGGTTTTAATTACTTTATTTTATAGTTTTATTATTTTATTGCTTTCGGTATTTTCAATTCTAGATTAGTAGATCACCCACTGCAATCTCATAATATGCTAGGATATACATAGGGTAAGATTAACCGATAGTTAATTAGGCTAACAACTTCTCTGTGTGATGATAATTCGGGACTCAAATCTCATTATTACTTGGATGACCCGTGCACTTACGGATAACACCTTCAGGGCCCATCAGTTAGTCCCCTCTCACCTATTTACCATTCCATTTTCCATATTCACATTCACACATCAGGATTTACTATCCTTTGACTTTAACTAAATACATTCACAATGGTATTTACATAACCTTACATCCTCAACATCATATCCGTTTACAGTACTGTGCATTTACATGTTTAGATACAAAATTATACAAATGTGTATACCTATCTCTGGATGGGACACAACGGATACCAAAGATGCACAAAACTCGGAGATGGTTGCCTTCGTCATCTTCATGCTGAAAGGAGTAGCAGAGCATTAGTGGAAGTCCACCAGAGTGATACTGAGAGCATGAAACTCGGAGATCAATTGGGATTTTTTTTGGATACCTTCAGGAGGCAGTATGTCCCAGATACAACGCAGCAGAAGCTACAGATGGATTTCTTGGGGTTGAGCCAGAGGAGTCAGTCAGTAGATGAGTATGAGACGAGATTCTTATCTGCGAGGAGGAATGACCCAAATACTATGTGTAGTGAGACCAAGAAGGTCCGCAGATTTGTAGACAGACTGAGATCGACGCTACGGTTGAGATTGGTTTCACTTAATATCTCTACATACGATGAGGTAGTGTGCAGGGCGCAATTATGTGAGCAGGACTATGGGAGGAATGCCTCTGAGTTCGGCAAGGTTAGTCAGAGCCGGGATAGAGATAGGAACAGACAGACGAGTGACAGTGCCAGAGGTTTCAGTTATCAAGGAGACAGGAGACTCATCTATAAAAGGCCACAGATTGAGAAAGTGCTGGAGAAAACTATTAGACCTCTTGCATATCTGGCCATAGCTCTAACTAGGGGCATTGTTATTGGAGGACTACCGAGCAGTGTGGTAGATACCATGGAGGTAGACCTTGTCCGATAACTATCGGATTGTTCTTCAGATCTAGGAAGCCAAGGCATATGGTGAGAGCTTGCCCAGAGATCATTGAGATTGCCCCACAGAAGGGCAATGAGCCAGAGAGAGCTCCAGTTGATACGTCTGCTTCGAAGAGGAGAGCAACAACAGAGGTGTCACACCCCGACTCCGGGTGCCCTTCATCCATACCTATACTACTAATGGTTGGGCTGTGAGTTAATGTAATTACTAAATTCCATACATTTATAGCGGGAGTATTTAAGACTTTAAAACACACATTCCCAGGGATGTGTACAACTATACAAAATCAATTGTTTAATATATTAACTTACATAACGTCCCCATACAACTGTTTACATTTTTTATTCATGACTGTGTGATACATTACAATAGATACAAAATACTTTTGTGTATACAATTCTTATACTTTTTCACTGGAGGGAGCTGTCCAACACAAAAAGGATCTAGAGACCACTGCACGACCCTACTTCTCAGTATCTGGAGGGGGAAAATAATGGGATGAGCAAACCACAGCTCAGTAAGGAAAGAATGCTAACATGTAGATATTATACTATCTACATAGCTCATGCATGAAATAACGAACCATGTTTTATTATAAATGGAAATATCTCTAGAAAATGCATTTAAATATTCTCCTCTCATAATCATTTTCATAAAAACAAATATAGAATGCTTCCAATCAAAAACATGTCATAAAATAGTGTTATCACAGTACAAGTATTGAAATGATGAGATTTATCAAATCATAATCTCTTTGCTTTTCTCAAATCTTTTCATTTCATCAAATCTCTTACTTTCTGAGTTTTCCCAAATTCTCGTATCTCTGAGACAGGCATGAAATTCTCGATAAACTAATATCCATGACATATGGCCATAGTCAGTAATCCCAAGCCTCACTGATCAGGTGTGCACAGGGCATCACTTGCCTGAAGGGGGATGGGTCAGTCCTACCCTCTGCCTCATAATCATCATCATCTTCCTCATCATATCACATATACACACTGTCGCACCCCACTTCCGGGTGACCTTTTATCTACACATATACTACTAACGGTTGGGCTGTGAGTCAATGTAATTACTAAATTCCATACACTTATAGTGAAAAATTTTTAAACTTTAATTCACACACTCCCAGGCATGTGTAGACATACAAAATCAATTGTATAATATAATATCTTTACATAACATCCCCATACAACTGTTTACATTTGAAATTCATAACTGTGTGATACATTATAATAGATACAAAATGCTATTGTGTATACAATTCTTATACCTTTGCAACTGGTGGGAGCTATCCAACACAAAAAGGGATCTAAAGACCATCATACTGTCCTACTTCTCAGTATTTGGAGGGGAAAAAATAGTGGGATGAGCAAACCACAGCTCAGTAAGAAAAAAGATGCTAACAGGTAGATACTGTACTATCTACATAGCTCATGCATGCATAAACAAACCATGTTTCAATATAAAAGGAAATATTACTAGAAAATGTATTTAAACATTTATTTCTCATAGGCATTTTCATGTAAGACCATGTGTAATACTTCCAATTAAAACATGCCATAAAACAATGCTATCATAGCACAAGCATCCAAAATAAGAGATTTATCAAATCACAATATCTCTTTGATTTTCTCAAATTATTTCTTTTCATCAAATCTCTTTCTTTTCTGAGTTTCTCAATTTCTCTTTCTCTGAGACAGGCATCGAATTTTCGGCAATCTAATATCCACGACATATGTTCATAGTCAGTGATCCCAGGCCTCACTGATCAGGTGTGCACAGGGTATCACTTGCCTAAAGGGGGGATGGGTCAGTCCTGCCCTCCGGATCATCTCAATCATCATCTTCCTCATAAACTCATGGAACAATGTACGCCATGTGTCATCTAATCGATACTCGTACTTACGTGCACCCAGCACGGTACATAGTATACCAACGGACAAATACACAGTTCTACATACAACCGTGGACCAGGTCCATCCACCCAAATTCGATGGACTCATCATCCTGAACCATGTCTCATATACCAGGCGAGAAAATTAACGTGACACACAGTCATCGTAAGGCTCCAACGCAGTATCTCTCATTGCGAGCATCAACTTCTAGCACTGAATCAACTCAAACTCAGTAAAACTAGTGCGAGCAATGCTCCAACACCTTTCTCAAATCCATCATGCAAGATGAACTCCAGCATGACATATCAAAACATAGAAACATGTGCGAGATAAAACTCCAGCACATTATCATTATAAAACCACGTGAGAGTCACGCTCCAGCACGGTTTATCAAAACATGTAAACTTAAGCGAGTGAAACTCCAACATAGTCAAAATCATTAAAACGGGTGTGAGCTTAAACTCCAACACCAATTCACATATCAAATCCGATAGATGGATATTTTTTCTTTTAAAAACAAAAAACATGTTTATTTACGTAGCATGTCGTCCCATGCTAAACATGTAAAACTAGCCAACCTATCCATCATCATTTTTCAATCTCAAAATCAATACATAGATGAGAAAACATCAAAAACATCGTATAGATGTAAAAGCATTAAAAACATGCATGTGAGGCTGTTTTCTTTCCCACATCCCATTTTCACAATATATATACCATAAAACATTTCAAGATCACATATCATCTCATAGCTCAATAGCTAAACGTACTATTACTAGCGTCATATCTACTAGACTTGTTGTAAAATACGTACAAATACCTTTATCGCTAACATACAGCCCCTTACCTCGAATCGCGCTTGTATTCCCTTCGTCTCGTTTGCTCCATTCGCGATCCGGGTTAATCGTGTTCCACGTATTTCAATCTACACGTATAAATTGTTAAGTTATTTTCTTTTTCTTCCTATGCACATACACATTTCACTTATTTAGCTATTTAAACTTCTCAAGCTTCTTATCATATTCCACCTTTCCCACTAATCTCATTATACTTTCTCCCAAATTTTCCATTATTTTCTATACATGCTTTCTTCATGAATTCCCCTCTCATTATCACTCATTCGTCACTACGACCATCATTCCTACCAATATTTCATATACCATTCAACCCAATAAATGTCTAGAAATTCATATTAAAGCTTAAGGGTTGAAGAGCTTACATAGCTTAGTCTCTTTCCTTGGCCCAAACTTGTGGTAGCCAAAACTCCTTCTCTTGGTCACACTAATATGTGATTTTTGGCTATGTTGTTCTCCTTACTTCAAGGAACAACTTTCCCTTCTTGAGCTTCTTCAGATTCTAGTTGGAATATAGTGATTTTTAGAGTGAGAAAGCTTGGTTCTTTGAGAGAAAATGGCAGGTGCGAGTTTGGTGGGAGGGAAATCTTATTTTCAGTCCAAATCCCATGCCCTTTTTATAGATGAAGAGACATGAGATCGATCTGGCCCTTGTGGAGATTGATCTTTGCATGATTTGGTAGTCCTTTTTACCAAACACAACTACTACCAGATCGATCTGCGCCCATGATGAGATCGATCTGTTTTCTTGTAAAATCCTTCATGGAGATCGATCTGCTCTTTACAGAACCTTAATGAGATCGATCTGTTGTTTAGAGGAGATCGATCTCTTCCAGGTTGAGAGTTAAAGAGATCGATCTGTGCCTTGTGAAAGATCGGTTCCTTCCAGGCAGAAACTTAAAGAGATCGATCTACCCTGCTCCATTTAACAAATTCTTACCATTTCTTGAGGGGAGATCAATCCCTCCTTAATATGAGATCGATCTCTCATCCCCTGCACCGTCATTTTCTACAGTTTTTTTTACAGATTTTTACCTATACACTCATCCACATTTGTTGCATACCTTAATTTGCATTCAGTGCACCATTAACACACAATGGCATCCATTCCACATAGTTCATAGTGAATGAAACTTGTGCTCACAACTTAAAATTCATAGACGTTTCATAGAATCCATAATCCTTGCATCCTTTCATCATTTATACCCTTGTAACAAATGTACATATACATTATATTCCTCAAAAAGTTAGGGATATTTCTCTTTCATTAGATCCTCTAACTCCCAAGTGGCTTCCTCCGATGTATGATGCTGCCACAGGACCTTAACTAATGAAATCATTTTGTTCTGCAACACCTTCTCTTTTCTGTCCAATATCCGGATCGATTTCTCCACATACGACATATCCTCTTTGAGCTCCAATGGCTCATAGCTAATTACATGTGTTGGATCCGGGTAGTACTTCCAAAGCATAGAAACATGGAAGACATTGTGAACTTCTGCTAGCTCATGTGGTAAGGCTAGCCTATATGCTCTATCTCCCACTCTATCCAAAATCTCGAAGGGATCAATGTAACAAGGACTTAGTTTTCCTTTCTTCCAAAACCTCGTTATTCCCTTAGAAGGAGATACTTTCAAAAATACGAACTCACCCACATCAAACTCAAGTGGTCTCCGTCTACTGTCAACATAGCTCTTTTGTCGACTTTGAGCTGTTCGCAGCCTCTCACATATTATCTGAACATCCTCGGAGGCTTGTCTAACCAAATCGGGAGCAAGCAACTGTTTGTCACCAACTTCTTCCTAACCAATGGGTGATCGACATCTATAACCACATAGTGCCTCATAAAGGGTCATACCAATAATTGAGTGATAACTGTTAATATAGGCGAACTCAATCAATGGCAAGTGATCGTCCTATGAGCCTCTAAAATCCAGTACACACGCTCTCAACATATCTTCCAGGGTCTGTATAGTCCTCTCTGACTAACCATTTGTCTGAGGATGAAAAGCGGTGCTAAAGCTTAATTGGGTCCCTATCGCTTCCTGAAAATGTCCCCAAAAGTGGGAAATGAAGCGGGCATCCTTATTAGAAACAACACTCACTAAGACTCCATGCAATCTCACTGTCTCCCGTACATACAAGTTTACCAGCGCATTCAAAGTATCTATAGATCACATGGTTAAAAAATGTGTCGATTAATTGTCACGACCCAAATTACCTAAAACTCCCTACAAATTTTTCGCTTTTTTCATTTCCATACCCGTCGTGAACAGTTATACTACCAAACAGTTGGGTTATGATTCGGTGTTAGTCACCTCTCACCTATTTACCATTCCATTTTCATATTTCATTTACATATCAATTTATTTGAACTAAATACATCCCTAATATTACATCCATATACAGTATTGTGCATCTATATGTTCAGATACAAAATTATACAAATGTGTATACCTGGTCTTGATAAGAAGCAGCGGATAACCGAGATGCGAGACTATTGTCGCTCTCTTCTACTGAATGTACCCTGTGGGGTGGAAAATGAAAGGGTGAGCATAAACAGCTCAGTAAGGCAATAATGTAAGCAGGTAGATAACTATACTATCTACGTGCTGATAATGTCATGATATAAAAATCGTTTACATTTGGAGCATGAGGTATGTCTAAAACGATGCCACATGTATGTATATATCATATAAGAGGAATCATGAAATCGACATATAAATCAAACATGGAAAATCATCATGTATGACATCTCATGCTCGTCACATTGAAACTTATTTGTGTTCATCATAAACTCCTCACTTTAAAACTTATTTGTTTAATCATAAACTCATCACTTTAAAACTCATTTGTTTCATCATAAAACAACTTCATCAAGGTCAAACCCATCTCTCGGGAATACCTTGATTCATTAAATCACATCTCTTTTAAAAACATAAATCGGGACTACCCCTCCATCGGGTTTGTCCTGGTCTATCCAGACCGTATGATATCATGTGAGGCATGTAGGTTACTGTATGAAAATTGAGGACTATGGCCATACTTTGTCCCTGTGATCCCAGGCTACACGGATCTCGGTGTGCGGGGCATCACAACTGCAACGGGAGGTGGGGTCAAGTCCTACCCGCCAGAATATCAAGTAACATCATAGAGTCATCATGACTGCACGGTACAGCGTACTCCGTGTGACATACACGGTACATCGTACTCCGTGGACCCATATCATAGTCTGAGGGTGCCTGCCGTAGGTCTTATCCACCCCAATACTATGTCGATAACCAACCCATGTCTCAAAGTATAAGTGCGAGCATCTCAACTCTCTGTGACACACAATCTACAGGAGGCTTCCGTACGACTATATTCATGTCAACTCACGTCTAGTGCGAGCGGAGCTCCAGCACCACGCTATGCATATCATGATATCTAAAATCTCGTCCGAGCGAAGCTCCAGCACGGTTTTGTGCACACACAAATTTCTCGTACGAGCAATGCTCCAGTACGGTTTTTCATGAGAAATAAATCAATGAACTTGAGTGCGAGTAAGACTCTATCACTCTTTTTACTTGTATAAATACGATAGGTGGCTAAATCTTGACAAAACATCTTTTAAAATAGTAACCGGTACAAACCGGTACCCTTTCGTATATTTCACGAAATCAATAGCCAACCTATGTGCATATTTGCTTAAATCAAGGCAATATAATCATATAAAACATTAAAACATGATAATCATGCAATTTATCTGCCTTACTACCCTTTTTGTAAATTTTACTCCCAGGGGCAAAATTGTCATTTTTCTTTATTCACCTATGCCCCGATTTTCGCAAAATTATTATTTCGTTTTTAGATAGTTTAAGAAATTCTAGACCCTGTAAATCCCCTCAAAAATACGTATAGGTATCTCTATATACCTACAAAATTTCCTTACTTGGAATCGCGTGCAGACTTAACCTGCCTCGATGACACCGAATCTCTCAGCCCATATGCGCGCCAACCAAAGGTACGTAACTGCATATAACCATACAGTTGAGGTCAATTCAGTTATCTTGATCAGTATATCGCATTTACTGACCAACTTTAAAGTATTGGGCCCTATCTACCTTATTGGGTCTCGGCCCAATTCAGCCCTTTTATATTTATTAATTCCCTTCTTCGGGTATACTGGGCTTATGCAGTTTACTAATAATTATCGAGCTTCGTTTCAAATTCATTGGATAGCCCGTATACCATTTACGGCAATTACATTACAATTCCGAAAAAGATTCGCTTCTATATGAAATTAATCCATAATTCCGTAAAATCATCAAAGCTCTATATTAAAGAACTCATATTGTCGAAATTAAACTGTACTTACCCGATACGATGCGGGATACAAAAACCAGAGCTAAATCGGCTCTCGTTCGATCTCTGTCGAAAAAGCTGCACAATTAGGTAAATCCAGATTATTTTCCATTAAAATAATATTAAATTAAATTTTCGAAATTTACCCGTAGGTCAATCTCGACCCTCGGTCAACTTACCCGAATCTCGAGTCGTCCCCGATAATTTCTTTCCTTTTTTTCCCTTTTTCCTTTCTTTTCTTTCCTTTTCCTTTCTTTTCTTTTCCTCTTTCCTTCCTTTTCCCTCCTTTTCCTTCCATTTCCTTTCGGTCAAACGGTGTCGTTTCCTGCTACTTGCCGTCGTCGGTGTTTTCGACGGTCTCGCCGGCCATGATCGGTCTCAAAAGAACCGGCTTCTCCCCCTGAATGCGTCGGTGGCCTCCGTTCTAGCCCAGTCGCGGTGGTTCGTAGGAAATCAGCCCGTTTCTCCCTCGGTCTTCCTTCGCTCCGATCGGCTTACTCCGACCACCTGACAGCGCGATTCCGGTGCCCACGTGCTCGCCGGCCTCTCCTCTTCCTCCTCGTGGCTTCGTCGGAGGCTGTCGGTCGCCGGTGCTCCCTCTGTGGTTTTCGGTTTTCCTCACGGTTTCTTCGATTTTCGGTTTCGGGTTTATCCCGATCCTCTCTCTCCTTTTTTTTGTTTTCAAATTCACTTTTTTATTATTATTATTTTTATTATTATTATTATTTATTTTAATTATTACACTATTCATTAAAATACTCTATAAAAATCCAAAATATCCACAACTTTTATTATTTTATTCCAAATTTAATCTATTTACTTTAATTTAATTTTTTAATTACATTTTTCTCCAATTTTTGATATTATTCCTTCGTACTTTTCGAGATATTGTTCCGGGTAATTTTTCGGTATTTTTTAAAAATTTTGAATCTTGATCAATTGACTCGAAATTGTATAATTTCCTCATTATCGATCAAGACATCTTACATCCTTATTTTTAAATAAAAATTTTCTTATCGCCCTAATACCGGATTTTGATATTTTTACCATTTTACCCCTGCTCTTATTTCAGCATCAATTTAACCTGACTTCCCTTCATACATCCACCATCTTTTCTTATTTAATTTCGTATTTTCGGTAAACTTTATTTTCGATCCTTTTCGTTTGGCCTGTGGCCATTTCGGTCCTTATTTGGCTACTTCCGACGTTCACCGAGATTTCATTTCATTTTTTTTTTCTACTTGCAAATTGTATTTCAGTCAAAGCACTTCTTATGATTCATAGAATATATGAAAATGTACATCATATGAATCATAAGGAAATACATCAACAGATAATAAAAGTGGGTCTTACATAATCTCCCCCACTAAAAGAATTTGGTCCTCCAAATTGGAACCAAATCAGTCTCTGAACAACTCCGGATACTTTAATTGTATCATACTTCTTTAATTCTCATGTGACCTTTTTCCGAAGTGTAACTCTACCAAAGGACTTTAATTAGGGAGATCGTCTTAAACCTTAATACTTTCTCTTTCCTGTTTAATGCCCGAATCAACTTTTTCTGTATACTTATATTTGCATTAAGCTGAACTGTTGGATCTCATATCCTATCACCTATGCTGGATCTGGATAGTATTTCCGAAGCATCAAAAGATGGGACACATTGTGGGTGCCTGCTTATTCAAGTGGAAATGCCACCTACAGGTCTTATCTTCCACCTGTCCAATCCCCCAAAAGATTCAATCCAGCGAAACTCAATTTACCTTCTTCTAAAAGTTCGCTATGTCCTTATTCTCTTAGGACAAGAAACACTTCAACCATACTACTTCACCCTCGGTGAATTCCAATACTTTTCTATCTGCTCTGAGGTGTTCTTAATCTCTCATCCTTAACTAAACATCCTCAGAGACTTATTATCCAAAGTCGAAAATAATTCTATCTGTCACCCACTTTTTCTTATCCAATTTGGGGAACAACCCCTACAGCCATACACTGCCTCATATCTTGTTATCCCGATACTCAAGTGGCAACTGTCACTATTGGCGAATTCGATTTGTAATAACTGATCATCCCAGGAGCATAAAAAAATCAAGGGCATAAGCTTTCATCAGATCCTCCAGAACTTGTATAGTCCTCTCTGACTGACCATCTGTCTGAGGATGGAAAGCTGTGCTAATACTCAGTCGGGTTCCCATAGCTTCCAAAAAAATATTCCCCGAAGTAGAAAGTGAAGCGGGAATCCCTATCTGATATCATGCTCACTGGAACGCTACATAATGTTCCACAATCTTCCTTATACCTGAATCCTCATACACACTCAGAGTATCTGGGGATTTCATAACCAAAAAGTGGGTAGACTTAGTCAATTTGGCGACTATCATCTAAATAGTCTCGTGATTCGCTTGAGTCCTCTTTAACCCACCACGAAATTTATGGAGACTTGCTCCCATTTTCGTGCCGTGTCGATATAGGTAGAGGCTGCAATAACTCTGCAGACTTTTAATTCTCTACCTTATTCTGCTGACATACTAAGCACTTTTCCACAATCTCTACCATGTCTCTTTTCATATCTGACCACCAATATCCTTTTTCAGAGATTTCATATATTTATTCGTCACTTTCCGTATGCACTGTATATCCCGAAGAGTGAGCTTCTGACAATATTATTATCTCATTAACTGTGGTCCTGGGGAGCACTTATACTGTCTCTGAACCTCTCTGTAAATCATCAACACTCGCTGTGAACTCTGTCACTGTACCCTTCTGAATCTGACCCAAACTATCGACACCATGCCGATCATCACGCTAAGCCTGTCAAATTCGAGCACTCTCATCCGGTTCTAGTCTCAGGCTAGCTGTCACACAATCACTGTCATCATCAGAAGGGATCACATCAATACTGAGGCTCACAACTGCTCTAGCAGCTCACGCTCTCTGACCATCATATGTGGTACCATCCCGAGGCTCTTTCTGCTCGAAGAATCAGCCATTACATTAACTTTTCCTGGGTGGTACAATTTTCACAATCAAAATCTCTCAGAAGCTCTAACCTACTATATATATTCTCATGTTCTACTCTTTCTGTAAAAATAGATACTTGAGACTTTTATGATCAGTGCATATCCAAAATTTCTCACCCTGTACATAATAGTACCATATCCTCGGTACAAACACCACCGTTGCCAACTTAAAATCATGAGTCAGATAGTTTATTTCGTGATCAAGGAGTTATCTGACTCCAAAATTGACTATCTTCCCATTATACATCAATACACAGCTCCTTCATAATTTTGAGGTATCCATACTCACTGAGAACCTCTTGAGCTGTTGGGTATGGTGAAATTAATCACAGTGGTCAGTTCATACTTCACTACACCGAAATTCATGTCACATCTATCATCTTATTTATCATCTCATTCAAAGACCACGTTTTCTTTAGTTAAACGTGTCAACCAAGTAGACCATATTGAGAACTTGCAACAACCCATTTGTAAAAACCATTTTCAATTATTGCTTACAATTTGCCCTAGACTTTAACTACACCCAACATATCATCGATAATGATGATTACAAATCGGTCCAGGTAGAGTTTAAATAACTCATTGTAGTTGAGCTCCACCACATATTTCAATCGTCCATATCCTTGACTTATTTACGCATAAGCGTATAAGATCCTTCAAAATCGCTTACGTTTTCAGGTACTAACCTGCGTCATTTCCTTTTCTTATCTTAACGGTTCTTATTAAATTTTTACTATGATAACCTTTATGATTTGTCGAATTTTAATATTCTTATCGTCTTAGTAAAGGTATCCTAATGCTAAAGGTATTTATTACGACGATCGATTTCACGTTATAGGTTTTATATATACTTTTAGACGCTGTCAAGTCTTCAGGTGGGGAGGTATTTTGAAATACCTTTATTAACCTTCAGACTTAACCACATAGACTGGTTATGGTTATATCCATCTTTATCCTTGGTTATAATTTATATTCCCTACTTATCACTTAATCCCAATTACTTCGCATATGCACTCTTACTCCAATACATCTTGTATTCAGAATCAAGCATATCTCAAAGATTATCTCCTTAGTGTATCAATTATAATGAAACTCTTGTCATTATTCATTTCGTGAGTACAATCCTTTACTCCTTTAATTTCAACTATTGCACTCCTTTTTATCACTTGTCAACACTTATAGTATACTTTTCAGTGATGTTTTCACCCCTGTTTCCAACTTAAAATCTCTATATCCATATTTCGTTGATTAATCCTCCTCTATTGGGGTGCTCATTTATCAGTATTGTGCCCAATGATGTAGGCATTCATGCTTTTTACTCACTTATATGCGAATGAAGGCGGTATGAATAAATGTGTGGCACCAGGATCAATGATCATATGTACTTCAATATTCATAACAAGTGTGGTACCTTACACCACATCCATGAAACATCAATAGTGTCCTGGTCCAAGACATCCTCTCGCCTTCGTCCAACAGCCTACTTTCCTTTTTCTTTTCGGCTATGGCCTCCCTTTTCGTTGCAGCTATACCAACGAAGTTTTTCTCTGTCTCTTTACTTTTCTGTGGGGCGATCTCGCCCAACTCTGTGCAATCAAAATCAATGGTCCGTCTTACCACACTTAACAGCCATTTTCATCAATACAGTGTAGGTATAGACCCTCCTTCCGTGGTATCCACCACACATCCCACACTGCTTACAGTGCTTACACTGCTACACTGCTTCGTAGCAGGTCGGGGTCCTCCAATCACAATGCCCCTCAAGAGTGCCAAAATTGGATGCACTGGGGCCTTACCAATTATCTTACTCCATGACTCGTCAAATTAAATCTTTTACCAACTGGTCTCTTTCCTGCTCTGACATCTCTGTCATTCTCTATTCTCTTCTGTCTCTATTTCGACCCTTACTACCTTTCCCAATCTCAGAGGCGTGCAACACTCGATCTTATTCACACAACTGTATTCTGCGCACTGCCTCGACATAAGTAGTGAGCCAATCAGACTCTAATCGAAAATTTGAGCCCTTTCCATGAACTTTTGAGCTTTCCGACGCTCATTGCCCATAATGTCGGGTTAATATCTGCCCAGGTATATAAAGTGAGATTCATACTCATCAATCAACCAATGACTATGGGCAGTGTAAGCAATTTTACCTGTAATTTCCCCTTAAGTAATGTCCGGGATATTCTGTCACCGGAATACATCCAAAAATATTTCTCATGTCGACTCTGGACGTCTAACTCCTCAGATAGGTCGAGTGGGCTTCCACCAATGCCCCGCCTTGCCGTCCAACATAAACGTATTTAAAGTTACTTTCTCAGTCGACATACACCGAAAAAATCCATACAACTTCGCTATCCCATTCGCCCAGTCCTCAGTAATTATTGATTTCTTTACTTCGCTATATACCAGAGGGGTGTGAAAATCTCTATAGTCTGAGACATCTGTTTAGGCTTTACCCTGCCTATCCTCAACTACCAGCATAAACTGAGTAAATAATTTTGAAATATTTTCTACACTCCACTCCATCCTCTCGGAGCGTGTCTCCATACTGTTTGGTCTCTTTATAGGACCCTGTGGAGTATGTTCAACATCAGCCTCCACCTCACTCTCATCTTGAGTCTCATATGACGACTCATTCGACTCTCAGGCCGATCTCTATAGCCTCGAGCATGCGTACTTGCCACTCTACCATAGCGGCTATCAGTTATAAAAAACTATATTCTTGCATTCGAAACTAAATTCTTAGCTGCTGTTTCATCTTGATATACACAATTGTATCTAAACAATGCACAATACATGGGGATGTAAATTTACTTAACCACTAACACCGACTCATATCAGGCCTACTCTACTCTGATACCATTAATTGTCACGACCCAAATTACCTAAAAATCCCTACAAATTTTTCATTTTTTTCATTTCCTTACCCGTCGTGAACAGTTATACTACCAAATAGTTGGGCTATGATTCGGTGTTAGTCACTTCTCACCTATTTACCATTCCATTTTCATATTTCATTTACATTTCAATTTATTTGAACTAAATACATCCCCAATATTACATCCATATACAGTACTGTGCATCTATATGTTCAGATACAAAATTATACAAATGTGTATACCTGGTCTTGATAAGAAGCAGCGGATAACCGAGATGCGAGACTATTGTCGCTCTCTTCTACTGAATGTACCCTGTGGGGTGGAAAATGAAAGGGTGAGCATAAACAGCTCAGTAAGGCAATAATGTAAGCAGGTAGATAACTATACTATCTACGTGCTGATAATGTCATGATATAAAAATCGTTTACATTTGGAGCATGAGGTATGTCTAAAACGATGCCACATGTATGTATATATCATATAAGAGGAATCATGAAATTGGCATATAAATCAAACATGGAAAATCATCATGTATGACATCTCATGCTTGTCACATTAAAACTTATTTGTGTTCATCATAAACTCCTCACTTTAAAACTTATTTGTTTAATCATAAACTCATCACTTTAAAACTCATTTGTTTCATCATAAAACAACTTCATCAAGGTCAAACCCATCTCTCGGGAATACCTTGATTCATTAAATCACATCTCTTTTAAAAACATAAATCGGGACTACCCCTCCATCGGGTTTGTCCTGGTCTATCCAGACCGTATGATATCATGTGAGGCATGTAGGTTACTGTATGAAAATCGAGGACTATGGCCATACTTTGTCCCTGTGATCCCAGGCTACACGGATCCCGGTGTGCGGGGCATCACAACTGCAATGGGAGGTGGGGTCAAGTCCTACCCGCCAGAATATCAAGTAACATCATAGAGTCATCATGACTGCACGGTACAACGTACTCCGTGTGACATACATGGTACATCGTACTCCGTGGACCCATATCATAGTCTGGGGGTGCCTGCCGTAGGTCTTATCCACCCCAATACTATGTCGATAACCAACCCATGTCTCAAAGTATACGTGCGAGCATCTCAACTCTCTGTGACACACAGTCTACAGGAGGCTTCCGCACGACTATATGCATGTCAACTCACATCTAGTGAGAGCGAAGCAACAGCACCACGCTATGCATATCATGATATCTAAAATCTCGTGCGAGCGAAGCTCCAGCACGATTTTGTGCACACACAAATTTCTCGTATGAGCAATGCTCCAGTACGACTTTTCATGAGAAATAAATCAATGAACTTGAGTGCGAGTAAGACTCTAGCACTCTTTTTACTTGTATAAATACGATAGGGGGCTAAATCTTGACAAAACATCTTTTAAAATAGTAACAGGTATAAACCGATACCCTTTCGTATATTTCACGAAATCAATAGCCAACCTATGTGCATATTTGCTTAAATCAAGGTAATATAATCATATAAAACATTAAAACATGATAATCATGCAATTTATCTGCCTTACTACCCTTTTTGTAAATTTTACTCCCAGGGGTAAAATTGTCATTTTTCTTTATTCACCTATGCCCCGGTTTTCGTAAAATTATTATTTCGTTTCTAGATAGTTTAAGAAATTCTAGACCCTGTAAATTCCCTCAAAAATACGTATAGGTATCTCTATATACCTATAAAATTCTCTTACCTGGAATCGCGCGCAGACTTAACCTGCCTCGATGACACTGAATCTCTCAGCCCATATGTGCGCCAACCAAAGGTACGTAACTGCATATAACCATACAGTTGAGGTCAATTCAATTATCTTGATCAGTATATCACATTTACTGACCAACTTTAAAGTATTGGGCCCTATCTACCTTATTGGGTCTCGGCCCAATTTAGCCATTTTATATTTATTAATTCCCTTCTTCGGGTATACCGAGCTTATGCAGCTTACTAATAATTATCGAGCTTCGTTCCAAATTCATTGGATAGCCCGTATACCATTTACGGCAATTACATTACAATTCCAAAAAAGATTCGCTTCTATATGAAATTAATCCATAATTCCGTAAAATAATCAAAGCTCTATATTAAAGAACTCATATTGCCGAAATTAAACTGTACTTACCCGATACGATGCGGGATACAAAAACCAGAGCTAAATCGGCTCTCGTTCGGTCTCTGTCGAAAAAGCTGCACAATTAGGTAAATCCGGATTATTTTTCATTAAAATAATATTAAATTAAATTTTCAGAATTTACCCGTAGGTCAATCTCGACCCTCAGTCAACTTACCCGAATCTCGAGTAGTCCCCGATAATTTCTTTCCTTTTTTTCCCTTTTTCCTTTATTTTCTTTCCTTTTCCTTTCTTTTCTTTCCTTTTCCTTTCTTTTCTTTTCCTCTTTCCTTCCTTTTCCCTCATTTTCCTTCCCTTTCCTTTCGGTCAAACGGTGCCGTTTCCTGCTACTTACCGTCGTCGGCGTTTCCGGTCGTCTCGCCGGCCATGACCGGTCTCAAAAGAACCGGCTTCTCCCCCTGAATGCGTCGGTGGCCTCCGTTCCAGCCCAGTCGCGGTGGTTCGCCGGAAATCTGCCTGTTTCTCCCTCGGTCTTCCTTCGCTCCGATCGGCTTACTCCGGCCACCTGACAGCGCGATTCCGGTGCCCACGTGCTCGCCGACCTCTCCTCTTCCTCCTCGTGGCTTCGTCGGAGGCTGTCGGTCGCCGGTGCTCCCTCGGTGGTTTTCGGTTTTCCTCACGGTTTCTTCAGTTTTTGGTTTCGGGTTTATCCCGATCCTCTCTCTCCTTTTTTTTGTTTTCAGATTCACTTTTTTTTTATTATTATTATTTTTTTTAATTATTACACTATTCATTAAAATACTCTATAAAAATCTAAAATATCTACAACTTATATTATTTTATTCCAAATTTAATCTATTTACTTTTATTTAATTTATTAATTACGTTTTTCTCCAATTTTTGATATTATTCCTTCGTACTTTTCAAGATATTGTTCCGGGTAATTTTTCGGTATTTTTTAAAAATTCTGAATCTTGATCAATTGACTCGAAATGGTATAATTTTCTCATTATCGATCAAGACATCTTACATCCTTATTTTTAAATAAAAATTTTCTTATCGCCCTAATACCGAATTTTGATATTTTTACCATTTTACCCCTGCTCTTGTTTCGGAATCAATTTAACCTGACTTCCCTTCATACATCCACCATCTTTTCTTATTTGATTTCGTATTTTCGGTAAACTTTATTTTCGAGCCTTTCCGTTTGGCCTGTGGCCATTTCGGTCCTTATTTGGCTACTTCCGACGTTCACCGAGATTTCATTTCATTTTTTTTTCTACTTGCAAATTGTATTTCAGTGAAAGCTCTTCTTATGATTCATTGAATATATGAAAATGTACATCATATGAATCATAAGGAAATACATCAACAGATAATAAAAGTGGGTCTTACAATTTCGTTAACCGATCTACTATAACCCATATAGCATCATGGGTCTTACAGGTTCTTGGTAACCCCATCGCAAAATCCATGGTGACGTGCTCCCACTTCTATGTTAGTACCGTTATAAGTTGTAATAATCCTCTAGGTTTCTGATGCTCAACCATTACCTGTTGACAAATGAGACATCTAGCGACATACTCAGCTATGTCTCTTTTCATCCCATACCACCTGATAATTCTATATTTTTTAGAATTATTTGTGCTTATTTTCCTAATTAATTATCTAAATCCCCAATTTATTTTGTTAATTATCCCCTTTATTTAATTAAAATTCTCATGCTTGCAGAAAAATTAAATCTGAATGAATTTGGAAAATTTCGATAGAAAATGGAATGGAATTGGGCTAAAATCGAGATTGGACCACGCAGACAACACGAGCCATGCCACTTAGCACATCCAATCGGATAAGAAGACAGATGACATGGAAATATCTTTTCAAGGATCCAATGGTGCGAAGACAAGTGGCCAAACAATGCCAACTCATCTAGGATGGAAAAATTACAATTGTACCCCTAAATGTGTGTATAAATAAGACATGATAGCAATTGAAGAAACTAAGTAGTGTTAGTGTAAAAGTAGTTTTAGGGTAGAACTAGTTAGAATAGCCTAGGTTAGATAGTTTTAATTTTTATTTTCCTTGTTTTCCCGAATAGTTCTTTTTTAGCTTCCATTTTTCTCAATAGCTACTGTTTTTATTTTCAACCTTTAATCGTTATAGTCTATGATAAGCTTTATTTTTCCATTTTCTTTTTCTAAGTATTTCACGTTAATTTCTAGCAGTTATGTGTTGTATTCTCGATTTTTGTTTAAGTTTAGCTCTTTGTTTGTTATTTTGGCACTAGAGTTTTCAAATTTTTTTTGGTAGCTCTCGGGTTATTTTCTGGTTGGTGGTGTGGGTAGAAGCCGAAAATTATTCTTGAGTTGATAGTTCGGTGAAGCCATATTGGCATAGCCGAGGAGACCACGTGACATATTTGCTGCTGTGGATGTTGGCTGAGACAAGAATCTCTCCTGGAGGCTACCGATTGCTCACACACATATGTGCAGTGTTGGAGGTTGAGTCTTACAGGTTACTACTGAAACAGAGAAGGAAGGCTTGTTGCTGCAATGTCGAGACGATGGACATGCTGATTGAAGCAGTAGCTAGCGTCAGTATAAGCTGGAACAAAGTGTTGCAGCCAATAGGAATCACACGCACCCACCTTGTTTTGCTCTGTTATGCTTTATTTTCATTCCTTAGTACTGTTCATTGTCATTTAATAGTTTAGATAGTTTTATTTCATGGTAGTTTGAGTCACACGTATGTTTTCTGTTAGAGTTTTGAAGTGTTGATCGTGCCTACTGGGATGCTCGGATGTGTGTGCTGGTATAAAACCATAATGCAAACTTGAACCAGTAGTCAGACAGATTGGAAGCAAAAGCATGATCAGTGCAGCAGACAGCAGAAGTGGACATCGCCTGGACACAACTAAGGACATCATATGGATCAAACTGAGAGCAAGAACCTAGAAAAGGTCTGGGCAGGAAGCAGTGTCGGACGTTGTTAGACGTGGTAGCATCGAGCATTACTAGACATTCTCTAATGCATTCCTACAGGTTGCTGTTGTGCGGATTTGCTAGAAGGAGCAATGGGGGTTACTTCTCCTCGACGTGATTGTAGAGGTTGCGTGCAGCACCTGGTCAGTAGCTGGGCAGTTGTGGCCATGGTAAAGCAGAACAGCATGGTGACAGCAGTAATGTACAGATGCAAGACAGAATCAAGAATGGGAGCTGGACAGATTATGCAGGAAGTGAAGAAGAGTGTACTGGCACATGCACGGGACCACTCGGCTGGCAGTTGGCTTAAGGCCTTGTTTGGCCACATTACTTCTTTGTTTAATTTAATGTTGATTGCATTTTTATTCTTTTGATGGTTTCATTAGTTGTTAGTTTAGGATAGTTGTTAATTGATAATTGTAGGTTAGATCTAATGTTTTAAGTTGTTAGTTTAATCTTTAGTTTTAATTTTTTTAGTTAGTAGTTAATTTTATATTATATGTTTTAGGATTTAATTTTAGTTTAGTTTTTTATGAGTTACCTTTAGAATTAATTTAGATTAAATTTGTTACATGTATTAGTTAGATTCTATTATTAAGTTAGTAATTAGATATAGTTAGGATTAGTTTAGAGTTAATATTTTAGACATGTAGTTTTATAGTTATTTTCTTAATTTCCTAGGATTTTATTTTCATTAAATTTTAGTTTAGTTTAATTTGCATTTTGATTAAGTAGTTTAATTGCATTTTAGGATTGTTCAATTTTAGCTTAATTAAGTTTGCTTCTCTATTTTAGCATTTTATTTTAATTGCGTTAATTAGTTTTAACTATTTTAATTATTTTTGTAGGTTTTTTCTTTTAATTGCTCGGAGCACTGTAAGTAAATTTTAGCTTTGTTTAATTTTCTTTATTTTATAGCTTTTATTATTTTCAGTATTGTTAGCCATGTAGATCACTCCCTTAAAATTCATAATTTGCTAGAATATACTTAGGATAAGATTAACCGGTACTTAATTAGGCAATTCAACTTCTCTGTTGGACGATAACTCGGGACTAAAATCTCATTATTACTTGTACGACCCGTGCACTTGCAGAAAATACGTTTAGATTGTATCAAGTTTTTTGCATTGTTGCCTGGGAAATTTTAATTAGTCTTTAATTAATATCGGTGAAATTATGCTTAGGTGTAATTCTAGTTTTTAAATATTTAGGTTGTAAATATTTAGATCCTTAGTTTAGTTTAGTTAATTTTCTCATAAACAAAATTGAAAAATTGAAAAACTTAAAAAAAAAATTCTAAGGACTTTTAATTATTTGCATACGTAGAGCTAAGAGTTATGATTGCTTTCCTCTAGATCCTGAAATTGAACGAACTCTTAGAAAAATTAGAAAGGATTCTAGAAAATTTATAGCTCCGCTGGAAAACATCATGGCAGCAAATAGGGAATTTAGGATCGTTGGAGATTATGCAATGCCGACTATTGGAGGTTATTATACCGGCATTAGGCCACCAGCTGTCCCTGCTAACAATTTTGAAATTAAGCCTTCCATCCTCCATATGATTCAGACCTCTTTACAGTTTAGTGGGCTTCCGCACGATGACCCACATGCTCACCTTGGGCAATTCCTGGACTTGTGTAACACGTTCAAGCACAATGGATTACCTGATGATGCGCTTAGGCTTAGATTATTCCCCTTCTCACTTAGGGATAGGGTGCGACACTGGTTAACCTCCTTGCCTCCAGGATCCATTTCTACATGGGACGAGTTAGCCCACCAATTTCTAGCTAAGTTTTTCCCTCCCTCTAAAATGGCCAGACTCCGTAGTGATATATCTTCCTTTGCCCAGTTCGGCTCTGAATCTCTTTACGAAGCTTGGGAACGATATAAGGAGCTTCTTAGGAAGTGCCCTCATCATGGCCTACCTTTGTGGCTGCAAGTCCAGACCTTCTACAACGGACTTACAAGCCAAAATAGGACCATTGTTGATGCTATTGCGGGTGGAACCCTGATGTGCAAAATAGAGGAGGAAGCTTACGAGCTCTTGACAAGATGGCTGCTAACAACTATCTATGGTCCTCAGAGAAGC
The DNA here is from genome assembly GCA_033439115.1 of Firmiana major. Taxonomy (NCBI): domain Eukaryota; kingdom Viridiplantae; phylum Streptophyta; class Magnoliopsida; order Malvales; family Malvaceae; genus Firmiana; species Firmiana major. The sequence goes on from CM065905.1 coordinate 21,176,854, forward strand.
AATTGCCTAAAAAGTCAACGGGTATCTATGAGCTCGACACGCTGTCTACCTTGACCTCTCAAATCGCTAACCTTACGAAGAAGGTAGAGTCGCTCAGTACCCAGCATAATCCTTCTACCAGTCCTAATTTAGTTTATTCTATCCAAAGTCCTTTTCTTTTCTGTGATCAGTGTGGTGGTACACACTCTGTAGATAGGTGTCCGCTTAACTTAGAATCGGTTCAGTACGTTGCACCCTCTCAAAAGCAACAGAACAACCCCTTTTCAAACACCTACAACCCAGGGTGGAGGAACCATCCTAACTTTTCCTAGAGCCATAACCAAGGGAAATCTTCTAATTCTAGACCTGTAGAACCCCTTGTTTTTCAAGCTCCACCAGTTCATGTACCACCATAGCCGCAATTTCCATATCATCCACCTCATCAACCATCCCAACCACAATTTCAGCATCATCCACCTCACTTCCATCAACCACCACCACCACCACAACCTATGCAGCCCCAACATTTACATGTACCAGTAGCTGAGAAGAAGCCCTCACTTGAGGAAATGTTTACAACGATCCTGCAAAATCAAGCTGCCTCAATTAAGAACTTAGAGGTTCATGTGGGACAAATAGCGAATGCTTAGTCAGCGTCCTCAAGGGGCCCTTCCTAGTAACACTGAAGCCAATCCTGTTAAGCAAAGGGGGGGTAAGGAACATGTTAAAGCCATCACCCTTAGGAGCAACCGAGAGCTAGATGATCCACAAGTTAAGTTCAGCCCTGAACAGTACATAGTTGAAGAATCCTTAAGTTTTAATGAAGCAGCTCAGAAAGAGCAGGAACCTAAAGATCAGGCTGCAAAGGAAGCAAAGCTAGGCGCTTCTTCATCTTTACCTTCTTCTTCTTCTTCTTCACAACCTTCCTCATCCTCTGATGCCATACACTTTACCACTACATCCCTTCTAGTTAGACTACCAGTACCTTTTCCTCAGAGGTTTCAAAACCAAAAGCTTGATCAACAATTCACCAAATTTCTTGAGGTTTTTAAGAAACTTCACATCAACATTCATTTCACAGATGCTTTAGAGCAAATGCCAAGTTATGTGAAGTTTTTGAAGGACATCCTCTCTAGGAAAAGAAGATTGGAAGATTATGAGATGGTGGCTTTAACTGAGGAATGTAGTGCAATTATCCAGAGGAAATTACCCCCCAAGCTCAAAGATCCCGGGAGTTTTACCATACCCTGCACAATTGGAAATCTATTCTTTGGTAGAGCCTTGTGTGATTTAGGAGCCAGCATCAATCTGATACCCTAGTCTATTTACCAAAAGTTAGGAATAGGGGATGTCAGGCCAACCACAGTGACCCTTCAGCTAGCTGATCGATCCATTAAATATCTGAAGGGGGTCATTGAAGACGTGCTGGTAAAGGTGGACAAATTTATTTTTCCTGCGGATTTTATCGTGTTGGACATGGAAGAAGACAGGGAAGTCCCCATTATACTAGGCAGACCTTCCCTAGCGACTGGTAGAACTTTAATTGATGTACAGAAGGGGGAGTTAACAATGAGAGTTCAGGATCAGGAAGTGAAGTTTAATGTTTTCAAACCTTTGAAGCTCCCTAATGACTCTCAAGAGTGTTTTAAGATGGATGTTAAGGAGGATTTAAGGCTTAAGCATAAGAAATCTGAGAGAAAGAAAGAAGTAGATAGAGCTAATGAGGAGTTAACTGTCAACATTCTATCACCATCTTGGATGACCCTCCTACTCTTCGCCTTGCTGCTGAGTGTTGTTTTCTTCAATTGCATTTGAAGTGGCTGTGTTTTTCTTTTCACTTTGTATATAGTTCTTTTTCTTTTTCTTTTCTGTTGTTTCTTTCTTTGTTTATGTTGCAGATTTCTTTTCTAGTATTACGCTTTCAATCAAGCTTCAATTGTTAATCATCATCAGAAAGGGGAGTACTCTATTCTTGAGCTTAAATTCTTACATTATCTTAACACTGAGGATACTTTGCTCTTCAAGTTTGGGGAAGGGGATATCACTTGAGCAATTTTGTAAAAATTTGGAAAAAATTTCAAAATTTGAAAAAAAAATTCAAAATTTTTTCAATAATATGAGCTTAAATTGCTTGATTTTGGGATGATTTAGTGCTTAGCATGTAGTTTTCCCATATTTCGATGATATGACCCCATGATTTAGTCTGACTTTGAATAAATAAGAAGCATGATTATAGGAAAAACATAAAGTTGAATTCTTGAATTTGTCTTAATTCTGATTGTGATTGCCCCATCTTATGCACATGTCATGTCATGAATCGGTATATTTATTTAGAGAAAGCTTATGTGTACATAGGATTGCATTTGTTCAATTGATTTGGTGCATCATATTCTAGAATTTGTTTGATCTAATCTCAAGGTGAAATATTAGATCACACATAATTAGGGAGATGATTTAGGCCATCTTTGGATCGTTTGAGCCTTTCTAGCCATCTTTGTACATATTTCACCCCCACTCACCCATCTGGGCTAAATAAGCTTTTCTCTGTAAATACACCACACCTGCTTATTTTTTTTCCAATGCTTAAATACTATGTTCCTATCCCTTACCCCAAAAGCATGAAAAGTCATTAGGATATATTGTAAGCTATATGGGTATTAAGTGATAGTGAAGGAGTATGTATTAAAAAAAATTAAAAGAAAAAGAAAAAGAAAATAAGAAAGAAGAAAATACAAAAATAGAATAAAAAGTTTAGTGAAATAAATAAGTTTGGGGGAAAGAAATTTGAGCTCTTACATAAAGATCCTAGAAGTAATGCAAGTTAAGGGGTAATTAAACCTAAATCGACGTTATTATACCTTAGCCCCAGCCTTACATTACAAGCTTAATGAAGTGCTATTGATCTTTAATTAAGTGTGACTACATTAGTGGAGAGAGAAGTGAAAAGCAAACTTATGGGAATGATCACATGTCATTGACTTTGCATTCACTGTGTTTGCATAATCTGATCCAGATAATATACTGTGAAGTGACTTTGACATTTTTCACACACTCGCGAGGAATCCAATTTGGGTTAGGACTCATGATTGAAGGATTCTAAATGTTGGACTTGTTATTGTGAGTCTTTCAGATCATAATCTATACTTTTTCTTTGAGGAAATATTGGGGAAATTATTATGTTGGTACTTATCATTCCTATAATTATTTTATTTTGCTTGAGGACAAGCAAAAGCTCAAGTTTGGGGGTGTGATAATTCTATATTTTTTAGAATTATTTGTGCTTAATTTCCTAATTAATTATTTAAATCCCCAATTTATTTTGTTAATTATCCCCTTTATTTAATTAAAATTATCATGTTTGCAGATAAATTAAATCCGGATGAATTTGGAAAATTTTGATAGAAAATGGATTGGAATTGGGCTAAAATTGAGATTGGACCACGCGGACAACACGAGCTATGCCACCTAGCACATCCAATTGGACAAGAAGACAGATGACATGGAAATATCTTTTCAAGGAGCCAATGGTGTGAAGACAAGTGGCCAAACAATGTCAACTCATCTGGGATAGAAAAATTACAATTGTACCTCTAAGTGTGTGTATAAATAAGACATGATAGCAATTGAAGAAACTAAGTAGTGTTAGTGTAAAAGTAGTTTTAGGGTAGAACTAGTTAGAGTAGCCTAGGTTAGATAGTTTTAATTTTTATTTTCCTTGTTTTCCCGAATAGTTCTTTTTTAGCTTTCATTTTTCTCAATAGCTACTGTTTTTATTTTCAACCTTTAATCGTTATATTCTATGATAAGTTTTATTTTTCCATTTTCTTTTTCTAAGTATTTCACGTTAATTTCTAGCCGTTATGTGTTGCATTCTCGATTTTTGTTTAAGTTTAGCTCTTTGTTTGTTGGTTTGGCACCCGAGTTTTCAATTTTTTTTGGTAGCTCTCGGGTTATTTTCTGGTTGGTGGTGTGGGCAGAAGCTGGAAATTGTTCCTGAGTTGATAGTTCGGTGAAGCCATATTGGCATAGCCGAGGAGACCACGTGACACATTTGCTGCTGTGGATGTTGACCGAGACAAGAATCTCTCCTGGAGGCTACCGATTGCTCACACAGATATGTGCAGTGCTGGAGGTTGGCTCTTGCAGGTTACTACTGAAACAGAGAAGGAAGGCTTGTTTCTATAATGTTGAGATGATGGACATGCTGATTGAAGCAGCAGCTAGCGTCGGTATAAGCTGGAACAAAGTGTTGCAGCCAATAGGAATCACACGCACCCACCTTGTTTTGCTCTGTTATGCTCTGTTTTCATTCCTTAGTATTGTTCATTGTCATTTAATAGTTTAGATAGTTTTATTTCATGGTAGTTTGGGTTGCAAGTATGTTTTCTGTTAGAGTTTTGAAGTGTTGATCGGTGCCTACTGGGATGCTCGGATGTGTGTGCTGGTACAGAACCATAATGCAAACTTAAACCAGCAATCGGACAGATTGGGAGCAGAAATAGGATCAGTGTAGCAGATAGTAGAAGTGGACATCACCTGGACACAGCTGAGGACATCATATGGATCAAACCGAGAGCAGTAAGCAGTGTCGGGTGCTGCTGGACGTGGTAGCATCGGGCATTATTGGACATTCTCTAATGCACTCTGGGTTGTTGAAGCACGTTAACGAGTTACTGATCTGCATCACTACAGGTTACTGTTGTGCGGATTTGTTAGAAGGAGCAATGGGGGTTACTTCTCCTCGACGTGATTGCAGAGGTTGCGTGCAGCACCTGGTCAGCAGCTGGGCAGTTGTGGCCATGGTAAAGCGGAACAGCATGGTGACAGCAGTAATGTACAGATGCAAGACAGAACTGAGAATGGGAGCTGGACAGATTAGGCAGGAAGCAAAGAAGAGTGTACTGGCACATGCACGTGACCACTTGGCTGGCAGTTGGCTTAAGGCCTTGTTTGGCCACATTACTTCTTTGTTTAATTTAATGTTGATTGCATTTTTATTCTTTTGATGGTTTCATTAGTTGTTAGTTTAGGATAGTTGTTAATTGATAATTGTAGGTTAGATCTAATGTTTTAAGTTGTTAATTTAATCTTTAGTTTTAATTTTTTAGTTAGTAGTTAATTTTATATTATATGTTTTAGGATTTTATTTTAGTTTAGTATTTTATGAGTTACCTTTAGAATTAATTTAGATTAAATTTGTTACATACATTAGTTAGATTCTATTGTTAAGTTAGTAATTAGATATAGTTAGGATTAGTTTAGAGTTAATATTTTAGACATGTAGTTTTATAGTTATTTTCTTAATTTCCTAGGATTTTATTTTCATTAAATTTTAGTTTAGTTTAATTTGCATTTTGATTAAGTAGTTTAATTGCATTTTAGGATTGTTCAATTTTAGCTTAATTAATTTTGCTTCTTTATTTTAGCATTTTATTTTAATTGCGTTAATTAGTTTTAACTGTTTTAATTATTTTTGTAGGTTTTTTCTTTTAATTGCTCGAAGCACTGTAAGTAAATTTTAGCTCTGTTTAATTTTCTTTATTTTATAGCTTTTATTATTTTCAGTAGTGTTAGCCATGTAGATCACCCCATTAAAATTCATAATTTGCTAGAATATACTTAAGATAAGATTAACCGGTACTTAATTAGGCAATTCAACTTCTTTGTGGGACGATAACTCGGAACTCAAATCTCATTATTACTTGTACGACCCGTGCACTTGCGGATAACACGTTTCGATCGTATCACCACCAGTATACCTTCCGAAGATTCTGATACATTTTACTACTTCCCGGGTGTTCTGGATATCTCGATGATTGAGCATCTGATAAGATCAACTTTCGGAGCTCTGAATCCTTAGGAACACATATTCTATTTTCGAACCTTAGTACTCCATCTAAACTCAATACAAAATCTGTTCCCTCACCTTTCTGGATTTGGCTAATTACATCAATACACCACTGATCATTTTGCTGAGCTTGTTGGATTCTCTCAATCAACTTTGGTTCTATTCTCAAGCTGGCTATAATCCCATGACTGCTTATCTCAGGTGGGGTCGCATCCAAACTAAGGTTCGTGAATTGTTCCAATAACTCGTGCTCCCTAACCATCATATAGGATACCAACTCGAGACTCTTTCTAGTCAATGCATCGACAACCACATTTGCCTTACCCGAGTGGTACAAAATCTCACAATCATAGTCCTTGAGGAGTTTTGACCACCTTCTCTGTCTCATATTTAACTCCTTCTGTGAGAACAGATACTTCAGGCTCTTATGATCCGTAAAAATCTAAAATATCTCACTATACAAGTAGTGGCACCATATCTTCAATGCAAATACTACAGCCACTAACTCTAAATCATGAGTGGGGTAGTTCTTCTCATAATCTTTCAGCTGTCTAGATCTATAAGCTACTACCCTTCCATTTTGCATCAATACACAGCCTAGTCTCTGATGTGAAGCATCTGTATAAACAGAGTAGTTCCCTGAGCTGTTAAGGATGATAAGAACTGGCGCGGTGGTTAATCTACGCTTAAGTTCATCCCACGTAAACTCCACATTCTTCCTCATAAGACATGTCAACGGAGCAGCCAATCTAGAGACACCCTCTACAAATCTCTTATAGTAACCTTCTAAACCCAAAAAACTTCTGATCTCAATGACTGTCCTGGGCTTTTCCCACTAAACAATAGCCTCAATCTTGGATGGATCCACTGACACCCTATCCTTCGATACAACATGGCCCAGAAAAGAAATATGCTCTAGCCAAAAGTCACATTTACCAAGTTTGGGATGCAACTTTCTCTCTCAGAAGGTTTGCAATACAATCCTTAACTGCTGCTCGTGATCTTCCCTGGACCTCGAATACACCAATATATCATCAATGAAAACAATCATGAACTGATCCAGGTATGGCTTGAATACCTCATTCATTAGAGCCATAAAAGCTACTAGTGCATTTGTCAACCCGAAAGGCATCACCAGGAATTCGTAATGACCATAACAGGTGCGAAAAGCTGTCTTGGGTACATCTTCCTTTCGAATCTTCAATTAATGATACCCAGACCTAAGGTCTATCTTGAAAAAGATCTGTGCTCCCCGTAGCTGGTCCAACAAGTCATCTATGCACAATAAGGGGTACTTATTCTTGATGGTTGCCTTGAACAACATCCGATAGTCAATACACAACCTAAGGCTCCCATCTCTCTTTTTCATAAAAAAATATCGGAGCTCCCCATGGCGAGACGCTCGGTCTTATAAACCCTTTAGCTAGCATATCTTGCAACTGCTTCCTTAATTCCTCTAGCTCAACTGGAGCTAACCTATATGGTGGTTTGGATATTAGCTCTGTTTTAGGTGTCAGATCTATATCAAATTCCATTTCTCTCTATCTGGTGGCAATCCCGGTAGGTCGTCTGGAAAGACATCAGGGATTTCTCTGACCATTGGAATGTCATCCATATCCGGATGTGGCTTGTTCAAATCTACCACATAAGTAATAAAACCTTCAAAACAAAATTCATGTCATTTTATACCAATGCACTTTATTTGCCATAAAATTCAAGATTTCATTACTTCTCTTAAAATCTTACAACACATTCTTAGGGTGGAGAAAATGTAATAGACTTAGTGTGGTAGTCTAAGACAGTATGATTGGTAGCTAACTAATCCATTCCCAATATTACATCAAAGTCATACATGTTCAACAAAATCAAATTAGTTATCGTGTACTTATCTCCTACTTTCACTTTACAATCTCTATATACTTGTTCAACTAATTGACTAACTCTCATCGGAGTACTTATTAACAAAGTCCCGTTTAGGTATGTGGGTTTTATAAAACTTGTCAACCTTGATGCACATGCAGGCGATATGAAGGAATGCGTAGCACTAGAATCAAACAAAGCTATAGTTTCCAAATCGAAAATCAGAATTGTATCTTTTATCACCTCAGATGAGGTATCTGCTGATGCCTGGCCTATCGCATATATCCTGCCTTGACCCATAACTTGCTTCCCTTTTTCTTCAGTCGTGGCTCTTTTCCTTGCAGGAGGTGTAACTATAGTAACTTTCTCTGGCTCCTTACCCCTCTGTGGAACTACCTCAACTGCTTTTGGGCAATCTCTTGCATAGTGCCCAAGCCTACCACATCTGAAACATTGTGCACCTTGAAAATGATAAGGCCTACCACCATGATATCGACCACATACTCTACACTGATCAGTAGTCGATCAGGGTCCACCAATCACTATACCTCTAGCTGGTGCTTGAGTCAGATGCATAAAAGGTTTAGCAGCCTTTTATCACCTAAGAAGAGGTATCCGCTGATGCCTGGTCTATCGCATATACCCTGCTTTGACCCAAAACTTGCTTCCTTTTTTCTTCAGCTGTGGCTCTCTTCCTTACAGGAGGTGTAACTGTAGGAACTTTCTCTGGCTCCTTATCCCTATGTGGGACTACCTCAACTGCCTCTGGACATTTCTTTGCATAATGTCCAAGTCTACCACATCTGAAACATCATGCTCCCTGAAAATTACAAGGCCTACCGCCATGATATCAGCCACACACTCGGCACTAATCAGTAGTTGGTTGGGGTCCACCAATCACTATACCCATGGCTGGTGTTTGGGTCGGATGCATGAAAGGCCTACCAGACTTCTTCTGTGACTCATCTGCCTCTCTCCGACGCTTACTCATAAATCTCTGACCAAACCTGGCACTCTTGCCATCTCCCAATTTCCTCGGACCCTTGTCCTTACCCCAATTAAACTATGAAATTTACAGGTCATAGTCCTACTCAGACAAATGGGTCCGTCACACAACCTTTCTATATGTAGCAACATCAAACGGGGCCAACTTAGCTCGAATTGAAGGCCTCAGTCCATCAACAAATCTGCGGACCCTAATAGCTTCACTTCTTATAGAGTCTGGATCATACCGGCCCAATGAGGTGAATCGTGACTCGTACTCATCAACGGCTCAATTCCCTTGAGTCAGATTCAAAAATTCCATCTGTAACCTACGTCGAGCGGTATCTGGGATGTATTACTCTCTGAAAGTGCCCAAAAACATGTCCCATGTTATAACTATACCCTAAGCTCTCAACATAGGCCTGATGGACTTCCACCAGTGCTCTGCTTCGCCTCTTAGTACAAAGGCCACAACGCTACTCTCTCTGTAGCCGAACATCTACAAATGTCAAATAACTTCTCCATCTGGCTTATCCAATCCTCAGCCACTGCTGGATCCTTCACCTTGCTAAAAGAATGAGGCTTGAAATCCATAAAATGCATCAACCTCTCCATATCACAATCATAACCATACCCCAAATTATCATCATCATACTGTTGTGGGGCTATTGGAGGAGGTACTGGTTGAATATGGGGATCTCATGGCCTAACCGGTTCAGGTTGTGCAGGTGTAACATCCTTAGGTTCAGGTGCAGCTGTTGGGGGATTCGGTATAGCCTGTCCTGCTGTACCAAGTACACCCTCAAACCTAACCATAATCTGACCCATCATGGTGATCATCGTACGCATATCTTCTTCTAATCGGGCTACCTGAGGATCGAAAACCTCTATTTATTCATAGGCTCATGACTAGAGGATGATCTACTGTGCCTCTCAGTCCTATGATTCCGCCCTTGAGCTCTAAAGCTCTCTCCCCTCTTGCGGTGTCTCTCAGGCATAACTCACAAGCCTGATAACTTCCTACATTTATAACAAACTCTTAGATCACTACCAGCTCCGTATACATATTTGTATCTAAATATTGCACAGTAACTTAGGGGATGTATGTTTCACTAGTCCTAAACATCAACTCATATCAGACCAACCAAGCTGTGATACCAAATTCTGTCACACCCTACTTTCAGGTGCCCTTTTATCCATACATATACTACTAACGGATGGGTATGAGTCAATGTAATTACTAAATTCCATACACTTATAGCAAACAAATTTAAAACTTTAATTCACACACTCCCAGGCTTGTGTAGACATACAAAATCAATTATATAATATAATATCTTTGCATAACATCCCTATACAACTGTTTACATTTGAAATTCATAACTGTGCGATACATTATAATAGATACAAAATGATCTTGTGCATATAATTCTTATACCTTTGCAACTGGTGGGAGCTATCCAACTAAAAAAGGGATCTAGAGACCACTGCACTGTCCTACTTCTCAGTATCTGGAGGGCGAAAATAGTGGGATGAGCAAACCATAGCTCAGTAAGGAAAAGGAAGCTAACAGGTAGATATTGTACTATCTACATAGCCCATGCAAGCATAAACAAACCATGTTTCCATATTACTAGAAAGTGCATTTAAACATTTATTTCTCATAGGCATTTTTATGTGCAATACTTCCAATTAAAACATGCTATAAAATAGTGCTATCATAGCACAAGCATTCAAAACAAGAGATTTATCAAATCACAATATCTCTTTACTTTTCTCAAATTATTTCTTTTCATCAAATCTCTTTCTTTTCTGAGTTTCTTAATTTCTCTTTCTCTGAGATAGGCATGGAATTCTCGACAATCTAATATCCATGACATATGGCCATAGTCAGTGATCCCAGGCCTCACTGATCAGGTGTGCACAGGGCATCACTTGCCTGAAGGGGGGATGGGTCAGTCCTAGCCTCCGACTCATCTCTATCATCATCTTCCTCATCAACTCACGGAACAATGTACGCCATGTGTCATCTACACGATACTCGTACTCACGTGCACCTAGCATGGTACATAATATACCAACGGACAACTACACGTTCTACGTACAACCGTGGACCCGGTCCATCCACCCAACTTCGACGAACTCATCATCTTAAACCATATCTCATATACCAAGTGAGCAAATCAGCGTGACACACAGTCATCACAAGGCTCCAAAGCGGTATCTCTCAGTGCGAGCAATAGCTTCTAGCACTATATTAACTCAAACTCAGTAAAACTACTGTGAGCAATGCTCCAGCACCTTTCTCAAATCCATCATATGAGATGAACTCCAGCACGGCATATCAAAACATAGAAACATGTACAAGCTAAAACTCCAGCACATTATCATTATAAAACCACGTGCGAGTCACGCTCCAGCACGATTTATCAAAACATGTAATCGTAAGCGAGTGAAACTCCAGCATTGTTAAAATCATTCAAACGGGTGTGAGCTAGAGCTCCAACACCAATTCACATCTCAAATCTGATAGGTGGTTATTTTCTCTTTTAAAAACTCAAAACATGTTTATTTACGTAGCATGTCGTCCCATGCTAAACATGTAAAACTAGCCAACCTATCCATAATCATTTCTCAATCTCAAAATCAATACATAGATGAGAAAACATCAAAAACATCGTATAGATGTAAAAGCATTAAAAGCATGCATGTCAGGCTGTTTTCCTTCCCACATCCCATTTTCACAATATATATACCACAATACATTTCAAGATCACATATCATCTCATAGCTCAATAGCTAAACGTACTATTACTAGCGTCATATCTACTAAAATTGCTGTAAAATACGTACAAATACCTTTATAGCTAACATACAGTCCCTTACCTCGAATCGCGCTTGTATTCTCTTCGTCTCATTTGCTCCGTTCACGATCCGGGTTAATCGTGTTCCACGTATTTCAATCTACACATATAAATCATTAAGTTATTTTCTTTTCCTTCCTCTACACATACACATTTCACTTATTTAGCTATTTACACTTCTCAAGCTTCTTATCATATTCCACCTTTCCCACTAATCTCATTATACCTTCTCCTAAATTTTCCATTAATTTTATGCATGCTTTCTTCATGAATTCCCCTCTCATTATCACTCATTCGTCACTACAGCCATTATTCCTACCAATATTTCACATACCATTCAATCTAATAAATGTATAGAAATCCACATTTAAAGCTTAAGGGTTGAAGAGCTTACCTAGCTTAGTCTTTTTTCGTAGCCTAAACTTGTGGTAGCTAAAACTCATTCTCTTGGTCACACCAATGTGTGATTTTTGGGTATGTTGTTCTCCTTACTTCAAGGAACAACTTTCCCTTCTTGAGCTTCTTCAGATTGTAACTGGAATGTAGTGATTTTTAAAGTGAGAAAGCTTGGTTCTTTGAGAGAAAGTGGCAAGTGCGGGTTTGGTGGGAGGGAAATTTGATTTTCAGTCCAAATCACGTGCCCTTTTTTATAGATGCAGAGACATGAGATCGATCTAGCCCTTGTGGAGATCGATCTCTGCATGGTTTGGTAGTCCTTTTTACCAAACGCAACTACTACCAGATCGATATGCTTCCATGATGAGATCGATCTATTTGCTAGCAAAATCCTTTAACAAGATCGATCTGCCTCTTATAGGAGACCGATCTGCTTTTTATAGAACCTTAATGAGATCGATCTGTTGCTTAGAGGAGATCGATCTCTTTCAGGTCGAGAGTTAAGGAGATCGATCTGTGTCATGTGAAAGATCTATTCCTTCCAGGCAGAGACTTAAGGAGATCGATCAACCTTCCCATGAGATCAATTTCCCCTGCTCCATTTAACAAATTCTTAGCATTTCTTAAGGGGAGATCGATCCTTCCTTCATATGAGATCGATCTCTCATCCCTTGTACCTTTATTTTCTGTAGTTTTTTATAGATTTTTACCAATACACTCATCCACATTTGCTACATACCTTAATTTGCATTTCGTGCACCATTAACACAAAATGACATCCATTCCACATAGTTCATAGTTAATGAAACTTGTGCACACAACTTAAAATTCATGGATGTTTCATAAAATCCATAATCCTTACATCCTTTCATCACTTATACCATCACTTATACCCTTGTAACAAATGCACATATACATTATATCTTCGTAAAACAAATACATGGGAAATTACGGGTATCACACACATGGTACAATGTATGCCATGTGTCATCTACGCGATACTCGTACTCACGTGTACCCAGCACAGTACATAGTATTCCACGAACAACTACACAGTTCAGTGTACGACTGTGGACCCAGTCCATCCACCCTACTCTGATGGACACATCATCCTGTGCCATGTCTCATATACTATGGCGAGCAAAATCAGCATGACACACAGTCATCGCCCCGCTCCTACGCGGTATCTCTTAGTGCGAGCAACTGCCTCTAGTACTGTATCATCTCCAAAGTCATGTATGAGCTAGGCTCCAACACATCGTCTTCATCATGAAACCATAAAAGAACATTTACAAGCTAAACTCCAGCATAAAATCATCATCATAAAACCACGTGCGAGCAACGCTCCAGCACAGTTTATCAAAACACGCAACATATCCGAGAAAATACTCCAGCATGTTTTATATCATTAAAACCAGTGTGAGCTAGTGCTCCACCACCAAATTACATCTCAAATCCGATAGGTGGCTATTTTCTCTTTTAAAAATCCAAAACATGTTTATTTACGTAACATGTCATCCCATGCTAAACATGTAAAACTAGCCAACCTATCCATCATCATTTCTCAATTACAAAATTAATACATAGTTCAGAAAACATCAAAATCATGCATGTCATGCTATTTCCTTACCTCATCCCATTTTCACAATATATATCATAATACATTTCAAGCTCTCATATCGTTTCATAGCTCAATAGGTAAACATACTACTTCTAGCGTCATATCTACTAAAATTGCTATAAAATATGTACAAATACCTTTATCGCTAACATACAATCCCTTACCTCGAATCGCGCTTGTACTTTTTTTGTCTCTTTTGCTCCGCTCGCGATCCGGGTTAATCGTGTTCCACGTATTTCAATCTACACATGTAAATCATTGAGTTATTTTCTTTTCCTTCTCCTAAACATACACATTGTCACTTATTTATCTATTTATACTTCTCAAAATTCTTATCACATTCCACCTTTTACCATTAATCTCATTGTATCTTCTCTTAGGTTTTCCATCACTCTTCCATGGATTTTCTCTTTATAAATCTCTCTTAACATTACTCACTCATCACTAAACTCATCATTCCTAACAATATTTCACATATCATTCAACCCACAAAATGTCTAGAATCCATATTTAAAGCTTGAAGGTTGAAGAGCTTACCTAGCTTACCCATTTCCTTAGCCAAACTTGTGGTAGCCAAATTTCTTTCTCTCGGTCAAACCAATGTGTGATTTTTGGGTATGTTATTCTCCTTACTTCAAGGAACAACTTTCCCTTCTTGAGCTTCTGTATATTCTAGCTAGAATGTAGTGATATTTAGAGTGAGAAAGCTTAGTTCTTTGAAAGAAATGGAAAGGTGCGGGTTTGGTGGGTGGGAAATTTGATTTTCAGTCCAAATCCCATGCTCTTTTTATAGATACAAACACATGAGATCGATCTGGTCCTTGTGGAGATCGATCTTTGCATGGTTTGGTAGTCCTTTTTACTTAACGCAATCAACTACCAGATCGATCTGCCTTTATGATGAGATCGATCTGTTTGTGAATGAGAGATCGATTTGTTCCTTAAGGGAGATCGATCTCTTTCGGGCTGAGAGTTAAGGAGATTGATCTATGCCTTGTGAAAGATCGATTCCTTCTAGGCAAAGACTTAAGGAGATCAATTTGTCTTCCCATGAGATTGATCTGCCTTGTTCCATTGAACTGATTCCTGACATTTTGTGAGAGGAGATCGATCCCTCCTTCATATGAGATTGATCGCTCTTCCTCTGCACCCTCTTTCCTACAGTTTTTCTGCAGATTTTCCAATGCATACTCATCCTTATTTGTTTCATACCTTAATTTACAATCTGTACACAATTAACGTATAATGGCATCCATTCCTTATAGTTCATAGGTAATAAAACTTGTACACACAACTTGTAATTCATGGATGTTTCATAGAATTCATAATCCTTACATCCGTTTATCACTTATATACTTGTAACAAATGTACATATACATTATATCTTCATAAAAATAAATGTGTTAAATTACGGGTATTACATTTCTCCCATCCTTAGAGAATTTGGTCCTCCAAATTGAATCAAGTTCATTCCTCAAAAAGTTGGGGGTACTTCTCTTTCATTAGGTCCTCTAACTCCCAGGTGGCTTCCTCTTATGTATGATGTTGCCACAGAACCTTAAGCAATGAAATTGACATGTTTTGCAACATCTTTTCCTTCATATCCAATATCTGGATCAGTTTCTCTATATATGACATATTCTCCTTGAGCTCCAATGGCTCATAGCTAATTACATGTGATGGATTCGGGTTGTACTTTTTAAGCATGGAAACATGGAAGACATTGTGAACTTCTGTTAGCTCAAGTGGTAAGGCTAGCCTATATGCTCTGTCTCCCACTCTATCCAAAATCTCAAAGGGACCGATGTAACGAGGACTTAGTTTTCCTTTCTTATCAAACCTCGTTATTCCCTTAGAAGGAGATACTTTCAAAAATACGGACTCACCCACATCAAACTCAAGTGGTCTCCGTCTACTGTCAACATAGCTCTTTTGTCGACTTTGAGTCGTGCGCAACCTCTCACGTATTATTCGAACATCTTCTGAAGCTTGTCTAACCAAATTGGGAGCGAGCAACTGTCTGTCACTAACCTCTTCCCACCAATAGGCGATCGACATCTACGACCATATACCAATACTTGAGTGATAGCTGTTATTGTAGGCGAACTCTATCAATGGTAAATGATCGTCCCATGAGAATCCAAAATCCAATACACACACTCTCAACATATCTTCCAAGGTCTGTATAGTCCTCTCTGACTAACCATCTGTCTAAGGATGAAAAGCGGTGCTAAAGCTCAATTGGGTCCCCATCACTTCTTGAAAATGTTTCCAAAAGTGGGAAGTGAATCAGGCATCCCGATCAGAAACAATACTCATTGGGACTCCATGCGATCTCACTATCTCCTGTACATACAAGTTCGCCAGTGTACTCAAAGTATCTATAGATCTCATAGCTAAAAAGTGTGTCGATCTCATAGCATCGTGGTTCTTATGGGTTCTCGGTAACCCTATCACAAAATCCATGGTGGCATACTCCCACTTCCATGTCGGTATAGGTAGAGGTCACAATTATCCTCCAAGTTTCTGATGCTCTACCTTAACCTGCTGACAGATGAGACATCTAGCAACATACTCAGCTATATCTGTTTTCATCCCAGACCACCAATAGATCTTTCGGAGTGAGCCTCTGATAAAATCAACTTCCTAAGCTCTGGATCATTAAGGACACATATTCTATCTCTGAACCTTAGTAGTCTATCTGAACTTAATACAAAATTTGTGCCCTTACTTTTCTGACGTTAGCTAATTACATCAACACACAATTGATCATTTTGTTGAGCTTGTCGAATTCTCTCAATCAACTCCGGTTCTAATCTCAAACTAGCTATAATCCCATGACTGCCAATCTCAGGTGGGGTCACATCCAATCTAAGGTTCGTAAATTATTCCAACAACTCGTGCTCCCTAACCATCATATATGATACCAACCCGAGACTTTTTCTACTCAATGCATCAGCAACCACATTTGCCTTCCCCGGGAGGTACAAAATTTCATAATCATAATCTTTGAGGAGTTCTAACCACCTTCTCTGTCTCATATTTAACTCCTTCTGTGAGAATAGATACTTAAGACTCTTTTGATCCGTAAAAATCTGAAATCTCTCACCATACAAGTAGTGGCACCATATCTTCAATGCAAATACTACGGTCGCCAACTCTAAATTGTGAGGGGGTAGTTCTTCTCATGATCTTTTAGTTGTCTGGATCCATAAGCAACTACCCTTCCATTCTGCATTAAGACACAGTCTAGTCCTTGGTGTGAAGCATCTGTGTAAACAGAATAGTTCCTTGAGCTATTTGGGATGGTGAGAATTGGCACTGTGTTAATCTGTGCTTAAGTTTCTGAAAACTCCTCTCACACGCTTCATCCCACATAAATTCCACATTCTTCCACGTAAGACGTGTCAACGGAGTAGCTATTCTAGAGAAACCCTCTATAAATCTCCTGTAGTAACCTGCCAAACCTAGAAAACTTCTGATCTCTGTAACTATCCTAGGCTGTTCCCACTGAACAATAGCCTCAATCTTGGATGGATCTACTGACACCCTATACTTCGATATAACATGGCCTAGAAAAGAAATCTGCTCTAACCAAAAGTCACATTTATTAAGTTTGGCATACAACCTTCTCTCTCGAAGGGTTTGCAAAACAATCCTTAAGTGATGCTCGTGATCTTTCCTGGATCTAGAATAAACCAATATATCATCGATGAATACTATCACAAACTGATCTAAGTATGGCTTGAATACTTCATTCATTAGAGCCATAAAAGCTGCTGGCGCATTTGTCAACCCAAAAGGCATCACCAGAAATTCGTAATGACCATAGTAGGTGCGGAAAGTTATCTTGGGAACATCTTCCTTCAGAATCTTCAATTGATGATACCCAGACCTCAAATCTATCTTAGAAAAGATCCGTGCTCCCCAAAGCTGATCCAATAGATCATCGATACACGATAAGGGGTACTTATTCTTGATGGTAGCCTTGTTCAACATCCGATAATTGATACACAACCTAAGGCTCCATCTTTGTTCTTCACAAATAATACTGGGGCTCCCCATGATAAGACGCTCGATCTTATAAACTCCTTATCTAGCATATCTTGCAACTGCTTTCTTAATTCCTCTAGTTCAACTAGAGCCATCCTATATGGTGACTTGGATATTGGCTCTGTTCTAGGGGTTAAATCTATACCAAATTCCATTTCTCTATCCGGTGGCAATCTTAGTAGGTCATCTGGAAAGACATCAGGAAATTCTCTAACCACAGGAATATCATCCATATCCGGATATGGCTTGTTCAAATCCACCACATAAGCAATAAAACCTTCAAAACAACATTCATGTCATGCATATACCAATGTACATTACTTGTCACAAAATTTAAGATTTCATTACTTCTCTTAAAATCTTACAACATATTCTTCGGGTGGAGAAAATGTAATGGACTTAGAATGACAGTCTAAGACAGCATGATTGGTAGCTAACCAATCCATTCCCAATATTACATCAAAGTCATACAGGTTTAACAAAATCAAATTAATTGTCGTGTACTTATCTCCTACTTTCACTTTACAATCTCTATATACTTGTTCAACTAATGGACTAACTCTCATCGGAGTACTTATTAACAAAGTCCCATTTAGGTATGTGGGTTTTATAAAACTTGTCAACCTTGATGCACATGCAGGCGATATGAAGGAATGCGTAGCACTAGAATCAAACAAAGCTATAGCTTCCAAATCGAAAATCAGAATTGTATCTTTTATCACCTTAGATGAGGTATCTGCTGATGCCTGGCATATCGCATATATCCTGCCATGACCCACAACTTACTTCCCTTTTTCTTCAGTCGTGGCTCTTTTCCTTTCAGGAGGTGTAACTATAGTAACTTTCTCTGGCTCCTTACCCCTCTGTGGAACTACCTTAACTGCTTCTGGGCAATCTCTTGCATAGTGCCCAAGCCTACCACATCTGAAACATCGTGCACCTTGAAAATGACAGGGCCTACCACCATGATATCGACCACATACTCTGCACTGATCAGTAGTCGATCGGGGTCTACCAATCACTATACCTCTAGCTGGTGTCTGAGTCGGATGCATAAAAGGTTTAGCAGCCTTCTTCTGTGACTCATCTGTCTCTCTCCGACGCTTACCAGCTCCTTTCTGTCCAAACCTAGCACTCTTGCCAAGTCCCAATTTCCTCGAACCCTTGCCTTTACCCCAACTGAACTCTGAAATTTGTAGGTCATAATCATGCTCACACAACTAGGCCCGTCGCATAGCCTCTCTATATGTAGCAACATCAAACGGGGCAAACTTAGCTCTAATCAAAGGCCTCAGTCCGTCAACAAACCAACGGACCCTAATAGCTTCACTCCTTATAGAGTCTGGATCATACCGGCCCAATGAGGTGAATCGTGACTCGTACTTATCAACGGTTCGATTCCCTTGAGTCAGATTCAGAAATTTCATCTATAACCTACGTCGAGCGATATCTGGGATATATTGTTCTCTGAAAGCACCCAAAAACATATCCTACGGATTACCATACCTTGAGTTCTCAACATAGGCCTGGTGGACTTCCACCAGTGCTCTACTTGGCCTCTCAGTACAAAGGCCGCAAGTGCTACTCTATCCGTAGCCTAACATCTACAGAAATCGAACAATTTCTCCATCTGGCTTATCCAGTACTCAGCCACTGCTAGATCCTTTACCCCACTAAAAGAAGGAGGCTTAAAATCTATACAATGCCTCAATCGCTCCATATCACAATCATAACCATGCCCCAACTTATCATCGTCATATTGCTGTGGAACCACTGGAGGAGGAATTGGCCGAATAAGGGGATCTCATGGCCTAACTGATTCAGGTCATGCAGGTGCAACATCCTCAGGTTTAGGTGCAGCTACTGGGGGATTCAGTGCAGCTTGTCCCGCTGTACCAGGTATACCCTCAAACCTAGCCGTAATCTGACCCATCATGGTCATCATTATGCGCATGTCTTCCTCTAATCTAGCTATCCAAGAATCAGAAGCCTCTATCTGTTCCTGGGGCTCATGACTAGAGGACGATCTAATATGCCTCTCAGTCCTATCATTCTGCCCTTGAGCTCTCGAGCTTTTTCCCCTCTTGTGGTGTCTCTCAGGCATAACTCACAAGCTTGATAACTTCTTGCATTTATAACAAACTCTTAGATCACTACCAGCTCTGTATACACTTTTGTATCTAAATATCGCACAGTAACTTAGGGATGTATGTTTCCATAGTCATAAGCATCGACTCACATCAGACCAACCAAACTCTGATACCAATCTCTGTCACACCCCGACTCCGGGTGCCCTTCATCCATACCTATAGTACTAACGGTTGGACTGTGAGTCAATGTAATTACTAAATTCCATACATTTATAGCAAAAGTATTTAAAACTTTAAAACACACACTCCCAGGCATGTGTAGAAGTACACAAAATCAATTGTTTAATATATTCACCTTACATAACATCCCCATATAATTGTTTACATTTTTTATTTATGACTGTGCGATACATTATAATAGATACAAAATACTTTTGTGTATACAATTCTTATACCCTTTCATTGGTGGGAGCTGTCCAACACAAAAGGGATCTAGAGACCATCGTACGACCCTACTTCTCAGTATTTGGAGGGGAAAAGTAGTGGGATGAGCAAACCACAGCTCACTAAGGAAAAGAATGCTAACAGGTAGATATTGTACTATCTACATAGCCCATGCATGAAATAACAAACCATGTTTCATTATAAATGGAAATATCTCTAGAAAATGCATTTAAATATTCTCCTCTCAAACATTTTCATGAAAACAAATATAATATACTTCCATTCAAAAACATGTCATAAAATAGTGCTATCACAACACAAGTATTGAAATGTCGATATTTATCAAATCATAATCTCTTTGCTTTTCTCAAATCTTTTCTTTTCATCAAATCTCTTACTTTTTGAGTTTTCCCAAATTTTCGTATCTCTAAGACAGGCATGGAATTCTCGGCAAACTAATATCCACGACATATGGACATAGTCAGTGATCCCAGGCCTCACTGATCAAGTGTGCATAGGGCATCACTTGCCTAAAGGGGGATGGGTCAGTCCTACCCTCCGGCTCATCTCAATAATCATCATCATCTTCCTCATCATATCACATATACATACGGTAGAATCTGCGCCATGTGTCATCTACGTGATACTCATATGACACGCCCAAAAAGTATATGTCCGCAAGTGCACGGGTTGTACAAGTAATAATGGGATTTGAGTCCCGAATTATCGTCCCACAGAGAAGTTGACTAGCCTAATTAACTACCGGTTAATCTTACCCTAAGTATATCCTAGAAAATTATGAGTTCTTGATTATCGATGATCTACTAAGTTTGAAATTAAAAAATACTGAAAATAATGAAACTATTAAGAAAATAAAGAAAATAAAACCGAGCTAAGATTTACTTACCGAGCTCCACGCAATTAAAAACAAATACCTATGAAAATAATTAAACAGTTAAGATTAATTAACGCAATTAAAATAAAAAGCAAAAATGAAAATAAAGAAACAAGATTAGTTAAACTACAATTAAACAAGCCTAAAATAAAAAGTGCGTGTAATTAAACTAATAAAAATTGTAAATTAAACTAAACTAAAATTTAATGGAAATAAAGACTGAATTAAAAATGCAAGAATCACATTCTAAATGCAACTAAACTAAAATAAAATCCTAAAACATATAATATAAAATTAACTACTAACTAAAAATTTAAAACTAAAAATTAAATTAACAACTAAAACATTAGAATTAACCTACAATTATTAACTAACAACTAACATATATTGACAACTAAACAAAGCAAAATAATATAAATGCAATAAGTAATAAGGTATAAAAGAAAGGATGTGGCCAAACATGGCCTTAACAAAATTGGAAACCAAGAGCATGGTCCCGATACTGCACTGCTCACTGCCTTCTCGATTTTGATGTTTATTTCCAGCTGTGCTCACGGGTTGTGTCTGTGCTGCATCCAGGCTTTCTCGGTCTGCTGTGTCTTGCTGCCCCAAGTGCTCCAGACTCCATTCTCGGCTCTGCCCTACTGCACTTTACTTCTGCTGCAGGTGCTCTCAACTGTGCTGTCCACTGCAAGTGCTGCTCCAGGCTGCTGTTCGACCACTGCAATATCGTGCTAGCTGTTGTTGTTCCCTCATCTTTGATCCGTATCTTCAGCACCATCCTTGATTTACTTTAGTCCAAGCAGTACCCGAACAATCAGGCACATCGTCTGCCACCCAAGTCCGTGTACTGTACCCCTCCAGATTGTCTTCCTTCACACAATAGCATCAGTAAAATAAGCTCGGTCTGGGATTAATTTCATTATCTTTCTCCATGTACTGCTGGTGTTATACAATCCAAGCTGTAGGCAGCAGCTTCCTCCCTACAACACAGCCCACATTTCTTCCCAGCTCACTGCAACACAACACCCGGTCTGCCACCCTTATACTTCAGCAGTCATTCACGGCATTTACCTGATGAATTCCTTACCCAGTTCGGCACTCTTTTGTCCTCCACTCATGCAATTCTCTTCCTTCCAGCAAACCAGCCCACTATCAAACAATCTAACATCAATTTATAGCAGCCTAACAGCAAGTAGTAGTGCTTAATAAAAGACAACTAAGATGAACAGTAAAAAAATATAAAAACAAAGCTGAACAGGGGATGAGAATCCTGCTACTATCGGCACCAAACATTAGCCTCCAGCAACTTCTTTCAATTGGCATTCAAATGCACTTGCAGAGCTTTTAATGCCAACTTCAGCAGTCACCGGACAGCAAGAGCATGCACAAAAAACCAACAGCAGAAACAGAAATAACGGACAGTTCTAGGCTGCTGGAAACGGTAGACTATGAACTCAGAAGTTAGAGACTGTAAAAATAAATAAGAACAATGCTATGATATAAATTGGAATACTAAAAAAGAAAGCTACACCATAATATTGAAGAAACTAATATAGAAAATGGCTATCACTAAAATAAAAATAAAATAGTACAATATAAACGGAACTGAAGAATTGAAGAAGGGATTGAGTAAAAAAATAAATAAATAGAGACAGTATAGTTTCCTGAGCATATTCTCAGCTACCCATATTTGCTCAACACTGTTCATAAATGAGTAAAACAATTAGTAGCCTCTAGAAAAGACTTGATACTGTCTCGGATTAAAAGATGAGGTTAATAAGCTAACTAATGGAAGATAAAAAAAATATAAAATAAGATTGCATGAAACGAAAATGAAACAGTTGCCATCAAGCTAAATATTATGAAAACTAAATTAAAGTAAAGAGTGAAACCGAGATTGAAGAAAGGCTAAATGAAAATCTGCTCTCATTAAAGAAATCTTAAGTGTCATAAACAGGAGCTAAATGAAAACAAGAATAATGGTGGATGCCAAATGAAATTGAAACCAACGGGAAAGCTTGAAATTGATACTAAGGAAATAAAACTTTTCTAAAAACTACTTTAAATCTACCTAAAATTACAACTACTCCTAAATTACTCTACACTACTCCTAACCTAATTTACCTCTAATTCCTACTTAATTTTTTTCAATTGCCATCATGTTCTATTTATACACACACTTAGGGGTACAATGGTAATTTTTTCATCCTAGATGAGTTGGCATTGTTTGGCCACTTATCTTCACACCATTGGCTCCTTGACAAGAAATTTCCATGTCATCGATCTTCTTGTCCAATTGGATGTGCTATGCAACATGGCTCGTGTTGTCCGCGTGGCTCAATCTCGATTTTAGCCCAATTTCGATCCATTTTCTACCAAAATATTCAAAATTCATCCGGATTTGATTTATCTACAAACATGAGAATTTTAATTAAATAAAGGGGATAATTAAGAAAATAAATTGGGGATTTAAATAATTAATTAGAAAATTAAGCACAAATAATTCTAAAAATATAGAATTATCATCATACTCACGTGCACTCAGCACAATACATAGTATTCCACGGACAACGACACAGTTCAACGTACGATCGTGGACCCAGTCCATCCACCCTACTCCGATGGACTCATCATCTTGTACCATGTCTTATATATCATGGCGAGCAAAATCAGCATGACACACAGTCATCGCCATGTTCTAATGCGGTATCTCTTAGTACGAGCAACTACTTCTAGCACTGTATCATCTCAAAAGTCGTGTGTGAGCTAGGCTTCAGCACATCATCATCATCATGAAACCATAAAAAAGCTTACGCGAGCTAAACTCCAGCATAAAATCATCATCATAAAACCACGTGCGAGCTACGCTCCAGCACGGTTTATCAAAACATGCAACAAATGCGAGCAAAAACTCCAGCAAGTTTTAAATCATTAAAACCAGTGTGAGTTAGTGCTCCACCACCAAAATCACATCTCAAATCCGATAAGTGGCTATTTTCTCTTTTAAAAATCCAAAACATGTTTATTTACCTAGCATGTCGTCCCATGCTAAACATGTAAAACTAGCCAACCTATCCATCATCATTTCTTAATCACAAAATCAATACATAGTTGAGAAAAAATCAAAATCATGCATGTCATGCTATTTCCTTACCTTATCCCATTTTCACAATATATATATATATATATCATAATACATTTCAAGCTCTCATATCGTTTCATAGCTCAATAGGTAAACATACTACTTCTAGCATCATATCTACTAAAATTGCTATAAAATATGTACAAATACCTTTATCGCTAACATACAATCCCTTACCTCGAATCGCGCTTGTACTTCTTTCGTCTCTTTTGCTCCGCTCGCGATCCGGGTTAATCGTGTTCCACGTATTTCAATCTACACATGTAAATCATTGAGTTATTTTCTTTTCCTTCTCCTAAACATACACACTGTCACATATTTATCTATTTATACTTCTCAAAATTCTTATCACATTCCACCTTTTACCATTAATCTCATTATATCTTCCCTTAGCTTTTCCATAACTCTTCCATGGATTTTCTCTTCATAAATCTCACTTAACATTACTCACTCATCACTATACTCATTATTCCTAACAATATTTCACATATCATTCAACCCACAAAATGTCTAGAATCCATATTTAAAGCTTTAAAGTTGAAGAGCTTACCTAGCTTACCCATTTCCTTAGCCAAACTTGTGGTAGCCAAATTTTTTTCTCTCGATCAAATCAATGTTTCATTTTTGGGTATGTTGTTCTCCTTACTTCAAGGAACAACTTTCCCTTCTTGAGCTTCTTCAAATTCTAGTTGGAATGTAGTGATATTTAGAGTGAGAAAGCTTGGTTCTTTGAGATAAATGGAAAGGTGCGGGTTTGGTGGGTGGAAAAATCTAATTTTTAGTCCAAATCTCGTGTTCTTTTTATAGATGCAGACACATGAGATCGATCTGGTCCTTGTGGAGATCGATCTCTGCATAGTTTGGTAGTCCTTTTTACCTAACGCAATCTACAACCAGATTGATCTACCTTCATGATGAGATCGATCTGTTTGTTAATGGGAGATCAATATGTTCCTTAAGGGAGATTGATCTCTTTCAAGCCTAGAGTTAAGGAGATCGATCTGTGCCTTATGAAAGATCGATTCCTTCTAGGCAGAGACTTAAAGAGATCGATCTGTCTTCCTATGAGATCGATCTGCCTTGTTCAATTTAACTGATTGCTGACATTTTGTGAGGGGAGATCGATCCCTCCTTCATATGAGATCGATCTCTCTTCCCCTGCACCCTCTCTTCTGTAGATTTTTCAATGTACACTCATCCTTATTTTCTTCATACCTTCATTTACAATTTGTGCACAATTAACGTATAATGGCATTCATTCCTTATAGTTCATAGGTAATAAAACTTGTACACACAACTTGTAATTCATGGATGTTTCATAGAATTCAGAATCCTTACATCCATTTATCACTTATATACCTGTAACAAATGTACATATACATTATATCTTCATAAAAATAAATACGTGTGAAATTACGGGTATTACAAGAGGAGAAGGGGAAGAAGGTGATTGGTCGAGGGTGAGTACATGCTTTGGACCAGGGCACAACTAATGCTTCATCGGATATGATTAAAGGTAACATCCTAATTTTTTATCTTGAAGTGTACATATTATTTAATCCTAGTGCCACGCATTCATTTGTATCACCTTCATTTGCATGTAAGTTATCGAAGCATGTAGAGCGTACACCTTTGAGTAGGATGATGTTGATTAGTACACCTATGGATAACAGTAAGCTAGTCGAGTATGTGTTTAATGACTGCAAGCTAAGAGTAGGGAAAAGGAGATCTAATTTTGTTAAGTATGAGCGATTTTGATGTAATCTTAGGAATGGATTGGTTAGCTGCAAACCATGTTGTTTTAGATTGTTATGCTAAGACGGTTATGTTCCCTACCCCTACGAAATATATTGTAAAGTTTACTGAAAAGAAATGAAAGCAGTAGTTGCAGTATTTAAAACAAGATAAATTTATGTGATGACTCATTAATAAAAATGTTGAAGGTTTCATTGCGTACGTGGTTAATACAGATAAGGCGTATCGGGAGTTGGCAGATATCCCTGTGGTTAGTGAGTTCTCGGATGTCTTCCCGGATGAATTACCAAGGTTACCACCATACAGAGAGATGAAGTTCTGTATATATTTGGTGCCTGGAATTGACCTATTTCGAAACCATTTATTGCATGGCCTTAGTTGAGTTGGAGGAGCTCAAGAAGTAGTTGCTGGATAGGGGGTTTATTAGACCTAGTGTTTCACCTTGTGAAGCACCGATTTTGTTTGTGAAGAAGAAGGATGGAAGCCTCCGATTGTGTATCATTTACAGATTGTTGAATAAGGCTACCATCAAGAATAGGTATCCCCTTCTGCAGATAGATGATTTGTTGGATCAGCTTCGGGGAGCGCAGGTCTTTTTTAGGATTGATCTGAGGTCCGGGTATCATCATTTGAGAGTTCGGGGTGGAGATGTACCCAAGACAGCGTTTCGGACCCGATATGGCCACTATGAGTTATTGGTTATACCATTCGAATTAATGAATGCTCCCACATCTTTTATGGCACTAATGAGCGATGTGTTCAAGCCATACTTGGATTAGTTTGTTATCATCTTTATCGATGACATCTTGGTGTATTCGAGGTCTCAGGAGGAGCATGAGCAGCACCAGAGGATTGTATTACAAACTCTCAGAAAGAAGAAGTTATAGCTAAACTCAGTAAGTGTGATTTTTGGTTAGTACAGATCTCGTTTTAAGGACACATTGTGTCGAAGGATGGGGTGTTAGTGGACCCATCCAAGATTGAGGCTGTAGTTCAGTAGGAACGGCCGAGGACAGTCATCGAGATCAGTAGTTTTATGGGTCTGGCTGGGTATTATCAGAGATTCATTGAGGGATTTTCGAAGTTGGCTGCTCCGTTGACACGTCTCACTCGAAAGAATGTAGCATTCGTGTGGGATAATGATTATGAGAGGAGTTTTCAGGAGCTGAAGCGTCGATTGACCACCGCTCCGATTCTCATTATCCCTACCAGCTCATGAGGTTTTTCACCGATACTTCGCATCAAGGACTGGGATGTATATTGATGCAGGATGGGAAGGTAGCTACTTATGGATCCAGATAGCTGAAGAACCATGAGAAGAACTATCCGACCCATGATTTAGAGTTCGCGAAAGTAGTGTTTGCGTTGAAGATATGGCACCACTGCTTATACGGTAAGAAGTTTCAGACTTTTACTGACCACAAGAGCCTCAAGTATCTGTTCTTGCAGAAGAAGCTGAACATGAGACAGAGAAGATGGCTAGAGCTTCTGAAGGACTATGATTACAAGATACTTTATCATCCGGGTAAGGCTAACATGTAGCTGATGCATTGAGTAGGAAGAGCCTTGGGATAATATCGTATATGATGTTTTGGGAACATTAGCTATTGGAGCAGTTTGCTAGCCTCAGTTTTAGAGTTATGCCTTTTGACATGGATACAGACTGTGTGATAGCTAGCCTGAGATTGGAACCAGATTTACTAGACAAAATCGGACAGGCTCAGCATGTTGATCAACAGTCAATTGATTTGACTAGTCAGATGTAGATAGGCACAATATTCAATTTCGAGTTGAGTTTTGATAGACTACTGAGGTTCAAAGGTAGGGTGTGTGTTCCCGAGGACCTAGAGCTCAGGAGATTGATTTTGTAGGAAGCTCATTCTTCGAGGTACACTTTACATCCGGGGAGCAACAAGATGTATCAGAATCTCAAGAAAGTGTATTAGTAGTCAGGGATAAAGAAGGATGTAGCAAAGTTTGTGGCAAGGTGTCTCGTTTATCAGCAGGTGAAGGTAGAGCATCAGAAGTCTGTAGGGTTATTGCAGCCTCTACCTATGTCGACATGGAAATGGGAGCATATCACTATGGATTTCGTGATTGGTTTATCGAGGACCTGCAGGAATCACGATGCTATATGGGTGATTGTGGATAGACTTACGAAGTCAGCCCACTTCCTAGCTATGAGAGCTAACGATACTCTGAGTTCACTGGCAGAGTTGTATGTACGCAAGGTAGTGAGGTTACATGGTGTTCCAGTAAGATTTTTTTGGATAGGGATTCCCACTTCACTTTCCACTTTTGGGAACATTTTCAGGAAGCCATGGGAACCTAGTTGAGTTTGAGCACCGCTTTCCATCCTCAGACAGATGGTCAGTCAGAGAGGACTATACAGACTCTAGAGGAAATGTTGAGAGCGTGTGTGCTAGATTTTAGAGGCCCTGTGATTATCATTTGCCACTAGCCGAATTCGCCTACAACAACAGTTATCATTCGAGTATCGAGATGGCACCATATGAGGCTTTGTATTATCGTAGATGTCGTTCCCCTGTTCGATGGGAAGATATGGGTGACCGAAAGATTTTTTCTCCTGATTTGGTTACGAAAGCCCCTAAGGATGTTCGGTTGATTATTGAGAGATTGAGGACAGCTCAGAGCAGACAAAAGAGTTATGCTGACAGGAGACAGAGACCACTAGAGTTCACAGTTTGTGAATCTGTATTTCTGAAGGTTTCTCCTTCCAAGGGTATAGCGAGATTTGGGAAGAGAGGTAAGCTGAGTCCTCGCTACATTGGACCCTTTGAGATACTAGATCGAGTGGGAGATAAGGCTTATAGGTTGGCATTGCCACCAGACTTATTAGGTGTCCACAACGTCTTCCACATTTCGATGCTTCAAAAGTATCACCCGAATCCGGTACATGTGATTCAGTATGAGCCGTTGGAGCTCAGAAAGGACATGCTGTCACGACCCTCTTCCCGTGACTTATCTTACCACTAACAGTTGGGTTATGAGTTAACATCCATATCACATCTCATCCATTTTATAATTGAAATTCATTTAATGAAATAGAAACTGTACTTTTATAAATATGCAGAAACGTTAAATTAGTTTCTATTATATACATCCCTTTCGTACAAAAGATAGCTTTACTGTGCATTAATTTACAAGATACAAAATTTTTCTCTCATAAGTGTACACCTCTGTACTGCTGGAGAACTGGAGAACACCGTAGCAAGAACAACTGCAGTAACTCACTACTGCGTAGAATCTGTGGAGGAGGAAATAAGGGGGTGAGCTAACACGTTTAATAAGGAACATATGAAAGCAGGTAGATAACTACACTATCTACATGCTTAAAATATAAACATTGATTTTCCTTATAAAACATATGCATTCTTTGAAAATAGCTTCCATCAACTGCAAAATCATTAATTCGCTAGATGTGTATATGCATATTTCTTTCTTAAATCACACAGAATCACATAGCTCAATCTTTAAAATCCACACAACTTCATTTTTCTTTTCACACAGTACACACTTATAAATTTCTTTGCACTTGGCAAATTACTTAGTAAATCAATTTACATGAGACATAGTATGGGATATCATATCACCCTGTATCACACAGCAGGGGGGACATATGTCACTTCACACAGTAGTGACAAAATGTCATATCACAAAGATAAAAGACTTATGGCCATAACCCAGATTCCAAGCAACATTGATCAGGTGTACGGGAATCCCATGCTTGGGGAGGCGGATCAACCATCCCTTCAGCCCATATAGAATCACTAAGATATTCACGACACATCGTACTTCGTGGCTAACGCTCACGGTACAATGTGCTCCTGTGGATCCTTATCACCCATTTCCATTGTATCAAAATCACGTACGAGTAGGGCTATGCAAGATCACTCAGCAATATACGATGACTCCAGCACAGTTTTACTCATCACACAGCAAACATCATAAAACCATGTGCGAGTAACTCAGCGTAAGATCACATAGCATACCTGAGGCATCTAGCACAGTTTTACTAAAAATCACTTTAAATCGAGGGGGTCACATACGAGCATAGTCAGAGTAAGATCACTTAGCATTACTCGATAGCTCTAGCATGATTCTTAAAATCTAGTGCGAGCTCTCGAGTGGATCACACAACTTTACTCAGCTCTAGCACCTTTTTGCTTTTCTCCAAAATCTTTTTAAAATGTTGTGCGAGCAAGGCTGGTAAATCTACCGTTGCCACTTTAGCTCTAGCACAAGTTCACACAGAAAAGAAATAGATGGCTCCATTCACTAAGTGTGAGTGAGAGGGCAATCTCCCTTCAATCACTCGTTAAATACGTTTCATGTAAAATAACTAAACTAGGAGCCACTCTATTATTACTCTTTCTCAAAACACTTGCGAAACATCTTTTCACAACAAGAACATTGAAGTCATGCAATGCATGCTTATAAGCTTCTTCTCATACTTAGTTTTCACATAGCTATTTTAATATCTAAATACTCTATAGTATTCATTCGCATACAGCAGGTAAGAAATATACGTATAGCTATCTCTAATAGCTCGCATAAATCCCTTACCTCGAATCACACTTGAATCACTTTCCTTGATTTCCAATGCTCGTGATCTGGTCTTATCAGCTCTAATTATATCTCTAGGAGCTACAAGCATTTGCTACTCATATTAGTATACTTTAATATACTCAATTCTCATTTGCATGAATTTCAAATTTCTCATTTGCATGAATTTCAAATCGATGAATTGAGCTATTTTACCTCAATATGGCCTTGTTACATCTTATTGGACTTTACTCTCTCTTATGTCCATTTCGATCATTCTATTCATTTCTTGAGAATCTATTACACTCTTTAGGTCTATTAATTCACACTGAACCGACATTACTCTCACAATGCCTTGAGTTCATCATTTTCTTTCTCTATGGCATTTTATCAAACACCTCTTATGCCCATTTTCAATGATCATCCATTCCAACATATGGATTTCACAAAGTTATCTTAGAATTATCTATACATGCTTAATAACATCTCTACATGTTTAAATCAACATCAACTCCATGCCATTTTAACTTTCTCTCACTAAGCCCATTCTAGGTCATGATTGTTTAAGCATGTACATGAACATTTCAGCCAACATTATATACACCAATCAACTCATCAAAATGTCTAGATTAACATACTAGAAGATGGTGTATTGAAATCTTACCTCGCTTGACATTTTCCTCTTTTTTCCAAATTGGGGGAAAATCTCTTTTCTCCTTCAATCCAAAGTTTCAGCTTCCAATCTTTGACTATGTTGTTCTCTTCCTCACTAGAAACAACTTTGCTCAAAGGACTCTCTATCAAATCTGGTTGGAAGGTGATGATTTTAGAGTGAGAAAGCTAGGTTCTGATTTTTAATGGAGGAAATTTAGGTTGTCTCGAGGAAATGAGGATTCAGTTGTCGAGTTTTATAGAAATAGCCTAATGAGATCGATCTGCCCTTGTTTAAACTCCTTCAAAATTTAACTTATAGGCTAAGGGATCGATCTACCTATTTGAATGAGATCGATCTTAGCCAGGCAAAGGACTTCAGAGATCGATCTGGCATTAAGAAGAGATCGATCTTTGCTAACCAAAGGCAGCTAGAGATCGATCTGCCTTATAGGAAGTGTTGTCCTTAAATGGAACACTACTGTAAGTGCACTGGTCAGTTTTCGAGTATAGAGTAAATATAAGTATCGTCCCACAGGGAATTGTGTCTACTGCAAATCACTGTAATCAACAACCTTGAGCTTTATTTAGAAAATTAATGAATATTGATTAAAATCCTATTTATTATTCAAACTATTAACTACGAAACAATTTAATTAAAGTAAATCACAATAATTACGAATGAAAATATCAATGGCAAAAGATTCCTAGAACTCGATTTCACCTAACTAGGGTTCATACAATTCCTTTGATCAATTTTGCTTTTGATTTCAACTTGTTTATAGCTGAAACTAATTCTTGTTTATCTCTCCCGAGTTTTAAACAGTCAAACCCAAATTATCTAATCCTAACCTCCCGATTTAGAATTAAATAATAGAGTTCATTAAGCGATAGTAATTCTGTTTCTCTATGACTCATACGATTTGTCAACCTCCCGATTCAACAATGTCCTATGTTAATCTACCCCTGTGCATATAAATAATCCCCTGTCCCGAGTGCTGGATTCCTATACTAATTCATCCAATTGGTGGCCAATCAACTAGAGCATTAAGAACAAGTAGATTAAATAAACATAATTGAAATCATCCAAACAATCATCATAAAGTAATTGCAATCAGCCCAAAATTGGTTACATCGATTCTAGGAAAAGGTGAGTTTAGTTCCTAGAAATCATAATAAACATCCAATAATTCCAAATTATCATCCTTAGAATAAACATTGGTAGAAAAAGATGTAAAAGATGGAGTTTCTATGGAGCTAAATCAATCTTGAAGTCTTCTGTCGCAGCCTCTCTCGAAATTTTGATAAAAAGACTATTTATAAGGTTTCCAATCACTAAAATGTGGAAGGCCACGTGGAAAAACAGTGTTGCCCTAATCAGACTGCTATGCTGCGACAATGGTATTAATTCCTCAGATCTACTCTGCACTGTCCAGTTTCTTCTATTGTTGCAGCATAAGTCACGATCAGTATCCTGCAATTTCACTTTTTCACGGAATCATCAGAACCAGCTCCAAAAGCTTTAACTTCTCCAAATTGTTCTTTTTCCTGCACAAATGCACAAAACACATAAAACATACCTAATATTGCAAAGAACAAATCAAATAACTAAGTAAAAAGGGTTCTAAACATATATAAAATTCAGTGCTAACAAGAAGAGATCGATCTTATCCAAGCAAAAGCAACATGAGATCGATCTGCTTTGAATGAGGGATCGATCTCCCTCTTGTAGAATGCTTTGGTATTGCATTTCAAGGCAATAAGATCGATCTCCTCTTACAATAAGATCAATCTGCTCTGCATCTGCAACATTTCAGCTACAATTTTCCCATATTTTTCAAAGTAACTTCATATTCAATTGCTTCTATACTCATTTTGTATTTCATTCTCGCTTAGAACTTAGAAATATCCATTTCTTATGATTCATATATAATGTAACTTGTTTGTACATTCTGGAATCATAAACATTACATAGAAATTTACGAGCCTTACACATGTCATATGTAGAGAAGTCGATTCGAATACTAGACAGGAAAGAGAAGGTATTGAGATCGAAGACTATCGGGTTAGTGAATGTTCTCTGGCAGTATCATACTTCAGAGGAGGCTACTTGGGAGTTAGAGAGCCCGATGCACGAGAAGCACCCCTAACTATTTAATAACTGACTTGGTTCTAATTTAGAGGACCAAATTCTTTAAATTGGGGAGGATTGTAAGACCCAGACTTTTATGTGGTTTATTCCTTATGATTCCTATATGTACAAACATTATATTATGTTAGTTAAATCATAAGAAGAGTATTTATGTTAGACTCGAATATTTTCTGTAGCTTATTCCTTATGATTCGTATATGTATGAACATTTTATTATGTTAGTTGAATCATAAGAAGTGTATTTACTTGATTGAAAGTGTAAGTAAAGTGATTAAACACACATAAGCTACATAAAGGCCAAATGAGGATAATAAGAGCCACAAGATAAACTGAGTGGATCTAAATCATTCTGACTGAAGAAAAAAACTTAAAATGAGAAAATATAGAGAGCTTATGAAGGAAAGTCAGTTTGATTTGATCCCGAACACATTAAAGTAGAATAAATGCCAAAAAGATGCTAAACGAGTCTGAAATGGTCCGTTTGAGGTGTTTCAGACATATTCGCCTCTCGAAAACAGTCGAAACATAAAGACGAGAGTGTAAACCATAAGATATGACACTTTCTAATTTTTGAGAAAAATTCAAGCGTGGTCAATGGTCAAGAAAAGCCAATGGTAGTTAAGAAAAGTGGACTTTGACCATAGTTAACTAACCATGGTTAAAATTTAACCTAAGGTTAAAAAGTGAGGAAGAAATATTTTTAGTTAAAACACAAGATATTCATCCCATGAAGTAAGAAAAATTGATTTAATCAAAATTTGAATTAAATTTAACGGGTAAAACGCAATAGGAAAAAGTTGGAATTTTAAAACCTATTAAGGTGCAACAAGTATGGGCCGAATTTCTTAAGCCCATTAGGTCGAATTGTTGGGCCGATTTATAGGCCCAATATGAATTCAATTGAAGGCCCAATAGATAGGAAAATTTTCACCCCGAAAGCCCAAAAGGAAAGCCAAAACTGAGAAGCTCAAAGTTCAAGCCCATTAGTAAATAAACTAAAAGCACAATTTGGTTACTATGGCTCAAACCCTTTTTAGCCCAAATTAATGGCTGAAATTGTGACTTAATGACTAAGTCTTAAGCTTAAAAATTAGCTAACATAATTGTCTTCTTCTCCATAGCTTTCGGCTAAGCGTAAAGAAACCTTTACCAAACATAATTTCAAACTTTCTCACACTAGAAATCACTAAGCTAGAGACATATTTGGAACTTACAATCTTAATGGAAGTTGTTCCAAATTGTGAGAGGATTAACATGCCTTGGAATTGGCTATTTGTGAGATCTGAGAATTTCGGACATATTTAATGATGTAATAATAAATTGAAGTGTAATTTATTGAGCTAAGTGAATTGTGGGAATTATAATTGGAGATTTATGTGTTAAGTGTGTAAAATAAGCTTGATCCATGAGGACAGATCGATCTGGGAGAAGGAGAGATCGATCTGGTGAATTAAAAATGACGAGAAAGGGAAATTTGAGGAGCAGATCGATCTCCAATGGAAGAGATCGATCTCCAAATGAATCTGTTTGAGAGAAGATCGATCTCATGAGGAGGAGATCGATCTCCAAATGCTTCTGTTTGGGAGAAGATCGATCTCCTCAAGGCACAGATCGATCTCATAAAGCCATAAAGAGATCGATCTCACCCCTCGACAGATCGATCTCCTAGGCATAAAATTGCCCAGATCGTCCCCAAAATTCAAACGCAGATCGATCTCCCCAGGAGATAGATCGATCTCCTACCTCCAGTCTATATAAGGGACTCGTGTTTTCTCCTGAAATCTCACTTTCTCTCTCTTTCAAACCTCCATTTTTCCGAAAACCTAGTTTCTCACTCCTCCAAATCCCCCATTTCCGGTCGAATCAGCTATTGTGGTAAGAAGGAAAGTTGTTCCTCATCAAAGGGAGAACAACATACTTGGAAATCGAAGGACGAATCGGATCGAGGCGTGAGTTGTGCGTCTCACAAGCTTTGGGTAATTTCTAAACCTCGATCTTGATATTTGAGTTGATTTTGATGTTATTGGTGGTTGAATTTGTGTTGAAATGGCTGAAAGATGACTAGGGATTGATTAAATTTCAATGTGGTAGGAGTGATATGCATATTGAGAATTTTGGTGAATTTAGGAAATTGTGAGCTATAAATGGAAAATTGGACAATGTGGAGAATTAGCGTAGATAATTGGTATTAGAGATATCGAACATTGGGATATTGTGAATAGAGTTGTAGTTTAGGGTTGAGTTACGAGAAATCAAGAGAATTGAGGTGTTATGAGCAATTATGCTCGATTTTAAGAATTGAGGCTTATGTGATGTGGAGTATTGATGTTTTAACATCGTTTGGACAGCTCGGGAGTTCCAGAGTGGAATGCGAGACTAGTCCGTGATACGGGGGAAACGATTGTACTATACGAGGTGCAAAGAGGTAAGGGAAATCTAAACCATTTGTGTATGTGATTTGTAAACTGTTATAGCATGATTTATGATTTATAAACAAGCATGTTGAGATTTGAACTGCACACGATTTTATAGCCGGTTGGAGCCCAATGTTTTATGAGTTTATAACTGGGCTCTACGTTAAGGCAATATTGTGATTTGAGAAATGTGTGCGTGTGCTTTGCCGGTTGGAACTCGGTTTTACTACGTTTTGCGTTGAGTACAAAACGATTTCAAATGAGTTTTATGAGAGAAAACCATTACGAGTTCTACGTGAAGGCAAACCTGTCTTATGTGATAAGACTTGGGTGTGTAGTTGTGAGTACACACCGGGCATTGCTCTGGTAGCATGTAAGCCCGAATTCTTCTCCGTTCTGGTAACGTTGAGAAAACCCCATTGGTGGCTGTGCCACGTATACCCCATTGGTGGCTGTGCCACGTTGAGAAAACCCCATTGGTGGCTGTGCCACGTATACCCCATTGGTGGCTGTGCCACGTTGAGAAAACCCCATTGGTGGCTGTGCCACGTATACCCCATTGGTGGCTGTGCCACGTTGAGAAAACCCCATTGGTGGCTGTGCCACGTTGAGAAACCCCATTGGTGGCAGTGCCACGTTGAGAAACCCTATTCTGTGGCTATGCCACGTGAGAAAATAATTTAGTGGCTTTGCCACGTGTGTTTTGTGGCTATGCCACGTGAGAAAATAATTCGGTGGCCTTGCCACGTGTGTATTGTGGCTATGCCACGTGTGATTTTAAATCAGTGGCTATGCCACGTTATTTGAGAAAGCGTTTAACGCGTATTTTCACATGCTTAGTTTTGCTCTAGAGTGAGCCTTTTACTTCATGTTTTCACATGACTTGACACATGAGAGTGTCGTTTTGAATATTTTCATGCTATGGTTTTCAAATGAGTTTCACATACAAATAAATGCTTTGTGATGTGCATTTTGGTTTATGAAATGAGTCCCCTACCCCCCTTACTGAGCGATTTAGAAGCTCACCCTATTTTTCTTTCCCCCAGAGTTCTTCAAGTGAATAAGGACTTCCCTGCGACGTACGGAGTAGTGGCTAGTGGAGAATCCGAGCTCCAGGCTATATATTTTGTACTTTGAGGTATATTTATCTTTTCATGTACCCAGACTATTATTGTAATTACAGACACTTGATGTATGACATTATATGGGATGTATTAGGATTAATTGACTGGTAATCGAGTAGTGGGTATAATACAATATTTATTGTATCATGATGAGATCCTGAGGCATGATAGTTATGATGATGTATGACACTGCACAGGAATGCACTCTTTATTTGTGAATTAACGAGTAAAAAGTTTTAAATTTGCCCTATTTTTCGCATTTTTGGGGCGTGACAGAGTTTTCTTGGTATCAGAGCTTAGGGTGTCTAGTACTGTCAGTGTCGATTAAGTGAAATAGAATGCATCCCAAGTGTCTGTAATAGTCTGGTCATGAACTGAAACTGAGGATTGAGATTTCAATCAATTGTGATATGTACGCGCAGGAGACGAGTTGAGATTGAGAATGAGTAAACGACGAGGCCGTTCGAGGAGGCAGGCAGAGTCCCCTCCACCACCTGTCCCACAACCAGAGAGTCCTAACTCTCGATTTAATCGGATTGAGACCGATGTGAGGCAAGGTTTTGAGCAGATGGCGGCGCTATTCGCGCAACACTTTGGAGTTAATGCCTCGGATACTACCCCTACACCACCACCAGGACCTCCCATACCCCCAGTGCCTCCCGTCACTCAGCCTGAGGACAGAAGTAAGGTCCGACTAAAGGAATTTCTGAAGATGAATCCACCCGCATTTAGGGGAAAGAAGGATCCTACAGAGGCTGAGGAGTGGTTGACGGAGTTGAGAGTTATATTTGATTTACTGGGGTGCACCGATGCTGAGAGAGTCAGTATGAGTGCCTATATGCTGAAGGGGAGAGCTCGAGATTGGTGGGGTACTACCCAGGGTATCTTGATGTCCCACCAGGATGTGATTGGTTGGGAAGAGTTCCAGACAGCTTTTAGAGCCCAATATGTACCACGAGCCGCTCAGAGAAGGAAACAGGCCGAATTTTTGAGTTTGGTACAGGGTGACATGTCGGTGGATGACTATGAGAGCCAGTTCACCGCACTATTGAGATATGACCCAGAGACCTTCAAGAGTGAAGAGCTCCGTACAGAGAAGTTTGTGTATGGGTTGAAGCCCGTTATTAGAGATAGACTGATGGGGCTATGTATTACCGAGTTTGGAGATGCTCTGAGACGAGCACAAGAGGTTGAAAGAGGGATTGAGATGGTACAATCCCAGAATGAGCTCAGAGCGGTGAATAGAGATAAGGGCAAGAGGCCAGCACTTTTCCAGTCAGAGGCTCGGAGAGGTTCCTTCAGAAGAGGAAGGATTGAGGTGCAGAGGGACAGATTGGAGCGACCCAGAGCCTATCCTATTATCAAG
Source organism: Firmiana major (assembly GCA_033439115.1). Lineage (NCBI taxonomy): Eukaryota > Viridiplantae > Streptophyta > Magnoliopsida > Malvales > Malvaceae > Firmiana > Firmiana major. The sequence goes on from CM065905.1 coordinate 21,215,061, forward strand.
GAGACCCCACGATATGTCAGGCCGGAGATGAGGATTTGTAGAGACTGTGGCCGATCGCATGAGGGAAGTTGTACTGGGTCGATCCATGGATGTTTCAGATGTGGTGACATGGGCCACAGAGTGAAGGACTGTCCCCAACCTCAGATACCACATGCTTCAGAGCCCACTAGACAACAGCCTCAGAGAGTGGATCCCCGGAGACGGGCCACCGCGGTAGAGAAAGGGAAGAAACCTATGGCACAGGGACGTGTGTTCGCCCTGGATAAGGAGACCGCAGACACTTCGGCAGAAACTATAAGAGGTACACTCTCTGTCTGTAATTATGAGGCTCATGTGTTGATTGATTCAGGATCCACGCATTCGTTTATTTCCGAGCATTTTGCATGTAGATTAAACTTGAAGTTTGAACCTCTAGAATATATACTACATGTAAATACCCCTATGCGTGAATCCCAGAGAACTGAGTTAATCTGTAGAGGGTGTGAGATTAAGGTGGGAGATAGAGTGATGTTAGCAGATCTAATCATGTTGAATATACATGGGTTTGATGTAATTCTGGGAATGGATTGGTTGGCGACCAATCGAGTGAGTTTAGACTGCTACACTAAGATTGTAACTTTCTCCCTACCTAAGCCTTACAGTGTACAATTGAGATATTGAGGAAATGATTATGTGGATTTCTAGTGAGTAATTTGAGAATCTTAACATTATTTTGGAGAATATTAAATGTGATTATTCATGTGAAGGTTATGAGACACTCATCTCAGACGATGAGCGGGAACACCCGAGGATTGAGGATATACCTGTGGTTTGCGAATTTCTGGATGTTTTCCCAGATGAATTGCCAGGCTTACCACCAGAGAGAGAGCTGGAGTTTACCATTGATTTGGTACCGGATACTCAGCCGATCTCTAAACCTCCCTACAGGATGGCATTAGTGGAACTTGAGGAATTGAAGAAACAACTACAGGAGTTATTGGATCAAGGGTTTATTAGACCCAGTGTTTCGCCGTGGGGAGCACCAGTACTGTTGTTAAGAAGAAGGATGGTAGTCTCAGATTATGTGTGGACTACCGGCTATTGAATAAAGCCACGGTGAAGAATAAATATCCGCTGCCCAGGATTGACGATCTACTTGATCAGCTAAGAGGGGCATCAGTCTTTTCTAAGATTGATTTGAGATCGGGCTATCACCAATTGAGGATCAAGGAGGAAGATATTTCAAAGACGGCCTTTAGGACAAGGTATGGCCATTACGAATTTCTGGTGATGTCCTTTGGATTGACGAACGCCCCTGCAGCATTTATGAGATTGATGAACGAGGTGTTCAGAGACTATCTGGATAAGTTTGTGATAGTCTTTATCGATGATATCCTGGTGTACTCTCGGTCGTATGAGGAGCATGCACAGCATTTGTGGTTAGTACTTCAGATACTCCGAGATAAGCAATTATACGGAAAGCTTAGTAAGTGTGAGTTTTGGCTGAACCGGATAGCTTTCCTTGGGCATGTAGTCTCAGAGGAAGGAGTATCAGTGGATCCGACTAAAATAGCAGCTGTGCTTAATTGGGAAAGACCGAGGACAGTGACTGAGATACGAAGCTTCCTTGGTTTGGCAGGGTATTACAGGAGATTTGTGGAAGGGTTCTCGAGGATTGCCGCTCCTTTGACTAAGCTCACGCGCAAGGAGACTCCGTTCATATGGACTGATCAATGTGAGCTCAGTTTTCAAGAATTAAAAAGGAGATTGACAGCGGCACCTGTGTTAACTATCCCTGAGGGATCAGGAGGATTCTCGGTGTATAGTGATGCATCTCACCAAGGATTGGGGTGTGTACTTATGCAGCACGGAAGAGTGGTCGCATATGGATCGCGACAACTGAAAGACCATGAGCGAAATTACCCCACGCATGATTTGGAGTTAGCCGCTGTGGTATTTGCTTTGAAGATCTGGCGACACTACTTGTATGGGGAAAGATTCCAGATCTTCACTGATCACAAGAGTTTGAGATATCTCTTTGATCAGAAAGAGTTAAACATGAGACAAAGGAGATGGATGGAACTTCTTAAGGATTATGACTGCGAGATTCTTTATCATCCGGGTAAGGCGAATGTGGTTGCTGATGCCCTGAGCAGGAAGAGTATGATATCTGCTATGATGATCAGGGAATGGGATTTGTTAGAGCAGTTCGCCGAACTTCGAATCAGAGTTAAAGAGGTAGAGACTGGATTTTTGGCTAGCCTGCGGATAGAGCCCAGGATCATGGATCAGATTAGAACTGGGCAGCGCAGTGACCAGAGATTGATAGACATGGTTAGCCAAGCTGAGCAGAGTTCGCAATCGGATCTCACCATCAGTGAGGATGGATTATTGAGGTTCAGAGGACGGATTTGTGTACCGGACGATGATACCCTGAAGAGACAGATACTGAGAGAATCTCATTGCTCGCGTTACACCATGCACCCAGGGAGTACTAAGATGTACCAAGACTTGAGAAAGGTGTATTGGTGGAGTGGTATGAAGCGAGATGTGGCAGAGTATGTAGCCAGGTGTTTAGTATGCCAGCAAGTGAAAGCTGAGCATCGGAAGCCCGGAGGACTACTACAGCCCTTACCTGTACCTACATGGAAATGGGAGCATGTCACTATGGACTTTATTATGGGTTTACCGAGGACCCGAAGAGGTCGTGATGCGATATGGGTCATTGTGGATAGATTGACCAAGAGTGCCCACTTCCTTGCCATCAAGAGCACAGATACTGTGGATGCCTTAGCTGAACTGTATGTCAGCGAGATAGCTAGATTACATGGGGCTCCAGTGAGTATTACTTCTGATAGAGATTCCCGGTTTACTTCCAGATTTTGGACCCAGTTTCAGGAGTCCATGGGATCTCGATTGAGTTTTAGTACCGCCTATCATCCTCAGACAGATGGTCAGCCAGAGAGGACTATTCAGACCCTGGAGGATATGTTGAGGGCGTGTACGATGGATTTTAAGGGATCATGGGATGATCACCTGCCCCTAGCAGAGTTTGCGTACAATAACAGCTATCATGCGAGTATTGGAATGGCACCTTTTGAGGCTCTATATGGTAGGAGGTGTAGATCCCCTGTAGCTTGGGAAGAAGTCGGTGACAGAAAGATAAATGCTCCCGAGCTTGTTGAGCAAGCCGTACAGAGTGTGAAACTCATATGTGAGAGGTTACGGGCTGCACAGAGTAGACAGAAAAGCTACGCGGATGTGCGTAGACGGCCACTCGAGTTTGATGTTGGTGATGCAGTATTTCTGAGAGTATCACCGAGCAAGGGTAAAATGCGATTTGGGAAGAAAGGGAAATTGAGTCCTCGATACATAGGACCATTTGAGATTCTTGAGAGAGTGGGAGAGGTAGCCTACAGATTGGCATTACCCCCACAGATGTCCGGAATACACAATGTTTTTCATGTGTCTATGTTGAGGAAGTACCACCCGGACCCTTCTCATGTTATAGAGTATGATGAGATGGACATACGGGAGGACATGAGCTATACTGAGGAACCCGTCCGGATTCTCGATAGAAAGGAGAAGGTACTGAGAACCAAGAGCATCCCATTAGTGAAAGTTTTGTGGAAGCATCACTCAAGGGAAGAGGCAACGTGGGAACTAGAGAGTCTCATGAAGGAGAAATACCCCCATCTATTTTGATTAGTTGAGTTGAATTTGGAGGACCAAATTCTTTCAAGGTGGGGAGGATGTGAGATCTGAGAATTTCGGACATATTTAATGATGTAATAATAAATTGAAGTGTAATTTATTGAGCTAAGTGAATTGTGGGAATTATAATTGGAGATTTATGTGTTAAGTGTGTAAAATAAGCTTGATCCATGAGGACAGATCGATCTGGGAGAAGGAGAGATCGATCTGGTGAATTAAAAATGACGAGGAAAGGGAAATTTGAGGAGCAGATCGATCTCCAATGGAAGAGATCGATCTCCAAATGAATCTGTTTGAGAGAAGATCGATCTCATGAGGAGGAGATCGATCTCCAAATGCTTCTGTTTGGGAGAAGATCGATCTCCTCAAGGCACAGATCGATCTCATAAAGCCATAAAGAGATCGATCTCACCCCTCGACAGATCGATCTCCTAGGCATAAAATTGCCCAGATCGTCCCCAAAATTCAAACGCAGATCGATCTCCCCAGGAGACAGATCGATCTCCTACCTCCAGTCTATATAAGGGACTCGTGTTTTCTCCTGAAATCTCACTTTCTCTCTCTTTCAAACCTCCATTTTTCCGAAAACCTAGTTTCTCACTCCTCCAAATCCCCCATTTCCGGTCGAATCAGCTATTGTGGTAAGAAGGAAAGTTGTTCCTCATCAAAGGGAGAACAACATACTTGGAAATCGAAGGACAAATCGGATCGAGGCGTGAGTTGTGCGTCTCACAAGCTTTGGGTAATTTCTAAACCTCGATCTTGATATTTGAGTTGATTTTGATGTTATTGGTGGTTGAATTTGTGTTGAAATGGCTGAAAGATGACTAGGGATTGATTAAATTTCAATGTGGTAGGAGTGATATGCATATTGAGAATTTTGGTGAATTTAGGAAATTGTGAGCTATAAATGGAAAATTGGACAATGTGGAGAATTAGCGTAGATAATTGGTATTAGAGATATCGAACATTGGGATATTGTGAATAGAGTTGTAGTTTAGGGTTGAGTTACGAGAAATCAAGAGAATTGAGGTGTTATGAGCAATTATGCTCGATTTTAAGAATTGAGGCTTATGTGATGTGGAGTATTGATGTTTTAACATCGTTTGGACAGCTCGGGAGTTCCAGAGTGGAATGCGAGACTAGTCCGTGATACGGGGGAAACGATTGCACTATACGAGGTGCAAAGAGGTAAGGGAAATCTAAACCATTTGTGTATGTGATTTGTAAACTGTTATAGCATGATTTATGATTTATAAACAAGCATGTTAAGATTTGAACTGCACACGATTTTATAGCCGGTTGGAGCCCAATGTTTTATGAGTTTATAACTGGGCTCTACGTTAAGGCAATATTGTGATTTGAGAAATGTGTGCGTGTGCTTTGCCGGTTGGAACTCGGTTTTACTACGTTTTGCGTTGAGTACAAAACGATTTCAAATGAGTTTTATGAGAGAAAACCATTACGAGTTCTACGTGAAGGCAAACCTGTCTTATGTGATAAGACTTGGGTGTGTAGTTGTGAGTACACACCGGGCATTGCTCTGGTAGCATGTAAGCCCGAATTCTTCTCCGTTCTGGTAACGTTGAGAAAACCCCATTGGTGGCTGTGCCACGTTGAGAAAACCCCATTGGTGGCTGTGCCACGTTGAGAAAACCCCATTGGTGGCTGTGCCACGTATACCCCATTGGTGGCTGTGCCACGTTGAGAAAACCCCATTGGTGGCTGTGCCACGTTGAGAAACCCCATTGGTGGCAGTGCCACGTTGAGAAACCCTATTCTGTGGCTATGCCACGTGAGAAAATAATTCAGTGGCTTTGCCACGTGTGTTTTGTGGCTATGCCACGTGAGAAAATAATTCGGTGGCCTTGCCACGTGTGTATTGTGGCTATGCCACGTGTGATTTTAAATCAGTGGCTATGCCACGTTATTTGAGAAAGCGTTTAACACGTATTTTCACATGCTTAGTTTTGCTCTAGAGTGAGCCTTTTACTTCATGTTTTCACATGACTTGACACATGAGAGTGTCGTTTTGAATATTTTCATGCTATGGTTTTCAAATGAGTTTCACATACAAATAAATGCTTTGTGATGTGCATTTTGGTTTATGAAATGAGTCCCCTACCCCCCTTACTGAGCGATTTAGAAGCTCACCCTGTTTTTCTTTCCCCCCAGAGTTCTTCAAGTGAATAAGGACTTCCCTGCGACGTACGGAGTAGTGGCTAGTGGAGGATCCGAGTTCCAGGCTATATATTTTGTACTTTGAGGTATATTTATCTTTTCATGTACCCAGACTATTATTGTAATTACAGACACTTGATGTATGACATTATATGGGATGTATTAGGATTAATTGACTTGTAATCGAGTAGTGGGTATAATACAATATTTATTGTATCATGATGAGATCCTGAGGCATGATAGTTATGATGATGTATGACACTGCACAGGAATGCACTCTTTATTTGTGAATTAACGAGTAAAAAGTTTTAAATTTGCCCTATTTTCCGCATTTTCGGGGTGTGACACTATTAATGAGCCATATGGAGAGAGACAAAACTCAAGGAAGTCTCGACCACAAAGAGAAGTATAAGCTAGGTATAATTTCAAGCTTTCAATCTCACATATGTTAGGCTATGAATTATTCTAAGTTGATTGGTATATGTTTTATGGATTGAAACACATGAAATCACCATAAACAAGGGTTGGCTGAAAATGGGTATTTGTATTTTGATAAATACCCATATGATTTTAAGACATGAATAGGTTGGTATGCATGTGTATATGATTATGGCAAAGTTAGTTTTAATCAATTTAATCAATTGGTTAACGAATTTGAATTGACATATAAGGTGTTTGATAAAATGCCTAAATAAGCTATAAGAAATGTTTAAGACATTGCCAACCAAGTGTTTGATAAAATGTCTAAGTGAAGTTAGCTAACAAATGGCCAAGGTTGGCATGATAGTGGCGTGACCGACGGTATTGCAAGCATGATGGCTCTCGACCACATGCCATGGTCGAGAAGGCCAATGGGCTTTGTCGATGTGGTCTCAGCCCAATAAGGTGTCATGGGTCTCAGTGTAAGACCCAAATTTTTTATGTAGCTTATTCCTTATGATTCTTATATGTATAAACATTTTATGTGTTGACTGAATCTTAAGAAGAGTATTTACTACTACGAAATTTCAAGTAAAGTAATTAAGCACACACAAGCTACATAAAGCCAAATAAGGGCTACAAGAGCCACAAGCTAAACTGAGTGGATCTAAATCATTGTGAGTGAAGAGAAGGACTTATTATGTGAAAATATAGAGAACTCATGAAGGAAAGTCAGTTTGATTTGGTCCCAAACACATTGAAGTGGAGTAAACGCCAAAAAGGGGCTAAACGAGTCTGAAATGGTCTGTTTGAAGTGTTTTAGACATATTCGCCTCTTGAAAATGGCCAAAACATGAAGACTAGAGTGTAAACCATAAAATACGACACTTTTGGATTTTTTAGAAAAAGTTAAACGTGGTCAATGGTCAAGAAAAGTTAAAGGTAGTTAAGAAAAGTGGACTTTGACCATAGTTGATTAACCATAGTTAAAAATTAACCTAAGTATGGTTAAAAAGTGGGGAAAAATATTTTTGATTAAAGCACTCGATAGTAATTCTCCAAATAAAAATTCGGATTAAATTAAATGGGTAAAACGCAATGGGCCAAAGTTGGAATTTTTAAAGCCCATTTAGTTATACCAAGTGTGGGCTGAATTTTTTAGGCCCATTGGGCAGAATTGTTGGGCCAATTGGTGGGCCCAATATCTAGTTAATTCAATTGGTAGAAACATTTTCAGCCCAAAAGAAAAGCCCAAACTGAAAAGCCCATTAGTGAAATTCAAGCCCATTAGTAAATCAACTAAAACCCCAATTGGTAAACTATGGCCTAAACTGTCACAACCGACTTTTACAAATATCACTACAAATTTTTCACATTTTACATACCTTTCTCTTCACCAATAGTTAGGCTGTGATTCGGTATTAGTATCATCACCTTTACTTACCATATCATCCATTCAATATGATGCATACATGTTGATGTAAACTATCTATTGACTGTAATTCTTTTATCTCATAGTGAGCTCACACATATTAAATACAAATACATCCCCAATATTACATATGTTTACATCACTGTGCCTTTTATATGTTCAGATACAAAATCGTACACGTGTATGTATACCTTTTGCTCGATGGGAATGCAGCGTACAAAAAGAATGCTAGTCCTCAGTCGTACTCTATCACTACCCTCTATCCCAGTCCATGACTGATAATTCTATTAAAATAGAATTATTTATGCTTCATTACTTAATTAATTATTTAAATCCCTATGTTATTTTATTAATTATCCCCTTAATTTAATTAAAATTCTTTAATGTGTAGGTACATTAAATCCGAATGAAACTCGGTCGTTTCAGTCAAAAATTAAGCTGAAAACGGGCTAAAGGAGACTGGACCACTTCTAAATTATAGATCGAGTCACCAGTCGTCTGGACACGCATGATGCCAGGTGTCTATATTTTATTTGCACTGAAACGATAAGATCGACGGACACCGTGCCAACCTTCTAGTAGACACAAGCCGGGCCACATCGCACAACCAACTAGACAAATGGACAAGTGACGTGGAAATATCTACTCTGCAGCAAATCAAATGAAGACAAGTGGCCAAACAATGCCAACTCATCTAGGATGAAAAATTACCATTGTACCCCTATGTTTGTGTATAATTAGAACATGATGAGTAATTGAAAAATTAAGTAGCCTAGTGTAGTTTTTAGTGTAGCCTAGAGTAGAATTTATGGTAGTTTTAGGGTACGAGTAGTGTAGAGTAATTTTGGAGTAGTTTTAATTTAGGATAGTTTTTAGAATAGTTTTATTCTAGATTAAATTTTTCATTGCTATGTTTTATTTCCTTGTTTCTTTTCAGAATTTTCATTAGTTTATTTTTCTTTAAACACCATTGTTTTAGCAAGCTTTAAGCACTTTTACTTTGTCATTCTCAAATTTTCTTTAATGAGGCAATTTCTTTTCGGTTATTAAGTGTTCTTCTACTGTTCATATAGCTACATTTTTTCTTTTTCTCTTCTTGCTTCACGGTGCAACTGATTTGATTTAAGACTGATTTGAGCAGCTTGTGTGCTTGATGATTTTAGGCTATCTTTATAGTTGCATTAGCTTGTTGAAGGAGCTGGTGACAGTAGTATATCCTTCCAATCTCCCCATGTTTTTGATTTGATTTAAGACTGATTTGAGCAGCTTGTGTGCTTGATGATTTTAGGCTATCTTTATAGTTGCATCATGTTGTTGAAGGAGCTGGTGACAGTAGTATATCCTTCCAATCTCCCCATGTTTTTCGTTACATATTTGTTTTAGTTTTGATTTTAGTTTGCTTAAAGTTTAAACATTAGCATAATCCAGTTTATCTAGTTCCATTTGTTATTTTGTTTTTCAATCATTTTTGTTTACATTTATACTGAATCGTACTGCTTGATGCATGATGAAGCTAGGAATCTGGGTTGATATTTTTGTTGCCATGCTAGTAGAATATACACAGGTTGCTTGAACTGGCAGGTGACTTAGCTGTGTTGAAGCTGGCGGGCTACTTCCATTCGGTGCATTACAAGAGCTTCTTCACGGTGCAGTGTGTTAGCAGTATCGAATGAGAATGCTGACTTGCTAGGCTTGGCAGCAATAGTAGCTCAACAACCACACTCTGCTTTGCTCTGTTTCTTAGTCATTTCACTGTTTAACTTTCTTCAGTTAATTTTGCACAACTGTTTTAAATGATTTTATTGTTTTTAGGTGGAGCACAAGAGACATAGCTATTCGGTCTTCAAGCTTACAACGGTTTCTTTACAGTTTTTAATTTTCTTCCTTTTCATTTTTGGTCTCGGTTAAATTGTTGTTCAAAATTTTTTTCATCCTTTCTATTAATTTTGTCTCGGTTTTCCTATTCAATCTACTGCCCTTTTTATTTTAACCATGTCTCTAAGTTCACTGTCATGTTTTGTTTGTTGTAACTAAGGTTTATTATTCAAGACCAGTGATTTATGGTAGGAATTCTCTGTTCCATCATCCGCTATCTCCGGTTCAACTGTACCTGCTAGCTGGGCACGAGGAGACTGAAGATGATGTTGGAATCGGGTGCAGTGCTTGCGTGTACTGGTGCAAAGGTGCAGGGGTAGTATCACAACCATTAGCTGCTATTTGTACCATTCGGACGTGGTGCGTGGAGCAGAAGATGGCCAAGCAGATTTATGCAATATGAATATGCATGAACATGTACAGACTGGGGACATGCAAAGGTAATGCAGAGAATGATCAGCTGCTTGATGAGAGGACGATACCAAGGGGCAGACGCGAATAGCAGCTATTACAGAGGTCACGAACATCACCGTTGGCAGCACCTGGACACAGCTTGAAGGCAACACTTGGAGGCAGAATCAAAACGAAGCACGAACCAGCAGTGGACAGACCTGGAAATGAAAATGGTGAAGAACATGTACAGTACCAGTACACGGGACCACTCAGCTGGCAATATTGGTTAAGGTCTTGTTTGGCCATTACACTTTAGCTACATAATCCATTTTCATGCATTTTAGATATCTTAATTTCAATTTCATTTGTTAGCTTAAGAAATTAGAGTTTTAAATTAATTTGCATGATTAGTTCAAAATTTAGATTTAATTATGTCATTAGTTAATTTTTATTTTAGTGTTAGGTGTTACATTTAGAATTAAATTAGAGTAAAATCATTTTATGCATCTTTTAAGTTTTCATTTTAAATTGAAAAAATCCAAAAATATTTCTCATGCATTATTTAGATTTTGTTTTAGTGTTAGTAATTAGTTAGAGTTAGATTTAATTTAGGATTTTTTATAGGTAGTTAATTTGTAGATTTAAGAATTTCTTTAGGTTAATAGAAGTTTTATTAGACTTTAGGTTAGCTTAATTTGCATTTTTATTAAGTAGTTTAATTACATGTATATTTTATTTTAGGTTTGTTTAGTTTTAGTCTAATTAATTTTGTTTCTTTATTTTCATATTTACATTTTTAATTGCATTAATTACTTTTAACTGTTTTAATTATCTTTTGTAGGTATTTGTTTTTAATTATTTGGAGCTCTGTAAGTAATTTTTCACTCGGTTTTATTTTCTTTTAGTTTTTTTTTTATTTTCAGTATTGTTAGACTTAGTAGATCACCCGTTAAAAATTCATAATTTACGAGAATATCCTTAGGGTAAGATTAACTGGTACTTAACTAGGCAATTCAACTTCTCTGTGGGACGATAATTCGGGACTCAAATCCTATTATTACTTGTATGACCCGTGCACTCGCGGATACACGTCTAAGTCACTTAGAGTGGGCGTTAGTCGCTATCAAGTTTTTGGCGCCGTTACCGGGGAAGATAATTAGACAGTAATTAATATCGGTGAAATTATGCTTAGGTGTAATTCTAGCTTGTAAATATTTAGGTCGTAAATATTTAGAGCCTTAGTTTAGGTTAGTTAAATTTTCTCTATCTAATTAAAAAAAAAGTGACCTTTACCTTACCACTTACAGTTGGGTTGTGAGTCAACATTCGATCCATTTCTCATCCATTCATATTTAATATATTCATTTAATAGAGTAAAATAGAAACTGGACTTTTATATATAAGTACAGAAGCTTTCACATCAGTTTCTATTATATACATCCCCCAAAATACAAAATACTAGCTTTACTGTGTTTTAATTTACAGGATACAAAATTTTCATCACAAATGTATACCTCTCTGTACTGCTGGATGACCATAGAAATAGGGATGATTGCAGTGTACTCACTACTGCGTAGTATCTGTGGAGGAGGAAATAAGGGGGTCAGCTAACGTACTCAGTAAGGAAACTATGAAAGCAGGTAGATAACTACACTATCTACATGCTTAAAATACATATATGTTCATTTTCCTTATAACACATTATACATGTTCTTTAAAATAGCTTTCATCAATGTGAAACCATTAATTCGCTAGATGGGTATAATGCATATTCACACAGTAGCACGTAACTTTACACAGTATAATCTATTCATACAGTTCATACATAGAAAACGTTTTGTATCTTGTAAGTCAATATAAGTTGAGACATAAATCATGGGTTATCATATCCCCAGACACACAGCAAGGGAGACATATGTCACAACAGACAGTAGTGACTATGTTATATCACTCAGATACAGAAGACATATAGCCATAGTCGGATTCCAAGCTCCACTGATCAGGTGTGCGGGAACCCTATGCTTGGGGCGACGGATCAACCATCCCTTCAGCTCATACTCAAATCACGGCACATCGTACCCCATGGCTAACACTCACGGTACATCGTGCTCCCGTGGATCCTTATCACCCATTTTCGTTGTCTCAAAATCTTGTGCGAGCAGGTCAGTGCAAGACACACAGCAGTACACGACAGCTTAAACACGATTTATATTCATTACATCACATTCACAAACCACGTGTGAGAAGGTCAATGCAAGACACACAGCAATACATGACGGCTCTAACACAGTTTTACTCAACACATAACAATGTCATGAAAACCTCATGCGATCAACTCAGCGTAAGATACACAACATACATGAGGCATCGAGCATAGTATTACCAGGAAATTACATGCGAGCATAGTCAGAGTAAGACACACAGCAATACTCGAAGGCTCTAGTATGATTCCCAAAATCTAGTGCGAGCATCTCGAGTGGAACACACAGCATCACCCGAGGCATCGAGCACTCTTTTGCTTTTATCAAAACCCCTTTTTGAAACTAACGTGCCAGCAGGGCTGGTCAATCTACCATTGCCTCTCATGATGTAACATGATTTCACACAGAAAAGAAATAGAAGGGGCTCCATGTAAAGTCATTAGTGAGAGGGAAAATCTCCTTTGTGTCACTCGTTAGAAGCATTTCATGAAATTTATCAAACCGAGAGCTCGTCTATTATTATTCTTTCTCAAAACGTTTGCAAAACCTCTTTTCACAACAATCATAGAAGTCATGCAACTCATACTTATAGACTTATTATCATACGTAGTTTTCACCTAGATATACCAATATCTATATACGTATTGCATACATTTGCACACATGAGGTAAGAAAACATACGTATAGCTATCTCTATAGCTTGCATAAGACCCTTACCTCGAATCACGATCGTATTGCTTTCTTTCGATTCTCACTTCTCGTGATCCGTTCTATCGGCTCCAATTATATCTTCTGGAGTTGAAATCGTATACTACACATATCAGTATCCTCATTTTACTTGCATGATGTTCAAATCAATGCATTTGGCCATTTATATCTCATTTGGCCCCTTTATACCATTATTGGACTTTATCCTTTTATGGGTCCATTTCGAGTATATAACTTGTTTTCGAGAATCTCTCAGACTCCTCGAGTCTATTGGTTCGTATAAAATCGATATTAAGCTTATAATACCTCAATTTCACCATTTTCATTTCATTGTGGCATTTCATCAAACACCACATATACTCAATTTTAGCCATTTCCATTTCTAACATATGAACTTCACCAAACTGTTATACCAACATATATACATATTCAATAACACCTTCACATGCTGAAATCTCCAATAAACCATGCCTACTAGATTTTCTATCATTAATTTGATTCTAGGTCTTATCTTTATTTGAGCATGTTTATCACATTTCAACCATTAATCTATATACCAATCAACTTAAAGAAGTTTATAGATCAACATATTTGAGATTAATGCATTGAAATCTTACCAATCTCTACTTTTCTCATTTTTTCACAACTTTAAGGAAAAACTCCTTTTCTCCTTCGATTTAATGATTCAACCTCTCGTTTCCAACTATGTTGTTCTTCTCCACTCTATGAACAACTTTGATGAAATGAACTCCTTTCAAATCTCTAAGGAAAGTATTGATGGTCTAGAGAAGAAGTTAGGTCACTTGGTTGCAAAATATTGAAAGGTTTGATGTTCTCCCGTGAATTGTAGTTCAGCAGGTCCTGTTTTATAGAAATTCTTTGATGAGATCGATCTCCATAAGTGTGGGATCGATCTGCAGCTATTTTTAGCCTTCCTAAATTCAGTTTTCAAGCTTAGGAGATCGATCGATTGAAGAACATGAGATCGATCTCTTCCAGGCCGAGAGCTTTAAGATCGATCTTGCAGGGTAATGAGATCAATCTGCTTCAGGCCGAGACTTAAGGGGATCAATTTACTTAGACTGAGGATCGATTTCCTTCTTCCAAATGCCTCTAAGATCCATCTCTCTTGCATTGGAGATCGATCTCCCATTGTCTTGCAGCCATACTTAGCTATTTTTCACTTCAATTCTCAAAGCTAACTTCATTTCCATTTACCACACTACTCATTTTGTATTCTATACACATTTTTCACTTACAAAGGTCCATTTCTTATTGTTCATACTTAATGACACTTGCGTGTACATCATGAATCCACATAACAAGTGTGTACCCCAGATTTACGAACCTTACATCATTTATGATTCATATTACATAAACGAATGCATACTTAGGAATTTATAAGAGTTACACATGAAAATACGGGTCTTACATTCCTCCCCTCCTTTAAAAAATTTGGTTCTCCAAATTAAAACCAAGTTACTCCTCAAAAAGTCAGGGGTACTTCTCCTGTATAGAGTTCTCTAACTCCCAAGTAGCTTCTTCTAAGTTATGGTGTTGCCAAAGGACCTTGACAAGTAGAATTGTCTGGTTATGTAGCACCTTTTCCTTTCGATCCAGTATCCTGATCGATTTCTCTACATATGACAAGTCATTCTTGAGTTCCAATGGCTCATACCTAATCACATGGGTTGGATCTAGATGGTACTTCCGAAGCATCGATACATGGAAGACATTATGTATGCCTGCTAGCTCTGATGGCAACATTAGCCTGTAGGCCTTATCTCCCACACGCTCCAATATCTCAAATGGTCGATATATCGAGGGCTCAACTCACCCTTCTTACCGTACCTCATAATACCTTTCAAGGAGAGACTCTAAAAAATACTGAGTCACCCATAGTGAACTCTAGTGGCCTATGTCTTATGTCAGCGTAGCTTTTTTACCTACTCTAAGCTATTCTCAATCTTTCACATATCAGTTGAACAACCTCAGAGGCATGTTGTACCAAGTCAGGAGCAAAAATCTTCCTTTCACCCACTTCTTCCCAACCAATTGGGGAACGACACCTTCTACCATACAAGGCTTTATATGGTGCCATCTCGATACTTGAGTGGTAACTATTGTTGCATGCAAACTCGACTAAAGGTAGGTGATCATCCCAAAAGCCTTTAAAATCCATAACACTTGCTCTCAGCATATCCTCTAACATCTGGATGGTTGGCTCTGACTGACCATCGGTCTGAGGATGGAAAGCAGTATTGAAACTCAATTGGGTTCCCATAGCTTCCTGAAATTATTCCCAAAAGTGATAAGTGAAGCGAGAATCCCTATCTGATACAATGCTCACTAGAACCCCATATAGCCTCGCTATCTCCCGTACATACAGCTCTACTAAGCTACTTAAGGTATCTATAGATGTCATAGCTAGAAAATGGTAGATTTCGTCAGTCTGTCAACCACTACCCAAATAGCATCATGGTTCCTCTTAGTTCTCGGTAGTGCCATGATGAAATCCATGGTGACATGCTCTCATTTCTAAATTGGTACTGATAGAGGCTGCAATAACCCTGCAGGCTTCTGATGCTCTACCTTTACTTGTTGACATATCAGACATCTTGCCACAAACTCTGCGACATCTCTTTTCATCCCTGACCACCAATACACTTTTCAGAGGTTTCGGTACATCTTATTACCTCCCGGATGCAATGTGTATCTCGATGAATAAGCTTCTGTCAAAATTAATCTTTTTAACTCTGGGTCATTGGGAACGCAAATTCTGTCTCTAAACCTCAGTAAGCCATTATCACTCACTAAGAAATCAGCTATATCACCCCTTTGAATCTGACTCGCGTGATCCTCACACAGTAGATCGACATGCTGAGCTTGGCGTATCGGGACAATCAAATCTAGTTCCACTCTCAAGCTAGCTATCACACAGTCTCTGTCAATATCAAGAGGGTCTATATCCAACCTGAGGTGACCAAATTGCCCGAGCAGCTCATATTCCTTGACCATCATGTGCGATACCATTCTGAGGCTCTTTCTACTCAGGGCATCAGTCACAACATTAGCCTTTCCTGGATGGTACAATGTCTCGCATTCATAATCCTTTAGAAGCTCTATCCATCGTCTCTGCCTCATATTCAAATCTTTCTGTGAAAACAGATATCTGAGGCTCTTATGATTTGTATACACCTAAAATTTCTCACCGTATAATGTGACACCCCAGAAGAGCAGAAAATAAGGCAAATTTAAAACTGTTTAATCATCAAATCACAATTAAGGGTGCATTCCTGTGCAGTGTCATACATCATCATACTTATCATGCCTCAAGATCTCATCATTAAATAGTATATATCATATCATATACATTACTCAATTCCAAGTTAATTAATCCTAATACATCTGATACATCATTGCAAGTGTCTATAATTACAACTTTAGTCTGGGTACATGAAAAGATAAATTATACCTCAAATACAATATATGTCCTAGAGCTCAAGTCCTCCACAAGCCACTACTCTGTACGTCGCAGGAAAAACTCTCTTCACTTAAAGAAATCTGGGGGAAGAGAAAATAGGGTGAGCTTCTAAATCGCTCAGTAAGGGGGTAAGGGACTTATTAATAAAACAATGATTTGCACAGCACAATCATTTTATCTCGTAGTTAAAACTCAATTAAAACGTAGCATGAACTCATTAAACATCATTCTCAACTCATTTCTCTGAAATCATGTAAAAATATGAGTGTACATAACTCAGTATAATTCACAGTCACAAGCATGAGGAAATAAAAATGCGATAATGGCTTTTCTCATCAAAACGTGATAAAAATCACCTCAATAGAATGCACGTGACACAGCCACAAAACACAACTCATGTGTATAAAAAGGGAGACTAGGCAAGAAAACTCATATAAAACTCGTCATGGCACATCATAATAAATCTCCTCTGGATGCGCATCCCAGGCATCCTCAAAAGAGGGAAATGTCGACAATATGGTCGTGTGCATGGCATATTGGACTTACGTGTTACCAAAACAAAGCCCGACCTTACATGCTACCAAAGTAAGGCCATCCAGCGTTACCAAAATGGGGGTCATCTCACGTTACCAAAACAGAGGCATCTCTCGTTACCAAAATGGAGGAATATCGGACTTACATGCTACCAAAGCAAGGCCCGAACTTACATGCTACCACAACAATGCCTCCCAATACTGCCAAAGTGGGGAATAATATCGGCCTTACATGCTACCAAAGTAATGCCTCCTAACGCTACCAAAGCGGGGAATAATATCAGCCTTACATGCTACCAAAGCAATGCCTGATGTGTATTCAACATGACACGCCTAAGTCTCAATCATTAGCCATTATCATATAAAACATTTTGCCTTCACGTAGAACTCTTAATGGTTTTCTCTCATAAATCTTATTTAAGACATTTGTGTACTCAACACAAAACATGTTACAACCGAGTTTCAACCGGCAAAACCACGCACACATTTCTCAATCTCAGTATGCCTTAATGTAGAACCCAAATCTCTTTTCACTTTTTAAACACAAAACGGTTATAAGACATTTTTCACGTTTCCCTTACCTCTTTGCACCTCGTATAGTGCAATCGTTCCCCCGTATCACAGACTAATCTCGTATTCCTCTCTGGAACTCTCGATCTGTCCAAATGATGTAAAAACATCAATAACTCAACTTAATCGCATTATTGAGCACACATTTTCTCATATTCTCATTAACACCTCAAATTACTCAATTCTCATAACTCTATCACAATTCACATACTCATCCACTACACCTCACATTCTTACATTTCTCATACCATATTCCATGCTAAATTCACCACATTGTCTCAATTCCAATTTATAGCCATAATTCCCAAAATTACCACAATTGCATAATAACATCTCTACTCCAACAAAATCATAGTTTCATCAATCCCTAATCATTTCCCAACTATTTCATCATGATGCCCATGCTCACAATCACCAAAGATTACTTTAAAATCAAAGATCGAGGTTTAGAAAATTACCCAAAACTTGTGGAGTGCTTAACTCTTACCTCGATTCAATTCGTCCTTCGATTTTCAAGTATGTTGTTATCCTTTTGATGAGGAATAACTTTCCTTCTTGCCACAATCTTTGATTTTGGACGAAAATGGGTGTTTTGGAGGGGAGAGAAAGCTAGGGTTCAAAAATGGCGATTTAGGAGAGAGAGAGATTGATTTCCAAGAAAACAAATGGGTCTTTATAAGATTGAGGGTAGGAGATCGATCTGGCTCTTGATGAGATCGATATGCATTTGAATTTAAGGACGATTTGGGGTAATTTTATGCCTAGGAGATCGATCTATCGTGGGGTGAGATCAATCTCTTAATAGCTTTATGAGATCGATTTGTTCCAATTATGAGATCGATCTCTAGTTTTACAGAATGCTTCATGAGATCGATCTACTCCTTAGGGAGATCGATCTTCTCCTTACAGAATGCTTCATGAGATCGATCTGCTCCTTGAGTAGATCGATCTTCTCCTTTACAGAAACATTTTGAGATCGATTCCTTCCTCATGAGATCGATCTCTTCATTACAGAATCATAAGGAGATCGATCCTCTTCCATTGGAGATCGATTTGTTTTTTTAAATTACTCCTTCCTTGTCATTTTTGGCCTACCAGATCGATCCCCTCTTCTCCAAGATCGATCTGGCCTCATAGTTTCACACTTTGATGAACACTTAACATAAAATCTCCATATGTAATAGCCATAATTTACTTTATTGATTAATTCTCATTCATTTCTCATTCATCACTTAAAGATCTCATTCCATACCACCTCAATATAGGGGTACATCACATTTAATTCAATAAATTACACTCCATGTTCTCATTACATAATTTAGATATGTACAAAATTCTCAAATCTCACATATAAGTAAAGGCGCCATATTTTCAATGCAAATACCACGGTTGCCAGCTCTAAATCATGGGTCGGGTAGTTCCTCTCATGGTCCTTAAACTGTCTGGATCCATAGGCCACTACCTTCCCATCCTGCATCAACACACAGCCCAGTCCCTGTCCTGAGGCATCTGTATACACTGTGTAACCTCCTGAGCTGGTGGGTATGGTGAGAATAGGTACGGTGATCAGTCTGTGCTTTAGCTCACAGAAACGTTTCTCACACTTACCATCCCACTCGAATGCCACATTCTTTTGGGTGAGACGTGTCAACGGAATAGCCAGCTTAGAGAATCCCTCGACGAATCATCGATAATAACCTGTTAAGCCCAGGAAACTGCGGATCTCTATAACCGTCTTGGGTTTTTCCCACTGTATCACAGCCTCTATCTTGGACAGATCTATTGATACATCGTCTCTCGAGACTACATGACCTAAAAATGATATTTCGCTCAGCCATAAATCACACTTATTGAGTTTAGCATAAAACTCCTGATCTTGGAGGGTCTGTAACACTGTTCTCAAATGCTGGTCATGCTTTTCCCTGGACTTCGAGTACACCAATATGTCATCTATAAACACAATTACGAATCTGTCCAGGTATGGCTTAAATACATCATTCATTAGAGCCATAAACAATGCAGGAGCATTCATTAACCCAAATGGTATAACCAAAAGCTCATAATGGCCATAACGGGTCTGGAACGTTGTCTTGGGTACATCTCCACTTTGAATCCTCAGCTGATGATACTCAGATCTCAGATCAATCTTTGAAAAGACCTGTGCTCCCTACAACTGATCTAGTAGGTTATCTATCCGTGGAAGGGGTATTTATTCTTGATGGTAGCCTTATTCAACAGTCGATAGTCTATACACAGTCGGAGACTCATCTTTCTTCTTTACAAATAGAATTGGTGCTCCCCAAGGCGATACACTCGATCTGATGAACCCCTTATCCAACAACTCTTGTAATTGCTTCTTTAGCTCTTCCAATTCAATTGGAGTCATTCTATACGGTGGCTTGGATATCGGTTCAGTTCTAGGCACCAAATCAATACAGAATTCCATATCTCTGCCTGGTGGCAACCTTGGAAATTCTTTCGAAAAGACATTGAGAAATTCTCTTACCAATAGGATGTCAGCTATATCCGGGTGCACCTTATCGAAGTCAACCACATAGGTGATAAAACCTTCAACACATTATTATTATATCGTTAGCAAAATCATCCATCCTTGGAAATAACTCACTACTTCTTTCATTACTTTTCAAATCTTACAACATACTTTTCAGGGAAGGGAAACATTACTGTCTTAGCATAACAGTCTAAAATAGCATGGTTTGCAGTCAACCAATCCATTCCTAGTATTATATCAAAATTCTTCATAACTAATAGGATGAGATCGACCGACATGTTCATTTCCCCTACTTTTAGCTTACAACTCTTACATACATACTCCGTCATTACATTATCTCTCACTGGAGTGCTTATAAGCAAGATTCTACCTAAGGGTACAGGTTTCACATGTTCACACAGTTTACATGCAAATGAAAGTGATATGAATAAATGCGTGGAACCAGGATCAATCAATGTTAATGCTTCGAAATCGAAGATAAGGATGGTACCTTTAGTCACATCCGAGGAAGTCTCTGCAGATGCCTGGTCCAATGCAAACACTCACCCTCGACCGATAGCTTGTTTCCCTTTTTCTTTAGCCGTGGCCTTCCTCTTAGGTGTAGGTGTCTCAACCATAGCCTTCTCTGGCTCTTTGCCCTTCTATGGGGCTATATCAATCGATTCTGAGCACTCTCGAGCTATATGCCCTGGTTTACCACACCTATAACAAGATTTCATCGATAATGGGCATGGTCTACCCCCATGATATCTACCACATGACCTGCACTGCTATGTGGTAGGTCAAGGTCCACCAATAATTATGCCCCTCGAATCTGAAGAAAACACTGGATGAACTGAAGGCTTTGCTGGCCTCTCTCGCATCTCCTCAATCTTAGGCCCTTACTGAATAACCTTCGATCCCTTCGAAACCCTCTGTCATCAACTGACCTCTTTCGATCTCTATCTCTGCCCTTACCACTCTAGACTAATTTCGAGACGTGCAACTCAAAATCTTGCTCACATAGCTGAGCTCTGCGTACTGCCTCATCATAAGTGGTAATGTCCAATGGAGCTAGTTGAGCTCTAATGGAATGTCTCAACCCCTCGAGAAACTTTTGAACCTTTCTGTCCTCAAGGCTTATAGTGACCGTATCATATATGCCCAGGGATGTGAATCTAGACTCATACTCATCCACTGTCCGGTTCCCCTGAGTCAATGTCATAAATTCCAATTGCATTTTTATCTGAGTAGTAGCTGGAATATATTGCCTCTTGAAGTCATCCAAGAAGATATCCCACGTCACAACCGGGTGTCGTGCACTCAACATCGACTGTGTGGCCATCTACTAATGCTCGGCTTCATCCTCTAATATGAAGGCAGTAAAGGTGACCTTCTCTGTGTCGGAGTAATGGAAAAATAGGTAGAGCTTCTCCATACTGCATATCCTATGCTCAGCTAACAATGGGTTCTTCACCTCATTAAATGAAGGTGGTCTGAACTTCCGGAACTCTCTCAGTCTACCCAGATCACAATCATAAATGCCCTCGCCACCAACCTGTTATGAAGCTTCAGGATCCTGAACTGGTGGGGGGTTGTCCTGAACTGGATGGGGTATAGGTATCTCTGCCTTTACACCTCAAGGTCTCGATGCAGGTTGTGTTGGCTTTTCTCTCTCTGGTGCAGCAGCCTGACCAGCGGGGTTCTCTTATCTACCCTCAAGTCTGGCCATAGCCTATGTAAACATCTCCATAATCGTGTCTATACTGCGCTGTAACTGCACTATAAGCTCCTCAGCGGCCTCACTAAGATCGGGTGGATCTCTACTAGAACTAGACCTACTGTGTCTCTAGGGTTCATCTCTATGCCCTTGAGAGCGCGAACTCTCTCCTCTACCAGTACGTCATCTATCATACATCTTGCATACTCCAAATAAGTGTCTCAGTCACATTTTCCAGCTTGGTATACACAATTGTCTTCTAATAAGGCACAGTATTTTGGGGATGTATAATTTCTTAATCATAGACACTGACTCACATCAGACCAACTCATCTTTGATACCATTAATTCTTGTCACGACCCTCTATCCCAGTCTGTGACCTTTACCTTACCACTTATAGTTGGGCTGTGAGTCAACATTCGATCCATTTCTCATCCATTTATGTAAAGGCCACTCCAGCAGTGAAGGCCCACTCGGCACCAAAGGCCCACTAGCCTCCACAGGCAACACCCATCATCGTTAGGCCCCCTAGGTCGACTAGCGCAATGGCTACCGAGTGCAACACTTACTGGCGCCCCACACATCCACGTATTGTCCGTTTTTAGGCTGTAGCCCATCATGGTTTTGCTCACAACTGGGGGGCAAGCCCATCTCCAGCTAGACACGTGCCCAGAGATTTGAACCAGGGACAACACCCTTAGTTCGTCTCTACTGGTACAATTGAGCTCGTGAGCTCGATGGTACCAGTAGAGATGAATAAAGGACAATGTCCTGAGTTCGAATCTCTAGGGACACGTCTAGCTGGAGATGGGCTTTGGCCTAAAAGCGGACAATACATGGATGTGTAGGGCGCTAGTAGGTGTTGCGCTTGGTAGCCACTGCGCTAGTCGGCCCTTGGGGCCCATCGATGATGGGTGTTACCTGTGGAGGCTAGTGGGCCTTTAATGCCGAGTGGGCCTTCACTGTTGGAGTGGCAATTACATTAAAATGCGTGTTTTAATTGTCAAAACTCACTCGTACTGAAGGCCCACTCGCACTGAAGGCCCGCCACGCAACACTAGCCTACTAGCTATGAAGGCTCACAGCGCAACAGCTACGAGCGCATAACTAACTAACCCATATTGTCCGCTTTTGGGCCAAAGCCTATCACGGTTTTGCTCTAACTATGGGGCAAGCCCATCTCCAGCCTAGACGCATCCCTAGAGATTCAAACTCAGGACATAGTCCTTTGTTCATCTCTGCTGGTACCATTGAGCTCACGAGCACAATGGTACCAGCAGAGATGAACAAAGGACTATGTCCTGAGTTCGAATCTCTGGGGAAGCGTCTAGCTGGAGATGGGCTTGCCCCCCAGTTGTGAGCAAAATTGTGATGGGCTTTGGCCCAGAAGAGGACAATACGTGGATGTGTGGGGCGCTAGTAGGTGTTGCGCTTGGTAGCCACTGCGCTAGTTGGCCCAGATGGCCCATCGATGATGGGTGTTCCCAGTGGAGGCTAGTGGGCCTTCACTGCTGGAGTGGCCTTTAAAATTTATAGTTTAATATATTCATTTAATGGAGTAAAATAGAAATTATACTTTTATATATAAGTACGGAAGCGTTTACATCAGTTTCTATTATATACATCCCCCAAAATACAAAATACTAGCTTTACTGTGCATTAATTTATAGGATACAAAATTTTCATCACAAATATATACCTCTCTATACTGCTGGATGACCGTAGAAACATAATTGCAGGGACGACTGCAGTGTACTCACTACTGCGTAGTATCTGTGGAGGGGGAAATAAGGAGGTGAGCTAATGGTCTTAATAAGGAAAATATGAAAACAGGTAGATAACTACACTATCTACATGCTTAAAATACATATATGTTCATTTTCCTTATAACACATTATACATGTTCTTTAAAATAGCTTCCATCAATGCGAAACCGTTAATTTGCTAGATGGGTATATGCATATTCACACAGTAGCACACAGCTTTACACAGCATAATCTATTCACACAGTTCATACATAGAAAACGCTTTACATCTTGTTAGTCAATAAAAGTTGAGATATAAATCATGGGTTATCATATCCCCAGACACATAGTAAGGGAGACATACGTCACAACACATATTAGTGACTACTGTGCAAGACACATAGCAGTACACAACGGCTCAAGCACGATTTATATTCATTACATCATATTCACAAATCACGTGTGAGAAAGTCAATGCAAGACACACAGCAATACATGGTTTTACTCAACACACAGCAATGTCATGAAAACCTCGTGCGAGCAACTCAGCGTAAAACATAGCATACCTGAGGCATCGAGCACGATATTACCAAGAAATTACATCCGAGCATAGTCAGAGCAAGCCACACAGCAATACTCGAAGGCTCTAGCATGATTCTCAAAATCTAGTGCGAGCATCTTGAGTGGAACATAGAGCATCACCAGAGGCATCGAGCACTCATTTGCTTTTTTAAAAAATCCTTTTCAAAAATATCGTGCGAACAGGGCTGGTCAATCTACTGTTGCCTCTCATGCTCTAGGACGATTTTACACAGAAAAGAAATAGAAGGGGCTCCATGTAAAGTCATGAGTGTGAGGGAAAATCTCCTTTCTATCATTGCTTAGAAGCATTTCATGAAATTTATCAAATCGAGAGCCCGTCTATTATTATTCTTTCTCAAAACGTTTGCAAAACCTCTTTTCACAACAGTCATAGTAGTCTTGCAACTCATACTTATAGACTTATTCTCATACGTAGTTTTCACCTAGATATACAAATATCTATATACGTATCGCATACATTTGCACACAGCAGGTAAGAAAACAAACATATAGCTATCTCTATAGCTTGCATAAGACCCTTACCTCGAATCACGATCGTATCACTTTCTTTCGATTCTCACTTCTCGTGGTCCGCTCTATCGACTCCAATTATATCTTCTAGAGCTGAAATCGTATACTACACATATCATTATACCTCATTTTACTTGCATGATGTTCAAATCAATGCATTTGGTAATTTATATCTCATTTGGCCCCTTTATACCATTATTGGACTTTATCCTTTTATCGGTCCATTTCGAGTATATAACTTGTTTTTGAGAATTTCTAAGACTCTTTGAGTCTATTGATTCGTATTAAACTGATATTAAGCTTAAATAGCTCAATTCCATTTTCATTTCATTGTGGCATTTCATCAAACACCACATATACTCAATTTTAGCCATTTCCATTTCTAACACATGAACTTCACCAAACTGTTATACCAGCATATATACATATTCAATAACACCTTTACATGCTCAAATCTCCATTAAACCATGCCTACTCGATTTTGTATCATTAAATCGATTCTATCTCTTATCTTTATTTAAACATGTTTATCACATTTCAACCATTAATCTATATACCAATCAACTCATACAAGTATATAGATCAACATATTTGAGATTGATGAATTGAAATGTTACCAATCTCAGTTTTTCTCCTTTTTTCACAACTTTGAGGAAAAACTCCTTTTCTCCTTCCAACTATGTTGTTCTTCTCCACTCTTTGAACAACTTTGATGAAATGAACTCCTTTTAAATCTCTAAGGAAAGTATTGATGGTCTAGAGAGGAAGTTAGGCCACTTGGTTGCAAAATATGGAAAGGTTTGATGTTCTCCTGTGAATTGCAATTCAGCAGGTCCTGTTTTATAGAAAGTCCATTGATGAGATCGATCTCCATAAGTGTGGGATTGATCTGCAACTATTTTTAGCCTTTCAGAATTCAGTTTTCAAGCTTAGGAGATCGATCTGTCGAAGAACATGAGATCGATCTCTTCCAGGCCGAGAGCTTCACTGATCGATCTGGCAGGGTAATGAGATCGATCTGCTTTAGGCCGAGGCTTAAGAGGATCGATTTGCTTGGACTGAGGATCGATTTCCTTCTTCCAAATGCCTCTAAGATCGATCTCTCTTGCATTGGAGATCGATCTCCCCTTGTCCTGCAGCCATACTTTATTTATTTTTCACTTCAATTCTTAAAGTTAACTTCATTTCCATTTGCCACACTACTCTTTTTGCATTCTATACACATTTTTCACTTACAAAGGTACATATCTTATTATTCATACTTAATGAAACTTATGTGTACATCACAAATCCACATAACAAGTGTGTACACCAGATTTACAGACCTTACATCATTTATGATTCATATTACATAAACGAATGCATACTTAGGAATTTATAAGAGTTACATATGAAAATACGTGTCTTACATACTCTATCTATGCAGATGCTCTATAGAGAGGGGGAAAATGAAAGGGGTGAGCTCACTAGCTTGGTAAGGAAATTAGGCAAGCAAGTAGATAACCACACTATCTACTGAAAATAATGTTGTGCCTTGAAAATATTCCTTTTCATTTCACATCTAAAGCATGTATCATTCTTTGAAACATTTATGCAAGTATGTATATATAAATACAAATCATCAGTGTATACTGAAAGTATACTGGTTTAATAACCTCAGCAATTTCATCCAAAATATTGCATTCTCATGTAAATACTGTAAATCACATTTCATTATGCCATATCATTTAAATCAAAGTAAAGATGACATTTCATCATGTAAAAACATGGAAATCCGGGCTTAAGAAAATGTTAGGCCCATTAAGGTTCATTAAGGCCTAATAAGAGTAAAAGCGCCCATTAAGTGATATAAACAGTATTTAAAGTGAAATACTGATGAAAAAGTGTAATTAACCAAATAAATAGTTATATATAGCTCTAGAGATTACAGTAGGAGCGAATCGGACTACGAGACCGAGCAGCGTTGAGAAAGAAATTTCGCTCGGAGTGATTATAGGTAAGGGACTTTTGCGAGTAGTTAGAGATATCTGTGTGTATTTTTGTCTGCTTTTATATTCACTTAAAAAGTCTGAGGGTCAAAGAAAATGAATAAAAATTTAAGAGACCTAGAAAGGGTAAATTACGATTTTCCCCTATTAAGGGAAAAAAGTAAACCTTTAGGAAAAGTCCTAAAATCATGGAATTAATGCTTTTGAATGTTTTTAATGTTCTTTAGCATATGCATAGATATATTGAGTGATGTTTTCATGTTAAATACAAAAACAGCACAATATAGTGCCAATTTGATTTAATTGAGTGAAACTCTTTTAAATAAGCCATCTATCGGGTTGTGTGAAAACAAATCATGCTGGAGCACTGCTCGCACTTGATTTTATATTTTTTTCTGTGTGAAAAAGTGTTGGAGTATTACTCGCACTAGATTTCCATGATATGCATGACAGAGTACTGGAGCGTTACTCGTACTCAATTTTATGTGATTTATACATGAAAGAGTACTGGAGCGTTGGTCGTACTTAGTTTTACATGATTTGTACATGTCATAGTGTTGGAGCATCGCCCGTACTCGATTTATATGATTTATGCATGAGGTCATGCTGGAGTTTACTCGCACGTACCAATTTTGAAAGTGATAGCATGAAACAGCCGTGCTGAAGCCTTATGCAGACTGTGTGTCCATCGATTATATGCTCGTACGTGCATTTTGAGATATGGCAGAGGGCTATTAAACTGTTATAGGGTCCATGGAGTACTTTATACTGTGTATGACACACGAAGTACGATGTACCGTGTGTACATGATGTTGTGGAGTTGTGGAGATGTAGAGTTGTTGGCTGACGGTTGAGGATTTGACCAACCTCCCGTTACAACAAGTGAGGCTCCTTACACCGAGTACTGTGTAGCCTAGGATCACCAAAAAAAGGGATATGATCATAATCCTCAAACAAGTAGTCACATATCTCACCTGATATTTCTTGTTTAAATTGTCACATGATTTTATAAATTGGGTAGACCCGAGAGATGGGTTGAGCCTCAACATGTGACTTTGTGTGTTATAAATGGAAAACTCGAGGGATGGGTGAAGCCCGAATATTCCATGTTTTTACATGATGAAATGTCATTTTTACTTTGATTTAAATGATACGGCATAATGAAATGTGAATTTCAATATTTACATGAGCATGCAATATTTTGCATGAAATTGCTGAGGTTATTAAACCAGCATATTTTCAGTATACACTGATGATTTGTATTTATATATATATATATATATATATATATATATATATACTTGCATAAATGTTTCAAAGAAATATACATGTTTCAAAGAAATATACATGTTTTAGATGTGAAATGAAAAGGAATCTTTTCAAGGCACAACATTATTTTCAGTAGATACTGAAGTTATCTACTTGCTTGCCTGATTTCCTTACTGAGCTAGTGAGCTCACACCTTTCATTTTCCCCCTCTCAGAGCATCTGCATAGATAAAGTACAACTGAAGACTAGCATTCTTTTTGTCCGTTGCATTCCCATCGAGAGAAAGGTATACATACACGTGTATGATTTTGTATTTGAACAATAAAACAACACAGTGATGTAAACGTATGCAATATGGGGGATGTATTTGTATATGATTATAATGAGCTCACTTATAGCATAAAAGTATTTGTAGCCAATAGATAGTTATATTGACATGTATGAATGATATGATAAGCGATGATACTAATACCGAATCACAGTCTAACTGTTGGTAAAAAGAAAGGTAAGTAAAACGCGTAAAGTTGGTCGTGACACAAACCCTTTTAAGCCCAAATTAATGGCTCAAATTGTGACTTAATGACGAAATATTTAAGCTTAAAAATCAGCCAACACAACATCATCTTTATCCTTTCATTCTCAGCAACAAGGGGACACCATTACTAAACATAATTCCAAGATTTCTCTCACTAGAAATCACTAACCTAAAGACATATTTGGAACTTGAAATCTGCATGAAAGTTATTCCAAATTGAGAGAGGATTAACATTGGAATTGGCTATCAATGAGCCATATTGAGAGAGGAGGAATTCTTCAAAGTTTCAGCCACAAGGAGAAACACCAAGCTAGGTATAATTTCAAGCTTCTAATCTCACTTATGTTAATCTATTAATTATTCTAAGTTGATTAGTGTATGAATTATGGATGAAAACACACAAAATCATTAAGATCTTAAGTTGGCCGAAAATGGATAATTGTATTTTAATGAATACCCATATGATTTTAAGGCATGTATAGGTTGGTATGCATGTAAACATGATTATGGCATAGTTAGTTTTAATCAATTTGATCAATTGGTTAATGAATTGAAGTTAGCATATAAGGTGTTTGAAAATAATGTTTAAATGAACATAAGCTATGGTTTAAGACATGTCAACCAAGTGTTTGATGAAATGCCTAAGAGAATGACTAAGCAAATGGCCATACGTGGCGTGACCGACAGCATGGACGGCATGCATGACTCTCGACCACATGCTATGGTCGAGAGGCTAATGGGCCTTGCCGATGTGGTCTCAGTCCAATAAGGTGCCATAGGCCTCAAGACAAGCCTAATAAGAGTTGGTGGGCCCCACAAGCCAAATAGGCCTAACTAAAATGAATAGTAAAGTGAAATGGGCTTAAGGCAATGGGTCACACCCCGTCTCTGGGTGCCCTTCATCCATATATATACCCCTCACAGTTGGGCTATGAGCCGATGTAATTACTAATTCCATACATTTATAGAGGAAATATTTGAAAGTTTAATTTACACACTCCCAGGCATGTGTCTTGATATATAAAATCGATTGTATAATATAATATCTTTACATAACATCCCCATACAATTGGCTCATTTTCCATATATGACTGTGCGATACAATATGATAGATACAAAATGCTTTTGTGTATACAATTCTTATACCTTAGCAACCGGTAGGAGCTGACCAACACAAAAGGATCTGGAGACCACCATACTGTTCTACTTCTCGGTATCTGGAGGGGAAAAATAGTGGGATGAACAAACCACAGCTAAGTAAGGAAAATGATGCTAACAGGTACATACTGTACTAACTACATAGCCCATGCATGATTAATAATATCACCATAAACATTATAAGTGAAATTAACAATAGAAAATGTATTTAAACAATCTTCACTCATAGGCATTTTCATAAAAACCAATGCTTCATGCTTCCATTTGAAAACATGTCATAAAACTGTGTTATCCCAGCACAAGTACTTAAATCAAGATATTTATCAAATCAAAATATCTCTTTTCTTTTCACAAATCATTTCTTTTCATAAATTTTCTCTCTTTTCTGAGATTCTCAAATTTCTCTTATCTCTCAGACAGGTATGGAAACGTAGGCAAACAAATATCCACGACATATGGTCATAGTCAGTGATCCTAGGCCTCACTGATCAGGTGTGCACAGGGCATCACTCGCCTGAAGGGGGATCGGCCAGTCCTACCTTTTGGCTCATCTCAATCATCATCATCATCTTCCTCATCACATCACATATACTCACGGTATAATGTACGCCATGTGCCATCTACGCGATACTCGTACCGACTTGCACCCAGCACGATACATAGTATTCCACGAACAACTACACGGTTCAACGTACGCCCTTGGACCAAGTTCATCTACCCTACTCCGATTGACTTATCATCCATAACCATGTCTCATGTACCAGGCGAACAGAATCAGCGTGACACACAGTCATCAGAAGACTCCAGCGCGGTATCTCTCAGTGTGAGCAACTGCTTCTAGCACTGTATCATCTCAAAAATCGTTGTGCGAGCTAGGCTCCAGCACATCATTATCATCATAAAACCATAAAAACTTGTGCGAGCTAAACTCCAGCACAAAATCATCATCGTAAAACCATGTGGGAGCTACGCTCCAGCACGGTTTATCAAATTCATGGAAACATATGCGAGTAAAACTCCAGCATAGTCAAATCATTAAAGGAGGTGTGAGCTAAGACTCTATCACCATTTCACATCTCAAATCTGATAGGTGGCTATTTTTATCTTTAAAAAATCAAATCATGTTTATTATCGTAGCACATCATTATATGCTAAACATGTAAGACTAGCCAACCTATTCATCATCATTTCTTAGTCACAAAAATAACATATAGTTGTAAAAGCATTAAAAACTGCATGTCAGGCTGTTTTCCTTCCTACATCCCAATTTCACTATTCATACCATAGTACATTTCAATTCTCTTAAGACTCAATAGCTAAGCATAATATTTCTAGCGTCATAACTACTAAAATCACAGTAAAATACGTACGAATATCTCTATCGCTAACGTACAATCCCTTACCTTGAATCGTGCATGTATTTCCTTCATCTCATTGATCCATTCGCGATCCGAGTTTATCGAGTCTCAACGTATTCCAATCTACACGCATAAATTATTAAGTCATTTTCCTTTCCTTCTCCCAAACATTCATATTGTCATTTATTTATCTATTCATACTTCTCAAGCCTTTGATCATATTTCACCTTTTTCCATTAGTATCACTATAACTTCGCTTAAGTTTTCCATCACTTCTTCATAAGTATTTCTTTATGAATTCTTTCTCAACATTACTCACTCATCACTATAATCATCATTCCTATCTATATTTCACATACCATTCAACCCATAAAATGTCTAGAAACTCACATTTAAAGCTTGAGGGTTGAAGAACTTACCTAGCTTAGCTTTTCCTTAGTCAAACTTGTGGTAGTCCATTCTCCCCCTCTTGATCAAACCAATGTGTGATTTTTGGGTATGTTGTTCTCCTTACTTCAAGGAACAATTTTCCCTTCTTGAGCTTCTTCAAATTCTGGCTAGGTTGTAGTGATGTTTAGAGTGAGAAAACTTAGATTTTTGGATGAAAATGGTGGAAATAGAGGGTTGGCTTAGAGTGATCTCGATTTTCCAGTGAAATCCCGTGGCCTTTTTATAGATTCAGAGACATGAGATCGATTTAGTCCCTTGTGGAGATCGATCTCTGCATGGTTTTGTAGTCCTTTCACCTAACGTAACTACTACCAGATCGATCTGCTCTTCATGATGAGATCGATCTGTTGTAAGCAAAATCCTTCTTGGAGATCGATCTGCCTCTTGCAGGAGATTAATCTTCTCTTCACAATTCTTAACGAGATTGATCTATTTATAAAGGGGAGATTAATCTATTGCTTGAGGGAGATCGATCTCTTCTTGGCCGAGACATTTGGAAATCGATCTGTGCTTGGTGAGAGATCGGTTCCTTCCAGGCAGAGACTTAAGGAGATCAATCTGCCTTCCCATGAGATCGATCTCCCTAGTTCAATTGAACTAATATTTGGCATTTTGTGAGAGGGGATCGATCTCTCCTTCATGGGAGATCGATCTGCTCCTCCCTTGCATCCTAATTTCTGCAGTTTTCTGTAAATTTTCACTTTGTAATTTATCCTTAATTGCCTAATACCTCATTTTACACTCCGTACACAACAACGTATAATAGTATCCATTCCGTATAATTCATAGGTAATGAAACTTATGCACACAACTTGAAATCATGGATTATACCTTATATTCATAATCCTTACATCCATTTATCATTTATACACATGCCATAATATACACATACATCATAGCTTCATACGAAGGACCTATAAAACTATAAACATTACATTTCTCCCCTCCTTAAAAAATTTAGTCCTCCAAATTGCAAGTTCATTCCTCAAAAAGTTGGGGGTACTTCTACTTCATTGGGTCCTCTAACTCCCAGGTGGCTTCCTCTGATGTATGATGTTGCCACAGGACCTTAACCAATGAAATCGTCTTATTTTGCAACACCTTCTTCGTTCTATCCAATATCTGGATCGGTCTCTCTATATATGACAAATTCTCCTTGAGCTCTAACGGCTCATAACTAATTTCATGTGTTGGATCAGGATGGTACTTCCTGAGCATGGAAACATGGAAGACATTGTGGACCTCTGCTAGCTCAGGTGGTAAGGCTAGTCTATATGCTGTCTCCTACTTTATCCAGAATCTCAAAGGGATCGATGTAACGAGGACTTAGTTTTCCTTTCTTTTCGAACCTCGTTATTCCCTCAAAAGGAGATACCTTCAGAAATACAGACTCACCCACAGCGAACTCAAGTGGCCTCCTTCTCCTGTCAGCATAGCTCTTTTGTCGACTTTGAGCTATTCGTAACCTCTCACATATTATCCGAACATCCTTTAAGGCTTGTCTAACCAAATCGGGAGTGAGCAACTGTCTGTCACCAACCTCTTCCCAACCAACAGGCGATCAACATCTACGACCATATAGTGCCTCATAAGGGGCCACTCCAATACTTAAGTGATAACTGTTGTTGTAGGCGAACTTAATCAGTGGCAAGTGATCATCCCATGAGCCTCTAAAATCCAGCATACACGCTCTCAACATATCCTCCAAGGTTTGTATAGTCCTCTCTGACTGACCATCTGTCTGGGGATGGAAAGTTGTGCTAAAACTCAATTGGGTCCCCATCGTTTCTTGAAAATGTCCCCAAAAATAGGAAGCGAAGCGGGCATCCCTATCAGAAATAACACTCACTGGGACTCCATACAATCTCACTATTTCCCGTACATACAAGTTCGCCAACGCACTCAAGGTATTTGTAGATCTCATGGTTAAAAAGTGTGTCGATTTCGTTAACTGATCTACTATAACTCAAATCGCATCGTGGTTCTTACGGGTCCTCGGTAACCCCATAATAAAATCCATGGTGACATGCTCCCACTTCCATGTCGGTATCGGTAGAAGTCACAATAATCCTCCAGGTTTCTGATGCTCTACTTTAACCTGCTGACAGATGAGACATCTAGTAATGTACTCAGCTATATCTCTTTTCATTCCAATCCACCAATATATTTTCTGGAGGTTTTGATACATTTTACTGCTCCCTGGATGTACTGTGCATCTTGATGAGTGAGCCTCTGATAAAATCAAATTCCTAAGCTCTGGATCATTAGGGACACATATTATATTTTTGAACCTTAGTAGTCCATCTGAACTTAATACATAATCAGTGCCCTCACCTTTTTGAATTGGGCTAGTCACATCAATACACCATTGATCATTCTGTTGAGCTTGTCGAATTCTCTCAATCAACTCTGGTTCTAATCTCAAGCGGGCTATAATCCCATGACTGCCAATCTCAGGTAGGGTCATATCCAATCTAAGGTTCGAGAATTGTTCCAACAACTCGTGCTCCTTAACCATCATATATGATACCAAACCGAGACTCTTTCTACTCAATTCATCGACAACCACATTCGCCTTCCTCGGGTGGTAAAAAATCTCATAATCATAGTCTTTAAGGAGTTCTAACCACTTTCTATGTCTCATAATTAGCTCCTTTTATAAGAACAGATACTTAAGACTCTTGTGATCCATAAAGATCTGAAATCTTTCACCATATAAGTAGTGGCATCATATCTTCAATGCAAATACTATGGCCACCAACTCTAAATCGTGAGTGGGGTAGTTCTTCTCATGGTCTTTCAGCTGTCTAGATCCATAAGCAGCTACCTTTCCATTTTGCATCAAAACACAGCCCAGTCCTTAATGTGAAGCATCTGTGTAAATAGAATAGTTCCCTGAGCTATTAAGGATGCTGAGAACTGGCACAGTGGTTAACCTATGCTTAAGTTCTTGAAACTCCTCTCACATGCCTCTTCTTATGTAAACTCCACATTCTTTCTCGTAAGACGTGTTAACAAAGTAGCCAATCTAGAAAAACCTTTTACAAACCTCCTATAGTAACCTACCAAACCCAGAAAGCTTCTGATCTCTGTGACTGTCCTGGGTTGTTCCCACTGAACAATAGCCTCAATCTTGGATGGATCTACTGACACCCCATCCTTCGATACAACATGGTCTAGAAAAAAAAATCTGCTCTAGCTAAAAGTCACATTTATTAAGCTTGGCATACAACATTCTCTCTCGGAGGGTTTACAAAATAATCCTCAATTGCTGTTCGTGATCTTTTTTGGATTTGGAATAAACCAATATATCAACGATGAATACTATCACAAATTAATCCAGGTATGGCTTGAATACCTCATTCATTGAGCCATAAAAGTTGCTGGCGTATTTCTCAACCCAAAAGACATCACCAGGAATTCGTAATGACCATAGCGGGTGCGAAAACTATCTTTGGGCACATCTTCCTTTCGAATCTTCAGTTGATGGTACTCATACCTTAGATCTATCTTGGAAAAGATCTGTGCACCCCGAAGCTGATCTAATAAATCATCGATGCGCGGCAAGGGGTACTTATTCTTGATGATAGCCTTGTTCAACATCCGATAATCAATACATAACCTCAAGTTCCCATCTCTTTTCTTCACAAACAATATTGGTGCTCCCCATTGTGAGACGCTTGGTCTTATAAACCTTTTATCTAGCATATCTTGCAACTACTTCCTTAGTTCCTCTAATTCAACTGGAGCCATCCTATATGGTGGTTCGGATATTGGCTCTGTTCCTGGTGTCAAGTCTATACCAAATTCTATTTCTCTATCTGGTGGCAATCCTGGTAGGTTGTTTGGAAAGACATCAAGAAATTCTCTAACCAAGGGAATGTCATCTATATCCAGATGTGTTTTGTTCAAGTCCACCACATAAGCAATAAAACCTTCAAAACAACGTTCATGTCATTCATGTACCAATACACTTTACTTACTACAAGATCAGAATCTCATTACTTCTCATAAAATTTTACAGCAGATTTCTCAGGTAAGGAAAATGTAACAGTCTTAGAGTGACAATCTAAGACAGCATGATTGTTAGCTAACCAATCCATTCCCAAGATTATGTCAAAGTTATACATGTTCAACAATATCAAATTAGTTGTCTTGTACTTATCTCCTACTCTCACTTTACAATCCTTGTATACTTGTTCAACTAATTGACTAACTCTCATTAGAGTGCTTATTAGTAAAGTCCTACTCAAGTATGTGGTCTTACAAAACCTGTTAACCTTGATACACATGCAGGCAATATGAAGGAATGCGTAGCACCAGAATCAAATAAGGTTATAGCTTCCAAATTGAAAATCAGAATTGTACCTTTTATCACCTCAGATGAGGTATCTGTTGATGCCTAGTCTATCGCATATACCCTACCTTGACCCATAACATGCTTCCCTTTTTATTCAGTCGTGGCTCTCTTCCTTGCAGGAGGTGTAACTGTAGGAACTT
Organism: Firmiana major; assembly: GCA_033439115.1. Classification (NCBI taxonomy): domain Eukaryota; kingdom Viridiplantae; phylum Streptophyta; class Magnoliopsida; order Malvales; family Malvaceae; genus Firmiana; species Firmiana major. Next base: position 21,250,878 of record CM065905.1, read on the forward strand.
TCTCTGGCTCCTTACCCTTCTGTGGGACTACCTCAACTGCTTCTGGGCAATCTCTTGTATAGTGGCTAAGCCTACCACATCTGAAGCATTGTGTACCCTAAAAATGACAAGGCCTACTACCATGACGTCGGCCACATACTCTGCACTGATCAGTAGTCGGCTGGGGTCCATCAATCACTATACCCTTGGCTGGGGCTGGAGTCAAATGCATATAAGGTCTAGTCGCCTTCTTCTATGACTCATCTACCTCTCTCCGACGTTTACTAGCACTTCTCCGACAAAACTTGGCACTTTTGCAATCTCTCAATTTCCTCGAACTCTTGTCCTTACCCAAACTAAACTCTGAAATATGCAGGTCATAATCCTACTCACACAACTGGGCTCGTCGTACAACTTCTCTATATGTAGCAACATCAAACGGGGCCAATTTAGCTCTAATCGAAGGCTTGAGTCCATCTACGAATCTATGGACCCTAATAGCTTCACTCCAGATAGAGTCCAGATCATACCGACCCAAAGATGTGAATCGTGGCTCGTACTCGTCCACTATCTGATTCCCTTGAGTCAGATTTAAAAACTCCATTTGTAGCTTACGTCGAGCAGTATCTGGGATGTATTGCTCTTTAAAAGCACCCAAAAACATATCCCATGTGATCGTTGTACCCTGGGTCATCAACATAGGTCTGGTGGACTTCCACCAGTGCTCTACTTCACCTCTCAACACAAAGGTCGTAAGCGTTACTCTTTTCGTAGCTGAACACCTACAAAAATCAAACAACTTATCCATTTGACTAATCCAATCCTCATCCACTGCTGGATCCTTTACCCTACTAAAAGAAGGAGGCTTGAAGTCTATAAAATGCCTCAACCTCTCCATATCACAATCATAACCATGCCCCAAATCATCATCATCATATTGCTGCGGAACCACTAGAGGAGGAATTGGCCGAATAGGGGGACCTCGTGGTCTATCTGGTTTGGGTGGAGCATGTACAGCATCCTCAAGCTCGAGTGCAGCTGCTGGGTGATTCGGTGTAGCCTATCCTATTGTACCTAGTATACCCTCCAATCTAGACATGATCTGACCCATCATGGTCATCATCGTATACATATCTTCCTCTAATCTGGCTACCCGAGGATTGGAAGCCTCTACCTGATCATGGGGTTCATGACTAGAGGATGATTAACTATGCCTCTCAGTCCTATCATTTCGCCCATGAGCTCATGAGCTCTCTCCCCTCTTGCAGTGTCTCTCAAGCATAGCTCACAAGCCTATTAACTTTCCTACAATAATAACAAACTCTTAGATCACTACCAACTCCGTATACACATTTGTATCTAAATATCATACAGTAACTTGGGGATGTACATTTTCACAATCCTAAACATCGACACACATCATACCAACCACGCTCTATACCAAATTCTGTCACACCCCGTCTCTGGGTGCCTTTCGTCCATACATATACCCCTCATGGTTGGGTTGTGAGCCGATGTAATTACTAATTCCATACATTTATAGAGGAAATATTTGAAGCTTTCTTTTACACACTCCTAGGCATGTGTGTTGGTATATAAAATCGATTGTATAATACAATATCTTTACATAACATCCCCATACAATTGGCTCATTTTCCATATATGACTGTGCGATACAATATGATAGATACAAAATACTTTTGTGTATACAATTCTTATACCTTAGCAACCGGTAGGAGCTGACCAACAGAAAAGGATCTGAAGACCACCGCACTGTTCTATTTCTTGGTATATAGAGGGGGAAAATAGTGGGATGAGCGAACCACAGCTCAGTAAAGAAATGGATGCTAACGGTAGATACAGTATTATCTACATAGCCCATGCATGATCAATAAAATCACCATAAACATTATAAGTGAAATTAACAATAGAAAATGTATTTAAACATTCTTCACTCATAGGCATTTTCATAAAAACCAATGTTTCATGCTTCCATTTGAAAACATGTCATAAACAGTGCTATCCCAACACAAGTACTTAAATCAAGATATTTATCAAATCAGAATATCTCTTTTCTTTTCACAAATTATTTCTTTTCATAAATTTTCTCTCTTTTTTTAGATTCTCAAATTTCTCTTATCTCTGAGACAGGTATCGAAACTTAGGCAAACAAATATCCATGACATATGGCCATCGTCAGTGATCCCAGGCCTCAGTGATCAGGTGTGCACAGGGCATCCCTCGCCTGAAGGGGGATGGGTCAGTCTTACCCTTCGGCTCATCTCAATCATCATCATCTTCCTATCACATCACATATACTCACGGTACAATGTACGCACTTGCACCCAACACGGTACATAGTATTCCACGGACAAATACACGGTTCAACGTACACCTGTGGACGTAGTCTATCTACCCTACTCCGATGGACTTATCATCCTTAACCATGTCTCATGTACCAGGCGAGCAGAATCAGCGTAACACACAGTCATCACAAGGCTCCAGCGTGGTATCTCTCAGTGCGAGCAATTGCTTCTAGCACTGTATCATCTCAAAAACCGTTGTACGAGCTAGGCTTCAGCACATCATTATCATCATAAAACCATAAAAACTTGTGCGAGCTAAACACCAGCACAAAATCATCATCGTAAAACCACGTGTGAGCTACGCTCCAGCATGGTTTATCACATTCATGGAAACATATGTGAGTAAAACTCCAGCATAGTCAAATCATTAAAGCAAGTGAGAGCTAAGACTCTATCACCATTTCACATCTCAAATCTGATAGGTGGCTATTTTTCTCTTTAAAAACTCAAATCATGTTTATTATCATAGCACGTCATTCCATGCTAAACATGTAAAACTAGCCAACCTATCCATCATCATCTCTTAGTCACAAAAACAACGTATAGTTGTAAAAGCATTAAAAACATGCATGTCATGTTGTTTTCCTTCCTACACCCCATTTTCACAATTCATACCATAGTACATTTCAATTCTCTTAAGACTTAATAACTAAGCATAATATTTCAAACGTCATAACTACTAAAATCGCTGTAAAATACATACGAATATCTCTATAGCTAACATACAATCCCTTACCTCGAATCGCACTTATATTTCCTTCGTCTCGTTGCTCCGTTCGCGATGCAGGTTTATCGAGTCTCAACGTGTTCCAATCTACACACATAAATCATTAAGTCATTTTCCTTTCCTTCTCCCAAACATTCACATTGTCATTTATTTATCTATTCATACTTCTCAAGTCTTTTATCATATTTCACCTTTTTCCACTACTATCCTATATCTTCTCTTAAGTTTTCCATCACTTCTCCATAAGTATTTCTTCATGAATTCCCTCTCAACATTGCTTACTCATCACTACAATCATCATTCCTATCTATATTTCCCATACCATTCAACCCATAAAATGTCTAGAAACTCACATTTAAAGCTTGAGGGTCGAAGAACTTACCTAGCTTAGCTTTTCCTTAGTCAAACATGTGGTAGTCCATTTTCCCCCTCTTGATCAAACTAATGTGTGATTTTTGGTATGTTGTTTTCCTTACTTCAAGGAACAATTTTCCCTTCTTGAGCTTCTTCAAATTCTGGTTGGGTTGTAGTGATGTTTAGAGTAAGAAAACTTGGATTTTTGGATGAAAATGGTGGAAGGAGAAGGTTGGTTTAGAGTGGTCTCGATTTTGCAATGAAATCCTGTGGCCTTTTTATAGATTCAGAGACATGAGATCTATCTGGTCCCTTGTGGAGATTGATCTCTGCATGGTTTTGTAGTCCTTTCACCTAACGTAACTACTACCAAATCGATCTACCCTTCATGATGAGATCGATCTGTTACAAGTAAAATCCTTCTTGGAGATCGATTTGCCTCTTGTAGGAGATCGATCTTCTCTTCACAATTCTTAACGAGATCGATCTATTTATAAAGGGGAGATCGATCTGTTGCATAGGGAGATCGATCTCTTCTTGGCCGAGACATTTAGAAATCGATATGTGCCTGGTGAGAGATCGATTCCTTCTAGGCAGAGACTTAAGAAAATTGATCTGCCTTCCCATGAGATCGATCTAACTTGTTCAATGGAACTGATATTTAGCATTTTTTGCTAGGGGATTGATCTCTCCTTCATGAGAGATCGATCTGCTCTTGCCTTGCATCCCAATTTCTATAGTTTTCTACAGATTTTAACTTTGTAATTCATCCTTAATTTCCTAATACCTCATTTTACACTCCGTACACAATCAACGTATAATAGTATCCATTCTGTATAATTCATAGGCAATGAAACTTGTGCACATAACTTGAAATCATAGATTATACCTTATATTCATAATCCTTACATCCATTTATCATTTATACACATGCCACAATATACACATACATCATAGCTTCAAATGAAGGACTTGTAAAACTATAGACATTACACAGTGTTAGGCCCATTAATAGTTGTTAAGGCCCAATAAGAGGAAACGGGTCCATTAAGTGAAATAGACTGTATTTAAAGTGAAATACAGATGAAAAAGTATAATTAACCAAATAAACGGTAATATACAGCTCCAGAGATTATCGTAGGAGCGATCGGACTGCTAGATCAGGCAACTCTGAGAAAATAAAATTTCTCGTAATGATTTTAGGTAAGGGACTTTTACAAGTAGTTAGAGATATCTCCACATAATTTTGTCTGCTTTTATATTCACTTAAAAAGTCTGAGTGTCAGAGAAAATGAATAAAAATTATAGCGACCTAAAAAGGGTAAATTACAATTTTACCCCTATTAAGGTGTGAGATCTGAGAATTTCAGACATATTTCATTGATGTAATAAGAATTCGAAGTGTAATTTATTGAGCTAAGTAAATTGTGGGAATTATAATTGGAGATTTATGTGTTAAGTGTGTAAAATAAGCATGAACCATGAGGACAGATCGATCTGGGAGAAGGAGAGATCGATCTGGTGAGTTAAAAATGACGAGGAATGAGGAATTTGAGGAGCAGATCGATCTCCAATGGAAGAGATCGATCTCCAAATGAATCTGTTTGAGGAGGGATCGATCTCATGAGGAAGAGATCGATCTCCAAATGATTCTGTTTGGGGAGAAGATCGATCTCCTTAGGAGCAGATCGATCTCATAAAGCCATAAAGAGATCGATCTCACCCCTCGAGAGATCGATCTCCTAGGCATAAAATTGCCCAGATCGTCCCCAAATTTCAAACGCAGATCGATCTCATCAAGAGGCAGATCGATCTCCTACCTCCAGCCTATATAAGGAACTCGTGTTTTCTCCTGAAATTTCACTTTCTCTCTCTTCCAACCCTCATTTTTCTGAAAACCTAACTTTCTCACTCATCCAAATCCCCCATTTCCGACCGAATCAGCTGTTGTGGCAAGAAGGAAAGTTGTTCCTCATCAAAGGGAGAACAACATACTTGGAAATCGAAGGACGAATCGGATCGAGGCGTGAGTTGTGCGTCTCACAAGCTTTGGGTAATTTTTAAACCTCGATCTTGATATTTGAGCTGATTTTGATGCTATTGGTGGTTGTCATTGCGTTGAAATAGTTGAGAAAGGATTAGGGATTGATGAAATTGCAATGTAGTTGGAGTAATGTAGATATTTGATAATTTTGGTAATTTTGAGAATTTGTGCTGTAAATGGAAATATAGACAATGTGGAGAATTAGCCTAGATAATTGGCATGAGGAATGTAGGACATTGAGATATTGTGAATGAGGTTGTAGTTTAGGGTTGAGTTACGAGAAATCAAGAGATTTGAGGTGTTACGAGCAATTATGCTCGATTTTGAGAATTGAGGGTTATGAGATAATTGAGTATTGATGTTTTAACATCGTTTGGACAGCTCGGGAGTTCCAGAGTGGAATGCGAGGCTAGTCCATGATACAGGGGAAACAATTGCACTATACGAGGTGCAAAGAGGTAAGGGAAATCTAAACCATTTGTGTATGTGAATTGCAAACTGTTTTAGCATGATTTGTGGTTTATAAAACAAGCATGTTGACTGTTTTGTGTTGAGATTAAATTGCACACGATTTTATAGCCGGTTGGAGCCCAATGTTTTATGAGTTTATAACTGGGCTCTACGTTAAGGCAATATTAAGATTTGAGAAATGTGTGCGTGTGCTTTGCCGGTTGGAACTCGATTTTATTACGTTTTGTGTTGAGTACAAAACGATTTCAAATGAGTTTTATGAGAGAAAACCATTATGAGTTCTACGTGAAGGCAAACCAGTCTTATGTGATAAGACTTAGGTGTGTAGTTGTGAGTACACACCGGGCATTGCTCTGGTAGCATGTAAGCCCGAATTCTTCTCCGTTCTGGTAACGTGAGAATAACCTATTCTGTGGCTGTGCCACGTTGAGAAACCCCATTGGTGGCTGTGCCACGTTGAGAAACCCCATTGGTGGCTGTGCCACGTTGAGAAACCCCATTGGTGGCTGTGCCACGTTATACCCCATTGGTGGCTGTGCCACGTTATACCCCATTGGTGGCTGTGCCACGTTGAGAGACCCCATTGGTGGCTGTGCCACGTTGAGAAACCCTATTCTGTGGCTATGCCACGCGAGAAATTAAATCAGTGGCTTTGCCACGTGTATTTTGTGGCTATGCCACGTGAGAATTTAAATCAGTGGCTTTGCCACGTGTGTTTAGTGGCTATGCCACGTGCATTATTTTTACTGTGATTTTATCATGTATTTGAGAAAGTGTTTATCGCGTTGTTTTCACATGCTTTGTTAATGCTCTAGAGTGAGCCTTTTTACTTCATGTTTTCACATGACTTGACACATGAGAGTGTCGTTTTGAGTACTTTCATGCTATGGTTTTCAAATGAGTTTCACATACAAATAAACATTTTGTGATGTGCATTTTGGTTTATGAACTGAGTTCCTTACCCCCTTTACTGAGCGATTTAGAAGCTCACCCTGTTTTTCTTTCCCCCAGAGTTCTTCAAGTGAATAAGGACTTCCCTGCGACGTACGGAGTAGTGGCTAGTGGAGGACTTGAGCTCCAGGCCATATATATATTGTATTTGAGGTATATTTTATCTTTTCATGTACCCAGACTATTATTGTAATTGCAGACACTTGATGTATAACATTATATGGGATGTATTAGGATTAATTAACTTGAGATGGATTAATGTATTTGATATGATATATAAATTCTAGTGATGAGATCCTGAGGCATAATGATCATGATGATGTATGACACTGCACAGGAATGCACCTTTAATTGTGAATTAACGAGTAAAAAGTTTTAAATTAGCCCTATTTTTTGCATATTCGGGGCGTGACAGAGTTTTCTTGGTATCAGAGCTTAGGGTGTCTAGTACTGTCAGTGTCGGTTAAGTGAAATAGAATACATCCCAAGTGTCTGTAATAGTCTGGTCATGAACTGAAATTGAGGATTGAGATTTCAATCGGTTTTGATATGTACGCGCAGGAGACGAGTTGAGATAGAGAATGAGAAAATGACGAGGTCGTTCGAGGAGGCAGGCAGAGTCCCCTCCGCCACCTGTCCCACAACCAGAGAGTCCTAACTCTCGATTTAATCGGATTGAGACCGATGTGAGGTAAGGTTTTGAGCAGATGGCAGCGTTATTCGCTCAACACTTTGGAGTTAATGCCTCGGATACTACCCCTACACCACCGCAAGGACCTCCCATACCCCCAGTGCCTCCCGTCACTCAGCCTGAGGATAGAAGCATGGTCCGACTAAGGGATTTTCTGAAGATGAATCCACCCGCATTTAAGGGAAAGAAGGATCCTACGGAGGCTGAGGAGTGGTTGACGGAGTTAAGGATTATATTTGATATCCTGGGGTGCACCGATGCTAAGAGGGTCAGTATGAGTGCCTATATACTGAAGGGGAGAGCTCGAGATTGGTGGGGTACTACCCAGGGTATTTTGATGTCCCACCATGGAGTGATTGGTTAGGAAGAGTTTCAGACAACTTTTAGGACCCAATATGTACCACGGGCCGCTCAGAGAAAGAAACAGGCCGAGTTTTTGAGTTTGGTACAGGGTGACATGTCTGTGGATGACTATGAGAGCCAATTCTCAGCGCTATTGAGATATGACCCAGAGACCTTCAAGAGTGAAGAGCTCCGTACAGAGAAGTTTGTGTATGGGTTGAAGCCCGTCATCAGAGATAGATTGATAGGGCTATGTATTACTGAGTTTGGAGATGCTCTGAGACGAGCACAAGAGATTGAAAGAGGGATTGAGATGGTACAATCCCAGAATGAGCTCAGAGCGGTGAATAGAGATAAGGGCAAGAGGCCAGCACTTTTCCAAACAGAGGCTCGGAGAGGTTCCTTCAGAAGAGGAAGGATTGAGGTACAGAAGGGCAGATTAGAGAGACCCAGAGGTTACCCTAATATCAAAGAGACCCCTCGAGATGTCAGGCCTGAGACAAGGTTTTGCAGAGATTGTGGCCGAATGCATGAGGGAAGTTGTACTGAGTCGATCCATGGATGTTTTAGATGTAGTGACATGGGTCACAGAGTGAAGGACTGTCCCCAACCTCAGATACCACATGCTCCGGAGCCCACTAGACAACAGCCTCAAAGAGTGGATCCCCGGAGACGGGCCACTGCGGCAGAGAAAGGGAAGAAACCTGTGGCACAGGGACGTGTGTTTGCCCTGGATAAGGAGACCGCAGACACTTCGGCAGAAACTATAAGAGGTACACTCTCTGTCTGTAATCATGAGGCTCATGTGTTGATTGATTCAGGATCCACGCATTCGTTTATTTCTGAGCATTTTGCATGTAGATTAAACTTGAAGTTTGAACCTCTAGAATATGTACTACATGTAAATACCCCTATGCGTGAATCCCAGAGAACTGAGTTAATCTGTAGAGGATGTGAGATAAAGGTGGGAGATAGAGTGATGTTAGCAGATCTAATCATGTTGAATATACATGGGTTTGATGTAATTCTGGGAATGGATTGGTTGGCGACCAATCGAGTGAGTTTAGACTGCTACACTAAGATTGTAACTTTCTCCCTACCTGAACCTTACAGTGTACGATTGAGATATTGAGAAAATGAATAATTATGTGGATTTCTAGAAAGTAATTTGAGAATTTCAACATTATTTTGGAGAATATTAAATATGATTATTCATGTGAAGGTTATGAGACACTCATCTCAGACGATGAGCGGGAACATCCGAGGATTGAGGATATACCTGTGGTTTGTGAATTTCTGGATGTTTTCCCAGATGAATTGCCAGGTCTACCACCAGAGAGAGAGCTGGAGTTTACCATTGATTTGGTACCAGATACTCAGCCGATCTCTAAACCTCCTTACAGGATGGCATTAGTGGAACTTGAGGAATTGAAGAGACAACTACAGGAGTTATTGGATCAAGGGTTTATTAGACCCAGTGTTTCGCTGTGGGGAGCGCCAGTACTATTTGTTAAGAAGAAGGATGGTAGTCTCAGATTATGCGTAGACTACCGGCTGTTGAATAAAGCCACGGTGAAGAATAAATACCCACTACCCAGGATTGATGATCTACTTGATCAGCTGAGAGGGGCATCAGTCTTTTCTAAGATTGATTTGAGATCGGGCTATCACCAATTAAGGATCAAGGAAGAAGATATTCCAAAGACGGCCTTCAGGACAAGGTATGGCCATTACGAATTTCTGGTGATGTCCTTTGGATTGACGAACGCCCCTGCAGCATTTATGAGATTGATGAACGAGGTGTTCAGAGACTATCTGGATAAGTTTGTGATAGTCTTTATTGATGATATCCTGGTGTACTCTCGGTCGTATGAGGAGCATGCACAGCATTTGTGGTTAGTACTTCAGATACTCCGAGATAAGCAATTATACGGAAAGCTTAGTAAGTGTGAGTTTTGGTTGAACCGGATAGCTTTCCTTGGTCATATAGTCTCAGAGGAAGGAGTATCAGTGGACCCAAGCAAGGTGGAGGCTGTGCTTAATTGGGAGAGGCCAAGGACAGTTACTGAGGTTCGAAGCTTCCTTGGTTTGGCAGGGTATTACAGAAGATTTGTGGAAGGATTTTCAAGGATTGCCGCCCCTTTGACTAAGCTCATGCGCAAAGAGACTCCATTTATATGGACTGATCAATGTGAGCTTAGTTTTCAGGAATTAAAGAGGAGGTTGACAGCGGCACCTGTGTTAACTATTCCTGAGGGATCAGGAGGATTTTCGGTGTATAGCGATGCATCTCACCAAGGATTGGGGTGTGTGCTGATGCAGCACGAAAGAGTGGTCGCATATGGATCGCGACAGCTGAAAGACCATGAACGGAATTACCCCACGTATGATTTGGAGTTAGCCGCTGTGGTATTTGCTTTGAAGATCTGGCGACACTACTTATATGGGGAAAGATTCCAGATCTTCACTGATCATAAGAGTTTGAGGTATCTCTTTGGTCAGAAAGAGTTAAACATGAGACAAAGGAGATGGATGGAACTCCTTAAGGATTATGACTGCGAGATTCTATATCATCCGGGTAAGGCGAATGTGGTTGCTGATGCCCTGAGCAGGAAGAGTATGATATCTGCTATGATGATCAGGGAATGGGATTTGTTAGAGCAGTTCGCCGAACTTCGGATCAGAGTTAAAGAGATAGAGACTGGATTTTTGGCTAGCCTGCGGATAGAGCCCAGGATCATGGATCAGATTAGAACTGGGCAGCGCAGTGATCAGAGATTGATAGATATGGTTAGCCAAGCTGAGCAGAGTTCGCAGTCGGATCTCACCATCAGTGAGGATGGATTGCTGAGATTCAGAGGACGGATTTGTGTACCGGACGATGATACCCTAAAGATACAGATACTGAGAGAATCCCACTGCTCGCGATACACCATGCACCCAGGGAGTACTAAGATGTACCGAGACTTGAGAAAGGTGTATTGGTGGAGTGGTATGAAGCGAGACGTGGCAGAGTATGTGGCCAGGTGTTTAGTATGCCAGCAAGTGAAAGCTGAGCATCGGAAGCCCGGAGGACTACTACAGCCCTTACCTGTACCTACATGGAAATGGGAGCATGTCACTATGGACTTTATTATGGGTTTACCGAGGACCCGGAGAGGTCGTGACGCGATATGGGTCATTATGGATAGATTGACCAAGAGTGCCCACTTCCTTGCCATCAAGAGCACAGATACTGTGGATGCCTTAGCTGAACTGTATGTCAGCGAGATAGCTAGATTACATGGGGCTCCAGTGAGTATTACTTTCGATAGAGATTCCGGTTTACTTCCAGATTTTGGACCCAGTTTCAGGAGTCCATGGGATCTCGATTGAGTTTTAGTACCGCCTATCATCCTCAGACAGATGGTCAGTCAGAGAGGACTATTTAGACCCTGGAGGATATGTTGAGGGCGTGTACGATGGATTTTAGGGGATCATGGGATGATCACCTGCCCCTAGCAGAGTTTGCGTACAATAACAGCTATCATGCGAGTATTGGAATGGCACCTTTTGAGGCTCTATATGGTAGGAGGTGTAGATCCCCTGTAGCTTGGGAAGAGGTCGGTGACAGAAAGATAAATGCTCCCGAGCTTGTTGAACAAGCCGTATAGAGTGTGAAACTCATATGTGAGAGGTTACGGGCTGCACAAAGTAGACAGAAAAGCTACGCGGATGTGCGTAGACGGCCACTCGAGTTTGACGTTGGTGATGCAGTATTCCTGAGAGTATCACCGAGCAAGGGTATCGTGCGATTTGGGAAGAAAGGGAAATTAAGTCCTCGATACATAGGACCATTCGAGATTCTTGAGAGAGTGGGAGAAGTAGCCTACAGATTGGCATTACCCCCACAGATGTCCGGAATACACAACATTTTTCATGTGTCTATGTTGAGGAAGTACCACCCGGACCCTTCTCATGTCATAGAGTATGACGAGATGGACATTCAAGAGGATATGAGCTACACTGAGGAACCCGTCCGGATTCTCGATAGAAAGGAGAAGGTACTGAGAACCAAGAGCATCCCATTAGTGAAAGTTTTGTGGAAACATCACTCAAGGGAAGAGGCAACGTGGGAACTAGAGAGTCTCATGAAGGAGAAATACCCCCATCTATTTGACTAGTTGAGTTGAATTTGGAGGACCAAATTCTTTTTAAGGTGGGGAGGATGTGAGATCTGAGAATTTCAGACATATTTTATTGATGTAATAAGAATTCGAAGTGTAATTTATTGAGCTAAGTAAATTGTGGGAATTATAATTGGAGATTTATGTGTTAAGTATGTAAAATAAGCATGAACCATGAGGACAGATCGATCTGGGAGAAGGAGAGATCGATCTGGTGAGTTAAAAATGACGAGGAAGGAGGAATTTGAGGAGCAGATCGATCTCCAATGGAAGAGATCGATCTCCAAATGAATCTGTTTGAGGAGGGATCGATCTCATGAGGAAGAGATCGATCTCCAAATGATTCTGTTTGGGGAGAAGATCGATCTCCTTAGGAGCAGATCGATCTCATAAAGCCATAAAGAGATCGATCTCACCCCTCGACAGATCGATCTCCTAGGCATAAAATTGCCCAGATCGTCCCCAAATTTCAAACGCAGATCGATCTCATCAAGAGGCAGATCGATCTCCTACCTCCAGCCTATATAAGGAACTCGTGTTTTCTCCTGAAATTTCACTTTCTCTCTCTTCCAACCCCTATTTTTCCGAAAACCTAACTTTCTCACTAATCCAAATCCCCCATTTTCGTCCGAATCAGCTGTTGTGGCAAGAAGGAAAGTTGTTCCTCATCAAAGGGAGAACAACATACTTGGAAATCGAAGGACGAATCGGATCGAGGCGTGAGTTGTGCGTCTCACAAGCTTTGGGTAATTTCTAAACCTCGATCTTGATATTTGAGCTGATTTTGATGCTATTGGTGGTTGTCATTGCGTTGAAATAGTTGAGAAAGGATTAGGGATTGATGAAATTGCAATGTAGTTGGAGTAATGTAGATATTTGATAATTTTGGTAATTTTGAGAATTTGTGCTGTAAATGGAAATATAGACAATGTGGAGAATTAGCCTAGATAATTGGCATGAGGAATGTATGACATTGAGATATTGTGAATGAGGTTGTAGTTTAGGGTTGAGTTACGAGAAATCAAGAGATTTGAGGTGTTACGAGCAATTATGCTCGATTTTGAGAATTGAGGGTTATGAGATAATTGAGTATTGATGTTTTAACATCGTTTGGACAGCTCGGGAGTTCCAGAGTGGAATGCGAGGCTAGTCCGTGATACGGGGGAAACAATTACACTATACGAGGTGCAAAGAGGTAAGGGAAATCTAAACCATTTGTGTATGTGAATTGCAAACTGTTTTAGCATGATTTGTGGTTTATAAAACAAGCATGTTGAGTGTTTTGTGTTGAGATTAAATTGCACACAATTTTATAGCCGGTTAGAGCCCAATGTTTTATGAGTTTATAACTAGGCTCTACGTTAAGGCAATATTGAGATTTGAGAAATGTGTGCGTGTGCTTTGCCGATTGGAACTCGATTTTATTACGTTTTGTGTTGAGTACAAAACGATTTCAAATGAGTTTTATGAGAGAAAACCATTATGAGTTCTACGTGAAGGCAAACCAGTCTTATGTGATAAGACTTAGGTGTGTAGTTGTGAGTACACACCGGGCATTGCTCTGGTAGCATGTAAGCCCAAATTCTTCTTCGTTCTGGTAACGTGAGAATAACCTATTCTGTGGCTGTGCCACGTTGAGAAACCCCATTGGTGGCTGTGCCACGTTGAGAAACCCCATTGGTGGCTGTGCCACGTTATACCCCATTGGTGGCTGTGCCACGTTATACCCCATTGGTGGCTGTGCCACGTTGAGAAACCCCATTGGTGGCTGTGCCACGTTGAGAAACCCTATTCTGTGGCTATGCCACGCGAGAAATTAAATCAGTGGCTTTGCCACGTGTGTTTTATGGCTATGCCACGTGAGAATTTAAATCAGTGGCTTTGCCACGTGTGTTTAGTGGCTATGCCACGTGCATTATTTTTACTGTGATTTTATCACGTATTTGAGAAAGCGTTTATCGCGTTGTTTTCACATGCTTTGTTAATGCTCTAGAGTGAGCCTTTTTACTTCATGTTTTCACATGACTTGACACATGAGAGTGTCGTTTTGAGTACTTTCATGCTATGGTTTTCAAATGAGTTTCACATACAAATAAACATTTTGTGATATGCATTTTGGTTTATGAACTGAGTTCCTTACCCCCTTTACTGAGCGATTTAGAAGCTCACCCTGTTTTTCTTTCCCCCAGAGTTCTTCAAGTGAATAAGGACTTCCCTGCGACGTACGGAGTAGTGGCTAGTGGAGGACTTGAGCTCCAGGCCATATATATATTGTATTTGAGGTATATTTTATCTTTTCATGTACCCAGACTATTATTGTAATTGCAGACACTTGATGTATAACATTATATGGGATGTATTAGGATTAATTAACTTGAGATGGATTAATGTATTTGAGATGATATATAAATTCTAGTGATGAGATCCTGAGGCATAATGATCATGATGATGTATGACACTGCACAGGAATGCACCTTTAATTGTGAATTAACGAGTAAAAAGTTTTAAATTAGCCCTATTTTCCGCATATTCGGGGCGTGACAGAGTTTTCTTGGTATCAGAGCTTAGGGTGTCTAGTACTGTCAGAGTCGGTTAAGTGAAATTATCTGTAATAGTCTGGTCATGAACTGAAATTGAGGATTGAGATTTCAATTGGTTTTGATATGTACGCGCAGGAGACGAGTTGAGATAGAGAATGAGTAAACGACGAGGTCGTTCGAGGAGGCAGGCAGAGTCCCCTCCGCCACCTGTCCCACAACCAGAGAGTCCTAACTCTCGATTTAATCGGATTGAGACCGATGTGAGGCAAGGTTTTGAGCAGATGGCAGCGTTATTCGCGCAACACTTTGGAGTTAATGCCTCGGATACTACCCTTACACCACCGCAAGGACCTCCCATACCCCCAGTGCCTCCCGTCACTCAGCCTGAGGATAGAAGCATGGTCCGACTAAGGAATTTTCTGAAGATGAATCCACCCGCATTTAAGGGAAAGAAGGATCCTACGAAGGCTGAGGAGTGGTTGACGGAGTTAAGGATTATATTTGATATCCTAGGGTGCACCGATGCTGAGAGGGTCAGTATGAGTGCCTATATGCTGAAGGGGAGAGCTCGAGATTGGTGGGGTACTACCCAGGATATTTTGATGTCCCACCACGGAGTGATTGGTTGGGAAGAGTTTCAGACAGCTTTTAGGACCCAATATGTACCACGGGCCGCTCAGAGAAAGAAACAGGTCGAGTTTTTGAGTTTGGTACAGGGTGACATGTCTGTGGATGACTATGAGAGCCAATTCATAGCGCTATTGAGATATGACCCAGAGACCTTCAAGAGTGAAGAGCTCCGCACAGAGAAGTTTGTGTATGGGTTGAAGCCCGTCATCAGAGATAGATTGATAGGGCTATGTATTACTGAGTTTGGAGATGCTCTGAGGCGAGGACAAGAGATTGAAAGAGGGATTGAGATGGTACAATCCCAGAATGAGTTCAGAGCGGTGAATAGAGATAAGGGCAAGAGGCCAGTACTTTTCCAAACAGAGGCTCGGAGAGGTTCCTTCAGAAGAGGAAGGATTGAGGTACAGAAGGGCAGATTAGAGAGACCCAGAGGTTACCCTAATATCAGAGAGACCCCTCGAGATGTCAGGCCTGAGACAAGGTTTTGCAGAGATTACGGCCGAATGCATGAGGGAAGTTGTACTGGGTCGATCCATGGATGTTTTAGATGTGGTGACATGGGTCACAGAGTGAAGGACTGTCCCCAACCTCAGATACCACATTCTCCGGAGCCCACTAGACAACAGCCTCAAAGAGTGGATCCCCGGAGACGGGCCACTGCGGCAGAGAAAGGGAAGAAACCTGTGGCACAGGGACGTGTGTTTGCCCTGGATAAGGAGACCGCAGACACTTCGGCAGAAACTATAAGAGGTACACTCTCTGTCTGTAATCATGAGGCTCATGTGTTGATTGATTCAGGATCCACGCATTCGTTTATTTCTGAGCATTTTGCATGTAGATTAAACTTGAAGTTTGAACCTCTAGAATATATACTACATGTAAATACCCCTATGCGTGAATCCCAGAGAACTGAGTTAATCTGTAGAGGATGTGAGATAAAGGTGGGAGATAGAGTGATGTTAGCAGATCTAATCATGTTGAATATACATGGGTTTGATGTAATTCTGGGAATGGATTGGTTGGCGACCAATCGAGTGAGTTTAGACTGCTACACTAAGATTGTAACTTTCTCCCTACCTGAACCTTACAGTGTACGATTGAGATATTGAGAAAATGAATAATTATGTGGATTTCTAGAAAGTAATTTGAGAATTTCAACATTATTTTGGAGAATATTAAATATGATTATTCATGTGAAGGTTATGAGACACTCATCTCAGACGATGAGCGGGAACATCCGAGGATTGAGGATATACCTGTGGTTTGTGAATTTCTGGATGTTTTCCCAGATGAATTGCCGGTCTACCACCAGAGAGAGAGCTGGAGTTTACCATTGATTTGGTATCAGATACTCAGCCGATCTCTAAACCTCCTTACAGGATGGCATTAGTGGAACTTGAGGAATTGAAGAGACAACTACATGAGTTATTGGATCAAGGGTTTATTAGACCCAGTGTTTCGCCGTGGGGAGCGCCAGTACTATTTGTTAAGAAGAAGGATGGTAGTCTCAGATTATGCGTAGACTACCGGCTGTTGAATAAAGCCACGGTGAAGAATAAATACCCACTACCCAGGATTGATGATCTACTTGATCAGCTGAGAGGGGCATCAGTCTTTTCTAAGATTGATTTGAGATCGGGCTATCACCAATTAAGGATCAAGGAAGAAGATATTCCAAAGATGGCCTTCAGGACAAGGTATGGCCATTACGAATTTCTGGTGATGTCCTTTGGATTGACGAACGCCCCTGCAGCATTTATGAGATTGATGAACGAGGTGTTCAGAGACTATCTGGATAAGTTTGTGATAGTCTTTATTGATGATATCCTGGTGTACTCTCGGTCGTATGAGGAGCATGCACAGCATTTGTGGTTAGCACTTCAAATACTCCGAGATAAGCAATTATACGGAAAGCTTAGTAAGTGTGAGTTTTGGTTGAACCGGATAGCTTTCCTTGGTCATATAGTCTCAGAGGAAGGAGTATCAGTGGACCCAAGCAAGGTGGAGGCTGTGCTTAATTGGGAGAGGCCAAGGACAGTTACTGAGGTTCGAAGCTTCCTTGGTTTGGCAGGGTATTACAGAAGATTTGTGGAAGGATTTTCAAGGATTGCCGCCCCTTTGACTAAGCTCACGCGCAAAGAGACTCCATTTATATGGACTGATCAATGTGAGCTCAGTTTTCAGGAATTAAAGAGGAGGTTGACAGCGGCACCTGTGTTAACTATTCCTAAGGGATCAGGAGGATTTTCGTGTATAGCGATGCATCTCACCAAGGATTGGGGTGTGTACTGATGCAGCACGAAAGAGTGGTCGCATATGGATCGCGACAGCTGAAAGACCATGAGCGGAATTACCCCACGCATGATTTGGAGTTAGCCGCTGTGGTATTTGCTTTGAAGATCTGGCGACACTACTTATATGGGGAAAGATTCCAGATCTTCACTGATCATAAGAGTTTGAGGTATCTCTTTGATCAGAAAGAGTTAAACATGAGACAAAGGAGATGGATGGAACTCCTTAAGGATTATGACTGTGAGATTCTATATCATCCGGGTAAGGCGAATGTGGTTGCTGATGCCCTGAGCAGGAAGAGTATGATATCTGCTATGATGATCAGGGAATGGGATTTGTTAGAGCAGTTCGTCGAACTTCGGATCAGAGTTAAAGAGATAGAGACTGGCTTTTTGGCTAGCCTGCGGATAGAGCCCAGGATCATGGATCAGATTAGAACTGGGCAGCGCAGTGATCAGAGATTGATAGATATGGTTAGCCAAGCTGAGCAGAGTTCGCAGTCGGATCTCACCATCAGTGAGGATAAGGCAGAGGGCTATCGAAAAATGTTATTGGGTCTATGGAGTACTTTATACCGTGTACAGCACACAGAGTACGTTGTACCGGGTGTACATGATATTATGTGTTGTGGAGTTAGGGAATTGGGGAGTTGTTAGCTGATGGTTGAGGATTTGACCCACCTCCCGTTACAGCAAGTGATGCTCCACACACTAGGATCCGTGTAGCCTGGGATCACCGAAAAAGGGATATGATCATAATTCTCGAACAAGTAGTTGCCTATCTCACCTGATATTTCTTGTTTGAATTATCACATGATTTTATAAATTGGGTAAACCCGAGGTATGGGTTGAGCCTCGACATGTGACTTTATGTTTTGTAAAGGGTAAACCCGAGGGATGGGTGAAGCCTCGATTTTCATGTTTTAACATGATGAATTGTCATTTTTACTTTGATTTAATTAAAATGGCATAATATAATGTGGTTTCCATTATTTACATAAGAAGGCAATAGACTTGCTGATGTTATTAAACCAACATGTTTTCAGTATACATTGATGATTTGTATTTATATATACATACTTGCATAAATTTTTCAAAGAAAGATACATGCTTTAGATGTGAAATGAAAAGGAATGTTTTCAAGGCACAACATTATATTCATGTAGATAGTGTGGTTATCTACTTGCTTGACTGATTTCCTTACTGAGCTAGTGAGCTCACCCCTTTTTATTTCCCCCTCTCTACAGAGCATACGCAGTAGATAGAGTACAGCTGAGGACTAGCATTCCTTTTGTCAGTTACATTCCCATCGAGCGAAAGGTATACATATCACATACAATTTTGTATCTGAACATATAAACAACACATTGATGTAAACGTATGTAATATTGGGGATGTAATGTATTTGTATATTATGATAGTGAATTCACATATGGTACAAAAGTTAAATTACAGTCAATAGATAGTTATTATTAACATGTATGTAATGATATGAATGGTTAACATAGTAAGTAAACGTGAGGATACTGATACCAAATCACAACCCCACAATTAGTGGTGAAAGTATGACAGAACAAAAGGTAAGGTAAAAACGAAAAAATTTGTAGTGATTTTGGTAAAAGTCGGTCGTGGCACTCGAACAAGCCCAATGAGAGTTGGTGGGTCTCACAAGCCCAATAGGCCCAACTGAAATGAATAGTAAAGTGAAATGGGCTTAAGACAGTGTTAGGCTCATTAAGGTTCATTAAGGCCCAATAAAGGTAAACGGGCCCATTAAGCGATATAGATTGTACTTAAAGTGAAATATAGATGAAAAAGTATAATTAACCAAATAAATGGTTATATGCAGCTCCCGAGATTATCATAGGAGTCAATCGGACTGTGAAATCGGACAGCTTTGAGAAAGTAAATTTTTTCGATGTGATTCAAGGTAAGGGACTTTTGCAAGTAGTTAGAGATATCTGCTCATATTTTTGTCTGCTTTTACATTCACTTAAAAATTTTGAGGGTCAGAGAAAGTGAATAAAAATTTAAGAGACCTGAAAAGGGTAAATTACGATTTTACCCCTATTAAGGGCAAAAAGTCAACATTTAGGAAAAGTTGTAAAAAGCATGGAAAGCATGTCTTTAATTGTTTTTAATGTTGTCTACCAGATGCATAGATAGATTCATTGATGTTTTCATGTTAAATGAGAAATCAACACAATATAGTACCGATTTGATTTAATTAAGTGAAACTCTTTTAATTAAGTCATCTATCCAGTTGTGAGAAAACAAATCATGCTGGAGCACTGCTTGCACTTGATTTTATATGTATTCTGCATAACAAAGTACTGGAGCTTTGCTTTACTTGATTTTATATGATTGATGCATGATAAAGTGCTGGAGCATTGCTCGCACTAGATCTTTATGAATTGTACAAGAGGTCGTGCTGGAGTTTACTTGCACGTACCAGTTTTGAAAGAGATAGCATGAAACAGTCGTGCTGGAGCCCTGTTCAGACAGTGTGTTACACCAATTAAATGCTCACACGTGCATTTTGAGAAATGGCAGAGGGCTATCGAAACTGATATTGGGTCCATGGAGTACATTGTACCGTGTATGACACACGTAGTACCTTGTACCGTGTGTACATTATGTTGTGGAGTTGCGGAGTTGCAGAATTATTGGTTGATGGTTGAGGATAGGACCCACCTCCCGTTAGAGCATGTGATGCCCCGCACACTAGGTACCGTGTAGCCTGGGATCACCGAAAAAGGGATATGATCATAATCCTCAAACAAGTAGTCGCCTATCTCATCTGAGATTTCTTGTTTAAATTGTCACATGATTTTATAAATTGGGTAGACCCAAGGGATGGGTGATGCCTCGATTTCCATGTTTTAACATCATGAATTGCCATTTTTTCCTTGATTAATTGAAATGGCATAATATAATGTGATTTACATTATTTACATAAGAATGCAATATTTTGCATGATTTGCTGATGTTATTAAACCAGCATGTTTTCAATATACACTGATGATTTGTATTTACATATATACATACTTGCATAAATGTTTCAAAGAAAGATGCATGTTTTAGATATGAAATGAAAAGGAATGTTTTCAAGGCACAACATTTTATTTTGTAGATAGTGTGGTTATCTACTTGCTTGCCTGATTTCCTTACTGAGCTAATAAGCTCACCCCTTTCATTTTCCCCCTCTTTACAGAGCATCCACAGTAGATAGAGTACGGCTAAGGACTAGCATTCCTTTTGTTCGCTGTATTCCCATCGAGCGAAAGGTATACACATCACGTACGATTTTGTATCTGAACATATAAACAGCATAGTGATGTAAACGTATGTAATATTTGGGGATGTATTTGTATAATAATTTTGTGAGTTCACTTATGGTATAAAAGTTAAATTACAGTCAACAGATAGTTATTATTGACATGTATGTATCGATATGAATGGTTGACATGGTAAGTAAAGGTGAGGATACTAATACCGAATCATAGCCCAATTGTTGGTGGTTAAATTATGACAGAATGAAAGGTAAGTAAAAAGTAAAAAATTTGTAGTGATTTTTTGTAAAAGTCGATCGTGACAAAATTGTATCATAGCAGAGTTGGTCTAATGTGACTACGTGTTAGTGGTTAGGAAAGTTTACGTCCCCATATTATTGTGCTGTAATGAGTTACAAATGTGTATTCCAAGATGGGAAATAGACTAATTAGTGGTTGTGAATGCAGGAATCGAGCCATTATGGCTAATGCTAGTTGTAGTAGAGGGGCGAGAGGTTGAGCTAGAGGCTATAGAGGTAGGCCTGAGAGCCGAAACGAGTCTTCGTCTGACCGTGAGTCATCATGTCCCACTAAGTTACCAGAGAGTACCGAGGCACATTTTACGAGGTTAGAGCGTAGTCTAGAGATGATGATGGAGTTGTTCACATAGGCTATCCATAGGAGGCAGTGTCAGGATGTAGAGACTGCTACTAGATAGAGAGTTGCTCCTGATACGCTTGCACAGCCTACAGACGCCACAGCTTACGGATACCCCTACACCTATACTAGTTCAGGCTACACCCTCTCATGTTGATCCACAACAGGTTAGTAGTCGTTTGGGAAACGGTTGTGAGTCGAATCAACTACGACAGTTCCAGAAGTATAGACCACCATCATTTAATGGGGTCAAAGACCCAGTGGTCGCTGAGGATTGGATTGGAGAGATCGAGAAGTTATACAGATTTTTCCAGTATACCACTTCAACGATGGTTGCTTTCACCGCCTTCATGCTGAAGGGAGTGACAGAGCATTGGTGGAAGTTCACCAGAGTTATACTAAGAGCATGACACTCGGAGATCAGTTGGGATATTTTTCTAGATGCCTTTAGGAGACAATATGTCCAAGACACTGCGCAGCGGAAGCTGTAGATGGATTTCTTGGGGTTAAGCCAAGGGAGTCAGTCAGTAGATGAGTATGAGACACGATTTATATCTCTGGGAATGTATGACCCCGACACTATGATCAGTCAGACTAAGAAGGTTCAGAGATTTGTAGACAGACTGAAACCGACGCTACGGTCGAGATTGGTTCCACTGGAATTACCACTTATAAGGAGGTAGTGCACGGGGCGCAACTCTATGTGCAGGATTATGAGAGGAATGCCTTTGAGTTCAGGATAGTTAATCGGAGTAGAGATAGAGATAGGAAGAGGCCCGCGAGTGACAGTGTCAAAGGTTTTAGTTATCAAGGAGGGAGGAGACTCTTCGGTAAGAGACCACAGATTGAGAAAGTGCAGGAGAAGACTATTAGACCTCCTGCATTTTCGGCCATAACTCCAGCTAGGGGCATTATTATTGAAGGACAGAGGCCTACTATCAAGCAATGTGGTAGATATGGTAGATATGGTAAATACCATGGCGATAGACCTTGTCTGAATTCTGACGGATTATGCTTCAGATGTGGGAAGCCCACAGATTGAGGAAGTGCAGGAGAAGACTATTAGACCTCCTGCATTTTCAGCCATAACTCCAGCTAGGGGCATTATTATTAGAGGACAGAGGCCTACTGTCACGCCCTCCTCCCACACGCGACTTTACCAAAAACCACAATAAATTTTCCGCTTTTTTACTTACCTTTATCTCCTCAACAGTTGGGCTGTGAATAGGCATTAGTCTCTTCATCCATACATACCTTACCATTCTTTTTTGTATCATACATACATGACATTTATATCATAAGTAAATTCGTATTCTTAAATATAATTACATCATTACATCCCCCATATTAAAACGTGTACATCACTGTGTTTATACATTGTTCAGATACAAAAGAGTACGCGTGTGTATACCTTTCGCTAGATGGGGAGTGGCAGCGGATCAAAGGAATGCAATACCCTGGCCGACTCGATCTACTGATGAGAATCTGTAGAGATGGGGGGAAAATGAATGGGATGAGCTATCAACGCGCTCAGTAAGGAAATCAGGCAAGCAAGTAGACATCCATACTATCTACTTGAAAATAGTGCTTTGCCTTTCCTTCTCTCATTTCAAAAGCATGTTTAAAATATATATAATATAGTACAGATTTAAAATCCCATGTACTAAACACATGCTGGTTTATCAATCAGAGGCATTCATGCAAAACAGTGCATATTTAATCATTTAAGAATGCCTTTATATAAAATATGCCATTTACATTCAAAACACAGTAAATATGGCATTTCTGATCACAACACAAACAAATCAATCGGGTTTCGACCCATCCCTCAGGTCTACCCGTATCGTAAAACACATGTGATATATCATGCGAGACTCAGTGGCTAAATGCAATCTCTCTAGACTATGTAAGAGAGCCTCCTCGCCGAACAGAGCCTCCCCGCCGAACAGGCTTAAGGATGTTGGGCTTAAGGATCTTACCGTAAGAGAGTATCTCCGGACTATGGCCATATCCTAACAATGGTGATCCCAGGCAACACAGTACTCGGTGTGTGGGGCAATCACTGCTGTAACGGGTGGGGGGTCAGTCCATCACAACCGCCAGCTATCAACACACTCCTCCACAACTCCACAACACAAAACACGGTACAATGTACTCCATGCCACATGCACGGTACAACGTACACCCGTGGACCCATACATCATGGTTGGGGTGCCTGCCATAGGTCTTAGCCTCTCATACCATGGAAATACATCATAGTCGGGGTGCCTGCCATAGGTCTTAGCCCTCATACTATGGAAATACATCATAGTCGGGGTGCCTGCCATAGGTCTTAGCCCTCATACTATGGAATCAATGCCACGTCTCTAAATCCACGTGAGAACATCTCAACAGTGTGACACTCAGTCTACACGGAGGAAATCGTCACGATTTTTCTAACATGTGTATATATCACGAAAAACTACAGTGCGCGTCTTGAGTGTGACACATAGTCAACACTCTGCCTCAAAACACTGTATATGCATGTCAAAATATCAACACTAGTGCGAGTGAACCTCCAGCACCAGGTCATGCATAGTTCTCATTACAAATCAAGTACGAGCAAATCGCTCAAGTACGATGTCATGTACAAATCATGAAAAATCGAGTACGAGCAACGCTCCAGCACTCTGTCATGCATCTCATGTAAAACTCGAGTACGAGTTAATCGCTCCAGCACTCTATCATGCACAAATCACATAAAAACTGAGTACGAGCAATGCTCCAATACTCTATCATGCATGTCAAATAAATGTAGTGCGAGTCAACCTCCAGCACTAATGTATGTGAAAAACATCTGAAATCAAGTGCGAGTTATGCTCTAGCACGATTGTTTCCACATAATTCGGTAGATGGCTCTTTAAAAATAGGGATGTTAAAAATCACTAAAATCAGCACTATAAAGTGTGCTTAATTTACATCGACCTCAAAACATTAGCCCATCCACCTACTCTTCTGCTACACAGCAGTAAAAACCACTCAAAACATCATTTCCATGCTTTTTACCACTTTTTCCAAAATTTCACTTTTTGCCTAACTAGGGGCAAAATCGTAATTTACCCATATCGAGTCCCTATAATTATTATAGATTTTCTCTGACCCTCAAACAATTTCAGTGAATGTAAAATCCAATGAAAATATGCACAGATATCTCTAGCTACTTGCAAGAGTCCCCTACCTCGGATCACGTCGTGTGACCTCTCTTCCTCTGTGCTGTCTAATCTCGCAGTCCGGTCAACTCTCAA
This sequence comes from Firmiana major, assembly GCA_033439115.1. Taxonomy (NCBI): domain Eukaryota; kingdom Viridiplantae; phylum Streptophyta; class Magnoliopsida; order Malvales; family Malvaceae; genus Firmiana; species Firmiana major. Next base: position 21,275,643 of record CM065905.1, read on the forward strand.
TATGACTCTGGAACTGCATTTAATCATTCATTGAGTTAATTACAATTTTCTTACTGTATTACACATTTAATACAGTTTATTTCACTTAAATTGGCCCTTTTTACGCTTAATGGGCCTTAATCACGTTAATCGGGCCTTAATCCGTATTAAGCCCGTTCATCAAGGTCTATTGAGTCATTGGGCTTATCAATACCCATTGGGCTTTATTCCATGCTCTTTGGATAGCCCGTATATCATTTACGACATTTATTTCAATTTTTCGAATATAATTCACTAAATCTGAAATTTAATCCGAAATGCGTAAATTAAATCTTAAATACGCATAAAACACATAAATTGTCGTAAATGAGCTTTACTTACCCGAGATTGTGCGATGGTGCGCGAATCGAAGTTCGATCGGGCTTCCGTTCGGAATTAATCGTCGAACTGCACAATTTCGTATATTTAACTCCGGGTCAATTTTTGATTAAATATAATTTAAATAAATTTATCAGAAATTAAATTGGTCACTTTTGACCTCGTATCGACTTACCCGAAGTCCGGTGAAATCCCAAAAATTTTCCTTTTCCTTTTTCTTTCCTTTTTCCTCTTTTTCCCCTTTTCTCCTTGGCTGAACCGGTCCGGTCCGGTTCAGCACAGTCACTTTCCACTGAACCGCCGACCGGTTCAGTACCTTTTTAGTTGTGCCGGCGACGTTCGGCCGGTTCCCGGTGTGCCGTTATCGCCGTTCGACGCGTATTGGACAGGGGACCTCTCGGTTGGCCTCGATCGGAGCCAACTCCCGTCGGTGGCCGCCGAATGCCCGTTTTTCCTCCGCAGCTTTCTCCCTTCGATTCGCCGGATTCCGGCGCCGGTGGCGCGCGTCCTGGTGGCTGGGAGGTCGCACGGTGTCGGCCTTCCTTTCCCGGTCACGTGCGTGGCCACTGGTTGCCGGATTGGTGGCCGTCCAGTGAGCTCTTCTCCCTCGGTTTGCGTCGGCTTCGTTTCCTTCTCTCTCCCCGCGTTTTCAGAATTTCGTTCGTTTTTTTTTTTCAATTTCTTTATAATATATTTTTAATATTATTTTAATCCTTAAAATAATATTAAAAATCCTAAAATATCCCAAAAATTTTCAAAAATTCTAATTAAATTCATTTGGTCCGCAAATGAATTTATCAGTTCGATTTTACTTTTTCGATATATTTTTCCACTATTTTTGGGCTCGTTTTTCGAGATAAAAATTCCAAAAATATTAATTAAATTCATATCTCGATCAATTGGACTCGATATTCAATATTTTCCTCGTTATTGATCAAGATTTCTCGATTTCATATTTTTAATGAAATTTTCTCATCGGATTTATATCGAATTTTGGTCAATTGACCGTTTTACCCCTATACTTGCTCGAAAATTAATTTAACCCTTATCTTGCTATTATGTAGCTTACATGCATTTTTAATTCTCAATAAATCAATTGCATGATAGTAAATACTCTTCTTATGATTCAACTATGAAATATAACGTTCGTACACATAGGAATCATAAGGTACAAGCTACATACGTAAATCAAAAACTCGGGTCTGACACCTACTATCAAGCAGTGTGGTAGATATGGTAGATATGGTAAATACCATGGTGATAGACCTTATCTGAATTTTGGCGGATTATGCTTCAAATGTGGGAAGCCAGGCATATGGCAAGAGCTTACCTAAAGATGATAGAGATTGCCCCACAAAAGGGCAAGAAGCCAAAGAGAGCTCTAGCTGATACGTTTGCTCCGAGGAGGAGAGCAACAGCAGAGGATAAGGGGAAGCAAGTGATTGATCGAGGACAAGTACATGTTTTGGATCAGGGCACAGCTGATGCTTCATCGGATGTGATTAAAGGTAGCATCCTGATTTTTTATCTTGAAGCATATGTATTATTTGATCTTGGTGCCACGCATTCATTTGTATCGCCTTCATTTGCATGTAAGTTATCAAAACATGTAGACCGTACACCTTTAAGTAGGATGATGTTGATTAGTACGCCTATGGATAACAGTCAGCTAGTCAAGTATGCGTTTAATAACTACAAACTAAGAGTAAGGGAAAAGGATATGACAGCCAATCTAATTTTGCTAAGTATAAGTGATTTTAATGTAATCTTAGGAATTGATTGGTTATCTGTAAACCATGTTGTTTTCAATTGCTATGCTAAGACGGTTATGTTTCCTACCCTTGTAAATTATATTGTAAAGTTTACTGAAAAGAAATAAAAGAAGTAGTTGTAGTATTTAGTAAATAACTACTATGTTGATTGAATAATTAAAATGTTGAAGGTTTTATTACGTACATGGTTGATACAGATAAGGCGAATCCGGAGTTGGCAGATATCCCTGTGGTTAGGGAGTTCCCAAATGTCTTCCCAAAAGAATTGTTAGGGTTACCACCAGATAGAGAGATGAAGTTCAGTATAGATTTAGTGTCTGGTACCGAGCCTATTTCGAAACCACTGTATCGTATGGCTTTATTTGAGTTGGAGGAGCTCAAGAAGCAGTTGCAGGAATAGCTGGATAAGGGGTTTATCAGACCGAGTGTTTCTCCTTGTGGAGCACCGATTTTGTTTGTGAACAAGAAGGATGGAAGCCTCCAATTGTATATAGATTATAGATTGTTGAATAAGGCTACCATCAAGAATAGGTATCCTCTTCTGCGGATAGATGACTTATTGGATCAACTTCGGGGAGCGCAGGTCTTTTTTAAGATTCATCTGAGGTCTAGGTATCATTAGTTGACAGTTCGGAGTGCAGATGTACCTAAGATAGCATTTTTGGACCCAATATGGCCACTATGAGTTCTTGGTTATACCATTCGGATTGATGAATGCTCCCGCAACTTTTATTGCTGTAATGAACGATGTGTTCAAGCCATACTTAGATCAATTTGTTATCGTCTTTATCGATGACATATTAGTGTATTTGAAGTCTCAAGAGGAACATGAGCAGCACCTGAGGATTGTATTGCAGACACTCTAAGAGAAGGAGTTGTATGCTAAACTCAGTAAGTGTGATTTTTTGTTTGCACAGATATCGTTTTTAGGACATGTTGTGTCGAGGGATGGTGTATCAGTAGATCCATCCAAGATTGAGATTGTAGTTCAGTGGGAACAGCCGAGGATAGTCATCGAGATCAGTAGTTTTCTGGGTTTAACAGGATATTATCGAAGATTCGTTGAGGGATTTTCGAAGTTAGCTGCTCTGTTGACACGTCACACTCGAAAGAGTGCAGCATTTGTGTGGGAGGATGATTGTGGGAGGAGTTTTTAAGAGTTGAAGCATCGATTAACCACCGCTCCGATTCTCACTATTCCTACCAGCTTATGAGGTTTTTCTGTGTATACCGATGCTTCTCATACGGGACTGGGCTGTGTATTGATGCAGGATGGGAGGGTAGTTGCTTATGGATCCAGATAGCTGAAGGATCATGAGAAGAACAATCTAACCCACGATTTGGAGTTAGCAGCAGTGGTGTCTGCGTTGAAAGTATGGCGCCACTACTTATACGGTGAGAATTTTAGATTTTTACCGACCGCAAGAGCCTCAAGTATCTGTTCCCTTAGAATGAGCTGAACATGAGACAGAGAAGATGACTAGACCTTCTGAAGGATTATGATTATGAGATACTTTATCATCCAGGTAAGGCTAATATTGTAGCTGATGCTTTGAGCAGGAAAAGCCTTAGGATGGTATCGTATATGGTGGTCAGGGAACATGAATTTCTAGAGAAATTTGCTAGCCTCAGATTGGATGTTATGCCTTTTGACAGGGATACAGACTGTATGATAGCTAGCTTGCGGTTGGAACCTGACCTATTAGACAGGATCAAATAGGCTCAGCAAAGTGATCCATATTGCGTTGATATGACTGGTCAAATCCAGAGGAGCACAGTGACAGATTTTAGGTTGAGTTCTAATGGACTACTGAGCTTTAGAGGTAGACTGTGCATTCCTGAGGACCCAGAGCTCAAGAGATTTATTTTGTCAGAAGCTTATTCTTCTAGGTACACATTGCATCCGGGGAGTAACAAGATGTATCGGAGCCTCCGGAAAGTGTATTGATGGTCAGGTATGAAGAAAGATGTGGCAGAGTTTGTGGTGAGATGTCTCGCTTGTCAGCAGGTGAAGGTAGAGCATCAGAAGCCTACAGGATTATTGCAGCCACTACCGATACCGACATAGAAATGAGAGCATATCACCATGGATTTCGTGATGGGTTTACCAAGGACTCGCAGGAATCACGTACGATACGAATGATTGAGGATATATTGATGAAGTTAGCCCACTTCCTAGCTATAAGAGCTATCGATATTCTGAGTTCATTGGTAGAGTTGTATGTACGCGAGGTAGTGAGGTTACATGGTGTTCCAATGAGCATTGTTTTCGATAGGGATTCCAGCTTCACTTCCACTTTTGGGAACATTTTCAGGAAGCCATTGGATCCCGGATGAGTTTGAGCATCACTTTCCATCCTCAGACAGATGGTCAGTCAGAGAGAACTATACAGACTCTAGAGGACATATTGAGAGTAGGTGTACTGGGTTTTAGAGGCTCCTAAGATGATCATTTGCCACTAGTCGAATTCGCTTACAACAACAGTTATCATTCGAGTATCGGGATGGCACCGTATGAGGCTTTTTATGACCATACATGTTATTCCCCTGTTAGATGGGAAGAAGTGGGTGACTGGAAGATTTTACTCTTGATTTGGTTACGAAAGCCTCTAAGGATGTTCGGTTGATTGTTGAGAGATTGAGGACAGCTCAAAGCAGACAGAAGAGTTACGTTGACAGAAGACAAAGGCCACTAGAGTTTACTGTTGGTGAATCAGTGTTTATGAAGGTTTCTCCTTCCACGGGTTTAGCGAGATTCGGGAAGAGAGGCAAGCTGAGTCCTTGCTACATTAGACCCTTTGAGATACTGGATCGAGTGGGAGATAAAGCCTATAGGTTGGCATTACCACCAGACTTATCAAGTGTACATAACGACTTCCACATTTCGATGCTTCGGAAGTATCACTAAGATCTGGCACATGTGATCAGTTATAAGCCACAAGAGCTCAGAGAGGACATGTCATATGTTGAGAGGCCAAGTCAGATACTAGATAGGAAGGAGAAGGTCTTGAGGTCAAAGACAATCGATTAGTGAAGATTCTCTGGCAGCATCACACTTCAGAGAAGGCTACTTGGGAGTTAAAAAGTTTGATGCGCGAGAAGCACCCCAAGCTGTTTCATAATTGACTTGGTTCTAATTTAGAGGACCAAATTCCTTAAGTTGGGGAGGATTGTAAGATCCAAATTTTTATATAGCTTATTCCTTATGATTCGTATATGTACGAACATTTTATTATGTTAGTTGAATCATAAGAAGAGTATTTACTTGATTAAAAGTGTAAGTAAAGTGATTAAACACACATAAGCTACATACAGGCCAAATGAGGACAATAAGAGCCACAGGCTAAACCGATTGGATCTAAATCATTCTGACTGAAGAGAAGAACTTAAAATGATAAAATATAGAGAGTTTATGAAGGAAAGTCTGTCTGATTTGGTCCTGAACACATTGAAGTAGAATAAATGCCAAAAGAGGTTAAACGAGTCCGAAATGGTCCGTTTGAGGTGTTTTAAACATGTTCGCCTCCCGAAAATGGTCAAAACATAAAGAGGAGAGTGTAAACCATAAGATGTGACACTTTTGGATTTTTGAGAAAAAGTCAAACGTGGTCAATGGTCAAGAAAAGTCAATAGTAGTTAAGAAAAGTGGACTTTGACCATAGTTGACTAACCATGGTTAAAATTTAACCTAAGGTTAAAAAGTGGGGAAGACATATCTTTAATTAAAACACAAGAAATTCATCTCCTGAAGTAAGGAAAATTGATTTAATCAAAATCTGGATCAAATTCAACGGGTAAAACGCAATGGGTCAAAGTTGGAATTTTAAAGCCCATTAAGGTGCAACAAGTATGGGCCGAATTTCTTAGGCCCATTAGGCCAAATTGTAGGGTCAATTTATAGGCCCAATATGAAGTCAATTGAAGGACCAACAGATAGGAAAATTTTCAGCCTAAAAGCCCAAAACGAAGCCCAAACCGAGAAGCCCAAAGTTCAAGCCCATTAGTTAAACTTCAAGCCCCTTAGTAAATAAAATAAAAGCCCAATTTGGTAACTATGGCCCAAACCATTTTAAGCCCAAATTAATGGCTAAAATTGTGACTTAATGACTAAGTCTTAAGCTTCAAAATCAGCTAATGCAATTGTCTTCTGGTCCATAGCTCTCGGCCTAGCATAAAGAAACCATTACCAAACATAATTTCAAGCTTTCTCACACTAGAAATCACTAAGCTAGAGACATATTTGGAACTTAAAATCTTCATGGAAGTTGTTCCAAATTGAGAGAGGATTAACATACCTTGGAATTGGCTATCAAGGAGCCATATTGAGAGAGACAAAATTCAAGGAAGTCTCGGCCACAAAGAGAAGTACAAGCTAGGTATAATTTCAAGCTTTTAATCTCACATATGTTAAGCTATGAATTATTCTAAGTTGATTGGTGTATGTTTTATGGATTGAAACACATGAAATCACCATGAACAAGGGTTGACCGAAAATGGGTATTTGTATTTTGATGAATACCCATATGATTTTAAGGCATGAATAGGTTGGCATGCATGTGTATATGATTATGGCATAGTTAGTTTTAATTACATTAATCAATTGGTTGATGAATTTGAATTGACATATAAGGTGTTTGATAAAATGCCTAAATAAACTATAGGAAAAGATTAAGACATTGCCAACCAAGTGTTTGATAAAATGTCTAAGTGAAGTTGGCTAACAAATGGCCAAGGTTGGCATGATGGTGGCGTGACCGACGGCATTGTAAGCATGATGGCTCTCGACCACAAGCCATGGCCGAGAAGGCCGATGGGCTTTACCGATGTGGTCTCGGCCCAATAAGGTGTCATGGGTCTCGGACAAGCCCAATAAGAGTTGGTGGGTCCCACAAGCCTAATAGGCCCAACTAAAATGAATAGTAAAGTGAAATGCGCTTAAGACGGTGTTAGGCCTATTAAGGTTCATTAAGGCTCAATAAGAGTAAACAGGCCCATTAAGCGATATAGACTGTATTTAAAGTGAAATACAGATAAAAAAGTATAATTAACCAAATAAATGGTTATATGTAGCTCCAGAGATTATCATAGGAGCGAATCAGACTGCGAGATCGGACGGCTCTAAGAAAGTAAAATTTCTCGACATGATTCGAGGTAAGGGACTTTTGCAAGTAGTTAGAGATATCTGTGCATATTTTCATCTGCTTTTACATTCACATAAAAAGTATGAGGGTCAGAGAAAGTGAATAAAAATTTAAGAGACCTGGAAATGGTAAATTACGATTTTACAGCTATTAAAGGTAAAAAGTCAACCTTTAGGAAAAGTTGTAAAAAGCATGGAAAGCATGTTTTTAATTGTTTTAATGCTGTCTAGTAGATGCATAGATATATTGGCTGATGTTTTCATGTTAAATTTGAAAATAACACAATATAGTGCCGATTTGATTTAATTGAGTGAAACTCTTTAATTAAGCCATCTATCGAGTTGTGTGAAAACAAATCATGTTGGAGCACTGCTCACACTTGATTTTATATGTATTCTGCATAACAAAGTACTGGAGCTTTGATCGTACTTGATTTTATATTATTGATGCATGATAGAGTGTTGGAGCATTGCTCGTACTCAGTTTTACATGACATAGTGCTGGAGTATTGCTCGCACTAGATCTTTATGACTTGTACATGAAGTCGTGCTGGAGTTTACTCGCATGTACCAGTTTTGAAAGAGATAGCATGAAACAAGTGTGTTGGAGCCTTGTGCAGATTGTGTGTCGCACCGATTATATGCTAGCACATGCATTTTGAGATATGGCAAAGGGCTATCGAAACTGTTATTGGGTCCATTGAGTACTTTGTACTATGTACGACACACAGAGTATGTTGTACTGTGTGTACATGATGTTATGGAGTTGTGGAGAAGTAGAATTGTTGGCTGACGGTTGAGGATTTGACCCACCTCTCGTTACAGCATGTGATGCCTCGCATACTAGGTACTGTGTAGCCTGGGATCACCGAAAAAAGGATATGATCATAATCCTCGAATAAGTAGTCGCCTATCTCACCTAAGATTTCTTGTTTGACTTGTCACATCATTTTATAAATCGGGTAAACTCGGGGGATGGATTGAGCCTCGACATGTGACTTTGTACTTTATAAAGGGTAAACCCGAGGGATGGGTGATGCCTCGATTTTCGTGTTTTAACATGATAAATTGCCATTTTTGCTTTTATTTAATTAAAATGGCATAATATAATGTGATTTACATTATTTACATAAGAATGTAATATTTTACATGATTTGTTGATGTTATTAAACCAGAATATTTTCAATATACACTGAAGATTTGTATTTACATATATACATACTTGCATAAATGTTTCAAAGAAAGATACATGCTTTAGATGTGAAATGAAAAGGAATGTTTTCAAGACACAACATTTTATTTTGTAGATAGTTTGGTTATCTACTTGCTTGCCTGATTTCTTTACTGAGCTAGTGAGCTCACCCCTTTCATTTTCCCCTGTCTACAGAGCATTCGCAGTAGATATAGAGTACAGCTGAGGACTAGCATTCCTTTTGTCCGCTGCATTCCCATCGAGCGAAAGGTATACACATCACGTACGATTTTGTAACTGAACATATAAACAGCATAGTGATGTAAACGTATGTAATATCTAGGGATGTATTTGTATAATAATTTAGTGAGTTCACTTATGGTACAAAAGTTAAATTACAGTCAATAGATAGTTATTATTGACATGTATGTATCGATATGAATGGTTGACATGGTAAGTAAAGGTGAGGATACTAATACCGAATCACAGTCCAACTGTTGGTGGCTGAATTATGACAGAATGAAAGGTAAGTAAAAAGCGAAAAATTTGTAGTGGTTTTTGGGTAAAAGTCGGTCGTGACAATTTACTCAAATGAAAGTGTAAGTAAAGTGATTAAACACACATAAGCTACAAAAAGGCCAAATAACGGCCATTAAAGCCACAGCTAAACCGAGTGGATCTAAATCATTCTGACTGAAGATAAGAACTTATAATGTGAAAATATAGAGAGCTCATGAAGGAAGGTCGGTTTGATTTGGTCCCGAAGACATTGAAGTAGAGTAAATGCCAAAGATGAGCTAAACGAGTCCAAAATGGTCTGTATGAGGTATTTTAGACATATTCGCCTCTCGAAAACAGCCAAAACGTAAAGACGAGAGTGTAAACCATAAAATATGACACTTTCAGAATTTTGAGAAAAAAGTCAAACGTGATCAATGGTCAAGAAAAGTCAAAGGTAGTTAAGAAAAGTGGACTTTGACCATGGTTGACTAACCATGGTTAAAAATTAACCTCAGTATGGTTAAAAATTGGAGAAATATTTTTGGTTAAAATACTAGATTTTCATCCTCTAAAGTATGGAAAATTAATTTAATCCAAATCCACATTAAATTAAAAGGTAAAACGCAATGGGCCAAAGTTGAAAAGTTTAAAGCCCATTAAGGTATACCAAGTGTGGGCCGAATTTCTTAGGCCCATTAGGCCAAATTGTTTGGCCAATTGGTGGGCCCAATATTAAGTCAATTTAAACCTCAATTAGTAGAAAAATTTTCAGCCCAAAATCACAAATTAAAAGCACAAACCGAAAGCCCACTAGCTAAAATTCAAGCCCATTAGTAAAATGGTTAAAGGCCCAAATGGTAAACTATGGCCCAAACCATTACAAGCCCAATTTAATGGCTGAATTTGTGACTTAATGACTAAGTCTATTAGCTTAAAAATCAGCTAACACCTAGTCGTCTTCATCCTTTCATTCTCAACAACAAGGGGAAAGCCATTAAAACACATAGTTCAAGCTTTATCTCACTAGAAATCACTAAGTTAGAGACATATTTGGAACTTGTAATCTTCATGGAAGTTGTTCCAAATTGAGAGAGGATTAACATATCTTGGAATTGGCTATCAAGGAGCCATATTGAGAGAGGCAAATTTCTTCTAAGTCTCGGCCACAAGGGAGAACACCAAGCTAGGTATAATTTCAAGCTTCCAATCTCATTTATGTTTATCTATGGATTAACTCAAGTTGATTGGTGTATGTTTTATGGATCAAAACACACAAAAACACCATGAACAAGTGATGGCCAAAAATGAGTATTTGTGAATTGATGACTATCCTCTTGATTTTAAGACATGTATAGGTTGGTATGTATGTGTGCATGATTATGGCATAGTTAATTTCAATCAATTTGATCAATTGGTTAGTGAATTGGAAATGGCACACAAGGTGTTTGATGAAATGCCAAGTGAAAGGCTAGCCAAATTCCATGGGTGGTGTGGTGCTCGGCATGATGGCTCTCGGCCACATGCCATAGCCGAGAGGCCAATAGGCCTTGCCGATGTGGTCTCGACCCAATAAGTGATCATGGGCTTCAGACCAAGCCCAATAAAAGTTGGTGGGCCCCACAAGCCAAATAGCACCAACTAAAATGAATAGTAAAATGGAATGTGTCACGACCCTTTTTATCCATTTCATTTAAAAATCACCATAAATTTTTCACTTTATTTGTTAGCTTACCTAGTCGTGAACAACCCTCACAAACACAGTTGGGCTGAGAGTCAGTATTAATCATCATTTACCATACCTCTTTCAATTAATCAAAAAGCAACACATACATTTGCAAGTTTAAGTCATGTACTTATACATGACATGTTTGCTAACATTTACATCCCCCATATTACAATTCAAAATGATTACTGTGCTATTACATGTTTAGATACAAAAAGAATTCTTATGTGTATACCTCTTGGCGATGGAGAGCAGCGGATATCCAAATACAACGCCTCAGTCCTTCACTAGGCTACTATGTGCGCTTTGTAGAGGGGGAAAGTGAATAGGATGAGCAACCACACGCTCAGTAAGGCAATAATGCAAGCATGGTAGATAACTACACTACCTACATGTTTATAATGTCATGCATAAAAATCATTAATATCCAGAGCATGAGGAAATAATAAAACTATGCCACATGTATACACATATATCATGTACTGAAAACAAGAAAACAGGCATGTAAACATGAAAAAATCATGTAAAACCCCTCATGCTCATCGTAATAAAACTCATGATAAAAAGGGAAACTCATCACAAAACCATCCCTCAGGATTTATCACTTTCTCAAAACATAGCAAAACTCGTCACAAAATAGTGATACCATCTCTTTAAAAATATCCCACAAGGCTCGACTCCTCCCTCGGGTCTACCCTGGACAACAAATCACACTCACTTTACAAAACCATGTGATATCATGTGAGACAGGTGGTCACTATATATACCAAGGACTATGTTGGCCAACTATGTCATTATCATCCCAGACCACACGGATCCCGGTGTGCGAGGCATCATGCTGGAACAGAGGTGGGTTAGTCCTTCGCCAGACTTTCAAATCATCATCATAACCTCACGGTACAACGTACTCCATGTGATCTACATGGTACAATGTACTCCGTGGACCCATATCATGGTTGGGGGTGCCTGCCATAGGTCTTATCTACCTCATGCCATGCATAACCTACTTAGTATCAAGTGCACGTACGAGCATCTCATTCGTGTGACTAGCAGTCTACACGAGCCATCTAGCACGGCTCATGCGAGTATCTCATACGTGTGACACATAATCTACATGAAGCATCCAGCACGACTCATTACATATCATAGTGTGAAAACCAGTGCAAGCTAAGTTGTAGCACGATTCATGCTTCATCAATAAATTTCCTCATACGAGCAACACTCTAGTACGACTTTATGCATAATAAATAATGAAGAAATCACGTACGAGCATAGCTCCGGTACGATTATATGCATAAGAAAATCAATTGAAATCTACATACGAGCAAAAGCTCTAGTACGGTTTATAAAACATCATAACTCAAAACATCAAAATTCAGTGCGAGCGAAACTCCAGCACGATTTAACTCATACAAATCCGATAGGCGGCTCCACTTCAGTAAAACACATTCAAAATCACAATTTGCACCTGACCCGTGCTATTACATGAAACTATGAAATCATTAGCCAGCCTATCCACAAATTTGCTTAACCAAAGCAATATATTTCATAAAAATGTCAAAACATGATATTTATGCAATTATTAGGGTTACTACCCCTTTTTGTAAGATTCACTTCAAAACCAAATCATATATATTCATAGTCATTCACACAAACCATTAATTCTTTTCTAGATAACCAAGCATTTGCAAAGCCCTGTAAACGACCACAAAATACGTGCAGCTATCTCTAGGTATGTCACGCCCGAAAATGCGAAAAATGAGGCAATTTTAAAACTTTTTATCCTATTTAACAGAGTTGCGTTTCTGTCTATATCAGTTTCTTAACTCTTATTCTTTTATAAAATTCGGCAACATAGCGGCTGTATTATGACTTAACCCAACCTGCAGAGTTTAAAACGCAGTTTATAATTTTCAACTCACATTCGCAACACAGTTTTACTTTTATTCTAGGATCTTATAACATCCACAACATATATTTATTCTGCGTAATAAAAACTTTGTACATAAACATAATCCTTTACAGCTATTACATCCTGACTGTCATATACATTAGTTTCTATGCTATACATCGTGTTTGGAACAAAATTAAAGTTATACCTCGTCGCTACAAATGATCTGACGAAAGGTCAGACTGCCTCGTCCACAACCTCTAGCACGTAAGTGCAGTAGAATCACTGTAAGTAATTTGGAAGATGGAAAGGAAGGGGGTGAGCTTTTTAGGCTCAGTAAGAGATACCTTTAAAGTAACCTTAGTACTTAAAACAAGTAAAATACGTGATTTCACAACTCAACATAAACATGTACGAAAGTAGAGATGCTTACATTTATAAAAGCAGTAAAAACATGCTTTAAAATCATTAGTTTACACATCATGCATCCTTTTCGTAAAACGTATCATGCTATAAACATATCATTAGTGTAAACAGTCATAAAACATCTCATAGGTCTCAAATCATGTGTATCATACTGTTCACTTTAAAAGTGAAAACATAACTTTCATATGCACATTTCATAAAAAACCCAAATCATGGGCTACATTAAAACTTCATCATAGAAAACATGTGCTAATAGCAAGTAGTATATATAAAAAGAAAATAGCATGAAATGTGCTAAAGCATAAATATCCTTCCATCAATTCATCATAGAGCTAGGCATAATCATATACTAGTCTCGAAGGACATCATACATCAGGTCCCGTAGGACGTTCATCATAGGTACATATGGCCCTTGTACAGGGGAGTCGTAGGAGTGGATCAGGATCGTACGCTGCCCTATCTCGCGTGCACCACCAAATGTGGACTATACGCACGAACTCACATGCATCACCAAGTGTAGACTATACACGCATTTCTCATATCCTAGATCCCTGGCCATTCCCTGGTCGTCGGCTAAGTAGATCCTCGATCATCTCCATTTGCTATCCTATGTATGCGAGATCGACCCTAGATCCTCTGACTATCGTCAAAGCATGCCTTTTTACCCCACAAAATCATTTTGGGCCTCTCACCCATTTTATTAAATCATTCGAGTCTCTCACCCGTTTTATCAAATAATTTCGGGCCTCTTACCCATTTCTTATGGAAAACCATAGTTTCAAATCATTTCTTGGGACTTTAACCCATGTAATCATAAAACATAGTTTAAAAGTTGTTTTGGTACTTTAACCTGTGTCATGAAAACATTATTTTCGTAAAGCATTCTCGGGCCTCTTCCCTATCAATTCATGAAATCAAACCATGTTTTCTTCTTCATATTGAAAAATCACATTTTCATAAACATGTGAAGTAAAATGTATCTCATGCAAGAGAAAAACATGTGGAAAAACTCAGGAAACAGTTTAGTTTCGGTTTCTAAGGCATTGCAACCTATTTCATAAAATCTCATCCAACTAACATGCATAAAGTCATTGTTAAGGTAGGTGGAGCACTAATGCTACTCTAAATTATATCCCTTACCTCTTAACGTCGGAGGTAGTGAACGTTCTTCAGTTTTTTAGCTCATCTCGAAATACGTATTGATAACCCGAGTTGTCACATACCAAGTTATTTCATCACATATAGCTCAAATTCATGTTAATATACTCAATATGTGATTACATCTAAAATGTTGACCAAAAGTTGACTTTTCATTACTTTACTCATTTTGCTAGATTTTATCGGTTTAAGCCTCGGTTTAAGCTTTCTTAACATGGTCGACACCTTTAAATTCATTTTCAATACCTCCACACTGTGTCTTACATTCCATCAATTCATTCCACTTCATACAAGACCTTAAATTATCGATTCTTGTATTATTTCGATAATTCGCCTAGTTAAACACTAAACCGAACCTTTGCAGTATAATTTTAACTGTAAATTCATTTTAATTACATCCCATATCATCATTCAAGCAACTAAATCATGCTAGCAGTAGCTGAACTCCATCATATAAATCATTCCATCAAATTTCCTTTAACAAAAATTCATCCAAAAATCACAATTTAACAACCTATCTCATCATCATCATCATACCTCAACTTCTTCACTCCTTTGACCAACTTTGACTTCGATTTCAAGCTTCCAAATTGCCACTCAACTGTAATAAAACATATAAAGAGCTTACAAGTGTTCAGAATCATCCAAAGAACTCATCAAATTCATCCAAAAATTCCATTTTTACTTACCTCGAAACAGGGTAGTTTTCTGTCCTGTTCTTCTCTCTAACGTTTCAGGGGGTAAAAGACTTCAATTAGGTATGAATTTTTATATGTGGTATAAGGGAGGAAGAGGAATATTTCATATGAAGGGACCATCACCTGAAACTGGCCGGAAGGTGGCCGAAAAATTCACGCCAGTCAAGAGCAGAGGTAACGCTTGCGGCAAGGATGGGTAAAGGAAATCTCTCGGGTTTCAGCTCATTTTGGGGTGAATTTTACCTTTTATGAAGATTATCCAGTTTAATTTCAGACTGGAAAATATCATAAACAGAAAACATCTAGAAGGTCATCAAATTGGGTGTTGGCTGACAGCTTACTAAATGCAGGGAAATTACTGTTCTATTTTAGAAAAATCACCAAAATTAATCCTCATCAGATTTCTTCAAAATTTCACTTCTCAATTGTTATACTATATCTATAGTGTGTCCCATAAAAATTTAGGGGTCACTTGTTTAAGAAACATTTCACGAACGAGCTCATTTTGCGCGATTTAGCCAATACCGAGCAAAATGGAATTAAGGTTTCGATTCACTTCAAAAATTCATTTGGACCCCTAAATCTCCATATTTCTTCATGATTTTTATTTCCCAAGTCAATTGCACCTTATATTAATTTTATATGGCCTTGAATAATTTTTACAAATTTCTAGCATTTTATTCGAATTTATTTCCCTTATTAGGTCTGTTTTCTCGATTTAATTTAAAACCCGAGTTTAACTCACTTTTTCATCTCCAATCACTTAGTTTTTCCTTCAACACATCATTTTATGCATGAACATAGAATTTTTAAGTAATTTTAGTGTCTACAACCTTACCTTGGTTTACGTGCCATCAGGCCCCACGCTAGAACCGAATGCTTTAGTCGTTTACGGGCCTGCAAAACGTCACATTGAGCTATAATTTACTTCTCATAGCATCATAATATGGAAAAATATCGGGTTTCACAAAGTACTTACAAAATTCCCTTACCTGGAATGGCGTCGAGTGTTTCTACTTCCTTAGAGCTGCTTGATTGTGCAGTTCAATTCGCCTCCAATGAAATCTCCGGGACTGCACGAAATTACGTATCACATCAATTTAATCAAATGTAATTAAAATTCTTGCATTTAGTATAGTCGATTCGACTTAAAGTTTTCATTAACACTTATAAAGCCCCATTTCCTCTTAAGTCCATTTTGATCGCTCTATTTATTTCTCGAGAGTCTATTGCATTCTTTAGGCCTATTGATTCACACAAAACCGGTATTAAGCTCATAGTGCTTCTAGTTCATCATTTACTTCACTATGAAATTTATCAAACACCTCATATGCTTATTTTCATAACTTGACTAATCTCACAATGTAGCTTCATTCAATCATCTCAAAATCATACATATCACATCACTAACACCTTAGTCTAAGCCATTTATCATCAACTCAACCATATCACATTTTCTCACACTAACTCATTCTAGGTTATGCTTGTTCCATTACATTCTAGGTAGTTTCAATTATCAATACATACACCAATCTACTCACTACCACAACTAGATAAATATACATTGAGTTGGTGTATTAGAAACTCACATAGCTTGACTTTCCTCTTTTCCAAATTTGAAGACTCTTTTGCTTCTTCAATCCAACAAATGAAGTGTTGATTACAAGCTATGTTGTTCTTCTCTTCACAATGAACAACTTTGCTCTAATAGTTTTTTCTCAAATCTTTTTGGAAATGTGATGGATTTTAGAGTGAGAAAGCTAGGTTAATGTTAAAAATTGAGGAAATGAATTTGTTCCCGTGAAATGCATATCCAACTGCCCAATTTTTATAGGAAACGCCTTAGGAGATTGATCTCCATGAGGGGGAGATCGATCTGCCCTTGCTTGAATCCTTCATAATTTTGACAACTTGCAGGCAGGGGATTGATCTGTTGAAATCCATGAAATCGATCTGCTCAAGGTAATGAGATCGATCTGTTTCAAGTAGAAGGCTTTGGAGATCGATCTGGCCTTAAGAGGAGATTGATCTGGTCCAACCCGAGACAACTTGAAATCAATCTGCTTGAGTGAGGGATCGATCTCCCTCTTGCAAAATGCTTGGCATTGTGTTTTCTAGGCCATAAGATCGATCTCTCCTCGCATGGGATCGATCTGCCCTGCTTCCTGCAGCATTCTAGTTGCAATTTTTCCAAATTTTCTAAGTTAAGCTTCCATCCCATTGATTCTATACTCATTTTACGATTTATTCACACTTAGAACTTACAAACATCTATTTCTTGTAATTCATATGTAATGTAACTTGTCCGTACATTCAATAATCATAAACATTACATAAAAATTTACGGGTCTTACAATCCTCCCCTCCTTCAAGAAATTTGGTCCTTCAAATTAGAACGAAGTCAACTTGAGAACAACTCCTGGTACTTCTCTTGTATCATGCTTTCCATTTCCCATGTAGCTTCCTCTCGAGTGTGATATTGCCAAAGAATTTTAACTAAGGGAATCGTCTTCGACCTCAGCACCTTCTCTTTCCTATCCAATATCTGAACCATCTTCTCAACATACGTCATACTCTCATTGAGCTCCAATGGCTCATATCTTATCACATGTGTCGGGACCGGGTGGTACTTCTGAAGCATAAAGACGTGGAAGACGTTATGAACACCTGCTAACTCCGGCGGCAATGCCAACCTACAACCCTTATCTCCCACTCTCTCCAGAATCTCGAAGGGTCTGATATACCGAGGGCTCAACATTCACTTCTTACTAAACCTCAAAATCCCTTTCGAGGGAGAAACTCAAAGAAATACTGACTCACCCATAGCAAACTCTAGTGGTCTCCGTCTCCTGTCAGCATAACTCTTTTGCTGGCTTTGAGCTGCTCGTAATCTCTCACATATCAACTGGACGTCCTCAAAGGCCTACTACACTAAATTGGGAGGAAAAATCTATCTGTCACCAACCTCTTCCTATCCAATAGAGAATCGGTATCTGCGTCCATACAGTGCCTCATATGGTGCCATCCCGATACTTGCATGATAGCTGTTATTATTGACGAACTCGACCAATGGTAGGTGATCATCCCAGGAGCCTCCAAAATCCAGCACACACGCTCTCAACATATCCTCCAAGGTCTGTATAGTCCTCTCTGACTGACCATCTATCTGACGATGAAAAGCGGTGCTAAAACTCAAGTGGGTCTCCATCTCTTCCTGAAAATGTTCCCAAAAATGGGAAGTGAAGCGGGCATCCTAATAAGAAACAACGCTCACTGGAACACCATGTAACCGAACTATCTCTCGAACATACAAGTTCACCAACTGACTCAGAGTATTGGTAGCTCTCATAGGTAAGAAATGGGCTGACTTCGTCAACCGATCCACAATCACACAAATGGCATCATGACCTCTGCGAGTCCTCGGTAAACCCATCACAAAATCCATGGTGACGTCATCCTATTTCCATGTCGGTATAGGTAGAGGCTGCAATAATCCTACAGGCTTTTGATGCTCTACCTTCACCTGCTGACAGAAGAGACATCTAGCGACATATTCAGCAATGTCTTTTTTCATTCCATACCACCAATAAACATTCTGAAGGTTTTGATACATCTTAGTACTCCCCGGATGTATCATATACTTCGATGAGTGAGCCTCAGATAAAATCCACCTCATGATCTCTGGATCATCGAAAACACATACTCTACCCCAAGCCTCAGTAATCCATCTGTACTCAGTTCAAATCAGTACATACACCTGTCTGTACCTGACTCAACCAATCAATACACTGTCGATCACTCTGATGAGCCTATCGAATACGACTAATCAATTTTGGCTTCAATCTAAAATTGGCCACAACATCAGATCTTTCTGTACAAGGTGGGGCTACATCCAAATTGAGGTTCGCAAATTGCTCCAACAACTCGTGTTCCCGAACCATTATATAAGACACCAACCTGAGGTACTTCCTTCTCAAGACATTGAAAACTACATTCGCCTTACCCGGGTTGTACATGATTTCACAATCATAATCCTTCAGGAGTTTGAGCCATCTTCTCTGTCTCATATTTAGCTCTTTCTGCGAAAACAAATACTTAAGGCTCTTATGATTCGTATATACCTAAAATTTCTCACCATAGAGATAGTGGCGCCATATCTTCAATGCAAACACTACGACCGCCAACTCTAAATCGTGAGTCGAATAGTTCCTCTTGTGATCCTTCAACTGTCTGGATCCATAGGCAACTACCTTCCCATCTTGCATAAGTACACAGCCCAGTCCCTTGGTGTGATACATCTGTATACACAGAGAAACTGCCTGAGCTCATAGGTATAGTGAGAATCGGGGCAGTGGTCAACCGACACTTAAGCTCTTGAAAACTCCTCTCACATGCCTCATCCCATACAAACTTAACATCCTTCCACGTGAGGCGTGTCAACGGAGCAGCTAGTCAGGAGAAACCCTCAACAAATCTCTGATAATAACCTGCCAATCCCAGAAACTTTTGATCTCAGTGACTGTCCTAGGCTGTGCCCACTGTACAACTGCCTCAATCTTAGATGGATCCACTGATACCCTATCCTTCGACATAACGTGACGAAAAATGAGATCTGCTCCAACCAAAAGTTACACTTACTGAGTTTGGCATATAATTCCTTCTCTCAGAGGATCTGCAGAACTATCCTCAAGTGCTGCTCATGATCTTCCCTGGACTTGGAATAAACCAATATATCGTCAATGAACACTATCACAAACTGGTCCAGGTATGGCTTAAATACATCATTCATCTAAGCCATGAATGTTGCAAAGGCATTCGTCAATCCAAATGGCATAACCAAAAACTCGTAGTGGCCATAATAGGTACAAAATACTATCTTAGGTACATCTTCACTCCGTATCCTCAACTGATGGTACCTAGATCGCAGATCTATCTTAGAAAAGACTTGTGCTCTCCGGAGCTGATCCAACAAATCATCAATGCGTGGAAGGGGGTACTTGTTCTTAATGGTGGCCTTATTCAACAACCGATAATCTATACACAGTCGGAGGCTCTCATCCTTCTTTCTCATAAATAGCACCAGAGCTCCCCAAGGTGAGACACTCGGTCTAATAAACCCCTTCTCTAGCAACTATTGCAATTACTTCTTTAGCTCTTCCAACTCAATTGGAGTCATTCTATACGGTGGCTTAGATATCGGCTCTGTTCCAGGTACCAACTCTATGCAAAACTCCATTTCCCTATCAGGTGGTAGCCCTGGTAAATCATCCGGAAAGACATCAGGAAATTCTGCAACTACTAAAATGTCTCTCAATTCTGGGTGTGCCTTATCTGTGTCAACCACGTATGCAATGAACCCTTCACACTATCTGTTCCATCATTAGCAACATAAGTCATCACATTAACATTCATAATTAATAAATAAATTTATCTCTCAAATATGATGGATTAAAATTATGCTCTTTTCATTTACAATAATCATGTTCTTTCATTTCTTTTCGACAAGGCTCACAATAAGTTTATCTATCTCTGAAAACATCAATGTCTTAGCATGACAATCCATGACAACACGACTCCCAGCCAACCAATCCATTCTTAAGATTACATCAAAATTGCTCATACTCAGTAGAATTAAATCGGCTACTATATCTTTTCCCCTATCCTCAACTTACAATTCTTATATACATACTCAGTCAATTGATTATAATTCATAGTTGTAGAAATCATCAGCATTCTATCCAACAGTGTGGGTTTTACATGCTTCAACAACTTATGTGCAAAGGAAGGCAATATAAAGGAATGCGGGGCACCAGGATCAAATAACACATGCTTCTAAATCAAAAATTAGCATGGTACCTTTAATTACATCCGTTGAAGCGTCCGCGGTGTCCTGGTTTGTGCATGTACTCATCCTCTGCCCACCGCCTGTTTCTCTTTTTCCTCATTTGTAGCTCTCCTCCTTGGAGCAGCTGTCTCAACTGGAGCTGTAACGACCCTTGACCTTTGAAATTTGGGGGAAATTTTTTTTTTGAACTTAATTTACCCACTTATTCCCTTATTCACTTAGGTTGTATTCCTATGCAGTGTCAAAACACTTTTCCTAATTCTTTATCTGTAATTTTATTTAATTTCCATACTTTGACCTATATGGCCGATAGAAATTTCGACAGCATAATGGCTTATATATAAGCCTACCCACCTGCAATTCAGTTGTTTTCGACAATTCTAGATATCCACAACTACCAAGCATGCTTTCCAACAATCCTAGATATCTACAACTACCAAGCATACTTTCCCAATCTACTTTTGTAACTCAATATATCGATTTCGATTTAATACTAGCCATCTCAAAATATAAACCCAAAATAATATTGTTTACATCGTTTTCCTTACAAATTACATCCCAACAAAAATATTCCCAATATACGTGTCTGTGCATACAGGTATGTCTAGTACAGGAATGTAAATGTATACCTTTCTGCGTGTACAAAAAGTAGCCTAGGGTAGCTCTTTCCACCAGCCTACGTCGTGTACGCGGCAGGTAGCGTCTATAGATCCACTGCAAATGATCTGAAGGTAGAGGGGTGAGCTTTTGGGGAAAAGCCCAGTAAGATAATACTTTTAAAATAGTTCTGATATATAAAAGCATGTGAAATTGTTCATAGAACGAAACTTAATGCAATACGTAAATTTCCATTTCATGCATAATCCTCATAAACATTTCATGAATATTTCGTAATCATTTCGTAAACATACAATGAATATTTCATAATCATTTCATAAACATTTCATGAATATTTCATAATCATTTTGTAAACATTTCATGAATATTTCATAATCATTTCGTAAACATTTCATGAAGCATATCGGTCATAACTAATTTTCGTATATATCAGGAAAACATATATTCATTCATCATAGTCGATTTTCATAATCAAATCGAGGAGACTAGGCTATAACTAAGTCATGTGATACGTGTCATTTTCCGTAGAGAGTCATCATACCTATGGCCATGGTAAGGGGGCTGTAGACTGGATCAAGTTCGTACAGTAATAATAAATATAAACATGGGTAGTATCTTCTTATTTCTTATCATATACTAGCACATAGTTAGGGCACGGGCACCTATGGCACTCACCGTGCGGGGAACATTCATGTGTGCTGCCCGGGCACGAGATACTACCAATACATCATCATAAACCACCAATAGCACGACATCTTCCACACAGGTCGAGTCAAGTGCTAAAGGGGCCATACGTACCGACGCCCAAGTGGTGTAGCCGGAACACCACAAGAAGTAACCATGCATGAAGCCTATAGTCTCAAAAACAGAGTTTTCAAAATCTTTCTTGGGTTATATAACCCATGAATTCATATCGAGTAATAAAATCGAATTCCTTGTAATCTGAAAACTCTTTCATAAACCGAAAGACTGTGTGGCACTTTGTTCTCGCAGGACTCAAGG
The DNA here is from genome assembly GCA_033439115.1 of Firmiana major. Lineage (NCBI taxonomy): Eukaryota > Viridiplantae > Streptophyta > Magnoliopsida > Malvales > Malvaceae > Firmiana > Firmiana major. Next base: position 21,297,966 of record CM065905.1, read on the forward strand.
GTGGCCCCCACAATCCCCTTTCAAAAACAAGTTTCTTTTCTTACATACTTTTGAAATTGTCAAAAGTTTCTTTAACGATATGGATATAAAAACATAAATAAATGTAAAACATCCATATGCTTCATACCTTAGGAAATTCATTTCACAACATGGAAGGTACTCGGGGAATATTTCGATAAATTAAAACATGCATTGTAAACAGTTTCACAAGTATGAAAGCATTGATAAATCATTTCAAATCATATGTTCTTTCATAAAATCATTTATCGGTGAAACAAAAATGCATTATCAGAACTAAGTTAAATAATACCCCTTACCTCGATTTATTGGATATCCTGAATTCGAACGGTGACTCCTCCTAGTACCTCTTTTAATTCCTTCTACAATCACCTACACCGAAATTGTATACTTAGCACCCTATTCATGCGAATCATCCGAATTGGTTTAAAATCGTAACCTATCGTTACTACTGCGTGTGTACGTATTATTGTATATACCTAGGCCAACACGCACGTTTATATATTTTCTCTTACCACATATTATTTTATACGTACAAATATTGACAGACACCTTATTATATACATCTACATGTATATACTCATGAATATATATATATATATATACTCATAAATATATATTATTATTTGTCTTCATTTTTCCCTATCTCATATATATACATTCTATGTATGTACATATACTAGCACACATTCATCTTATATACACCCATATGTATATGCACCTAAATATATATATATATATATATATATATATATATATATATATATATATATATTATCATTGTTTTCCATTTTTCCTTATCACATATACATATATATTTGCCTACTCCTCATCATTCCCATTTTTTGTCTAATTAAATCTACACTAACATACTTGTATCTACAACATATATATGCATGTATATTAAATATACATATATACATAAATATACATTTTACCTTTTTTTTTCTTTTCCTTTTCTTCTTTTCTTTTTTTTTCTTTTCTCCTTTTCTTTTCTCCTCTCTCGGTCAGCCCTTCTTCTTCCTTGATTTGTTTCAATTTCTAGCCTCTACCTTCTTCTTCCTCTCCCCTGCCTCTCGGTTTCACTTTCTCCTTCGGTCTCCCTCTCTTTCTCCCTCGGTTAGCTGCTGCTTCCCAGCTTCAGCTTGCTTCGATCCTACTCTACTTCTATTTTTTTTTCTGCTTCAATTCTATTATGCTCCTTTCTCTTTTCAGTCTCGGTTTCCAGCTCCCAATTTTAGTATTCTTCTTCTCTTCCTCTTCTTTCTCAGCTGATCACTCTTTCTCCCTCACTGTTTCTCCTGTTTACTCTCAGTTCCAGCCTCCATTTCCAGCCCCGATTCTGCTTCTCTTCACTCTCGGTTCTGTTTCAGATTCCCCTTCCTTGCCTCTCGGTTCCAACTCTCAGCATGCTCTTCTTCTTTCTTTTCCTCTTTTCTTTCTTCCTTTCTTCCTTTCCCGATCACCTCTCCTGCTCCAGATTTGCTTCCCTGGTTTCGCTTCACTCCTCGATCTCGGTCTGCTGCAGTTTCTTCTCTTCCTTCCTCGCGATCCTGCTCCCAGTTTCTGTTTCCTCTTCTCTTCTTCTTCTCCTCCCCTCATTTTCTTTTTTTTTCTTCTCCTCTCTTCCTCGGCCAGCACCAACTCTCCCCTTCTTTCTTCTCTTTTTCCTCTTCTCTTCCCTGCTTTTCCCGCCCAGCTATCTCAGTTTGGATTCACAATTGCTGAGCTACGGAATTGGCTTTCTTTGAAAGCCAATTACGTACAGCTATATACATATTATATTAATATGTATATATTATACTAATATATGTATGTAGGTTATTTTAATATATAGATACATACATATGTTATTTGTTTTTTTTTTTTTGATGTATTATTATATATATTTTTTGTTGTTTTATTTGATTTATGTTCATCTATCAATTCCTTCTTCTTTTTTCATTTAATCATTTTATTTTTATTTGTCTCATCCTTTATTTATTTATTAATACTTATATATTATATACTATACATTTCATAGTATATATATTTGTTTTATATATATATATATATATATATATATATATATATTATTATCCATCTATTTAAATGTCATGTATATTTATACATACATGTACACCTATGTATATATATCTATATATACACATTTTCTTGTAAGATTATCCAAGGACATAATATCCATGCCTTCCATGAAATTCTCATTATTTCAAAAATGAAATATTATCGGGATTCCATCATTCCTCATAAATCCCGATATAAGTTTTTACATCAACGATTTTCAACTAGTAGATTAAAATTTTCCAATTCCTCAGTACTTGCATTTGCTTGTCACTCATTGTATTTTCGGGTTTCCCTATCGTTCACGGACTTCTCGGTTCCTATAGTCCTCGAGCCCTACAACGAATATTCACACTTCCATTAAAATTTATCATTTTTGTTTTTATATAATCCAATCTAAATGTAGAAAATTCGTGGGGTTTACAAGAGCTCTCTCTGGCTCTTTGCCCTTCTGTGGGGCGCTCTCCATCATCTCTGGACAATACCTCGCGATACTCCCTGGTTTCCCACATCTGTAACACACAACAGGGGTCATCGGACAGGGCCTGGTACCATGAAATCTACCGTATCTCCTACACTGATCAGTAAGAGGTCATGGTCCTCCAATGACTACACCCCTCGATGGAGCTAAAGCTGGGTACATCGGAGGTTTAGTAGCTCTCTCGTGCACCTCCTCAATCTTGGGCCTCTTCTTAAACAGTCTTTAGCCTCCTCTCCTGAACAATTTATCAATCCCGGATCTCTTCCGATCTCTATCTCTCCTAACACTAACCTTCCCAAACGCAGAGGCATTCTACTCAAAGTCCTGTTCACATAATTACACTCTGCGCACTGCCTCTTCATAAGTGAGGATGTCGAATGGAGACAATCTAGATCTAATGGATGGTCTCAGTCCATCCATGAACTTCTGGACCATCATAACCTCACTGTTCAACATGTCAGGGTTATACCTCCCCAAGAATATGAACCTTGACTCGTACTCATCAACAGAGCGGTTCCCCTAAACCAAATTCATAAACTCCATACTCAGCTTCCTCCGTGTTGTGGCTGGGATGTACTGCCTCCTAAAGGCCTCCAAGAATATCTCCCATGTGCTCTTGGAGTGTTAGGCTCTTAAAATAGATACGGTGGATCTCCACCAATGTTCTGCCTCGCCTTTCAGCATAAATATGGCAAAGGCCACTTTCTTAGTCAATGTGCATCTGAAGAACCCATACAATTTTTCCATTTCATAAACCCAATCCTCTGTAACAACTGGGTCCTTCACCCCCTCTAAATACTGGAGGTTTCAACTCCTCAAAACTGTCGTAGCCTACTCAATTTACAATCATATCCCAGATCACTTTCGCCTGGCTGTGGAAAGACATGGGAAGCCATATCCTGAACTGGGGTTGGTGTGACAGTCCTCGTAGTCTGAGGCCACTTTGCCTCTGCGACTACCTGTCCAGTAGTAGTAGGCTGCACAATTGGACCTCGTCTATCGCCAGCACCCAACGCCTGTGTGACTATCTCTATAAGGCTCTCAATACTCCGCTCTATCCTAGTGAAGTGTGCCTTGATATCTCCTGGTCTCTCAATAGGGTCCTGTGGAGCCTAGTCAGTCTGTGGCTCCGTACGGCTCTCAAGCCTGCCCCTACGGTCTCTAGCACGTGCACCCGTCCCTCTACCTCAGCGTGTAACAGGCATACTGCCTAATTTCCTGTATCCAAAACCGTTTATTAGTCTTATTCCATCTCGGTATACACAGTTATATCTGAACAAAAGCACGGTAATATGGGGATGTAACTTTCCTACTTATTAGTACTGACTCACATCAGGCCATCTCAACTCTCATACAAATCTCTGTCACGACCTTTTCATCCATTTCATCTAAAAATCACCATAAATTTTTCACTTTATTCGTTAACTTACCCAGCCGTGAACAACCTTCATGAACACAATTGGGTTGTGAGTCAGTATTAATCATCATTTATCATACCTCTTTCAATTAATCAAAAAGCAACACATACATTTGTAAGTTTAAGCCATGTACTTATATATGACACGTTTGCTAACATTTACATCCTTCATATTACAATTCAAAATTATTACTGTGTTATTACATGTTTAAATACAAAAAGAATTCCTGTGTGTATACCTCTTGGCGATAGAGAGCAGCGAATATCCAAATACAACGCCTCAGTCCTTCACTAGGCTACTATGCATACTCTGTAGAGGGGGAAAGTGAATGGGGTGAGAAACCACACACTCAGTAAGGCAATAATGCAAGCATGGTAGATAACTACACTACCTACATGCTTATAATGTCATGCATAAAAATCATTAATATCCAGAGCATGAGGAAATAATAAAACTATGCCACATGTATATACATATATCATATACTGAAAACAAGGAAACAGGCATGTAAACATGGAAAAATCATCATGTAAAACCTCTCATGCTCATCATAATAAAACTCATGATAAAAAGGGAAACTCATCACAAAACCATCCCTCAAGATTTATCACTTTCTCAAAACATAGCAAAACTCGTCACAAAATAGCGATACCATCTCTTTAAAAATATCCCACAAGGCTCGACCCCTCCCTCGGGTCTACCCTGGACAACACAATCATACTCAATTTACAAAAACATGTGATATCATGTGAGATAGGCGGTCACTATATATACCAAGGACTATGTTCGCCAACTATGTCGTTATCATCCCAGACCACACGGATCCCGGTGTGCGGGGCATCATGCTGGAACAGAGGTGGGTTAGTCCTTCGTTAGACTTTCAACTCATCATCATAACCTCACAGTACAGCGTACTTCGTGTGATGTACACGGTACAACGTACTCCATGGACCCATATCATGGTCGGGGGTGCCTTCCGTAGGTCTTATCTACCTCATGCCATGTATAACCCACTCAGTCTCAAGTGCACGAGTGAGAATCTCAACCGTGTGACTAGCAGGCTACACGAGCCATCCAGTACGGCTCGTGTGAGCATCTCATCCGTGTGACACACAGTCTACACGAAACATCCAGCACGACTCATTACATATCACAGTGTGAAAACCAGTGCGAGCTAAGCTATAGCACGATTCATGCATTATCAATAAATTCCCTCGTACGAGCAATGCTCTAGTACGACTTTATGCATAATAAATAATGAAGAAATCAAGTACAAGCATAGTTTTAGTACGATTATATGCATAAGAAAATCAATTGAAATCCACGTACGAACAAAAGCTCCAGTACGGTTTATAAAACATCATAACTCAAAACATCAAAATCCAGTGTGAGCGAAGCTCCAGCACGATTTAACTCATACAAATCCGATAGGCGGCTCCACTTCAGTAAAACACATTCAAAATCACAATTTGCACCTGACTCATACTATTTCATGAAATTATGAAATCATTTGCCAGCCTATCCACAAATTTGCTTAAACCAAAGTAATGTATTTCATAAAAATGTCAAAACATGATATTTATGCAATTATTAACCTTACTACCCTTTTTTTGTAAAAATCACTTCAAAACCAAACCATATATATTTGTAGTCGTTCACACAAACCATTAATTCTTTTCTAGATAACCAAGCATTTGCAAAGGCCTATAAACGCCTACAAAATACATGCAGCTATCTCTAGGTACTTACAAAATTTCCTTACCTGAAATCGCGTCGAGTGTTTCCACTTCTTTAGAGCTGCTCGATTGTACAGTTCAATTCGCCTCCAACGAAATCTCTAGGACAGCACGAAATTACGTGTCACATCAATTTAATCCAATGTAGTTAAAATTCTTGTGTTTCCTATAGTCGATTCGACTTATAATTTATTAACACTTATAAAGTCCCATTTCCTCTCAAGTCCATTTTGATCGCTCTATTTATTTCTCGAGAGTCTATTGAATTCTTTAGGCCTGTTGATTCACACTAAACCGGTACGAAGCTCATAGTGCTTCTAGTTCATCATTTACTTCACTATGGCAATTTATCAAACACCTTATATGCTTATTTTCATAACTTGACTTATCTCACAATGTAGCTTCATTCAATCATCTCAAAATCATACATATCACCTCACTAACACATTACTCTAAGCCATTTATCATCAACTCAACCATATCACATTTTCTCACACTAACTCATTCTAGGTTATGTTTCTTCCATTACATTCTAGGTAGTTTCAATCATCAATACATACACCAATCTACTCACAACCACAACTAGATAAATATACATTGAGTTAGTGTATAACAAACTCACCTAGCTTGACTTTCCACTTTTCCAAATTAGAAAACTCTGTTGCTTCTTCAATCTAACAAATGAAGTGTTGATTCCAAGCTATGTTGTTCTTCTCTTCACAATGGACAACTTTGCTATAATAGCTTTTTCTCAAATCTTTTTGAAAATGTGATGGATTTTAGAGTGAGAAAGCTAGGTTAATGTTAAAAATAGAGGAAATGAATTTGTTCCCGTGAAATACAGATCCAACTGCCTAGTTTTTGTAGGAAACGCCTTAGGAGATCGATCTCCATAGGAGGGAGATCGATCTACCTTGCTTGAATCCTTCAGAATTTTGACAATTTGCAGGCAGGGGATCAATCTGTTGAAATGCACGAGATCGATCTACTCAAGGTAATGAGATCGATCTGTTTCAGGCAGAAGGCTTTGGAGATCGATCTGGCCTTAAGAGGAGATCGATCTGGTCCAACCCGAGACAACTTGAGATCGATCTGCTTGAGTGAAGGATCGATCTCCCTCTTGTAAAATGCTTGGCATTGTGTTTTCCATGCCATAAGATCGATCTCTCCTCTCATGGGATCGATCTGCCCTACTTCCTGCAGCATTCTAGCTGTAATTTTTCCAAATTTTCTAAGTTAAGCTTCCATCTCATTGATTCTATACTCATTTTGCGATTTATTCACACTTAGAATTTACAAACATCTATTTCTTGTAATTCATATGTAATGTAAACTTGTCCGTACATTCAATAATCATAAACATTACATAGAAATTTACGGGTCTTACAGAATGGGCTTAAGACAATATTAGGCCCATTAAGAGTCATTAAGGCCAAGTAAGAGTAAACAAGCCCATCAAGTGAAATATACTGTATTTAAAGTGAAATACATATGAAAAAGTGTAATTAACAAAATAAATGGTTATATGCAACTCCAAAGATTGTAGAAGGAGCGAATCGGACTGCGAGATCGGACAGCTCTGAGAAAGTGAAATTTCTCGAAGTGATTCCAAGTAAGGCGATTTTGCAAGTAGTTAGAGATATCTGCACGTATTTTCGTCTGCTTTTACATTCACTTATAAAATCTGAGAGTCAGAGAAAGTGAATAAAAATTATAGCGACCTGAAAAGGGTAAATTACGATTTTACCCCTACTTAAGGGTAAAAAGTCAACATTTAGGAAAAGTACTAAAGAGCATAGAAAGCATGTTTTTAATTATTTTTAATGTTGTTTAGTAGATGCATAGATAGATTGGATAATGTTTTCACGTTAAATACGAAAACATCACAATATAGTGTCGATTTGATTTAATTGAGTGAGACTCTTTTAAATAAGCCATCTATTGAGCTGTGTGAATAACAAATCGTGCTGGAGCACTGTTCGCACTTGATTTTATATGTATTCTGCATAACAAAGTACTGGAGCGTTGCTCGTACTTGATATTATATGATTTATGCATGATAGAGCACTGAAGCATTGCTCGTACTCAGTTTTACATGATTGTACATGACATAGTGTTGGAGCATTGCTTGCACTAGATTTTTATGACTTATGCATGAGGTCATGCTGGAGTTTGCTCGCTACTACCATTTTTGAAAGAGATAGCATGAAACAGCCATGCTGGAGCCTTGTGCAAACTGTGTGTCACATCGATTTATATGCTCGCACGTGCATTTTGAGATTTGGCAGAGCGATATCGAAATTGTTATTAGGTTCATGGAGTACTTTGTACCGTGTACAGCTCACGGAGTACATTATACCGTGTGTACATGTAGTTGAGGAGTTGTGGAGTGGTAGAGTTGTTAGCTGACGGTTGAGGATTTAACCCACCTCCCGTTATAGCAGTGATGCCCCGCACACCAGGATCTGTGTAGCCTGGGATCACCAAAAAAAGGATATGATCATAATCCCTGAAACAACAAAAAAAAAAAGTAGTCGCCAATCTCACATGATATTTCTTGTTTGAATTATCACATGATTTTATGAAATTGGGTATACCGAGGGATCGATTGAGCCTCGACATGTGACTTTGTGTTTTATAAAGGGTAAATCTGAGGGATGGGTGAAGCCCCGATTTCTATGTTTTGACATGATGAAATGCCATCTTTACTTTGATTTAATTGAAATGGCATAATATAATGTTATTTACATTACTTACATAAGAATGCAATATTTCGCATGGTTTGCTGATGTTATTAAACCAACATGTTTTCAGTATGCACTGATGATTTGTATATATATATATATATATATATATATATATATATATATATATATATACATATATATATATATATAAACACACATACATACTTACTTGCATAAATGTTTCAAAGAAATATACATGCTTTAGATGTGAAATGAAAAGGAATGTTTTTTGTGAAACCCGATATTTTTCCATATTATGATGCTTACGAGAAGTAAATTATGGCTCAATGTAACGTTTTACAGGTTCGTAGACGATTAAAGCACTCGGCTGTAGCGTGGGACCTAATGGCACGCAAATCGAGGTAAGGTCCTAGACCCGAGAATTTCTTAAAAATATCATGTTCATGCATGGAATGATGTGTAGAAGGGAAAACTAAGTGATTGGAAATGCAAAAGCTAGTTAAACTCAGGTTTTAAATTAAATCGAGAAAACGGACCTAATAAGGGAAATAAATACGAATAAAATTTTAAAAATTCGTGAAAATTATTCCGAGGCCATAGAAAATTATTATAAGGTGAAAGTGACATGGAAAATAAAAATCATGAAGAAATATGGAGATTTAGGGGTTCAAATAAATTTTTAAAGCTAACCGAAAGCTTATTTTCATTTTGCTCGGTATTGGCCTAATCGCGCAAAATGAGCTCGTTCGTGAAATTTTTCTTAAACAAGTGACCCCAAAATTTTTATGGGACATACTATAGACATATTATAACAATTGAGAAGTGGACTTTTGAAGAAATCTGATCAGGATTAATTTTGGTAAATTTTATAAAACAGAACAGTCATTTCCCCTGCACTTAGTAAACTGTCAGCCAATGAAAACAATCCCATTTGATGACCTTCCCGATTTTATTTGAGTCTGATATTTTCCAGATTGAAATTCAACTGGATAAGATTTCTAAAAAGGTAAGAATCATCCCGAACTCTTGCAAAACCCGAGAGTTATCCCTCACCCATTCTGCCGCAGATGTTACCCCTGTTCCTGACTGGCGTGAATTTTCCAGCTGCCTTCCGGCCATTTTCAGGCAACGGTTCCTTCATATGAAATATTTCTCTTCCTCCCCTATACCACATATAAAAAATTCAGACCTAAAAGAAGTCTTTTACCCCCTGAAAAGTTAGAGAGACGAACAGGACAGAAAACTGCCCTGTTCCGAGGTAAGCAAAAATTCAATTTTTGGATAAATTTGATGAGGTTCTTGGATGATTCTGAACACTTCTAGATCTATACATGTTGTGTTACAGCTGAGTGGCAATTTGGAGACCTAAAACCGAAGTCAAACTTGGTCAAAGGAGTGAAGAAGTTGAGGTATAGTGATGACTATGAGATAGGTTGTTATTTAGTGATTGTGGATGATTTTTAGTTAAAGGAAATTTGATGAATTAATTTATATGATTAAGTTCAATTACTGCCAGCATTATTTAGCTACTGGATTGATGAATTTGGATGCAATTAAAATGAATTTACAGTTAAAATTATATTGTAAAGGTTCGGTTTAGTGTTTAACTAAGTGAATTATCGAAATAATACAAGAATCGATACTTTAGGGTCTTGTTTGAAGTGGAATGAGTTGCTGGAATGTAAGACATGATGTAGAGGTATTGAAAATAAATTTAAAGGTGTCGAATATGTTAAGAAAGTTTAAAACCGAGGCTTAAACCGATAAAACCGAGCAAAACGAGCAAAGTAGTAAAAAGTCAACTTTTGGTCAACATTTTAGATGTAATCACATATTGAATATATTAACATGAATTTGAGCTATATGTGATGAGATAACTTGGTATGTGACAGCTCGGGTTATCGACACGCATTTCGAGGTGAGCTCAAAAATCGAGGAACATGCACTACCTTCGACGTTAAGAGGTAAGGGATATAATTTAGAGTAGCATTAGTACTCTCAACCCTACCAAATGTTTATGAGGATAGTTAGTTGAGTTTTCATGAAAAAGAGCTTTCTCGGAAGTTGAAAAGAGTACTATTCACTCAAAATCGGAATAAACTTATCCAAGCTTTTCAAAATGACTTTTATTGCATGAGATACATTTTAGTATATATGTTTATGTATATAAAAGTGATTTTCACTTATGAAATGAAAGCATAGTATGTTTTCCATGAGTTTACGGGTTAAAGTCCCGGGAATGTTTTACGAAACTATGTTTTCATTATATGGGGTACATATATACTCGAGATATATGTGTTTATGAAAAACATGCTTAATGTTTTGAGACTATGGCTCGAAGTATTGATGTTATGAGGTCAGAGTGATCTGGGGTCGATCTTGTACGTTGAGAAAAGGGTACAAAGACGATCAAGGATCTTCCTAACCGACGGCCAGGGAACGAGCAGGACTCTGACGAGATGAGATGACTTGTGGTACCATGTAACCATTTAAAGTTCGTGCGTTGAGACTGCTTAGAGACTGCGAGTCCTTTGCAGGCACGTAATGAGTCACCCCACCATAGCCCCGTACCACACAGTCCAGTAGGGCACTGTACGACCCTGATCCAGTCTTACAGTTCCCTGTACTATGGCCATATGTACCAGTTATGTTAATGATGTCCTTCGGGACCAGTTATGATGAAGCCATGTCTCTAAGAGAAACGAAATATGTTTTCGCACATTTCATGCTACCTTATGTGTTATTTGCTTTTTAGCACATGTTTTTTTTTATGATGTGATTTTTAAGGTAGCTTATGAGTTATGTTTTATGAAATGTGCATATAATAGTACGATTTCACTTTCAAATTGATAAGCATGTTATGATATGCATGATTATGCTTTTCACTTGTTTACACTACATGATATGCATACTATATATGAGTTTTACCAAAAAGATGCAAAATGTGTAAACTTATGATTTAAGCATGTTTTTACTACTTTTATGAATTCAAGCATCTCTACTCTAGTACATGTTTATGCTAATTTGTAAAACCACACGTTTTACTTGTTTAAGTATTAAGGTTACTTTAAATGTATCTCTTATTGAGCCTGAAAAGCTCACCCCCCTTCCTTTCCATCTTCCAGATTTCCTACAGTGATTCTACTGCACTCACGCGCTAGAGGTCGTGGACGAGGCAGTCCGACCTTTCGTCAAATCATTTGTAACGACGAGGTATAGCTTTACTTTTATTCCAGACACGATGTACATCATAGACACTAATGTATATTACAGTCGGGATGTTCTAGTTGTAAGGGATTATATTTATGTACAGAGTTTTTATTACGCAGAATAAATATATGTTATGAGATCCTGGAATAGAATTGAAAATGGTGTTGCGGATGTGGGTTGAAAATTATAAATTGCGTTTTAAACTCGGCAGGTTGGGTTAAGTCAAAATGCAGTCGTTATGCTGCCGAATTTTTATAAAATGATAAAAGTTAAGAAACTGACATAAACAGGAACACAACTTAGTTAAATAGGTTAAAAAGTTTTAAAAATTGCCCATTTTTCGCGTTTTCGGGTGTGACATTTTTAAGGCACAACATTATATTCATGTAGATAGTGTGGTTATCTACATACTTGCCTGATTTTCCTTACTAAGCTAGTGAGCTCACCCCTTTCATTTTTCTCCTCTCTACAGAGCATCGGCAGTAGATAGAGTACGGCTGAGGCTAGCGTTCCTTTTGTCAGTCGCATTCCCATCGAGCAAAAAGGTATACATACACACGTACGATATTGTATCTGAACAGTAAAACAACACAATGATGTAAACTTATGTAATATTAGGGATGTATTGCATTGTATTGTATTTGTATAATATTATAGTAAATTTACTTATGGTTCAAAGTTAATTCAGTCAATAGATGGTTATTAATGACATGTATGCATCAATATGAATGGTTAAAATGGTAAGTAAAGGTGAGGATACTAATACCGAATCACAATCCAACTATTAGTGGTGGAGTTATGACAGGAAGAAAGGTAAGGTAAAAGCGAAAAATTTATAGTGGTTTTTGGTAAAAGTCGGTCGTGACATATTAAACTTCCATCAACTCTCACACCACTCCCCATTCACTTTCCATTCACCCTTCTAAACAAGTGGGGCCTATATTCCCCACTCACTCTCCTACTACTTCTCAAGCACATGGGGCACTCCCCACAAACTATCTATTTTTCTATATTTTTTCATTTTTTCTTTCTTTTTATTTTTCATTTTTCTTTCCTAATCCTTTCTATTTCTTTTTCATCATAAATTGTCAGCCAGCATTTCTAGAATCCAACAATAGACCACCACATCGGTTATTGGTGATCGCACAAGCGACTACTGTTTGACCCCTAATTACATCAAAATGCACATTTTCTTCTCTTATTTCCTATTTTCAAAATAGCTTCATTCGAAAATGGACCAAAATCTCGTAGATCTGAGCCTAAGGCCATGACATTCAAACCCAAAGATATATTTTACCGTCACTCCTCTTGATCCACCCTCTCACTATGTTTTCCTCCACTCACCAAGTTTGGTGTTCAAAAACCCATTAAAACCTCCTGAACCAAATGCCTCTCCCTTCATCTTTCATTTTTGTTTGCATATTTTTTTGATTTGTGATTGTGTTATTTGTAATAGTGGCTTTGGTGTAGCTAAAGGTAGTATTTTGGGGTTAGGTCTCGGGTTAGTGACTATTTGAAGGGTAGAAAATCATGTGATGGTGGTTGATAAAGGTTAGTTTTTGAGGTTGTTCGGTGAATGGCTAGTTGGTTATGAGAAGCTGTTTGATGGGTACTAGGTTGTGAGAAGTGGTCGATGCTGGGTAAATTAGATGGCTATGTGGAAAGGTTTCGCTGGTGAAGGTGAGCGGGGGAGGTTATAGCCGGCCGACAATAAAAGTTCTCCTTCTTGTTGTTTTCCTGGCTGAATACACAACCCACCCACCAACCCCCCTCCCCCCAAAATCTTTGTTAGGAATTCATTCTCTTTAAAACAAGAGTCTGAATTTTTTTTTAAAATTTGTGAAAAGACAAGATAGACATAAGGAGTAGAGAAAGTGAGCCTATATGGAGACAAGAAAGTGAGAACATGGGAAAAAGGGGAAAGTGAAGGAAGATAAAATTTTTAGGTTTTGAAAAAGTAAGTGGTTTGGGGGTTTGGGATTTTAGGGTTTTAGGGTTTGACTTTTGATTTTCCTAAAATTTTAAAATTGAAATTTCATAAAATTGTAAAATGACTAATTGATAAATTACTCAAAGTAATTGAAAAGAGATAATTAATTTAAATAATAAATTCAACTCATAAATTGAATTTTAAAACATCAACTATCTTAATTCGAGAATCAAAATCTCAATTTGAGCAAAAAGATCAAGTCTTTAATTACATTTTGTCAATTTGTGAAAACATGAAATTCAAATCTTAAAGGCTTGTATAATAAATTCGAACCTTACTAAGTCAAATTATTGAATTGAGGTGTTTCCCTAGACAAAATTAGATGTCTACACCACACCATCGTTGGGGCCAATAAGGTAACTCTAGATGGTTGTGCTTGCACATACCTTAACCAGTGAGACAGCCCAACATCTATCGACTACTCACCCCCTATAATAGCAAAAAAGCTTTTATAAGAATGCTAGCATTAACCATTACAATGTTTAAAATAGGAACACTTTTCCTAATAACATGAATTTTATCCCTCATAGCACCTTTACACGATCATGGCCCAAGACAAGGTTAGCTCATGACACTTGGGGACTCTCTTGCGCACCATATGTCTGCGCACGCATGGGATGCCCCCTTGGGCCTATGGCAAACCCCCTTGTGCAAGAGGGGGATGTGGCAGCCCTTTGCTTTACACCACACAACCCTTTTTTCATGACTTTGTTATCTAGGACTCTTCCGTAAGACTCTGTCACCTAGGACTCTATTGCCCTAGACTCCATTGCCCCTGACAATCTTCTCCAACCAACCTCTTTATAGCGAAAATTCAAACTAGATTTTTTGTTGGCTCTACCGAGAGGGGGGTGAATCGGTTTTCTAATGTTAATGGCAAATTTAAACTAATTTGAACTTAATTAACAAATAATGAATAAGCAATATAATGTAATGAAACAAATTAAAGCAAGATAAGGAAGAGAATATCAAACACAGTAGTTTATAGAGGTTCGGAGAATCTCTTGCCTACATCCTCTCTCCTTGACCTTCTTGTCAAGAGCTTTCTTTCTCACTTTCAATGAAAGTTACACACTCCCTTTTTTTCAGGTTAAGGAATAACCTCTCTACCCTTTTTATACAAAGATGTATTCACCCTTTTACAAAGTTTATCTCACTGAGGAACAATCCTCTTCTCTCTTTAAGCAAGGATGAATACAATATCAAGCTTTTTATGTGGGTAGGACAAATCAGCTTTTGCACACAAACTTATACAACAATCTCAATAAATGAGGATTGAAGACAAATGGAATGTAGGAATTAAACTCTTGAGAATGTACAGAATGTGCAGCAATAGTGTCTCTATTTCAGTGTCTTCAATGCTTAATTTTATACTAAAGGATTGGTAGTTGGAGCATTTAATGCTGTTTTTCCTGTTGAGATTTTTGCAGAAATAGTCGTTGGGTACCTCCAGTAGAATGCCAGATCGATCTGCCATCTTGACCAGATCGATCTCTTAGTTATAATTCCTGTAAAATCAAGGCAAATTGAAGCAAGGAGATCGATCTCATATATGAGCAGATCGATCTCACAATTTAAAAATGTTAGAGTAGATCAATCTGTCGAATAGGCAGATCGATCTTCCAATCTCTCTGTTTGAGGTAGGATCGATCTATGGATCGATCTGCCAGGTATTCTCGTAGTGAGGAGATCGATCTCTTATCAACCCAGATCGATCTCCTTAGCTCTTTGACTTTGAGGAGATCGATCTCTTCCTATACCAGATCGATCTCATGAACTCTCTGTTTGCATACAGATCGATCTTACAGATCGATCTACTGCCTTTACCTTTTGTTTTAGGGGAGATCGATCTCTTCCTATACCAGATCGATCTTATCAACATCCTGTATTTAGACAGATCGATCTTATAACCCTTATAGATCGATCTCAGCTTCCTCAATACCTTTGTACAAGTTCAAACCTTAGTAGATCGATCTCATATCCTCATGAGATCGATCTCTCATCCTAGAAATCCCAGGAGATCGATCTCTCATATCACCAAATCGATCTCTCATCTCCAGGAACCTAATTTCTGGTACTGATAACCTCTAAACATGTTTTTATATCATCTTTATATTATTGAATTTACTTGTTTTGTCATTTCAAAATATATTAACTCAACAATCTCCCCCTTTTTGATATGACAAAACAAATTCAATAAACATGTTTAGTTACCTATTTGCATTGTGTACAAACTCCCCCTTTTTGTAAGCTCCCCCTTACTTTTGGTTTTTGACCTCTTAACTTTCTTAGCTCCCCCTCA
Source organism: Firmiana major (assembly GCA_033439115.1). Lineage (NCBI taxonomy): Eukaryota > Viridiplantae > Streptophyta > Magnoliopsida > Malvales > Malvaceae > Firmiana > Firmiana major. The sequence goes on from CM065905.1 coordinate 21,313,890, forward strand.
TTTTAATCATTCCTTTAAACCATTAGACATGTTTCTTTAACGTATTTGAAGCCATTTAAACATGTTTTAAATAACCCATGTTCTTTGTGCACAAACTCCCCCTTTTTGTAAGATCCCCTTTACTTTTGGTTTTTGACCTCTTAACTTTCTTAGCTCCCCCTCATTTTAATCATTCCTTTAAACCATTAGACATGTTTCTTTAACGTATTTAAAGCCATTTAAACATGTTTTAAATAACCCATGTTCTCTTAACATTCTTCTCCCCATTTTTGTCATATCAATGGCAAGAAGGATATCAAGGCAATTAATTTTCTCAACAACTTGTCATGGCATTTCAAAATTATAACACATTATAAACCAGTATAATTAACATCCCAACAACTGTCATTTCATAAAAGACTCATTCAAGCAAATGTCATTTCAAACAACAAGGAGTAAACATGAAAACTAACTAAACTTTTCCTAATATTCATGTCCTACGGCGGAGGAGGAAAGAGATCCATAAGTTCCTCAACATGAGTACGAGTGACCTGCAAATCATCAAACATCGCCTGCTGTGTGGCATGAAGGTTTGCAAAACCTTCATCTATCTTCTGGTTCAGCTCCATGATCATTGTCACAATCGACTCCATGCTAGCGGGTGATGGAGCAGGTGCAGTGAGCTGAGCAGTTGAAGAAGATGGACCCTCAGTAGGTGCAGCAGGTGGATCCATGGGCTCATCTAATGGGTCTTCTTCCATTGCTGCCTCAGGCTGCTGTCCTCATTTCTTCTTCCAATCCCCTCGAAAGTCCTTGTAATACCCCATGTTGTGAAGTGTCCCAATGTTTAAGACGCTCTTTGGGGAGGACACTTCACCCGTTTCACAGCTACAGTTGACTCCAAGTCGTTGTAGAAGATACGCCAACGGTTGCAGAAAAACTATCGTGGTGGCTTGGCCGCGTAAGATCTTCAACCAATCTTCATAGATGAAATGGATAAGATTTGGTTTTTGACTTGTGGAGTGGATGTAGTGGAGCCAGAAGCGATCTAACCTCCTAACTGTGGAATGACGGGTACCGAATGGACGGAGATTCCACGAGATAATAAGGTGGAGTAACCTTGCGTGCATCGGTAGGTCACTCCCCTTATCCTCGGGAAGATCGAATTCTAAAAGGACTTCACTTTCTTCCTCGGTCAACCCTTCATCCCTTATCTTAAATACTCAGACTAGAATAGTTGTGTTTATTGACAAGGTTTTAGACATGACAAATGTTTTAAAACCAAGGATTTTGCAGGTATCATCAGGATCGTAGATGAGTTCGACATTAGAAAAGAATGCCCTGATGATGTTTGGGGTACGGGGGTATTGATTTTGAGGAAAGAAAGCCACCCAAAGTCTTCAAATTTGGATAGATAAGGAAAATCAATACGGTTAAGGAATGAAAAATCAATGGTTCGCCAATGTTTAATTGGCATTGTTGAAAAATACTCTTCATATCGCTTCCATTTTGCAGGTGTTTGAAAACACCTGTTAAAGGTAGTGACTGAAGAGGGAGGGTTTGATTGAGAGGAGGACCCTTGATCTACACTTGGTCTAGGAGGTTTTTGGCCTACTCTCTTAAGTCTTGGCATTGTTCTAGACACTGGAAACGCTCTAGATAATCTTAAAACTAGTTCACTAAAAACCTAACCAATGGAACAGTAGCTGGAATTGACCTAGTGAGAAATTTAGCACAAAACTAAGAATTTTTTAGAAAAATTTAGCAATGTGGGTTACTAGAACATTAAACGAAGAAAAGATTTGACGAAGACCTTATCGAAATCGATCTGGGAGGAAGAATCGAGGGCTGAGGTGCTACAGGGGGTTAGGGATTTGAAGATTTGGGTTTTTCAAATTTTGGAGATTTTGAGCAGTTTTTATAGTCCAGGGCACAGGAGATCGATCTGTCGAGGCGACAGATCGATCTATCATTTCTAGAAACTTGAAGAGATCGATCTGTTGTACCAAGAGATCGATCCTCAGAATACAGAGGCTCAAGGAGATCGATCTGCCAAATGCACAGATCGATCTTATGTTTAATAGAGTCTTGAGGAGATCTATCTGCCAAATGCATAGATCGATTTGCTGTTTTACAGAGGCTTAAGGAGATCGATCTTATAGTGGAGAAGATCGATCTGTCTAGCTTAACCTTTCTGCTTTAGGCTTATTTGAAGTATGGAGATCGATCTGTAGTGACTGAAGATCGATCTCTCATACCTTTTGCCCAAAAAAATGATTGAAAAACTCATTTAGAAACATCTTGAAATCAAAGTTTTTGAAACAGATCAATCCTAAGGAACATTCATGAGTCCTAATTCACCTCTAAGGACACAAAACCTATCTCTATCAAGAGGTTTGGTGAATATATCAGCTATTTGATGTAAAGTGTCAATGTACTCTAGAATTATATCTCCCTTTTGAACATGGTCTCTAAGAAAATGGTGCCTAACCTCAATGTGCTTAGTTCTAAAGTGTTGAATAGGATTTTTAGATAGATTGATGGCACTGGTATTATCACATTTAATTTAGACTTGTTTCATGTCAATACCATAGTCTTTCATTTGTTGTTTAATCCACAACACTTGAGCACTACAACTACCTGCTGCTATGTATTCAGCTTCAGTTGTGGACTGAGCCACACTATTTTGTTTCTTAGAGAACCATGAGATTAATCTATTCCCTAAGAATTGACATGTACCTGAAGTGCTTTTCCTATCTATTTTACATCCCCCAAAGTCTGCATCAAAAAATGCATGAAGTGTAAAAGTGGAGTCCTTGGGGTACCAAAGTCCTAGAGAGGGAGTGTCTTTAAGGTATCTAAAGATCCTTTTAGTTGCTAATAAGTGTGATTCCCTATGAGAGGATTGAAATCTAGCACAGAGGCATACACTAAACAGAATATCCGATATACTTGCAGTTAAATAGAGCAATGAACCAATCATAGACCTATAGAGTTTAGTGTCAACACACTTACCTCTTTCATCTTTATCAAGCTTGATGTTGGTGCCCATTAGAGTTGCTTGAGGTTTGCAATTATCCATTCCAAAACGTTTGAGCAATTCCTTAGTATACTTTGCTTGATTGATGAAGGTTCCATCCTTTGTTTGCTTTACTTGAAGTCCTAAGAAGAAAGTGAGCTCTCCCATCATGCTCATTTCAAATTCACCTTGCATGATCTTAGAAAACTCTTGGCATAAAAATTCATTAGTTGATCCAAAAATAATATCATCTACATACACTCGAACAACTAGTAAATCCTTATTTTTATTTTTGATAAATAAAGTGGTATCTACTTTTCCTCTTGAAAATCCTTTTTCTATTAAGAATTTTGGCAACCTTTCATACCATGCTCTAGGAGCTTGTTTCAAACCATAGAGTGCCTTAGATAGTTTGAAAACATGTTCAGAAAATTCATGATTTTCAAAGCCAGGAGGTTGCTCTACATACACTTCTTCATTAATGAAACCATTCAAGAATGCACTCTTTACATCCATTTGATATAATTTGAAGTTTTTATAACATGCAAAGGCAAGTAGCATTCTAATTGCTTCTAATCTAGCTACTGGTGCATAAGTTTCATCATAGTCTATTCCTTCTTCTTGTATATAGCCTTGTGCAACTAACCTAGCCTTGTTTCTTATGATCACGCTATTTTCATCCATCTTGTTCTTGAATATCTATTTAGTTCCAATTATAGAGTGATCACTAGGCCTATGAACTAGTTTCCACACTTTGTTTCTCTCAAATTGATTTAATTCTTCTTGCATTGCTAAGAACCAATTATTGTCATCTAAGGATTCATTGACATTTCTAGGTTCTATTGGAGACACAAATGCTATATATTGACACACATTCCTTAGAGATGATCTAGTTCTAACTCTAAGAGTTGGATCTCCTACTATTTCACAATCTTTTACATATCCTAATTCTCTTGGTGCTCTAGACTCGCTCTCTAATATCTCTATTTCTTCTTCATCTTCTTTATTTATGTCAAGTTTTTCTAATAGATCATTTTCTAAGTTTGGAATTTCCTCCAAGTTTTCGTCAAATATTCCAACATCCTCATCATTGGTTGAATCTTTAGATAAATCATTTGACTCGTCAAATATTACATGAATTGATTCTTCAATCATCAATGTTCTTTTGTTATATATTCTATAAGCCTTTGAATTCAACGAATATCCTAGAAAGATTCCCTCATCACTCTTGGCATCAAATTTTCCTAAATTATCTTTTCCATTATTTAAGACAAAACATTTGCAGCCAAAAGGATGAAAATATCTAATATTGGGCTTCTTACCCTTGTAAAGCTCATAAGGAGTTTTCTTTAACATGGGTCTAATCATAGCTCTATTAATGATATAACAAGATGTATTTATAGCCTCAGCCCAAAAGTATTTAGGTAAATTATTTTCACACAACATGGTTCTAGCCATTTCTTCCAATGTTCTATTTCTTCTCTCAACTACTCCATTTTGTTGTGGTGTCCTAGGGGCTGAAAAATTATGGCTAATTCCTTGATCATTGCAATACTCATCAAATCCTATATTTTCAAACTCCTTGCCATGATCACTTCTAATACTAGTTATTGTGTATCCTTTTTCATTTTGAGTCACTTTTGTATAAGCTATGAATTTTTCTAAAGCTTCATTTTTCACTCTCAAAAAGAACACCCAAGTGAACCTAGTGTAATCATCAACTATTACAAATCCATAATGTTTCCCACCTAGGCTTGTTGTTCTAGTTGGTCCAAATAGATCTAGGTGGAGTAATTGAAGAGGCCTAGTGGTAGATACACTATTCTTAGGCTTAAATGTTCTCCTTTTATGTTTTCCTTTAACACAAGCTTCACATATTTTGTCATAGTCAAAGGACAACTTAGGTAATCCTATAACTAGATCTTTTCTAGCTAACTTGGATAACACATGCATGCTAGCATGACCTAGTCTTCTATGCCACAACCAAGGTTCTTTTTCTTTGTCTACCATTAGGCATATGTTTTCATTTTTAAGTTCATTAAGATAGACAATGTATATATTACCTTGCCTATGACCTAGGAAAAGAACTTTATTTGACTTAGAATCTATAACATGACATTTCAAGCAATCAAAAATTACTTTGTAACCTTTGTCACAAAGTTAACTAATGCTTAGTAAGTTATACTTTAGACCCCTAACAAGCAATACTTTTTTCTAATGAAAAGTAGTCATTACCTATTGAACCACTTCCTTCAACTTGACCTTTAGAGTTGTCCCCAAATGTGACTACTCCACTAACTTTCAATTTAAATGAGTTGAAGAGGCTTCTATCTCCGATCATGTGCCTTGAGCATCCACTGTCCAAGTACCAAGCTTCCTTTGTTTTAGCTTTGTGGCAATGCTCAATCACCTACAATCAAAATTCAAACTTATGTCTTAGGTACCCAAATTCTCTTGGGTCCTTTGAGGTTAGTGAATGCAATTCTTGATCCCTTTGGGATTCATTTTACCAAAGCATTAATATCTTTTGAGTTAATTACTTCTTTTGGAACCCAAATTCTTTTTATTATTTTTCCCTTAAGAGTGGTCTTCTTCATATTGCAATTATGTGATGCATGTCCCTTTCTATTACAATATGAACAAATAGTTGAAGGTTTATTCATGCTCTTTCTAGCAATGAAGCTTTTGAGATGAGTCTCTCTACTTTTTGCATTATATCCTAACCCATTTTTATCAAAGAATGCCCTTTGAGTTTCTAGCATGTTATCTAACTTTTGTTGACCCATATAGAACCTATTAAAAGAATTATATATGTTACTATTTTTTTCTTTTAGGTCACAAATTTCAAGATTTGTAATTTCTAGTTTCTTTTCACATTCTAATTTGTCCTCTAGCATTAACTCATTTTCTTTCTTCAATTTAGATATTATCTTTTTATATTTCATACTCATGCATTCATATTCCAATGCAAGATCATCAAAGGTATCTTGCAATTCATCAAAAGAGTATTCATTGAGGTTTGAAGTTACCTTTTCATCCTCAATGGCCATGAAGGACAAGTTGGCATTGTCCTCATTTGAATCATCATCGGAGCAGTCACTGTCGCTCCATGTTGCCACCATTACCTTCTTTTTGTGGAACCTATCATTGGACCTTTTAAGAAGAGGGCAGTTAAACTTAATGTGTCCTGGTTTTTTACATTCATAACACACAATTATATCTTTTCTACCTACCTCTTCTTGATCTTTCTTGTGGTTTCTCCTATTACTATCACTTGCTCTCATTCTCATGAATTTGTTAAATCTTTTAGCAAACATTGCCATCTCAAGATCTTCTTCACTACCACTCTCATTTTTATTTTCCTCTTGAGTAGTAGATTTCAGAGCTACTCCTACTTTCTTGGGTGGCTCTTCATTTCTTTTCAACTTCATCTCATATGTGAGTAGTGATCCTATTAATTCATCTAGAGACAATGTGTGAGGGTCCTTAGATTCCTTAATTGCAGTCACTTTAGCTTCCCATGATTTTGGTAGGCTATTTAATATTTTCTTGACCATTTCTATATTAGAGTAGATTTTTCCTAAGGACTTTAATCCATTAATTACATCAGTAAATCTAGTGAACATATCACTAATTGATTCTTCATCCTAAATAGCTCATAGTCATGTGTGAGCATTCCTACCTTAGTCTCCTTTACTTGGGTTGTACCTTCATGTGTTATTACCAATTTGTCCTAAATTTGCTTGGCATTGTCACAACCGGAGACTCTATTATATTCATTTAGCCCTAAAGCACAAAATAAGGTGTGCATGGCCTTAGCATTTAGCTGAGCACATTTAACATCATTTAAATCCCATTCATCTTCTTCTTTAGGGATATCTTTTCCCTCTATTCTTTTTGTAGGGATTTAAGGCCCTTTAGTGATAATCCTCCATACCTCATAATCATTTGCTTGAATGAATAACATCATCATAGTTTTTCAATAAGCATAATGTTCCCCATTGAACATAGGAAGCCTAACCGTAGAATGCCCTCTCCTACTAAACTAGTTGCTACATTGTTATGAGCCATTAGATCGTTTCTAACTCTTAGGAAGTTATTCCTATGTTGGCTCTGATACCAATTGTTGGCTCTACCGAGAGGGGAGGTGAATCGGTTTTCTAATGTTAATGGCAAATTTAAACTAATTTGAACTTAATTAACAAATAATGAATAAGCAATATAATGTAATGAAACAAATTAAAGCAAGATAAGGAAGAGAATATCAAACACAGTAGTTTATAGAGGTTCGGTCAATCTCTTGCCTACGTCCTCTCTCCTTGACCTTCTTGTCAAGAGCTTTCTGTCTCACTTTCAATGAAAGTTACACACTCTCTTTTTTTCAGGTTAAGGAATAACCTCTCTACCCTTTTTATACAAAGATGTATTCACCCTTTTACAAAGTTTATCTCACTGAGGAACAATCCTCTTCTCTCTTAAAGCAAGGATGAATACAATATCAAGCTTTTTATGTGGGTAGGATAAATACAGCTTTTGCACACAAGCTTATACAACAAACTCAATAAATGAGGATTGAAGACAAATGGAATGTAGGAATTAAACTCTTGAGAATGTACAGAATGTACAGCAATAGTGTCTCTATTCTCAGTGTCTTCAATGCTTAATTTTATACTGAAGGATTGGTAGTTGGAGCATTTAATGCTGTTTTTCCCGTTGAGATTTTTGCAGAAATAGCCGTTAGGTACCTCCAGTAGAATGCCAGATCGATCTGCCATCTTGACCAGATCGATCTCTTAGTTATAATTCCTGTAAAATCAAGGCAAATTGAAGCAAGGAGATCGATCTCATATATGAGCAGATCGATCTCACAATTTGAAAATGTTAGAGCAGATCGATCTGTCTAATAGGCAGATCGATCTTCCAATCTCTCTATTTGAGGCAGGATCGATCTATAGATCGATCTGCCAGGTATTCTCATAGTGAGGAGATCGATCTCTTATCAACCCAGATCGATCTCCTTAGCTCTCTGACTTTGAGGAGATCGATCTCTTCCTATACCAGATCGATCTCATGAACTCTCTATTTGTGTACAGATCGATCTTACAAATCGATCTACTGCCTTTACCTTTTGTTTTAAGGGAGATCGATCTCTTCCTATACTAGATCGATCTTATCAACATCCTGTATTTAGACAGATCGATCTCATAACCCTTATAGATCGATCTCAGTTTCCTCAATACCTTTGTACAGTTCAAACCTTAGCAGATCAATCTCATATCCTCATGAGATCGATCTCTCATCCTAGAAAACCTAGGAGATCGATCTCTCATATCACCAGATCGATCTCTCATCTCCAGGAACTTAATTTCTGGTACTGATAACCTCTAAACATATTATTATATCATCTTTATATTATTGAATTTACTTGTTTTGTCATTTCAAAATATATTAACTCAACATTTTTTTATCAGATTCCCATAGACTGCATCAATTATTGTTGCCTGTAATAATGATTTTTGATGACCTAGGAATCTGGATCTTCGTGTTAGCCTATCTCTAAAAACTCTAAAAAAAATGATCTAAGCGGTGTAGGGGCTTTCCCTTGCGCTTGCACTTCGATGCTTAAATCAAAGAGAATTTCAGCAAAGTTTTATTAAGCAAATAGAGTTTTGATTACAAAAATGATATATGTGACCTATTTATCGGAGTTATTTAACACGTAATTGCTATAAGACCCAAACTTAAATGATCACATAATAGATCTTTCATGGTCCTCATAAGTCCTCGTATAAGTGTTTAATTTGTTATATTTATGTTGTTTAATAATATTCTTATAGCTTCATTTTGTGCTTAAAAGTACCCGTTAATGTTCATTTGATGTTTTAGGTGACCAAAATAAGTTATTGGAAGAAAATGAAGCTAAAAATGACATTTTTTGCAATTTCTAACCAATGGAGTATCAGAATTTTTAGGAAAAAAGTGGTTTTTAACAAAGTTGTAGAAGACCTCTCAAGCTTTTCAGAATGTCAAATATCATCAAAATCAAAGTTCGTTTGATGCGTCTAAAGTCCTTGCAAAGTTAGCATTAAAAATTAAGAATCCTAATCCTAGTAGAGTTGGGATTGCTACTAAGATAATCAACTAATTAAATTAAAGCCTTTTTGGCAAAGACAATTACAAGGAGAGAGAAGAGCCTTAAAGATTTGACAAAGCTATCAAACAACTCAAGGTAAATTGAAGATTACTTTTAAATAATTATTAGAAATTGTAATTAAAGTTTGACATGAATTAGGATTTGTATCATTCCCTTACTATAAAAAAAGGACTCCAGAGAGCTAATTAATTCATTATTTGGCCTAGTTTTTATTTTATAAAGTTGTAAAACTCTTCTTTTATTTTATAAAGTCTTTTTATTATTTAAAAACCTCTTGACCGATTGCTTTATTTATTTTTTTATTATTATAATTTTGTTTTCTTCTTTCTTTTCTTAAACTCGATTCCTTCCTTGATTCTTTAAACTATTGCCAAATTGATTTTTGTTTCTTTTTTTATTAATTCTCGACTTCTTTGCTAATTTAATATGGTTGCCAAAACTTTTTCTTCTAATATTGCAATTTACGATTTCTTTATATTTATAGAGTAGTTGTTGATTTCTTTATATTGCCTATTATTTTTTACTTCTTTAAATATGTCTAGTAAGTAGTCTTTTAATTTAGTTAGTATGTATCATTGATTAATCTAAGACGATTATTTGTTATGAATAATATATCATTGGCTAAGCATCTAAGATTTTTCATAACAACTTATTTTGATTATTAGTTTAATTTAATAAGTCGTGAACTATTTAATTAATTCTAATAATCTACTGCTAGATTAAAAACTTAAACCAAGCTAATGTATTTGTTACTTAATTTCAACTCATATCTTTCACATATTCTAATACTGCTAGAAGAATATATATTTTGATAATTAGGGATTATGGATGGGATTGCTTGGGTTTGAATCCAAGTCTTACATACCGCAACTCTTTCCTTAACCACTCGGTCAAAAGATTCTTGGTTTCTACAAGAATGCATCTAAAGAGTTGTTCAAGGTAGTTTAAGTTATAAGAGATTATAGAGTTTGTTATGATAAATTAAGAAGTAAAGGAAGATAGTGTCTGATAGAGCTCGTTGTTACATTATAGTTGAATGATTAATTTAATGACATCTTTATAATACAATGATCAACCAAATAAATTCAAGATAATCAAGATACATGCTAGCTGAAGCTTTTTTGTTGACTACTACAACAATATATAGAGAGAGCTTGTTCTAGGTAATTTAAATAGTTATGAATTAATTACATAATTTGTTGTGATAAACTAAGAAGTAATGGAAGATGGTGTGTGATAGAGCTTTTTTTTAAATGATTAATTTAATGACATCTTTATAATTTAATGATCAACAAAATAAATTCAAGATAATCAAGAAGCATACTAGTTGAAGTTTATTCGATTTGTCAAAACTCAATTTTACTATTTTTATTTTAATTCCAATTTTTTATTATAAAACTTACTATTTTTAGTAATTATTAAATATAAAATCTATACCTTTTTAAAAACTCTTTTTCTTTTATTTTTCTTTCTTTATTAAAATATCGATTTACTCTAATTCAATTATTGCAGCCTCTGTGAAATCGACATCTACTTTCCTAACTATAAATTAATGGATCTAGAGTACTTTATTTTTTGTACCTTCAACACGTATTATCCTCTTTACTCTTGACCTTAGTTTACATTTATACTTAATATCCTTAATCTTACTCATATCAGAACCCAATGACTTTTGTTACAACTCTGATCACCGCGATTAATTTGCAGTTGGATTGAATGCTATTTGCTGAATGTCAATGTTATATGTAATCCAAGATAGTAGTTACAGTCACGAGACGAGATAAGTTGCAATCATGTTATTGTTAAATAAAATGATTTATTTTTTTATATTTTATGATGATTCATGTATAATAAAATGAAAAAAGATATAGACAAATTTTATAATTGTTATGTAGTTCAAGTCCAAGTCATATATATGTGTGTGTATATATATATAAAGCTGTTGTAAATTAATTTTTGACACCATATTTTGGTATCAAAGGCATTAAACAACATTTTATGTCAATTTTTCCTAATGAAATCTGTTTACCACAACATGCCACACCATACCATGAAGTTCTACTTCTTGCTGCTACTAGCCTGCCCTTTTTTTAATGCTTTCCACAGCCACAGACTGTCGCATGGCATCTTTCTTAAAGAAGCATATCTAAAATGGAGAATCAAGAGAGCAACAAACCTCACTCTCGTAAATAGCAACACCCACCACCACAATCTCATAATCACAGTCCAATTCTCAACCTATTCTTTACTATTTCAAGAGTTGCTTTTGAGATATACATGACAACAATATGTGGGTGTAATATTTAGCACTACATTCAGACTCATGGGAAGCTGATGCTTCCATACAACAAGCCATCCTTGTTGGAGACCACCTATAAATTCTTTGAAAAAAGCTCTAGAGTAGATTGAAAAAGAATCCCATCTATGTTTGAGACGAAGAGTAATATCTGTTCATGTAGTTAATGCCACTTTTCCTTTTCCTTCACGTACGGCAAGATTGGATCTTGTTGTCGTTGCAACCCTGACCCTGCCTGAAAACCACTCAAGGAAAGCATTCCAATCTATTAGTTTCACCATGAACCTGATAAAGATATAGTATCCCCTCTGATATATGTAATAAAAGCAGGATTAGTCAAATATTTTGTCCAGTATTAAGAGTTTTCTCACAGAAACAAGATTGAGGAATTTAGCCTTGGAAGAAACATGATTGCATCTTCCAAAATTTAAGGTCCATTGCCTTTCAAATGTACCTAGTATACAGCTAAAATCAACTAACAAACTTGAATCAAAAAAGTAAAAGAACAAGCATTGCTGCACTTATCATATAGGTGCTTTATACAAGATATCACATATCCAATGCTATATATATCAGCTAAATATAAGATTCATAATAAAGCAAGCAAGGTTCAATGTGGAGGAGATAAAAATAGGGCAAGGATAGGAGCAAATGCATCACATATTATGATCAAACAAGAGCAGTACAATGCCAGGTAGGAACTCCCATGTAGCACAGATGTGGGACGGCTTTAAATTAAGGTTTTAGGGCAAATTTTAGCCTAATAATAACAGAGTATTGAATTAATATGGGTTTTAGTTAGGGTTATGATTAGGGTTAGAGGTTTCAATGGAAGGCTTAGGAAATTTGGGGCTAATTATGCAGCTATGAACACTTAATGAAAAGTAGAAACAAAGAAAAAAAACCAAGGAGCCTCACTAGGGTTTCTTAGGAGAGGCTTGAGTCGCACGATAAAAGAACAAACTTTTGCTGGAGAATTTTGATAATTAATTATTCTCTCTTAAAAGAGAGTAAAAGGTCTATCGATAGGCAAGCAAGTAAGCCGATTAGGAGAAACCCTAATTCTATTAGGAATCCAAATTACCAAATCCTACTAAAAAAATAAAACACACAATACTTTTCTAGCCTAGGACTCTAAAACAAATAAAGACTAAAATTAAAATCCAAATCATAAAAAATTTGAATTTCTAATGGACCTGGAAATTACAAAAATACCCCCAAAAAGCATTTCATAATCAGACACATGCCAAATTAGGGCTTGAGACTTAGAACTAGACTGACACACCTGTTATAGACTTTCAAGGTTGTTGTCATTTTCAATCATTGTGTCAAAACATGATTAGCAATTGACTGTACAAGGTGAGTTAGCAACCTATGTTGACAAACCATGTAGTTGAGCTTAACCATACAAATCATCACCCTTCAGGAATGATAAGAGAAATTACACTAACCTTCGTCCTTTTCCACTTTTCTTCTGCTTCGCCAAAGAAGTCGAATAGGAGTACCAGCAAACCCAGCATCTGAACGAAGTTGCTTCTCCATATAACGGCGGTAAGTCTCCGGAAATAGTTTTGCATCATTAACAAAGAAAACAAATGTAGGAGGCCTAATAGCTGCCTGCAAAAGGAGATATGATGGGATACAAAGTGCCACCAGAAACCACATTGGACAAGTTTAAGACTACGAACTATAGAAGGAAACAACAGGCTCACAAGTGCACTGAACTGAAGTCCAGAGCTCTGAAAGTGCCCTTAGGATGTGCTTTGGGTGATTAATTGTTATGCACCAAACAAAAAGAGGACTACATCAAGTGCATCTCCATCTATTTGCCTTTCCTGTACTCGACTATTGACACTAGAAGTGGCCTCTACTCTGTACTATTTTTAAATTTTTAATAAATAAGAACTAGAATTTGGCAGGGAAGTATAACATTTTTCAAAAGACCACTTCCGCAACAGTATGCAAATGAAGTTAGCACTCATGCACCAAGCTGCTCACCCTGATACACGCAAACAGGCAGTCCTTGCATCCACTGATATCAGCCAAAACACACATAGAAATTATACACACTAAGCTCCTTCCCAGGAGTAAGATTTCAGTCTCTAGAAACTTTGAAAGGTGCATTTGCACAAACATGTAATAATTTATCTCATAAGCTGAATTCTCCCTAGCTTAGAAATAGGCTAATTATTCATGTTTATAGCTGCTTGAAGTGAGTTTCAAACAACCTATACACAGAAAAATTCCATGACACAGAAAAAAGTAGTTTAAATTGTTGGCATCGAGAATAAACGCACACCAAGTGAAAGTTTCTGGTAAGAAAATGGTGGCAGACAAGGAAAAGGAATTGGTTTATGGATGAAGCAGCTAGCTGAAGAAGAAATTAAAACTATAAAGGAAAAAAAGAAAGAAAGAATGAACTGCAAAACAGCTCAACTTTGTGAGGAAGGTAAATCTGTTTCTATAAACATATACCGATAACAAAACAATCCCGAATACCATGAAATAAATGATTATTTTGCCAAGTAACAAAAATACCTGTGTGCAATAATAAACACGTCCTCTCCTGCCACCTAGTGTCCTAGGAGGGGGTTTAAATGCTATTGCTTCCCTTACCACTTGATTCAATATTGCAGTATTAAGTCTTCTCGATCGCTCTTTTTCAACTGTACTAGCTGCAACAATTATCCTGAATCCAAAACAACAAAGAATGCAAAATATAGGTAAGACAAGTTACACAAGGATTGAAAATACACTGGGGACACTAAGGCTGGGTATGGTATACCACACATAAGAAAATATTGCTTAAAAAAGAAAGAAAAAGTAGGAGAAAGTAAACCATCCTGTCTATTATTTGGTATACTACAGGGCAATATGAAAATAATTATTAATATTATCTTAAAACATCTTAAAGGGATGAGGATCATGATAATCACGAATTCAGTTGTAACAATAAAAAGACAAGGTATGGCAGGTCAAACACGTACTTTTCAACACTCTGACCAGCTATTGCAGTTGAATAAACAATGGGAGCCCAATCAAGCATTCGCATCTTCTCCCTAACATCTTGTTCGTAGAATTTTGCAGTTTGCTGGTTTTTATTCAGCACTGTATCCCATTTGTTTACAACAATCAGACAACCCTTTCCTTCTTTCTCTATCCTCTCAGCAATTCTAGTATCCTAGGACATCAAGACAAAACAAAAATTAACAGTTAACAAAATAATCAAAAGGAAAACTAAGGACCAGCATATCAGATTAACAGGCCAAGTCATAGCCATTTGTTATATTACAGAAACATCAGTTAGATAGTATTCAAAAAGAATAGCTCAAAGTCTGGTTATCAGGAAAATTTAATTAGCTACTGAACTTCTTAAGTCTTGTATTATCTTCACTCCACTAAAAGGAAGAGAATTCAATTATGTAGTGGAAAAAAGCGTCTAAAACGGGGCAAGAATTTCAAATCTACAGCCCCATGTGCAGTATTTTCTTTTTCTTGTTTTTTTCCTCATGTAAACCATCTGCAACAATCTGTCAACCTTGAATATTAGAGAGATCCAAAGCAAATATCAATCTTTGAATTAAGAAGGCTAACTAGTATAATATTCCAGATAGGGAGGGAGCTACCAGGAATCTCTTATCCTGGTTACCAAAAAAGAGAACACACACAGAGATTGACACACATAGAGAAACAGAGTATATTCCATGATCTTCCTTGGACTGTTAGCTAAAAATTGAACCTGCAATAGCAAACAAGTGGCAAAATTCAATTGGCACCAAGGATTCATGGGAGTATAATTCACTACGCTATTTTACCAAGCACTTTCAAGTTCAAGAATCGAAGTGACAATAGCAACAGACCAACAAGAATACTCTTTTTAGTACATATATCACTGATTTGTTATTTTCCACTTTTTTCAATGTAGAAGTTGTTGATTATAGGACCAATTTTATCTTGCTTATGCATGACCCATTACTGAGTAAATCAAAGCTCATGCATCCTATTGTTGCTTTGATTTCTCGGTCATTATCATTAGATGGACGTACATTTTTGCAAGAACTTAATCAGATCTCTAAAATGTTGATTAGGTCCTCGTTATCATACTGTTATATCTAAATCAACTAGTACAACTCGATTAACTGAACACAATAAAATATCCTGCCATCATATTTCCGTTCTCTGTGTTCTGGCACTACTTAACATTCTGCAACATGGCTAGCACTATATGCTCATAAGGGAGGTCAATCTAAGCATTTTTAAACCATAATATTAGTGACATGGCTTGTTAGGAAATCATTGACAAAGTACTTGTTCAGTTATGCAAGCCATGGCCTCAATGACCAGAGCCACGACATTCTATGTGTTCAGGCACCACTTAACAGAATGCAATATGGCTGGCACTATATTCCTAGCACTATATGCTGATAAGGGAGGACAATCCAAGCATTTTAAAACCATAATATTAGTGACATGGATTGTCAGGATTTCATTGACAAAGTACCTGTTCAGTTATGCAAGCCATGGCCTCAATGACCAGAGCAACGACATCAGAACGACGGATGGCACGGAATGCTCTGTTCACTGATAAAGCCTCAGTGGTACTACCTGAAGAAGCTATGGATGCCCTTCTTCTGATCCCAGCAGTATCAATAAGCTGAAACTTCTGCAAAATGAGTTACCACGGTATTAAGCTTCTAAAAGCAACAGGAATACAAAGCAAATAGAACTAAGGATATATGTTCTCTTTTCCACTCATTCTTTATCACAGATCCTCAAAGCGTAAAAAGTTTGATCTCCACTCAAGGAATCAGAACCAGAACAAATAGAGTAATAGACTATCAGTTGAATTACTGGTATTTCTAAACTATAGATACCTGGCCATCAGGTCCAATAAATTCTGTATCAATTGCATCACGAGTGGTGCCACTGATAGGGCTCACAATTGTTCTATCCTCCCCAACCAAAGAATTTAAAATGCTACTTTTACCAACGTTTGGTCGACCAACAATTGCAATTGAAGGGACATAATCTTCTTCCTCGTCCATATTTTCTAAAACCTGCAATGTAATCAAGAAGCCATATACTTAGCAGAGAAAGAAAATAAATTTATCATTAAGAAAAATAATTAAGATGGAAGTCATCAAAGATGCAAAATGCCAGAAAATTCAAAGCATAAATAAGAACAGTTTCACAAAGGGAATGGAAAAGTTGACAATAAATGAAATGAATTTGTTAACAAAGACAAACCCATAAAACTAAATTACCTCAATCTTTTTCAGCCCTGAACAAACAAGATCAAGAAGATCCCCAGTTCCAGTCCCAGATAAAGCAGAAATAGGAACCGGAGAGAACCTGGTTGTGCAGTTGAGAGAGTTAATCCAAACTTAAGACAAAGGGGAATAAATCAACTTTCCTAGGTCCACCAAATTAAGAAGATAACTTTAAATAACAAACATCTCACCAGCAGACTTTTTTCCTTGGTGGCAAAAGAAGAAGAAAAGAAAAAAGGAAAGTTGGAAGTTGACAGAGGTTGCAGGAAGAGAGACATGGGTACTCCAATAATAACTTGAGGATTAGCCAATAAGCATTGAGTACTAAAAACCAAAGAATTTTAAACAGAAATTAAGCATTACCCCAATGACCAAAACTCTGATGCTTGCATTATTCCTTTTCGTGGAGATTCACACTTGTTCACTGCAAGGACAATATATTTATTTGAATAGCTCTTTCGAAGCCAGTCTGCAATCTCCACATCAGCTGCCGTAAGACCAGCCTGTTCAGTATCGTACAAACAACCACTTGGCAAATTGATAACTCTTCAAATGAAATAGAAGCATATATTGTTGGGTTTCATATAAGCAAATAAAATTGTCACCAAGATAGAAAAACTAGCAAATGTATTAATCAAACCCTTAAAGAGTTATGCAGATTATCCCAGAAACAAGTCTCACCTTATCCAGTTGACAAAAATCTCAACCTTCACAACTTCAAACCAGATTCTTAAAGCACCAAGAACTGGCTGGGAGAGAATAGGAATTTTTCAATGTGTTAGCAATGTGCGAACATACCTTCCACTTCAATATCTCTCGCTTTGCTGATGCATAAGTTTTCCTAGACTTTGATTCCTGAGTTTTCCCCTTCTAATAGCATCTAATCCTACGGTATACACCAGCCAACTCTCAAGACCTTCTCTTACAGAAAGCATCTATTCCTAAGGTATAAACCAGCCAACTCTCAGGACTGATTCCTTCATAGCTACTTCAAATTTTCATTCAAAAATTTTCTATAGTTTTTGCAAATATATAAGAGAAACACAGTGTAGCCAAAGGCACTCCCATCAGTGATTATCACCTTGCTTGCCTAGGTCAGAAGAGATGGAGCAAACATGTAAAAGTTTACAATTCTTTGGCACGGAAAAATGAAGCGATAATAGCTTTGTCAAACATCCAATTCAAAACCAATAGGCATGGAAAGCCCAACTTGAACATAAGGCTGGGAAAACCTCTAAACTTAACTGATATGGAAAACACTATTTAATAAACTTTAAAACCCCAAGGAGGAGTGCCTCTAGTGTCTAGTCAAGAGCGTTTATTTTTACTTTTATTTTTTTCTTGTTTATTTTTAAATATATGCAAATAAATTATTTATTGTCACTTAATTACAACCTAGAATTTTCATTCAATGATATCACATTTATTTCCTTATTAGAGACCAGTTTTTTATCACATTTAAGAATAAAATATTATCATTTCTTTTTCTATTCAGCTTAAATAAGATCCTAAATCCCTTTGTTTTTTTATTTTTTTGATAAATCCTTATTAATCAAACATCACATGAGAAACATGATTCAAATGTGCTAAATAATATTTCTTGACTTATTTTAATTAATTTGTGTGCATGTTTCAAAAGAAAACATGATATAACCAATGTAAGAAGAAGGAAGTATACCTGCCCATCTACGAGGAATATAACCACAGAGGCTTCTTCAACAGCTGCAGTAGCTTGTTGTTCAATCATAGAAGGCATCCTTGCAACAGCTGCCTCTCTGGAGAGTAAAGAAATCCCATCCATACCAATAGTTGTTGTAATAGCTAAGTTTTCCATAACATTACCCCGTGACTTTGACACATTAAGGACCCCTCCAGTATCAACCACCACAAATTCATGATCACCCCAGAAGGATCTACCATACAATCGATCTCGGGTAACCCCAGGTTCATCCACCACAATGGCCCTGTTGCCCTGTAAAAAAAATCATGAAAGAGTTTGACATTCTTGACAATCTAAAAACATACGCCTAGCTACATGTAGTCAATGTTAAAATAAATTTGGAAGTATGCATAAGAATTAAAGACAAAATTAGTGATTAAATACCCCAACAAGACGATTAAATAATGCTGATTTTCCAACATTTGGCCTTCCAATAATTGTAACCCTAGGAAGAAGATGGTCAGGGATCTGCAAAAGGATTTTAAAATTGTCACCAAGTGGCAACGAACTTTTTATATGTTTACATTACAGAGTCCCTAGTTTATTTATATCAAAAAGATATTAATTGCAATAAATCACAGTGCTCATTGGTTCAAAAGCTATTTGTAAATTTAGCTGTCACTCAGAAATGAAACATAATTTCATTTGCCTACACTCAACTTTTCAATATGTTTCCAGCACATATTGTTCTAATCTTTCAAATTTTAAAGATACAGCATCATAAGGCACTCAAGAACAAGAAACTGGAATAAGGCACTTTGATGATACAGAGCAGGTAAAAACACCCATGAAATGTCTTGGCTTGCAAAAACAATTAAAAACAACATACTAACACAACATTATGCTTGCCATAAACATGGTAAACAAGAAACAAATTGATATAAATCTTGCACCAGTATTAAGTCCACGACAATATATACAGCATAATCAAATAGAATTCCAACCTAGAACATAATTTTTTTCCGGGCTGCGAATACTTTTTCTCTTAAGCACTGAATTTCCAAAAATATTTAGAACAATCCACTAATTAGAAAGGAAGAAGAAATCCAAAGTGACAAAAATAAAAGGAAAAAAAATAACATAAAGCAAAGATAATTAGCAAGATACAACTATATATATGCTTTTATAGTCAGCAGCCGCAATAAGTTTCAAGTCGCCTCTTTTAAGAAACAAGGAAAGCTATTTAGCATGGTAATTTGAATAATTAGGAGACAACAGAAACTTGAGATAATAAATTTACTTACAGTTTTAGCTGCACTTTTACGTCTCTTCTGCTTTCCACTCAACCCCTTAAAATCATCTGTCTCGCCCTCTGGGGGATAGCCAGCCTCAGTAAATAATGTTATTATGTCAACGATTACAAAAACTCATATTCAAATCAAGGAACAAAAGAAGAGAAAACCAATTTAGTCACCATTCTTGTTGTCAAAAAGCAAACTGGGAATTTGTATACAGAAAGCAACAATATTTTTGAAACATTAAAATCCGTGTTATTTTAGGATAGAAAATGCTAGACATTAATTTTACTTGGAACCATTTCTTTAAAAATAAAAAATAAAAAATCACTGTTCCATCTTAGTGATCCATTCATTTCTAATAAATTATGGTTTGACTTTTAAAATTCTAACATTTCCTTTTGGTTTTTTATGACAAGTTGTGAGCAGGGAAAAAAAAAGTAAATAGCAAAATCGATCAGAATAAAAAGTTACTAAAAATTAACTTCTCTACCAGAGAGGATACAAGTCATTACCTTTTCTATTTTTCATTAAAAAAAAAAGAAAATATACCGATAATATTGTTTTGGAAAGAATAAAAAATCATAAAGTTCTTTTTTTAAAAACAAAAGGTTGTTATAATTTAAGTATTTACTAATTTTTAATCAAATATAAAACCTTATTTTAAGCAAATTTTTGGAAATTAAAAAAAAAAAAAGCAAATGAGAAAGAATAGATTTGAGCAAAAAAGGAGTAATGAGAGGAAATTACCAATCGTTAATTGGCGAGACAAGGAAGACGAATAGCGGCGAACAGCGTCCTTGGCTTCGGATTCAAGGGCGTCCACGTCTAAGGCAGAGTCCTCATAAGCTGCTGCTGCTGCTTCTTCTTCTTCTTCTTCTTCTTCTTCTTCTTCTTCGTCGTCGTCGTCGTTGTCGTCGAGTAAATCTTGTAATTCGTCTTGGTGAGCAGGGGGAGAAGGGGAGGAGATGCAGCGGCAGAGAGGGAGAGAAGGGAGGGAGGAAACAGGGAGAAGTAATGGAGGAGAGAAATTAGAGCGAATTGGGCGAAGATGAAGAGGAAGAGAGGAGACTATGGGAATGGACGAAAGAAGAGTGAGGGATTTACCGAAGAGGAGCTGGTTACCAGAAAAGCATGACATTTTTTTTCTTTCAAGCTGTCAAGACAAATGGAAATGGGAGGTTTGGCGGTTGATGGTAGAGGCACTGAGAGAGGTTTATCCTCTTTCCCGTTGAGCTGGGACTTTGTGTGGGGGCTTCTAGTTTTCAGTTACGTTTGGTTTCGCCCATGGTACATAAAAATGCGCCCTCGGTGATGCCATGGATGTTTTGCTTTCAATCTCAACGCATTCCTCGTCACTGTTTATATGAGCAAATTTCAATCATCATGCAATTAATCTTGTAGATTTTCCTATATTCCGTACATCTAAGCTATCCAAGTACTAATATTAAGGTAAGATTATTCTTGTTAATGATAATAATAATAATAATAATAATAATTAAAAAAAGAAAGTGTTGTTGTTAGGGTACAACAATTACGAATTTTTATATCATCCCTTAATTTTTGTGTCACGTGCTACCAAAAACTCTATAAGAAAAAAAACAATCAGGAACGCAAAATTTTTTTTTTTTGCTGTAAAGAAAATAAAGATTTAGTTTCATAAATTATACATATCCTCCTTTACTTGTTGGTAGTGATTGTGCTTTTAAAGATATGAGTTTGTACCTGATTGAAACTCTCTTTCTTTATCTATATATATTCTAATTTTTACCTTGATAATTCTACAACCATGTAGATGAGGTTGAGTTTGAATCCAACGTCAATTACTTTTTTTTTACCTTTTTATATTTTTCTATTTTATTATTATTATTATCATTCACAACAATTGCTCCATACTCTTTCCCCAGGTATAATTTTACGGAAGAGTACATATATTTATATCGTAGCATCAGGTCAAGTCCTCACGTTAGACTCTGAAGTTGAATTCTCAAGCTAGACTCTAACATCAAATTCTTAAGTCGTCCAATTCTCAAGCCCTTGTTTGAGTACGTGGCTTACCTCGCGCATTTTTCGCTTCAAGCCCTTGCACATTTTCTTCGTGGCATATCTCGCGCATTTTTTGCTTCAAGCCCTTTATTTAAGTACGTGGCCTACCTCACACATTTTTCGCTTCAAGCCCTTACACATTTTCTTCGTGTTCTTGGCTTATCTCGCGCATTTTTCGCTTCAAGCCCTTTATTTGGGTGCGTGGCTTACCTCGTCGATTTTTCGCTTCAAGCCCTTGCACATTTTCTTCGTGGCTTACCTCGTGCATTTTTTACTTCAAGCCCATTATTTAGGTGTGTGGCTTACCTTGCGGATTTTTCGCTTCAAGCCCTTGCACATTTTCTTTGTGGCTTACCTCGTGCATTTTTCACTTCAAGCCTTCATTGGGGTGTGTGGCTTTCATGGCGCATTTTTTCGCTTCAAGCCCTTTATTTGGGTGCGTGGCTTACCTCGCACATTTTTTACTTCAAGCCCTTGCACATTTTCTTCGTGGCTTACCTCGCGCATTTTTCGTTTCAAGCCCTTATTTGGGTGCGTAGCTTTCCTCGCGCATTTTTCGCTTTAAGCCCTTACACATTTTCTTCGTGATTTACCTCACGCATTTTTCGCTTCAAGCCCTTATTTAGGTGCGTGACTTTCCTCACGCATTTTTTGCTTCAAGCCCTTACACATTTTCTTCGTGGCTTACCTCGTGCATTTTTCGCTTCAAGCCCTTATTTGGGTGGGTGGCTTACCTCGCGCACCTTTCGCTTCAAACCCTTGCACATTTTCTTCGTGACTTACCTCGTACATTTTTCATTTCAAGCCCTTTTATTTGGGTGTGTGGCTTACCTCGCTCATTTTTCGCAGCCCTTGCACATTTTTTTCGTGGCGTAACTTGCGCATTTTTCGCTTCAAGCCCTTACACATTTTCTTCGTGACATACCTCGCGCATTTTTCGCTTCAAGCCCTTTATTTAGGTGTGTGGCTTACCTCGCGCACTTTTCGCTTCAAGCCATTGTTCATTTTCTTCGTGGCTTACCTCTCGCATTTTTCGCTTCAAGCCCTTATTTAGGTGCATGGCTTTCCTCGCGCATTTTTCGACAGAAAAGTAGCTAATAATGGTTCCCAGGGTCGCAAGAAAGAAATCGACAAGATCTTTAAGTCTTGTCGCTAGTTCACAGGGTGAGAGCCTTTCATGGGCATAGGCAGTCAAAGCTACATCAAGCACATAGGGAGTTGCTTCTAGGATATCCCATGCGGGTACTTGTAGTCTCATAAACACATCCTCAGCTCCAGATGCAGAAGAACTACTATTTCCAAAATTTGTGGAAGTTAAAGACTGACCAGCCCTGCTTATCTTCATTACAAGAAAAGTCAGAGTACGGTGAAAGCATGCTTCATGGGTAAAATAGATATGCTAACAAGCTTCTCCTTTGCAATCAACAAAAGCTGCAAAATAATCATGGATTTCCACAGGTGCACATTATCCAAAAGGCTGAGCTTCAAGAGAAAAGATGACAATCAGAAGAGAGGGAACAACAAAATACTAAACGAAAGTTTCAACGGAAGAAACAAAAGGGAAATGCACCAATTTTCAGTAATTTCTCCAAACCAACGTTTGGTGCTGCCAATTTGGAAAAGCAGCTGCAAATGAACCAAGCAGTAACTAGTAGGAAAGGCTTCACCGAACATATTGATGCAACCCAATTCAAAGGAGTCCAAGATGGTAGGCACCATGAAAATCTATCTGAGAATAGGAGTTCAACAAACTTAAATTTCAAAATTAGAGATTCATTAAACAGAAACTCCAATCAGCATTACTCTCGAGGAAATCTAGAATCTGAGTTAGCAAAAGCTCACATCATGTTTGCTGTGGATGAGAAACCTGTTTATATTCAATCAAAGAAAACTAGAAGTGCAAAAGGGCATAAACTTGAGGCACCTCGAAAGTTCAACGAAGTAATGACTAAAAAAGATGCAAATGTTTGTAACTTGCCGAGGACGTTGAATCAGAGTATCATTTTGCTAGAGAGGAAAAAGACAAGAAAGGAGAAACTTGCTATCTCAAGAGAAGCAAATCAAATGAAAGCCAGCAGGTTCAAAGAAGTAGACACACAGATCATTAGATCCAACAACTTAGTAGTAAGCCTACAATCATTAAGTGTAGTAGAAGTGCAGAAAGAAGCAGAGAAAAGTTCAAATTTGTGCAGTTCTCCAGAAGATGAATGCCAAAGGCTAAATGAGCCACAAGCTTTAACTCCAAAAGATAGCGTAAGATCACCATTAATGATCTTGATCTAGTTTTTCGACGGACGAAAATGGAAGACGAATTTCTATATCCCATCTGTCCCAGACTTCACATTTTAACGTAAATGTTTAATGTTCGACTCGAAATTGCTAGAACTGAATATTCATCGGTTGTTTGCCGAGAGAATAGCGGGCAGCGCGACGGACAGCTCCAAATTTGGAACCAAATCACTCGATAATTGCCATAGTCGGGGAGCAATATGCACAAATGGATGAAAGGAAGTGGCTTGGTGGTGTTTTGGGAAGACAAGATTGTATATCAAAAATAGACTCTAGGAACTGGAGAGTTAGGGACTGGTCTGTTGATTACTCTACTGCTTGTGTTAACCTTGAAAGTTCTAGAATGTCAGTAGATAACCTGTTTCAGAGGAGCCACTCAAATGATGTCGCTAGCCACTTAAAACTTAGGGAGCACTCTAGAGAAAGTTTGGCTGTGGACAACAGTATCTTCACAAAAGCATGGGTTG
Source organism: Firmiana major (assembly GCA_033439115.1). NCBI lineage: Eukaryota > Viridiplantae > Streptophyta > Magnoliopsida > Malvales > Malvaceae > Firmiana > Firmiana major. The sequence goes on from CM065905.1 coordinate 21,338,365, forward strand.
ATACTGGAAGCATGATGGACGAACAAATGAGAGCTCCATTTCCCAAGTTACTGTAAATAAGGAGCGATTTAACAATCATCCTCGTGGAGCTGATCGTATTAAACAGGTTGTCGATTATGTTACATTGTTGCTAATGCCTCTTTATAAGGCAAGAAAAATTGATAAGGAGGGATACAAATCTATAATGAAGAAAATTGCAACAAAAGTAATGGAGCAGGCAACAGATGCAGAGAAAAACATGACTGTTTTTGAATTTATTTCTTTTAAGCACAAAAATAAGATTCGTTCCTTTGTGGACAAATTGATTAAGAGGCATATGGCAATGAAGCCAATCATAAAACCATGATGGTGTTAGGGATTTATTGGTTATGCTTTATTGGCCACTTCTCTGTAAGACCTATAAAAGCCTCTCTCTGCTTAAGTTCACTGCCTTAAATGATGGTGGTGCTATTCAAAGAATTAATAGAATTTGCAGTTCGTGATTCAAAAGGTGTCCATGGAAAAACATGGTTCAGTGTTCTATAATCTTGATTGACCCTCAAAGCAAAGCAAAAATTGCTTGAGTTGATGCCTTCTGCAAATTGTCGGAACTGATACTGGAATATGGTAAAGGAGGCTATTTTTGGATGTTGAATCGGCTTCTTTATCATAAATGGGCTAAAGAAAAGTGTTGTGGCTCATCTATCCCATATGGATTGTGGGCAATCGGTTGGTGATGAAATCACAACAAGATCCTTATATTGATTGGCTTAACAAGGTTGTACTTCTAAGGGTGGTAGTCAAGACCCAAAATTTAATTTCAAGATTCCCACAGACGGCGTCAATTGTTGTTGCTCAGTTACAATAGTTACGAATTGCTTACATCATCGCCTTGATTTTTTGTGTCACGTGTTACTGAAAGCTCTGCAAGAAAAAGAATGATTAAAGGGACACAGGGGTTGTTCCCTACGTAAGCACTCCGATGCTTAAGTCAGCCAGAGAATTTGACAGAGTTTCTGAAAAGAAAATAGAGACTTAGTTTCATAAATCATACCTGTCCCCCTCTACTTATTGATGGTGATTGTGCTTTTAAAGATAAAAGTTTGTACCTAATTGAAACTCTCTTTTTTTTATCTATATATATATTCTGATTTTTACCTTGATAATGTTACAACCATGTAGATGATGTTGAGTTTGAATCTAACACTAATTACTCTTTTTTACCTTTTTATATTTTATATTTTATTATTATTATTATTATTATCATTCACAATAGAAAGAGTAATTAACGTTGGATTTAAACTTAACCTCATCTATATGGTTATAATATTATCAAGATAAAAATCATAATATATTGATAAAGAAAGAGACTTTTAATCTTGTACAAACTCATATCTTTAAAAGCACAATCACCATCAGCAAGCGAGGGAGAGGAGGAGGAGAGAAAGAACCAGATACAGGACCCGAAAGACAGTAAAAGACATTTAATTAGTGGGGCCAGGTATGATTAATGAGATTAAGTCTCTATTTTCTTTACAGAAACTTGTCAAATTCTTGGTCTGACTTAAGCATCGGAGTGCTTACGCAGCAAAAAACCCCTACATCCCTCTGATTATTTTTTTTCTTACAAAGCTTTTAGTAGCACGTGGCACGAATATCAAAGCGAAGAGGTTAACAATATATTATTATTGTGATTGAGCTACAACAATTGGTGCCGTCTATGAGAAACGAAAAAAGCTTTATGCTCTATAAAAAATGTTGTGAAAACTTCTAGCAAAATTTCTTTAGCATCGGGGTAGTTTTGGTTTCTGGCCATTGTCAAAGCGATCAGAGAAAGTTGTTGCTTGGACTGAAAAACAGCTTCAACTCTACTTCATCAGGAAAGCTAGTGAATTGGAATCAAACCACAGATTGCTGTTCTTGGGATGGGGTAAGTTGCGATGCAAGTGGTCGGGTTATCTGCCTTGACTTGAGCAACCAATCAATTTTAGACGCAATTAACAATTCGAGTAATCTTTTCCATCTTCAGCATCTACAACAACTCAATTTGGCTTATTGATAATTCTATATTTTTAGAATTAATTGTGTTTAATTTCCTTATTAATTATTTAAATCTCCAATTTTTTTTGTTAATTATCCCCTTTATTTAATTAAAATTCTCATGTTTGCAGATAAATTAAATCCGGATGAATTTTGAATATTTTGGTAGAAAATGGACTGGAATTGGGCTAAAATCGAGATTGAGCCACGTGGACAACACGAGTCATGCCACCTAGCACATCCAATTGGACAAAAAGACCGATGACATGGAAATATCTTTTCAAGGAGCCAATGGTGTGAAGACAAGTGGCCAAAAAAAATGCCAACTCATCAAGGATGTGGAAATTACCATTTTACCCCTAGTGTGTTTATAAATAGGAATGGATGACAATTGAAAAATGTATGTAATTTTAGGAGTAAGAGTAGTGTAATGTAATGTAATGTAATTTAGGAGTAGTGTTAGAGTAACTTAGTTAACTTAGTTAGTGTTTATGTTTAGAGCTTTTCCCGAAACCAATTTCTATGTTATTGTTCATGTTCATCTTCAATTGTGATCTTTTATGAATAGCTTTTCATGTGTTATTTGTAGCCTCATTTGCTCATCCTTCTTCTCAGTTTGCTTCTTAAATTGCTTATGTCTTTATTTGAAAGAAAATCTATATTTTTCCTAGTCTCGGGTAGCTTAGTTAGTTAGTTATATTCCTTTAATTTTCTAGAGTTTAGACGAACAGTAAAGAGAGGAAGGAGAAGCCAGTGACAGTGGCCATCTTCTTCAGCTATTTAACTGTTGTGGTGCAGATTTGGAGAGGCAGCAGCTAGCATCCCGAAAGCAAGGCAAAAAACCAGGAACCCGAGAGTCCTTCTCTGTTCTGCTCTGCTTTTAAGAGCTTTGAATTGTTCATTATTTTTGCATGCTGTCATTCTCCACTAACCCAGTAATCGGTAGCTGCAGGTCTTCATTGATGAGTGTTGTCCCCAGTACCGAGTTGCTGTGAAGAACGATGGACATAGATCAGTAGGATGTAGCTGAAGTCTGAAGGGTGCAAATGCTGCGTAAACATGGTGGTATGTACAGCAGCAGTGGACCGTGACCGAGAGCTGCAGCAGGCAGCATTTGGACATAGCAGAAGCAGATCATGCGCTGATGTCAAGACAGCAGCTGGACAGAACCAGCACATCAGCACCTGGAACAAAGAGAAAGCATGGCAGATTGCAGAACCGAGCAAGGCAGTTGGCAACCAGAAACCGAGGCAGAGAACAGCAGCCTGGATGCAGTGTGTAGTTCGAACCTGGAGCAGAACGAATGCAGACCTAGAGTAGCCTGGACCAGAGGACAACAGCAGCACGCCTTGCCAAAACTGTGAAAGCCTGGACTGAAAATGTTTTAGAAGACACGTGAATAGTGTTTGGAGGGATAATTATATGGTTTAAAAATGCTTAAGGCTTGTTTGGCAATTACCTTATGCACCATAATCAATTTTTCTTGATTAGTTCATGAAGTAGATTTAATTATGTCCTTAGCTTATTTTTATTTTTTATCATGCATTAGTTAAGTTAGATTAAACTTGTTACATGCATTAGTTAAATTTTATTGTTAAATTAGTAAGTAGATATAGTTAGGATTAGTTTAGAGTTAATATTTTAGATATGTAGTTTTATAGTTATTTTCTTAATTTCCTAGGATTTTATTTTCATTAAGTTTTAGTTTAGCTTAAATTGCATTTTGATTAAGTAGTCTTATTGCATTTTAGGTTTGTTAATTTTAGTTTAAATTAATCTTGCTTTGTTATTTTCATAATTGCATTTTATTTTAATTGCGTTAATTAGCTTTAACTGTTTTAATTTCTTTTGTAGGTTTTTTATTTTAATTGCGTGGAGCACTGTAAGTAATTTTGCTCGGTTTTAATTTCCTTATTTTATAGCTTTTATTATTTTATTGCTTCCAGTTTTTTTAATTCTAGACTTAGTACCTTAATTTCATAATTTGCTAGGATATACTAAGAGTAAGATTAACCGGTAGTTAATTAGGCTAGTCAACTTCTCTGTGGGACGATAGCTCGGGACTCAAATCCCATTATTACTTGTACGACCTGTGCACTTGCTGTGAGATCTAAGGATTTTAGATATATTTTAATGATGTAATAAGAACTTAAAGTGTAATTTATTGAGCTAAGTGAATTGTGGAAATAATATTTGGAGATTTATGTGTAAGTGTTTAACATAAATGTGAAACTAAGAGGTCAGATCGATCTTGGGGAAGGAGAGATCGATCTGGTGAGTTGAAAATGACAAGGAAGGAGGAATTTAAGGAGAAGATCGATCTCCAATGGAAGAGGATCGATCTCCTTATGATTTTGTTTAAGAGAAGATCGATCTCATGAGGAAGGGATCGATCTCCAAATGATTCTGTTTGGGAGAAGATCGATCTCCTCAAGGAGCAGATCGATCTCATAAAGCCATAAAGAGATCGATCTCACCCCTCGACAGATCGATCTCCTAGGCATAAAATTGCCCCAAATCGTCCCCAAATTCAAATGCAGATCGATCTCATCAAGAGCCAGATCGATCTCCTACCTTCAGTCTATATAAGGAACCCCTGCTTTCTCCTGCAATTTCATTTTCTCTCTCTTCCAAACCCCATTTTCACCGAGCCCTAGCTTTCTCACTCATCCAAAGCACCCATTTCCGTCCAAATCAGAGGTTGTGGCAAGAAGGAAAGTTGTTCCTCATCCAAGGGAGAACAACATACTTGGAAATCGGAAGACGGATCGAATCGAGGCAAGAGATAAGCTCTCCACAAGTTTGGGTAATTTCTAAACCTCGATCTTGATATTTGAGATGATTTTGGTGATAATGGTTGTTGGCATTGTGTTGAAATAGCTGAAAAATGATTAGGGATTGATGAAATTACAATGTAGTTGGAGTGATGATGATATTTAGCAACTTTGGTAAATTTGAGAATTTTTGAGCTATAAATGGAGATTTAGACAATGTGGTGTATTAGCATAGATATTGTGGCATGGGAAATATAGAATGTTGAGGTGTTGTGAGCGAGATTGTGGTTGTGATGGAGTTATGAGAATTGAGAAATTTGAGGTGTTATGAGCAATTATGCTCGATTTTGAGAATTGAGGTTACTGTGATGATGAGTATTGATGTTTTAACATCGTTTGGACAGCTCGGGAGTTCCAGAGTGGAATGCGAGGCTAGTCCGTGATACGGGGGAAACGATTGCACTATACGAGGTGCAAAGAGGTAAGGGAAAACTAAATGTATGTGTTTTGATGAATTGTTTGTAGCATGAACCATGATTTGAGAATACAAGCATGTTTAGTGTTGTGTTGTGATAAAATTGCACATGGTTTTTATAGCCGGTTGGAGCCCATTATTTTATTAGTTTATAAGCTGAGTGTGAAATTACTTTATAAACCGATGAGTTTGCGTGAAAAGTAAATTGGGCTCTACGTTAAGGCAATACTGAGATTTAAGAAAATGTGTGCATGTTTTGCCAGTTGGAACTCGGTTTTAATATGTTTTGTGTTGAGTACACAAATGTTTTAAACGAGTTTTATAAGAGAAAACCCTTATGAGTTCTACGTGAAGGCAAAACGTTTTATAAGATAATGGCTAATGATTGAGACTTAGGCGTGTCATGTTGAATACACATCGGGCCTTGCTTTGGTAGCATGTAAGACCGATATAGTGGGACGCCTGGGAACCGACCCAGGGACCACAGGCCTTGTTCTGGTAACATGTAAGTCCGATTATTCCTCCGCTTTGGTAGCGTTGGGAGGCCTTGCTCTGGTAGCATGTAAGTCCGATATTCCTCCGTTTTGGTAACGAGAGATGCCTCTGTTTTGGTAACGTGAGATGACCCCCGTTCTGGTAACGCTGGGTGGCCTTGCTTTGGTAGCATGTAAGACCGAGAGAGTGGGCCGCCTGGGAACCGACCTAGGGACCACGTGATAGTGTGCATGAGGCGAGGCATTGTTCTGGTAGCATGTAAGGCCGGGCCTTGTTCTGGTAACATATAAGTCCAATATACCATGCATACGACCATATTGTCGACGTTCCCTCTATACGAGGATGCCTGGGATGCGCACCCAGAGGAGATTACATATTCGATGTGCCATGACAAGTTTTATATGAGTCTTATTGCCTAGTCTCGTTTTACACATGAGTTGTGTTTTGTGACCTTGTCACATGCTATTTACTGAGGTAATTTTTATCACGTATTTTGAGAAAAAGCCATTATCGCATATATTTACACATGCTTGTGAGTGCTCGATATTGAGCCTTTTTACCTTCATGTTTTCACATGATTTATGAGTTATGAGATGATGATGTTTTGAGAACTTTCATGCTACGGTTTCAAATGAGCTTCATAAACAAATACATATTTGTGATGTGTGATATGGTTTATATAACTGAGTTCCCTTACCCCCCTTACTGAGCGATTTGGAAGCTCACCCTGTTTCTCTTCCCCCAGATTGCTTCAAGTGAAGTGAGTTCTCTGCGACGTACGGGTTAGAGGCTAGTGGAGGACTTGAGCTCCAGGCCGTATTTTGTGTATTGAGGTAGATATTTAATATTCATGTATCCAGACTAGAGTTATATTTACAAACACTCATTGTATAATGATGTACGAGATGTATTAGGATTAATTAACTTGGAATTGAGTAATGTATAAGATACGATATATACTATGTTATGATGAGATCCTGAGGCATGATAAGTATGATGATGTATGACACTGCACAGGAATGCACCCTTAATTGTGAATTGATGAGTAAAAAGTTTTAAATTAGCCTTGTTTTTCGCGCTTCCGGGGCGTCACAAAGTTTTCTTGGTATCAGAGCTTAGGGTGTTTAGTACTGTCAGAGTCAGCTAAGTGAAATAGAATACATCCCAAGTGTCTGTAATAGTCTGGTCATGAACTGAGTCTGAGGATTGAGATTTCAATCGATTTTGATATGTACGCGCAGGAGACGAGTTGAGATAGAGAATGAGTAAACGACAAGGTCGTTCGAGGAGGCAGGCAGAGTCCCCTCCGCCACCTGCCCTACAACCAGAGAGTCTTAACTCTCGATTTAATAGGATTGAGACCGATGTGAGGCAAGGTTTTGAGCAGATGGCAGCGTTATTCGCGGAACACTTTGGAGTTAATGCCTCGGGTACTACTCCTACACCACCACAAGGACCTCTCATACCCCTAGTGCCTCCCATTACTCAGCCTGATGATAGAAGTATGGTCCGACTGAAAGATTTTCTAAAAATGAATCCATCGCATTTAAGGGAAAGAAGGATCCTACAGGGGCTGAGGAGTGGTTGACGGATTTGAGAGTGATATTTGATTATCTGGGATGCATTGATGCTGAGAGAGTCAGTATGAGTGCTTATATGTTGAAAGGGAGAGCTCGAGATTGGTGGGGTACTACCCAGGGTATTTTGATGTCCAACCAGGATATGATTTATTGGGAAGAGTTCCAGACAGCCTTCAGAGCCCAATACGTACCACGAGCTGCCCAGAGAAGGAGGCAAGCAGAGTTTTTGAGTTTGGTACAGGGTGATATGTCTGTAGATGATTATGAGAGCCGATTTACTGCTCTGCTAAGGTATTATCCAAAAACCTTCAAGAATGAAGAACTCCGTACCGAGAAATTTGTGTATGGATTGAAACCCATCATCAGAGATCGATTGATTGGGTTATGTATTACTGAGTTTGGAGATGCTCTGAGACGAGCACAAGAGATTGGAGGAGAATTGAAATTGTACAATCCCAGAATGAGTTCGGAGCAGTGATTAGGGACAAGGGTAAGAGGCCAGCGGTGTCTTAAGCAGATGTTCGGAGAGGTTCCTTCAGGAGAGGAAGGATTGAGGTACAGAAGGACAGATTGGAGAGACCCAAAGCTTATCCTATCATCAAGGAGACCCCTCGATATGGCAGGCCAGAGATAAGGGTTTGTAGAGACTGTGGTCGATCGCATGAGGGAAGTTGTACTGGGTCGATCCGTGGATGTTTTAGATGTGGTGACATGGGTCACAGAGTGAAGGACTGTCCTCAACCTCAGATACCACATGCTCCGGAGCCTACTAGACAGCAGCCTCAAAGAGTGAATCCCTAGAGACGGGCCACTGCTACAGAGAAAGGGAAGAAACCTGTGGCACAGGGACGTGTGTTTGCCCTGGATAAGGAAACTGCAGACACTTCAGCAGAAACTATAAGAGGTACACTCTCTGTCTGTAATCATAAGGCTTATGTGTTGATAGATCCAGGATCCACGCATTCGTTTATTTCAGAGCATTTTGCATGTAGTTTAAACTTGAAGTTTGAACCTCTAGAATATGTACTACATGTAAATACCCCTATGCGTGAATCCCAGAGAACTGAGTTAATCTGTAGAGGATGTGAAATAAAGGTGGGAGATGGAGTGATGTTAGCAGATCTAATCATGTTAAATATGCATGGGATTGATGTAATTTTGGGGATGGATTGGTTAGCAACCAATCGAGCGAGTGTAGACTGCTACACTAAGATTGTAACTTTCTCCCTACCTGAACCTTACAGTATACGGTTGAGATATTGAGGAAATGAATAAGTGGAATTCTAGTAAATAATTTAAAATTTTAATATTATTTTGGAGAATATTAAATATGATTGTTCATGTGAAGGTTACGAAACACTCATCTCAGATGATGAGCGGGAACATCCGAGGATTGAGGATATACCTGTGGTGTGTGAATTTCTGGATGTTTTCCCAGATGAGTTGCCAGGTTTGCCACCAGAGAGAGAGCTAGAGTTTACCATTGATTTGGTACCAGATACTCAGCCGATCTCTAAACCTCCATACAGGATGGCATTAGTGGAACTTGAGGAATTGAAGAAATAACTACAGGAGTTATTGGATCAAGGGTTCATTAGGCCCAGTGTTTCACCGTGGGGAGCACCGATTTTATTTGTTAAGAAGAAGGATGGTAGTCTCAGATTATGCGTAGACAACCGGCTGTTGAATAAAGCTACGGTGAAGAATAAATACCCATTGCCCAGGATTGATGATCTACTTGATCAACTAAGAGGGGCCTCAGTCTTTTCTAAGATTGATTTGAGATCAGGCTATCACCAATTGAGGATCAAGGAAGAAGATATTCCAAAGACGACCTTCAGGACAAGGTATGGCCATTATGAATTTCTGGTGATGTCCTTTGGATTGACAAACGCCCCTGCAGCATTTATGAGATTAATGAACGAGGTGTTCAGAGACTATCTAGAGAAATTTGTGATAGTCTTTATTGATGATATCCTGGTATACTCTCGGTCATATGAGGAACATGCACAGCATTTGTGGTTAGTACTTCAGATACTCCGAGATAAGCAATTATATGGAAAGCTTAGTAAGTGTGAGTTTTGGCTGAACCGGATAGCTTTCCTTGGTCATATAGTCTCAGAGGAAGGAGTATCGGTGGATCCAAGTAAGATAGAGGCTGTGCTTAATTGGAAAAGACCGAAGACAGTTACAGAGGTGCGAAGCTTCATTGGTTTGGCAGGGTATTACAGAAAATTTGTGGAAGGATTTTCCAGGATTGCCGCTCCTTTGACTAAACTCACGCGCAAAGAGACCCCATTTATATAGACTGATCAATGTGAGCTCAGTTTTCAGGAGTTAAAAAGGAGATTGACAGCGGCACCTGTGTTAACTATTCCTGAGGGATCAGGAGAATTTTCTGTGTATAGTGATGCATCTCATCAAGGATTGGGGTGTGTGCTTATGCAGCACGGAAGAGTGATCGCATATGGATCGCGACAGTTGAAAGACCATGAGCGGAATTACCCCACACATGATTTGGAGTTAACCGCTGTGGTATTTGCCTTGAAGATCTAACGACACTACTTATATGGGGAAAGATTCCAGTTCTTCACTGATCACAAGAGTTTAAGATATCTCTTTGATCAGAAAGAGTTAAACATGAGACAAAGGAGATGGATGGAGCTCCTTAAGGATTATGACTGCGAGATTCTATATCATCCGAGTAAGGCGAATGTAGTTGCTGATGCCCTGAGCAGGAAGAGTATGATATCTACTATGATGATCAGGGAATGGGATTTGTTAGAGCAGTTCATCAAACTTTGGATCAGAGTTAAAGAGGTAGAGACTGGATTTTTGGCTAGCTTGCGGATAGAGCCCAAGATCATGGATCAGATTAGAACTGGGCAGCGCAGTGATCAGAGGTTGATAGATATGGTTAGCCAAGCTGAACAGAGTTCGCAGTCGAATCTCACAGTCAGTGAGGATGGATTATTGAGATTCAGAGGACGGATTTGTGTACAGGACGATGATACCCTGAAGAGACAGATACTGAGAGAATCCCACTGCTCACGATACACCATGAACCTAGGGAGTACTAAGATGTACCGAGACTTAAGAAAGGTGTACTGGTGGAGTGGTATGAAGCGAGACGTGGCAGAGTATGTGGCCAGGTGTTTAATATGCCAGCAAGTGAAAGCTGAGCATTGGAAGCCTGGAGGACTACTACAGCCCTTACCTGTACCTACATGGAAATGGGAGCATGTCACCAGGACCAGAAGAGGTTGTGATGCGATATGGGTCATTGTGGATAGATTGACCAAGAGTTCCCATTTCCTTGCCATCAAGAGCACAGATACTGTGGATGCCTTAGCTGAGCTGTATGTCAGCGAGATAGCTAGATTACATGGGGCTCCAGTGAGTATTACTTCTGATAGAGATTCCCGATTTACTTCTAGATTTTGGACCCAATTTCAGGAGTCCATGGGATCTCGATTGAGTTTTAGTACCACCTATCATCCTCAGACAGATGGTCAGTCAGAGAGGACTATTCAGACCCTGGAAGATATGTTGAGGGCGTGTACGATGGATTTTAAGGGATCATGGGATGATCACCTGCCCCTAGCAGAGTTTGCGTACAATAACAGCTATCATGCAAGTATTGGAATGGCACCCTTTGAGGCTCTATATGGTAGGAGGTGTAGATCCCCTGTAGCTTAGGAAGAAGTCGGTGACAGAAAGATAAATGCTCCCGAGCTTATTGAGCAGGCTGTACAGAGTGTGAAACTCATATGTGAGAGGTTGCGGGCTGCACAGAGTAGATAGAAAAGCTACGCGGATGTGCGTAGACGGCCACTCAAGTTTGATATTGGTGAGGCAGTATTTCTGAAAATATCACCGAGTAAGGGTATCATGCGATTTGGGAAGAAAGGAAAATTGAGTCCTTGATACATAGGACCATTCGAGATCCTTGAGAGAGTGGGAGAGGTAGCCTACAGATTGGCATTACCCCCACAGATGTCCGAAATACACAATGTTTTTCATGTGTCTATGTTGAGGAAGTACCACCCGGACCCTTCTCATGTCATAGAGTATGACGAGATGGACATATAAGAGGACATGAGCTATACTGAGGAACTCGTCCGGATTCTTGATAGAAAGGAGAAGGTACTTAGAACTAAGAGCATCCTATTAATAAGTTTTGTGGAAATATCACTCAATGGAAGAGGCAACGTGGGAACTAGAGAATCTCATGAAGGAGAAATACCCCCATCTCTTTGACTAGTTGAGTTGAATTTGGAGGACCAAATTCTTTTAAGGTGGGGAGGATGTGAGATCTAAGGATTTTAGATATATTTTAATGATGTAATAAGAACTTGAAGTGTAATTTATTGAGCTAAGTGAATTGTGGAAATTATATTTGGAGATTTATGTGTAAGTGTTTAACATAAGTGTGAAACTAAGAGGTCAGATCGATCTTGGGGAAGGAGAGATCGATCTGGTGAGTTAAAAATGACAAGGAAGGAGGAATTTAAGGAGAAGATCGATCTCCAATGGAAGAGGATCGATCTCCTTATGATTCTGTTTGAGAGAAGATCGATCTCATGAGGAAGGGATCGATCTCCAAATGATTCTGTTTGGGAGAAGATCGATCTCCTCAAGGAGCAAATCGATCTCATAAAGCCATAAAGAGATCGATCTCACCCCTCGACAGATTGATCTCTTAGGCATAAAATTGCCTTAAATCGTCCCCAAATTCAAATGCAGATCGATCTCATCAAGAGCCAGATCGATCTCCTACCTTCAGTCTATATAAGGAACCCCTGCTTTCTCCTGTAATTTCATTTTCTCTCTCTTCCAAACCCCATTTTCACTGAGCCCTAGCTTTCTCACTCATCCAAAGCACCCATTTCCGTCCAAATCAGAGGTTGTGGCAAGAAGAAAAGTTGTTCCTCATCAAAGGGAGAACAACATACTTGGAAATCGAAAGACGGATCGAATCGAGGCAAGAGATAAGCTCTCCACAAGTTTGGGTAATTTCTAAACCTTGATCTTGATATTTGAGATGATTTTGGTGATAATGGTTGTTGACATTGTGTTGAAATAGCTGAAAAATGATTAGGGATTGATGAATTTACAATGTAGTTGGAGTGATGATAATATTTAGCAACTTTGGTAAATTTGGGAATTTTTGAGCTATAAATGGAGATTTAGACAATGTGGTGTATTAGCATAGATATTGTGGCATGGGAAATATAGAATGTTGAGGTGTTGTGAGCGAGATTGTGGTTGTGATGGAGTTATGAGAATTGAGAAATTTGAGGTGTTATGAGCAATTATGCTCGATTTTTAGAATTGAGGTTATTGTGATGATGAGTATTGATGTTTTAACATCGTTTGGACAGCTTGGGAGTTCCAGAGTGGAATGCGAGGCTAGTCCGTGATACGGGGGAAACGATTGCACTATACGAGGTGTAAAGAGGTAAGGGAAAACTAAACCATTTGTGTATGTGTTTTGATGAATTATTTGTAGCATGAACCATGATTTGAGAATACAAGCATGTTTAGTGTTGTGTTGTGATAAAATTGCACACGGGTTTTATAGCCGGTTGGAGCCCATTATTTTATGAGTTTATAAGCTGAGTGTGAAATTGCTTTATAAACTGATGAGTTTGCATGAAAAGTAAATTGGGCTCTACGTTAAGGCAATATTGAGATTTAAGAAAATGTGTGCGTGTTTTGCCGGTTGGAACTCGGTTTTAATATGTTTTGTGTTAAGTACACAAATGTTTTAAACGAGTTTTATGAGAGAAAACCCTTATGAGTTCTACATGAAGGCAAAACATTTTATAAGATAATGGCCAATGATTGAGACTTAGGCGTGTCATGTTGAATACACATCGGGCCTTGCTTTGGTAGCATGTAAGACCGATATAGTGGGACGCCTGGGAACCGACCCAGGGACCACAGGCCTTGTTTTGGTAACATGTAAGTCCGATTATTCCTCCGCTTTGGTAGCATTGGGAGGCCTTGCTCTGGTAGCATGTAAGTCCGATATTCCTCCGTTTTGGTAACGAGAGATGCCTTCGTTTTGGTAACGTGAGATAACCCCCGTTCTGGTAACGCTGGGTGGCCTTGCTTTGGTAGCATGTAAGACCGAGAGAGTGGGCCGCCTGGGAACCGACCCAGGGACCACGTGATAGTGTGCATGAGGCGAGGTATTGCTCTGGTAGCATGTAAGGTCGGGCCTTGTTCTGGTAACATATAAGTCCAATATACCATGCATACGACCATATTGTCGACGTTCCCTCTATACGAGGTTGCCTGGGATGCGTACCCAGAGGAGATTACATATTCGATGTGCCATGACAAGTTTTATATGAGTTTTATTGCCTAGTCTCATTTTACCCATGAGTTGTGTTTTGTGACCTTGTCACGTGCTATTTACTGAGGTGATTTTTATCACGTATTTTGAGAAAAAGCCATTATCGCATATATTTACACATGCTTGTGAGTGCTCGATATTGAGCCTTTTTACCTTCATGTTTTCACATGATTTATGAGTTATGAGATGATGATGTTTTGAGAACTTTCATGCTACGGTTTCAAATGAGCTTCATAAACAAATACATATTTGTGATGTATGATATGGTTTATATAACTGAGTTCCCTTACCCCTCTTATTGAGCGATTTGGAAGCTCACCCTGTTTCTCTTCCCCCAGATTGCTTCAAGTGAAGTGAGTTCTCTGCGACGTACGGGTTAGAGGCTAGTGGAGGACTTGAGCTCCATGCCGTATTTTGTGTATTGAGGTAGATATTTAATATTCATGTATCCAGACTAGAGTTATATTTACAGACACTCATTGTATAATGATGTACGGGATGTATTAGGATTAATTAACTTGGAATTGAGTAATGTATAATATACGATATGTACTATGTTATGATGAGATCCTGAGGCATGATAAGTATGATGATGTATGACACTGCACAGGAATGCACCCTTAATTGTGAATTGATAGTAAAAAGTTTTAAATTAGCCCTGTTTTCCGCGCTTCCGGGGCGTCACACTTGCGGACAATACCCTTAGGGCCCATCACTTATAATAGACCATATTGGCTTTTCTTGCTGGGTTTGACAAGTTTGCAAACATGAGTTATCTTAATTTGTCAAATACTGGCTTTAAAGGACAAATTCCAGCAGAGATTTCACGCATGACTAGGTTAGTTACTCTTGACTTATCTGCAAGTTCATATCTTGGATTGTCCTTGAAACTTGAGAACCCAAACCTAAAGATGCTTGTTCGAAATCTCACAAGGCTAAGATTTCTTCATCTTGATGGCGTAAATATATTAGTTAAGGGTAATGAGTGGTGTCAGGCCTTATCGTCACCGATCAATTTATAAGTGTTGAGCATGTCAGACTATAATCTTTCAAGACCTATAGATTCTTCATTTTCCAAGCTTCGGTCTCTCTCAGTCATCCGCTTGGACACCTACAACTTGTCTGCCCCACTTCCAGTTTCTTTGCGAAATTCCAAAATTTAACTTCCCTTTGTCTTAGTACTACTGATCTGACTGGAAGACTCCCGGAAGAAATCCTGTATGCGACTACGTTACAGACTCTTAATTTATCGAACAATAAATTACTCATAAGTTCGATTCTAAAGTTTTCTCCGAATGCATCTCTTCAGACATTGGTACTTAGTGACATAAGTTTTGGGGGACAACTACCAGAATCTATTGGTAACTTTGGGCAATTAACAAGACTAGAGCTTGCACGTTGCAATTTCACTGGATTAATACCAGAATCAATGATGAAACTTAGACAACTTGTCTATCTAAATTTTTCATCTAAGAAATTTTTTTGACTAATGCCATCGCTCTCATCATCAAGAAATCTTACACAGCTAAACCTTTCTCATAATTAGTTAAGTGGCGCAATAAATTCCATTGATTGGTCAGGGTTTTCTAAGATAGTAAGTATTGACTTACAAAACGACAAATTCAATAGAACAATCCCACCCACTGTATTCCACATTCCATTATTGCAAAAAAATTTATTTTTTAGAAAATCAATTCAGTGGTAACCTTATTATCCTCCATGGTGAGGCCTCTTTACAAGATACTCTTGATCTTAGCAGCAATCTGTTACAAGGGCCACTTCCAAGTGCTACTAAAACTTCATTACATTCCTTCCCTAACATGACCACATTAAAGTTGGCTTCTTGCAACTTAATGAAATTCCCTAATTTCTTGAAAAATCAATTTAGATTAGTCTATCTAGACCTTTCAAACAACAATATCCATGGTGGAATACCCAAATGGATTTGGGAAGCTAGAAGACTTCAACACCTAAATCTTTCTCGAAACTTCCTCGTAAAATTCGAAGGACCTTGTAGAATATAACTTCAAGTCTTAATGTTCTTGAACTTCATGGCAACCAGTTGCAAGGGAAAATCCTATTTCTTCCACAATATGCCACATATCTGGATTACTCGAATAACAATTTCAGCTCTGTTTTACCAGCTGACATCGGCGACTACCTCAGTTTTGCTAATTTCTTCTCTCTCTCGAGTAATACATTTCAAGGGAGTATCCCCAAGTCGATATGCAATAGTACATATCTTCAAGTACTTAATCTGTCTAATAATTCCCTGAGTGGGCCAATTCCTCAATGCCTAACTCAACAAAGTTTGTCCCTTAGGGTGCTGAGTCTAAGGAGAAACAATCTGGATGGTATTATTCCTAATACATTCCCGCAAGAATGTGAGTCTCTAGATCTCAACTAAAACTTACTGCAAAAAAAGGCATAAGGGCTTGAAGCGAAAAATGCACGAGGTAAGCCACAAAGAAAAAGTGCGAGGGCTTGAAGCGAAAAGTGTGTGAGGTAAGCACAAAGGAAAGGTGCAAGGGCTTGAAGCGAAAAATGCGTGAGGTAAGCTAGGCACTCAAATAAGGGCTTGAAGCAAAAAGTGTGCGAGGTAAGCCATAAAAGAAAGGTGCAAGGGCTTGAAGCGAAAAGTGTGCGAGGTAAGCCATGCACCCAAATGAGGGATTGAAGCGAAAAATGCGCTAGGTAAGCCATACACCCAAATAAAGACTCAAAGTAAAAAGTGCACTAGAAAACCACCCTCTCGAAATAAGCCATACTCATGAAAGAAAACGAAATCTAAATAAGGCTCGATGTACAGAAACGTCGCTACTAACAGCTTGAGGATTGTGTTCTGCGTTTAGTTGGGAGCCTATAAGAGTAACCTTCAAGAAGAGGAAAACGCTATGAATAAACTGAAGGTCAAATTTCCTAAGCTTGGATGAGGAACCTAAATTTATTTTTTTCCTACCTTGTCTGGCCATTGGGGAGTAAGCAATAAAATCGACGATTAGAAAATATGAAAAACTGAACGGATATCCTCAGTAGGAGAGTTTGGCCTGAGAATTTGACCTCAGAGTTTGACTTGAGAATTTGATGTCAGAATTTAGCTTGAGAATTTGACGTCAGAGCTTGGCTTGAGAATTTGACTTCAGGGTGTAACGTGATGACTTGACTTGAAACTACAAAGAGAATATATTTACTCTTCTGCAAGGTTATACATAGCGAAAGTGTGGGGAGCAATTTTTGTGAATGATAATAATAATTAAAAAAAAGGAAGAAGAAAGAGTAATTAGCGTTAGATTCAAACTCAACCTCATCTACATAGTTGTAACATTATCAAGACAAAAATCAGAATATATATATATATATATATATATATATATATAAAGAAATATAGTTTAAATTATAGTTTAAATCATGTACAAAATCATATCTTTAAAAGAATAATCATCATCAGCAAGCGAGGGAGAGGAGGAGGAGGAGAGAAAGAATCAGATACAAGACCGAAAAACAGTAAGAGACATTTAATTAATGGGGCTAGATATGATTCATGAGATTAAGTCTCTATTTTCTTTACAGAAACTCTGTCAAATTCTCGATCTGACTTAAGCATCGGAGTGCTTACGCAGGAAAAAACCCCTGCGCCCCTCTAATTATTCTTTCTCTTGCAGAGCTTTCGGTAGCACGTGTCACAAATATGAAAGTAAAGACGTCAACAATATGTTACTATTGTGATTGAGCCACAACAATTATACTATGTAAAAATGACATGAATGAAACACATAAAAGATACGTGTTAAAATTTTAAAAAAAAGTTGTACGTAAATATAGTAAAAGTTAAGAAATTAGATTTTGTGTTTTTAATACAGATATAAATTTTGACATGAAATTTTTATATTTTATAAGATACGAACATGATTCCATATGACACGAATATTATAAGTACGAATTGTCAGATCTCTTCATTTATAGCATGTTCTCCCGATTTTTATCCTTTTATCTCTTCTCACTCCCTTTGTCTTCATCTATCTACATTTGAGAATTTACATATTTCTTCTCTTAGCTTTTGTCATTTTCTCTTTTCTCAATCCCTTTGTATTCATTGCCTTTTTATCTCTTATCACTCCTTTTCTCTTCATGTGTCTATATTTGTGAATTTACATATTTCTTCTATTAGCTGTTTCCTTTTTCTTTTTTTTCTCAATTCCTTTGTCTTCATCTATCTAGATTCGAGAAAAGGATCCACATCAAGTAAAAGGTGGCAACAGTAAGAGCGCCACAATCGACACCAAAAAGGAAAGTGAGGATTATGCCGAGAATGTCTCTGTATGCTCACAGAGAGAGCTCAAGCCAGATGAAGGTTTGAGATCATAGGGTATGAGATTCAATTGGTGTATTTCGATTAAGATAATGATGGATACGGAGGAGACAAAGTGTCACATCCATTGGGACGTGACAAATCGGTAACTTATTATGAAAATACAGAAATTTGGGTTAACTTTTTCATTTTACCTTCAACACTGGTATGTTATGTGAGCAGTCTTATATAGTATTGTTAGGTTACTATTTACCTATATCAGATAAATGTATCAAATCTAAGGTCCTAATTCAATTCCATATCAAAACTGATTTGAAATAACCAAATATTTAACTTTCTAGAAAACGAAAATTCTCGATTTTGACCTACTTTAGACTGGTAGTCTAATCTCGAGTCAAACGTAGTTAAAATTCAAGTCTAACTACTTAGTGTACTATAACACTCTAATATCTACCTTTTGTCCAAATTTCATAATTTTTGGAGACCGTTTGATCCTCCAAAATATATAGTGAAAAATAGTCCATTATTTTTTCGATTTCTACACTGTCGGCATATAAAAATTCGATTATATCCCTAGACATAATATTTTACATATGTAAGCATACTTTAACATAATATACATCCCGACTCATGTATTGAATAAAATTGTCTGAAAAAAATCATATTCACAACCAAAAACAAATACCAAAAAATAAAATGCGATATCTCCAAAGCTAGAAACTTCGAAAACGAATATTTTAATCGATGATATCAGACCTCTGAATTTTACCTAAGATGGAAAATATTGGGGTAGTGAGCTAAAGAGCTCAGAAAGTAAATCACACAAGTAAGAGGTAATAATATACAAGATACTCAATTCTAATACATACAACAATAAACTCAAATCATGTAACACAAAGTTCATATCCTATAATTCCAATAATTTGCTTATTTATGATAAACATATAACACTTTGATACTCAACATCACTAAAGCTAGTGACACTGATGTCGTGTCCTTAATGTCTTGTAACGACCCGAATTTATTGATATTTCAATTGGGCTACAAGTCGATATTAGGTCAGAATAGTTATTCAGTCTAATTAATTTTTTTCTTAGTAATAAACTTAAACAAAATATGTTCACATTCCCCATACACGTCTCGTATGCAATACTGTACTTATAAAAGTTTTATATACAAAAGAATTTCTTACAACTGGGTATACCTTCGACGCAGAAAAATACACCGGGAAACCATAGCAGTGCGATATGCCTTACTAACGAAAGCGTCCAAATTACTGATGAGACTCTGTGGAGGAAAGTAGGGAGTGAGCTTAACGCACTCAGTAAGAAACTTATGTAAGCAGTAGATAACCATATTATCTACATGCTTATAATGTATGCCATGGTTAGTTATAAAACACTGTAAAACACTTGCATATAAATCAATTCATTAATATTAAAAACGATTCACAATCGATGCACTTTCTTTGAAAAACACTTTTAATCTGTGAAACCCGATATTTTTCATATTATGATGCTTATGAGAAGTAAATTATAGCTTATGTAATGTTTTGCAGGCCCGTAGACGATCAAAGTAACCGATTGTAGTGTGGGCCCTATGGCATGCAAAACGAGGTAAGGTCCCAAACCCGAGAACTTCTTAAAATTATCATGTTCATGCATAAAATGATGAGTAGAAGTGAAAACTAAGTGATTGGAAATGAAAAAGATAGTTGAATTCGGATTTTAAATTTAGTCGGGAGAACGGACTTAATAAGGGAAATAAATCCGAATAAAATTCCAAAAACAAATTCATGAAAATAATTTCGAGACCATGGGAAGATAGTATAAGGTAAAATTAACTTGTGAAAATTAAAGCAAGTGGAAATATGGAGGTTTAGATATATAAATGAATTTTTAAAGTGAGTTAGAGAGCTTAAACCGTTTAGCTCGGTTTTGACAGAATCAAGAAAAAGGACTCGGTTTTGGAAACATTTCTTAAACAAGTGACCCCTAAATTTTTATGGGAGATACTAGAGACATAATAGAATATTAGAGAAGAGAAAATTTGGGAGAAATTGGACTATAAATAATTTTAATAGATTTTACAAAACAGAGCAGAAAATCTGCCCTACAAAGTCCACCTAACCCTTAATGGAAACCATTGGATTTGAAGATTTTCCCCTTATCCAATGGATCCCATCTTTTCCAGCACTGTAGCCAACTTATCAAGCTTCCTAAGGAAGCCAAAAACAACCTAAAACCCTTTGAAACCTGAGAACTTCCCTCCCTCCATTCCTGCCGCATATGTTACTGTAGCTTCAGCATTGTATGAAATTTCTAGCCATCTTCCGGCTAGATTCAGGCAATGACCAAGAAGAAAAAAAATAATCCTCACTCATCCCTCTACAACATATTGAAAATCTAGTGAAAACCGAGCTCATTTGCTAGCTAAATCGTTAGAGAAAGAAAACTGGGTAGAACCTGCAATGTGACCTGGCCTTGTAACTTGCTGGAATTTTTCAGCAGCCTTCTACTCATTTTCAGATGTCGGTCCAATTAGGCAAAAACTTCATCTACCTCTCCTCTAACATATATAAAAATTCTAGAATTTATTGAGGCCTTTTGATAGCTAAATCGATAGAGAAATGAAAATAGGGCAGAACTGCAACGTGATTTGGTCTGCTAACTTTCAGGATTTTTTCAGCAACCTTCCACTCATTTTCAGACCTCAATACAATTAGAAAAAATCTTCTTTTACCTCCCTTATAACATATATAAAAATTTCAGATTTAATGGAGGTCATTTGATGACTGAAATGGTAGAGAGAAGATTGACGACAAAAGCTGTCCTGTCTTAGAGTTAAGTGAAGAATGAAGTTTAAATTGATGGGATGAATTTCTGGATGATTTTCAATGATTCTAAGTTATAATTATATTGTGTTTCAGCTTAGGAACAATTTTGAAAATTGAGATTGAAGTCAAGGTCGATCAAAGGTGTGAGAAAGTTGAGGTAAAGTGATGAACATTAATGGATGTGGTTGGTTTTGAATATATGTTAGTTGTTGGTGGATTTAATAGATTTTTAGTGAAAGGAAAATGGCTGGAATAAATTGTATGATTTAATTTAGTTGTTGTTAGCATGTTTAAGGTCTTTGGAATGATGAAATGTGATGAAATGAGGTTGAATTTAGACTACAAAAGCTCGATATAGTGTTGACTAGGTGAGGTCAATGAAATATGCAAGAATCGATAATGTAAGTGAAGTGTATGAAGTGAAATTAACTTCTAAAAATGTTAAGCATGTTGTGGAGGCATTGAAAGTGAATTTAAAAGTGCCAAACAAGTTAAATACGATTAAAACGAGGTTTATACCGATAAAATCGAGCAAAAAAGTAAAATCGATTAAAAGTCAACTTTTGATCAAAGCTTCGATATAATCACATATTTGGA
Organism: Firmiana major; assembly: GCA_033439115.1. NCBI lineage: Eukaryota > Viridiplantae > Streptophyta > Magnoliopsida > Malvales > Malvaceae > Firmiana > Firmiana major. The sequence goes on from CM065905.1 coordinate 21,359,814, forward strand.
TATGTTGAAATGAATTTAAGCCATATGTGATAAGTTAAATTTTTTTTGAAGCAGCTCGGTCTATTGACACATTTTACGAGGTAAACCAGTGCATCGAGAAAGTGCTCTACATCGTCGCTAAGAGGCAAGGGATATAATTTAGAGTAGCGTTAATGCTTCTCCATCCTAACCTACGATTTATAAATATGAATTGAATGAGATTTTGTGAAATGGATTTCCAATTGTCTTCAAACCGAAGCCAAAACTATTTCCCGAGTTTTCAGTATGTTTTCTATATATGAGATACATTTTTTACAACATACATGTTTATAAAAGTGACTTTTCACTTCTGAGACGAAAGCATAGTGTTTTCATGTGAGATTACGCGTTAAAAGTCCCAATATGTTTTGTGAACTGTGTTTCCATTATATAGGTATGAGTCCCAAGAAATGACTATGATAACTATGCTTTCCATGTTTACACGGGCTAGAGTCCCATAATGATTTATGAAAACCATGTTTTCTATGAGAAACGAGTTAGAGTCCCGTAACGATTTTGAGAATCGGGTTAGAGTCCCGTGATGGTTTTCAGTACATAGGTATGAGGCCCGAAATGATTTTGATAAAATGGGTAAGAGGCCCAAAATGATTTTTGTGGGGTAAAAAGGTATGATATGACGATTATTAGAGTATCTGGGGTCGATCTCGCATACATTGGGTAGCGTATGGAGACGATTAAGGATCTACCTAGCCGACGGCCAGGGAACGGGCAGGCTCTGACTTGATATGAAAAATGTGCGTATAGTCCACACTTGGTGATGCATGTGAGTTCATGTGTATAGTCCCCATTTAGTGGTGCACGAGAGATAGGGCAGCGTACGACCTTGATCCAGTCCTACGGCTCCCCTGTACAATGGCCATATGTACCTATGATGAACGTCCTATAGGACCTGATGTATGATGTCGTTCGGGACTAGTATATGAGTATGTCTAGCTCCACGATGAATTGACGTAATGATATATATATGTATATATATTTTCGCACATGTCATGCTACCTGTTTTATGATTTGCTATTAAGCATAGATTTTCTATGATGAGATTTTAAAGGTAGCCATGAGTACGTTTTATGAAATGTGCCTGTGATAGCATGATTTCACTTTTAAAGTGATAGTGTGATATGATTCACGCATTTTGAGCTTTTGAGATGCTTTATGTATGTTTACACTATACGCTATGATTTCAGCATGTTACGTTTTACGAAAACGATGTATAGTGTAAACCGATGATTTTAAAGCATGTTTTTACTGCTTTTATGAAATGCAAGCATCTCTACTCCACTGCATAAGTATGCTGATTTGTAAAACTATGAGTTTTACCATGTTTTGAGTATTTAAAGCTATTTTAAATGTATCTCTTACTGAGTCTGAAAAACTCACCCCTTCATCTCCATCTCCTAGATTATTTACAGTGATATTACTGCACGCGAGCTACTGAGGTCGTAGACGGAGAAGTCTGACCCTTCCACAATACATTTTGCAGCTAAGAGGTATTGTCTTACTTTGTATTCCAGACATGATGTAATGCATGGACACTATTGTATATAACTTTTGGGATGTAATAGATATAAATGATTGTATACAGAGTCTTAGTTATGCAGTATTTATGAACGAGTGTATTTAGTTGTTATATGATTCTGAGATATGAATGAAAAGTATTGAGGATGTGGGTTGAATAATATAAATTACGTTTCAAACTCTGCAGGTTGGGTTAAGTCATAATGCAGCTGTTATGTTGCCGAAATTTCTAAAATAAAAGAGGTTTTAAATCTCGACATGGGACTGGAAAACAACTTAATTAAGGGATAAAAAATTTTAAATTAGCCCAATTTTTTCGCGCTTCCAGGGCGTGGCAACTTTGCTTGGTATCAGAGCAAATGTTGTGTAGTACTGTCGTGTCTAGTGATAATTGTGTATTACATTCTAACGTGTCTATGCATGTCTGGTAATAAAGTAAGCTTACCTGTCAAAGTATGACTTAATTTATGGATTATGTGCAAATAGTAGATCACTGATCATGAGTGGTGGACGGGGCCGTTCACAGAGACGAGCTCAACCCGCTCCACCATCTTCCCCTCAACCCGAGAGCCCTACTGATAAAATAAGGAGGCTCGAGGAGACAGTACAGGGTATGAGGAAAGGACTTACAACCTTTACCACTATGTTTACCCAACAATTTAGGGTACGCATACCTGGTATGGGGACAGCTACTCCTACGCCTAATCCTCCTCCCCCGCCAGTTCCTCCAATAGCCCCAACCCTCAGCCAGCAGTTCCCCAGCATAGGGATGACAAAGAGACTCAGAGGGTGATAGATTTCTTGAGTATGCATCCTCCGGAGTTCACAGGACTTAAGGACTCGGTTAAGGCTGAGGAGTGGATCGTAGATATTGAGGCGGTATTTCAGTTTTTGGGGTGTACTAATAGGGAGAGAGTAGGGGTGTAAAACGGGCTCAAGCCCGCGGGTTGGTCCGTAAAAACCGCGGGCTTTTAACGATCCGGTCTATTAATATGTGATCCGTTTAAAAACGGGCTTATACGGGTCAAGCCCGTCGGGTAAATAATTTATACGGGCCAACCCGTACGGATACGGGCTAACCCGCGGGCTATTTTATCAACACACCAATCAAACCTAAGTCCTAAATCATTCTCATTCTACCTATTCTAATTTCTAAAGTTTAAACAAACAAAACTACAAAAATAAAAAATTGAAAATTTACCAAAATAATGTTATTGTATTTTTATTTAATAATTGAAAATTTTATTTTATAGGTTGGAAAGATGATGAGGAAAACAAAGATAAATTGGTGGAAGAATCAAATGATTCAAATAATTTGAATAATGAGATTAACTCACAAGTTTAATGTTGTTTGATATGGAGTTTAATGCATTCTTGTAGATTTTATGACTTTTAAACTTATTTACTATTCTTTATTTAATTATTTAAACCATAATATTATGTTATGTGTAATTTGTATTTGTAATGCGAGTTTGTTTAATGAATATTATGTTTGTGGATTTTATTTTTATTGGGATTAATATAATAATATTTGTAGAACTATTTTCATAATTTTATGACTTACTTGCTTATGATATAATATATTGCTTATGCTGAAATAATATATATATATATATATATATATATATATATATATATTACAAACTCATAATTTGCTTTTGTACATAATATATTGTTTTATGTGACTAATTTACAATTTGAAATTAAGTGGAGAACTCCAAATCATTTTGGTTTTTGCTTTGAACTTGTTATATTTGATCATGAATGAACTAATATTCCTCTTGTTAAAAAAATTGCAAATTAAACTTTGTATTTTAGTCTCAAATCTATGTGAATTGATTTTATAACAATTTTGGTTAATTCCCAAAGCCCAATAATCATTTAACAAATTAAAATTAGACTTAATTAAGTGTTTAGGCTCAATTCGTTATTTTTTAAAGTCAAATTCTTTATTTCCAAAAAAAGAAGTTAAGTTAGCCCGCGGACCGATCCGGCCCGCATTAGAATCGGATCGGTCTCCACAAATTTAATCCGTTTAAATGCGGGCCTAAACGGGCTCAACCCGCTTAAACCCGTATCCGTATTAATCCGCACCGGTCCGCACCGTTCGACCCGTTTTACACCCCTAGGAGAGAGTGACTATGGCGGGTTAAATGATGAAAGGACATGCTAAGTTGTGGTGGAGATCGACACAGACTGTATTAGCCGGGATCCCTCAGAGATCACATGGAATGCTTTTTTGGTCGCATTTTGAGAGCAGTATGTACCACTTGCAGCTCGAAAAAAAATATGCAAGCAGAGTTTTTGGACAAGAGACAGAGGGCAGAAGGGACACAGATAGGGGCTGGTAAGCCCAAGACTATAGTAGGTGCTACAGGTATGATTAGAGGCCCTGAGATAAGAGTGCCACGATGCAGGACATGTGACAATATTCACACTGGACCTTACCGCGCAGGTACATTTACTTGCTACAGATGCGGTGAAGCAGGACACCTGATGAGAGAAGGTCCACTAATGAGATCTCAGGAACCTCGTAAGGTACCTAGACAGACAGAGAGACCGGTTCAGGCTCCACAGAGGAGAGCAACTATCGCAAACAAGGGCAAGAAGTCTGTCTCCCAAGGCTGAGGGTATGCCCATGACCAGGAGACAACAGATACATCCTCCGATGCTATCCGAGGTACTCTCATTGTCTGTAATCATGAAGCACATGTACTGTTTGACCCAGGTTCCACACACTCGTTGTGTCACCACGATTTGCATGTAAGTTTCATAGGAAACCTGGAGTCACTAAATTACATATTGCACATAAGTACACCTATGCACGAGATACAGAAAACATATATGATATGTAAAGCTTGTGATATAATGGTAAGAGATAAGAAGTTGTTAGCAGATCTAGTATGATTGAATATGCAAGACCTTGATGTAATATTAGGCACGGATTGGTTAGCTACCAATCGTGTAAGTCTAGATTGCTACACTAAGACCTTAACTTTCTCCTTACCAGAAAAGTTCAGTGTATGTTTGGTTAGAAAGTAATAAAAGTGCATAGTGTTAAAGTTATGAAATGATATGATGTTTATGTACGAGATTGACGTATGATGTTTGATTGTGTGAAGGATACATTACCTTCATTTATGATGAGAGTCGAAACCACCAAGTATATAGGATGTTTCGGTGGTATGAGTTTCCCAAAGTATTCCCAAAGGATTTACCGGGGTTACCACCAGAGAGAGAAGTTGAGTTTACCATTGAGAACTACTTGATAAGGGGTTTATAAGGAATAACATATCACCATGGGGTGCTTCGATACTGTTCATCAGAAAGAAGGATGGTAGTTTCCGTCTATGTATAGACTACGGGCTTTTGAATAAAGCAACAGTTAAGAACAAGTATCCCTTGCCAAGGATAGATGACTTATTTGATCAGCTGAGAAGGGCTTAGTGTTTTCAAGGATAGACTTAAGATCGGGTTATCATCAGTTAAGGATTAAGGAGGCTGATGTACTGAAGACAACATTTCAGACCCGATACAGACATTATGAGTTTTTGGTGATGCCCTTTTGGATTGACTAATGCCTCAGCTGCATTCATGAGTCTTACGAACAATATTTGAGGACTGTGCTCCAGACTTTTCGTGAGAAGAAGCTATATGGTAAATTCAGTAAGTGTGCTTTCTGGCTAGAACAGATTTCATTCCTCGGACATGTAGTATCTAAGGATGGGTGTCAGTAGATCTGTCCAAGGTAGATACAGTATTGAGATGGGAAATACCGAGGACAGTCACGGAGGTCAGAAGCTTCTTGGGATTGGCAGGGTATTACCGATGAATTGTCGAGGGGTTTTCACAGATAGCAGCTCCATTGACCAGACTGACACGTAAGGAGGTACAGTTTGCATGGTTTGAGCAGTGTGAGCAGAGCTTCCAAGAACTAAAACGTCGATTGACTACGACACTAGTCTTGACCATTCCGAGTGGTTCTGGGGGATACGTGGTATACAGTGATGATTCCCACCAGGGTCTCAACTGTGTGCTTATGTAGCATGGTAGAATGGTAGCTTATGGATCCTGTCAGCTAAAGGATCATGAGTGAAATTACCCCACTCACGATTTAGAGTTAGCCGCAGTAGTTTTTGCACTCAAGATATGGCAGCATTATTTATATGGAGAGAGATTTCAGATTTTCACTGACCACAAGAGTCTCAAGTATTTGTTTGATCAGAAGGAGCTCAATATGAGATAGCGGAGATGGATAGAGCTCCTAAAGACTATGATTGTGAGATTTTATACCATCCTGGTAAGGCGAATATGGTAGTTGATGCCGTGAGTAGAAAGGGTATGGTGTCCTACATGATGATAAGAGAGTGGGAATGTTGGGACAGTTCATCGAGCTCAGGATCAGTGTAGATGAGGTTGAGCATGGATACATGGCTAGCCTACGGATGGAGCCCAGTATATTAGATCGGATTAGAGCTGGACAGAGGAATGATCATAAATTACTGGATATGGTTAGCCAAGCAAAGGAGAGATCGCAGTGTGAGTTTACGGTCAATGATGATGGATTATTGAGATACAGGGGTTGTATATGCATGCCACACGATGACACCTTGAGACAGAGCATACTGAAGGAGTCCCATTGTTCTAGATTCACCATGCACTCGGGCAATACCAAAATGTACTAGGATCTCCGAAATGTGTATTGGTGGATTGGGATGAAGAGAGATATGATAGACTTTGTAGCCAGATGTCTAGTTTGCCAACAGATTAAGGCTGAGCACCAGAGACCTGCAGGATTGTTGAAGTCACTATCAATTCCTACATGGAAATAAGAGCATATTATGATGGATTTCATTATGAGGTTACCAAGGTCCCAGAGAGGTCATGATGTAGTTTGGGTGATTGTGGACAGATTGACTAAAAGTACTCACTTCCTTACCATCAAGAGCACAGATTCACTGGATAAGCTAGCGAATTTATATGTCAGAGAGATAGTACGATTGCATGGGGCACCTGTGAGCATCATATCTGATAGAGATTCTCGCTTCACTTCTAGATTCTGGACTAGATTTCAGGAAGCTGTGGGGTCTTGACTGAAGATAAGCACCGCTTATCATCCTCAAACAGATGGTCAATCTGAGCGGACTATACAGTCCTTAGAGGACATGTTAAGAGCGTGTGCCTTGGACTTTAAGTGCTCATGGGACGACCACTTGCCTCTTGCAGAGTTTGCTTATAATAATAGCTATCAAGCTAGCATCGGAATGGCTCCATACGAGGCTCTATATGGAAGGAGATGCAAATCCCCTATTGCTTGGGAAGAAGTGGGTGACAGAAAGATCCTTGCTCCCGAGTTAGTTGAACAGGCAAATAGAGGTGTTCAGTTGATCTGTAACAGGTTGAGGACGGCACAGAGTAGACAGAAGAGTTATGCAGATGTACGAAGATGTCCTTTTGAGTTTCAGATTGGGGACTCTGTATTTGTTAGGGTGTCACTGATGAAAGGTGTAGTACGTTTTGGGAAAAGAGGAAAGCTGAGTCCTCGCTTCATTAGTCTATTCGAGATTTTGAGTAAAGTGGGAGATGTAGCATATCAGCTAGCACTACCGTCACAGTTATCGGGTATACATGATGTCATTCATGTTTCGATGTTGAGGAAGTATCATCCGGACCCTTCTCATGTCATCGAGTATGAGCCACTAGATATTCATGAGGACATGAGTTATGTTGAGCAGCCGATTTGGATTCTCAACAGGAAGGAGAAAGTGCTAAGATCTAAGACTATCTCACTAGTGAAAGTTCTCTAGCGACATCATGAGACAGAGGAAGCTATCTGGGAGCTAGAGAACCAAATGAGAGAGAAGTATCCTCATCTATTTGATGGACCAGCTTGAATTCAGAGGACTGAATTCTTAAAAGGTGGGGAGAAATATGAAACCCGATATTTTTCCATATTATGATGTTTATGAGAAGTAAATTATAGCCCTATGTAATGTTTTGCAGGCCCGTAGACGATCAAAGTAACCGGTTGTAGTGTGGGCCCCATGGTACTTAAAACGAGGTAAGGTCCCAAACCTGAGAACTTCTTAAAGTTATCATGTTCATGCATGAAATGATGAGTAGAAGTGAAAACTAAGTGATTGGAAATGAAAAAGATAGTTGAATTCGGATTTTAAATTTAATCGGGAAAATGGACCTAATAAGGGAAATAAATCCGAATAAAATTCCAAAAAAAATTGTGAAAATAATTCTGAGACCATGGGAAGATAGTATAAAGTAAAATTGACTTGGGAAAATTAAAGCAAGTGGAAATATGGAGGTTTAGATATATAAATGAATTTTTAAAGTGAGTTAGAGAGCTTAAACCGTTTAGCTCGATTTTGATGGAATCAAGAAAAAGGACTCGATTTTGGAAAAAATTCTAAAACAAGTGACCCCCAAATGTTTATGAGAGATACTAGAGACATAATAGAATATTGGAGAAGTGAAAATTTGGGAGAAATTGGACTATAAATAATTGTAATAGATTTTAGAAAACAGAGCAGAAAATCCGCCCTGCACAGTCCACCTACCCTTAATGGAAACCATTGGATTTGAAGATTTTTTCCTAATCTAACCGCTCCCATATTTTCTAGCACTGTAGCCAACTTATCAAGCTTCCTAAGGAAGCCAAAAACAACCTGAAACCCTTTGAAACCCGAGAGCTTCCCTCCTTCCATTCCTGCCGCACACGTTACTATAGCTTCAGCATGGTATGAATTTTTCGGCCATCTTCCGGCCAGATTCAGGAGATGGCCAAGAAGAAAAAAATATTCCCCACTCATCCCTATACAACATATCACAAATCCAGAAAAAACTGAGCTCATTTTCTAGCTGAATCATTAGAGAAAGAAAACTGGGTAGAACCTGCAACGTGACTTGGCCTGGTAACTTGCTGGAATTTTTTAGCAGCCTTCTACTCATTTTCAGACCTCGATCCAATTAGCTAAAAAGTCATCTACCTCTCCTATAACATATATAAAAATTCCAGAATTTATTGAGGCCTTTTGATAGCTGAATCGGTAGAGAAATGAAAATAGGGCAGAACTGTAACGTGATTTGGTCTGCTGACTTTCAGGATTTTTTTCAGCAACCTTCCACTCATTTTTAGACCTTAGTCAAACTAGAAAAAATATTCATTTACCTCCCCTCTAAAATATATAAAAATTTCAGATTTAATGGAGGTCATTTCATGCCTGAAACCATAGAGAGAAGATTGAGGACAAAAGCTGTCTGATTTTAGAGGTAAGTGAAGAATGAAGTTTAAATTGATGGGATGAATTTCTGGATGATTTTCAATTATTATAAGTTATAATTATATTGTGTGTCAGCTTAGAAATAATTCTGAAAACTGAGATTGAAGTCAAGGTCAATCAAAGGTGTGAGAAAGTTGAGGTAAAGTGATGAACATTGATGGATGTGGTTGGTTTTGAATATATGTTAGTTGTTGGTGGATTTAGTGGATTTTTAGTGAAAGGAAAATGGCTGGAATAAATTGTATGATTTAATTTAGTTGTTTTTAGCATGTTTAAGGTCTTTGGAATGATGAAATGTGATGAAATGAGGTTGAAGTTACAGTTGAATTTAGATTATAAAAGCTCGATATAGTGTTGACTAGGCGAGATTATCGAAATATGTAAGAATCGATAATGTAAGTGAAGTGTAGGAAGTGAAATTAATTGCTGGAAATGTTAAGCATGTTGTGGAGGCATTGAAAGTGAATTTAAAAGTGCCAAACAAGTTAAATACGATTAAAACGAGGTTTATACCGATAAAATCAAGCAAAAAAAGTAAAATCGATTAAAAGTCAACTTTTGACCAAAGTTTCGATATAATCACATATTTGGATATGTTGAAATGAATTTAAGCCATATGTGATAAGTTGAACTTATTTTGCAGCAGCTCGGTCTACCGACACATTTTACGAGGTAAACCCGAGCATCGAGGAAAGTGCTCTACATCAGTCGCTGAGAGGTAAGGGATATAATTTAAAGTAGCGTTAATGCTTCTCCATCCTTACCTACTGTTTATGAATATGAATTGAATGAGATTTTGTGAAATGGATTTCCAATTGTCTTCAAACCGAAGCCAAAACCATTTCCCGAGTTTTCAGCATGTTTTCTAAATATGAGATACATTTTTTACAGCATACATGTTTATAAAAGTGATTTTTCACTTCTGAGACGAAAGCATAGTGTTTTCATGTGAGATTACGAGTTAAAAGTCCTGATATGTTTTATGAATTGTGTTTCCATTATACGGGTATGAGTCCCAAGAAATGACTATGATAACTATGCTTTCCATGTTTACACGGGTTAGAGTCCCGTAATGATTTATGAAAACCATGTTTTCCATGAGAAACGAGTTAGAGTCCCGTAACGATTTTGAGAATCAGGTTAGAGTCCTATGATGGTTTTCAGTACACGGGTATGAGGCCCGAAATGATTTTGATAAAATGGGTAAGGGGCCCAAAATGATTTTTGTGGGGTAAAAAGGTATGATATGACGATTGTTAGAGGATCTGGGGTCGATCTCGCATACATAGGGTAGCGTATGGAGATGATCAAGGATCTACCTAGCCAATGGCCAGGGAACAGGCAGGCTCTGACTTGATATGAAAAATGTGCGTATAGTCCACACTTGGTGATGCACGTGAGTTTGTGCGTATAGTCCCCATTTAGTGGTGTACGAGAGATAGGGCAGCGTAAGACGCTGATCCAGTCCTACGACTCCCCTGTACAATGGCCATATGTACCTATGATGAACGTCCTACAGGACCTGATGTATGATGTCATTCGGGACTAGTATATGAGTATGCCTGGCTCCACGAAGAATTGATGAAATGATATATATATATATATATATATATGTTTTTGTACATGTCATGCTACCTGTTGTATGATTTGCTATTGAGCACAGATTTTCTATGATGAGATTTTAAAGGTAGCCATGAGTACGTTTTACGAAATGTGCCTATGATAGAATGATTTCACTTTTAAAGTGACAGTGTCATATGATTCACGCATTTTGAGCTTTTGAGATTCTTTATGTATGTTTGCACTATACGCTATGAGTTCAGCATGTTACGTTTTACGAAAACGATGTATAGGTGTAAACCGATGATTTTAAAGCATGTTTTTACTGCTTTTATGAAATGCAAGCATCTCTACTCCACTGCATAAGTATGCTGATTTGTAAAACTATAGGTGTTACCATGTTTTGAGTATTTAAAGCTATTTTAAATGTATCTCTTACTGAGTCTGAAAAACTCACCCCCTCCTCTCCATCTTCTAGATTATTTACAGTGATATTACTGCACACGAGCTACTGAGGTCGTAGACGGAGAAGTCTGACCCTTCCACAATACATTTTGTAGCTAAGAGGTATTGTCTTACTTTGTATTCCATACATGATGTAATGCATGGACACTATTGTATATAACTTTTGGGATGTAATAGATATAAATGATTGTATACAGAGTCTTAGTTACGCAGTATTAATGAACGAGTATATTTAGTTGTTATATGATTCTGAGATATGAATGAAAAGTATTGAGGATGTGGGTTGAATAATATAAACATCGTTTCAAACTCTGCAGATTGGGTTAAGTCATAATGCAGTCGTTATGTTACTGAAATTTCTAAAATAAAAGAGGTTTTAAATCTAGACATGGGACAGGAAAATAACTTAATTAAAGGATAAAAAAAATTAAATTAGCCCCATTTTTCCGCTCTTCCGGGGCGTGACACAATCACACTCCATTTTCGGTAATATACTTTACCGTATGTAAACCAAATGCAATCAATATAGTCGGTATGATGAAACCATTTACTGTTCAATCAACGCAGTAAAACTCTTGGATTTGTTTCTTTAAAATGATTTATTCAATCAATAAAACAGTTCAATTCACTTTTCTTTCAATCAATAAAACAATTCAGTTCGTTGAGACTCGGCTAGAATTCAATCAATAACAATAGGATTCAGTCAATAACAGTACAGTCGACATATGGCCATAGTCAGTGACCCCGCGCCTCACGGGCCAGGTGTGCATGAGTGTCATACGTCTCAAGGGGTATGGGTCAATCCAGCTCGTCGACCAATCAATATAGTACAGTTCAGTTCAGCTTAGTAGTCTGAAAACTCAATACATGGTGCAACGTACTCCATGTGCGTCCACACGGTGTAGCGTGCTCCATAGACCTCAATACAGTACAATATGACTAAGGGTACCGAGTAGTCTCAAGGATTTACCCCCCAACATCAATATCAACCAACACCTTAGTCTCAAAAGCCAGTGCGAGCAGGTTAGTGCAAGATCACACAACAATTTACGACGGCTCCAACACGATTTTTCTCATAAATCATATAAAAATCCAATGCGAGAAATTCAGTATGACACACAATCTACACGAGGGCTCTAGCACTATTTCATATCGAAAATCGGATAGGTGGTTCAATCTTAAGAAAATAACATAAAAAAAATCAGTATTCAGTACAAAAACAGTGCATAAACAATATTTGAGTGGAGACTTCCCGGGAGGTCACCTATTATGGAATTTCTCTCACTCAAGCACACTTAACTTCGTAAAACATGTTATTTCATGCAGATAGTAAAAACAATAACCAACCTATCTATATACCGTTAGAAACAGTATTTCAATGATGAAAACACTGAAACATGCAATTTATGCAATTATGAATTTTTTCAATATTTTTCAGTTCAGTTCAGTTTATACGTATGGGTAATATCAGATTTTCTATCTCTACGGTATCTATTTAGCTACTTGAAATCATAAAATACATACAGTTATCTCTAAACCATGCATAAATTTCTTACCTCGGTGTCTGTCTGTTGTCCTCGATTGTCTCAACATAACGAGTCGGCGGGTCCAGTCCACTCGGTTAATTTTTCAGAACTCTTTCCCAAGATTTCTCAAAGTTCTAGTACACTCGTCTTCTTTTCTTCAATTTTTCTCATATTCATATATATATATATATATATATATATAAATTACCTATTTCTTCTTCTTCTTTTTTTCTCTTTTTTTTTTTCTTTTTTTGGTTACTGTTCACCCAATTTTGAATTTCTTTTCTTCTTTCGCGCCAACCTTTCTTGTCTCCCCTATCCTTCTTCCTCACTACCGCCCAACGCCACTATTCTCATTTCCTTCCTTCTTCCTGGCGCTGCCTCTCCTCCATTTTTCTAGTGTTTTCACCATCTCCATCGTCATCTACCTTGCATCTCCATTCAGGTCACCTCTCATCCATCTTCTTCCTTCACTCTCGATCTGGTTCATTTCCCCTGAAGCCGAGGCCAAGATGCTCTGCTAGTAGCACCTTTTTGCTGCCATCGGTGCTTGCTGGTGAAACTCTTATTCATGTTTGCTGTGCTCGGTCAGAGGTGTATCTTCATATATCGCCCACACCATCAGAATAGAATCTTCAATTGAGTTCATAACAAACCAGCCATAACTCTTCCTTTTCGTCTCTCGTTTTCCTGCTTCTCTCTATCACTCTCTCGGTTTTTCCATTTTGAGCTTTCATTCCAGCCTTCTATATATATCTTTGGTTCATTTCATTTTATATGCTTCAATTGATCACTGAAATCAATTTAGCCTTACTACACACGTCTTCTTTGCTTCCTTCAATCATTCTGGTATGCTTTCTTCATGTTTTTAAGCCAGTTTTTAACTGCTCCTTCTTATTTTCCACTGAACCACTCAGTTTCCAGCAGGCCATTACGTACTCTTAGTGTTTTCATATTCTTTCTCTTTTTCCTTTTCGGTTATTTAGATTCATTACTACCTCAATCATATCATTTTGCTTGTTTTGTATTTAATCCTTGTCAGTTGCTTTGTTTCTCGGTTTTGCAGTATTCTAACTGCTTCGATTTCGTCTCCTTTCTCTTTTCCTCTACTGCAGTCCACAACAGCATTTTATCTATCAATCTCCTCCATTTTCCAGCAGGCCATGCTTTCCTCTTCCTCCCTTTAATTCATTCGGCCTACTCTGTTCAGTTTCTAAGTCTTGTAATTGTTTAAAAAAACAATTATTTCTTTTCTTTTCCGTTTCAAGTCTTCCTTTGTTTGCTGGTGCAGTTTCAGTTTGTATTAGTTCACTGCCATGCCAGCCTATCTCCCACTTACATTAGGTCTATCATCTGCTGCCATTGCTTCAACATTTCAGCTTATTTTTTTTTATAGTTTCAGTCTTCCCCCTGCTGCCCTCTACCAGCCTTATTCAACTGTCTCATCTCTACAGCAGATTAAACGTAAACAGTACAACATTTTGTTCCTCTTCTTCGATTTGCTTCAGGCCATCTTCAACTGCTTCTATATTTGTTTTTTTTTCACCAATTGTTTTCGGTTAACAGACCTTCACAAGTCCCTCGGTCTCAAGCCCTTTGCCTCTCAGTTAATGGGCTTCCACATTTCCTCTCATTTTTCATGCTTTCCTTCCTACCGTAGCCATTTTTCTTTATGTATATTTTTTTTCTTATTCTTTTCACTACCGAGCACTGTCCCAATTCCACCTACTTTGTTTTTAGTGTTTATTTTGTACCTTCATTTCAGCCCTCTGTGAGCCTCCAATCACGTTGGCTCCAGTCCCTCTACAACTCACATTTCCTGTTTCATCACTTTCCTGTCATGCCTGCCTTTCTGTCGATTTTATTTTCCTCATTCACTGCCCCCTCTTTTCAAACCTTATGACAGTAATTTCTTGCCATCCCCTCAACCTAGGTTGTTGTGTAATGTTTTTCACAATTCTTCTTCTCTTTGTCCACACCGTAAACCATCATGATCACTATCCCTCAATCTCATTTTCTGCTCAGTGAAATTGCTCCACACTGCATTTTGCATTGCAGCTCCTTTGCTGCAGTCCACGTGTTCCATGTCACTTCCTCCTTCGAACACTATCGCCCTTCCTACTTTGCTTCTCGATTTCCAGCAGACAGTTTGTTCCTGCCTCCATATTTCTTGATTTCATTTCATTTCCCCTTTATTGTTCTAAGCACCCAGACAAACACATTTATATGTGTACATATATATTTACGTTTTGACTACCGCCATTTATAGGCATGAGTTTCCCCTACAAATTTTGGGATTGGTTTCATTTAGAAGCCAATCCATAAGCTTCATTGATTCCTTCTTTATTTCACCGAGACCTCATCACAACTTTAACCTTTAAATAATTTTCAGGTTTACCTAGAGAGTATATTAAATTTGGCTCTTAAATTTTATCGAGTAAGGCTAATAATAGACCTTACTATATAATTTTGTAAATAGGAATATAGTTTTACACTACATTTCACTAGGTGTCTCGTATGGTTTTATAATTATTCATATTTAAAATATTTAAATTCATCTGAGTTTTTCTATGTCAAAATATGATTGGATTTGTAAGATTTTGTAGTATTGTGAACTTTATTCTTATTATTCTAAAATGAATACAAGCAGCTCTACATATAGAGTTTGAGCTCCTGTAGTTAGTTCTAGAAGAAACTAACTCTAACTAATTCAAAACTAACTTCTTAACAGCAATAACAACTTATAACAAACTAAAAAAAAACTCTGACTAATAAATACAATCAAGAAGAAAAATTCTTTTCTTCAATTGTTCAAATTCTGTTGTTGAGTAATCTTCGGCTGATCCTCTCTTAGCCCCCCGCAAGCGGGAGTAAAGATATCTTGAATACCAAGTCGTGGCAAGAAAGAACGAAAAGCAGAAAAAGTATGAGGCTTGGTAAATAGGTCAGCTAATTGTGAAGTAGAAGAGACATGCAACAAACGAATTACTCCAGCTTGAATTTTTTGGCGAATAAGATGACAATCAATCTCGATGTGTTTCGTTCGTTCATGAAACACTGGATTTTTAGCTATGGCAATGGCAGATTTATTATCACAAAAAAGGAGAGCAGGACCATGATGAACAACTTGGAGATCTGGAAAAAGGTATAACAGCCATTGTAATTCACAAGTAAGAGCAACAATGGCTCTGTACTCTGCTTCTGCTGAGGAACGAGAGACAGTAGCCTGCTTTCTAGACTTCCATGAAATTAAAGAATCTCCTAAAAACACACAAAAGCCTGTAATAGAACGTCTGGTGTCGACACAAGAAGCCCAGTCAGAATCACTGAAGGCCTTGAGCTTCAAATCTGAGTTAGCAGGAAAGAATAAGCCCTGTCCAGGACTTCCTTTGAGATATCGAAGGATTTTGTTGGCTGCTATAAGATGAAGATCAGTAGGATGATCAAGAAACTGTGTCAGCTGTTGTACTGCAAATGATATATCAGGTCGTGTAGTGGTAAGATAAAGAAGTCGACCTATAAGTCTTCTATATTGCAATGGATCAGAAAGTGGTACACCATATTCTTTGGAAAGCTTCTGTGAGGGAACCATGGGTGTAGCAGCAGGCTTGCAACCCAAAAAACCAGTATCTTGAAGGATCTCTAGTGCATATTTCCTCTGACAGAGATTGATACCTTGTGTGGAACGAGCCACTTCAAGACCAAGGAAATACTTCAAAGTGCCAAGATCCTTGATCTTGAAGGCAGTATCAAGATAAGTCTTCATGTCGTCAATCAAGGCAATATCATTGCTTGCTAGTATAACATCATCAACATAGACTAGCAGGGCTATAAAGGATGAACCAACAGTCTTGATGAACAAAGAGTGATCTGAAGAGGTCTGAGTAAAACCTTGTGCAAGTAAAGAGGCACTAAGTTTGCAATACCACTGTCTGCCAGCTTGCTTCAAGCCATAAAGAGACTTCAAAAGTCTACACACTTGCCCAGGTTTACTAGTAACATATCCGAGAGGTAGAATCATAAAAACTTCTTCATTTAAATCACCATGTAGGAAGGCATTATTAATGTCTAGCTACTGTAAATGCCAATGTTTTGCTGCTGCTACAGCCAAGAGAGTTCGAACAGTACTCATTTTGGCCACTGGAGAAAAAGTGTCTGTGAAATCGACTCCTGCCTGTTGAGTATAGTACTTGGCAACCAAGCAAGCCTTGAACCGTTCAACCTCTCCATTGGCTTTATACTTAACCTTGTAAACCCACTTGCAGCCAATTGCTTTCTTAGAGGGTGGCAAATCAGTAACCTCCCAAGTTTGATTTGCTTGCAATGCTGCAAGTTCCACATCCATAGCCTCTTGCCAACACTCATGCTGAATTGCTTCTTCATAAGATTGTGGTTCTGTGATAGTGGTAATACCTATAGAAAAAGCTTTGTGCAAGGAAGAACAATGATCATAGGTTAAAACAGAATGTAAAGCATGAGGAGTGTATGGTTTTAGCATCTTAGAATTCAAGAGTGTTAGATTTTCGGTCTTAGCTAAACTGTAATGATAGTCTTTTAGATATGCAGGACAAGACCTATGCCGAGTAGACCTTCTTAGGGAACGTTGTGCTTCTATATTTGGAAAAGAAACATGTGATTCAGAATTTGAATGAGTATTAGAAACAGAATCAGGAATATCAGGACTAGAAACATTAGGTATATCAAGAACAATATCATTAGTAGAAAATGAGGATGAAAGAGAATCAAAATTAGACATATTGAATTGTGGTAATGGAAATGTATCTGTTTGCTGAGAATTATTAGAGGAATCAAGATAAGAGAAAGGAAAAATGTGCTCATAAAACACCACATCGCGAGAGATAAAGATTTTACTGTCTTCTAAGGAATACAACTTATAACCTTTAGTGCCTACAGGAAAACCAAGAAAAATACACTTAATAGCCCTAGGATCTAGTTTTGATCTTGATTTTGCTAATGTTGATGCATAGCATAAGCACCCAAAGACCTTAAGATGGGAAAATGTAGGTGGTTTATTGCAGAGCTTTTCAAAAGGAGTTTTGTTGGCTAAAACTGGTGATGGCAGTCTATTTATAAGGTGTATGGCATGTGCTATACAATCTGCCCAAAATTTTTCAGTTAAATGTGCTTGGAATCGTAAAGCTCGCGCAACATTTAAAATGTGTTGATGTTTACGTTCGACAATGCTATTCTGCAGGGGTGTTTGGACACATGAAGTTTGGTGAAGAATGCCTTTTTCAAGATAGAATGAGGGGGAGTTGAACTCTTGTGCATTGTCAGAACGGATTATTTTCATTTTGGCACCAAACTGTGTTTCAATAAAAGAACAAAAATGTTGCAACAAATCTCGGGTCTCAGACTTAGATTTCATGAAAAAAACCCATGTATACCTGCTAAAATCATCAACAATAGTTAAGAAATATTTGTGACCATATAATGAAGTAATATGATATGGTCCCCAAATATCTACATGTACAAGATCAAAACACTTACTGGAAACAGAACTACTTATAGGAAATGGATTTCTTTTATGTTTAGCAAGATGACAAATGTCACAAGGACGTTGATTTACAATAGAAATTGAAGAATCTAAATCATGAAGAATTTTTATTCTAGGAATAGATGCATGTCCTAGGCGATAGTGCCAAGTATCCATACTTTTAATTTGAGTAACAGAACAGTAAGACTCATTAAGAAAAGAAGAATCAAGAGAACATGATTGTATTAATTCATATAGACCTTGCTTCAGCTTAGCTAACCTAATCGTCTTCAAATTCTTGATATCCTGTATGATGCAAAAACCAAGCTTGAAAGTTAAGAAACAATTCAGTGTTTGAATTAATTTGCTAACAGATATGAGATTAAAAGAAAAGGTTGGTACAAGAAGGGCATTGTGTAATATAAGAGTTGGTGTAAGTTTGACTATACCAATGTGAGTTACTGGTGTATACTGGCCGGTGAGCAATTTAACATAAGAATCTATGACTGGTGTATAGGAATCAAAGAATTCTAAGGAGCAAATAATGTGATCAGATACTCCTGTGTCAAGAATAAAGTTTGAAGAAGAATGAAGTGAAGACTTAAAACAGTTTGCAACAAGATTACCTGAGTTTTAATTCTGGAAGGAAGAACTCACAACCTTACTGGTAGCATTGACATGCGCAATTAGAGTAGTGGATATGTTTGTAGACTGCAGCAACCCCAGCAATTTTGTGTACTGATCTTTGGTGAAGGTCAGAGAAGTGTTAGAAGCATCAGAAGTAGAATGTGCCTCATGAGTGTCAGCTTCTTTCTTGTAAGATTCTGTATTTTGAAAATCAGAAACATCGGTTTCAACTTGATTTGCAATTGCTGGTTTAAGTCTGCCTTTAAAGCCTGGTGGATAACCATGCTTCTTGTAACACTTCTCAATAGTATGCCCCAAATAACCACAAAAAGTACAGAGAGGCCGTTTCATATTGGGATTAAACCTCCTAATTGTTGGAGCTCGATTGGAAGAATTAGCAACAGATTTGCTAGCAAAAGCATTAGATTGAATCTTTTGTGAAGTAATTTGTAAAAGAGAATTATTTTGCCTCTCCTGTTGAATGACCATAGCAAACACCTTATTCATAGGAGGTAACAGTTCAAGAAGTAAAATCTGTGACCTTACTCCAGCAAAGCTTTCATCAAGTCCTTTGAGAAATCGAATGATTTGATCATTTTCTTGATATTTCCTGGCAGTTTCCAAAGCACCACAAGAGCACCTTGGATTGCAAGAACAATTCACAATTGGCCTCAAGTTCAACAGCTCATCCCAAAGCATTTTAAGCTTTGTAAAGTAATCTGTTATAGTCAGATTGCCCTGTTGAAAAGAGTAGATATCCTCTTGAAGCTCTGAGATTCTAAACGCATCACCTTAAGAGAATCTTTCTCTGAGATCATTCCAGACATCTTGAGCACTGTCAAGCCATATAACGCTTTTGGCAATCGAAACCAAACAGAATGCAAAAGCCAAGAAAGCACTAGTGTATTACACCGTTCCCAGGCCGAAAACAAAGGATCTGTTTTGGATGGGCTTGTAATGGAGCCATTAACAAACTGGAACTTGTTCTTTGACAAAAGTGCCATTTTCATGGCCCTACTCCATGAATGATAGTTGGAACCTGTGAGAATGGCAGTGACGAGGACCAAAGAAGGATTCTCACTTGGATGAATAAAGAAGGGACTAGTAACATCCTCTGTTCGAGTGGTGTTTGTGGATTCTGAGGTTGCCGCTGAAGTAGTCATGTTGTTTGGATGGTGAGAAAACAAAAGAAAAGAAAATAGCTGAGAACAAAATCAAAAAGAATTCAAGGGAAATTTTCATGCTCAGATACCATGTAAGATTTTGTAGTATTGTGAACTTTATTCTCATTATTCTAAAATGAATACAAGCAGCTCAACATATAGCGTTTGAGCTCTTGTAGTTAGTTCTAGAAGAAACTAACTCTAACTAATTCAAAACTAACTTCTTAACAGCAATAACAACTTATAACAAACCAAAAAAAAACTCTGACTAATAAATACAATCAAGAAGAAAAATTCTTTTCTTCAATTGTTCAAATTCTGTTATTGAGTAATCTTCGGCTGATCCTCTGTTAGGATTTACCATCTATCGGAGAACACATTTTTAATCCCAAGTGTTTAATTGTAATTCATTGTTAAAATCACGTACATAAAAATTTACGGTGTTTAACCGTAAGCGCACGAGTCACACAAGTAATAGGACTGGAGTTCCAAATTATCATGCCATAGAGATTAAGTTCACCTTTAATTGATTAACGGATAATTACATCCTAAGTATATCCCCTTGATAATGAAGTGGGTGATTTACAAGACTAACGAAGAAAAAATATAATAAAATAAAATGAAATTAAAAATGAATATAAAAAATATTTACAATAACCATAAAGCAAATAAAAATAAACCGCAAAAGGGAAAAAATATAAAATGGAAACTCGTAAGGAATTGAGTCAAAATGTAAATAACAAAAGTAATGGGTCTAAAATGAAAATAATGAAAATAAAACTAAAAATTCTAATATGAAAATGAATAATGAATGAAACTAATCTAATTAAATAGTAAAAATGCAAATTAAATTCTAAAACCTTATTTAAGAACCCTACAAACCCTAAATGTAACCTTAACCCTAAAATACCCTAATTACTTAAAATGTAACCCTTAAAACTATTCCCTACCCAAAAGATCTCTAAATTAATGTAAAACATGATTAGCTACTAATATTTGAGCCAGTGAATGCGTGTAAGTAAGCATATTTTGGGAATTTTCAAAATCGGAATGAAATAAAGATTAATTATGCATGAATTAACCCTAAATGTGTGTTGTAACCCTAAAATACACTTAACTAATGCATGAAACAAATCCTAAACAGCCTTTACACAAACCACTAAAATTGAATATAGAAGCAAATTAATTTAATGCATGGAAATGCTTAATAAAATGCTATGAAATCCTAATTTAATTTAGCTCTAACTTAACCCTAAATGAGATCTAACATAAGACATGATTAACTAACCTAAAACAACCTTAAAATGCACTAAAATAGTAAAGAATTAAAACCTAGACAGAACCTAAATTACATGCAAAATCTAACCTAAATGCATCCTAACTATTAATCACTAATTACATAACTTCTAAAACGAATTAAGCATTAACTAAATGCACCTAACTGTACCATATACATGACTAACCAGTAAACAAAAGAAAGCTGGACAACAAGCTATAAATGACGCCTAAGGGAATAAAATAATGGGAAAATGTAATGAAAACTCCTAAGAAAATTAATCTTATGCAACCTAAAAATAACCTACTGTATGAATGATTTTTGGAACATTTAAGACTACCTAAATAAGACCTAAAACACTACCAAACAGCTAGCTAGACTCAAACTTGAATAGGGTCCTTGAATCACGCCTGAAACAAGAAAATACTAGGAAAATGTGGTAAAAATGCTAAATAAAAATATCTTAACCAATCTTAAAAATTATCTAATGTATTTATAATATTGCTAAAAACACCTAAATGAACCCTAGATTAATGCGAAATAGTGGCCTAAACAAAATTTGGACTCGGATGCCTAAACAACAAAAAATGGAAAATATGCAAGTATATGTCATGGAATCCTAACTAAATATGTCTTAAAAATTACCTATTGCTTATATACTCCTAATATGCTTTTAATGTAGCTAAATGGATCTAAGAACTACATGAAACAGTGGTTAGAAACATCCCAAACAGAATACAATCTGATCAAGAAACAACAAATAGAATGTGGAAATGAAAGAAAAAATGTCATGTAACCTAAGCTAATGCAATCCTAAAAATTACCTAAATAACCCTTAAAATGACACAAATCAGTTGCCCAAAATATCTAGAAAGTGACGCCAAAATAGTGACAGTAAAGAGAAAAATGCAAAACAAAATCCCTAATATAAAAACTACTTACTTCTAATTAAGTGTAAACTTATAAAACTTTTTTTTGGCTACAAAACTTTAGCAAAACGATTTAAAACATGAGATTAAGCATAAAAAACATCAAAATCAGATTTAAAACAATAAGCTAAAAAATAGAATAGAAAGCAAAATGAGCAATAAAAATAATATGGATCAAACTCATTCATAAAAGCCTATGAAGGTAGTTTTTCAACCTCCTAAGCTCCATGATCTTAGAACTCGTCAAAATAAAAAATGAAAAATAAAAATGGAGTAGCAAAGAAGAACATTGCTGGAAATTAAAGATTGCATAAACAAAATACAAGATTAAAGTAAAGATTGCAAGGTAAATGTAAAGAAAACAAGTAAATTAACAAGAGAAATTTAAAGGTACTTGAAAAATTAAATTGGTGGCTACCCTAAACTATGAAAAACATTAAAGAAAACATGAAAATAAACCTAAACTCCTAATGGTAGTCGACCCTTCATCTTGCCCTTACATTTTACATAAATAGTTAGGTACATTAAGGGTAAAAAGGTTACGTAGACTAGAAGGATGAGTTGGCAAGCCTTGCCACTTGTCCTATCTTCATTGGGTATTTTAGGAAGACATTTCCATGTCATCAAAGCTTTCATAACAACCCATAGGCACCTCACACCTTCTAGCACCTTCCTTTTATCTTTTTATCTAAGTGTCATCTTAGGTGGCAAAGGTAAGTGACTTCCATGTGATCCATTGTCGTTATCTTCCAATAATGAATGAAATAATGACATGTGGGTGCAAGGTGGCAATGAATGGATGAGTTGTATTGCAAACCAAATTTTCTTGTTATTTTGTCTTCAGTGGCATGCAATTTGTCTTATACTGAACCCAATCCAAATCATGCATTGTTATGGCCTAAATACAGTCAAATCATTTAAATTTCTACTAATATTTGTTTATCTACACAATTAGAGGAAATTAATCAATTTATGGGGATAATTAACATATTTACAAAAGAATTAAGCAGACAATATGTGACACCCTGGAAGCGCGAAAAATAGGGCAAATTTAAAACTTTTTCACATCCATTCACAATAAAGGGTGCATTCCTGTGCAATGTCATACATAATCATACATATCATACCTCAGGATCTCATCATTTGATAATTATATTTCATACAATATGCATTACTCAATTTAAGGTTAATTAATCCTAATACATCCCATACATCATTGTACAACAAGTGCCTGTAATTACAATTTTAGTCTGGGTACATGAAAAGATAAATTATACCTCAAATACAATATATGGCCTGGAGCTCAAGTCCTCCACTAGCCACTACTCCGTACGTCGCAGGAAAACTCTCTTCACATGAAGAAATTTGGGGGGAAGATAAAACATGGTGAGCTTCTAAATCGCTCAGTAAGGGGGTAAGGGACTCGTTAATAAAATAATGATTTGTACAGCACAATCATTTTATCTCATAGTTGAAACTCAATTAAAATGCAGCATGAACTCATTAAACATCATTCTCAACTCATTTCTCTGAAATTTTGTAAAAGCATGAGAGTACGTAACTCAGTACAAATCACAATCACAAGCATGAGTAAATCAAAATGTGATAATGGCTTTTCTCATCAAAACGTGATAAAAATCACCTCAATAGAATGCACGTGGCACAGCCACAAAATACAACTCGTGTACAAAAAGGAGACTAGGTAAGAAAACTCATATAAAACTCGTCATGGCACATCATAATAAATCTCCTCTGGGTGCGCATCCCAAGCATCCTCAAAAGAGGGAAATGTCGACAATATGGTCGTGTACATGGCATATTGGACTTACGCGTTACCAAAACAAGGCCCGACCTTACATGCTACCAAAGCAATGCCTCTTCTCATGCACAATATCGGTCTTACATGCTACAAAAGCAAGGCCACCCAACGTTACCAAAACGGGGGTCATCTCTCGTTACCAAAATGGAGGCATCTCTTGTTACTAAAATAGAGGAATATCGAACATACACGCTACCAAAGCAAGGCCCGGACTTACATGCTACCAAAGCAATGCCTCCCAACGCTACTAAATTGGGGAATAATATCGACCTTAAATGCTACCAAAGCAATGCCTCCCAACGCTACCAAAGCGAGGAATAATATCGGCCTTACATGCTACCTAAGCAATGCCTGATGTGTATTCAACATGACACGCCTAAGTCTCAATCATTACCATTATAATATAAAACGTTTTGCCTTCAGGTAGAACTCATAATGGTTTTCTCTCATAAATCTCATTTAAAATATTTGTATACTCAACACAAAAAATATTAAAACCGAGTTCCAACGGGCAAAACCACGCACACATTTCTCAATCTTAGTACGCCTTAACGTAGAGCACAAATCTCTTGTCACATTTTAAATACAAAACGGTTGTAAAACATTTTCACGCTTAGTTTACAACTCATAAAAGTTGGGCCCCAACCGGCTATAAAATCGTGTGCAATACTCATTCACAACTCATAAAACATGCTTGTTTTCTCAAATCATAATTCATGCTATAATATTGTCACAAAGCACACACACAAACGAGTTTAAGTTTTCCCTTATCTCTTTGCACCTCGTATAGTGCAATTGTTTCCCCGTATCACGGACTAGTCTCTCATTCCTCTCTGGAACTCCCGAGCTGTCCAAACGATGTTAAAAACATCAATAACCCAACTCAATTGCATTATTAAGTACACATTTGCTCATTTTCTCATTAACACCTCAATTAACATAATTTTCACAATTCTATCATAACTCACATTCTCATCCACTACATCTTAAAATTCTACATTTCTCATACCATATTATATGCTAAATTCGCCACATTGTCTCAATTCCAATTTATAGCCATAATTCCCAAAATTACTACAATTGCATAATAGCATCTCTACTCCAACAAAATCATAGTTTCATCACTCCCAAATCATTTCCCAACTACTTCATCACAATGCCCATGCTCACAATCACCAAAGATTACTTTAAAATTAAAGATAAAGGTTTAGAAAATTACCCAAAACTTGTGGAGTGCTTAACTCTTGCCTCGATTCAATTCGTCCTTTGATTTCCCAGTATGTTGTTCTCCTTTTGATGAGGAACAACTTTCCTTGTTGCCACAACCTTTAATTTAGATGAAAATGGGTGTTTTGGATGGGAGAGAAAGCTAGGGTTCAAAAATGGCGATTTGGGAGAGAGAGAGATTGATTTCTAGGAAAACAAAGGGGTCTTTATATAGACTGAGGGTAGGAGATCGATCTGACTCTTGATGAGATCGATATGCATTTGAATTTGGGGACAATTTGGGGTAATTATATTTCTAGGAGATCGATCTGTCATGGGGTGAGATCGATCTCTTAATGGCTTTATGAGATCGATCTGTTCCAATTATGAGATCGATCTCTAGTTTTACAGAATGCTTCATGAGATCGATCTACTCCTTAGGGAGATCGCTCTTCTCATTACAGAATGCTTCATGAGATCGATCTGCTCCTTGAGGAGATCGATCTTCTTCTTTACAGAAACATTTTGAGATCGATTCCTTCCTCATGAGATCGATCTCTTCATTACGGAATCATAAGGAGATCAATCCTCTTCCATTGGAGATCGACCTGTTCGCTTAAATTACTCCTTCCTTGTCATTTTTTGGCCTACCAGATCAATCCTCTCTTCTCCAAGATCGATCTAGCCTCATAGTTTCACACTTTGACTGAACACTTAACATAAAATCTCTATATGTAATAGCCATAATTTACTTTATTGATTAATTCTCATTCATTTCTCAATCATCACTTAAAGATCTCATTCCATACCATCTCAATATAGGGGTACATCACATTTAGTTAAATCAATTACACTTCATGTTCTCATTACATAATTTAGATATGTATAAAATTCTCAAATCTCACATCGTCCCCACCTTAAAATGAATTTGGTCCTCCAAATTCAACTCAACTCGTCAAACAGATGGGGGTACTTCTCCTTCATGAGACTTTTCAATTCCCACGTTGCCTCTTCCATTGAGTGATGTTTCCATAAAATTTTCACTAATGGGATGCTTTTGGTTTGAAGGACCTTCTCTTTTCTATGAAGAATTCGGACGAGTTCTTCAGTGTAGCTTATGTCCTATTGTATGTCCATCTTTTCATACTCTATGATAGGAGAAGGGTCCGGGTGGAACTTCCTCAACATAGACACATGGAAGACGTTGTGTATTTCATACATTTGTGGGGGTAATGCCAACCTGTAGGCTACCTCTCCCACTCTCTCAAGAATCTCGAATGGTTCTCTGTATCGAGGACTCAATTTCCCTTTCTTCCCAAATCTCATGATACCCTTACTCGATGATATCTTCAGAAATGCTGCATCACCAACATCGAACTCAAGTGGCCGTCTATGCACATCCGCGTAGCTTTTCTGTCTACTCTGTGCAGCCCGTAATCTCTCACATATAAGTTTCGCACTCTCTACAGCCTGTTCAACAAGTTCGAGAGCATTTATCTTTCTGTCACCTACTTCTTCCTAAGCTACAAGGGATCTACATCTCTTACCATATAGAGCCTCAAAAGGTGCCATTTCAATACTCGCATGATAGCTATTATTGTATGCAAACTCTGCTAGGGGCAGGTGATCATCCCATGATCCCTTAAAATCCATCGTACACACCCTCAACATATCCTCCAGGGTCTGAATAGTCCTCTCTGACTGGCCATCTATCTGATGATGATAGGCGGTACTAAAGCTCAATCAAGATCCTATGGACTCCTAAAATTGGGTCCAAAATCTGGAAGTAAATCGGGATTCTCTGTCAGAAGTAATACTCATTAGAGCCTCATGTAATCTAGTTATCTCGATGACATATAACTCAGTTAAGGCATCCACAATATCTGTGCTCTTGATGGCGAGGAAGTGGGAACTTTTCGTCAGTCTATCCACTATAACCCATATAACGTCACGACCTCTCCGGGTCCTCGGTAAACCTATAATAAAGTCCATGGTGACATGCTCCCATTTTCATGTAGGTACAGGTAAAGGCTGTAATAGTCATCCGGGCTTCCGATGCTCAGCTTTCACTTGCTGGCATACTAAACATCTAGCCACATACTCTGCCACGTCTCGCTTCATACCACTCTACCAGTATACATTTCTTAAATCTCGGTACATCTTATTACTCCCTGGGTGCATGATGTATCTCGAGCAGTGGGATTCTCTCAATATCTGTCTCTTCAGGGCATCATCGTCCGGTACACAAATTCATCCTCTGAATCTCAACAATCCATCCTCACTGATTGTGAGATCCTACTACGAAATATGCTCAGCTTGGCTAACCATATCTATCAACCTTTGATCATTACGCTGCCAAGTTCTAATCTGATCCATGATCTTGGACTCTATTTGTAGGCTAGCCAGAAATCCAGTCTCTATCTCTTTAACTCTGATCCGAAGTTAGATGAACTGCTCTAATAAATCCCATTCCCTGATCATCATAGCAGATATCGTACTCTTCCTGCTCAAGGCATCAGCCACTACGTTCGTCTTACCCGGATGATATAGAATCTCGCAGTCATAATCTTTAAGGAGTTCCATCCATCTCCTTTGTCTCATATTTAACTCTTTCTGATCAAAGAGATACCTCAAACTCTTGTGATCAGTGAAGATCTGGAATCTTTCTCCATATAAGTAGTGTCGCCAGATCTTCAAGGCAAATACCACAGCGGCTAACTCTAAATCATGTGTGGGGTAATTTCGCTCATGATCTTTCAACTGTCGCGATCCATAGGCGACCACTCTACCATGCTGCATGAACACACACCCCAATCTTGATGGGATGCATCACTAGACACTAAAAATCCTCCTGATCCCTCAAGGATAGTCAACACAGGTGCCGCCGTTAATCTCCTCTTTAACTCCTGAAAATTGAGCTCACATTGATTAGTCCATATAAATGGAGTCTCCTTGCGCGTGAGCTTAGTCAAAGGTGTGGCGATCCTGGAAAATCCTTCCACAAATCTTCTATAATACCCTGCCAAACCAAGGAAGCTTCGTACCTCTGTCCTGGGTCTTTCCCAATTAAGCACAGCTTCTACTTTACTTGGATCCACTGATACTCCTTCCTCTGAAACTATATGACCAAGGAAAGCTATATGATTCAGCCAAAACTCACACTTACTAAGCTTTCCATATAATTGTTTATCTCGGAGTAGCTGAAGTACTAACCACAAGTGCTAAGCGTACTCCTCATAAGACTGAGAGTACACCAATATATCATCAATAAAGACTATCACAAACTTATCTAGATAGTCTCGGAACACTTCATTCATTAATCTCATAAAGACTGCAAGGGCATTTGTCAATCCGAAGGGCACCACTAGAAATTCATAATGGCCATACCTTGTCCTGAAGGTCATCTTCAGAATATCTTCCTCCTTAATCCTCAGTTGATGATAATCAATCTTAGAGAAGACTGAGGCCCCTCTCAGCTGATCAAATAGGTCGTCCATCCTGGGTAATGGGTACTTATTCTTCATCTGGCTTTATTCAACAGTCGGTAGTCTATACATAATCTGAGACTACCATCCTTCTTCCTCACGAATAACACTAGTGCTCCCCACGGTGAGACATTGGGTCTAATAAACCTTTGATCCAATAACTCCTGTAGTTGTTTCTTCAATTCCTCAAGTTCCACTAATGCCATCCTATATGGAGGTCTAGAGATAGGCTGAGTATCTAGTACCATATCAATGGTAAACTCCAGCTCTCTCTCTGGTGGTAATCCTGGCAACTCATTTGGAAAAACATCCAAAAATTCACACACCACAGGTATATCCTCAATCCTTGGATGTTCCTGATCATCATCTGCGGTGAATGTTTCATAACCTTCACATGAATACTCAAATTTAATACTCTCAAAAGCAACATCAAAATTTCCAACTACTTACACAATTCCATACGTTTATTTACTTAATATCTCAAACGTACACTGTAAGGTTCAGGTAGGGAGAAGGTTACAATCTTGGTGTAGCAGTCTAAACTCACTCGATTGGTTGCTAGCCAATCCATTCCCAATATTACATCAAACCCATGCATATATAATATTATTAGATCTGCTACCATCACTCTATCTCCCACCTTGATTTCACATCCTCTACAAATTAAATCAGTTCTCTAGGACTCAAGCATAGGGGTATTTACATGTAGTCTATACTCTAGAGGTTCAAACTTCAATTTTAAACTACATGCAAAATGCTTAGAAATAAACGAATGCGTGGACCCTGAATTAATCAACACATGAGCCTTATGATAACAGACAGAGAGTGTACCTCTTATAGTTTCTGCTAAGGTGTCTGCTGTTTCTTTGTCCAGAGCAAACACACGTTCCACTGTAACAGGCTTCTTTCCTTTCTCTGCAGCAGTGGCCAGTCTCTAGGGATTCACTCTCTGAGGTTGTTGTCTGATAGGTTCCGGAGCATGTGGTTTCTGAGGTTGAGGGAAATCTCTTAGTCTGTGACCTATGTCTCTACATCTGAAACATCCACGGATCAATCCAATACAACTTCCCTCATGCGGTCGGCCACAGTCTTTACAAACCCTTATCTCAGGCCTGACATCTCGAGGGGTCTCTCTAATGATGAGATAAGCTCTGGGTCTCTCAAATCTACCCTTCTGTATCTCAATCCTTCCTCTTCTGAAGGAACCTCTCCGAACCTCTGCCTGGGAAATCGCTGGCCTCTTGCCCTTATCCTTAGTCATAGCACTGAACTCATTCTGGGATTGTACAATTTTGATTCCCCTCTCAATCTCTTGTGCTCGTCTCAGAGCATCTCCAAACTCAGTAATACATAGCCCTATCAATCGATCTCTGATGATGGGCTTCAATCCATACACAAATCTCTCTATGCGGAGCTCTTCATTCTTGAATATCTCTGGATCATATCTTAATAGAGCAGTAAATCGACTCTCATAATCGTCCACAGACATATCGCTCTGTACCAAATTCAAAATATCTGCTTGCTTCCTTCTCTGAGCAGCTCATGGTACAAATTGGGCTCTAAAAGCCGCTTGAAACTCTTCCTAGCTAATCACATCCTAGCTGGACATCAGAATACCCTGGGTAGTACCCCACCAATCTCGAGCTCTCCCTTTTAACATATAAGCACCCATACTGACCCTCTCAGCATCAGTGCATCCCAAATAGTCAAATATGACTCTCAACTCAGTTAGCCACTCCTCAGCCTCTGCAGGATCCTTTTTCCCTCTGAATGCGGTCAGATTCATTTTGAAAAAGTCCTTCAATCAGACCATACTTCTATCATCAGGCTGAGTGATGGGAGGTATCGGGTCCATCTGTACTAGGGGCACGAGAGGTCCTTGCGGTGGTGTAGGAGTAGTACCTGAGGTATTAACTCTAAAATGTTGCGTGAATAGCACTGCCATTTGTTCAAAACCTTACCGTATATTATTCTCAATCTGGTTAAATTGAGAGTTAGGACTTTTAGGTTGTGCAGCAGATGGCGGAGGGGACTCTGCCTGCCTCATCGAATGACCTCGTCGTCAACTCATTCTCTATCACAATACGTTTCCTGCGCGTACACATCAAACTTGATTGAAATCTCAATCCTCAATTTCAGTTCATGACCAGACTTATACAGACACTTGGAATGTATTCTATTTCACTTGACCGACACTGACCTACTAGACACCCTAAGCTCTGATACCAAGAAAACTCTATGACACCCAGGAAGCGCAAAAAACATGGCAAATTTAAAACTTTTTCACATCCATTAACAATAAAGGGTGCATTCCTATGCAATGTCATACATCATCATACATATCATACCTCAGGATCTCATCATTTGATAATTATATTTCATACAATATGCATTACTAAATTTAAGGTTAATTAATCCTAATACATCCCATACATCATTGTACAACAAGTGTCTGTAATTACAATTTTAGTCTGGGTACGTGAAAAGATAAATTATACCTCAAATACAATATATGGCCTAGAGCTCAAGTCCTCCACTAGCCACTACTCCGTACGTCGCAGGAAAACTCTCTTCACATGAAGAAATCTGGGGGGAAGACAAAACATGGTGAGCTTCTAAATCGCTCAGTAAGGGGGTAAGGGACTCGTTAATAAAACAATGATTTGCACAGCACAATCATTTTATCTCGTAGTTGAAACTCAATTAAAATGCAGCATGAACTCATTAAACATCATTCTCAACTCATTTCTCTGAAATCATGTAAAAACATGAGAGTACGTAACTCAGTACAAATCACAATCACAAGCATGAGTAAATCAAAATGTGATAATGGCTTTTCTCATCAAAATGTGATAAAAATCACCTCAATAGAATGCACGTGGCACAGCCACAAAACAGAACTCATGTGTATAAAAAAGAGACTAGGCAAGAAATCTCATATAAAACTCGTCATGGCACATCATAATAAATCTCCTCTGGGTGCGCATCCCAGGCATCCTCAAAAGAGGGAAATGTCGACACTATGGTCGTGTACATGGTATATTGGACTTACGCGTTACCAAAACAAGGCCCGACCTTACATGATACTAAAGCAATGCCTCTCCTCATGCACACTATCGGTCTTACATGCTACCAAAGCAAGGCCACCTAGCATTACCAAAACAGGGGTCATCTCTCGTTACCAAAACGGAGGTATCTCTCGTTACCAAAACAGAGGAATGTCAGACTTACATGCTACCAAAGCAAGGCCCAGACTTACATGCTACCAAAGCGGGGAATAATATCGGCCTTACATGCTACCAAAGCAATGCCTCCCAACGCTACCAAAGCGGGGAATAATATCAGCCTTACATGCTACCAAAGCAATGCCTGATGTGTACTCAACATGACATGCTTAAGTCTCAATCATTAGCCATTATCATATAAAATGTTTTGCCTTCACGTAGAACTCATAATGGTTTTCTCTCATAAATCTCATTTAAAACATTTGTGTACTCAACATAAAACATGTTAAAATCAAGTTCCAACCGATAAAACCACGTACACATTTCTCAATCTCAGTACGCCTTAACGTAGAGCCCAAATCTCTTTTCACATTTTAAATACAAAATGATTGTAAAACATTTTTATGCTTAGTTTACAACTCATAAAAGTTGGGCCCTAACCGGTTATAAAATCGCGTGCAATACTCGTTCACAACTCATAAAACATGCTTGTTTTCTCAAATCACAATTCATGCTACAATATTGTCACAAAGCACACACACAACGAGTTTAAGTTTTCCCTTACCTCTTTGTACCTCGTATAGTGCAATCATTTTCCCGTATCACGGACTCGTCTCGCATTCCTCTTTGAAACTCTCGAGCTATCCAAACAATGTTAAAAACATCAATAACCCAACTCAATTGCATTATTGAGCACACATTTACTTATTTTCTCATTAACACCTCAATTAACTTAATTTTCACGATTCTATCACAATTCACATTCTCATCCACTACATCTCAAAATTTTACATTTCTCATACCATATTCCATGCTAAATTCACCACATTGTCTCAATTCCAATTTATAGCCATAATTCCCAAAATTACTACAGTTGCATAATAGCATCTCTACTCCAACAAAATCATAGTTTCATCACTCCCAAATCATTTCCTAACTACTTCATCATAATGCCCATGCTCATAATCACCAAAGATTACTTCAAAATCAAAGATCGAGGTTTAGAAAATTGCCCAAAACTTGTGGAGTGCTTAACTCTTGCCTCGATTCAATCCGTCTTTTGATTTCCCAGTATGTTGTTCTCCTTTTGATGAGGAACAACTTT
Organism: Firmiana major; assembly: GCA_033439115.1. Taxonomy (NCBI): domain Eukaryota; kingdom Viridiplantae; phylum Streptophyta; class Magnoliopsida; order Malvales; family Malvaceae; genus Firmiana; species Firmiana major. Next base: position 21,392,545 of record CM065905.1, read on the forward strand.
CCTTGTTGCCACAACCTTTGATTTGGATGAAAATGGGTGTTTTAGAGGGGAGAGAAAGTTAGGGTTCAAAAATAGCGATTTGGGAGAGAGAAAGAGATTGATTTCCAGGAAAATAAAGGGGTCTTTATATAAACTGAGGGTCGGAGATCGATCTGGCTCTTGATGAGATCGATATGCATTTGAATTTGGGGACAATTTAGGGTAATTTTATGCCTAGGAGATCGTCTGTCGTGGGGTGAGATCGATCTCTTAATGGCTTTATGAGATCGATCTGTTCCAATTATGAGATCGATCTCTAGTTTTACAGAATGCTTCATGAGATCGATCTACTCCTTGGGGAGGTCGATCTTCTCCTTACAGAATGCTTCATGAGATCTATCTGTTCTTTGAGGAGATCGATCTTCTCATTTACAGAAACATTTTGAGATCAATTCCTTCCTCATGAGATCGATCTCTTCATTACAGAATCATAAGGAGATCGATCTGTTTGCTAAAATTACTCATTTCTTATCATTTTTGGCCTACCAGATCGATCCTCTCTTCTCCAAGATCGATCTGGCCTCATAGTTTCACACTTTGACTGAACACTTAACATAAAATCTCCCTATGTAATAGCCAGAATTTACTTTTTTGATTAATTCTCATTCATTTCTCATTCATCACTTAAAGATCTCATTCCATACCATCTCAATATAGGGGTACATTACATTTAGTTCAATCAATTACACTTAATGTTCTCATTACATAATTTAGATATGTACAAAATTCTCAGATCTCAAACAATACGTGGAGTGTCAAGGCCGATCGACATAGTACAGGGGTGGGCTCGAGTCCTTTATATCGCCATCATTTGCGCATAAGTTGATGAAGCATGTAAAGCCCATATTGTTAGATAGGATGTTATTGATTTCTACACATATGAATGATAGTCAGTTGACTGAGTATCTATATAGGAATTGTAAGTTGAAGATAGGAGAAAAGATATGGCAGCCGATTTAATCCTATTGAATATGAGCGATTTTGATGTAATTTTAAGAATGGATTGGTTGGTTGCAAATCATGTTGTTTTGGATTCTTATGCTAAGACAGTGATGTTTTCAGAGATAGATAACCTTATTGTAAGTTTTGTTGAAAAGAAATGAAGGCACGTGATTATTGTAAATGAGAAGAATATAATTTTAATCCATCATATTAAGGAGATGGATTTGTTTGTTAATCATGAATGTTAATGTGATAACCTCTGTTACTAATGGTGGAAAAGGATAATTTGAAGGGTTCATTGCATACGTGGTTTACAAAGATAAGGCACACCCGAAATTGAGAGACATTCCAGTGGTTGCAGAGTTTCCTGATATCTTTCCAAACGATTTACCAGGGCTACCACCCGACAGGAAAATGGAGTTTTGTATAGAGTTGGTATCTGGTACAGAGCCGATATTTAAGCCACCGTATAGAATGACTCCGATTGAGTTAAAGGAGATAAAGAAGCAGTTGCAGGAGTTGCTAGAGAAGAGGTTTAGTAGACCGAGCGTCTCACCCCGGGGAGCTCCGATTCTGTTTATGAAGAAGAAGGATGGGAGCTTTCAACTGTGTGTAGATTACCGGTTGTTGAATAAGGCCACCATTAAGAACAAGTATCCTCTTTCACGCATTGATGATCTGTTGGATCAGCTCCGGGGAGCACAGGTCTTTTTTAAAATAGATATGAGATCTGGGTGCCATCAGTTGAGGATATGAAGTGGAGATGTACCCAAGATAGCATTTCATACCCGTTATGGCCACTATGAGTTCCTGATTATGCCATTCAAATTGACGAATTCCCCTGCAACATTTATGGCTTTGATGAATGATGTATTTAAGTCATATCTGGACTAGTTTGTGATAGTGTTTATCGATGATATATTGGTTTATTCCATGTCCAGGGAAGATCATGAGCAGCACTTGAGTATAGTTCTGCAGACCTTCCGAGAGAAGGAATTATATGCCAAACTTAGTGAGTGTAACTTTTGGTTGGAGCAGATCTCATTTCTGGGCCATGTTGTATCGAGGGATGGGCTCGAGTCCTTTATATTGCCCTCATTTGCATATAAGTTGATGAAGCATGTAAAGACCACATTGTTAGATATGATGTTATTGATTTCTACACCTATGAATGATAGTCAGTTGACTGAGTATGTATATAGGAATTGTAAGTTGAAGATAGGGGAAAAGATAAGACAGTCAATTTAATCCTATTGACTATGAGCGATTTTAATATAATTTTAGGAATGGATTGGTTGGCTGCAAATCGTGTTGTTTTGGATTGTTATGCTAAGACAGTGATGTTTTCAGAGATAGATAACCTTATTGTAAGTTTTGTTGAAAAGAAATGAAGGAACATGATTATTGTAAATAGGAAGAATATAATTTTAATCCATCATATTAAAGAGATGAGTTTGTTTGTTAATCATGAATATTAATGTGATGACCTATGTTACTAATGGTGGAAAAGGATAATATGCAGGGTTCATTGCATACGTCGTTGACACAGATAATGCACACCCGAAATTGAGAGACATTCCAGTGGTTGCAGAGTTTCCTAATGTCTTTTCAGATGATTTACCAAGGCTACCACCCGATAGGGAAATAGAGTTTTGTATAGAGTTGGTACATAGTACAGACACGATATCTAAGCCACCGTATAGAATGGCTTCGATTGAGTTGGAGGAGCTAAAGAAGTAGTTGCAGGAGTTGCTAGAGAAGGTGTTTATTAGACCAAACGTCTCACCCTGGGGAGCTTCGATTATGTTTGTGAAGAAGAAGGATGAGAGCCTCCGACTGTGCATAGATTACCCATTGTTGAATAAGGCAAGCATCCTATTCCATGCATTGATAATCTGTTGGATCAGCTCCGGGGAGCACAGGTCTTTTCTAAAATAGATCTGCGATCTGGGTACCATCAGTTAAGGATACAGAGTGAAGATGTACCCAAGACAGAATTTTGTACCCGTTATGGCCACTACGAGTTCCTGGTTATGCCATTCGGATTGACGAATGCCCCTGCAACATTTATGGCTTTGATGAATGATGTATTTAAGCTATACCTAGACCAGTTTGTGATAGTGTTTATCGATGATATATTGGTTTATTCCAAGTCCAGGTAAGATTATGAGCAACACTTTAGGATAGTTCTGCAGACCCTCCGAGAGAAGGAATTATATGCCAAACTCAATAAGTTTAACTTTTGGTTGGAGCAGATCTCATTTCTGGGCCTTGTTGTATCGAGGGATGGGGTATCAATAGATCCATCAAAGATTGAGGTAGTTGTACACTAGGAAAAGCCCAAGACAGTCACTAAGATCAGAAGTTTTCTGGGATTGGTAAGTTATTATCGAAGATTTGTTGATGGTTTCTCCAGACTAGCTGCTCTGTTGAGACGTATCAGGCACAAGGATGTTAAGCTTGTGTGGGACGAGGCATGTCAGAGGAGTTTTCATGAGCTTATGCGTCAGTTGACCACTGCTCTAATTCTCACCATTCTTACCAGCTTAAGAGGTTTCTCTATGTATACGGATGCATCACACCAGGGACTGGGCTGTGTACTTATACAGGATAGGAAGGTAGTTGCCTATGGATTCAGACAGTTGAAGGATCACAAAAGAAACTATTTGACTCACAATTTAGAGTTGGCGACCGTAGTATTTGCATTGAAGATATGACGCCACTATCTTTGTGGTGAGAAATGTCAGGTATATACGGATCACAAGAGCCTTAAGTATCTGTTTTCAAAAAAAAGAGTTGAATATGAGATAGAGAAGATGGGTCGAATTCTTGAAGGACTATGATTGTGAAATCATGTACCACTCGGGTAAGGTGAATGTAGTTACCGATGCCTTGAGCAAGAAGAACCTCAAGTTGGTGTCTTATATGATGGTTCGGGAACACGAGTTGTTGGAGTAGTTCACGAACCTCAGTTTGGATGTAGCCCCACTTGATACAAAAAGATTTGATGTTATGACTAGTTTGAGATTAGAGCCAGAGTTAATTAGTCGTATTCGATAGGCTCAGCAGAGTGATCGACAGTATACCGATTGGTTGAGTCAAGTACAGATAGGTGCGAGTGCTGATTTTAAGATGGGTACAAATGAATTATTGAGGTTCAAGGGTAGAGTATGTGTTGCCGAGGATCCAGAGATCAGGAGATTAATTTTTATTAGAGGCTCACTGATCGAGGTATACGATACATTAGAGGAGTACCAAGATGTATCAAAACCTTCAAAAGGTTTATTGATGGTCTGGAATAAAGAGAGATATCGCTGAGTATGTCACTAGATGTCTCGTCTGTTAGCAAGTGAAGGTAGTGGGAGCACATCACCATGGATTTTATGATGGGTTTATCGAGGACCCGTAGAGGTTATGATGCCATTTGGGTGATTGTGGATTGGTTGATGAAGTCAACCTATTTCTTAGCTATGAGAGCTACCGATACTCTAAGTTAGTTGGCGAACTTGTATGTTTGAGAGATAGTTCGGTTACATGGTGTTCCTGTGAGCTTTGCTTCTGATCGGGATGCCCGTTTCACTTCCCATTTCTAGGAACATTTTCAAGAAGCGATAGGGACCCAATTGAGTTTTAGCACCACTTTTCATCCTCTGATATATAGTCAGTTAGAGAGAACTATTCAAACCCTGGAGGATATGTTGAGAGTGTGTGTACTGGATTTTAGAGGCTCCTGGGATGATCTCCTACCGTTAGCCGAGTTCGCCTATAATAATAGCTATCATACGAGTATCGGGATGACACCATATGAGGCACTGTATGGACGCAGATGTTGATCCCCTATTGGATGGGAGGAGGTCGATGACAGATAAATTTTTTCTCTCGATTTAGTACAACAAGCCTCTGAGGACGTCTAGTTGATTTGTGAAAGGTTACAGACAGCTCAAAGCCGACAAAAGAGTTATGCTGACAAGAGATGGAGACCATTGAAGTTTACTGTGGGTGAGTTAGTATTCTTAAGAGTTTCTCCCTTGAAAGGGATTATGAGGCTTGGTAAGAAGGGTAAGTTGAGCCCTCGGTATATCGGGCCCTTTGAGATTCTAGAGAGAGTGGGAGATACGGCTTATAAGTTGGCATTGCCGCCAGAGTTAGCAGGTGTTCATAACGTCTTCCACATCTCTATGCTTCGGAAGTACCACCCAGACCCAGCACATGTGATAAGGTATATGCTATTGGAGCTCAATGAGAGTATGTCGTATGTTGAGAAGTCGGTTCGGATATTGGATATGAAAGAGAAGGTGTTGAGGTCAAAGACGATTCCCTTAGTGAAAGTTCTTTGGAAATATCACACTCTGGAGGAAGCTACATGGGAGTTGGAGAGTATAATGTAAGAAAAGTACCCGAAGTTGTTCTCATGTTAACTTGGTTCTAATTTGGAGGACCAAATTTCTTGAAGGAGGGGAAGAATATAAGGCCTATGAATTTCTATGTAATTTTATGATTTCCATGATGTACAGACATGTTACACAATGAATGAATCATAAGAATTGGATATTTTTTAGTGCTAAGTGTGAACGAAATTCAAAATGGGTATTGAAGTGATTGAGTATGAGTTTACCTTTGAAAATCTGGGAAAATTACAGCTGAAATGCTGTAAATGCAGGGCAGATAGATCTCATTGCAAGGGGAGATCGATCTCATTGCCTTGAAATACAATGTCAAGCATTCTGCAAAAGGGAGATCGATCCCTCATTCAAAGCAGATCGATCTCAAGTTGCTTCTGTTTGGGCAAGATCGATCTCCTCCTATAAGTCAGATCGATCTTTAGTTACCTCTAGTCAACAATGATCAATCTCTTCTTCAGGGCCAGATCGATCTCTAAAGTCCCCTGCCTGGCAAAGATCGATCCTATCCCTTGAGCATATTGATCTCATACAAATAGGCAGATCGATCCCCTAGCCTACATTATCGAATTTTAGAGTTTAAACAAGGGCAGATCGATCTCTCACCTTAGGATATCAATCTGATGAGGCAAATTCTATAAAACCCGACAGCTGAATCTTCATTTCCACGAGACATCCCAAATTTCCTCCAGTTTTAACAATAACCTAGCTTTCTCACTCTAAAAATCATCACCTTCCAATCAATTTTGAGAGAAGTTCCTTTGAGCAAAGTTGTTCCTAGTGAGGAATAGAACAACATAGTCAAAGATTGAAAGCTCAAACTTTGGATTGAAGGAGAAAAGAGGTTTTTCCCCAATTTGGCAAAAAGAGGAAAAAGTCAAGCTAGGTAAGATTTCAATACACCGTCTTCTAGTATGTTAATCTAGACATTTTGATGAGTTGATTAGTGTATATAAGGTTGGCTGAAATGTTCATATACATGCTTAAACAACCATGACCTAGAATGAGCTTAGTGATAGAAAGTTGAAATGGCATGGAGTTGATGATGGTTTAAACATGTAGAGATGTTAGTAATCATGTATAGATGATTTTAAGATAACTTTATGAAATCCATATGTTGGCATAAGAGGTGTTTGACAAATTGCCATAGTGAAGGAAATGATGAACTAGAGGCATTATGAGCTTAATGTCGGTTTAGTATGAATCAATAGATCTAGAGAGTTTAATAGATTCTCAAGAAATGAATAGAGCAATCAAAATGGACTTAAGAGAAAGTGAGGCCTTATAAGTGTTAATGAAAAAAATAAGTCGAATCGACTATAGTAAACACAAGAATTGTATTACTTTGGATTAAATTGATGTGATGAGTAATTTCGTACAGCCTCGGAGATTTCATTGGAAGCGAATCGAACTGCATGATCGAGCAGCTCTGAGGAAGTGGAATCACTCGACGCGATCTCAGGTAAAGGAATTTTATGAGTATCTAGAGGTAGCTGCACATATTTTGAGGTTATTTATAGGGCTTTGTAATTGCTTGGTTATTTAGAAAATAATTAATGATTTGTACAAACGATTTCAAAAATAGATGATTTTGGTTTTGGAAGTGAATCTTACAAAAAGGGTAGTAAGGCTAATAAATTGCATGAATGTCATGTTTTGATAGTTTTACGAAATACATTGCTTTGGTTTAAGCAAATCTATGGATAGGCTAGCTATTGACTTCATAATTTCATGATATAACACGAGTTAGGTGCTAACTATGGTTTTAAGCGTGTTTTATTGAAATAGAGCCACCTATCAGATTTATATGAGTTAAATCGTGCTGGAGCTATGCTCGCATTGGATTTTGATGTTTTAATATGCATGAAATGTGTTGGAGCCTAGGTCACACCATGTTTTGAGTTGTGATGTTTTACAAGCCGTACTAGAGCTTTTGCTCGTACGTGGGTTTCCATTGATTTTCTTATGCTTATAATCGTACTGTAGCTATGATCGTACGTGATTTCTTCATTATTTATTATGCATAAAGCCGTACTAGAGCGTTGCTCGTAAGAGGGTATTTACCGATGATGCATGAAATCATGCTAGAGCTTTACTCGCACTGGACTTTTCACACCGTGATATGTAATGAGTCATGTTGGATGCCTCATGTAGACTGCTAGTCACACGGATGAGATTATGGGTCCACAGAGTACGTTGTACCATGTATATCACATGGGGTACGCTGTACCGTGTGGTTATGATGTTGATTTAAAAGTCTGGCGATAGGATTAACCCACCTCCGTTTTAGCATGATGCCCCGCACACCAAGATCCGTGTGGTCTGGGATGATAATGACATAGTTGGCCAACAGAGTCCTCGATTATATATAGTGACCACCTGTGTCACATGATATTACATGGTTTTATATACTGAACATGATTTGTGTTGTCAAGGGTATACCCGAGGGAGAGGTCTAACCTTGTGGGATGTTTTTAGAAGGATGATATGCTGACTGTGATGAGTTTTACTAAGTTTTGATTTGATGTTAAACCTTGAGGAATGGTTTTTATGATGAGTTTTATTATAATGAGCATGAGAGGTTTTGCATGATGATTTTTCATGTTTACATGCCTACTTTCATGCCTTCTTTTCAGTACATGATATATGTATATACATATGGCATAGTTTTAATATTTTCTCATGCTCTGGATATAAATGATTTTTATGCCATAACATTATAAGCGTGTAGATAGTGTAGTTATCTACCATGCTTGTATTATTGCCTTACTGGGCGTGTGGTGGCTCATCCCTATCATTTTCGCCCTCTACAGAGCGCACACAGTAGTCTAGTGAGGGACTAAGGAGTTGTATCCAGATATCCACTGCTTTCCATCGCCAAGAGGTATACACACAGGATATATTTTTATATCTAAACATGTAATAGCGCAGTAATCATTTTGAATTGTAATATAAGGGATATAAGTGTTAGCAAACATGTATAAGTATAGAACTTAAACTTTTAAATGTATGTGTTTGCTCTTGATTAATTGAATGATGAAAGGTAAATGATGATTAATACTGACTAATAGCCCAACTGTTATTGGTGAGAGTTATTCACGATCGGGAAAGGAAATGAAAAAGCGAAAAATTTATAGTGATTTTAGATGAAAGAGGATCATGACATTAGATACAATTTTTGCTTCTTTGAACTTTTACATCGAGCCATTAAAGGCTTTCAACACTAAGGGATAGGTCCTATGCCTCATGGGGATTAGTCCCTTGCCTTCATAACCCGTGAAGACAAGCCAAAACTAAAGTGGGGGGTTGATCTTATACTCCAAGGGATATGTCCTCTCTTTCATTCCATAAACACTTGTGGCATACTGACAGATAGGGATCGATCCTCTACAGTGAAAGGATCAATCATCTTCACATATTTCCCAAACACCTTTCTTATTTTAAATACTTTCGATTCAATCTTTAACATATCACACTTACGGTCCTTCAACATTATTCGATTTAAGTTTTAGGACTCAATTTAATCGATATGATGCTAATTGCATCCTATAGGATTACTTATACAATGTGGTGCTTCTTTACATCATCGACGGTTATTTATCACTATAGTGATCTTATCCATAATTGATCATATGTTCTTAGTTCACAAACATGAACGATTTACGAAATTTTTGTAATAGGGCTGGGAAGTAATTTCTTATTACCTAACCCGCAAGATTGAAAAAGTTTATAATCTCAAAGGTAGTTGATTGATCCAATTTACTTTCATTCATATTCATTAGTCGATTATGGTCTTATCAGTTGGCATAATGATCTACAATCGAACCACGTTTACTTATACGGTAATAGGTTACCTTTTTTACTCTTAAATTCATTATTTATGAATTTACATTGTAGCTTATGTAATTTGGCTATATAACATGTAAGAGCTACTATGCAGAATTCATTAATCTGTATGATACAAGCTTGTATCAAGTGAAGGTAACTTACTTTAACATAGTGTTGGCACACACTTCAAGGCAGAGTTGATAGTTACCACATGCCATATTGGTTTCCCTAAAACCGACAACATCATGCACATTTGCACATTTTTCACACTTAAAACAAAATTACACTGACCCCTCACTTGGCTTAAGGCACATTTTTTCACATATATATGCTAAGACCAATATTCTTCCACAATTTTCACTCATTTCTTATCTTTTTACACATGTTCTAAGCCTTCACCCAAAAATCCCTTGGAATTCTACTACCTTTGTAAAATCATAAGGACCAAATCTCATTAAGCACGATATACAAACATTTACTTCAATTTAACACCATATATCATCTCTACACATCCCATATACTCACATACATTAAATTATAGCATTAAAACCAAGTAGAACCAAGCTTACCATTTTTGGACCCAATTTGGCCAATCATGGAAGACAAGCTTGGAATCCTTTTGGCTCCAATATGAAAGCATACATATGCTTCACATTAGTGCTTATTTAACATATATAAGAACCAATGATTGATAGAAACTCAATATCTACAAGTCTAAGAGAAATCATAACTTACCTCTTTTTGCTTCCTATGATTTTTCTTGTCCATTTCTCTGAATTCGACCTCCAATTTCTAGTATGTTGTAAAGGAGAAGGAGTAGAGCAAGTTCACAGAAGGAATTAGAAGTAAAAGATGGCTAGAAATGGCATAAATCAGTTGTAAAACAGAAGAGAAATTGAAGGGGTAGCTTCTCTCTCTCGTGATTTCTAGACTTTTCTGATAATTCTATTTTTAATAGAATTATTTGTGCTTAATTTCCTAATTAATTATTTACATCTCCAATTTATTTTATTAATTATCCCCTTTATTTAATTAAAATTCTTTAATATGTAGGTAAATTAAATCTGGATGAAACTCAGTCGTTTCAGTCAAAATTGGGCTGAAAACGGGCTAAAGGAGACTGGACCACTTCCAATTTGCAGATCGAGTCACTAGTCGTCTAGACACGTGTGATGACAGGTGTCCATATTTTATTTGCTTCGAAACGATAAGATCGACGGACACCGTGCCAACCCTCTGGAAGACACACGCCGAGCCACATCGCATAACCAATTGGATAAAAAGACGAGTGACGTGGAAATATCTACTCTGCAGCAAATCAAAGGAAGATAAGTGGCCAAACAATGCCAACTCATCTAGGATAGAAAATTACCATTGTACCCCTAAGTGTGTATATAAATACAAGATGATGGCAATTGAAAGTAGGGTAAGTAGTGTAGTTTAGGATAGAGTAGTTAGGGTAGAATAACTTTTAGGGTGAATTTAAACTTTCCTTATTTTTAAATTTTTGAATAGTTTCATTTAACAAGTAATTTTATTTTACTATTCATGGCAACTTTCTTTATTTTATGAAGAGTTTCATTCCATTATTTTTTCCTAGCTCTCGGTTTGCTCTTCTTTTGTGCATTCGGGTGATAAGATTTCCTCATTCATTCTTCTGCCTTTATGTTCTGGTACCTTGATGTGGGTTGATGCTGAGCATTGTTCCACATCAAGAGCAATATGGAACCACAGTTGGAGAAGAAAATGAAGCAACCCGAGGATGTTGGGTTCCCTATTCACGTTGATGAAGCTCGCAGGTGTTGTTTGTGTTAACTTCAGTTGTGGTTTTTACATATTTCCTTTCGGTTTTAAACTTATATTCTGCTATGCATTATTGTTCTTTCCTTTCCTTATTTCATTTTTATTTGTCTGCACTTCATGAATCAGGTTGTTTTGTTTACTGCCTTTAACATTAGCTTTCATTGTTTTTACTACATGTTGTTAAGTTCTGTAGTTCATGGCAATTGCTGCATTTCATTTTAGAAAATTTTCATTAATCCTACTAGATTCGCCAGCTATTTTATGTTTGATAGACGTTGCTTTCATTAGATTCATTGAGAAGTGTCTTTAGTGTTGCTCTGTTCGACTCTGTTTATGTTATTAGTGTACTGTTTATTTGATTAGATTGCTGGAATTGTGAGATAGTTATTGGCAGCAGCAACCTTTTATGTTCTTTATCGTTTTCTGTTTCCGTTTTCTTTGTTTTACTTCCTTAACTTTATTGCAGTTTGATGCTGATGCTTGTTGTTAATTATCTTAGTTTATATTTTATGTTTAATGTTTAGCTTCCGCATTGCTTGTAGGAATCTGGGATGATGCTGGAACTGGATGCTGTGATTGCGTGTACTGGTGTAAGGGTGTAGAACCATTAGTTGCTGTTTGTACCTTTTGGACGTGGGCGAGGAGCAGAAGATGGCCAAGCAGATTTATGCATTCTGAATCTGCATGAACACATACTGCTTTGTTGGGACGTGCAGGGGCATAACAGGTTCCAGGAGCGGCAGCTGGCATGGCATTGCAGTGGGTGAACAACAATCGGAGCAGTACCTAGAGCGGACAGCACCTGAGCTGGGCGGACAGATCGAGAGCAGAACCAGCATAGTACCTAGATCAAACCGAGAACAGCACATGGAGCAGAAGGTAGGTACCGAAAGCTAGGCCTGGAAATCGCACGAACTTGCAGAGGAGGCAGAACCAAAAATGAAAATGAAGCAGGAACAGTACCAGTGCATGGAGGGACCACTCGGCTGGCTTGTTCGGTTAAGGCCATGTTTGGTCACATTTCATTTGATTTATTTAATGTTTATTGTATTTTTATTATTTTGATTGTTTTCATTAGTTGTCAATTTAGGATAGTTGTTAATTGATAATTGTAGGTTAAATCTAGTGTTTTAGTTTGTTAATTTAATTTTTAGTTTTAATTTTTAGTTAATAGTTAATTTTATATTATGTAAGACCCGAGTTTAATTAAAATACAAAAATTAAATAAGAAAAGATGGGGGATGTATGAAGGAAGGTCAGGTAAAATTGATTTTCGAAACAAGAGCAGGGGTAAAATGGTAAAAATACCAAAACCCGGTATTAGGGCAATAAGGAAATTTTAATTAAAAATAAGGATGTAAGATATCTTGATCGATAATGGGGAAATTATACAATTTGGGTCAATTGATCAAGATTCAAAAATTTTAAAAATATCGAAAAATTGCCGAAACGATATCTCGAAAAGCGCGAAGGAACAATATCGAAAATTTGGAGAAAAATATATTTAATAAATTAAATTTAAATTAAATAAATTAAATTAAAATAAAAATAATATAAGTGTAGATATTTTGGATTTTATGGAGTATTTTAATGAATAGTGTAATAATTAAATAAAATAAATAAAAATAAATAATAAAAAAATATATATAAAAATAAATTAAGAAATTGAAAAAAACAGAGGAAACGGAAATATCGGGGAGAGAGAAAGAGAAGCAAAAAAAAAAATGGAAAGGGAGCCCAAACCGAGACCACCGACGGACCACCACCGGCGATCCTTGATCGCCGACGACCACCGAAAAATGGAGAGGACAGGCCGGCGACCTCCCTGGTACTGGCAGCACGACCAACCGACGCTGGAGGAAGCCGAAATCGGCAGGAGAAAATCGCGGAAGAGAAAAGGAAACGACGGCCGATCGGCGTCAATTCAGGCCCGACCGACGGCCACCGAACGTCCCCGAGGCTCAGCTGAGCCGAATGACACCGAAAACAGCCACCGAAACCGGCGGACGGCGCAGGAAACTGCGAGGAAAGAAATGGGTCCCGAAGGCCGGAGGAGAACAGGCCGGACCGGCGGCGTTCCGACGACCTCGACCGAAATCGAGGGTAGATTCGTGCTGCGGACGACCTTGTGGAGCCACTGGCGGTGGAAGCCGGCGGAGAACCGGTCGGCAAGGCGGTGAACTGGCCGAACCGAAGTGAACCGGGGTGAACCGGCGGGTCTGAACCGGTCCGAACCGGACTGAACCGGTTCAGCCAAAAAGAGAGGAAAAAAGGAAGAAAAAGGGAAAAAGAAAAAGAGGAAAAATTGGGGAGAAATCCCGACGATGCAATCGAGCTACGGGTAAGTCAATAGTGGTCGAAATTGACCCGATTTAAATTTCAGAGTATTTAATTTAATTAATTTTGGGCCAAAAACTTACCCGAAAAATTGTGGAATTGTGTAGCTCGACAATTAGCATCCAACGAGAGCTCGAGATAGCCTCGATTTGCGGACTAGCATGGAATCTCGGGTAAGTGATCTTTATTTATGATAATTTACATCGTTATGCGTGATATGAATTTAAATTCCGTATAAATTGAATTAAATTATGGAAATTTAGATAAATTGTCGTAAATAATAAATTTAGCTATTCGAGAGTTAGAACGAGGCCCAATAAATTGTTGATGGGCCCAATGAGCCCAATAGGCCTCGATAATGTGAAAATTAAGTGGAAAACGGGCTTAAGGCCGATTAAGGCCCATTAAGGTGCAAACGGGCCCAATAGGGGTAAATGGGCCCAATGATTTAAATTAAGCCCAGAAAATAGAAAATACAATTAAATTGTATAATATCTGACCTGAGGAATAATTATACGCAGTTCCGGACATTTGATTTGGGAGCATATCGGACTGCGCGACGAGACAACAGTGGAAAAGAAAAGGTCAGACTCGACAGGAAAATAAGGTAAGGGAATTCTACGGACTGCTACAGGTAACTTTACGCAATTTCAAGTTCATTTGCAGTCTTTAAAAATTACCTGAAGGGTCTAGAGGTTAATTAATAATTTTAGTGCCTCGAATGGGCAAATTACCAAAATACCCTTGTTAAGGGTAAAATTTACAAATTTAGGAAAAGTTGGGAGGAGCAAGAACAAGAGGTTCTTGCTCATTCTGGAGGTGTTTTGATGCATGCATTAGTAGGTTGGCTAACCTTGAAAGAAAATGCACAGCATTGCATACTTTCAACGTGAAATTGTTTTGAACACTGTTTTGAGGAAACAAAGCCGCCTACGTGTTTTATTGACATGTGACGTGCTAGAGCTCAGCTCGCACGATATTTCGATTTGTGTGATGCACGCATTAGTGCTGGAGCAAGAGCTCGCACTAGAGTTTTACATGCATAGGTGCTGGAGTCCAACTCGCACCAGATTCTTATATATATATGATTTTCGTGACAGGGTGCTAGAGTCTAACTCGCACCATATTTTTATATGATTTTGAGACAGGGTGTTAGAGCTTCGCTCGCACCAGATTTTTATACGGTTTGCATACAGAGTGCTTGAGCTTAGCTCACACTAGTTTTATTTGATTTACTGACAGTGTTAGAGCACCGCTCGCACTACTTTTCAGAGATCATACGATAAGCCGTGCTTAGAGCATCGGGTAGACTGGGTGTCACCGATTAAATAGGCCCGCACGTGCGTTTTGAGACATGGCATGTTAAAAATAACCTGATGAGCCCAAACGAGGGATAAGGGTCAGAAAAATAACCTGATGAGCCCAAACGAGGGATAAGGGTTAGAGAAACAACCTGATGAGCCCGAACGAGGGATAAGGTTTAGAGATCCACCTGATGAGCCCGAACGAGGGATAAGGGTTGGAGGACCAGCTGATGAGCCCGAAAGAGGGATAAGGCTGGGGGTCCATGGAGTATGATGTACCGTGCAAGTAGCATTGAGTACGATGTACCGTGTGGTATCTGTGTGATACGTTGGTATCTTTGTGATACGTTAGCATCTTCGGATGCATGGGATCGGATAAGACTGACGGGATGGATTGACCCACCACCCGGGCGGTTCCCGATCATGGGAGAACCAACACACTAGGATCCGTGTAGCTGAGGAACTCCCGAGGACACATATGGCCATAGTCCTAGTTATTTACCGATATACAGACTTTGCCTAGTCTCGCATGTTGATCTTGACCATGATTTAAACTGGGTTTTTAATTAAATGTGCATGATGGTTATTTTCATGCTTTTTAAACCCATGTGTGATGTAAACCGATTTTCATGATTTTGTGAGAGTCAGGATCACCCGAAGGAGGGGTCGAATCCTGACTTTACTGTGAAATTTTTTAATGAGAAATATATGATTTTGAATATAATTGCATGTTGAATTTTCCGTGCAAATGTGTTTTACATAACATCATAACTCATATCATCTGTTTTAAAATGTGTGGAGAAAGGGTGGTTTATGCATGGCACTACGTTCATGTAGGTAGTATGGTTACCTACTTGTTCGTAGGATTGCCTTACTAAGCTTGATGTGCTCACCCCTTTCATTTTCTCCCACAGATAATCTCCAGTTGAAGATGAGGTGACTCAGTACTGCATTCCGGATGTCCGCTGCTGCCCATCATTTAAGGTATATACAATTGTACATATTGTATCTACATAAGCATAGCACAGTAACATGTTTGTAAGTAATTTTAGGGGATGTATAAATAATGTAAACAATTATAAATGACTGGAGAAGAGTTAGGTTATATGGTAAACGTATGGTGGGACTGGCATTGACGTACAGCCCAATTTGTTAGTGGAGTGTGGTCACGATCAGAAGACAGGTAAGAAAATAATAAAACGAAAAAAATTAACTCTGATTTTGGGTAGTTTGGGTCATGACATATAAAGGTGGTATCAGAGCAGAAATTGGTCTGATGTGTGTCAGTGTCAGTAATTAGGATTTATATCCCCGTGTTACTGTGCTTGGTTAGATACAATAGTGTATATCGAGATGGGTTTTGACTAAGAAATGGTTGAGAATGCAGGAATGCCGAATATGAGTCGCGTTAGATGAGATTGTGCACGAGGCAGAGGTCGTAGAGGTAGACCTGAGTCTGCTAAGTCGTGATGAGGTGACCTGTGAGAATCAGGATGAAATTGAAATGGAGGCTAATGTTGAACATGCCTCTCAGAGTCCGACAGAGTGATCGGACAGTATTGAGACACGCTTCGTGAGATTGGAGCGGAGTGTGGAGATTATTGTGAGAAGCTAATTGCTCAGATTATGTATGAGATCAGAGGGCGCAGCGGAGCATTGGTGGAAACCCGCTCGACCCATCTTAAGTGTTAAACATCCATAGCTAAGATGAGAAATCTTATTGGATGTATTCCGGTGACAGGATATTTTAAAGGAAAAATTTCTTACACTGCCCAGGAATACTAAATTGATTATGAGTATGAAACTCAGTTATATTCTTTGGTAGATATTACCTCGACACTATGAACAAGTGACAGTCGAGATGTCTAAAAGTTTATGAAAGGGCTCAGATTGTCAATTAGAGTCCAATTGGCCCCGTGAGATATTACTTATACTGAGGCAGTGCGCAGATTTACAGTTGGGTAAATAAGAACATGAGAAGCATGCCTCTGAAATTTGGAAAGGTAGTGAGGGCTGAAATAGAGACAGAAAGAGAATTGAGAAATGACAAAGATGTTAAAATGGGAAAATGGTAATTGGTAAAAGATTTAATTTGATGAGATAGTAATATTGTCAGAAGCTCACTCTTTGGGATATACAGTGCATACGAAAAGTAACGATTATATATATGAAATCTTTGAAAAGGGTATTGGTGGTCAGATGTGAAAAGAGATATGGTAGAGATTGTGGAAAAGTGCCTAGTATGTTAGTAGAATAAGGTAGAATATTAAAAGTCTGCAAGGTTATTGCAGCCTCTACCTATATAGACACTGCACGAAAATAGGAGCAAGTCTCCATGAATGTCGTGATGGGTTACAGAGAACCCAGGTGAATCATGAGACTATTTAGATGATAGTCGATAGAGTGACTAAGTCTACCCACCTTCTGGATTGAACTCCCCAGATACTCAGAGTGTGTATGAGGATTTATGTGTAAGGAAGGTTGTGGAACATTAAGTAGCGTTCCAGTGAGCATGGTATCATATAGGGATTCCCGCTTCACTTCCCAACTCTTTGGATATTTTTAGGAAGCTATGGGAACCCGACTGAGTATTAGCACAGCTTTTCATCCTCAGACAGATGGTCAGTCAGAGAGGACTGTGCAGGTTCTGGAGGATCTGATGAAAGCGTGTACCGTTAATTTTATAAGCTCCTGGGATGATCAGTTATTACAAATTGAATTCGTCAATAGTGACAGTTGCCACTTGAGTATCGGGATAACAAGATACGAGGCAGTGTATGGCTGTAGGGGTTATTCCCCAAATTGGATAAGAAAAAGTGGGTGATAGATAGAAATTATTTTCGACTTTGGATAATAAGTCTCTGAGGATGTTTAGTTAAGGATGAGAGATTAAGAACACCTCAGAGCAGATAGACAAGTATTGGAATTCACCTTTGGTGAATTAGTATGGTTGAAAGTTACTCGTCCTAAGGGAATAAGGACATAGCGAGCTTTTGAAAGAAGGTAAATTGAGTTGCGCTGGATGGAATATTTTGAGAGATTGGACAAGTGGGAGATAAGACCTCTAGGTGGCATTTCCACTTGAATAAGCAGGCACCCACAATGTGTCCCATCTTTTAATGCTTCGGAAATATTATCCAGATCCAGCATAGGTGATAGGATATGAATTCCAAAAGTTCAGCTTAATGCAAATATAAGTATATTGAAGAAGTTGATTCGGGCATTAAACAGGAAAGAGACAGTATTGAGGTTTAAGACGATCTCCCTAATTAAAGTCTTTTGGTAGTAATACACTCCGGAGAAAAGATCACATGAGAATTAAAGGAGTATGATACGATCGATGTACCCGGAGTTGTATATGGACTCATATGACTTGGTTCTAATTTGGAGGACCAAATTCCTTAAGTGGGGGAGAGTTGTAAGACCCGAGTTTAATTAAAATACAAAAATTAAATAAGAAAAGATGGGGGATGTATGAAGAAAGGTCAGGTAAAATTGATTTTCGAAACAAGAGCAGGGGTAAAATGGTAAAAATACCAAAACCCTCGGTATTAGGGCAATAAGGAAATTTTAATTAAAAATAAGGATGTAAGATATCTTGATCGATAATGAGGAAATTATACAATTTGGGTCAATTGATCAAGATTCAGAAATTTTAAAAATACCGAAAAATTATCGGAACGATATCTAGAAAAGCGCGAAGGAACAATATCGAAAATTTGGAGAAAAATATATTTAATAAATTAAATTTAAATTAAATAAATTAAATTAAAATAAAAATAATATAAGTGTAGATATTTTGGATTTTATGGAGTATTTTAATGAATAGTGTAATAATTAAATAAAATAAATAAAAATAAATAATAAAAATATATATATAAAAATAAATTAAGAAATTGAAAAAAAAAAGAGAGGAAACGGAAATATCGGGGAGAGAGAAAGAGAAGCAAAAAAAAAAACGAAAAGGGAGCCCAAACCGAGACCACCGACGGACCACCACCGGCGATCCTTGATCGCCGACGACCACCGAAAAATGGAGAGGAGAGGCCGACGACCTCCCTGGTACCGGCAGCACGACCAACCGACGCCGGAGGAAGCCGAAATCGGCAGGAGAAAATCGCGGAAGAGAAAAGGAAACGGCGACCGATCGGCGTCGATTCAGGCCCGACCGACGGCCACCGAACGTCCCCGAGGCGCAGCTGAGCCGAATGACACCGAAAACAGCCACCGAAACCGGCGGATGGCGCCTGAAACTGCGAGGAAAGAAATGGGTCCCGACGGCCGGAGGAGAACAGGCCGGACCGACGGCATTCCGGCGACCCTGATCGAAACCGAAGGTAGATTCGTGCTGCGGACGACCTTGCGGAGCCATTGGCGGTGGAAGCCGGCGGAGAACCGGCCGGCAAGGTGGTGAACCGGCCGAACCGGAGTGAACTAGGGTGAACCGGCGGGTCTGAACCGGTCCGAACCGGACTGAACCGGTCCGAACCGGACTGAACCGGTTCAGCCAAAAAGAGAGGAAAAAAGGAAGAAAAAGGGAAAAGGAAAAAGAGAAAAAATTGGGGAGAAATCCCGACGATGCAATCGAGCTACGGGTAAGTCAATAGTGGTCAAAATTGACCCGATTTAAATTTCGGAGTATTTAATTTAATTAATTTTGGGCCGAAAACTTACCCGAAAAATTGTGGAATTGTGTAGCTCGACAATTGGCATCCAACGAGAGCTCGAGATAGCCTCGATTTGCAGACTAGCATGGAATCTCGGGTAAGTGATCTTTATTTACGACAATTTACATCGTTATGCGTGATATGAATTTAAATTCCGCATAAATTGAATTAAATTATGAAAATTTAGATAAATTGTCGTAAATAATAAATTTAGCTATTCGAGAGTTAGAACGAGGCCCAATAAATTGTTGGTGGGCCCAATGAGCCCAATAGGCCTCGATAATGTGAAAATTAAGTGGAAAACGGGCTTAAGGCCGATTAAGGCCCATTAAGGTGTAAGCGGGCCCAATAGGGGTAAATGGGCCCAATGATTTAAATTAAGCCCAGAAAATAGAAAATATAATTAAATTGTATAATATCTGACCTGAGGAATAATTATACGCAGTTTCAGACCTTTGATTTGGGAGCATATCGGACTGCGCGACGAGACAACAGTGGAAAAGAAAAGGTCAGACTCGACAGGAAAATAAGGTAAGGGAATTCTACGGACTGCTAGAGGTAACTTTACGCAATTTTAAGTTCATTTGCAGTCTTTAAAAATTACCTGAAGGGTCTAGAGGTTAATTAATAATTTTAGTGCCTCGAATGGGCAAATTACCAAAATACCCTTGTTAAGGGTAAAATTTACAAATTTAGGAAAAGTTGGGAGGAGCAAGAACAAGAGGTTCTTGCTCATTCTGGAGGTGTTTTGATGCATGCATTAGTAGGCTGGCTAACCTTGAAAGAAAATGCACAGCATTGCATACTTTCAACGTGAAATTGTTTTGAACACTGTTTTGAGGAAACAAAGCCGCCTACGTGTTTTATTGACATGTGACGTGCTAGAGCTCAGCTCGCACGATATTTTCGATTTGTGTGATGCACACATTAGTGCTAGAGCGAGAGCTCGCACTAGAGTTTTACATGCATAGGTGCTGGAGTCCAACTCGCACCAGATTCTTATATATATATGATTTTCGTGACAGGGTGCTAGAGTCTAACTCGCACCATATTTTTATATGATTTTGAGACAGGGTGTTAGAGCTTCGCTCGCACCAGATTTTTATACGGTTTGCATACAGAGTGCTTGAGCTTAGCTCGCACTAGTTTTATTTGATTTACTGACAGTGTTAGAGCACCGCTCGCACTACTTTTCAGAGATCATACGATAAGCCGTGCTTAGAGCATCGGGTAGACTGGGTGTCACCGATTAAATAGGCCCGCACGTGCGTTTTGAGACATGGCATGTTAAAAATAACCTGATGAGCCCGAACGAGGGATAAGGGTTAGAAAAATAACCTGATGAGCTCGAACGAGGGATAAGGGTTAGAGAAACAACCTGATGAGCCCGAACGAGGGATAAGGGTTAGAGATCCACCTGATGAGCCCGAACGAGGGATAAGGGTTGGAGGACCAGCTGATGAGCCCGAACGAGGGATAAGGCTGGGGGTCCATGGAGTACGATGTACCGTGCAAGTAGCATGGAGTACGATGTACCGTGTGGTATCTGTGTGATACGTTGGTATCTTTGTGATACGTTAGCATCTTTGGATGCGTGGGATCGGATAACTGACGGGATGGATTGACCCACCACCCGGGCGGTTCCCGATCATGGGAGAACCCGCACACTAGGATCCGTGTAGCTGAGGAACTCCCGAGGACACATATGGCCATAGTCCTGGTTATTTGCCGATATACAGACTTTGCCTAGTCTCGCATGTTGATCTTGACGATGATTTAAACTGGGTTTTTAATTAAATGTGCATGATGGTTATTTCCATGCTTTTTAAACCCATGTGTGATGTAAACCGATTTTCATGATTTTGTGAGAGTCAGGATCACCCGAAGGAGGGGTCGAATCCTGACTTTACTGTGAAATTTTTTAATGAGAAATATATGATTTTGAATATAATTGCATGTTGAATTTTCCGTCCAAATGTGTTTTACATAACATCATAACTCATATCATCTGTTTTAAAATGTGTGGAGAAAGGGTGGTTTATGCATGGCACTTCGTTCATGTAGGTAGTATGGTTACCTACTTGTTCGTAGGATTGCCTTACTGAGCTTGATGTGCTCACCCCTTTCATTTTCTCCCACAGATAATCTCCAGTTGAAGATGAGGCGACTCAGTACTGCATTTCGGATGTCCACTGCTGCCCATCATTTAAGGTATATACACTTGTACATATTGTATCTACATAAGCATAGCACAGTAACATGTTTGTAAGTAACTTTAGGGGATGTATAAATAATGTAAACAATTATAAATGACTGGAGAAGAGTTAGGTTATATGGTAAACGTATGGTGGGACTGGCATTGACGCACAGCCCAATTTGTTAGTGGAGTGTGGTCACGATCAGAAGACAGGTAAGAAAATAATAAAACGAAAAAAATTAACTCTGATTTTGGGTAGTTTGGGTCGTGACATATTATATGTTTTAGGACTTAATTTTAGTTTAGTATTTTATGAGTTGCATTTAGGATTCACTTAGATTCAAATCATTTTATGCATTTTTAAGTTTTCATTTTAAATTGAAAAACCCAAAAATATTTATCATGCACTAGTTAGATTTTATTGTTAAGTTAGTAATTAGATATAATTAGGATTAATTTAGAATTAATATTTTAGGCATTTAGACTTATAGTTATTTTCTTAAATTTTCTAGGATTTTATTTCATTAAATTTTAAGTTAGTTTAATTTGCATTTTTATTAAGTAGTTTAATTACATGCATATTTTATTTTAGGTTTGTTTAATTTTAGTTTAATTAATTTTGTTTCTTAGTTTTCATAATTGCATTTTAGTTAATTGTGTTAATTAATTTTAACTGTTTTAATTATTTTTGTAGGTATTTACTTTTAGTTGCTCGGAGCTCTATAAGTAATTTTTGCTCGGTTTTATTTTCTTTAGTTTATAGCTTTTATTATTTTAAGTATTGTTAGCCTTGTAGATCACCCATCAACAATTCATAATTTGCTAGGATATACTTAGGGTAAGATTTACCGGTAGTTAATTAGGCAGATCAACTTCTCTGTGGGACGATAATCCTGGACTCAAATCCTATTATTATTTTTACGACCAGTGCACTTGCGGAAATACATCTAGTTCGTATCAAGTTTTTGGCGCCGTTGCCGGGGAAGATAAATTAGCCATTAATTAATATCGGTGAAATTATGCTTAGGTGTAATTCTGTCTTGTAAATACTTAGGTTGTAAATATTTAGATCTTTAATCTAGATTAGTTAATTTTCTCTTTCATAAAAAAAATTGAAAAACTTAAAAACTTAAAAAAAAATTTCTGAGGACTTTGTGATGTTTGCATGCGTAGAGCCAGGAGTTATGATTGCTTTGCTTTAGATCCTGAAATTGAACGAACACTTAGAAAAATTCGAAAGGATTCTAGGAAATTTATATCTCCGCTGCAAAACATCATGGCAGAAAATAGAGAAATTAGGATCGTTGGAGATTATGCAATGCCAACAATTGGAGGATATTATACCGGCATTAGGCCACCAGCTATCCCTGCTAACAATTTCAAAATCAAGCCTTCCATCCTCCAGATGATCCAGACCTCTTTACAGTTCAGTGGGCTTCCACATGACGACCCACATGCTCACCTTGGGCAATTCTTAGACCCGTTCAACACATTCTATCACACTGGATTATTTGATGATGCACTTAGGCTTAGATTATTCCCCTTCTAGCTTAGGGATAGGGCGCGACACTGGTTAATCTCCTTGCCTCCATATCCATTTCTACATGGGACGAGTTAGCCCATCAATTTTTGGTTAAGTTTTTCCCTTCCTCTAAAATGGCCAGACTCCGTAGTGACATATCTTCCTTTGCCCAATTCGATTCTGAATCTCTTTACGAAGCATAGGAACAATATAAGGAGCTTCTTAGGGAGTGCCCTCATCATGGCCTACTTTTATGGCTGCAAGTCCAAACCTTCTACAATGGACTTACAAGCCAAAATAGGACCATCGTTGACGTTGTTACGAGTGGAGCTCTAATGTGCAAAACAGAGGAGGAAGCTTACGAGTTGTTAGACAAGATGGCTGCTAACAACTATCTATGGTCCTCGGAGAGGCAATTGCCTAAGAAGTCGGCGGGTATCTATGAGCTCAACACGCTGTCTACCTTGACCTCTCAAATTGCTAACCTTACGAATAAGGTAGAGTCGCTCAGTACCCAGTATAATCCTTCCACCAGTCCTAATATTATGTATTATGTCCAAAGTCCTTTTCTTTTCTGTGATCTGTGTGGTGGTACACACTCTGTAGATAGGTGTCCGCTTAACTTAGAATCTGTTGGCTCTACCGAGAGGGGGGGTGAATCGGTTTTCTAACGTTAATGGAAAATTTTAAATTAATCCTAATTTAATCACAAATGATAATGAGCAATATAATGGAATTAAACAATTTAATGCAAGATAAGGAAAAGAGAAACAAACACAATCACTTATAGAGGTTCGGCCAAACTCTTGCCTACGTCCTCTCTCCTTGACCTCCTTGTCAAGTGCTTTCTTTCTCTCCTTCAACTGAAGTTACAATGTTCCTTTTTCAGGTTAAGGAATAACCTCTCTACCCTTTTGCAATACAAAGATGTATTCACCCTTTTACAATTTTATCTCACTGAGGAACAATCCTCTTCTCTTTTAAGGTAAGGATGAATACAAAATCAATCTTTTAATGTGGGTAGGACAATTATAGCTTTTTGCACTTAAGCTTTTACAACAAGCTCAATATAAATGAGAAATAAAGACACAAGGAATGAAAGTATTAACTCTTGAGAATGTAGGAAATGTACAGCAATAGTGTCTCTGTTCTCATTGTCTTCAATGCTTGGTTAAATACTGAAGGATTGGTAGTTGGAGCATTAAATGCTATTTTTTCCGTTGAGATTTTTGCAGAACTAGCCGTTGGGTACCTCTAGTAGAGTGCCAGATCGATCTGCCATCTTGGGCAGATCGATCTCTTAGTTATAAATCCTGCAAGATCAAAGCACAATAACACAAGGAGATCAATCTCATAGGTTAGCAGATTGATCTCTTAATTTGAAAATGATAAGGGAGATCGATCTGTCGAATAGGCAGATCGATCTGCCATGCAATCTCGTAGTGGGGAGATCAATCTCTCAATAACCCAGATCGATCTTCTTTGCTCTCTGACTTTGAGGAGATCGATCTCTTCCTTACCAGATCGATCTCATAAGCTCTCTGTTTGAGTGTAGATCGATCTCATAACCCTTATAGATCGATCTCACTCTTCCTCAATACCTTTGTATAGGTTCAAGGCTTGGCAGATCGATCTCATGTCTTCCTGAGATCGATCTCTCATCCAAGAAAAACCTAGGAGATCGATCTCTCATAACCCAGATCGATCTCTTATCTATAGAAAACCCAGGAGATCGATCTCTCATAACCCAGATCGATCTCTCATCTATAGAAACTCCAGGAGATCGATCTCTCATAACCCAGATCGATCTCTTATCTACAGAACCTCAAGTTCTGGTGCTTATAACTTTTTTAAACATGTTTTTATATCATCTTTATATTATTGAATTTACTTGTCTTGTCATTTCAAAATATATTATCACAACAATCTCCCCCTTTTTGATATGACAAAACTTTATTCAATCAACATGTTTAGTTGCCTATTTTCATTTTGCACAAACTCCCCCTTTTTGTAAACTTCCCCTTACTTTAGGCTTTTGATCTCTAAACTTTCTTAACTCCCTCTCATTTTAATCATTCATTTTAAGCCATTAGATATGATTCTTAAAATAATTTAAACATGTTTTAACCAATGCATGTGATCTTAACATATTTCTTCTCCCCCTTTTTGTCATATCAATGGTAAGAAGGAAATCTAAACAATACTCTGTCATTTCAAATTAACATTTCATTCAATAACACAAAGGGCAGTTTATTCAAGCAAATTGAGTTTAAACAACAAAGAGTAATGAAAACATATAACAAACCTAGATCTAGCAACTAAGTCCTATGGTGGAGGAGGAAATCGATCCATGAGATCCTCAACGTGAGTGCGAGTGTCTTGAAGCTCATCAAACATCGCCTCCTGAGTCTCATGAAGATTCACAAGGCCTTCATCCACTTTGCAGTTCAGTTCCTCGAACATCCGCTGCTGAGTTGCATGAAGGTTTGTAAAGCCTTCATCGATCTTTCTGTTGAGCTCACTCATCATTGTCATAATGAGCTCCATGATAGCAGGTGAGGGTGCAGGTAAGGAGGGCTGAGCAGTTGGAGATGATGGACGCTCAGTCGGTGCAGCCGGTGGATCTATAGGTTCTTCGAAGGGATCTTCCTCCATAGCCGCAGCAGACTGTTGTTCCCTCTTCTTCTTCCAGTCGCCCCGGAAGTCCTTGTAGTAGCCCATGTGATGGAGTGTCCTGATGTTGAGGACACTCTTTGGAGATGGCATTTCACATGTTTCGCAACTACTATCCACTCCGAGTCGTTGGAGAAAGTACGCCAATGGTTGTGGAAACACGATCGTTGTGGCTTGGCCCCGTACAATCTTCAACTAGTCTTGATATATGAAGTGGACGAGGTTGGGTTTTTGACTGGTGGAGTGAATGTGATGAATCCAGAACCTATCTAACCGCCTAACGATGGAGTGACGGGTACCGAATGGACGAAGGTTCCACGATATGATGAGGTGGAGTAGTCTGGGGTGCATTGGGAGGTCACTCGCCTTATCCCTGGGAATATCAAACTCCAAAGGGACTTCCTCATCTTCGTTTGTCAAGCCTTCATCGCGTATGTCAAATGCTTTGGCAAGGACTTCAGGGTCTACGACAATGGATTTACCCATGACATACGTAGTAAATCCGAGAATGTTACAAGTGTCGTGAGGATCATAGTTAAGTTCGACATTGGAGAAGAATGCTCGAACGATATTTGGAGGTACAGGAGTATTGATTTTTAGGAAAGACATCCAACCAAAATCTTCAAATTTAGACAGATATGGAAAATCAATGCGGTTTAGGAAGGAGAAATCGATTGTGCGCCAATGTTTAATTGGCATGGTAGAAAAATATTCTTCAAACAGCTTCCTTTCGCAGGTGTTTTAAAACACCTGTTGAAGGTAGCAACGGAAGAGGGAGGAATGGATTGAGAGGATGACCCGGGTTCTACATTAGATCGGGGAGGTTTTTGGCCTACTCTCTTAAGCCTAGGCATGGTTCTAGACACTAGATTGAATCTTAAGGCTAGTTCTCTAGACACCTATCCAATGGAACAGTAAAAAAAAAAATTGCCCTAACTAAGATTACACAAAAACTAGACAAATTTTGAAGAAAAATTTACCAATGTAGGTTACTTGACCCTGATTGATGAGAGGATTTGGCAAGATTCTTACCGAGGATCGATCTGGAGGGAGAATTGAGAGAGGATGTGCGACAGGAGCTTTAGGGATTTGAGAATTGGAGTTTTGAAATTTGGGGATTTTTCGCCAGATTTTATAGTCCAGGGCACAGGAGATCGTCGAGATGACAGATCGATCTGTCATTTCCAGAAGCCCAATGAGATCGATCTGTCGTATGCACAGATCGATCTGTTGTCTAACAGAGGCTTAAGGAGATCGATCTGTCGCATGCACAGATCGATCTGCTGTTTGACAGAGGCTTAGGGAGATCGATCTGCCAAATGCATAGATCGATCTTCAGAGGACAGAGGCTTGAGGGGATCGATCTGTCGTATGCACAGATCGATCTTCAGGATACAGAGGCTGGAGGAGATCGATCTGTCGTATGCACAGATCGATCTGTTATCTAACAGAGGCTTAGGGAGATCGATCTTATGGATGGAAGATCGATCTGCCTAGCTTAACCTTAATGTTTTAGGCTTATTTGAGGGATGGAGATCGATCTATATTGATAGGAGATCGATCTCTCATCCTTGTTGCCCAAAAAAATCTTTGTAAAACTCTTTTGAAATCAACTTAAAACCAAGATTTTGAATCATAAATATCTTAAGGGATATTCATGAGTCCTAATTCACCTCTAAGGATACAAAACCTATCTCTATCAAGGGGTTTGGTGAATATATCAGCTATTTGGTGTAAAGTGTCAATGTACTCTAGAATTATATCTCCTTTTTGCACATGGTCTCTAAGGAAATGATGCCTAATCTCTATGTGCTTGGTTCTAGAGTGTTGAATAGGATTTTTAGATAGATTAATGGCACTGGTATTATCACATTTAATGGAGACTTGTTTCATGTCAATACCATAATCTTTCATTTGTTGTTTAATCCACAACACTTGAGCACTACAACTACCTGCTGCTATGTATTCAGCTTCAGTTGTGGACTGAGCCACACTGTTTTGTTTCTTGGAGAACCAAGAGATTAATCTATTTCCTAAGAATTGGCAAGTACCTGAAGTACTTTTCCTATCTATTTTGCATCCCCCAAAATCTGCATCTGAAAATGCATGAAGTGCAAAGGTAGAGTCCTTGGGGTACCAAAGTCCTAGAGAGGGAGTGTCCTTAAGGTATCTAAAAATCCTTTTAGTGGCTAATAAATGTGATTCCCTAGGAGAGGATTGAAATCTAGCACAAAGGCATACACTAAACAAAATATCTGGTCTACTTGCAGTTAAATAAAGCAATGAGCCAATTATAGACCTATAGAGTTTAGTGTCTACACACTTACCACTTTCATCCTTATCAAGCTTGATGTTGGTGCCCATTGGAGTTGCTTGAGGTTTGCAATTGTCCATTCCAAATCGCTTGAGCAAATCCTTAGTATACTTTGCTTGATTGATGAAGGTTCCATCTTTTGTTTGCTTTACTTGAAGTCCCAAGAAGAATGTGAGTTCTCCCATCATGCTTATTTCAAATTCTCCTTGCATGATCTTAGCAAACTCTTGACATAAAGACTCATTAGTTGAACCAAAAATAATGTCATCCACATACACTTGTACAACTAGTAAATCTTTATTTTTATTTTTGATGAATAAGGTGGTATCCACTTTTCCTCTTAAAAATCCCTTTTCTATTAAGAATTTTGACAACCTTTCATACCAAGCTCTAGGAGCTTGTTTCAAGCCATAGAGTGCCTTAGATAATTTGAAAACATGTTCAGGAAATTCATGATTTTCAAAGCCGGGAGGTTGCTCAACATAGACTTCTTCATTAATAAAACCATTTAAGAATGCACTTTTTACATCCATTTGATATAACTTGAAGTTTTTATAGCATGCAAAGGCAAGTAACATTCTTATTGCCTCTAATCTAGCTACCGGTGCATAGGTTTCATCATAATCTATACCTTCCTCTTGTCTATATCCTTGTGCAACTAACCTAGCCTTGTTCCTTATGATCACACTATTTTCATCCATCTTGTTCTTGAATATCCATTTAGTTCCAATTATGGAGTGATCACTAGGCCTAGGAACTAGTTTCCATACTTTGCTTCTCTCAAATTGATTTAATTCTTCTTGCATTGCTAAGAACCAATTATTGTCATCTAAAGCTTCATTGACATTCCTAGGTTCTATTTGAGATACAAAGGCTATATATTGACACATATTTCTTAGAGATGATCTAGTTCTAACTCCAAGAGTTGGATCTCCTACTATTTCACAATCTTTTACATATCCTAACTCTCTTGGTGCTCTAGACTCTCTCTCTAATATCTCTATTTCTTCTTCATCTTCTTTATTCAAGTTAAGTTTTTCTAATAAATCATCTTCTAAGTTTGGAGTTTCCTCAAATATTCCAACATCCTCATCATTGGTTGAATCTTTAGATACATCATTTGACTCATCAAATATAACATGAATAGATTCTTCAACCATTAATGTTCTTTTGTTATATACTCTATAAGCCTTTGAATTCAATGAGTAGAAAGATTCCTTCATCACTTTTGGCATCAAATTTTTCTAAATTATCTTTACCATTATTTAAGACAAAACATTTGCAACCAAAAGGATGAAAGTAACTAATATTAGGCTTCTTGCCCTTGTAAAGCTCATAAGGACTTTTCTTTAGCAAGGGTCTAATCATAGCTCTATTAATTATATAGCAAGATGTGTTTATAGCTTCAGCACAAAAATACTTTGGTAAATTATTCTCACACAACATGGTTCTAGCCATTTCTTCCAAGGTTCTATTTCTTCTCTCAACTACTCCATTTTGTTGAGGTGTCCTAGGGGCTGAAACATTATGACTAATTCCTTGATCATTGCAATACTCATCAAATCCTATGTTTTCGAATTCCTTGCCATGATCACTTCTAATGCTAGTTATTGTATACCCTTTTTCATTTTGAGTAATTTTTGTATAGGCTATGAATTTTTCTAAGGCTTCATTTTTTACTCTTAAAAAGAACACCCAAGTGAACCTAGTGTAATCATCAACTATTACAAATCCATAGTGTTTCCCACCTAGGCTAGTTGTTCTAGTTGGTCCAAATAAATCTAAGTGAAGCAATTGAAGAGGCCTAGTGGTGGATACAATATTCTTAGGCTTAAATGTTGTCCTTTTGTGTTTTCCTTTAACATAAGCTTCACATATTTCTTCATAATCAAAGGATAGCTTGGGTAAACCTATGACTAGATCCTTTCTAGCTAACTTAGATAGCACATGCATGCTAGCATGACCTAGTCTTCTATGCGATAACTAAGATTCCTTTTTATTGTATACCATTAGGCATATATTTTCATTTTTGAGTTCATTAAGATAGACAATATATATATTACCTTGCCTATGACCTAGAAAAATAACTTTGTTTGACTTAGGATCTACAACATGACATTTCATGCAATCAAAAATTACTTTGTAACCTTTGTCACAAAGTTGACTTATGCTTAGTAAGTTATGCTTTAGACCCCTAACAAGTAATACTTTTTCTAATGAAAAGTAGTCATTACCTATTGAGCCACTTCCTTCAACTTGGCCTTTGGAGTTGTCCCCAAATGTGACCTCTCCACCAACCTTTGATTTAAAAGAGTTGAAGTGGCTTCTATCTCCCGTCATGTGCCTTGAGCATCCACTATCCAAGTACCATGCTTCCTTTGTTTTAGCTTTGTGGCCATGCTCAATTACCTACAAAAAGATTCCAACTCAAGTCTTAGGTACCTAAATTCTCTTGGGTCCTTTGAGGTTAGTGAATGCAATTCTTGATCCCTTTGGGATCCATTTAGCTAATGCATTAACATTCTTGGAGTGAATTACTTCTTTTGGAATCCATATCCTTTTTACTATTTTTCCTTTAAGAGATCTCATTTTTATATTGCAATTATGTGATGCATGTCCCTTTCTATTGCAATATGAACAAGAAGCTGATAGTTTATTTATACTATTTCTAGCAACAAAGCTTTTAAGATGAGTCTCTCTACTTTTTGCATTATATCCTAACCCATTTTTGTCAAAGAATGCCCTTTGGGTCTCTAGCATACTATCCAACTTTTGTTGACCCATGTGGAACCTATTAAAGGAATTATGTAGGTTGCCATTTTTCTCTTTAAGCTCACAAATTTCACGATTTGAAATTTCTAGTCTCTTTTCGCATTCTAATTTGTCCCTTACCATCAACTCATTTTCTTTTCTTAATTTGGATATTATCTTCTTATATTTCATGCTCATGCATTCATACTCTAATGCAAGATCATCAAAGGCATCTTGCAATTCATCAAAGGAATATTCATTGAGGTTTGAAGTTACCTTTTCATCCTCAATAGCCATGAAGCACAAGTTGGCAATGTCCTCATTTGAGTCATCATCGGAGCAGTCACTGTCGCTCCATGTTGCCACCATTGCCTTCTTTTTGTGGAACCTATCATTGGACCTTTTAAGAAGAGGGCAGTTAAATTTTATGTGTCTTGGTTTTTTACATTCATAACACACAATTGAATCTTTTCTACCTACTTCTTCTTGATCTCTCTTATTGTTTCTCCTATTACTACCACTAGCTCTCATTCTCATGAACTTATTAAATCTTTTGGCAAACATTGCCATCTCAAGGTCCTCTTCACTACCACTCTCATTCTTAATCTCCTCTTGAGCAGTGGATTTTAGAGCAACTCCCACTTTCTTGGGTGGCTCTTAATTTCTTCTTAATTTCATCTCATAAGTGAGTAGTGATCCTATTAATTCATCTAAAGACAATGTGTGAGGATCCTTAGATTCCTCAATTGCAGTCACTTTAGCTTCCCATGATTTAGGTAAGCTATTTAATATTTTCTTGACCAGTTCAATATTAGAGTATATCTTTCCTAAGGATTTTAATCCATTAATAACATTTGTGAATCTAGTGAACATATCACTAATTGATTCTCCTTCCTTCATCCTAAAAAGCTCATAATCATGTGTGAGCATTCCTACCTTAGTCTCCTTCACTTGGGTAGTACCATCATGAGTTATTGCCAATTTGTCCCAAATTTGTTTGGCGTTATCGCACCCGGAGACTCTATTGTATTCATTTGGACCTAAGGCACAAAATAATGTGTGCATAGATTTAGCATTTAGCTGAGCACATTTAATATCATTTGAATCCCATTCATCTTCTTCTTTAGGGATATCTCTTCCCTCTATTCTCTTTGTAGGGATTTGAGGTCCTTTAATTATAATCCTCCGCACCTCATAGTCATTTGCTTGAATGAATAACATCATCCTAGTCTTCCAGTAAGCATAATGCTCTCCATTGAACATAGGAGGTCTAACCGTAGAGTGCCCCTCTCCTACCAAACTAGTTGATACATTGTTGTGAGCCATTTGATCGTTTCTAACTCTTAGGAAGTTGTTCCTATGTGATTAAAGAGTCCTAGCTCTGATACCAATTGTTGGCTCTACCGAGAGGGGGGTGAATCGATTTTCTAACGTTAATGGGAAATTTTAAATTAATCCTAATTTAATCACAAATGATAATGAGCAATATAATGGAATTAAACAATTTAATGCAAGATAGGGAAAAGAGAAACAAACACCATCACTTATAGAGGTTCGGCCAAACTCTTGCCTACGTCCTCTCTCCTTGACCTCCTTGTCAAGTGTTTTCTTTCTCTCCTTCAACTGAAGTTACAATGTTCCTTTTTCAGGTTAAAGAATAACCTCTCTACCCTTTTGCAATACAAAGATGTATTCACCCTTTTACAATTTTATCTCACTGAGGAACAATCCTCTTCTCTTTTAAGGTAAGGATGAATACCAAATCAAGCTTTTAATGTAGGTAGGACAATTACAGCTTTTTGCACTTAAGCTTTTACAACAAGCTCAATAAATGAGAAATGAAGACACAAGGAATGAAAGTATTAACTCTTGAGAATGTAGGAAATGTGTAGCAATAGTGTCTCTGTTCTCATTGTCTTCAATGCTTGGTTAAATACTGAAGGATTGGTAGTTGGAGCATTAAATGCTATTTTCCCCTTTGAGATTTTTGCAGAACTAGTCGTTAGGTACCTCCAGTAGAGTGCCAGATCGATCTGCCATCTTGGCCAGATCGATCTCTTAGTTATAAATCCTGCAAGATTAAAGCACAATAACACAAGGAGATCGATGTCATAGGTTAGTAGATCGATCTCTTAATTTGAAAATGATAAGGGAGATCGATCTGTCGAATAGGCAGATCGATCTACCATGCAATCTCGTAGTGGGGAGATCGATCTCTCAATAACCCAGATCGATCTCTTCCTTACCAGATCGATCTCATAAGCTCTCTGTTTGAGTGTAGATCAATCTCATAACCCTTATAGATCGATCTCACTCTTCCTCAATACCTTTGTATAGGTTCAAGGCTTGGCAGATCGATCTCATGTCTTCCTGAGATCGATCTCTCATCCAAGAAAAACCCAGGAGATCGATCTCTCATAACCCAGATCGATCTCTTATCTATAGAAAACCCAGGAGATCGATCTCTTATAACCCAGATCGATCTCTCATCTACAGAAACTCTAGGAGATCGATCTCTCATAACCCAGATCGATCTCTTATCTACAGAACCTCAAGTTCTGGTACTTATAACTTCTAAACATGTTTTTATATCATCTTTATATTATTGAATTTACTTGTTTTGTCATTTCAAAATATATTATCACAACAGAATCAGTTTAGTATGTTGCTCTACCTCAGAAGCAACAGAACAACCCCTTTTCAAACACCTACAATTCAGGGTGGAGGAGCCATCCTAATTTTTTTTGGAGCCAAAATCAAGGGTAATCTTCTAACTCCATATCTGTAGGGCCCCTTGGTTTTCAAGCTCCATCGGTTCATGTACCACCACAACAGCAATTTCCACATCGCCCATCTAACCATTCCTATCCACCACCTCAATTTCAACATCATCTACCTCACTTCCATCAACCACCACCACATATGCAGCCACAACATGTACTTGCATCAGCACCAGCAGTTGAGAAGAAGCCTACACAAGAGGAGATGTTCTCAATGATCCTGCAAAATCAAGCTGCTTCAATTAAGAACTTAGAGGTTCAGGTGGGACAAATAGCAATTGCTCTTATCCAGCATCCTCAAGGGACCCTTCCTAGTAACACTGATGCTAATCCTGTTAGGCAAAGGGAGGGTAAAGAACATGTGAAATCCATCACCCTTAGGAGCGGTAGAGAGCTAGATGAGCCACAAGTTAAGTCTAATCTTGTTGAGCCCATAGTTGAAAAACCCATAGGTTCTAAAGAAACAGCTCAGAAGGAGCAGGAACCAAAAGATCAGGTTGCAAAGGAATCTAAGTTAGGTGCTTCTTCATCTATACCTTCTTCTACTTCACAGCCTTCATCATCTTTTGATGCTACACGTGTTACCACTACATCTCTTTCAGTTAGACCACCAGTACCTTTTGCTCAGAGGTTCTAAAATAAAAAACTGGATCAATAATTCGCTAAATTCCTTGTGATTTTTAATAAGCTTCACATCAACATTCTTTTCACAGATGCTTTAGAGCAAATGCCAAATTATGTGAAGTTTCTAAAGGATATCCTCTCTAGGAAAAGAAGATTGGAAGATTATGAGACGGTGGCCTTGACTGAGGAGTGTAGTGTTATTATCCAGAGGAAATTACCCTCCAAGCTCAAAGATCCTGGGAGTTTTACCATACCCTGCACTATCGGAAATCTGTTATTTGGTAGAGCCCTGTGTGATTCAGGAGCCAGTATCAATCTGATGCCATTGTTTATCTACCAAAAGTTAGGAATAGGGGATGTCAAGCCTACCACAGTGACCCTTTAGCTAGCAGATCGATCCATTAAATATCAGAAGGGAGTCATTGAGGACGTGTTGGTAAAGGTGGACAAATTTATTTTCCCTGCAGATTTTATTGTATTAGACATGGAGGAAGACAGGGAAGTCCCCATTATACTAGGCAGACCTTTCCTAGCCACTGGTAGAACATTAATTGACATGCAAAATGGGGAATTTACTATGAGAGTCCTAAATCAAAAGGTGACATTTCATGTTTTCAAACCTTTGAAGCTCCCTGATGACTCTCAAGAGTGTTTTAAGATGGATGTTGAGGAGGATATAAGGCTTGAGCAAAAGAAATCTGAGAGAAGGAGGGAAGTAGATAGAGCTCAGGAGGATTTAACTATTAACATTCTGTCACCACTTTGGCTAACCCTCCTACTCTTTGCCCTGCTATTGAGTGTTGTATTCTTCAGTTGCATTTAAAGTGGCTGTATTTTTCTTTTCACTTTGTATATAGTTCTTTTTATTTTCTGTTGTTTCCTTCTTTGTTTATTTTGTAGATTTCTTTTCCAGCATTACCTTTTCAATCAAATTTTGGTTGTTCATCATCATCATAAGATAGGGGAGTACTCTGTTCTTGAACTTAAATGTTTATATTATTTGCACACTGAGGACACTCTGCACTTTAAGTTTAGGGGAGGGGATATCACTTGAGTATTTTTGAAAATTTTGGGCAAAATTGAAAAAAAAATTTCAAAATGTTTTCGAAAATTTGAGCTTACATTGTTTGATTTTAGGATGATTTAGTGCTTAGCATGTAGTTTTCCCATATTTCGATGATATGACCCCATGATTTAGTTTGACTTTGATTAACTGAGAGGCATGATTATTGGAAAAGCATGAAGTTGAATTCTTGAATTTGTCTTGATTTTGATTGTGATTTCCTCATTTTATGCACATGTCATGTCATGAATCTGTATATTTATTTAGAGAAAGCTTATGTGGACTTAGGATTTGATTTGTTCAGTTGATTTTGTGTATCATATTCTAGAATTTGCTTGATCTGATCTCGAGGTGAAATATTAGATCACACTTAATTAGGGAGATGATTTAGGCCATCTTTGGATCGTTTGAGCCTTTCTAGCCATCCATGTACATATTATCCCTAGTCACCCAACTGAGCCAAATAAGTCTTTCTCTGTAAATACACCTGCTTATAATTTTCCTTAGCTTAAATACTTTTCCTATCCCTTACCCCGAAAGCATGAAAAGTCATTGAGATATATTGTGAACCTTGTACATATGGGTATCTGGTGATAGTGAAAGTTTGAAAAAAAAAGAAAGAAGAAAAATACAAAAATAGAATAAAATGTTTAGCAAAAGAAATAAGTTTGGGGGGAATAAATATGAGCTCTTACATGAAAGATCCTAGAAAGTAATGCATGTTGAGGCGTAATTAAACCTAAATATACTTTATCATACCTTAGTCCCAGCCTTACATTACAAGCTTAATGAAGCCCTATTCATCTTTGATTAAGTGTGACTACATTAGTGGAGAGATAAGTGAAAACCAAACTTATGGGAATGATCACTTGTCATTGACTTTTGCATTCACTGTGTTTGCATAATCTGATCCGGATAATGTACTGTGAAGTGGTTTTGACATTTTTCACACACACACGAGGAGTCCAATTTGGGTTAGGACTTATGATTGAATTATTTTGAATATTGGACTTGTAATTGTGAGTCTTTGAGATCATAGTCTGTATTTTTTCTTTGAGAATAATATTGGGAAAATTATTATGTTGGTACTTGTCATTCATACAATTGTTTTGTTTTGCTTGAGGACAAGCAAAAGCTCAAGTTTAGGGGTGTGATAATTCTATTTTTAATAGAATTATTTGTGCTTAATTTCCTAATTAATTATTTAAATTCCCAATTTATTTTATTAATTATCCCCTTTATTTAATTAAAATTCTTTAATATGTAGGTAAATTAAATCCGGATGAAACTCAACCGTTTCAGTTAAAATTGGGTTGAAAACAGGCTAAAGGAGGCTGGACCACTTCAATTTGCAGATCGAGTCACCAGTCGTCTGGACACACGGGTCACATCGCACAGCCAATTGGAAAAAAAGACGAGTGACGTAGAAATATCTACTCTGCAGCAAATCTAAGGAAGACAAGTGGCCAAACAATGCCAACTCATCTAGGATGGAAAATTACCATTGTACCCCTATGTGTGTATATAAATAGAACATGATGGCAATTGAAAGTAGGGTAAGTAGTGTGGAATTTAGGAGTAGTGTAGTTTAAGGTAGAGTAGTTAGGGTAGAATAGCTTTTAGGGTCACTTTAAGCTTTCATTGTTTTTAAATTTCTGAATAGTTCCTTTTAACAAGCAATTTTATTTTACTGTTCATGGAAACTTTCTTTATTTTATGAAGAGTTTCATTCCTTTATTTTTCCTAGCTCTTGGTTTGCTCTTCTTTTGTGTATTCGGGTGACAATATTTCCTCATTCATTCTTCTGCCTTTCGGTTCTGGTGCCTTGATGTGGGTTGATGCTGAGCATTGTTCCACATGAAGAGCAATGTGGAACCACGGTTGGAGAAGAAAATGAAGCAACCGAGGATGTTGGGTTCCCTATTCACGTTGATGAAGCTCATGGGTGTTGTTTGTGTTAACTTCAGTTGTGGTTTTTACATATTCCTTTCAGTTTTAAGCTCATATTCTGCTATGCATTATTGTTCTTTCCTTTCCTTATTTCATTTTTATTTGTCTGCACTTCATGAATCAGGTTGTTTTGTTTACTGCCTTTAACATTAGCTTTTATTGTTTTTACTGCATGTTGTTAAGTTCTGTAGTTCAAGGCAATTGCTGCATTTCATTTTAGATAATTTTCATTAATCCCACTAGATTCGCCAGCTATTTTATGTTTGATAGACGTTGCTTTCATTAGATGCATTGAGAAGTGTCTTTAGTGTTGCACTGTTCGACTCTGTTTATGTTATTAGTGTACTGTTTATTTGATTAGATTGCTGGAATTGTGAGATAGTTATTGGAAGCAACAACCTTTTATGTTCTTCATCGTTTTCTGTTTCCGTTTTCTTTGTTTTACTTCCTTAACTTTGTTGCAGTTTGATGCTGATACTTGTTATTAATTATCTTAGTTTATATTTTATGTTTAATGGTTAGCTTCCGCATTGCTTGTAGGAATCTGGGATGATGCTGGAACCAGGTGCTGTGATTGCGTGTACTGGTGTAAGGGTGCAAAACCATTAGCTGCTGTTTGTACCATTTAGACGTGGGCGAGGAGCAGAAGATGGCCAAGCAGATTTATGCATTCTGAATCTGCATGAACACATACTGCTTTCTTGGGACGTGTAGGGGCATAACAGGTTCCAGGAGTGGCAGCTGCCATGGCATTGCAGGGGTTGAACAACAATCGGAGCAGTACCTAGAGCGGACAGTACCTGAGCTGGGCGGATAGATTGGGAGTAGAACCAACATAATACCTAGATCAAGCCGAGAACAACGCATGGAGCAGAAGGTAGGTACAGAAAGCTAGGCCTGGAAATCGCACGAACTTGCAGAGGAGGCAGAACCAAAAATGAAAATGAAGCAGGAACAGTACCTGTGCATGGAGGGACCACTCGGTCGGCTTGTTCGGTTAAGGCCATGTTTGATCACATTTCATTTGATTTATTTAATGTTTACTGCATTTTTATTATTTTGATTGTTTTCATTAGTTGTCAATTTAGAATAGTTGTTAATTGATAATTGTAGGTTAAATCTAGTGTTTTAGTTTGTTAATTTAATTTTTAGTTTTAATTTTTTGTTAATAGTTAATTTTATATTATATATTTTAGGACTTAATTTTATTTTAGTATTTTATGAGTTGCATTTAGGATTCACTTAAATTCAAATCATTTTAAGAATTTTTAAGTTTTCATTTTAAATTGAAAAATCCAAAAATATTTATCATGCATTAGTTAGATTTTATTGTTAAGTTAGTAATTAGATATAATTAGGATTAATTTAGAATTAATATTTTAGGCATTTAGACTTATAGTTATTTTCTTAAATTTTCTAGGATTTTATTTTTTTAAATTTTAAGTTAGTTTAATTTGCATTTTTATTAAGTAGTTTAATTACAAGCATATTTTATTTTGGGTTTGTTTAATTTTAGTTTAATTAATTTTGTTTCTTAGTTTTTATAATTG
Organism: Firmiana major; assembly: GCA_033439115.1. Classification (NCBI taxonomy): domain Eukaryota; kingdom Viridiplantae; phylum Streptophyta; class Magnoliopsida; order Malvales; family Malvaceae; genus Firmiana; species Firmiana major. Next base: position 21,431,289 of record CM065905.1, read on the forward strand.
CATTTTAGTTAATTGCGTTAATTAATTTTAATTGTTTTAATTATTTTTGTAGGTATTTGCTTTTAGTTGCTCGGAGCTCTGTAAGTAATTTTTGCTCGATTTTATTTTCTTTAGTTTATAGCTTTTATTATTTTAAGTATTGTTAGCCTTGTAGATCACCCATCAACAATTCATAATTTGCTAGGATATACATAGGGTAAGATTAACCGGTAGTTAATTAAGCTGATCAACTTCTCTGTGAGACGATAATTCAGGACTCATATCCCATTATTACTTGTACGACCCTTTTTATAGATATTAGCCTAAGAATATCTACTTATTTATGCTTTTTGGCATAAAAATATATTTTGTCTAGAAAGGATCGATCCTTAGCTTAAGGGATCGATCCTTAGGTCCGTTTAAGCCCAATTTGACATTCTGTCAAATAGGGATCGGTGCCATTTCATAGGGGATCGATCCTTAGGCTCCATAAGGTCGAAATTGAGTTCATTCCTTCATGGAATCAAGATCGAATCAAGGGGAATCAACCTCTATAGGTACTTTTATCTCGATTTACTCGGTAATTCATTTTTGAGCCACATTCGAAACTTATCGTGTATTGAAAACTTATCTTAATTCACACTTATCCCATACCTTTACAAGTCAAATGTGTAAAACTTTGGGTTCTCACATTATAACATAATAACAAAATGTCGAAAAACACATATTCCATATAAAAGTTCACATTTGCTATTGTATAGTTCGAAAACACATGGAAATCATATTTCACATAAATGTTAATCTTTTACGATAAATAGTATTCGTATTGGAAATTAGGGAAGATTCTTTGGTTGTAATCAATAAAGACTTATCCTATTGATAATTCAGCAAATAGGAACCCCAGGACAAGAGTAGTTCAAACATGGCCACAAATACTTTCGATGTGGAAAAAAGGTCTATGGCTATACCAACCAGTAACAATATTCATAAGTTTGAAAAATAACAAAGAGTTGTAAAAGAAATCTGAAAGTATGTTTCGAAATCTTATCATAGTACGAAAAAAAGCAAAATAAGCTTAAACCCAAAATCAGTAAACGTTGGCAAAAATAGCCATATGGTTCACAAAATTTGAAAACATGCTAGGGGTGAGATTTTAAAGCCTTTTTTTTATGTAGATAAGAATCGATGTAAGCTTATGAAACCCACATACACCATGCTTTATGCACAGTGATGTAGTATAACTCAAAGCATGGTTCAAAAAACACATGAAACTTGCAGAAAACATGAGGAATGTACGACATGCTTCCTTATTCTTATAACTTATAATTGCTAGGAAATTCCTGCAAGATAGCTGGGCTACATAGGCTCATTACCCAGCCATGCACGAAAAATCATATAACATATCCAATCCAGTATTCTTATTCATAGTTAATCACATATACTTATACACAATTCTTTACCACAATCGGTCATAGACATTTATACACATATCACATAGCAATGTTCAAATACGAGGTCACATATATATCGTTCAATCATTCATTTAACCTTTAAACTTACTGTCACGCCCCGAAAGCGCAAAAAAAAGGGCTAACTTTTTTTAATATTATTTTCCTACTTAGGTTGTATTCTTATACAGTGTAGGTACTTCATTTCTTTCCTTACTTATCCTTTTTGTCATTTAATTTTGTTAGAAATTTTGGCAGCATAACAGCTTATTTTATACCCTATCCTCCTGCAAATAAACACAATTTATATATTCGTAAAGTAGTTGATTGATTCCTTAACTTAATTTACATCCCAGTTTCTTTCATTCCCAGAATATTCACATACCATCCATAAACCATTAATTACATCCCAAAAGTAATATATACATCCAATATCTGTACAAAATACATGTCTGGAAATAAATGTCCTGTGTTATACCTGAGCTTGTACCAATAGTAGACTAGGAGGCACTAAATCCATCAGCTACTTGAATACCCTGTGACAGTTGAGAGATCTTTGCAGGTACTAAAAAATGGAGAAAAAAAGGGTAAGCTTCTAAAAAAAAAAATCTCAGTAAAAAGTGTATTTAAAATAGTTTTGACTATATAAAGTAGGTGGAAAATCATGAAGTCCAACCTTCATGCATTTATACTTATGAAAACTAAATCATAAGCTTACTTTGAAACATGAAGTTAAAACATACGCATAAACTTTATTTCGTACATAAACATCCTCACATGAAAATATCATTTATGTATATGCTTTCTTGTTTAACATCATGCATGTCTTTTTCCATATAGAAACATCAAAACATGCTTTCATTCGTTAAATCATCATATAGGTCTTTTCATTTGAAAACATAAAACATGCTTTCTTTCATAAATCATTCCACATATTTTCTTTCATAAATCATCATACATACTTTCTTTCATAAAATTATCATACATACTTTATTTCATAAAAGGATCATCATACTTCCTTTCATAAGTTCATCATTGATATTTTCTTTCATAAAAACATCATCGTCAAAACGTGGAGACTAGGCTATATCTGAGTAGCTAACATGCATCATACGTCATCCTCTATAGAGGGTCATAATCATACCGATGCCCATGGTGGGGAGCTGTAGATTAGATCAGGGTCGTACAACAATCATAAGCATGGGTAGTATCTAATCATTTAACATACACTAGCACACAGCTAGGGCACGGGTACCAATGGCACTCACCGTGCGGGAGACATGCATGCGTGCTACGCGGGTAGGAGATATAATGAGAAATCATATACCATGAGTAGCGAAGGTAACCACCACACAGGTGGAGATAAGCACTACAAGGGTCCAACGTATCGGGTATCACAAGTAGCGGAGCCAGAGCACCACAAGCAGTGGCCAAGCATTTAGATAACCTTCTAGTCTCAAAATCTCCTTTTTCTTTGCTTACTTACTTTCGAAATCGTCAAAATTCTTTGAAACATAAGTATAAAGTCATATAGTTGACTGTAAAATATCAATCTATTAAAACTCATGTACTATAGATAAAATTCGGTTTATCATTATTTATTTCCATTTTGAAAGTTCTTTATATTTCATAAATCATTTCATGAACATAAATATACTTCATAAATCATTTCATGAACATAAATATGCTTCATAATTCATTTTATGGACATAAATAAGTGTGGTTAGTCAGAACTATGCTAAATTATACCCCTTACCTCTATTGGGTTTAAGCGGCGTTAATTCTTCGAGGTTCAGTATTACCTCGCTAAACATGTCAGTTTCATGAGCTGCCCAAAACAATATCAACACATCAAATATAGCTCAAGTTCATCTTAACCTATCTAAGTATGCAATTACTTTCTTAAAGTTTGACTAATTTTGATTTTTCGGTCAACTTTTTCTATTTTTTCGGTTTCACCGATTTAAATGCCGATTTAAGCTATTCTTGCCAATTTCATTTTTCTAACCTCATTTTCATAACCTTAATAGTCCAAATACTCATTTACAATCACCATTTATACTTGTCATCATACTCATTTTGCCAAATTTCACACTTTTTGGTTTTTTGTTAAACTAACCTACAAACCAGACTTTTTTGGTATCATTTTAACAATTAACAACCTTGAATCAAACCACATATCACCATAATCACATGAACCTAAGGCTAGCCAAACCTATACTCATCCATAGAAATTAATTCTTTCAATTTCACTTAACTAAAAATCCTTAAAAATCATCAAACATAAACATATCTCATCATCTTCATCATCCATCAAGTTTCTCTCACCTTTGACCAAAGTTGACCACCTCTTTGATCCTCCAAATTGCTCATTAACTATAAATCATCATGTATATGGCTTAGATTCACTCAAAATCACAAGAAAACCAACTAAATTCAACTAAAATTTCAACTTTCTCTTACCTATGAAAAGGAGAGTTCTACATTTTAATTTTCTTTCTCAAATTTCACCTAGTAAATGAACTCCTTTAGGGCTGTAGTTTTGATATGTTATAGAGGACTTGAAGGGGAAGATTTCATCTTTCTTGATCGTTGCCTGAATCTGGCTGAACGGTGGTAAAAGAATTCACGCTTTCTTCTTTAGGAGAAGACGCATACGGAAAGTTTGAGAATGAGGTGAGGGCGGGTGAAGAAGGCTTTCGGGGTGATTATGGCTTCTTTAGAAAGCCTTATGAGTCTACTTTATAGCAAAAACATTGGGGGTCAAAAGGTGTAAGACCCATATTTGTGTTATGTCCCTTATGATTCTTTTGTGTAGACATTCGATTATGTTAATTGAATCATAAGAAGAGTATTTACTGAAATGAAAATACAAGCGAGATGATTAAAAATATATAAGCCATGTAAAGGGCAAGTAAGGGCCGAGAAGACCACAGGCTAAACCGAAGGGTTCAAATCATTCTGACTAAAGATAAGAACTTAAAACGTCAAAATATATAGGGTTCATGAAGGAAAGCCAGTTTAGTTTGGTCCCAAATACATTGAAATAGAGGAAAAGCCAAAAAGGGGCTAAACGAGCTCAAAATGGACTGTTCGAGGTGTTTTTAGCGATTTCACTTCCCGAAAATGACAAAAATGCAGAGATGAGGGTGTTAATCATGAGAATTGACACTTTTAGATTTTTGAAAAAAGTCAAACGTGGTCAATGGTCAAGAAAAGTCAAGGTTAGTTAAGAAATGTTGACTTTGACCATAAAGAACTAACCATGGTTAAAATTTAACCCAACCAAGGTTAAAAAGTGGAAATAGTTTTAACTAAAACACTCAATATTCAACTCTTTAAGTATGAAAAATTAATTTAATCAAAATTTGGATTAAATTAAATAGGTAGAAATCGATGGGCCAACTAATGGAAATTTTAAAGCCCATTAAGGTGGTTTAAGCATGGGCTGAATTTGGTAAGTCCAATGGGCCAAATTGTTAGGTCGTTTGATGGGCCTAAAAGGAGGCAAATTGTAGGCACAATTACCTAGGAAAAATCCAGCCCAAAAGAAAAGCCCAAACCGAAGCCCAAAATGGAAAACCCAAAATCAAGCCCATTAGTTTTATGTCCAAGCCCAAAACTTAAACCCAAATTGTCTAAGCCCAAAACCATTACCAAGCCCAAATGGTGGGCTGAAATTTAAGTTTAAATGGACTAATTTGCTAAGTAAAAATCAGCCAAAGCTAAGTCTTCTTCTCCCTTAAGCTCTTGGCAATAAGGAAACATCATGGAAACCTAACTTTCAAGCTTTCTCACACTAAAAATCACTAACCTAAAGACATATTTGGAATAAGTGATCTTCATGAAAGCTTCAGCGAAATCCTTAGAAGTTTTAGCCAAGTGAAAAACACCAAGCTAGGTGAGTTTTGAAGCTTCCAACTTCTAGTATGTTAATCTAGGAATTATTCTAAGATGATTGGTATATGTTTTATGTATCAAAACACATATAATCACCATGAACACATGTTAGCCAAAAATGGGTATATGAGTTTTGATGAATACCCATGTGATTTAAAGGCATATATGGACTAATTAAGATGTATGGATGATGATGGCATGGTTAGTTTTAATCAATTTGGTCAATTGGTTGGTGAATTAAGGTTGGCATGTAAGGTGTTTGATAAAATGCCTTAATGAACAAAGACTGAAAGCTGAAGGCTTAAGGCATGCATAGTAAGTGTTTGATGAATTGCTTAACTGAATGGCTAGCAAGATGGCAATGTTAGCATGATATTGCATGGCTCTCGACCACAGTGGCGTGAATGGCTCTCGACTACCATGCCATGGCCGAAAGGTAGGTTGGGCCTAGCCTTGATATTCTCGGCCCAAAGTAGGGATGTAAACAGGTAGTAGTTGAACGGGTACTCGGTACTATCCACTCCGTTTAAGTTGGGTACCGATAAACGGGTTTTAATCGGGTCAGTGTAGCGATTTTACTACCTGTGACAGGTTCAGGTAGGGTTCGGGTGGTACCCTTCGGGTACCCTAAACACAAACCCAATTAACTTTATATGTTTGTTTGTAGTTTCATAATATATGTTTTTATGGTTTGTTTATTTGCTATGGTTTCAAGTGGTTTGTTGAACTATTAAAATTTGTTTAATTATGATAGAATATGTATGTTGTTTAATTTTATATTTTTGATTTATACAAAATTAGATGATTGATTTTTTTTCCAAGGGTTCGGGTTTCGGGTTTCGGGTTTCGGGTTCGGGTTAATAAATGGGTTGTTAACTTATAGGTTGAATAATCAGGTAATTAAACAGGTTCAAGTAATTAACGGGGAGTTTAAAATTTATTAGGGTAGGGCTTTGGTAGTTTCTTGAAAAAATAATCGGGTTTTAATAGGGTTCGAGTTTTATTGTTATTAATCGGGGTTGGGGTTGGGTACCTCAAAATTAGTGAGTATCGATCTCATTGACATTCCTAGCCCATAGTGAAGTAATGAGTCTCAGACAAGCCCAAAAAGAGTTAGTGGGCCCCACAAGCTGTCACGACCGACTTTTACCAAAAACCACTTCTAATGTTTTCGATTTTTCTTACCTTTCCTTCTGAAACAACTCCAAACATCAATTGGGATGTGATTCGGCATTATTATCACCTTCCTTACTTACCAAGTCATCCATTCTGAATCATTCATACATGTCAATATAAACTATGTATTGACTGTAAATACTTTTATCTCATAAGTGAACTCACAATATTAAAATACAAATACATCCCCCATTATTACATTGTTTACATCAGTGTGCTGTTATATGTTCAGATACAAAATCATACGTGATGTGTATACCTTTCACGCAATGGGAAAGTAGCAAACAAAAGGAATGCAAATCCTCAGCCGTACTCTATCTATTGCGTATGCTCTGTAGAGATGTGAAAAATGAAAGGGGTGAGCTCACAAGCTCAGTAAGGAAATCAGGCAAGCAAGTATACATCCACACTATCTACTGAAAATAATGTCATACCTTGAAATATTATTTCCTTAACTCATGTTAAAAGCATGAATTGAAAACTGATATAATGGTACATATTAAATCTCATGTATTGAAATCATGCTGATTTTACAATTACATGCATTTCATGCAAAACATTGCATTTATATAAATTCGTAATGCCTTTAAAGTATATCATGCCATTTAAATCAAATCATGTAAAATATGGCATTTCAACAATCACAACACATCAATCGGATTTCGATCACAACACATCAATCGAATTTCGATCACAACACATCAATCGAATTTCGACCCATCCCTCAGGTCTACCCGAATCATAAATCCAAGTGATGTAATCATGTGAGACTCAGTGGCTATATGCAATAATATCCTCGACTATGGCCATATCTTATAAGGTGATCCTAGGCTACACAGATCTCGGTGTACGGGGCAATCACTGCTGCAACGGGAGGTGGGTCAAATCCTCATGACTGCCACCTATCAACTCCTCAACTCCACAACTCCACATACAACACATGGTACAGCGTACTCCATGACACATACACGGTACAACGTACACCCGTGGACCCTATCTCAATGAATAATCAATGCCACGTCTCTAAATCCACATGCGAACATCTCATCTGTGTGACACTTAGTCTACACGAGGAATTCGTCACGATTTTAACATGTCTTATATATCACATTAAAACTACAATGCGCGCATTGAGTGCGACTCACAGTCGACACCCCGCTCAAACACTGTTTATGCATCTCATAAAATCGAACGATAGTGTAAGTTGTAAGACTCGATTTTATCATAAGAGTAAAAAGGGAATGAATAGAAATTTTTGAGTGCATTTAAAAAATGTAAAAGTACTGAAATAGTATTCCCGAAAACGTGCAAGGCCAAAACGATCAAAAGACTGAAAGTCGGTATAAATTCAACAAGAAAATTTGATTAAAAATATGAGATTAAGAAATGTTGATCAATAACGAAAAAATAATTAAAGTTCGGGTTAAATTGATCAAGATATGAATTTATTGGAATAAACCGAAATTTTTGTATCGAAAAATAATCCCAAAAATAATAATAAAATATACCGAAAAGTCAAAATAATATCGATAAATTCATTTATTGGTTAAATGAATAAAATATAAATATTTTTAGATATTTCTGCCAAATAATAATATTTAATTGAATATAATAATAATAAAAAAAAAATAAATAAATAAAATAAAGTAAAAAACAATTTCTGAAAACACGATTTGAAAGAGAAAGACTTAAACGCGAAAAACAGAAACGAAAAAATGGAGAAACGAAGGGGAAGGAAACCGAGGGAACGGTTTCCCTCTGATCCAACACCACCGGCAAGGCGGAGGGGCCAGCGAGTGCCGACGAAGGTAGCCCCACACCAGGCGAACCACCAGCGGCCGTGACGCGTCGTGGAGAAGCCGGAATCATGTCGGAAACGAAAAGAGATGCCGCGGGAGAGAAGCTTCGATCGGCGGCCATCGGCGCCGATTCGAGCCACACCGAGGCCCGATTTTGGAAGCCCAGGTGATGGCGCACCGAACGGCACTGGAAACGGCCCGAGAACCGGTCGGACAGTGTCGAAACGACCAAATGATGTCGAACCGGATTGAACCGCTGGACCAAACAGATCTGAATCGGGTTGAATCGGACCAGACCGGTTCAGCCAAAAAGAAAAGGAAAAAAAAGAAAAAGAAAAAAAGGGAAAAAAGAAAAAGAGAAAAAATGGGGAAAAATTCCAATGATGCAATCGAGCTACGGGTAAGTCGGTAAGCGGTCGAATTGATCGATTTAAATTTTGAAATATTTAATTTGATTAATATCCGACTGAAAATTTATCCGAAAAAATATTTAAATGTGTAGCTCGACAATTGACGTCAAACGAGAGTTTGAGACAGCCTCGATTTACATACTATCATGGAATCTCGGGTAAGTAACCCTTATTTATGATAATTTTGGATCGTTATGCGTGTTAGAATTTACCGCATAAATTACGGATTTAAATTTTGCATGAAATGAATTAAATTTTGGAAAATTGGATAAATTATCGTAAATACTAAATTAAGCTATTCGAGAGTTTAGAACGAGGCTCAATAAATACTGATGGGCCCAGTGAGCCCAATAGGCCTCGATTATGTGAATTGTAATTGAAAAACGGGCTTAAGGCCGATTAAGGCCCATTATGGTACAATCGGGCCCAAAATGGGTAAACGGGCCCAATGATTTAAATTAATCCCAGAAAATTTTGAAATACAATTAATTGTATTGTATTTGACCTGATAAATATGTATTCGCAGTTCCAGAGATTGGATTTGGAGCAAATCGGACTGCGTGACGAGTCATCAGTGGAAAGGTCAGACTGTACAGAAAAATGAGATAAGGGAATTGTGTGAGTAGCTAGAGGTAGCTACGCATATTTTAATAGTTTTTGTATACATTGATTATGTATGTATACACTGTTATTGTATAATGATCCTAAAAGTGGTTTAAATGATTTTAAGGATCGAAATAGGTGAAAAGACTATTTTACCCCTATTGAGGGAAGTTCACCTAAAGATGGTGAAAGCATGACATGCATGAAATGCATGATTTAAAGAATTTTTTGAATTAAGGAATTTTATTAGTTTTAATCAAAGTAAATCGGTAGATTGGCCAAAAATTGTATAAATTTCACAAGATAACACTACGTAGGTGTTATTCATATTTAAACAAAATTCTTTGAAAAATGAGCCAACTATCAATTTTATATGGAAACAGATAGTGCTGGCATATAGTTCGCACTATATCTGCATTTGTGAGTGTGCATAAATGTGTTTGAGCGGTTGCTAGCACCGATTTTGTGACATCATATGCATGAAATGTGCTAGAGCGGTTGCTCGCACTGATTTTACTATTGTGAAATGCATAAGAGCTGCTGGAGCTTAGCTCGCACTTTGTTTTGACATGTTTGACTCGTTTTGACTTGATATGCATAAAAAGGTGCCAGTGCGATTGCTCGCACTAGTTTTAATGATTTGACATGCATGAGAGATGCTGGAGCTTAGCTCGCATCCAGTTTTGATATGATAATTACATAAAAGCCGTGCTGGAGTGTAACTCGCATGAGATTTGATTTAATTAGGCATAAAGCCTTGTTGGAGTGTAACTCGCACGAGATTTGATTTACTTGAGCATTCATTTGTGCTAGAGCTTTGCTCGCACAATGTTTTATATGGTTTTTATAATTCATTTGAATGCCGTACTGTAGTTTTTTATCGTACGAGGTTTTCACTGAGTTTTTATACATATCCGTACTAGAGCATTGCTTGTACATGGATTTTACTTGAATTTATAATTATTTTAAGTTGTACTGGAGTGCTGCTCGTACGCAAATTTCATTGATTTCTATGAAACCGTGCTAGAGTTTCGCTCGGATGAGATTTTCTAATATCATGAATATGCATGGAGCCGTGCTAGAGCTTCGCTCGCACAGGGATTTATATGACATGCATATAGCCGTGTTAGATCCTCATGTAGACTGTGTGTCACAGTGAGATGATATGCTTACACGTGAATGACAGAGATGTCAGAACGGGAAAAAGGTAGTTTGGTAAAAGATTAGAGTTGATGAGTCACGGGGTAAGATGATTGGTAAGGCCCCAGTGTATTCAATTTCAATACTTTTGAGGGGTATTGTGATTTGAAGACCCCGACCTGCTACGGAGCAGTGCAACAGTGAGAGCAGTGCAGTAGTGAGAGCAGTGTAATAGTGTAGCAGTGTAAACAATGTAAGATGTGTGGTAGTTACCACGGAAATAAGATGTTGGACGAGGGCGAGTGTATGCCTTGGACCAGGACACTACTGATGTTTCATTTGATGTGGTGGAAGATACCACACTGGTTGTGAATAATGAAGTAATTATTTTAATTGATCCTGGTGCCACGCATTTATTCGTATCGCCTTCAGTTGCTTATAAGCTAGTGAAAGATGTGAAGCCTGTACCTTTAGACAAGATGAGGATGATGGTTAGCTGATTATCACTAAGTAAATACTGGTATAGAAATTGTAAGTTGAAAATAGGGGTGAAAACATCCCTGAAAAGTGTATTGTAAGTTTAACAAGTAATGAAAGAGTTTGTTATAAGCGATATGTAGCGAATATGAATTGCGACCAATGATAAAGGGTGGATATGTCTACACCAAATCCATATGGTCAAGTTTGAGGGTTAATAAAGGTATTTCAAAATACTTCCTTGCCTGAAGACTTGACAGCGTCGATAAGCGCACACATAACCTATAAATTGAAATCGACAGTCATAAAATATACATTTAAAGTTTGGGTACCTTTACTGGTACGATAAAGAAATATAGAATTTGGTTTAATCATGAAGGTTTAAAAATTAAAATTTTATAAAAGTCATTAATACAAGAAAAAGGAAATGACATCATACGTTTATGTGTACATAGGTCAAGGATATGGGTGATTGAAATATTTAGTGGAACTCAACTACGATGAGGTATTTAAACCTTACTTGGACCGATTGGTTGTCATCTTTAGCGATGACATTTTGATGTATTCGAAGTCCAGAGAAGAGCATGAGTAGCAATAGGAAACTGTCTTACAGACGAGTTGTTGAGAGTTTCTCGAAATTGGCTGCTCAGTTGACACATTTTGTTAGGAAAAAGATTTCATACGAGTGGTATGATAAGTATGAAAGTAGCTTCAGTGAGTTTTGGTATATTGAAGTAATAAACTGACCACCGTAATTATTTTTTACCATAACCAATAGCTCAAGAGGTTTCTCAGTGTATATGGATACCTCAAAATAAGGATTGGGCTGTGTATTGATGTAAAATGGGGAGATAGTCGTTTATGGATCCAAATAGTTCAAGGACCATGAGAGAAACTATCCGACCCATAATTTAGAGTTGGCAGCCGTAATGTTTACACTAAAAGTATGGCGCCACCACTTAAATGGTAAGAAATTTTGGGTATGCACTGATTGTAAAAGCCTCGAGTATTTGTGTTCACAGAAAGAGTCAGATATGAGATAACCAAGAGGGTTAGAGCTTCTAAGGATTATGATTGTGAAAATTGTACCACCTAGGAAAGGCTAATGTAATGATTGATGCCTTGAACGGAAAGAGCCTCGGGATGGTATCACATATGATGGTCAGGGAGCGTGAGCTGCTAGAGCAGTTGTGAGCCTCAGTAGTGATGTGATCCCTTCTAATGATGACAGTGATTGTGTGACAGCTAGCCTGTGGTTAGAACCGAATTTGAGTGACTGAATTTGCCAAGCTTAGCATGATGATCGGCATGGTGTCGATAGTGTGTCAGATTTAGAAGGGTATAGTGACAGAGTTCATAGTGAGTGATGATGACTTACAGAGGTTCAAAGACAGTATAAGTGCTCCCCAAGACCACAGTTGATGAGATAGTGTTATTGACAGAAGCTCACTCTTTGGGATATATAGTGCATCCGGGAAATAATAAATATATTAGAATCTCTGAAAAGGGTCAGATATGAAAAGAAATATTGTAGATTGTGGAGAAGTGTCTCCTATGTCAGCAGATTAAGGTAGAGAACAAGTTACCATGATATCGTGATGGGTTACAGAGGACCCAGATAAATCACGAGGATATCTAGGTGATAGTCGACAGATTAACTAAGTCTACCCACCTTCTAGTTATGAAATCCCAAGATACTTTGAGTGTGTAGGCGGATTTATATGTAAGAAATATTGTGGAACATTATGGAGCGTTCCAGTGAGCATGATATCAGATAGGGATTCCCGCTTCACTTCCTACTTCTGGGGATATTGTTGGAAGCTATTGGGAGCCCGATTGAGTGTTAGCACAGCTTTCATCCTCAGACAGATGGTCAGTTAGAGAGGACTGTACAGGTTCTGGAGGATATGATGAGAGCGTGTGCCATTGATTTTATAAGCTCCTGGGATGATCAGTTGTTACAAATCGAATTCGCCAATAATGACAGTTGTCACTTGAGTATCGGGATAAGATTTTATATGAGGCATTGTATGGCCGTAGGGAGTTGTTCCCCGACTTGGATAAGAAGAAGTGAGTGACTGATAAAAAATTGTTCCCGAATTGGTAAGATAAACCTCTGAGGATGTTCAGTTAAATTGTGAAAGATTAAGAACACTACAGAGCAGACAGAAAAGCTATGCTGACAAGAGATAGAAACTATTGGAAATTCACCGAGGGTGAATCATTATTGTTGGCAGTTACTTGTCTTAAGGACGTAACGAGATTCGGATAGAGATATTGGACAAGTGGAAGGTAAGACCTGTAAGTTGGCGTTACCACTTGAATTAACAGGCATCCACAATATGTCCTATCTTATAATGCTTCGGAAATACTATCCGGACCCAGCATATGTAATCGGATATGAGCTTCAACAACTTAGCTCAATGAAAGTATAATGTATGTTGAGAAATCGATTCGAGTATTAGACAGAAGCAGAAAGTGTTAAGGTTTAAGATGATCTCCCTAGTCAAGTCCATTGGTAGTATTAGATTTTGGGAAAAGTCACATGAGAATTAAAGAGTATGATGCGATAGAAGTACCCGATGTTATTTATGGACTCATTTGCCTTGGTTCTAATTTGGAGGGCTAAATTTCTTAAGTGGGGGAGATTGTAAGACCCGATTTTATCATAAGAGCAAAAAGGGAATGAATAGAAATTTTTGAGTGCATTTAAAAAATGCAAAAGTACTGAAATGATATTCTCGAAAACGTGCAAGGGAAAAACGGTTAAAAGACTGAAAGCCGATATAAATTCGACAAGAAAATTTGATTAAAAATATGGGATTAAGAAATCTTGATCAATAACGAAAAAATAATTAAATTTCGGGTTAAATTGATCAAGATATGAATTTATTGGAATAAACCGGAATTTTTGTATCGAAAAATAATCCCGAAAATAATCGAAAAATATACCGAAAAGTCAAAATAATACCGATAAATTCATTTATTGGTTAAATGAATAAAATATAAATATTTTTAGATTTTTTTGCCGAATAATAATATTTAATTGAATATAATAATAATAAAAATAATAATAAATAATAAAAAAATAAAGTAAAAAAAATTTTGAAAACACGATTTGAAAGAGAAAGACTGAAACGTGAAAAACAGAAACGAAAAAATGGAGAAATGAAGGGCAAGGAAACCGAGGGAACGGTTTCCCTCGGATCCAACACCACTGGCAGGGCTGAGGGGCCGACGAAAGTAGCCCCATACCAGGCGAACCACCAGCGGCCATGACGCGTCGTGGAGAAGCCGGAATCACGCCGAAAACGAAAAGAGATACCGCGGGAGAGAAGCTTCGATCGGCGGCCATCGGCACTGATTCGAGCCACACCGAGGCCCGATTTTGGAAGCCTAGGCGATGGCGCACCGAACGGCACCGGAAACGGCCCGAGAACCGGTCTGATGGCGCCGAAATGACCAAATGATGCCGAACTGGACTGAATCGCTGGATCGAACCGGACTGAACTGTTGGACCGAACCGGTTTGAACCGGGTTGAACCGGACCGGACCGATTCATCCAAAAAGAAAAGGAATAAAGAAAAGAAAAAAAGGGAAAAAAGAAAAAGTGGAAAAATGGGAGAAAATTCCAGTGATGCAATCGACCTACGGGTAAGTCGGTAAGCGGTCGAATTGATCGATTTAAATTTTGAAATATTTAATTTGATTAATATCCGACTTGAAATTTACCCGGAAAAATATTTAAATGTGTAGCTCGACAATTGACGTCAAACGAGAGCTCGAGACAGCCTCAATTTACGTACTATCATGGAATCTCAGGTAAGTAATCCTTATTTATGACAATTTTACATCGTCATGCGTGTTAGAATTTACCGCATAAATTACGGATTTAAATTTCGCATGAAATGAATTAAATTCTGGAAAATTGGATAAATTGTCGTAAATACTAAATTAAGCTATTCGAGAGTTTAGAATGAGGCTCAATAAAAACTGATGGGCCCAGTGACCCTAATAGGCCTCGATTATGTGAATAGTAATTGAAAAACGGGCTTAAGGTCGATTCAGGCCCATTATGATACAATCGGGCCCAAAATGGGTAAACGGGCCCAATGATTTAAATTAATCCCAAAAAATTTTGACATACAATTAATTGTATTGTATTTGACCTGATGAATATGTATCCGCAGTTCCGGAGATTGGATTTGGAGCAAGTCGGACTACGTGACGAGTTATCAGTGGAAAGGTCAGACTATACAGAAAAATGAGGTAAGGGAATTGTGTAAGTAGCTAGAGGTAGCTACGCGTATTTTAATAGTTTTTGTATACATTGATTATGTATGTATACACTGTTATTGTATAATGATCCTAAAAGTGGTTTAAATGATTTTAAGGATTGAAATAGGTGAAAAGACTATTTTACCCCTATTGAGGGAAGTTCACCTAAGGATGGTGAAAGCATGACATGCATGAAATGCATGATTTAAGAAATTTTTCGAATTAAGGAATTTTATTGGTTTTAATCAAAGCAAATTGGCAGATTGGCTAGAAATTGTATAAATTTCACAAGATAACACTACGTAGGTGTTATTCATATTTAAACAAAATTCTTTGGAAAATGGGCTAACTATCAATTTTATATGGAAACAGATAGTGCTGGCATATAGTTCGTGTCACGCCCCGAAAATGCGGAAAATAGGGCAAATTTAAAACTTTTTACTCATTAATTCGCAATTAAAGGTGCATTCCTGTGCAGTGTCATACATCATCATAATTATCATGCCTCAGGATCTTATCATAATATAGTGTATATTGAATCATATACATTACTCAATTCCAAGTTAATTAATCCTAATACATCCCATATAATGTAATACATCAAGTGTCTGTAATTACAATAATAGTCTGGGTACATGAAAAGATAAAATATACCTCAAGATACAATATATATGGCCTGGAGCTCGAATCCTCCACTAGCCACTACTCCGTACGTCGCAGGGAAGTCCTTATTCACTTGAAGAACTCTGGGGGGAAAGAAAAACAGGGTGAGCTTCTAAATCGCTCAGTAAGGGGGGTAGGGGACTCATTTCATAAACCAAAATGCACATCACAAAACATTTATTTGTATGTGAAACTCATTTGAAAACCATAGCATGAAAATACTCAAAACGACACTCTCATATGTCAAGTCATGTGAAAACATGAAGTAAAAGGCTCACTCTAGAGCATTAACAAAGCATGTGAAAATAACGCGTTAAACGCTTTCTCAAATAACGTGGCATAGCCACTGATTTAAAATCACTCGTGGCATAGCCACAAAACACACGTGGCAAAGCCACTGATTTAATTTCTCAAGTGGCATAGCCACAAAACACACGTGGCAAAGCCACTGTTTTAATTTCTCGCGTGGCATAGCCACAGAATAGGGTTTCTCAACGTGGCGCAGCCACCAATGGGGTATAACGTGGCACAGCCACCAATGGGGTAACATGGCACAGCCACCAATGGGGTATCTCAACGTGGCACAGCCACCAATGGGGTATAACGTGGCACAGCCACCGATGGGGTATAACGTGGCGCAGCCACCAATGGGGTTTCTCAACGTGGCACAGCCACCAATTTTTACGTGGCATAGCCACAGAATAGGTTATTCTCACGTTACCAGAACGAAGAAGAATTCGGGCTTACATGCTACCAGAGCAATGCCCGGTGTGTACTCACAACTACACACCCAAGTCTTATCACATAAGACAGGTTTGCCTTCACGTAGAACTCGTAATGGTTTTCTCTCATAAAACTCATTTGAAATCGTTTTGTACTCAACACAAAACGTAATAAAATCGAGTTCCAACCGGCAAAGCACACGCACACATTTCTCAAATCACAATATTGCCTTAACGTAGAGCCGAGTTATAAACTCATAAAACATTGGGCTCCAACCGGCTATAAAATCGTGTGCAATTTAATCTCAACACAAAACACTCAACATGCTTGTTTTATAAACCACAAATCATGCTAAAACAGTTCGCAATTCACATACACAAATGGTTTAGATTTCCCTTACCTCTTTGCACCTCGTATAGTGCAATCGTTCCCCCGTATCACGGACTAGCCTCGCATTCCACTCTGGAACTCCCGAGCTGTCCAAACGATGTTAAAACATCAATACTCAACATTACATAAACCTCAATTCTCAAAATCGAGCATAATTGCTCATAACTCCTCAAATCTCTCGATTCTCGTAACTCAACCCTAAACTACAACCTCATTTTCAATATCTCAATGTCCTACATTCCTCATGCCAATTATCTAGGCTAATTCTCCACATTGTCTATCTTTCCATTTATAGCTCAATTTCTCAAAATTACCGAATATCTACATTACTCCAACCACATTGCAATTCATCAATCCCTAATCATTTCTCAACTATTTCAACACAATTACAACCACCAATAACATCAAAATCAGCTCAAATATCAAGATCGAGGTTTAGAAATTACCCAAAGTTTGTGAGACGCACAACTCACGCCTCGATCCGATTCGTCCTTTGATTTCCAAGTATGTTGTTCTCCCCTTGATGAGGAACAACTTTCCTTCTTACCACAACAGCTGATTCGGCCGGAAATGGGTGATTTGGAGGAGTGAGAAACTAGGTTTTCGGTGGAAATGGGTTTTGGAAGAGAGAGAAAGTGAAATTGCAGAGAAAACACGGGTTCCTTATATAGACTGGAGGTAGGAGATCGATCTGCCTCTTGATGAGATCGATCTGTGTTTGAATTTTGGGGACGATCTGGGCAATTTTATGCCTAGGAGATCGATCTGTCGAGGGGTGAGATCGATCTCTTTATGGCTTTATGAGATCGATCTGCTCCTAAGGAGATCGATCTTCTCCCCAAACAGAAGCATTTGGAGATCGATCTCCTCCTCATGAGATCGATCCCTTCTCAAACAGATTCATAAGGAGATCGATCTCTTCCATTGGAGATCGATCTGCTCCTCAAATTTCCCCTTCCTCGTCATTTTTAACTCACCAGATCGATCTCTCCTTCTCCCAGATCGATCTGTCCTCATGGTTCATGCTTATTTTACACACTTAACACATAAATCTCCAATTATAATTCCCACAATTTACTTAGCTCAATAAATTATACTCAAATTATTATTACATCAATAAAATATGTCTGAAATTCTCAGATCTCACATCCTCCCATCTTAAAAAGAATTTGGTCCTCCAAATTCAACTCAACTAGCCAAAATAGATGGGGGTATTTCTCCTTCATGAGGCTCTCTAGTTCCCACGTTGCCTCTTCCCTTGAGTGATGTTTCCACAAAACTTTCACTAATGGGATGCTCTTGGTTCTCAGTACCTTCTCCTTTCTATCGAGAATCCGGACGGGTTCCTCAGTGTAGCTCATGTCCTCCTGTATGTCCATCTCATCATACTCTATAACATGAGAAGGGTCCGGGTGGTACTTCCTCAACATAGATACATGAAAAACATTGTGTATTCCGGACATCTGTGGGGGTAATGCCAATCTGTAGGCTACCTCTCCCACTCTCTCAAGAATCTCGAATGGTCCTATGTATCGAGGACTCAATTTTCCTTTCTTCCCAAATCGCATGATACCCTTGCTCGGTGATACTCTCAGAAATACTGCATCACCAACATCAAACTCAAGTGGCCGTCTACGCGCATCCGCGTAGCTTTTCTGTCTACTCTGTGCAGCCCGTAACCTCTCACATATGAGCTTCACACTCTGTACGGCTTGCTCAACAAGCTCGGGAGCATTTATCTTTCTGTCACCGACCTCTTCCCAAGCTACAGGGGATCTACACCTCCTACCATATAGAGCCTCAAAAGGTGTCATTCCAATACTCGCATGATAGCTGTTATTGTATGCAAACTCTGCTAGGGGCAGGTGATCATCCCATGATCCCTTAAAATCCATCGTACACGCCCTCAACATATCCTCCAGGGTCTGAATAGTCCTCTCTGACTGACCATCTGTCTGAGGATGATAGGCGGTACTAAAACTCAATCGAGATCCCATGGACTCCTGAAACTGGGTCCAGAATCTGGAAGTAAATCGAGAATCTCTATCAGAAGTAATACTCACTGGAGCCCCATGTCATCTAGCTATCTCGCTGACATATAGCTCAGCTAAGGCGTCCACCGTATCTGTGCTCTTGATGGCAAGGAAGTGGGCACTCTTGGTCAATCTATCCACAATGACCCATATCGCGTCACGACCTCTCCGGGTCCTCGGTAAACCCATGATAAAGTCCATAGTGACATGCTCCCATTTCCATGTAGGTACAGGTAAGGGCTGTAGTAGTCCTCCGGGCTTCCGATGCTCAGCTTTCACTTGCTGGCATACTAAACACCTGGCCACATACTCTGCCACATCTCGCTTCATACCACTCCACCAATACACCTTTCTCAAGTCTCGGTACATCTTAGTACTCCCTGGGTGCATGGTGTATCGCGAGCAGTGGGATTCTCTCAATATCTGTCTCTTTAGGGTATCATCGTCCGTTACACAAATCCGTCCTCTGAACCTCAACAATCCATCCTCACTGATGGTGAGATCCGACTGCG
Organism: Firmiana major; assembly: GCA_033439115.1. Classification (NCBI taxonomy): domain Eukaryota; kingdom Viridiplantae; phylum Streptophyta; class Magnoliopsida; order Malvales; family Malvaceae; genus Firmiana; species Firmiana major. The sequence continues at coordinate 21,450,820 of CM065905.1, forward strand.
AACTCTGCTCAGCTTGGCTAACCATGTCTATCAATCTCTGATCACTGCGCTGCCCAGTTCTAATCTGATCCATGATCCTGGGCTCTATCCGCAGGCTAGCCAAAAATCCAGTCTCTACCTCTTTAACTCTGATCCGAAGTTCGGCGAACTGCTCTAACAAATCCCATTCCCTGATCATCATAGCAGATATCATACTCTTCCTGCTCAGGGCATCAGCAACCACATTCGCCTTACTCGGATGATAAAGAATCTCGCAGTCATAATCCTTAAGGAGTTCCATCCATCTCCTTTGTCTCATGTTTAACTCTTTCTGATCAAAGAGATATCTCAAACTCTTGTGATCAGTGAAGATCTGGAATCTTTCCCCATACAAGTAGTGTCGCCAGATCTTCAAAGCAAATACCACAGCGGCTAACTCCAAATCATGCGTGGGGTAATTCCGCTCATGATCTTTCAGCTGTCGCGATCCATATGCGACCACTCTTCCGTGCTGCATAAGCACACACCCCAATCCTTGGTGAGATGCATCACTATACACCGAAAATCCTCCTGATCCCTCAGGGATGGTTAACACAGGTGTCGCTGTTAATCTCCTCTTTAACTCTTGAAAACTGAGCTCACATTGATCAGTCCATATAAATGGAGTCTCTTTGCGCGTGAGCTTAGTCAAAGGGGCGGCAATCCTGGAAAATCCTTCCACAAATCTTCTGTAATACCCTGCCAAACCAAGGAAGCTTCATACCTCAGTCACTGTCCTCGGTCTCTCCCAATTAAGCACAGCTGCTATTTTACTCGGATCCACTGATACTCCTTCCTCTGAGACTATATGCCCAAGGAAAGCTATCCGGTTCAGCCAAAACTCACACTTACTAAGCTTTCCGTACAATTGCTTATCTCGGAGTATCTGAAGTACTAACCACAAATGCTGTGCATGCTCCTCATACGACCGAGAGTACACCAGGATATCATCGATAAAGACTATCACAAACTTATCCAGATAGTCTCTGAACACCTCGTTCATCAATCTCATGAATGCTGCAGGGGCGTTCGTCAATCCAAAGGACATCACAAGAAATTTGTAATGGCCATACCTTGTCCTGAAGGCCGTCTTTGGAATATCTTCTTCCTTGATCCTCAATTGGTGATAGCCCGATCTCAAATCAATCTTAGAAAAGACTGATGCCCCTCTCAGCTGATCAAGTAGATCATCAATCCTGGGTAGTGGGTATTTATTCTTCACCGTGGCTTTATTCAACAGCCGGTAGTCTACACATAATCTGAGACTACCATCCTTCTTCTTAACAAATAGTACTGGTGCTCCCCACGGCGAAACACTGGGTCTAATAAACCCTTGATCCAATAACTCCTGTAGTTGTCTCTTCAATTCATCGAGTTCCACTAATGCCATCCTGTAAGGAGGTTTAGAGATCGGCTGAGTATCTGGTACCAAATCAATGGTAAACTCCGGCTCTCTCTCTGGTGGTAAACCTGGCAATTCATCTGGGAAAACATCCAAAAATTCGCACAGGTATATCCTCAATCCTCGGATGTTCCCGCTCATCGTCTGAGATGAGTGTCTCATAACCTTCACATGAATAATCATATTTAATATTCTCCAAAATAATATCAAAATTCTCAAATTACTACTAGAATTCCACATATTCATTTTCTCAATATCTCAATCGTACACTGTAAGGTTCAGGTAGAGAGAAAGTTAAAATCTTAGTGTAGCAGTCTAAACTCACTCGATTGGTTGCCAACCAATCCATCCCCAGAATTACATCAAACCCATGTACATTCAACATGATTAGATCTGCTAACATCACTCTATCTCCCACCTTTATCTCACATCCTCTACAGATTAACTCAGTTCTCTGGGATTCACGCATAGGGGTATTTACATGTAGTATATATTCTAGAGGTTCAAACTTCAAGTTTAATCTACATGCAAAATGCTCAGAAATAAACGAATGCGTGGATCCTGAATCAATCAACACATGAGCCTCATAATTACAGACAGAGAGTGTACCTCTTATAGTTTCTGCCGAAGTGTCTGCGGTCTCCTTATCCAGGGCGAACACACGTCCCTGTGCCACAGGTTTCTTCCCTTTCTCTGCCGCAGTGGCCCGTCTCCGGGGATCCACTCTCTGAGGCTGTTGTCTAGTAGGCTCCGGAGCATGTGGTATCTGAGGTTGGGGACAGTCCTTCACTCTGTGACCCATGTCACCGCATCTGAAACATCCATGGATCGACCCAGTACAACTTCCCTCATGCGATCGGCCACAGTCTCTACAAAACCTTATCTCCGGCCTGACATATCGAGGGGTCTCTTTGATAATAGGATAGGCTCTGGGTCTCTCCAATCTGTCCTTCTGTACCTCAATCCTTCCTCTCCTGAAGGAACCTCTTCGAGCCTCTGTCTGAAAAAGTGCTGGCCTCTTGCCCTTATCTCTATTCACCGCTCTGAGCTCATTCTGGGATTGTACCATCTCAATCCCTCTTTCAATCTCTTGTGCTCGTCTCAGAGCATCTCCAAACTCAGTAATGCATAGCCCTATCAATCTATCTCTGATGACGGGCTTCAACCCATACACAAACTTCTCTGTGCGGAGCTCTTCACTCTTGAAGGTCTCTGGGTCATATCTCAATAGCGCTGTGAATTGGCTCTCGTAGTCATCCACAGACATGTCACCCTGTACCAAACTCAAAAACTCGGCCTGTTTCTTTCTCTGAGCGGCCCGTGGTACATATTGGGTCCTAAAAGCTGTCTGAAACTCTTCCCAACCAATCACACCATGTGGGACATCAAAATACCCTGGGTAGTACCCCACCAATCTCAAGCTCTCCCCTTCAGCATATAGGCACTCATACTGACCCTCTCAGCATCGGTGCACCCCAGGATATCAAATATAATCCTCAACTCCGTCAACCACTCTTCAGCCTCCGTAGGATCCTTCTTTCCCTTAAATGCGGGTGGATTCATCTTCAAAAAATCCCTTAGTCGGACCATACTTCTATCCTCAGGCTGGGCGACGGGAGGCACTGGGGGTATGGGAGGTCCTTGTGGTGGTGTAGGGGCAGTATCCGAGGCATTTACTCCAAAGTGTTGCGCGAATAACGCTGCCATCTGCTCAAAACCTTGCCTCACATCGATCTCAATCCGATTAAATCGAGAGTTAGGACTCTCTGGTTGTGGGACAGGTGGCGGAGGGGACTCTGCCTGCCTCCTCGAACGACCTCGTCGTTTACTCATTCTCTATCTCAACTCGTCTCCTGCGCGTACATATCAAAACCGATTGAAATCTCAATCCTCAATTTCAGTTCATGACCAGACTATTACAGACACTTGGGATGTATTCTATTTCACTTAATCGACACTGACAGTACTAGACACCCTAAGCTCTGATACCAAGAAAACTTTGTCACGCCCCGAAAATGCGGAAAATAGGGCAAATTTAAAACTTTTTACTCATTAATTCGCAATTAAAGGTGCATTCCTGTGCAGTGTCATACATCATCATAATTATCATGCCTCAGGATCTTATCATAATATAGTGTATATTGAATCATATACATTACTCAATTCCAAGTTAATTAATCCTAATACATCCCATATAATGTAATACATCAAGTGTCTGTAATTACAATAATAGTCTGGGTACATGAAAAGATAAAATATACCTCAAGATACAATATATATGGCCTGGAGCTCGAATCCTCCACTAGCCACTACTCTGTACGTCGCAGGGAAGTCCTTATTCACTTGAAGAACTCTGGGGGGAAAGAAAAACAGGGTGAGCTTCTAAATCGCTCAGTAAGGGGGGTAGGGGACTCATTTCATAAACCAAAATGCACATCACAAAACATTTATTTGTATGTGAAACTCATTTGAAAACCATAGCATGAAAATACTCAAAACGACACTCTCATATGTCAAGTCATGTGAAAACATGAAGTAAAAGGCTCACTCTAGAGCATTAACAAAGCATGTGAAAATAACGCGTTAAACGCTTTCTCAAATAACGTGGCATAGCCACTGATTTAAAATCACTCGTGGCATAGCCACAAAACACACGTGGCAAAGCCACTGATTTAATTTCTCACGTGGCATAGCCACAAAACACACGTGGCAAAGCCACTGTTTTAATTTCTCGCGTGGCATAGCCACAGAATAGGGTTTCTCAACGTGGCGCAGCCACCAATGGGGTATAACGTGGCACAGCCACCAATGGGGTATCTCAACGTGGCACAGCCACCAATGGGGTATAACGTGGCACAGCCACCAATGGGGTATCTCAACGTGGCACAGCCACCAATGGGGTATAACGTGGCACAGCCACCGATGGGGTATAACGTGGCGCAGCCACCAATGGGGTTTCTCAACGTGGCACAGCTACCAATTTTTACGTGACATAGCCACAGAATAGGTTATTCTCACGTTACCAGAACGGAGAAGAATTCAGGCTTACATGCTACCAGAGCAATGCTCGGTGTGTACTCACAACTACACACCCAAGTCTTATCACATAAGACAGGTTTGCCTTCACGTAGAACTCGTAATGGTTTTCTCTCATAAAACTCATTTGAAATCGTTTTGTACTCAACATAAAACGTAATAAAACCGAGTTCCAACCGGCAAAGCACACGCACACATTTCTCAAATCACAATATTGCCTTAACGTAGAGCCCAGTTATAAACTCATAAAACATTGGGCTCCAACCAGCTATAAAATTGTGTGCAATTTAATCTCAACACAAAACACTCAACATGCTTGTTTTATAAACCACAAATCATGCTAAAACAGTTCGCAATTCACATACACAAATGGTTTAGATTTCCCTTACCTCTTTGTACCTCGTATAGTGCAATCGTTCACCCGTATCGCGGACTAGCCTCGCATTCCACTCTGGAACTCCCGAGCTATCCAAACGATGTTAAAACATCAATACTCAACATTACATAAACCTCAATTCTCAAAATCGAGCATAATTGCTCATAACTCCTCAAATCTCTCGATTCTCGTAACTCAACCCTAAACTAGAACCTCATTTTCAATATCTCAATGTCCTACATTCCTCATGCCAATTATCTAGGCTAATTCTCCACATTGTCTATATTTCCATTTATAGCTCAATTTCTCAAAATTACCGAATATCTACATTACTCAAACCACATTGCAATTCATCAATCCCTAATCATTTCTCAACTATTTCAACACAATGACAACCACCAATAACATCAAAATCAGCTCAAATATCAAGATCGAGGTTTAGAAATTACCCAAAGTTTGTGAGACGCACAACTCACGCCTCGATCCGATTCGTCCTTTGATTTCCAAGTATGTTGTTCTCCCCTTGATGAGGAACAACTTTCCTTCTTACCACAACAGCTGATTCGGCCGGAAATGGGTGATTTGGAGGAGTGAGAAACTAGGTTTTCGGTGGAAATGGGTTTTGGAAGAGAGAGAAAGTGAAATTGCAGAGAAAACACGGGTTCCTTATATAGACTGGAGGTAGGAGATCGATCTGCCTCTTGATGAGATCGATCTGTGTTTGAATTTTGGGGACGATCTGGGTAATTTTATGCCTAGGAGATCGATCTGTCGAGGGGTGAGATCGATCTCTTTATGGCTTTATGAGATCGATCTGCTCCTAAGGAGATCGATCTTCTCCCCAAACAGAAGCATTTGGAGATCGATCTCCTCCTCATGAGATCGATCCCTTCTCAAACAGATTCATAAGGAGATCGATCTCTTCCATTGGAGATCGATCTGCTCCTCAAATTTCCCCTTCCTCGTCATTTTTAACTCACCAGATCGATCTCTCCTTCTCCCAGATCGATCTGTCCTCATGGTTCATGCTTATTTTACACACTTAACACATAAATCTCCAATTATAATTCCCACAATTTACTTAGCTCAATAAATTATACTCAAATTATTTTTACATCAATAAAATATGTCTGAAATTCTCAGATCTCACAGTTCGCACTATATCTATGTTTGTGAGTTTGCATAAATGTGCTTGAGCGGTTGCTTGCACCGATTTGTGTGACATCATATGCATGAAATGTGCTAGAGCGGTTGCTCGCACTGATTTTACTATTGTGAAATGCATAAGAGCTGCTGGAGCTTAGCTCGCACTCTGTTTTGACATGTTTGGCTCGTTTTGACTTGATATGCATAAAAAGGTGTCGGAGCGATTGCTCGCACTGGTTTTAATGATTTGACATGCATGAGAGATGCTGGAGCTTAGATCGCATGCAGTTTTGATATGATAATTGCATAAAAGCCGTGCTAGAGTGTAACTCACACGAGATTTGATTAAATTATGCATAAAGCCGTGTTGGAGTGTAACTCACACGAGATTTGATTTACTTGAGCATTCATTTGTGCTAGAGCGTTGCTCGCAGAAAGTTTTATATGGTTTTTATAATTCATTTGGATGCCGTACTGGAGTTTTTTCTCGTACGAGGTTTTCACTGAGTTTTTATACATATCCATACTAGAGCATTGCTCGTACGTGGATTTTACTTGAATTTATAATTATTTTAAGTCGTACTGGAGCGCTGCTCGTACGCAGATTTCATTGATTTCTATGAAACCGTGCTAGAGCTTCGCTCGCACGAGATTTTCTGATATCATGAATATGCATGTGGCCGTACTAGAGCTTCGCTCGCACAGGGATTTATATGACATGCGTATAGCCGTGTTGGAGCCTCCTGTAGACTGTGTGTCAAAGTGAGATGATATGCTCACACGTGCATACTGAGACAAAGATGATATGGGTGGATAAGACCTATTGCAGGCACCCCTGATTGAGCTTGGGTTCGCGGAGTACGTTGTACCATGTATGTCACGCGGAGTACGCTGTACTGTGGGGATTGTTGGAGTGGAGTGGCATTAGCCGCAAGGCAGCAAGCCTTGCCCTCGCAATCCTGGTGTTATGCTGTTCTGGCGGATAAGACGACCAACCTCCCGTTTCAGGTGTAATACCCCGCACACTAGGTACCGTGTTGCCAGGGATCACGAGGTTATGGCCATAGTCCTATGTTATTACTGATAGTCACCTACTTGTCTCACATGATATAACTATCGGTCGATAGACCAGGGTAGACCCGAGGGTGGGGTCAGGCCCCCGATTTTATGATTTTATGATATGTGACCCTGAAAGGAGGGTGGTTTTATAACCGAAGTTTTATAATGAATGTTAATGAATTGTTTTATTAAATGATTGACCCGGAAGGGTTAGTTTATACTGCAGTTTTAATGAAATGATTTGAATCCAATAGCATGATGATGTTTTCCATGATTTCATTTCAAATTCATGATTTGTCTTACATGACATGAAAGAATGCATGATCTTGTTTTACTTCATGCTAATTATGATTTAAGGATGTCACATAAAATGCTATTGATGCATGAATTACATGCTTTTCTATATGCACAAATAGTTTTGGATAAACTATGTCATGATAGATGCTTGGTTTTGTGCTTGAAATTTTAATGAAAAAAAATGGATTTTAAGGGCATGACATTATGAGCATGTAGATAGTGGAGCTATCTACTTACTTGCATAATTGCCTTACTGAGCGTGTGGTTTGCTCACCCCCCTTATTTTCCCATTTTTCAGAGCACTCACAATAATTAGTAAGTGGCTGAGGACTTGCAAGCTTGGTATCCGTTACTTCCCATCGAGAGACAGGTATACACATTTGTATAGTTTTGTATCTAAATATGTAATGCTCAGTACTGTAAACAGATATGATGTCGGGGATGTAGAGTTATAAATACCAATGTGTATGTATTTAGTCAAAGTCAAAAGATAGTAAACTCTGATATGTGAATGTGATATGGAAATGGAATGGTAAATAGGTAAGAGGTGACTAACACCGAATCATAGCCCAACTGTGTAGTAGGATGGTCACGATGAGAGAAAGGTAAGAATTAAATAATAAATGAAAAAGAGAAAAATTTATTCTGATTTTTAGGTAATTTGGGTCGTGACACAAGTAATCCTCCAGTACTAGATCATGTATAGTTCATATTTCAAATCAAGTACGAGGAATCGCTCCAGTACCATGCTATGCAGAAAACTCATTAAATCAAGTATAAGCAAATGATCTAGTACCATGTCATGTGTAAATCATGAAAAATCGAGTACGAGCAATGCTCAAGTACTATGTTATGCATCTCATGAAAATATAGTGCGAGTCATACTCCAGCACTAATTTATGTAGAAAACATACAAATCAAGTGCGAGCTATGCTCTAGCACTATTTGTTCTCACATAATTTAATAGATGGAACTTTTAAAATGGATGATTTTAAAATATTAAAATTAGCACCATAAATTGTGCTATTCTCATCAACCATGAAAACATTAGCCCATCTATCTACTCCTACACTAAACAATAGTAAAAACACTCAAAAACATGATTTCCATGCTTTTTAGGATTTTTTCTAAACTTTAACTTTTTACCCTTACTAGGGATAAAATCATAATTTCCTTATATCGAGTTGCTATAAATATTATTCACTTTCTCTGACCCTCAGACTTTTTAAGTGAATGTAAAAGCAGACGAAACTACGAGCAGATATCTCTAACTACCCGCGAAATTCCCTTACCTCGAATCATGTCAAGTGATTTCACTTCCTCAGCACTGCTCAATCACGCAGTCCGATTCGCTCCCAATATAAACTTCGGAGCTGCATATACCCATTTATCGAGTTCATTACACTTTTCCTACTTTATTTCACATTTAACACAGTCTATTTCACTTAATGGGCCCTTTACTCTTATTGGGCCTAACTACATCTTAATGAGCCTAACACTGTCTTAAGCCCATTTTCAATTTATTATTCATTTCATTTGGGCCTATTGGGTTTGTAGGGCCTACCAACTCTTATTGGGCTTGTTTGAGGCCCATGACACCTTATTGGATCAAGACCACATCGACAAAGTCCATTTGACCTTCGACCATGGCATTTGGCCGAGAGCCATCATGCTGTCCATGCCGCCAGTCACGCGACCATCATGCCAACCTTGGCCATTTGCTTAACCAACTTCACTTAGGCATTTTATCAAACATCTTTCATGCATGTCTTAAGCTTTCCTATAGTTCATGTTGGCATTTTATTAAACACTTTGCATGCCAACATCATACAACCATCCATATGAACAAATTGATTAAAACTAAGCATGCCATAACCATGTATACATGCTTACCAACCTATCCATGCCTTAAAATCACATGAGTACTCATCAAAACTCAAATACCAACTTTTGGCCATCACTTGTTCATGGTGATTTTGTGTGTTTTGATCCATAAAACATATACCAATAAACTCCATATAATCCTTAGATAAAGATATATGAAGTTGGAAGATTGAAAACTTACCTAGCTTATAGTTCTCACTTTGGCTGAAACTTTAAAGAATTTCGAGTTGCTCAACATGGCTCCTTGATGGCTGATTCCAAGACATGTTATTCCTCTCTAAATATGGAACACCTTTCATGAAGATTACTTGATCCAAATATGTCTCTAGGTAGGTGATTTCTAGAGAGAGAGAGTTTAAGAGTTTATGTTTCCATGGTGGTTTCACTCTTACTTAAGGAAGAAGAAAATTATTACTTAGCAAAATTTGCTTTTGCTTCCTAAAATATCAACCATAAATATCCCAAAAATCAACCCATGGATTAGGCTTGTCAATTGGATTTGGGCTTGGTAACTTTGGGCTTAAGTTTTGATCTTAACCATTTGACTAATGGGCTTAACTTTTGGGCTTTCCCATTCGGCTTTTAGTTTGGGATTTTCTTTTGGGCTTTTAGGCTGAAAAATTTCCTAGCAAATTGGGCCTTCAATTTTATCATTATTGGGCCTATAAATCGCCCCAACAATTCGGGCTAATGGGCCTAAGAAATTCAACCTACACTTATTGCTCATTAATGAGCTTTAAAATTCCATTGTTGGCCCATTACAGTTTACCTATTAAATTTAATCCGGATTTTCTCCAAATAAAATTTCCTTACTTTAGGGGATCAATATGTTGTGTTTTAACTAAAAATATTTCTTCCCCACTTTTTAACCTTCGGTTAAATTTTAACTATGGTTAGTCAACTATGGTCAAAGTCAACATTTCTTGACTAACCTTGACTTGACCATTGACCACGTTTAACTTTTTCTCAAAAATCCAAAAGTGTCATTTTCCATGGTTCACACTCTCATCTCTGCGTTTTGGCCACTTCCGGTAGGTTAATGTGCCATAAACACCTCAAACGGATCATTTTGAGCTCCTTTAGCCCCTTTTTGGTGTTTTCACCACTTCTACATATTCGAGACCAAATTAAACCAAATTTCCTTCATGAGCTGCCCTCATTTTCATATTATAAGTTCTTATCTTCAGTCAGAATGATTTAAATTCATTCAGCACAACTTCTGGCTCTTATAGCCCTTATTTGGCCGTTACGTAGCTTATATGCATTTCTATTCATTATTTGCCATTGCATTCTGGTAAATACTCTTCTTATGATTTAATTATCATAATAGAATGTTCGTGCATATAGGAATCATAAAGAATAAGCTACATAAAAAAATTTGGGTCTTATAATCCTCCCCAACTTATAAAAATTGGTCCTCCTAATTAGAACCAAGTCATACTTCAAATAGCTGGGGGTGCTTCTCGCGCATTAGACTCTCTAGTTCCATGTAACCTCCTTTGAAGTGTGGTACTGCCAGAGAACCTTCATTAACTTGATGGTCTTCGACCTCAAGACCTTCTCCTTCCTATCCAGTATTTGAATCGATCTCTCAACATATGACATATCCTCTCAGAGCTCCAATGGCTCATAGCTAATCACATGTGCCAGATTCGAGTGATACTTCTGAAGCATTGAAATGTGGAAGACGTTATGTACCTGATAAGTCCGGTGGCAATACCAACCTATATGCTTTATCTCCCACTTGATCAAGTGTCTTGAAGGGTCCAATGTAGCGAGGACTCAGTTTACCTCTCTTCCCGAATCTTACTATACCCTCGGAAGGAGAAACCTTCAAGAACACTGACTCCCCAATAGTAAACTCTAGTGGCCTCCACTCCTGTCAACATAACTCTTCTGTCTGCTCTGGGCTGTCCTCAATCTCTTAGTACTAAATCAGACATCCTCAGAGGCTTGTGTAACCAAATTAGGAGTAAAAATTTTTTGATCACCCACTTCTTCCCATCTAACAGGGGAACGACATCTACGGTCATATAAAGACTCATACGGTGCCATCCAGATACTCGAATGATAACTGTTGTTGTAGGCGAATTTAGCTAGTGGTAAATAATCATCCCAAGAGCCTCTAAAATCTAGAACACATGCTCTCAACATGTCCTCCAAAGTCTGTATAGTCCTCTCTGATTGGCCATCTATTTGAGGATGGAAAGCGGTGCTCAAACTCAACTGGGTTCCCATGACTTCTTGAAAATATTCACAAAAGTGAGAAGTGAAGTGGGAATCCCTATCAGAGACAATGCTCAATGGAACACCATGTAATCTCACTACCTCAGGTATATATAACTCTGCCAATGAACTCAGAGTTTCGGTAGCTCTCATAATAGGGAAGTGGGCTGACTTCGTCAGTCTATCAACTATCACTCATATCGCGTAGTGATTCCTATGGGTCCTCGGTAAACCCATCACGAAATCCATGGTGATATACTCCCATTTCAATTTCGGTATACGTAGATGCTGTTGTAAGACCCCGTATATCTGTAAGGGTAATGTGTGTAATTGGATCAAATAATATGAATGGACTTGTAATGTAAATTATGATTGATGTAAGTCCATGGATTCAATGTATGTATGTGTAATATGAATTGTAACGTACATACAAGTTTCATTGAGTATGAATACGAAGAAATGTGTTCTAGCAAGTGATGGATGTGATTGAGACTCAAAATGAGTAGTGTGGTAAAATGGAATGGAGTTATGCTTCCATTTGGTTTTATGTTGCATACCTTTGAATATACAATGAATGCACACAAGTTTCAATGTGCATAAGGTATGAATGGATGCCATTTTCAAGTTATAGAGGTGGATGGATGAGGAAATGGCCATGGCAATAGATTGAGGGTGTGTTGGTATGAGTTGCAGCAATGAAACTGCAGGAAATCTGGAAAAACATGAGGTCCAGATCGATCTCATAGGATGAGAGATCGATCTGGAAGAGCCAGAATGCTCTTATTTGGGCGAAAGAATTGAGCAGATCGATCTCCAATGGAGCCAGATCGATCTCTCAAGCATTCTGTAGTGGAAAGATCGATCCCCAAGCACCCAGATCGATCTCCTTAGCTCTCTGTTTGGGACCAGATCGATCTCATGCTTCGACAGATCGATCTCATGCCTCAACAGATCGATCTCATTGCTTCGACAGATCGATCTCGGGCTTAAAAATGTCGTGAAAAAAGAGGGATTTTAAGGGGACCAGATCGATCTCCTCTTGGACCAGATCGATCTCCTCAAGTCATTTCTATATAAGGAGAGCTGAAAAATCTGGAAATCTCGGAAAACACTTAACCTAACAATTTCAACCCCAAAAACCTAACTTTCCCTCTCTAAAAATCAACCATTTTCAGTGAGATTTGAAGAGAGATCATTAGAGGCAAAGTTGTTCCTATCAAAGAGGAGAACAACATAGTGAGAGGGCATTTTCCCATTTTTGGAATTGAAGGAGTTGAGGGCATTACCAATTGGAGCAAGAAGAGAAATCATATTGGTAAGATTCTAACACTCCAATCTAAATGCATTAGCTATTTAATTGATTTTGGAGTTGATTGGTATGAGTATTGATGGATAAACTACCTAAGAATGTAGTGGAAGTGGTGTGACCTAGAAATCTAAAATGGGTATAATGTGAGGATATGTGGGATTGAATGAGTTTATGATTTGTGGCACGCTAAAGTTGTTATTGGGGTATTGTTTATGATTTTAGATGGTTAAATGAGATTACATTGTGAGTTTGGAGGAATTGTGGAAATGGGTATGAATATGCTTGATAAATGCCATAGTGAGGGAATTCATGAAGTATGAACACTATGAGCTTAATGTCGATTTGATAGCGACTTTGAATGAGTTAATAGGCCTAAGAAAATCCATAGACTCAAGTTATGGATAAAGTAATGAAACGAGGCCAAATAAGCTTTAATAGAGGCTATAGATTAAATTGACTATAGCAAGCACAAGGGTTGCAATTATATGGATCGAATATAATGCGGGATACGATTTTGTGCAGTCCCGAAGAGTTCGTTGAAGGCGAACCAAATTGTACGAGTAAGCAGCTTAAGGAAGTGGAATCACGCATCGCAATTCCAGGTAAGGGAATTTTGTGAGTATATAGAGGTAGCTGCTCGTACTTTGAACTTGTGGAAGAATATCGGGTGTTTTTATGAAATGCGTGATTTCCCAAATAAAGGTTGATGGTATTCGTGAATGATGATGAGTATATGCGTGCTTTTGGATTTAAAGTGGATTTTATGAAAAAAAGGGATAGTAAGGCTAATAATTGCATAAATCATGTGTTTTGAATGCTTTTACAAAACACAATGCTTTGATTTGAGCAAATAAAAGGATAGGCTGGCTAGTACTAGAATGATGTTGTGAAATAGCCCATATGAGGCACTAAGCATATTATGAGATGTTTTGAATGCATGTAAGCCGCCTATCACGTGTATGAGATATAATTCGCGTTAGAACCTCGCTCGCGTGAGATTTCTATGTTTTCACTTGTGTGAAACATGCTTGAGCTTAGCTCGCACTTTGAAATTGAATTGTGGTGATGTTTATAAACCGTACTGGAGCTTATGCTCGTACGTGGATTTGAGTGGTTTTCTTATGCATATAACTGTACTGGAGCCATGCTCGTACATGTTTTCTTCATATTTTATGCATAAATGCCGTACCAGAGCGTTGCTCGTACGAAGTGATTGGTTTTGATGCATGAATTCGCGCTAGAGCGTAGCTCGCGCTGGTTTTCACACTGTGGTATGTATGAGGCCGTGGTGAGAGATACGGATTAGCTCAGGGAACCCAACAGGCCTGACAGACCTCTTAGGTGGGGTGAGGGTGAGGGGCTAGGACCTGACATAATCCATCCAGGGAACCCAACAGGCCTAACAGACCTCTTAGGTGAGGTGAGGGTGAGGGGCTAGGACCTGGATCAGGGAACCCAACAGGGGCGAGCAAGGCCATGAGGGGCTAGGACCTGGTATTGCGGTTACTCCCACGCGCTCTTGAGACTATAAAGGTTACACTCGATATGGGGTAGATAAGACCTATGGCAGGCACCCCCTAACCATGTTATGGGTCCGCGGAGTACGATGTACCGTGTATATCACATGGAGTACGATGTACCGCGTGGTGGTTACTTGATTTAGAAAGTCTGGCGGAGAACTAACCCACCTTCGTGCCAGCATGATACCCCGCACACCGGAATCCGTGTGGTCTGGGATGATATGTGACGATTGGCCAATGTAGTCACTTGAGATACAGTAACCTGTCTCCTTGCTTGAATTACTTACTACCACATGATTTTAAATCTCTAAGTGTGATTGTGATTGCTTAAGGTAGACCCGAAGGAGGGGTCGAGCCTCGTGGATCTGAACTGTGAAATGAAAACGTGGTTGTGATTGTGAATTGATGTAGATGTCAGTAAAACATGTATTCGTATAAGTACACGATTAAATGTACATGTATGACATCGTTTTAATTAATTGAGAATGAATGAGATGTGGTGTTTATTATTGACTCACAGCCCAACAGTGTGTGGTGAGTTTAGTTCACGACCGGGTAAGGTAACAGTAAAACGCGAAAAATTTTCAGTGATTTCGGTTAAAGAGAATGGAATCGGGTCGTGACAGCTGTAATAACCCTGCAGGCTTCTGATGCTCTAACTTCACCTGCTGACAAATAAGACATCTTGCCATAAAATATGCTACATCCTTCTTCATACCTGACCACCAATACACCTTCTGAAGGTTCTGATACATCTTGTTACTCCCTGGATGTAACGTGTATCTCGACGAATGAGCTTCCGACAAAATTAACCTCCTGAGCTCTGGGTCCTTAGGAATGCACAATCTACCTCTAAACCTCAGTAGTCCATCAGAACTCAATTTAAAATTTATCACTATGCCCATCTGTATCTGACTAGTCACATAAATGTAATACAGATCAATCTGCTGAGTCTGTCTGATCTTGTCTAAGAGATCCGGTTCTAATCATAGGCTAGCTATCACACAGTCCGTATCCATGTTAGAAGGCACAACTCCCAAACTGAGGCTTGTAAACTTCTCTAGTAACTCGTGTTCCCTGACCATCATATACGATACCATCCTAAGGCTCTTCCTACTCAACGCATAAGCTACAATGTTAGCCTTACTCGGATGATAAAGTATCTCACAATCATATTCCTTCTGTGAGAACAGATACTTGAGGCTCTTATGATCAGTAAAAATCTGAAACTTCTCACCGTACAAGTAGTGGTGCCATATCTTCAACGCAAACACTACTGCTGCTAACTCCAAATCATGGGTCGGATAGTTCTTCTCATGGTCCTTCAGCTGTCTGGAACCATAAGCAACTACCCTCCCATTCTGCATCAATACGCAACCCAGTCCCTGATGCGAAGCATCAGTATACACTGAAAAACCTCATGAGCTGGTAGGAATAGTGAGAATCGGAGTAGTGGTCAATCAACACTTCGACTCTTGAAAACTCTCTCACAATCCTCGTCCCACACGAATGGTACACTCTTTCGAGTGAGACGTGTCAACGGAGCAGCCAACTTTGAAAATCCTTTTACAAATCTTTCATAATATCCTGCTAAACCCAGAAAACTCCTAATCTCGGTGACTATCCTCGGTTGTTCCCATTGAACTACAAGCTCAATCTTGGATGGATCTACTAATACACTATCCCTCGACACAATGTATCCTAAGAACAAGATCTGGGCCAACCAAAAATCACACTTACTGAGTTTAGCATACAACTCCTTCTCTTGAAGAGTTTGTAATATAATCCTTAGGTGCTGCTTATGCTCCTCCTGAGACTTCGAATACACCAAAATATCATCGATAAAGACGATAACAAATTGATCCAAGTATGGCTAGAACACATCGTTCATAAAAGCCATAGAAGTTGCGGGAGCATTCGTCAATCTGAATGGCATAACCAAGAACTCATAATGGCCATATTGGGCCCGAAATGTTATCTTGGGTACATCTCCACTCCGAACTCTCAACTAATGGTACCCAGAACTTATATCAATCTTAGAAAAGACCTGCACTCCTCGAAGCTGATCCAACAAATCATCAATACGTGGAAGGGGATACTTATTCTTGATGGTAGCCTTATTCAACAATCTGTAATATATGCACAGTCGGAAGATTCCATCCTTCTTCTTCACGAATAAAATCGGTGCTCCCCAAGGCGAAACACTCGATCTGATGAACCCCTTATCCAACCGCTCATGCAACTATCCCTTGAGCTCCTCCAACTCAACTAAGGCCATGCGATACGGTAGTTTCGAAATAGGCTTGGTACCAAGTACAAAATCTATACAGAACTCTATTTCTCTGTCTGGTGGTAACCCTGGCAGTTCATTCGAAAAGACATCTGGGAACTCACTAACCATAGGAATATATGCTAATTCTGGGTGTGCCTTATCCGTATCAACCACGTACACAATGAAACCTTCAACATATTAATTTCTCAGCTAGCATAATATATTGTTTATTACAACAGTAACTACTGCTTTCATTTCTTTTCAGGAAACTTTACAATATATTTTTCAGGGTTAGGAAATAAAATTGTCTTAGCATAACAATCTAAAACAACATGGTTTGCAGATAACCAATCCATTCCTTAGATTATATCAAAATCGCTCATACTTAAAAATATTAGATTGACTGTCATATCATTTTCCCTTACTCTTAGCTTGCAATCATTAAACACATACTCGACTAGCTGACTGTTATTCATAGGCGTATTAATTAACATCATCATACTTAAAGGTGTACGCTCTACATGTTTCGTTAACTTATATGTAAATGAAGGCGAAACAAATGAATGCGTGGCACCAGGATCAATTAAAACATATGCTTTATGATCAAAAATTAGGATGTTACCTATAATCACATCCGATGAAGCATCAACTGTGCTCTGGTCCAAAGCATGTACTTGCCCTCTACCAACCACCTGCTTCCCCTTCTCTTCAGTTATCACTCTCCTCCTCGGAGCTCTCTCTGGCTCCTTGCCCTTCTGTGGGCTGACTCAAACCACTCAGGGCAAGCTCTCGCAATATGCCCTGGTTTCCCACATCGAAAACAAACTATAGGAGTCATCGGACAAGGTCTATTGCCATGATATCTACTACATCTACTGCATTGCTGAGTAGTAGGCCTCTATCCTTCAATAACAACACCCTTTGCCGGAGCTAGGGCCGGATATGCAGCAGGTCTAATAGGTCTCTCTTGCACCTCCTCAATCCGTGGTCTCTTACCGAAGAGTCTCCTCCCTCCTCGATAATTGAAACCTCTATCTCTAACTGGCCTCTTCTTCTCTCTATCTTGGCTTCGATTAACATTCCTGAACTCAGAGGCATTCCTCTCATAGTCCTGCTCACAAAGTTGTGCCCTGCGCACTGCCTCATCTTATGTAAATATATCCAGTAGGACCAATCTAGACCGTAGTACCACTCTCAGTCCATCAACAAATTTGTGGACCTTACTGGTCTCACTATACATGGTGTCGGGGTCATACCTCCCAAGAGATATAAATCTAGTCTCATACTCATCCACCGACTGAATCCACTAGCTCAACCCCAAAAACTTGGCTTGTAGTCTCCGCTACACCGTATCTGGAACAAACGGCCTCCTAAAGGCATCCAAAAATATTCCCCAACTAATCTCTGCATGTCGGGCTCTCAATATCGGTCTGGTGGACTTCCACTAATGCTCTGTCACTCCCTTCAGTAGGAACGCAGTAAACACGACCATCTCAGTCATAGTACACTTAAATAACCCATACAACTTCTTCATCTCTCCTATCCAATCCTCAGCAGCAATTGGGACCTTGACCCCACTAAATGATGGCAGTCTAAACTTCTGGAACTGTCATAAATGATCCAGCTCACAACCAAACCCCAAGCCACTACTGCCCTATCGTGAAGCAACAGAAGAAGGCATATCCTGAACTAGTGGATGTGTAAGAGTATCTGTAGGCTATGGCATCTGTACAGGCTGTACAGGCTGTGCAGGCTTGTCAGGTGCAGCTGCCTGTCTAGTCCTAGTCTGACCCTCTAGACCTTGTTTACCCTGCATAGCCTATGCTAACATCTCCATAATAGTCTCCAGGCTACGCTCTAATCTCATGAAGTGTGCCTCGGTACTCTTTGGTACCTCAGTGGGACCTGATAGAGTATTGTCAGACAAAGACTCATCTCGACTATCAGGCCTACCTCTACGGCCTCTAGCTCGACCCCTCGCCCCTCTACCACGACTGGTATTAGCTGTATAGGTTCAATTCCTGCATTCACAACCATTAATTAGTCTGATTCCCATCTCGGAATACATAATTTTATCTAAACACAGCACAATAATATGAAGATGTACACTTTCCTATTTACTAACACCAACTCACATCAGACCAACTCGGCTCTGATACCATTCTGTCACGATCAACTTTTACCAAAACCATTACTAATGTTTTCGCTTTTTCCTACCTTTCCTTCTGAAACAACTCTAAACATCAGTTGGGTAATGATTCGGCATTAGTATCACCTTCCTTACTTACCAAGTCCTCCATTCTAAATCATTCATACATGTCAATATAAACTATGTATTGACTGTAAATACTTTTATCTCATAACTGAACTCACCATATTAATGTACAAATACATCCCCCATTATTACATTGTTTACATCACTGTGCTGTTATATGTTCAGATACAAAATCGTATGTGATGTGTATACCTTTCGCTCGATGGAAAAGCAGTGAACAAAACAAATGCAAATCCTCAGCCGTACTCTATGTATTGCGGATGCTTTATAGAGATGTGGAAAATGAAAGTGGTGAGCTTACTAGCTCAGTAAGGAAATCAGGCAAGTAAGTAAACATCCACACTATCTACTGAAAATAATGCCATGCCTTGAAATATTATTTCCTTAACTCATGTTAAAAGAATGAATTGAAAACTGATACAATGGTACATATTAAATCTGATGTACTGAAATCATGCTGATTTTACAATTACAAGCATTTCATGGAAAACATTGCATTTATATAAATTCGTAATTCCTTTAAAGTATATCATGCCATTTAAATCAAATCATGTAAAATATGGCATTTCAACAATCCCAACACATCAATCGAATTTTGACCCATCCCTTAGGTCTACCCGAATCATAAATTCAAGTGATATAATCATGTGAGACTCAGTTGGCTATATGCAATAATATCTTGGACTATGGCCATATCCTATTAGGTGATCCCAGGCTACATAGATCTTGGTGTGTGGGGCAATCGTTGCCGCAACGGGAGGTGGGTCAAATCCTCACAACCGCCAACTATCAACTCCTCAACTCTACAACTACACATACAACACATGGTACAACGTACTCTGTGACACATACACGAAACAATGTACACCCGTGGACCCCATCTCAATGGATAGTCAATGCCACGTCTCTAAATCCATGTACGAACGTCTCATCTGTGTGACATTCAATCTACACAAGGAATTCGTCATGGTTTTAACATGTCTTAGATATCACATTAAAACTACAGTGCGCGCCTTAAGTGCGACTCACAATCGACAACCCGCTCAAACACTGTTTATGCATCTCATAAAATCAAATGCTAGTGCGAGTAACCTTCCAGTACTAGATCATGCATAATTCATATTTGAAATCAAGTATGAGCAATCGCTACAGTACTATGCTATGCAAAAAACTCATTAAATTAAGTACGAGAAAATGCTCTAGTACCATGTCATGTGTATATCATGAGAAATTGAGTATGAGCAAGACTCCAATATTATGTTATGCATCTTATGAAAATCTAGTGCGAGTCATACTTCAACACTAATTTATGTAGAAAACATACAAATCAAGTGCGAGCTATGCTCCAACATTATTTGTTCTCACATAATTCAATAGATGACTCTTTTAAAATGGATGATTTTAAAACAATAAATCAGCACCATAAATTGTGTTATTCTCATCAACCATAAAAACATTAGCCCATCTATCTACTCTTTAGCTAAACAGCAGTAAAAATAGTCACAAACATAATTTCCATGCTTTTTAGGATTTTTCCTAAACTTTGACTTTTTACCCTTACTAGGGGTAAAATCGTAATTTACCCATATCAGGTCGCTACAAATATTATTCACTTTCCCTGACCCTCAAACTTTTTAAGTGAATGTAAAAGCAGATGAAACTACGCACAGATATCTCTAACTACCTGAAAAATTCTCTTACCTCGAATCACGTTAAGTGATTTCACTTCCTCAGAGCTGCTCAATCACGCAGTCCGATTCGCTTCCAATATAAACTTCAACGCTGTATATAACCATTTATTAGGTTAATTACACTTTTCCTACTGTATTTCATATTTTATACAGTCTATTTCACTTAATGGGTCCGTTTACTCTTACTGGGCCTAACTACACCTTAATGGGCCTAACACTGTGTTAAGCCCATTTTTTACTTTACTATTCATTTCAGTTGGCCCTATTGGGCTTGTAGGGCCCATAAACTCTTATTGGGCTTGTCGGAGGCCCATGACACCTTATTGGGTCGAGACCACATCGACAAAGCCCATTTGACCTCTTTGCCATGGCATGTGGCTGAGAGCCATCATGCCATCCATGTCGTCGGTCACACCACCATCATGCCAACCTTGACCATTTACTTAACCAACTTCACTTAGGCATTTAATCAAACACCTTTCATGCATATCTTAAGCTTTCCTATAGTTCATGTTGGCATTTTATCAAACATCTTGCATGCCAACATCATACAACCATCCATATGAACAAATTGATTAAAACTAAGCATGCCATAATCATGTATACATGCTTACGAGCCTATCATTGCCTTAACATAACATGGGTACTCATCAAAACTCATATACCAACTTTTGGCCATCACTTGTTTATGGTGATTTTGTGTGTTTTGATCTGTAAAACATATACCAATCAACTCCATATAATTCCTAGATAAACATATATGAAGTTGGAAGATTGAAAACTTACCTAGCTTATAGTTCTTACTTTGGCTAAAACTTTGAAGAATTTCGGGTTGCCCAATATGGCTCATTGATGGTTGATTCCAAGATATATTATTCCTCTCTCAATATGAAACAACTTTCATGAAGATTGCTTGATCCAAATATGTCTCTAGGTAGGTGATTTCTAGAGAGAGAAAGTTTAAGAGTTTAAGTTTCCATGGTGGTTTCACTCTTACTTAAGGAAGAAGAAAATTCTTACTTAGCAAATTTTGCTTTTGCTTCCTAAAATATCAACATAAATATCCTAAAAATCAGCCCAAGGATTGGGCTTGTCAATTGGATTTGGACTTGGTAACTTTGGGCTTAAGTTTTGGGTTTAACCATTTAACTAATGGGCTTAACTTTTGGGCTTTCCCATTGGGCTTTCGGTTTGGGCTTTTCCTTTGGGATGAAAATTTTTCTAGAAAATTGGGCCTTCAATTATCTCATTATTGGTCCCATAAATCGACCCAACAATTTGACCTAATGGGCCTAAGAAATTCACCCTAAACTTGTTGCACATTAATGGGATTTAAAATTCCATTGTTGGCCCATTGCGTCTTACCTATTAAATTTAATCCGAATTTCATCCACATTATTTTTCCTTACTTCAAGGAATGAATATATTGTGTTTTAGCCAAAAATATTTCTTCCCCACTTTTTAACCATACTTAGGTTAAATTTTAACCATGGTTAGTCAACTATGATCAAAGTCAACATTTCTTAACTAACCTTGACTTTCCTTGACCATTGACCACATTTGGCTTTTTTTCAAAAATCCAAAAGCATCATTTTTAATGGTTCACACTCTCATCTCTGTGTTTTGGCCACTTCTAGTAGGTGAATGTGCCATAAACACCTCGAACGGATCATTTTGAGCTCGTTTAACCCATTTTTGTTGTTTTCACCACTTCTACATATTTGAGACCAAATCAAACCGACTTTCCTTCATGAGCTACCATCATTTTCATATTATAAGTTCTTATCTTTAGTCAGAATGATTTAAATTCATTCGGTTTAGCCTGTGGCTCTTATAGCCCTTATTTGGTCGTTATGTAGCTTATATGCATTTCCATACATTATTTGTCATTGGATTCTAGTAAATACTCATCTTATGATTCAACTATCATAATAGAATGTTCGTACATATAGGAATCATAAGGAATAAGCTACATAAAAAATTTAGGTCCTACACAAGCCCAATAGGCCCAGATGAAATGAATAATAAAGTTAAAATGGGCTTAAGACAGTGTTAGGCCTATTAACATGCAATAAGGCCCAATAAGAGTAAACAGGCCCATTAAGTGAAATAAACTATATTAAAAGTGAAATATAGTTGAAAAAAGTGTAAATGATGTGACAGATGGTTATATGCAGCTCCAGATATTATATTGGGAGCTAAACGGACTGCGTGATTAAGCAGCGTTGGAAAAGGAATAGCATTCCACGCGATTTGAGGTAAGGGAATTTTACGAGTAGTTAGAGATATCTGCGCGTATTTTCGACAGTATTTATATACACTTAAAAAGTTTGAGGGTCAAAGAAAGAGAATAAAATTTATAGAGACCCGATATAGGTAAATTACCATTTAACCTTTGTTAAGGGTAAAATTATGGAAATTTAGAAAAGATATATAAAGCATGGAAAACATGTTTTTGAGTGTTTTTACTGCTATTTAGCAAAAGAATGGATAGATTGACGAGCATTTTCATGAAATACACAAAATAACACAATTATGGTGCTGATTTTACATATTTGAGATATCCCTTTTAAAATAAGCCATATATCGAGTTGTGTGAAAATAATCGTGTTGGAGCACTGCTCGCACTAGATTTTATATGTTTTCTGCATGAAAAAGTGCTGGAGTGTTACTCGCACTAGATTTCCCATGATATGCATGGCATAGTACTAGAGCGTTGCTCGTACTCGATTTGAAATACGATTTATGCATGGTATAGTGCTGGAGTGTTACTCGCACTAGATCTTATATGAAATGTGCATAAAACAATGTTTGACCGGGGTGTCGATTGAGAGTCGCATTGAAGCCACACACTGTGTTTTGATGTGATATACATGAAATGTTTAAGGTCATGCTGGATGCCTCGTGTAGACTATGTGTCACACGGATGAGATGCTCGCATGTGCATTTTAAGACGTGGCATTGACTATCGACTTGAGATAGGGTCCATGGGAGTACGTTGTACCGTGTATGGTTCACAGAGTACGCTGTACCATGTGGAGTTGAGGGGGATTTTCGGAGTTGTGGAGTTGTTAGCTGGTAGGTAGGATTTTACCCACCTCCTGTTGCATAGTTATGCCCCACACACTAAGATCTGTGTAGCTTGGGATCACAGTATTTGATATGGCCAGTCCTAGATATTATCAAAGTAATCGTCCAATCTCACATGATTATATCACATGGTTTTATATGAACTCGGTAGACTATAGGGATGGGTCGAGTCCCGATACCTTATTTTATGATTTTCCATAAGTGTGAATATTTATGAATCAGGGCAGACCCGAGGGATAGGTTGAGGCCTGATAGATGTATTTCGACATAATGAAATGCCATATTTTATATTATTTAAATGAAATGGCATGATATGTTTTAAAGGCATTATATGAGATTATATAAAATGTAATGTTTTGCATGAAATGCCTGTATTTATGAACACAACTTGATTTCAGTATATACGAGTGAATATATACACACTGCATAAGTTTTACGATTCATGCTTTAACTATGAAACGAAAAAAAGAGTATTTTAAGGCATGACATTATAAATATGTAGATAGTGTAGTTATCTACTTACTTGCCTGATTGCCTTACTGAGCTAGTGAGCTCACCCTTTTTATTTCCCCCTCTCTACAGATCATATACAGTAGCCTAGTTAGCGGCTGAGGACTCGTATTCCAGTATCCTCTGCATTCCCATCGAGCGAAAGGTATACATATTCGTATAGTTTTGTATCTAAACATGTAACAACACAGTAATGTATACGGATGTAATATCGGGGATGTCAATGTATGTAAATGAATGTGAGCTCACTTATGAGATAAAAATATTTACAGTTAATCGATAGTTTATATTGACATGTTTTTATGATATAATTATGGATGATAAGGTAAGTAAGGATGATGCGACTAATGTCGAATCATAGCCCAACTGTTGGTGGTGAAATTGTCACGAAGGGAAAAAGGAAAAGAAAAAACAAAAAATTTGTAGTAATTTTAGTAAAAAAAAAAGAGGTCGTGACAAATGTTGTTCAGATGGTCAACTTATGCATGAGTTTTTATTGGGTGGTCAGATTATTGGAACAGGAAAGTTGCTGTACTGTTTTATAAAATTCCTAAAAATTATTTTTAGTCCAATTTCTTCCAAAATTCCACTTCACAAGTGTTATACTATGTCCCTAGTATCTTTTATAAGAATTTGGGGGTCACTTGTTTAAGAAAGTTTTCCCGATTGAGCTCATTTTACTCAATTCAGTCAATACCGAGTAAAATGACTTAAATCTTTCGATTTACTTAAAAAATTCATTCGATCCCCGAAACCTCCATATTTCCACTTGATTTTAATTTCCCAAGTCACTTTTACCTTATACTAATTTCTCATGGTCTCAGAATAATTTTCATGAATTTTTAGAAATTATTCTAAATTATTTCCTTAACTAGGACCTTTTTTTTTTTTCTATTTATCGTAAGTCCGAGTTTTACCAACTTTTTCACTTTCAATAATTTAGTTTTCACTTCCAGACATCATTCCATAGATATTCATACAATTTTTAAGAAACTCTCGGGCTCAAGGTCTTACCTCAGTTTTCGTGCCTTTGGGCCCTATTTCGTAATTTCGAGTGCTTCGATCATTTCGGACCTACATAACATTATTTCGAATACTTAGTTATTTCTTAACTTTCAATTACGTAATAGCATAGAAATTTTGAGTTTCACATTTCTCCCCACCTTTTAAGAATTTGGTCCTCTAAATTCAGCTCAGTCCGTCAAACAATCGAGGGTACTTCTCCCTCATGAGGCTCTCTAGTTCCCACGTTACTTCCTCTACTGAGTGGTGCTGCCAGAGAACCTTAACCAATGGAACCCTCTTTGTCTGAAGTACCTTTTCCTTTCTATCGAGGATCCAGATAGGTTCTTCCATATAGCTCATATCTCGCTGAATGTCCAAAGCTTCATAAACAATGACATGGGATGGATCCGGATTATATTTCCTCAACATTGAGACGTGGAAGACATTATATATCCCAAAAAGCTATGGAGGTATAGCTAACCGATAAGCAACATCTCTCACTCTCTCCAATATCTCAAATAGACCGATGTAGGGAGGACTCAACTTCCCTTTCTTTCCACAACGCATGATGCCCTTGCTTGGAGATACCTTTAGAAACACAGAGTCCCCAACATGAAACTCAAGTGGCTATCTACGTACATTAGTGTAACTCTTCTGCCTATTCTGAGCAGCCCGAAGTCTATTACAAATAACTTGAACACCATTCGTTGCCTGTTCCACTAAATTGAGAGACATAATCTTTCGATCACGCACTTCTTCCTAAGTAACTGGGGACCTACATCTCCTGCCATACAGAGCTTCATAAGGTGTCATCCCGATACTAGTATGGTAGTTGTTATTATAAGTAAACTTTGCAAGGGGCAAATGATCATCTCGTGAACCCTTAAAATCCAACACACATGCCCTCAACATGTCTTCTAAGGTCTGAGTAGTCCACTCGGACTGACCGTCGTTTGAGGATGATAGGCGGTGTTGAGGTTCAACTTAGATCCCATGGCTTACTAAAAGTGTGTCTGAAATCTAAAGGTAAACCTGGGATCTTGATTTGACGTAATGCTCACGGGAGCCCCATGTAAACGAGCTACCTCTCTGACATATAATTCTGCCAAGGCACTCAAAGAATCTGTACTCTTGATGGCGAGAAAATGGGCACTCTTAGTCAATCTGTCTACTATAACCCAGATTGTGTCATGACCCCTTTAGGTCCGCGGTAATCCCATAATAAAATCCATCGTTATGTGCTCTCATTTCCATGTAGGCATTAGTAAGGGCTTACAAAATCTTGCAGGCTTCTAATGTTTAATCTTAACCTGCTGACATACCAAGCACCTGGCCACGAATTCTGCTACATCCCGTTTCATACCAGTCCACGAATACACCTTCTACAGATCATGATACATTTTGGTGCTACCTGGGTGCATGGTGTATTGAGAGAAGTATGACTCCTTTAGAATCTGTTGCTTCAGGGCTTCATCGTTCAAAACGCAGACTTGGCCTCTAAACCTTAACAGTCCATCCTCACTAACTGTAAAATCTGACTGCGTAGCTTATTCTACATGGCTAACCATGTCTAATAACCTCTGATCATTTCTCTATCCTGCCCTGATCCGATCTAGAATGCTAGGCTCAATCCGTAGGCTAGCCATAAATCAGTCTTTTCTTCTTCAACATTAATTTTGAGTCTGGAGAACTATTCTAATAGCTCTCATTCTCTAACCATCATATATGACACTATTCCCTTCCTGCTGAGAGCATTTTCCGTCACGTTCGCCTTACTCGGATGATACAAAATCTCACAGTCATAATCCTTAAGGAGCTCTAACCACCATCTCTATCTTATGTTAAGCTCCTTCTGATAAAATATATACTTCAAGCTCTTGTGGTTAGTGAAGATTTGAAATTTTTCACCATACAGGTAATGCCACCAAATCTTCAAAGCAAATACCACAGCGACTAATTCTAGATCATGGGTGGGATAGTTTCACTCGTGGTCCTTCAATTGCCTGGAACCATAAGCTATTACTCGTCTATTCTGCATAAGTACACATCCCAAACCCTGGTGAGAAGTATCATAGTATACTACAAATCCTCCCGAACCACTTGGAAGAGTTAGAACGGGTGCGATAGTTAATCTCTGTTTGAGCTCCTGAAAACTTTGCTCACAAACTTTCGACCGTACAAAAGGAGTTCCTTTACGTGTGAGCTTCATAAGTGGAGCTGCTATTCTCAAAAATCCTTCTACAAATCTTTGGTAGTACTTTGCTAGCCCCAGAAAACTCTGAATCTCAATTATAGTCCTCGATCTTTCCCATATGAGTACTGCCTCAACCTTGGATGGATCAACTGACACCTCATCCTTGGATATAATGTAATCGAGGAAAGCTATTTGCTCTAGTCGAAATTCATACTTACTCAATTTCCAATACAATTGTTTCTCCCGAACGGTCTGAAGCACTGTCTTCAAATGCTGCTCATGTTCCTCTCGGGACTTAGAATAAACCAAGATGTCATGAATAAAGATAATTACAAATCGATCCAGATAATCTTGGAATACTTCATTCATTAGACTCATGAAAGTAACAAGGGCATTAGTCAGGCCAAAAGGCATCACCAAAAACTCATAGTGATTGTATCTAGTCCTAAACACTATCTTAGCTACATCTTCTTTCTTGATCCTCAACTGGTGATAGCCAAGCCTCAAATCAATCTTAGAAAATACTTTAGCCCCTCTCAACCGATCAAATAAGTCATCGATTCTGGGTAGGGGGTATTTGTTTTTTATCGTACCCTTATTCAGTAATCTGTAATCTATGCACAATCAGAGGCTACCATCATTCTTCCTAACAAGTAAAATCGGAGCTCCCCAAGGTGACACATTAGGGCTGATAAAACCCTTGTCCAGCAATTCTTACAACTGCTTCTTCAACTCTTCTAATTCCATCGATGCCATTCTATAGGGAGTCTTAGAGATTGGCTGGGTATCTTTCGCTAAATCAATGGTAAACTCCAGCTCTCTCTCTCATGGTAACCCTGATAATTCCTCAGGAAACACATCCGAAAATTCACATACTACCGGCATGTCTTGAATTCTTGGATGTTCCCAATTTGTATCAAAACAGAAGCTATATAACCTTTATCATTAGTAAAACATCAAAAGGTTCACACAACATCATATTTCAAAACATTATATATATTTCATTTCATTTCTTAATGGTAAAACATACTTCGAATTTATCAGTCAAAGAGAAGTTTACAGTCTTGGTATAGCAGTACAAACTTACCCTATTGGCAGTTAACTAATCCATTCCCAATTATTACATCAAAGCTGTGCATGTTTTATAAGATTAGATCCGTTATCATTACCCTGTCTCTTACGTTAATTTCACGATTCCTACACATTTTATCGGTTATTTGTGTCTCATGTATGGGGGTACTAATATGACATACATGATTTAAGGGTTCTGATTTTACATGCAGGCACTTTACAAACTGAGCTGTGATGAATAACTATGTGGATCCTAGGTCAAACAAAATATTAGCTCTATGATTATAGACAAGAAGATTACCTTTGATAACATCGGACGAGGCATATGCTGTTTCCTAATCGATCGCAAAGACTCGCCCTCGAGTGACAGGCCTCTTACCCTTTTCTTCTGCTGTAGCCCGTCTTTGAGGGATTTGCCTCTGTACCGCTCGTGTTTATCTTTCAGGCAATTTCTCAAGCAGTGGGGGAGGTTGATCTCGTGGCTGTGGAGTCTACTATAGTAGACAATCTCTCATCAGATGTCCTTTCTCGCCATATCTAAAACATGCCCCTGACCTCAAAAGATAAGGACCATTATATGCTTTGCCATACTCTCAGTAATCCTTTCTGATCATGGATTGGCCTCGGGTGGCTAAAGGGGTAGCAGTGGGAGTCACGAGCCTATCAGCTCTTACTGGAGCCTCACCAAGTTTCAGTCTCTTTGGCTGACTCCTCCTCGGCTTAGTTCTACAGATCTTTATTCTCCTACCTTTCCCCTTTAATTTTCCTCGAAATTCGTACTGAGCTTAAGTAACATCGAGGCCTTTCTCAATATCTTGAGCACGCTCTAGTGCATCATTGAATTCTGTAATATGGAAACCAAGTACTCTGTCCCAAATGACTAGTCGTAACCCAACAGAAACCTCCGTGTGCTACGCTGCTCATCTCTGACTGTCTCCGAGTCATACCGCATAAGAGTAGTAAACCTGTTCTCATGCTCATCCACAGCCATACTGTCCTAGGTTAACTCTAAGAATTCTACCAGCATCTTTTACTGGGCTGCAGATGGTATATACTGACCTCTAAAAGCACCTAGAAAAGTCTTTTAAGAAATCTCTGGATACCGGGACCTGTGATGTGTTCTGGTGGTTCTCCACCATATACCAGCCTGTCCAGTTAACATATATGTTGCCATTCTGACTTAATATGCATTTATGCACTCTAAATACTTAAATATCTATTCCAAATCTGCCAACCATTTGTCAGCCCGTACCAGTTCCTTCACACCCTTGAACTCCGGAGGGTGCATCTGAAGAAAATCTTTAATTTCGACCTTATCTCTGTCATCTGCCCTAATTTGTACCTGAGGCTGAATTACGGGAGGTGTCTGAGGGGCATGTGGAGGAGAAAGAGGAGGTATGGGCGTAATATCATCGAAATTCGAAGCATGTGCCCCAAATTACAGGGAAATCATAGTTGTGAGGGCATCAAGCCCCGCTCTCATTCTTTACACACTTTTCTCTAGTCTCCTTATTCGGGTATCGGGGCTCTCTAGCTGAGGGGGAACAGGTGAGGGTGGTTAGTTCTGCCTCTGTGGGCGACCTCTTCTACCACTCATGGTAGCTAATATGAATTACCCGCATCGATACTAATAGATTTTAACTACAGCCATCACAGGTATATACAATTTATAACCAGCCAAGTACAAATACTTGGGATGTAATCATACTTTAACTACTTGACATTGATAGTACTAGACAATCTTTGATCTAATATCACATTAACTGTCCGCCCCAAAAGCAAAAAAAAAAGGCTAACTTTTTTTAATCTTATTTTCCTACTTAGGTTGTATTTCTTCACAGTGTAGGTACTTCATTTCTTTCCTTATCTTTTTTGTCATTTAATTTTGCTAAAATTTCGGTAGCATAACGTCTTATTTTATACCCTATCCTCCTGCAAATAAACACTGTTTATATATTCGCAAAACAGTTGATTGATTCCTTAACTTAATTTACATCCTAGTTTCTTTCATTCCCAAAATATTCACATACCATCCATAAACCATTGATTACATCCCAAAAGTAATAGATACATCCAGTATCTGTACAAAATACATGTCTAGAAATAAATGTCCGGTGTTATACCTGAGCTTGTAGCAAAAGTAGACTGGGAGGCACTAAATCCATGTCACGACCCTCTTTCCTCTAAAATCGTTATAAATTTCCACTTTTTATATTAACTTACTCTGTCATGAACAGTTTCCTACACCAAATAGTTGAGCCATGATTCGAAGCTAGTTACCTCTTACCATGCACAATATCACTTAACATTTATATACAATAACTGTAGACACTTATATTGCTAACATTTTTAGGTCATTTTCTCATACTAACCTATTTTTAGGTCATTGTTGATTCATCACATTCTAGGTAGTTTCAACCAATGATACATACACCAATCTACTCCTAACAACATCTTAATATATATACTTAGAGTTGGTGTATAAAAAACTCACCTAGCTTGACTTTTCTCTTGTTCGAAATTGGAAGATCCTTTAGCTCCTTCAATATAACAAGTAGAGTTTTGATTCCAAGGTATGTTGTTCTCCTCCTCATAATAAACAACTTTGCTCTAATAGCTTTTTTCTCAAATCTCTTTGGAAGGGGAGGCATTCTAGAGAGAGAAAGCTTACTTTTTGAGTAAAAATGGAGGGGGATGGTTTCATTTGTTGAAGAATGAGGTTTGGCTATCGGGTTTTCATAGGATAAGAGTGAGGAGATCGATTTGGTAGGGTGAAAATCGATCTTCCTTTGGTTTTTGAACTACCGAGAAGTTTAGGCATGAAAGGTGGGATCCATCTGCTCTTTGGGGAAGAGATTAATCCTTTCGTGGCTGAAGCTTGTGGAGATCGATCTGCTCTTGACAGGATCAAATGGAGATCGATCTGCACTTTGGAAGGGATCGATCTCTGCTAGGTAGAAGCAAATGCAGATTGATCTGTTCATTGGGGAGATCGATTTGCTCAATCTGACTAATTTGTGGCTTTGCACGGCTTTCAAGCCTCCCTCTACGACCCTTAGCATGTGCCCTCACCCCTAACCACTACATGTGACTGGTATGATGCCTAAATTCCTACATCCATAATTATTCATTAGTCTAACCCATCAGATATACACATTTATATATAAACAAAGTACAACAATATAGGAATGTAAATTCTCTTGTTACTAACTCCGACTCATATCAGGTAAACTCAGCTTTGATAACATTTCTGTCACGACCTTCTTTCCTCTAAAATCGCTATAAATTTCCACTTTTTACATTAACTTACCCCGTCGTGAACAATTTCCTACACTAATAGTTGAGCTATAATTCGGAGCTAGTTACCTCTTACCATACACAATATCACTTAACATTTATATACAATAATTGTAGACACTTAAATTGCTTACATTAACTTCATTAATTCATACGTTTCTACAAATGTTTACATCCCCCGAATTTACATTTCCAAAAGTATTACTATGCTGTACTTGTTTAGATACAAAACAATATTAATGTATATACCTCTCAGCGATGGGCAGCATCGGATATTGGGAGTGCAAGTCTCTGCTCGCTCTCAACCACTATGGATGCTCTATGGAGATAGAAAGTGAAAGGGTGAGCACAACTTGCTCAGTAAGGAAGTAATGCAAGCATGTAGGTAGCTACACTATCTACATGTTGATAATGACATGATATAAAATCAGTTGTATTCGGAGCATGAGGTAAAAATAAGATTCATGCCACATGAATGTGTATAGTAAATACGAAAACTCATAAAATCGGCATGACAACACATGAAAAATTATCATGTAAAATATCTCATGCTTAACATAATAAAACTCATCACAAATCACGGATTTCATCTTTTTCTCATAAAGCATTTAAAACAAAGCTAACCCCACCCATCCGGGACATCTTAAGCAAAAACCACATTTCTATAAAACACAATCGTCGGTGTCACCCTTCCTCCGGGTCTACCCGATTCTATCACTAAATTATGATATCACGTGAGGCATGTAGGTTATATTTCGAAAATAAATTGGGAATAATAGCCATGTATAAATCCCTGTGATCCCAGGCTACGCGAATCTCAACGTACGGGGCATCACAATTGCAAGAGAGGTGAGGTCAACCCTACTCGTGCAATAACTCAACCAGCTAGTCATCAAGACTACACGGTACAGCGTACTCCATGTGACATACACGGTACAACGTACTCCGTGGACCGACACAGTCTGAGGGTGCCTGCTATAGGTCATAGTGATACGATCTAAACGTATTATCCGCAAGTGCACAGGTCGTACAACTAATAATGGGATTTAAGTCTCGAGTCATCGTCCTACAGAGAAGCTGATAAGCCTAATTAACTACCGGTTAATCTTACCCTAAGTATATCCTAGCAAATTATGAAGTTTAAGTGGGTAATCTACTAAGTTAATTAAAATTACTGGAAAACAATAGAATAATAAAAACTATAAACTAAATAATATAAAACTGAGCTAAAAATACTTACAATGCTCTAAGCAATTAAAAACAAATAACCTACAAAAGAAAATTAAAACAGTTAAAATTAATTAACACAATTAAAAATTCAAATATGAAAATAAAGAAACAAAATTAATTAAACTAAAATTAAACTATCCTAGAATAAAATATGCATGTAATTAAACTAATTAATAAAAATGCAAATTAAACTAACCTAAAATTTAATAAAAATGAAGAATAAATTAAAAATGCATGAAACACATTTAATCTAAATTAATTCTAAATGTAACTCATAAAATACTAAACTAAAATAAAGTCCTAAAACATATGATATAAAATTAACTAATAACTAAGAATTAAAACTGAAAATTAAATTAACATGCAAAAATATTAAAACTAACATACCATTAATTAGTTAAATTACCTAAATAACAACTAACAAGTATTAATCAATTTAATTCTTTTAAGTAAAAGCATGAAATAACAAATGAATAGCAAATAATCGGCCAAACAAGGCCTTAACCGAATGCTAAGCTAAGTGAGTGGTCCCGTAAACAGCACTGTGCATGTCTTCTTCATTTTGCTGCTCATGATTTGTCCTGGTTTACTGTCTTGGCGCAGCACATGTCTTCTTCAGTAATTGTTCCAGCATGTCCTGCAACCCTGGTTTGTTGCTGCTCCAGGCTCCAGGTGTGTCCTACTTCTGCTCCCAATTTTGTGCTACTACTGGTTCGCGCAACCTCTGCCCAGCTAGCAGGAAACGTCATCATCCACAAATGGTCCTGCACTGCCTCAGCTATTACTCCAGCAAAATTCACGTCTTGCTTCTCTACTGCTGCTCAACCTTGCAGCTGCTGTTGTCTTCAGTGTTGGTGCATCTCCCTAGCTTAATCACGCAGCTCTGCACCAGCTACTGAATATCCCAGCTGGCCTACTCTCGTGCACTGTACTATGCATGATTTACCCTTCTTTGCTCTAGGTGTTGCCCTGCTTTTTCGTAAACTACTGCTGCACTACCAAACTTCTCCATTTGCTCCTCTCATCCTAGCAACACAGCAGGAATGAGAAATAGACAGCCACACAGCTCAACAACCAACAACCTAGAGCAATGACAGCAAATAATATGATTGATAGAGAATAAAAACCAAAACACAGATCAACAGTACCAGCGTAATAAAACAGAGCTGAACAGAGGCAACAAACGGAAGCTACAAAAAAAGAAAAATAAACTAAATCACAGCATTGCTAAAGGGAAATGCATGTCTAATAAACTAAAGCAGAAAATGAAAATGCAAGATTTATTAAGACTAAAATCGAGACACAAACGACGGTTCCCAGCTCCTCACGTTACTCAGAAATTTACAGCAAACAGTATAAACAGAATAAAGTTGCAAACAAAAGAAGTGGATGACCAAGTAGCTAGGAACACAGTAGAGCAAAGAAAGGGATGTTTAACCGCTGTCACCAGTCACGCCCCTGACTCTACCCGAAAACAAAATTTCTCCAAGCAACAACAATAGCAAACTCATAATGATGAATAGTACAGTTAATGACTAGCAAAATAAAAAAACTAAATGAGCAACCGAACTGAGATTTAAAACACAGCAAAGAGCAGAAGAAATTAGCTGCTGTCACCAGCTTTCCTCAACAACCCAAGGCACTGCAAAGAGAGACTGATTTGAGTAAGAAAAAAAAAAGAAAAATTTGTAGCTAATGAACAGTAGCAGAACACTTAATAGCCGAAAAGAAATTGCTTCATTAAAGAAAATTTGAAACTGATAAAATAAAAATGCTTAAAGCTTGCTAGAACAATGATGTTTAAAGGAAAATAAATTAGTGAAAATTCTAAACGGAAACAAGTAAATAAAACATAGTAATGAAAAATTTAATCTAGAATAAAACTAAACTAAATTAAAACTACTCCTAAATTACTCTACACTAGTCCTACCCTACTTCTACTTCCTACTTTTCAATTGCCATCATGTTCTATTTATACACACACTTAGGGGTACAATAGTAATTTTTCCATCCTAGATGAGTTGGTATTGTTTGGCCACTTGTCTTCATTTGATTTCCTGTAGAGTAGATATTTCCACGTCACCCGTCTTTTTGTCCAATTGGCTGTGCGATGTGGCCCGATGTGTGTCTTCTAGAAGGTTGGCACGATGTCTGTCGATCTTATCGTTTTGGAGCAAATAAAATACGGACACCTTGCATCACGCGTGTCCAGATGACTGGTGACTCGGTCTGTAAATTGGAAGTGGTCCAGTCCCCTTTAGCCCGTTTTCAGCCCAATTTTGACTGAAATGACTGAGTTTCATCCGGATTTAATTTACCTGGACATTAAAGAATTTTAATTAAATAAAGGGGATTATTAATAAAATAATATAGGGATTAAATAAATAATTAAGAAATTAAGCACAAATTATTCTATTAAAATTAGAATTATCACACCCCAAAACTTGAGCGTTTGCTTTTCCTCAAGTAAAACAAAACAAATGTAGGAATGACAAGTAAAAAACATAATAATTTCCCCAATGTTATCCTCAAAGAAAAAGTATCGACTATGAAATCAAAGACTCACAATTACAAGTCCAGCACTTAGAATTATTCCATCATAAGTCCTAACTCAAATTGGACTCCTCGTGTATGTGTGAAAAATGTCAAAGCCACTTCAAAGTATATTATCCGGATCAGATTATGCAAACACAGTGAATACAAAGTCAATGACATGTGATCATTCCTATAAGTTTACTTTTCACTTCTCTCTCCACTAATGTAGTCACACTTAACCAAAGATCAATAGGACTTCATTAAGCTTGTAATGTAAGGCTAGGGTTAAGGTATGATAAAGTCGATTTAGGTTTAATTACCCCTTAACATGCATTACTTCTAGGATCTTTATGTAAGAGCTCCAATTTATTTCCCCCAAACTTATTTATTTCTCTAGGTATTTTATTTTATTTTTGTATTTTTCTTCTTCTTTTTCTTTTTCTTTTTCTTTCAATTTTTTTTCATTCCTTTTTTTTTCGAACTTTCACTATCACCAGATACCCATATGTACAAAGCTCACAATATATCCCAATAAATTTTCATGCTTTCGGGGTAAGGGATAGGAAAAGAGTGATAAAGCTAAGGAAAATTTATGCAGGTGTATTTACAGAGAAAAGCTTATTTGGCCCAGATGGGTGACTAGGGGTAAAATATGTACAAGGATGGCTAGAAAGGCTCAAACGATCCAAAGATGGCCTAAATCATTTCTCTAATTAAGTGTGATCTAATATTTTACCTCGAGATTAGATCAAACAAATTCTAGAATATGATGCACAAAATCAATTAAACAAATGCAATCCTATGTCCACATAAGCTTTCTCTAAATAAATATACAGATTCATGACATGACATGTGCATAAAATGAGGAAATCATAATCAGAATAAAGACAAATTCAAGAATTCAACTTCATGTTTTTCCTATAATGATGCTTCTCAATCAATCAAAATCAGACTTAATTATGGGGTCATATCATCAGAATATGGGAAAACTACATGCTAAACACTAAATCATCCTAAAATCAAACAATATAAGCTCAGATTTTCGAAACATTTTGAAACTTTTTTTTTCAATTTTGCCCAAATTTTTGAAAAATGCTCAAGTGATATCCCCTCCCCCAAACTTAAAGTGCACAGTGTCCTCAGTGTGCAGATAATATAAACATTTAAGCTCAAGAACAGAGTACTCCCCTTTCTGATGATGATGATGAACAACTGAAGCTTGATTGAAAGCATAATACTAGAAAAGAAATCTGCAAAATAAACAAAGAGACAACGAAAAAGAAAATGAGAAGGACTATATACAAAATGAAAAGAAAAATTAAGCCACTTCAAATGCAGCTAAAGAACACAACACTCAGCAGCAGGGCGAAGAGTAGGAGGATCAGCCAGAGTGGTGATAGAATGTTGACAGTTAACTCCTCCTTAGCTCTATCTACTTCCCTCATTCTTTCAGATTTTTTTGTGCTTAAGCCTTATATCCTCATTAACCTCCATCTTAAAACACTCTTGAGAGTCATCAGGGAGCTTCAAAGGTTTGAAAACATTAAACTTCACTTCCTGATCTTGAACTCTCATTGTTAACTCCCCATTTTATACATCAATTAAAGTTCTACCAATAACTAGGAAATGTCAGCCTAGTATAATGGGGACTTCCCTGTCTTCCTCTATGTCTAATACAATAAAATTCACAGGGAAAAGAAATTTGTCCACCTTTACCAGCACATCCTCAATGACCCCCTTCGGATATTTAATAGATCGATCAACTAGCTGAAGGGTCACTGTGGTGGGCCTGACATTCCCTATTCCTAACTTTTGGTAGATAGACAAAGGCATCAAATTGATATTGGCTCCTAAATCACACAGGGCTCTACTAAAGAACAGATTTCTAATAGTGCAGGGTATGGTAAAACTCCCGAGATCTTTGAGCTTGGGGGTAATTTCCTCTGAATAATTACACTACATTCCTCAGTTAAGGCCACCGTCTCATAATCTTCTAGTCTTTTTTTCTTAGAGAGGATATCCTTTAAAAACTTCACATAACTTGGCATTTGCTCTAAGGCATCTGCGAAAGGAATGTTGATGTGAAGTTTCTTAAAATCCTCAAGAAATTTGGCAAATTGATGATCCAGTTTTTGATTTTGGAACCTTTGAGGAAAAGGTACTGGTGGTCTAACTAGAGGCAATGTAGTGGGAACCTATGTAGAATCAGAGGACGAGGAAGGCAGTGAAGAAGAAAAAGGTATAGATGAAGAATCGCCTAGCTTGGATTCTTTTGCAGCCTGATCCTGATGTTCCTGTTCTTTTTGAGCTGCCTCTTTAAACCCTAAGGGCTCTACCACTGTGGGCTTAATAGGATTGGACTTAACCTGAGGATCATCTAGCTCTCTGCCAATCCTAAGGGTGATGGATCTAACATGTTCCTTACCCTCCATTTGCTTAACAGGATTAATTTCAGTGTTACTAGGAAATGTGCCTTGTGGACGCTGGCTAAGAGCATTGGCTATCTGTCCAACCTGAACTTCTAAATTCTTGATTGAGGCAGCTTGATTTTGCAAGATCGTTGTGAACATTTCCTCAAGCGAGGGCTTCTTCTCAGCTGGTGGTGCATGGTAATGTTGGGGCTACATAGGTTGTGGTAGTGGTGGTGGTTTAGCAAGAGAAATAAGTTTGGGGGTGTGATGAGGTGGATGATATGGAAATGGATGCTGTGGTGGTACCTGAATCGGTGGTGCTTGAAAACTAGGGGGTCCTACAAGTCTAGAGCTAGAAGTTTGCCCTTGGTTTTGGCTCTAGGAGAAGTTAGGATAGTTCCTCCACTCTGGATTATAGGTGTTTGAAAAAGGGTTGTTCTGTTACTTAGGGGGGCCAACATACTAAACCGATTCTAAGTTAAGCAGACACCTATCCATAGAGTGTGTACCACTACATAGATCGCAGAAAAGAAAAGGACTTTGGACAGAATAAACATGATTAAAACTGTTGGAAGGATTATGATGGGTATTGAGCGACTCTACCTTCTTCGCAAGGTTAGCGATTTGAGAGGTCAAGGTAGACAGCGTGTCGAGCTCATAAATACCCACCAACTTCTTTGGCAATTGCCTCTCCGAGGACTATAGATAGTTGTTAGCCACCATCTTGTCTAAGAGCTTGTAAGCTTCCTCCTCTGTTTTGCACATCAGGGCTCCACCCGCAGCAGCGTCCACGATGGTCCTATTTTGGCTTGTAAGTCCGTTGTAGAAGGTCTGGACTTGCAACCACAAAGGTAGGTGATGGTGATGGCACTTCCTAAGAAGCTTCTTATATCGTTCCCATGCTTCGTAAAGAGTTTCTGAATCGAACTGGGCAAAGGAAGATATGTCGCTACGGAGTCTGGCCATTTTAGAGGGAGGAAAAAGCTTAGCTACAAATTGATGGGCTAACAAGTCCCATGTAGAAATGGATCCTGGAGGCAAGGAGGTTAACCAGTGTCTCACCCTATCCCTAAGCGAGAAGGGGAATAATCTAAGCCTAAACGCATCATCAGATAATCCATTGTGCTTGAACGTGTTGCACAAGTCCAGGAATTGCCCAAGGTGAGCATGTGGGTCATCGTACGGAAGCCTACTGAACTGCAGAGAAGTTTGGATCATCTGGAGGATGGAAGGCTTAATTTTGAAGTTGTTTGCAGGGACAGC
Organism: Firmiana major; assembly: GCA_033439115.1. Lineage (NCBI taxonomy): Eukaryota > Viridiplantae > Streptophyta > Magnoliopsida > Malvales > Malvaceae > Firmiana > Firmiana major. The sequence goes on from CM065905.1 coordinate 21,489,937, forward strand.
TGGTGGCCTAATGCCAGTATAATAACCTCCAATAGTCGGCATTGCATAATCTCCAACGGTCCTAATTTTCCTATTTTCTACCATGGTGTTTTGTAGCGGAGCTATAAATTTCCTAGAATCCTTTCTAATTTTTCTAAGTGTTCGTTCAATTTCAGGATCCAAAGGAAAACAATCATAACTTCTGGCTCTATGCATGCAAACATCAAAAAGTCCTTAAAATTTTTTTTTTTGTTTTTTTAATTTTTCATTTTTTTGAGAGAAAATTAACTAAACTAAACTGAGGATCTAAATATTTACAACCTAAATATTTACAAGCTAGAATTACACCTAAGCATAATTTCACCGATATTAATTAACGGCTAATTAAGACTTCCCCGACAATGGCGCCAAAAACTTGATACGATCTAAACGTATTGTCCGCAAGTGCACGGGTCGTACAAGTAATAATGGGATTTGAGTCCCGAGTTGTCGTCCCACATAGAAGTTGATCAGCCTAATTAACTACCGGTTAATCTTACCCTAAGTATATCCTAGCAAATTATGAAGTTTAAGTGGGTGATCTACTAAGTTAATTAAAATTACTGGAAAAGAATAGAATAATAAAAACTATAAACTAAATAATATAAAACCGAGCTAAAAATACTTACAATGTTCCAAGCAATTAAAAAGAAATAACCTACAAAAGAAAATTAAAACAGTTAAAATTAATTAACGCAATTAAAAATGCAAATATGAAAATAAAGAAACAAAATTAATTAAACTAAAATTAAACTATCCTAGAATAAAATATGCATGTAATTAAACTAATTAATAAAAATGAAAATTAAACTAACCTAAAATTTAATAAAAATGAAGACTAAATTAAAAATGCATGAAACACATTTAATCTAAATTAATTCTAAATGCAACTCATAAAATACTAAACTAAAATAAAGTCCTAAAACATATGATATAAAATTAACTAATAACTAAGAATTAAAACTGAAAATTAAATTAACATGCAAAAATATTAAAACTAACCTACCATTAATTAGTTAAATTACTTAAATAACAACTAACAAGTATTAATCAATTTAATTCTTTAAAGTAAAAGCATGAAATAACAAATTAATAGCAAATATTTGGCCAAACAAGGCCTTAACCGAATGCTAAGCTAAGTGAGTGGTCTTGTAAACAGCATTGTGCATGTCTTCTTCATTTTGGTGCTCACGGTTTGTCCTGGTTTGCTGTCCTCGCACTGCACATGTCTTCTTCAGTAATTGTTCCAGCATGTCCAGCAACCCTGGTTTGCTGCTGCTCCAGGCTCCAGGTGCATCCTACTTCTGCTCCCGATTCTGTGCTACTGCTGGTTCGCGTAACCTCTGCCCAGCTAGCAGGAAACGTCATCATCCACGAAATGGTCCTACACTGCCTCAGCTATTACTCCAGCAAAATTCACGTCCTGCTTCTCTGCTGCTACTCAACCTTGTAGCTGCTGTTATCCTCAGTGTTGGTGCATCTCCCGAGCTTAATCACGCAGCTCTACACCAGTTGCTGAATATCCCAGCTGGCTTACTCTCGTGCACTGTACTATGCACGATTTATCCTTCTTTGCTCCAGGTGCTGCCCTGCATTTCTGTAAGCTACTACTGCACTACCAAACTTCTCCACTTGCTCCTCTCATCCCAGTAACACAGTAAGAATGAGAAATAGACAGCCACATAGCTCAGCGACCAACAACCTAAAGCAATGACAGCAAACAATATGATTAATAAAGAATAAAAACCAAAACACAGATGAACAGTACCAACGTAATAAAACAGAGCTGAATAGAGGCAACCAAGGGAAGCTACAGAAAAAGAAAAATAAACGAAATCCCAGCATTGCTAAAGGGAAATGCATGTCTAATGAACCAAAGCAAAAAATGAAAATGCATGATTTATCAAGACTAAAACCGAGGCATAAACCACGGTCCCCAGCTCCTCACGTTACTCAGAAATTTACAGCAAATAGTATGAACATAAAGAAGTTGCAAACAAAAGGAGTGGATGACCAAGTAGCTAGGAACACAGCAGAGCAAAGAAAGGGATGTTTAACCGCTGTCACCAGTCACGCCCATGACTCTACCCGAAAATAAAATTTCTCCAAGCAACAACAATAGCAAACTCATAATGATGAATAGCGCAGTTAATGACTAGCAAAATAAAAAAAACTAAATGAGCAACCGAACTGAGATTTAAAACACAACAAAGAGTAGAAGAAATTAGTTGTTGTCACCAGCTTTCCTCAACAACCCGATGCACTATAAAGAGAGATTGATTTGAGTAAGAAAAAAAAGAAAAATTGCAGCTAATGAACAGTAGCGTAACACCTAATAACCGAAAAGAAATTGCTTCATTAAAGAAAATTTGAAATTGATAAAATAAAAATGCTTAAAGTTAAAGGAAAATAAACTAGTGGAAATTCTAAACGGAAACAAGAAAATAAAACAGAGCAATGAAAAATTTAATCTAGAATAAAACTAAGCTAAATTAAAACTACTCCTAAATTACTCTACACTACTCCTACCCTACTTCTACTTCCTACTTTTCAATTGCCATCATGTTCATTTATACACACACGTAGGGGTACAATAGTAATTTTTCCATCCTAGATGAGTTGGCATTGTTTGGCCACTTGTCTTCATTTGATTTGTTGCAAAGTAGATATTTCCACGTCACCCGTCTTTTTGTCCAATTGGCTGTGTGATGTGGCCCAGCGTGTGTCTTCCAGAAGGTTGGCACGGTGTCCGTCGATCTTATTGTTTCAAAGCGAATAAAATACGGACACCTGGCATCACGTGTGTCCAGACGACTGGTGACTCGGTCTGCAAATTAAAAGTGGTCCAATCTCCTTTAGCCCTTTTTCAGCCCAATTTTGACTGATATGACTGAGTTTCATCCGAATTTAATTTACCAGCACATTAAAGAATTTTAATTAAATAAAGGGGATTATTAATAAAATAATATAGGGATTAAATAAATAATTAGGAAATTAAGCACAAATAATTCTATTAAAATTAGAATTATCACTTAGCCCACATCATTGTCAGGGGTGCCTGCCATAGGACTTAGCCCACATGACTGTTTCTAGGGTGCCTGCCATACGACTTAGCGCATATCCTGGTTCGGGGGTGACTGCCATAGGTATTAGCAGTCCTATACCATGCTGTAACCATCTCATGTCTCAAAATACAGTGCGATATATCATCTCACTGTGACACACAGTCTACAAGAAGTCTCAGCATGATTTATGCATGTCATGATATCTAACATCTCATGCGAGCAAAGCATCAACACGATTTTCTATAAATCATGTAAAATCCTCGTACGAGCAATGCTCTAGTACGACTTTCTTGCATAGTAAATCAATAAAACTAGTGCGAGCAGGGCTCCAGTACTATCAGCATAAATCAAATATGATAGGAGGCTCCAGTTTAAAAATCAAGTATTTTCAAACATACAACTTAGCACACAATCCGTGTTATTTCATGCAACCACATAAAACAATAGCCATCCTATCCTCATTTCTTTCATATCAAAGCATTTCATTTTGATAAAAACATCAAAGTCATGGAAATCCATGCATTTTTGGATCCTTAATACCCCTTTCATAAAATTCCTACCAAGGTAAACTCATATTTTCTTTCCTTATTTTTGAAGCCTTTCTTAAAAAATTTTAATGAATTATTAGATAGCTAGAGAAATTTGCGCCCTATAACTCCCCTCAAAATACGTATAGCTACCTCTAGGCACTTACGAAACTCCCTTACCTTGAATCACGTCGAGCGTAGTACAATTTCCACTACTGGAAGCTCGTCCAATCCAATTTGTTCGTAATCTGATCTCTGGAGCTACAAGCATTCATCAATCACTTCATCACAATCGATATATCTTATCGGACCTTATAGTATTAAGCTTGGCCCATTTTCACATTTGGCCATCATTATGCCATTTCCAGTCAATTAAGCTAGTAACTCACTTAGTTATCTAATCAAGCACTTAACTTGCATGCTCTAACCTTAGTTCTCCATTTATCCATGGATTTCACAATTACCATATATGCACATTTCATCACTTTGTCCAATGCCATAATTTGCTTCCATACCACAATCACAAAATCATGCATATAACATTTCTAACACCTTGATATAACCTATTCATCATAGAATTCCACCATATCCCATTTTCTCACACTAACATATTTTTAGGTCATTGTTGATTCATCACATTCTAGGTAGTTTCAACCAATGATACATACACCAATCTACTCCTAACAACATCTTACTATATATACTTAGAGTTGGTGTATCGAAAACTCACCTAGCTTGACTTTTCTCTTGTCTAAAATTGGAAGATCCTTTAGCTCCTTCAAGACAACAAGTTGAGTTTTAATTCCAAGGTATGTTGTTCTCCTCCTCACAGTGAACAACTTTTCTCTACTAGTTTTTTTCTCAAATCGTTTTGGAAGGGGAGGTATTCTAAAGAGAGAAAGCTTACTTTTTGTGTAAAAATGGAGGGGGATAGTTTGATTTGCTGAAGAATGAGGTTTGAGCGTCGGGTTTTTATAGGATAAGAGTGAGGAGATCGATCTGCTAAGGTGAAGATCAATCTTCCTTTGGTTTTTGAACTACCGATATGTTTAGGCATGAAAGGTGGGAACGATCTGCTCTTTGGGGAAGAGATCGATTCTTTTTGGCAGAAGCTTGTGGAGATCGATCTGCTCTTGACAGGATCAAATGGAGATCGATCTGCACTTTGGAAGGGATCGATCTCTGCTAGGTAGAAGCAAATGCAGATCGATCTGCTCATTGGGGAGATCGATATGCTCAATGGGGATCGATCTGCTATTGGCAGAATTAACTCGGAATTGTTTAGTTTGAACAAGGGATCGATCTGCTTTGAATAAGGGATCGATCTGGTATTCATCTGCATGCTTTTTACTACAATTTTTCCAGAATTTCCAAAGGAAAACTTGCATTCGATTGCTTCACTAGTCATTTTGCAATCTATTCACACTTTGAGCATGGAAAGGTTCATTTCTTATTAGTTTCATGTTATGGAACTTGTGTGTACTGCTTGCAATCAGAGAGGATACATAAAATTCACTGTCCATACATTATCATTTCGTGTTTTAAATCCTTATCTTCAGTCTGAATGCTTTAAGTTCCATCCGTTTAGCTTGGGGCCACTTCCGCCCATATTTAACCTTTACTTATATCATGATACTCATTTATCCCATTTGTAATACATTCACATTTATATGATCCTAAAATCACCTGTTTTAAAATTCTATTAACATATAATTAAAGTCATACATACATGGGGTCTCATAATCCACCAGCTACTTGAATACCTTGTGACAGTTGAGAGATCTTATTGTAGGCACTCTGAAATGGAGAAAAAAATGGGTGAGCTTCTAAAAAAAAAAACTTAGTAAGAAGTGTATTTAAAATAGTTTTGACTATATAAAGCATATGGAAAATCATGAAGTCAAACCTTCATACATTTATACTTATGAAAACTGAATCATAAGCTTACTTTGAAACATGATGTTAAAATGTACACATAAACTTTATTTCGTACATAAACATCCTGGCATGAAAATATGATATATGTATATGCTTTCTTGTTTAACATCATGCATGTCTTTTTCTATATAGAAACATCAAAACATGCTTCCATTCGTTAAATCATCATATAAGTCTTTTCCTCTGAAAACATAAAACATGATTTCTTTCATAAATCATCACACATACTTTCTTTCATAAGATCATCATACAAACTTTCTTTCATAAAATCATCATACATATTTTATTTCATAAAAGCATCATCATACTTCCTTTCATAAGTTCATCATCCATATTTTCTTTCATAAAAATATCATCGTCAAAACGTGGAGATGTCACGACCTAAAAATCAAAGTAAATTTTTCTTTTTTCTTTCATATTTAATTCTTACCTTCCTCTCATCGTGGCCATCCTACCAACAGTTGGGCTATGATTCAGTGTTAGTGTCACGCCTTCCTCCCACACGAGACTTACTAAAAACCACAACAAATATTTTTTACTTTTTACTTACCTTTTTTTCCTCAACAGTTGGGCTGTGATTAGGCATTAGTCTCCTCATCCACACATACATACATGTCATTCTAAATATTTATCGATTGTACGTACACTTTCTCATAAGTAAATTCATATACTTGATATAATTACATCCCCAATATTAAAAACGTGTACATCACTGTGTGTATACATTATTCAGATACAAAAGAGTGCGCATGTGTATACCTTTCGCTAGATGGTGAGTGGCAGCGGTCAAAAAGAATGCAATACCCTAGCCGACTCGATCTACTGACGATGATCTGTAGAGAGGGGGAAAATGAAAAGGATGAGCTATCAACGCGCTCAGTAAGGAAATCAGGCAAGCAAGTAGACATCCATACTATCTACTGAAAATAATGCTTTGCCTTTCCTTCTCTCAATTCAAAAGCATGTTTAAAATATATATAATAATAGTACAGATTTAAAAGCCCATGTACTAAACACATGCTAGGTTATAAATTAGAGGCATTCATGCAAAACAGTGCATATTTATCATTTCGAAATGCCTTTATATAAAATATGCCATTTACATTCAAAACTCAGTAAGTATGGCATTTCACAACACAACACAACACAACAACTGGGTTCTGACCCATCCCTCAGGTCTACCCGTATCATAAAAACATGTGATATATCATGCGAGACTCAGTGGCTAAATGCAATATCTCCGAACTATGACCATATCCTAACATGGTGAAATCCTAGGCAACACAGTACTCGGTGTGCGAGTTATCATTGCTGTAACGGGAGGGGGGGTCAGTCCATCACAATCGCCAGCTATCAACAACTCTCTTACACAACTCCACAACAACACACGGTACAGTGTACTCCATGCCACACGTCGGTACAACGTACACCCGTGGACCCTACTCATGGTCGGGGTGCCTGCCATAGGTCTTAGCCTCTCATACCATGGAATAATCAGTGCCACATCTCTAAATCCACATGTGAAGATCTCCAGTGTGACACTCAGTCTACATGAGGAAATCGTCACGATTTTTCTAACATATCTATATATCATGTAAAACTACAGTGCGTGTCTTGAGTGTGACTCATAGTTAATACTCCGCCTCAAAACAATGTATATGCATGTCAAAATATCAACACTAGTGCGAGTAAACCTCCAGCACTAGGTCATGCATAGTTCTCATTTCAAATCAAGTACGAGTAAATCGATCAAGTGCTATGTCATGTACAAATCATGAAGAATCGAGTACGAGCAACGCTCTAGCACTCTGTCATGCATCTCATGTAAAACTCGAGTACGAGCTAATTGCTCCAGCACTCTAACATGCACAAATCACATAAAACTGAGTACGAGCAATGCTCCAGTACTCTATCATGCTTGTCAAGTAAATGTAGTGTGAGTAAACCTCCAGCACTAATGTATGTGAAAACATCTGAAATCAAGTGCGAGCTATGCTCCAATATGATTGTTTCCACATAATTCGGTTGATGGCTCTTTAAAACTAAGGATGTTTCAAATCATTAAAATCAGCACTATAAAGTGTGCTTAGTTTACATCAACCTCAAACCATTAGCCCATCCACCTACTCTTCTGCTACATAGCAGTAAAAACCACTCAAAACATTATTTCCATGCTTTTTACAACTTTTCCATATCGAGTCCCTATAATATTATTGATTTTCTCTGACCCTTAAACAATTTCAGTGAATGCAAAAGAAGAGGAAAATATGCACAGATATCTGTAACTACTTGCAAAACTCCCTTACCTTGGATCACGTAAAGTGACCTCTCTTCTTCTGGGCTGCCCAAATCTCGTAGTCCGGTCAACTCTCAATATGACTCAGGAGCTGCATTTAACTATTCACTGGGTTAATTATAATTTTCCTACTGTATTACACATTTAATACAATTCCTTTCACTTAAATGGGCCCGTTTACAGTTATTGGGCCTTAATTCGTATTAAGCCCGTTTTCCACTTAGTAATTCCCTTCATCAGGGTCTATTGGCACATTGGGCCTATCAATACCTATTGGGCTTTGTTCCAAACTCTTTGGATAGCCTGTATATCATTTACGACAGTTTACTCAAAATTCCCAATATTATCCATTAAATGCGAAATTAAATCCGTAATGCGTAAAATAAATCTCTAATACACGATAATCACATAAATTATCGTAAATGAGCTTTACTGACCCGAGTTTATGCGATGGTGCAAAATTCGAAGTTTGATCGGGCTCATGTTCAAAATTTATCGTCGAACTACACAATTTATATATTTAATTTTTGGGTTAATTTTCGATCAAATATAATTTAAATAAATTTATTGAAAATCAAATCGATCACTTTTGATCTCGTATCGACTTACCTGAAGTCCGGTGTTTCCTCAAAAATTTTTCATTTTTTCTCTTTTCTTCTTTTTTTCTCATTTTTCTCTTTCCTCCTTGGCTGAACCAGTCCGGTCCGGTTCAGCATAGAAGCTTTCCCACTGAACCGCCGACCAGTTTAGGGCTCCTTTGGTCGTTCTGACGTCGTCCGGTCGGTTCCCGGGGTGCCGCTGCAGCCGTTTGGCGCGTCTTGGGTTGAGGAACACTAGGCTAGCCTCGATCGAGACCATTCACCGTCGGTGGCCATCGGATTCGCTTCTCCTCTCTGCGGCTTCCCCTCTTCGATTCACCGGCTTCCGAGGTCGGTGGAGCGCGTTATCGGTGCCGATGAGTTCGCGTCGACCTCGTCTTCCTTTATCGACCCCTTACCTAGCCGTTGGGTCGCTGAATGCTCGTCAGTGACGGGATCGATCTTCCTCGACTTGCGTCGGTTTCCTCTTTCCTTCTTGTTTTCTCTCTCCCCGATTTTCAATTTAGATTTCTATTTTTTTATAATAGATTTTTATAATTATTTTAATCATTAAAATAATAATAAAAATCCCAAAATATCCCAAAAAATCATATTAAATTCATTTAATCCATAAATGAATTTATCAGTCCGATTTTATCTTTTCTGTATATTTTTCACTATTTTCGGCATCATTTTTCGAGGTGAAAATTCTAAAAATATGAAATAAATTCATATCTTGATCAATTGGACTCGAAATTCAATATTTTCTTCGTTATTGATCAAGATTTCTCAATTTCCTATTTTTAATGAAATTTTCTCATCGAATTTATACCAGATTTTGATATTTTGACCGTTTTACCCTTGCACTCGTTCGGAAATCACTTTAACCCTTATCTCGCTGTTATGTAGCTTACATGCATTTTTAATTTCTTAAATAGTCGATTGCATGATAGTAATACTCTTCTTATGATTCAACTATGAAATAAAGTGTCCATACACATAGGAATCATAAGGAACAAGCTACATACATAAATCGAAAACACGGGAATGACAATCCTCCCCAACAAAAAGAATTTGGTCCTCCAAATTAGAACTAAATCAATCATCAAACAACTGGGGGTGCTTCTCTCGCATCAAGCTCTCTAACTCCCAAGTAGCCTACTCGGAAGTGTGATACTGCCATAAAACCTTCACTAACCCAATAGTCTTCGACCTCAAAACCTTCTCCTTTCTATCCAGTATCTGAATCGGCTTCTCAACATATGACATGTCCTCACTGAGCTCCAATGGCTAATAACTGATCACATGCGACGGATCCGGCTGATACTTTTGAAGCATCAATATGTGAAAGACATTATGCACGCCTGACAAATTTGGTGGCAATGCCAACCTATAGGCCTTATCTCCCACTCGATCAAGTATCTCAAAGGGTCCAATGTAGCGAGGACTCAGCTTACTCCTCTTCCCAAACCTCGCTATACCCTTGGAAGGAGAAAGCTTCAGAAACACTGACTCACCAACTGTGAACTGAAGTGGCCTATGTCTCCTGCTAGCATAACTCTTCTGTCGACTTTGAGCTGTCCTCAATCTCTTAACTATCAACCGGACATCCTCAGAAGCTTATGTAACCAAATCAGGAGTAAAAAGCTTTCGGTCACCCACTTCCCACCCAATAAGGGAACGACATCTACGGCTATACAAGGCCTTATACGGTGCCATCCCGATATTCGAATGAAAACTGTTGTTATAGGCGAACCGGCTAGTGGCAAATGATCATCCCAGAAGCCTCTAAAATCCAGCACACATGCTCTCAACATATTCTTCAGAGTATGTATCATCCTCTTTGACTGACCATCTATCTGAGGATGAAAAGCTATGCTCAAACTTAACTGGGTTCCCATGGCTTCCTGAAAATGTTTCCAAAAGTGGGAAGTGAAGCGGGAATCCCTATCCGATACAATGCTCATTAGAACACCATGCAACCTCAGTACCTCGCGTACATACAACCCTGCCAACGTACTTAGAGTATCAGTAGCTCTCATAGCTAGGAAGTGGCCTGACTTTGTCAGTCTATCAACGATCACCCATTTAGCATCGTGATTCCTTCGGGTCCTTGGTAAACCCATCACAAAATCCATGGTGATGTGCTCCCATTTTCATGTCGGTATAGGTAGAGGCTGTAACAATCTTGTAAGTCTCTGATGCTCTACCTTCCCCTACTGACATACAAGACATCTCGCCATAAAATCTGCCACATCTTTCTTTATACCTGACCACTAATACACCTTCCGGAGGTTCTGATACATCTTGCCACTCTCCGGATGCAACGTGTACCTCGATGAATGAGCTTCCAACAATATTAATCTCCTGAGCTCTGGGTTTTCGGGAACACACAATCTACCTCTGAACCTCAACAGTCCATCAGAACTCAACTCAAAATCAATCACTGTGCCCCTCTGCATCTGACCAATCATATCGATGCAATAGGATCAATCTGCTGAGCCTGTCTGATCCTGTCCAACAGATCTGGCTCTAAGCGTAGACTTGCAATCATACAATCTGCATCCATGTTCGAAGGCACATCTCCCAAACTGAGGCTAGCAAACTGCTCTAGCAACTCGTGCTCCCTGACCATCATATACGATATCATCCCAAGGCTCTTCCTAATCAAAGTATCTGCTATAACGTTAGCCTTACTCGGATGATAAAGTATCTCACAATCATAATCCTTCAGAAGCTCTAGCCATCTTCTCTGTCTCATGTTCAGCTCCTTCTGTGAGAACAGGTACTTGAGGCTCTTGTGGTTGGTAAATATCTGAAACTTCTCACCATAGAAGTAGTGACGCCATACCTTCAATGCAAACACTACTGCTGCCAACTCTAAATCGTGAGTCGGATAGTTCTTCTCATGGTCCTTCAGCTGTCTGGATCCATAAGTAACTACCCTCCCATCCTACATCAACACACAGCCCAGTCCCTGATTCGAAGCATCGGTATATACTGAAAATCCTCCTAAGCTAGTAGGAATAGTGAGAATTGGAGCGGTGGTCAATCGACTCTTCAGCTCTTAAAAACTCCTCTCACAATCCTCATCCCACACGAATGCAACACTCTTCTGAGTGAGACGTGTCAATGGAGCAGCCAACTTTAAAAATCCCTCAACGAATCTCTAATAGTACCCTGCTAAACCCAAAAAACTCCTGATCTCGGTAACTGTCTTTGGCTATTCCCACTGAACTACAACCTCAATCTTGGATGGATCTACTGATACACCATCCCTTGACACTACATGTCCCAAAAATGAGATCTCTATCAACCAAAAATCACACTTATTGAGTTTAGCATACAACTGCTGCCCTCGTAGAGTCTGCAATGCTATCCTGAGGTGCTGCTCATGCTCCTCCTCGGATCTCGAATAAACTAATATTTCATCGATGAAGACGATAACAAACTGATCTAGATATGGCTTGAACACATCGTTCATCAAAGCCATGAAAGTTGCGGGAGCATTCGTCAATCCGAATGGCATAACTAGGAACTCAAACTGGCCACATCGGGTCTTAAATGCTGTCTTGGGTACATCTCCACTCCAAACTCTCAACTGATGATACCCAGACCTCAGATCAATCTTAGAAAAGACTTGTGCTCCCCGAAGCTAATCCAATAAGTCGTCAATGCGTGGAAGGGGATATCTATTCTTGATGGTAGCCTTATTCAACAATCTGTAGTCTATACACAATCGGAGGCTCCCATCCTTATTCCTCACAAACAAAATCGATGCTCCCCACGGTGAAACACTCGGTCTGATGAAACCCCTAACCAACAACTCCTGCAACTATCTCTTAAGCTCTTCCAGTTCAACAAGGCCATACGATATGGTGGTCTCGAAATAGGCTCAGTACCAGGCACTAAATCTATTCAGAACTCAATCTCTCTGTCTGGTGGTAACCCTGGCAACTCATCTGGGAAAACATCTGGGTACTCACTGACTACAGGAATATCTATCAACTTCGGATGTACCTTATCCGTATACACCACGTATGCAATGAAACCTTTAAGATATTGATTTCTCAGTCAACATAATATTTTATTTATTAACAACATATCTATTACTTTTATTTCTTCCCATCAAACTTTACAATGACTTTCGTAGGGTTAGGAAACATAAATATCTTAGCGTAACAATCTAAAACACCATGGTTTGCAGATAACCAATCCATTCTTAAGATTACATCAAAGTCACTCATACTTAGCAATATTAGATTGGCTGTCATATCCTTTCCCCCCACTCTTAACTTACAATCGTTATACACATGCTCAACTAGCTGATTGGAATCCATAGGCGTACTAATCAACATCATCATCTTTAAAGGAGTACGCTCTACGTGCTTTTCTAACTTACATGCAAATGAAGGCGATACAAATGAATGCGTGGCACCATGATCAATGAAAATATATGCTTCTAAATCATAAATCAGGATGTTACCTCGAATCACATCCGTAGAAGCATCAGCTATGTCCTAGTCCAAGGCATGTACTCGCCCTTGACCTATCACCTGCTTCCCCTTCTCCTCTGCCGTCGCTCTCCCTCTCTGAGCAGATGTATTAGCTCGAGCTCTATCAGGCTCCCTGCCCTTCTGTGGGGCAGTCTCAAATGTCTCTAGGCAAGCTCTAGCAATGTGCCCTGTTTCCCACATCGAAAACACACAACAGGGCTCAACGGACAAGGTCTACCGCCATGATGTCTACCACATCTGCTGTACTGATCTATAGTAGGCCTCGGTCCTCCAATCACAATGCCCTTCGTCGGAGCTATGGTCGGGTATGTAGGAGGTCTAACTGGTCGCTCTCGCATCTCCTCTATCTATGGTCTCTTATCGAAGAGTCTCCTCCCTCCTCGATAACTGAAACCTCTATCTCTAACCGGTCTATTCCTGTCTCTCTCTCAGCTCCAATCGATCTTTCTGAACTCAGAGGCATTCCTCTCATAGTCCTGCTAACAAAGTTGCGCCTTGCGTACTGCCTCATCATACGTACCAATATCCAGTGGTACTAATCTAGACCGTAACACCGGTCTCAATCCATCGACAAATCTGTGGACCTTCTTGGTCTCGCTATACATGGTATCTGGATCATACCTCCCCAGGGCCAAAAATCTAGTCTCGTACTCATCTACTGAGAGACTCCCTTGAGTCAATCCCAAAAACTCAGCTTGCAATCTACGCTACGCCGTATCAGGAACAAATTGCCTCCTGAAGGCCTTTAGAAACATCTCCTAACTAATCTCTGTGTGTCGGGCTCTCAATATCGGCCTGGTGGACTTCCACCGATGCTCTACCGTTCCCTTCAGTAGGAACACAATAAATGCGACTCTCTCTGAAGTTGTACAATTAAAAAAGTTGTACAACTTCTCCATTTTGCCAATCCACTCCTCAACACTGGCTGGATCTTTGACCCCTCGAAAAGATAGAGGTCCAAGCTTCTGGAACTGTTGCAGTCGATCCAAATCACACTCATATCCCAATCCACTACTACCCTAAACTGGTGGGGGTGTAGGAGTATCACTAGTCTGTGGCATCTGTGCAGGCTGTGTAGGTGTATCAGGTGCAACTGCCTCTCTTTTCGCAGTCTCTACATCCTGTCCCTATCTACCTAGCATAGCCTGTGCACAACACTATTATCGTCTCTAGGCTACACTTCAACCTCGTGAAACGTGCCTCGATACTCTCTAGAACCTCAATGGGACTCTACGTCACCAAGTCAAATAAGGACTCATCTCGGCTCTCAGGCCTACCTCCACTATAAGAAAATGGGCCAACAGCGACGAAATTTTCGTAGCTAATTCTCGAATTCCGTCGCAAATGAGAATTAGCGACGAAATTAGCGACGAAATATTTCGTCGCTAATTTCGTCGTTAAATATGAAGTCGCTGAAAGTTTTTCGTCGCTGAGGGAAAATTTTCATCGGTAATTTCGTCGCAAATAATTTTCGTCCTTGAAAACTTTTTTTGACGGAATTTCGACGCTGTTTTTTCCGTCGCTAAATAGAATCAGCGAAGGATTGCTGTCGCTAATTTATGTAATTGAAATAACTAAATTAAGGTCGGTAAAACCAATCAGCAACGGCTCTATTTTCGTTGGTAAAATCAATCAGCGACGGATTTTCGTCGTAAATAATATCCATCGCTGAAAAATATTAGCGACGGAGTTCCGTCGCGAATCACGTCTGTCGCTGAGATGTTTCAACGATGGAATTCCGTCGCTAATTTTATTATTTGATTTAATTAAAATTTCGTCTCTGAAACATATTAGCGACGGAGTTCCGTCGCTAATAAATCCGTCGTTGACATGTTTCAACGACGAAATTTCGTCGCAAAAATGTTTCAGCGACGGAATTCCGTCGTAAAAATGTTTCAGCTACAGATGTCCGTCACTAATTTTTTTTGTTTTTGTTAATTTATTAAATTTTCCGTCGCTAATAGGCTTCAGCGACGGATTTTCGTCGCTAATTTAACTATATATTTTTAATATTTTTTCTGCTTAAACTCGTGTATCTAAAATAATGTAACAGACCAGTTAAAATCGATAAAAACAAACATAAAATATATATCACAACTATATGTCAAAACTAATATCAACTATTAATTGAAAATCATCATCATATACAGTCCGATCAAATCATCATCACAAATATCATCCTGAATTCATAAGAAAACAAAATAAAATAAAATAAAATGTGTACTGTCACTGATTAGGGTGACCTCCAGATCCAGACGGTCCAGGTCCTGTGTTATTGGCATTCCTTGCCATCAAGTTCATCATCTGATCCATAAAATCAGACAACATTCCTTCCAGATTATCAATCTTGTTTGAAATGACTCTGACGTCCTCTTTCACTTGCTGAACCTCTGAATTTGTGTCAGGAGTACCCATCACACCAGGAGTAGGATAAGGAAAATGACTATAAGCTGAATGAGATGTGCAAGAAGATTGGGTGGAACCAGAGGCAGATGCAATATTTGTGCCCATTTGTAAATCAAGGCGAAGTGGCCTAGTCCCAAATCTGTACGTATGTGTACGCGTACTCTCCATCCCTCCAATTACCTCACACCATGCAGCTTGATCAAAAGGAGGACGGGTGCTTATATCCTCGCCGTATTTCTGAGTCAATGAAGTAGCGTACTTTTCCTACAATGTAATTAGAAGAAGGATAATAAACAGTAAACTTTAATAACGAGAAAACCATATTAGAAGCCAATAGAATGCATTACGTACACTGACAGATTTGGACTTGTTGTCCACATAATCACCATCTCCACCTAAACGTCTATGCGTCCGATCAAACAATTCTTTATATGTCGGTGCTCGACCTAGACGTTTCGTCTACAATACAAGATATGCAATTTATCATAAAAAGATATGAAATTCGACTAATGAATAAAAATTACATTTAAATAAAAGTCAACAGAAAAATAAATAAAATTATTAGTTGGACTTACCATCCTATATTCATGTACCAGAAAAGAAACAGAACCACTTGTATGCTTTGTTATCGTTCATTTTTTTTCGTCGACCGATTCTGTTTTCCTTTTTTTGACTTCGCCTCCCACCTTTCAGTCCCCCATTCCTTCTCAATTAATTGATCCCATATTTGGACTAAAATCCACTTCGACTTGTTGTACCCATTACAGTCAGATATTTTATCCGTATTAAAATATTGCATTGCTTGTCTTCTCTCCAACTGCAGCAGGTCTCTAAAAGGTGACTTGCATAAGTGCTCCCAAATTGTATAGACATTATTGGTTTGGTTAGCAGACCACCTGAACTTCTCCTGCAAACAAAAACAAATGATAATTATCATTTCGATACATTTATGACAAATTATCAAGTTATTTACTTCAAAGTAATGTACTTGAAATTTATTCCACATCTGTGCTTTCACTTCATTTGGAACCGTTTTCCATGTTGGCCATGGTTCTGAGTAATGTTGTTTAATTAAATTGGATATAGTCCTCACACCCTTCGAGTCTTCAAAAGAACTGCAAATCAAAAAAGAAGATATCGCCAAATATTATACCATATTTAATATCATAGTTGTATGAAAATAAAACAAAAGTAGAAGCAATATACCTGTTACCAAGTGGCGTCAGGAATAACCTATGCTCTGGGTTTTGCGGTGTTTCAAGGCTCTGATTTGGGCCTCTTGTTCTTTTCCGACCACTACCACCACTCCCACTCCCACTCCCACTACCACCTGCAGTTTGTGTAGCCTCCTCAGTAGATATTCTTCGCCCGGGTAATGGTTCTTCTGCCGCTTATAGAGGAGCTGGAATGGCATCATCATCGTCGTCATCATCATTATCAGGAGCTGGATCAGGTCGACTCGAAGATGGATTTGGTTGGGCGAGAGGCCGAGAACGAGGCTGATTTGGACGGTGAGCTAAAGGTCGATCACGAGCTTAAGCATCAGACGGAGTAGGCTGCTGAGATTGAGGCTGAATGTCAAAGTCAAGATTATAGTCAAACTCCAATCCAGGTAGAGGAGACTTGGACCTATGTGATCGTTGTGCTAACTTTTTCAATCGTCTCATCTGCAATACAGATAAAAAAATTATCTTTAGAAATAAGTAAATGAAGTCCAATAATATTTATTTTACAATCAAATGTTTAATTCTTACTATTCATTATTGTAATCACTGTCATCTTCTCTATCATTACCAACTGTTTTATCATTCCATACTTCATCCTCCTTTTCTTCTTCTTCTTCTTCTTCTTCTTCTTCTTCTTCTTCTTCTTCTTCTTCTTCCTCTTCTTCCACTTCTTCTTCCTCCTCCTCCTCTTCTTCTTCTTCTTCTTCTGCAAATTGATTACTTCTTCATATTCGCCACTATTATGAACAGTCGGGTTGTCCAATTCGTCTGAATATGCAACTATTCTAGGGTTCGAAACTTCCACTTCTTGGTAAACTCCTTCGTTCAAATCTAGAATCTGTCCACCGTCATTTCATCGAAGATTAAATCTACTTTGTGCCTTTGTTTTGAATACTGCCCACCAATGACGATGATCTTTTTTTGTAGAAGGATAAGGACTAAAGTACACTGTTGGCTCTGTTCAGCTAATATAAAAG
This sequence comes from Firmiana major, assembly GCA_033439115.1. Taxonomy (NCBI): domain Eukaryota; kingdom Viridiplantae; phylum Streptophyta; class Magnoliopsida; order Malvales; family Malvaceae; genus Firmiana; species Firmiana major. The sequence goes on from CM065905.1 coordinate 21,507,485, forward strand.
GTTCGTTACTGGCAAGTATAGATTTATGCTTGATATCAACAAGACCGTGACGGGGATCAACATGAAGACCTCGTTCTGTATCAAACCAATGACACTTAAATAACACAACTTTATTCCTAATTCCAAAGTACTCTAATTCGATTATATCTGTCAGTATGCCATAAAAATCACGATCAGTATCATTGTAGCAGCTGCCTTTGACACAAACACCACTGTTTATTGTTTTTCGAGATCGACCATAATCCAACGTATGAAACTTGAAACCATTTACACAATAACCTTGATAACTCCTTATATACATCCAGGACCATGAGAAATCTCAATAATACGTGGATCTGTTTGAGTGGCATGTTCAAATACCTGAAACCCCGCAAAACCTAGCATTAAAATTTTAAAAATTAAGTTCAAACTACTGATTGTTCTATTTTTATAGTACTTACAAATTGTTTAAGCAATTTTGGAAAATGATCATGACGTGCTTTCTCTAATTGTGCATCGCTGATATTTGGATGATCTCTTTTAATCATATCATCAAATGACCTACAATATCATTTGAAACTAAATAAGATAACTATATCAGCCATATTATTTAACATTAAACGATGAGTTAGATTTAGATAACTTACTCAATATAGGGGACTATTTCCTCACAATTCATTAACACGTATATACACGCAGCATTGTAGTCATCTTCCTCCAAGTATCGAGCATTATTTTTTGTCGGCCCAATTGGTCGACCTGGACGTCTAAAAATGGACAAATGTCCCATCGGATCGACATCTCCTCCATCATCATTATGTGGTGGACGGGTCAATCTTGTTTAAACATCAAGTTCAAAATACAAGGCACAAAAGTTTCCAATCTCTTCCCTTATGTATGCCATACATATCGACCCTTCTGGATGAGCTGGATTTTTCATTTTCTTTTTTAAGTGATGCAAAAACCTGAAGTGAATATTGTAAGCAATAAAATGTTATTAACTTTTTCAGATAGAATATTTGGGATGATAAATATTAGTATAACATTGAATAATAATTAACTATAAGTGATTACCTCTCAAAAGGATACATCCATCGATATTGCACTGGACCGCCCACCATATTCTCATAAGGCAAGTGGATTGGAAGATGCTCCATACAATTAAAAAATGAAGGGGGAAAGATCTTCTCTAATTTGCAAATGGTTTGTACAATGTTCCTTTGCAAAATTTGCATGTGATCTACATGTATTTCCGATGAGCATACATCTCTGAAAAAATGAGATAGCTCTGTGATTGCATCCCAAATTGGATTTGGGACAAAATCATGAATAGCTATGGGAAGTAAGCATTGCATAAAAATGTGACAGTCATGAGATTTCATTCCGTAGAACTTGCATTCATCGACATTAACACATCGAGCTATATTTGATGCAAACCCATCAGGAAGCCTTAACTCTTTAACCCAAGCACATAGTCTTTTTTACTCCTCCTTGCTTAGAGTGAATGAAGCTTTAGGCTTTAATGTTTTTCCATTACTGTTCACCAATTCTAATTCTTTTCTTTTGCAAATGAAAGCCATATCCATTCTTGCATTTGTATTATCTTTAGTTTTCCCCTTAACATCCATCACGGTGTTAAACAAATTGTCAAAAACATTTTTCTCAATATGCATGACATCCAAATTGTGTCGAATAAGATTGGTATGCCAATAAGGTAATTCCCAGAATATACACTTCTTCACCCAATTATGAGATACCCCAAACCCTGGAGGTTTTTGTGGACCAATTTTGTACCGTATGGTAAATCGTTGATGGCATCTAATTGTTGCAATCCTTCTTCACCTGACAATCTCTGCACTGGAGGATCATGATCTACCCTTTTACTAAATTTTTCACGTTGCCTCCTGAAAGGATGATTAGGAGGCAAAAATTGACAATGACAATCGAAAAAGCAAGGCTTTCGTCCATACTGCAACCTAAAGGCCTTTGTACGTTTCATGCAATAAGGACAAGATAATCGACCATGGGTGCTCCACCCAAACAACATTCCATAAGCAGGGAAGTCATTAATCGTCCATAACAATGTGGCCCTTAACATAAAATGCTATTTTCTGTGAGCATCATAAGTCTCAACACCATGTTCCCACAACACATTTAACTCATCAATTAAAGGTCTCAAGAAAACATCAATGTTATGTGATGAACTTTTCCTTCCCGGAATTATCATATTAAGAAACAAATGCGGTTGCTTCATGCATATCCATGGAGGTAAATTGTAAACAGCAAGCATTACTGGCCAACAAGAGTATGATCTCGATGCCGGGCCATAAGGACAAAATCCATCAGCACACAAACCAAGTCTTACATTCCGAGGATCAGCAGCAAACGATTGGTGGATACTATCGAATTTTTGTCATGCCTTCCCATCAACAGGATGATTGAGCACTCCGTTAGTATTTCAACTTTCAACATGCCATCTCATAAACTTAGCAGTTACTGACGACATAAAAAGCCTTTGCAACCTCGAAATTAATGGCAAATAATGTAAAACCTTATAAGGTATCTTTTTCCTCGTCCACCAACTATTGAGATAGGTTTATATCGAGGTTGACCACATATTTGACAATACTCATCCTCTGCATATTCTTTATCAAACAACAAACAATTATTCTTGCATGCGTCTATTTTAACATAACTAAGACCCAATTTTTCTAGCTTCTTATTCATTTCATAGTTGGTTTGTGGCAAATTATCATCTTCTGGTAACACAGGCTTCATAATCCCCAATAAACGATTGAAGCATGCTTCACTTATATTAAACTCTGACTTCCAGTTTAAAAGTTGTGAAACAGCCGATAATGTTGTGTGCATTGAACAACCAGGCCATAGTTGTTCTTTTGCATCATTCAATAGAGAATAGAAGTATGTAGCAGATGAATCTGGATGTTGCTCCTCACTTCTTGAATTGTTAACAGAATTACCAATTACGTCATCATCCATTTGAAAAGCATCCGTAACCATTCTAACATATGGATTTTGTCCCTCAGGTCTCACCCTAAATAGTGGATCAACTTTTTTATTTATATTTTGCGATGACTGTCCTTCTTCAATTTCTTCGTGTTGATTCCAAGTGGTATACCCAACAACAAAACCTTTGTAATAAAGGTGTTTCCGCATCTTATCGACTTCCATGAATTGTTTATTCATACATTTGCTACAAGGACATTTAATTCTATTTCCACTAACTACCTCAGGATGACAAAATGCAAAACTAATTAACTCTTCAACTCCATTCAAAAATTCATTTCTAATGAATCCATCTACATCTAATCGACAATACATCCAAGATCTATCCTTATCCATTTTTCACATAGAATACAGTATCTGAAAAAATAGAATAACAATTACACTCTATCACCAAATAATTTTTTCTAATTAAGTAAAATCAATTTAATTTGTAACATGCATATAAGAAAATTTAACATCTATAATAACAAAATAAATAACTGAAAAGGATAAATTCGTCCTTATTACAAAATAAATCAAATTAGCTAACATACATATATTTAGGTTTAAATATTGGAACTGAATGTGTGGAGTATTTTATTTAAAGTCCTAAGTTTCCTTAGAAAATTCGGCAGCATAACGACTGTAATTTGTCTCTACCCAACCTACAAATAATACTATATAGCAGTCCAAATCATCAATACAAATCATGCATATTAAATCATCTCAACAACCTTAGTTATCCACAACTAACAATCATGCTTTCCAATCACATCAGCAACCACAATATCATAAATCAATTTTTGTATGAACAATAAATCATTAAAGTTATATTCATAATTTTAGCTAAAATAATTATAAATCAATTAACAAAATGAAAATAATTTGACTCTTATCACATTGTTTTAATCATTTGACAGAAATCTGAACCCAAAAATTATGTCACCAGCGTGTTCATATTTAGCCTACGCCAAACCAAATAATCACCAACAACAATAATAATAATAACATTTATATAACAAATTTATTAGTTATAATTAATAAAAAAAATTGATATCATAATAATTTTACCTTCAGAATGAACTTATTTGCTTTTGGCTTCTAGTTCAATATGGCTTCAAATCCTTTGTTTTTTGCTTGCTTTCATGCACGCAAGTTACCTCTCTTCCTATGAAGGAGAGAAACAACATCATTTTGTTAAGGCATACCTAGAGTTTTATTTTATTGATCAAATACTCAAAATCTTTAAATAATCCAAATTTAAACTACAAATTCAATTAAATATTCCAAATTTCAACAACAAATTCAATTAAATAAACAACAACTTCAAATAAACTATAACTAAATTTAATTTGCATATATAGGTGAAATAAAATTTATCAAATTTAATAAAATAACTATAATTCACATAAGAATAACAATAACAAGATTTCAACTTTCAAATACAACAAACAACTTAAATATAAATTTCATTGATTCAAAAACGTAGAATATGTATAGTGAATATCAATTCAAGAAGAATTATTCACGAATTATCTCAAATTAGCTAGTGAATTTTCTACAGAACATGATCTGAAAAAATAAATAAGGAAAACACGTACCACACCAATGGAGATGAGACAGGTTCACTAAATGTCCATCATAATACTCTAATTAATTCACAAATTAACTAAATATCTAATCCCGAATTCATAAGTTTTTTTTTCTTTTTCAAAGATTAAGGCATTTTCTCCAATAATCTGAGTGTAAAGTATCCTACTTATCAAACTTACAACAAAGTCACTTATTTACAAACATATCGAAACCACACGAAAAGAAGTCAGCAAATTTGGTGAGACAGTGAGATTGAAGCCTGACCGAGACACCAAATTCAATACAAAAATGTATATATATAAGTGTGTGTGAGTATGAAAACGGGAAAGGAAAAAATAAAATTGGGGGATAATATTTGAATTCAAATCAAACAATTTTATCTTCTACTTTCAATTGTTAAAAGAAAATTTTAATTTCAATTGAAAATCATAAAATTTTCACGGTCAAATGTTACTATATGCATGTGTATGTCTTTACAGACACAGACACACACACACACACACACATATATATATATAAAATAAAAACAAATATTCCAATAGTTTTTTTTCACATCATTATGTCTCTCTAAAAATCTTTTTAATTTTTCCAAGTGAGAGGATACAACAGTAATGAAAGAAACAACTAGAAGCCTTATACAAGTTGCTTACCTTCTAAACCTCAATCTATGACATTGAGCGTGAAAACTGCATTAGCAATAAAAAAATGTACACTACACAATGACTTGATTGTATACACACTACACAATGACTTGCATTTCCAAAAGACAGATGCTATTATGTTTAATAGGGGCATGATGTCAAAAATAAAAAGATATCACTCTCAAATTGAAATATTTAGAACCTTGGAAGACCAGTTACAGCTAAGAATGATTGGCTGCCAGAAGTCCAACATAATAAAAGAAACGCAGCAGCCTACTTCTTTAGAGATTGAAACCCATGTATATGGCAGAGACAAAGACAAGAAAGCAATACTTGAATCCATCTTCAAGAGTGATAATGAAGGAAACTTTGTGATTCCTATCTTTGGCATGGGAGGATCGGTAAGACAACACTAGCCCAACTTGTTTACAATGGTGCTAATATTCAAAATCATTTTGATCTTGAAGCATAGGTTTATGTTTTTGATGATTTCGATGTCACAATGATAACAAAATCAATTCAGCAAGCAGTCACTTTTGAACTATGCGATGACAATGATTTGAATTCACTTTAAGAAAAATTAAAGAAAAAGTTGTCAAATGAAAATTTTTGATTGTTTTGGATGATGTCAGGAATAAGAATTATCTTAACCGGACCATTTTATAATCTCATTTTCTAACAAAGACATCAGAAAGCAAAATTATTGTGACAATAAGAAGTTTTGTTGTTTCATCTACAATGGGTGCTTCTCATGGTCATTCTTTAAAAGTTTTGTCAAAAGATGATTGCTTGTCTATATTTGTTTAACATGCATTAGGAGCTAGAGGTTTTGGAGGACACTAAAAAAATTACTGAGAAACTAGCGAGGAAGTGCAATGGCTTGCCTTTGGCTATTAAAACACTTAGAGGCTTGCTTTGTATTGATATTGACTCTGATGCTTGGAAAATGATATTAGAGAGTGAGATATGGAAGCTAATAAAGGAACTGTGTAAAGGAAAATAATTTTCATAACAAAACAATATAAATAACAGCACATTTCTCTAATTTCCAACTGATTAGATAAAAGGTTAAGAGTTATAAGACAATGCTACAACAGAAAGGATACCACCACAGCTCTGACAATATCACCAAGACAAAATTATAAATGCATATCCACTTTGTCAATTTCAGTTACTCGAACATCCTGTTCCCTGTTAAAATATACGCTCCTTCGGTCAATACATCCCCTTCGCAAAGTCTAGCTAGAATCAGAAGCACATAAATTCATTAACAGTCAAAATTCTCATGGACTCTATGCAAATTACAATTACTGGGCAAATTAAATGTTATGCTCTAAACCCCAGCACATAGTCTTTGGTGAAAAATTTTGAAGCCACCTTCCACACAAAAATGTATATATATAGGTGTGTATGAGTAGGATACCTGCTGGATTGAAGTCGCGATTTGGTGATAAATTTGGGGGAACGGGAGGAAGTCGAGATTTGGTGAAAAAAAATTTGATGAATTCGCGATTTGAAGTCGGAAAGGAGTGGAGACCTAGATGATGAAAGGAAACAAAAATGGGGGAATCGGAGTGGGCCTCGACCGGTCTGGAACGGGATCCGGTCGTCGGTGGAATAGAGGTAAAGTGCTGAAGAAAATGGGGGAACCTGAATTCGATTCACGCCAGGGAGGGGGGAGATCGTCGACGGTGAGGAAGAGAGGGAGATCCAAACGGTCGGTGGAGCTGGGTTGTTGCCGTCGGTGAAGACAAACGGCACAGAGGGCGGAGATCGGGGTTGGACAGGCGAGAATGTTTGAAGCAGAGGAGAAATTGGGTGAAGAGATCAGGTGAGGAAAGGGGAGAAATTTATGAACTTAAATTAAAAAAGACTTCAGCGACGGAACTTCGCCGCTTGAATCTCCGACGAAAATCCGTCGCTGATATGTTTCAGTGACGAAAAAAATATTAAAAAAATTGTAACAAAAGGGTTGAATCGGCGACGGAATTTTGTCGCTGAAACATATTAGAGGCGAAATTCATCACCAACGTAAATCCGTCGCTGATATGTTTCAGCGACGAAAAAAAATATTAAAAAAATTGTAAAAAAAGGGTTGAATCGGAGATGAAATTCCGTCGCTGAAACATATCAGAGATGGAATTCATCATCGACGAAAATCCGTCGCTGATATGTTTCAGCGACGGAAAAAAATATTAAAAAATTGTAAAAAAAAAGGGTTGAATCGGCGACAAAATTCCGTCACTGAAACATATCAGAGACGAAATTCATCACCGACGGAAATCCGTCGCTGATATGTTTCAGCGACGGTAAAAAATATTAAAAAATTGTAAAAAAAAGGGGTTGAATCGGTGACGAAATTCCGTCACTGAAACATATCAGAGACGGAATTCATCACTGACGAAAATCCGTCGCTAATATGTTTCAGCGATGAAACAAAATATTAAAAAAATTGTAAAAAAAAGGGTTGAATTGGCGACGAAATTCCATTGCTGAAACATATCAGAGAAGGAATTCATCACCGACGGATAATCCGTCGCTGATATGTTTCAGCGACGAAAAAAAATATTAAAAAAATTGTAAAAAAAAAAGGATTGAATCGGCGACGAAATTTCGTCACTGAAACATATTAGAGACGGAATTCATCACAGACGAAAATCCATCGCTGATATGTTTCAGCGACGGAAAAAAATATTAAAAAAATTTTAAAAAAAGGGTTGAATCGACGACGAAATTCCGTCGTTGATACACTTCAGCGACAGAATAATCACCGTTGAAAGTCCGTCGCTGACATGTTTCAGCAACGGAAAAAAAACATTAAAAAAATTTGTAAGAAAAGGTATTAATCGGCGACAGAATTCCGTCGCTGAAATCCTTCAGCGATGGAATATTCTGCGAGCCATTTAGCGACGAAATTTTCGTCGCTGATTAATTTGAGTGACGGAATAATAAATAACTTTAATTTCGAGAAATTCGACTGTCTTCAACGACGAAATTTCGTAGCAAAATCCGTCGAAAAATGTAAATTATATATTTGAAACGTATAGCGACGAAATTTCGTTGCAAATCTGTCGCTAATTTATTTTTTTACCAACAAAATAATTTCGTCGGTAAAATTTCGTCGCTGAAAGTATGTTTTCTTGTAGTGCTCTAAGGCCTCTAGCTCTACCTCTCGCCCCTCTACCATGGCTGGTATTAGCCATAATGGCTCAATTCCTATATTCACAAACATTTATTTGCCCGATTCCCATCTTGTATACACAATTGTAACTGAACAAAACACAATGATATGGGGATGTACATTTTCCTAATTACTAATAGCTACTCACATCAAACCAACTATGCTTTGATACCATTCTGTCATGCCCTTCTCCCACACGCGACTTACCAAAAACCACAGCAAATGTTTTTCGCTTTTTACTTACCTTTCTCTCCTAAACAGTTGGGCTGTGATTAGGCATTAGTCTCCTCATCCACACATACATACATGTCATTCTAAATATTTATCGACTGTACGTACACTTTCTCATAAGTAAATTCGTATACTTAATATAATTACATCCCCAAGTTAAAAACGTGTACATCACTGTGTGTATACATTGTTCAAATACAAAAGACTGCGCATGTGTATACCTTTCGCTAGATAATGAGTGGCAGTCATCAAAAGGAATGCAATACCCTAGCCGACTCAAACTAATGACGATGATCTGTAGATAGGGGAAAATGAAAGGGATGAGCTATCAACGCACTCAGTTAGGAAATCAAACAAGCAAGTAAACATCCATACTAACTACTGAAAATAGTGCTTTGCCTTTCCTTCTCTCAATTCAAAAGCATGTTTAAAATATATATATAATAATAGTACAGATTTAAAATCCCATGTACTAAACACATGCTAGGTTATAAATCAGAGGCATTCATGTAAAACAGTGCCTATTTATCATTTCGGAATGCCTATATATAAAATATGCCATTTACATTCAAAACTCCATAAGTATGGCATTTCACAACACAACACAACACAACAACCAGGTTTCAACCCATCCCTCAGGTCTACCCATATCACAAAAACATGTGATATATCATGCGAGACTCAGTGGCTAAATGCAATATCTCCGGACTATGGCCATATCCTAACATGGTGAAGTCCTAGGCAACACAGTACTCGGTGTGCAGGTTATCACTGCTGTAACGGGAGGGGGGGTCAATCCATCACAACCGTCAGCTATCAACAACTATCCTCCACAACTCCATAACAACACACGGTACAGTGTACTCCATGCCACACGCACGGTACAACGTACACCCGTGGACCCTACATCATGGTCAGGGTGCTTGCCATAGGTCTTAGCCTCTCATACCATGGAATAATCAGTGCCACGTCTCTAAATCCACGTGCGAACATCTCCAGTGTGACACTCAGTCTACATCAGGAAATCGTCATGGTTTTTCTAACATGTCTATATATCACGTAAAACTACAGTGCGCGTCTTGAGTGTGACTCATAGTCAACGTTTCGCCTTAAAACACTGTATATGCATGTCAAAATATCAACACTAGTGCGAGTAAACCTCCAGCACTAGGTCATGCATAGTTCTCATTTCAAATCCTGTACGAGCAAATCGCTCAAGTACTATGTCATGTACAAATCATGAAGAATCAAGTATGAGTAACGCTCCAGCACTCTGTCATGCATCTCATGTAAAACTCGAGTACGAGCTAATCGTTCCAGTACTCTATCATGCACAAATCACATAAAACTGAGTACAAGCAATGCTCCAGTACTCTATCATGCATGTCAAGTAAATGTAGTGCGAGTAAACCTCCAACACTAATGTATGTGAAAAATATCTGAAATCAAGTGCGAGCTATGCTTCAGCATGATTGTTTCCACATAATTCGATAGATAGCTCTTTAAAACTAGGGATGTTTCAAATCATTAAAATCAGCACTATAAAGTGTGCTTAGTTTACATCGACCTCAAAACATTAGCCCATCGACCTACTCTTCTGCTACATAGCAGTAAAAACCACTCAAAACATTATTTTCATGCTTTTTACAACCTTTCCCAAAATTTGACTTTTTGCCTAACTAGGGACAAAATCGTAATTTATCCATATCGGGTCCCTATAATATTATTGATTTTCTCTGACCCTCAAACAGTTTTAGTGAATGCAAAAGCAGATGAAAATAAGCACAGATATCTCTAACTACTTGCAAAACTCTCTTACCTCGGATCACATAAAGTGACCTCTCTTCCTCTGTGCTGCCTAAATCTCGCAGTTCGATCCACTCTGAATTTGACTTTGGAGTTGCATTTAACCATTCATTGGGTTAATTATAATTTTCCTACTGTATTACACATTTAATACAGTTCATTTCACTTAAATGGGCCCGTTTACAGTTATTGGGCCTTAATCCATATTAAGCCCGTTTTCCACTTAGTAATTCCCTTCATCAGGGTCTATTGGCTCATGGGGCCTATCAATACCAATTGGGCTTTGTTCCAAACTTTTTGGATAGCCTGTATATCATTTACGACAATTTACTCAAAATTCCCAATATTATCCACTAAATGCGGAATTAAATCCGTAATGCGTAAAATAAATCTCTAATACGCGATAATCACATACATTGTTGTAAATGAGCTTTACTTACCCGAGTTTATGCGATGGTGCGAAATTTGAAGTTCGATCGGGCTCACTTTCAATATTTATCGTCGAACTGCACAATTTGTAAATTTAATTTTCGGGTTAATTTTTGATCAAATATAATTTAAATAAATTTATTGAAAATCAAATAGGTCACTTTTGACCTCGTATCGACTTACCCGAAGTCCGGTGTATCCGCGAAAATTTTCCCTATTTTTTTCTCTTTTCTTCTTTTTTTTTCTTTCCTCCTTGGCTGAACCGGTCAAGTCCGGTTTAGCACAGAAGCTTCCCCATTGAACCGTCGACCAGTTCAGGGCTCTTTTGGTCGTTCCGACGTCGTCCAGCTAGTTCCCATGGTGCTACTGTTGCCGTTTGACGCGTCTCGGGCTGAGGAACACTCGGCTAGCCTCATCGGGACCATTCACCGCCGGTGGCCGCCAGATTCGCTTCTCCTTTCCGCGGATTCCCCTCTTCGATTCGCCGACTTTCGAGGTCGGTGGAGTGCGTTGTCGGTGCCGATGAGTTCGTGCCGACCTCCTCTCCCTTTTTCGGCCCCTTGCCTAGCCATTGGGTTGTCGGATGCTTGCCGGTGATGGGATCGGTCTTCCTCAGCTTGCGTCAGTTTCTTCTTTCCTTTTCGTTTTCTCTCTCCCCGATTTCAATTCAGATTTCTTTTTTTTATATATTAGATTTTTATTATTATTTTAATCATTAAAATAATAATAAAAATTCAAAAATATCCCAGAAAAATATATTAAATTCATTTAATCCATAAATGAATTTATCAGTCCGATTTTGTCTTTTTGGTATTTTTTTCACTATTTTCGGGATCATTTTTCTAGGTGAAAATTTTGAAAATATCAAATAAATTCATATCATGATCAATTGGACTCGAAATTCAATATTTTCTTCTTTATTGATCAAGATTTCTCAATTTCATATTTTTAATGAAATTTTCTCATCAAATTTATATCGGATTTCAATCTTTTGACCGTTTTACCCCTGTACTCGTTCGAAAATCACTTTAACCCTCATCTCGCTATTATGTAGCTTACATGCATTTTTAATTTCTTAAATAGTCGATTGCATGATAGTAAATACTCTTTTTATGATTCAACTATGAAATAAAGTGTTCGTACACATAGGAATCATAAGGAACAAGCTATATATATAAATCGAAAACACGGGTCTGACAGTTAATCCCCTCACACTACTTACCATTCCATTTCCATGTTATATTCACAATTTCATTTACATAACCTTACATCTTCGACGTCATATACATTTACAGTATTGTGCATTTACATATTTAGATACAAAACTATACAAGTGTGTATACCTTTTCTCGATGATGGGAAACAGCGGATACCAAGAATGCAAGTCATCAGCAACTCACTATCTACTGTGAGTGCTCTGAAAGGAGGGGAAAATAAGGGGGTGAGCAAACCACGTGCTCTATAAGGCAATCATGCAAGTAAGTAGATAGCTCCACTATCTACATGCTCATAATGACATGCCCTTAAATCCATTTCTTTTCGTTTAAAGCTCATGCACGAAATCATGCACACATTAATGCCATAATTTATAAAAGCTATTCGTGCTTATGGAAATCATGCAACTCATGTCTCAATGGCATCTTGTGTAAAATCATGCAACGCATGAATTAAATCGAAATCATGCATTTGCAATTAAAGCATGGGTAACCTCCTCATGGTAAAACATTTCATTTCATGAATTATAAACAAGCATGCAAAATGCATCATGCTGAGTTTCTACAAAATCGTAGAAAACATTTTAATTCATTTCATGAATCCACATCCATTACACTCATCAAGACTCAACCCTTCCCTCAGGTGATCCTGATCCACATAAAATCATTTATTTCCAAGCATTTTCGAAAACATTGAAAATTCCATTTATTCACAACAAAAGCAATATCATCAGTCAGGATCCAACCCCTCCCTCGGGTGGTCCAAACTCACACAAAATCCACGTATTCTCAAGCTTTCAAAACATCAGATAGTAACATGCGAGACTAGGCAATATATATATCAATATCTCAGGCAAATAACCAAGAGTATGGCCAAATACTCGTGATCCCACTGCTACACGGATCCTGTGTGCGGGGTCTCACCAATATCGGGAACCGCCCCGAGAGGTGGGTCAGTCCATCTCGTCGGTCCTGTCCGATATATCGGATCCGAAGATGCCACTCGCATCCGAAGATCCCACTCACATCCGAAGATGCCACATAATCAATCCTAGCACGATACAGAGTACTCCATGCTACTTGCATGGTACAACGTACTCCATGGACCCACATCTCATATCAATAATCGTGCCTGTCTCAAAATGCACGAGCGAGCATATTTAATGACGTGACACACAGTCTACCCGACGCTCCAAGCACGGCTCATCGCATGTCTCTTAAAATTAGTATAAGCGATGCTTCAGCACTCTCATAAAATCTAGGAAAATCTTGTGCGAGCAAAGCTCCAACACGCGTTTCATAAAATCTCATAAGTTCTAGTGCGAGCGAAGCTTCAACACTCTATCAAAATCATGTAAAACTAGTGCGAGCTAGGCTCCAGTAGTGTGTCATAAAAATCAAGTGAAAATCTGGTGCGAGTTAGACTCCAGCACCTTGTCACGAAAATCATATGAAAATCTGGTGCAAGTTAGACTCCAACACCTATGCATGTAAAACTCTAGTGCGAGCCCTTGCTCTAGCACTAATGCATGCATCACACAAATCATAACTCATGCGAGCTAAGCTCTAGCACTTCTCATTCATGTCAAATCATTAAAACTAGTGCGAGCAATCGCTCATACACCTTTTTATGCATATCAAGTCAAAACAGGGTGCGAGCTAGGCTCCAGCACCTCTCATGCATTTCACAATAATAAAAATCAGTGCGAGCAACCGCTCTAGCACATTTCATGCATATGATGTCACACAAATCGGTACGAGCAACCACTCCAGGACCATTATGCACACTCACAAACTCAGATATAGTGCGAGGAAATGCTCCAGCACCATCTGTTTCCATATAAACTTGATAGTTGGCCCATTTCCAAAGAATTTCATTTAAATTATAAATAACACTTACGTAGTGTTATCTTGTGAAATTTATGTAATTACTGGCCAATCTATCAATTTCCTTTGCTAAAATTTCACGAAAATCTTTCAAATCATCCATTCCATGCATGTCATGCCTTCACCATCCTTAGGTGAATTTTCCCTCAGTAGCGGTAAAATAGTCTTTTACCCATCTCGGGTCCTTAAAATTTTTAATCCATTTCTAGGATCTTTATACAATTTCAGTGTATGTAAAAGCTATTAAAAATACGCGTAGCTACCTCTAGCTACTCGTAAAATTCTCTTACCTCATTTTTTTGTACAGTCTGACCTTTTCACTGAAGTCTCGTCACGCAATCCGATTTGCTCCCAATCCAATCTTCGGAGCTGCGTATAATTTTTTATCGGGTCAAAAATCATTCAATTAACTTTATTTCATCATTTCTATGCTTAATTCAAAGTATTGGGCCCGTTTACAATCTTGGGCCCGATTGCACCTTAATGGGCCTTAATCGGCCTGAAGCCCATTTTTCACTTACTATTCACATTATCGAGGCCTATTGGGCTCATTGGGCCCATCAGTATTTATTGTGCCTCGTTCTAAACTCTCGGATAGCTCAATTAATTATTTACGACAATTTATCTCAAATTTAAGAATTTAATTGATTTTATACAGAATTAATCCATAATTTATGCGGTAAATTTTCTAACATGCATAACTATGTAAATTGTCGTAAATAAGGGTTACTTACCCGAGATTCCATGATAGTACAGAAATCGAGGCTGACTCGAGCTTTCGTTTAACGTCAATTGTCGAGCTACACAATTACATATTTTTCTGGGTCAATTTTCTGTCGAATATTAATCATATTAAATATTTCAAAATTTAAATCGATCAATTCGACAGCTTACCGGCTTACTCGTAGCTCGACTGCATCACCGAGATTTTTTCTCAATTTTTTTCTCTTTTTCTTTTTCCCTTTTTCTTTTTCGTTTTCTTCTTTTCTGGCTGAATCGGTTCGGTCCGGCTCAGCCTGGTTCAGATCGGTCTGATTCAGCCCGATTCAGTCAGGTCTGATTTTCTTCTTTGCTGTTCGGAACTTCAACGGTCGGTTCTTCATCGGCTTTCATCTCCAGCAGGTCCACAGGACTGTCCGATGCACGGATCTGGCCTCGGTTTCGCTAGTGGTGGCCGAAAAGTGAAAGGTTCGGCCTCTTCTCTCCTCCAGCGTCGCTGTCGCCCCCTCTGGTCGGTGGTGAGACGTTCTTTCTTCCTACGGCAGTCGATCACCTCCCTCTCTTCCATTTCTCTCCAACCTCTCGATTTTCTCTCTCTTTCTCCTTTCGCCGACGTTCCTTCGCCCTCCACCAGTGTCGACGAGGCTCGGCTGCCTCGTCTGGGTCCATTCGTCGAGGCCTCCATCAGTGAGGCAAAGGGGAAGGCCTTGGGTCCCTCGCTGCCTTCTGCTTTCATTTCCATTTCCATTTCTTTCACAGAATTGCGACTCGCGATTCTGTTTCTAATTTGTTTTTTTCAAAAAAATTTTTAACTTTTTATTATTATTATTATATATATATATATATTTATTTTTATTATTATTTTTTTTATTATATTATATTTTATTAAAATATAATATAATATATTATATACCCAAAATATTTAAATATATATTGAAATCAATTAAATATATATTTATCTTATTTATTTCCAGAGTATTTTTCTAATATTTTCGGGATAATTTTCTGAGGTGAAAATTTCGGTTTATTCCAATAAATTCATATCTTGATCAATTTAAACTGAAATTTAATTATTTCTCCTTTATTGATCAAGATTTCCTGAATCCATCTTTATAGTGTAAATTTCTTATCGAATTGACACCGAATTTTAAGTCTTTTGACTATTTTACCCTTCAACATGTTCGGGACCAAATCAACACAACTTCCCTTCACGAACCCTTTCTCATTTCGTGTTTTAAATCCTTATCTCCAATCCGAATGGTCCGAATCTCATTCATTTAATCTGTGGCCATTTCAATCCTTCACTTGATCTTTAAAGCATTCGAAAATTTTTATTCATTCTTTTTGCATTTTTCATTCACGTACAACTCTTCTTATAATTCAATTTACATCCACCATGTTTACATCATATGAATCATAAGGAATTTCGATAAAAATTGGGTCTTACATAATCTCCCCCACTTAAGAAATTTGGTCCTCCAAATTAGAACCAAGTCAAATGGGTCCATAAACAACTCCGGGTATGTCTATCGCATCATACTCTTTAATTCTCATGTGACTTTTTTCGGAGTGTAATACTACCAAAAGACTTTGACTAGGGAGATCGTTTTAAACCTCAACACTTTCTCCTCCCTATTTAATGCCCGAATCAATTTTTTTTATCATACGACCTACTCTCTTTGAGCTTCAACAGTCTCCATCTCTTGTCAGCATAACGTTTCTATCTGCTCTGAGGTATTCTCCATCACCCACAGTCAACTGAACACCTTCAGAGACTTATTATACCAATTCGGGAGCAATTCTCTATCTGTCACCCACTTCTTCCTATCCAAGTAGGGAAACAACTCCTACGGCCTTACAATACCTCATATAATGTTATCCCGATACTCAAGTGATAACTGTTGCTATTGGCAAATTCAATTAGTAGCAACTGATCATCCCAGGAGCTTATAAAATCAAGGGCACACACTTTTATCATATCCTTCAGAACTTGTACAGTCTTCTTTGACTGACCATTTTTCTGAGGACGGAAAGCCGCGCTAACACTCAATCGGGTTCCCATAGCTTCCTGAAAAACGTTCCCAGAAGTGGGAAGTGAAGAGAAAATCCTTATTTGTTATCATGCTCCCTGGAAAGCTACATGGTGTTTCACAATTTTTCGTACACATAAATCCGTCTACACACTCAGAGTATCTCAGGATTTCCATAGTCAGAAGGTGGGTAGACTTAGTCAATCTATCAACTATCACCTAGATAGCCTCGTGATTCCTGCAGTCCTCTATAACCCATCACGATATCCATGGTAACTTGCTCCCATTTTCGTGTCGATATAGGTAGAGGCTGCAATAACCCTACAAACTTCTATTGCTCTACCTTAATCTGCTGACCTACGAGACATTTCTACATAATCTCTATAATGTCTCTTTTCATATCTGACCACCAATACCCTTTTCAGAGATTTCGATATATTTATTACTTCTCGGATGCATTGTATATCCTGAAGAGTGAGCTTCTGATAATAACATTATGTCATCAACTGTGGTCCTGGGGAGCACTTATACTGTGTCTGAACCTCAGTAAGCTATCATCACTCACTGTGAACTCTGTCACTGTACCCTTCTGAATCTGACCCACACTATCGACACCCTGCCGATCATCACGCTAAGCCTGACAAATCTGATCACTCAAATCTGGTTCTAATCTTAGGCAAGCTGTCACACAATCACTGTCATCATCAGAAAGGATCACATCACTACTGAGGCTTACAACTGCTCTAGTAGCTCATGCTTCCTGACCATCATATGTAATACCATCCTGAGACTCTTTCTGCTCAAGGCATCAGCCATCACATTAGCCTTTCCTGGGTGGTACAATTTTCACAATCATAATCCCTCAGAAGCTCTAACCCTCTTTGTTCTCATATCCGACTCTTTCTATGAAAACAGGTACTCGGGGCTTTTTATGAACAGTACATACCCAAAATTTCTCACCGTGTACGTAGTAGTGCCATATACTCAATGCAAACACTACCGCTGCTAACTTTAAATCATGGGTCGGATAGTTTCTTTCATGATCCTTGAGTTGTCTGGATCCATAATCGACTATCTTCCCATTTTACAACAATACATAGCCCACTCATTATTTTGAGGTAACCATATACACTGCGAAACCTCTTGAGCTATTGGGTATAGTGAAAATAATTACGGTGTTCAGTTCATATCTCAATACACCAAAACTCACCGAAGCTACTTTCTTACTTATCATTCCACTCGTATGCAATCTTTTTCGAATGAGATGTGTCAACTGAGCAGCCTATTTCGAGAAACTCTCAACAATTCATCCGTAAAATAGTTTTCAGTTGCTGCTCATACTCTTCCCTGGACTTCGAATACATCACAATATAATCGCTAAAGATGACCACAAATCAGTCTAGGTAAAGTTTAAATACCTTGTTCATCAATGCCCTAACGGTTATGAAAATCATTTTGGGCACATTCACATTTCGAATTCTTAACGGATGTTACCCAGAGTTCAAATCGATCTATTAAAAGATCTGATGAACTTTTATCCAATCACTCCTATAATTGCTTCTTTGGTCCTTCCAGTTCCACTAATACCATTTTATACCGTGGTTAAGATATCGGCTCCGTACCAAGTACCAAATCAATACAAAACTTCATTCTTTTAACGGGTGGCAACCCTGGTAGATTATCCGGGAAGATATCAGGAAACTCACTAACCATAAGGATATCTGTTAACTTCGGATGTGCCTTATCTATACCAACAAACAAATGAGAAAACAATCCCATCATTACTCGTTCTGTGAGTACAATCATTTACTCCTTTAATTTCAATCGCTACACCTCTTTCATTACTTGTCAAAACTTACCGTATACTTTTCAGGGGTAACCATATCACTATATTAGGATAGAAATCTGAACAGCATAGTTTATAGCCCACCAATTTATTCTCAAGTATTACTTCAAAATTATTCATATTCCATCGAATAAAATCGGCTGACTTATACTTCTTCCCCCCGTTTTCGACTTATAATTTATTCATAATTATTCCGTTAATTAACCCTTCTTTATTAGGGTGCTAACTATCAACATTGTTCCCAAAGGTGTAGGCATTCACGTCTTTCACTAACTTATATGCAAATTAGGGCGGTATGAATAAATGTGTAGCACCAGGATCAATTAAAATACCTTACACCACATCAAATGAAGCATCAATAGTGTCCTGGTCCAAGGCATACACTCGCCCTCATTCAACCGCCTATTTCTATGGGAACTACCATACATCCAACACTATTTATTAACATGTCGGGGTCCTCCAATCAAAATATCAATGTAAGTGCTGAAACTATATATACTGGGGCTTACCAATCATTTTACCTTGTGACTCATCAACTCTAATCTCTTACTAAACTACATTTTTCCCATTCTGACATCTCTGTCATCCTCTATTCTCTTTCTGTCTCTATTTCAGCCCTTACTGTCTTTCTTAATCTTAGAGGCGTGCAACTCAAAATCTTATTCACACAACTGTAGTCTGTGCACTGCTTCAGCCTAGGTAGTGATATCGAATGGGGCCAATCAGACTCTAATTAACGGTTTGAGTCCTTCTATGAACTTTCGGACATTCTGACTCTCATTGTTCATAGTGTCGGGGTCATACCTGCCCAGGAATATAAATTAAGTTTCATACTTGTCAATCTACCAGTTCCTCTGGGTTAAAGTAAAAAAATTTTTCTGTAATTTCGTCTAAGTAGTGTCTGGGATATTCTGTCACCAGAATACATCCAAAATTATCTCTCATGTTAGCTCTGGATGTCTAACTCTTAAGATGGGTCGAGCGACTTCCACTAATGCTCCGACTTGCCCTTAAATCCCATGCATACCTTGAGCAAATAAGTCCCAAAATATTGTCCACACTTTACTCTAACCTTGCGAAGCGTGTCTCAATACTGTCTAATCTCTCTGTCGGACTCTGTGGGGCATACTCAATACCAGCCTCCACTTCAATCTCATCATGAGTCTCGAGCACGTGTACTCTCGCCCCTCAACCATAGCGGTTATCAGTTATAATAATTAGATTCTTGCATTTAAAACCAAATTCCTAGCTATAATTCCATCTCGATATACACAATTGTATCTAAGAAAAGCATAGTACATGAGGATGTAAACTTCCTTAACCACTAACACCGACTCGTATCAGGCTAACTTAACTCTAATACCACCAATTGTCATGACCCAAAAATCAGAGTAAATTTTTCATTTTTCTTTCATATTTAATTCTTACCTTCCTCTCATCGTTACCATCCTACCAACAGTTGGGCTATGATTCGGTGTTAGTCCGCTCACACTACTTACCATTTCATTTCCATGTTACATTCATAATTTCATTTACATAACCTTACATCCCCAACGTCATATACATTTACAGTACTATGCATTTACATATTTAGATACAAAACTATACAAATGTGTATACCTTTTCTCGATGATGGGAAACAGGGGATACCAAGAATGCAAGTCATCAGCCACTCACTATCTACTGAGAGTGCTCTGAAAAGAGGGGAAAATAAGGGGGTGAGCAAACCACGCGCTCAATAAGGCAATCATGCAAGTAAGTAGATAGCTCCACTATCTACATGCTCATAATGCCATGCCCTTAAATCCATTTCTTTTCGTTTAAAGCTCATGCACGAAATCATGCACACATCAATGCCATAGTTTATAAAAGATGTTCGTGCTTATGGAAATCATGCAACTCATGTCTCAATGGCATCTCGTGTAAAATCATACAACGTATGAATTAAATCAAAATCATGCATTTACAATTAAAGCATGGGTAACCTCCTCATGTTAAAACATTTCATTTCATGAATTATAAACAAGCTTGGAAAATACATCATGCTGAGTTTCTACAAAATCGTAGAAAACATTTTAATTCATTTCATGAATCCACATCCATCACACTCATCAGGACTCAACCCCTCCCTCGGGTGATCATGATCCATATAAAATCATTTATTTCCAAGCATTTTTGAAAACATTGAAAGTTCCATTTATTCACAACAAAACCAATATCATCAGTCAGGATCCAACCCCTCCCTCGGGTGGTCCAAACTCACACAAAATCCACTCATTCTCAAGCTTTCAAAACATCAGATAGTAACATGCGAGACTAGGTAATATATATATATCAATATCTCAGGCAAATAACCAAGAGTATGGCTAAATACTCGTGATCCCATTGCTACACGGATCCTATGTGGGGGGTCTCACCACTATCGGGAACCACCTCGGTAGGTGGGTCAGTCCATCCCATCGGTCATATCTGATATCTCACATCTGAAGATGCCACTCGCATCCGAAGATGCCACTCACATCCAAAGATGCCACTCACATCCGAAGTGCCACATAATCAATCCCAGCACGGTACAACGTACTCCATACTACTTGCACGGTACAACGTACTCCATACTACTTGCATGGTACAACGTACTTCGTGGACCCACTTCTCATATCAATAATCGTGCCAGTCTCAAAACGCACGTGCAAGCTTATTTAATCGACGTGACACATAATCTACCCGACGCTCAAAGCACGGCTCATCGCATGTCTTATAAAATCGGTGCGAGCAATGCTCCAGCACTCTCACAAAATCAATGAAAATCTTGTGTGAGAAAAACTCCAGCATGCATTTCATAAAATCTCATAAGATCTAGTGCGAGCTAAGCTCTAGCACTCTATCAAAATCATGTAAAACTAGTGCGAACTAGGCTCCAGCACTATGTCATAAAAATCAAGTGAAAATCTGGGGCAAGTTAGACTCCAGCACCCTGTCACGAAAATCATATGAAAATTTGATGCGAGTTAGACTCTAGCACCTATGCATGTAAAACTCAAGTGCGAGCCCTTGCTCCAGCACTAATGCATGCATCACACAAATCAAAACTCGTGCGAGCTAAGCTCTAGTACGTCTCATGCATGTCAAATCATTAAAATCAAGTCAAAACAAGGTGCGAGCTAGGCTCCAGCACCTCTCATGCATCTCACAATAATAAAAATCAGTGGGAGCAACCACTCTAGCACATTTCATGCATATGATGTCACACAAATCGGTGCGAGCAACTGCTCCAGCACCATTATGCATACTCACAAACTCAGATATAGTGCGAGGAAATGCTCCAATACCATCTATCTTTATATAAACTTGATAGTTGGCCCATTTTCAAAGAATTTCATTTAAATTATAAATAACACTTACGTAGTGTTATCTTGTGAAATTTATGTAATTACTGGCCAATCTACCAATTTGCTTTGCTAAAATTTCATGAAAATCTTTCAAATCATGCATTTCATGCATGTCATGCTTTCACCATCCTTAGGTAAATTTTCCCTCAGTAAGGGTAAAATAGTCATTTACCCATCCCGGGTCCTTAAAATTTTTAATCCATTTATAGGATCTTTATACAGTTTCAGTGTATGTAAAAGCTGTTAAAAATACGCATAGCTACCTCTTGCTACACACAAAATTCCTTTACCTCATTTTTTTGTCCAGTCTGACCCTTTCACTGAAGTCTCGTCACGCAATCCGATTTGCTCCCAATCCAATCTTCGGAGCTGTGTATAATTATTTATCGGGTCAAAAATCATTCAATTAACTTTATTTCATCATTTATGAGCTTAATTCAAAGTATTGGGCCCGTTTACAATCTTGGGCTCGATTGCACCTTAATGGGCCTTAATCGGCCTTAAGCCCATTTTTCACTTACTATTCATATTATCGAGGCCTATTGGGCTCATTGGGCCCATCAGTATTTATTGTGCCTCGTTTTAAACTCTCGGATAGCTCAATTAATTATTTACGACAATTTATCTCAAATTTAAGAATTTAATTCATTTTATACAGAATTAATCCGTAATTTATGCGGTAAATTTTCTAACACGCATAACTATGCAAATTATCATAAATAAGGGTTACTTACCCGAGATATCATGATAGTACACAAATCAAGGCTGACTTGAGCTTTCGTTTGACGTCAATTGTCGAGCTACACAATTACATATTTTTTTGGGTCAATTTTCAGTCGAATATTAATCATATTAAATATTCTGAAATTTTAATCGGTCAATTTTGACCGCTTACCCGTAGCTCAACTGCATCACCGAGATTTTTCCTCAATTTTTTCTCTTTTTCTTTTTCCCTTTTTCTTTTTCTTTTTCTTCTTTTCTGGCTGAAACAGTTCAGTCCGGTTCAACCCGATTCAGACCGATCCGGTTCAGTCCGATCTGATTTTATTCTTCATCGTTCAAAATTTTGTCGGTCAGTTCTTCACTGGCTTTCGTCTCTAGTAGGTCCGTGGGACTATCCGATGCACGAATCTGGCCTCGATTTCGCTAGCGGTGGCCAGAAAGTGGCCGGTCCGGCCTCTTCTCTCCTCCGACGTCGGTGCCTTTCTCTTCTCGCGTCGTTCGACGGCATTTCTTACCGATCCGCACTTGGATCGACGTCGCTGTCACCCCCTCTGGCCGGTGGTGGAGGCGTTCCTCCTTCCTTCGACCGCCGATCGCCTCCCTCTCTTCCATTTCTCTCCTCCCTCTCAATTTTCTCTCTCTTTCTCCTTTCGCCGACATTCCTTCGTCCTCCACCAGCGTCGACGAGGCTCGGCTGCCTCATCTGGGTCCGTCCAATGGGGCCTCTATCGGTGAGGTAGAGGGGAAGGCCTCGGCTCCCTCGTTGCCTTCTGCTTCCATTTTAATTTCTTTCACAGAATCGCGACTCGCGATTCTGTTTCTAATTTGTTTTTTTTTATATTTTTTTAACTTTTATTATTATGTATATATATTTATTATTATTTACTTTTTTTATATTATATTTTATTAAAATATACTATAATATATTATATACCTAAAATATTTAAATATATATTTAAATCAATTAAATATATATTTATCTTATTTATTTTCGGAGTATTTTTCTAATATTTTCGGGATAATTTCCCAAGGTGAAAATTTCAGTTTATTCCAATAAATTCATATCTTGATTAATTTAACCTGAAATTTAATTATTTTTCCTTTATTGATCAAGATTTCCTGAATCCATCTTTACAGTGTAAATTTCTTACCGAATTGACACCGAATTTCGAGTCTTTTGATTGTTGTACCCTTCAACGTGTTCGGGACCAAATCAACACAACTTCCCTTCACGAACCCTTTCTCATTTCGTGTTTTAAATCTTTATCTCCAATCCAAATGGTTCGAATACCATTCATTTAATCTTTGGCCATTTCAATCTTTCACTTGATCTTTAAATGCATTCAAAAATTTTTATTCATTCTTTTTGCATTTTTCATTCACGTACAACTCTTCTTATGATTCAATTTACATCCAACCATATTTACATCATATGAATCATAAGGAATTTCGATAAAAATTGGGTCTTACAGGAGACTAGGCTATATCTAAGTAGCTAACATGCAGCATACGTCATCCTCTGTATAGGGCCATAATCATACCGATGGCCATGGTAGTGAGCTGTAGACTGGATCAGGGTTGTACAACAATCATAAGCATGGGTAGTATCTAATCATTTAAAATACACTAGCACACAGCGAGGGCACGAGCACCAATGGCACTAGCCCTGCGGGAGACATACAAGAGTGCTGCACGGGTATGAGGTACTATGAGAAATCATATACCATGAATAGCGAAGGTAACCACTACAAAGGTGGAGACAAGCACTACAAGGCTCCAACTTATCGGGCACCATAAGTGGCGGAGCCAGAGCACCACAAGCAGTGGCCATGCATTTAGATAGTCTTCTAGTCTTAAAATCTCATTTTTCTTTACTTACTTACTTTCAAAATTGTCAAAACTTTCTTTGAAACATAAGTATAAAGTCATATGTAAGACCTAAAATTCGGTGTCATTTCTTAAAAGTTGTCATTATAAATATCGATTCATGTAATCTTTATCAATAAAGAAGAAATAATTGAATTCTGTAAGATCCACAATTTTTGTATATGTAACCTTCATGAGTTGAGATGTATATATAAGTCACAAATAATGTAAATTATGGGGAATGAATACATGCAAGTTTTAAAGTGTATAACAAGTGTAAGAGAGATAATTCCATGAGTGAAATAGGAATATCTTGAGTTTTGAGTGGTTAAGTAAAATGGAATGAGTTTATACTTCCAATTGGGTTTATATTGTATACCTTTGACTATACAAAGAATACACACAAGTTTTAATGTGTATAAGGTATGAATGGATGTCATTTTCAATCCTTAAAGGTAATTGGATGAGAAAATGACTATGGCAGCAAAATAAGTGAAGTTTGGCGTGTGTTTACTGCAAAAAACTGTAGTAAAATCTAGAAAATATGAATGAGAGATCGATCTCAAGGGATGAGAGATCGATCTGGAAGAGTAAAAAATGCTCTTATTTGAGTGATGGAACAGGCCAGATCGATCTTCAATGGGGCCAGATCGATCTGCTAAACATTTTATGTTGAAGGAATTGATCTTTGAAGGGTCAGATCGATTTTTTTAAGCTACTGACTTGTAACAGATCGATCTCATGAAAGAGCAGATTGATCTCTTTAAGGTTCTGTGTTGCAACAGATCGATCTCATGCTAGGAGCAGATCGATCTCATGTGGTCTGGAAGGTCGGTTTCAAGAGGAAAAATGCAGAGCATATCGATCTCCTAAGGTAGCAGATTGATCTCATCAAGATAATTCTATAAATACTAGACTTTTGCACTTCATTTTCCTAAGAGTTACTATTCCATTTGAGAACTAAACCTAAACCTAGCCGAGAAAAACTAGAAAACTTTAATTTGTGATCAGTTTTGAGTGAGATACAGTTTAGGAAAGTTGTTCTTAGCAAGAAGAGAGCAACATACTTAGAAACAAAAGATTGAAATCAAGAGTTCAAGGAGCAAGGAGGGATTTACCATTTTGGTGGAAAAGGAAGGAAATTTTAGCTAGGTAAGATTTAATGCACCAAGTTGATATATGTTAAACTAGATGTGTTGATGAGGTTATTGGTGTATATATGAATTGTTGGAAATGAAAGGAGAATGAAAAATGAGCATGACCTAGTTTTGGCATGGAAATAAGAACATGATGAAGAAATGGTGTGACTATTAATTTAATGATGGAATATGCATGTATGGAAGATTATGAGATAATCTTATGAAATGCATAAATTATAAATAAAGAGAAATAAAAATAGTTATGTGAAAATGTGGTTTTATACCATAGTTGGAGAAAATGATGAAAACTATGTATTAAATTGAGATTTGGCAAATGAAATGAGTATATAGTGATATACTAATGCCAATGATTATAATAGCTTCAAAAAATCATCGTGGAAGTTGATCGAACTACAAGAGTGAGCAGAACCGAGGAAGTGAGGTCACTTGACGTGATCCGAAGTAAGGGAATTTTGTGAGTAGCTAGAGAAGGCTACAAGTATTTTAAATAGAGTTTCAATATTATACTCTATATGAATTCTCTTAAATAGGCATATTATGTGTGCTAAGGATTAATGAGATGAAGTGTATTTTATCCAAAAATAGGAGAAAAAGCCTAAGAAACGTGTTGTGACCCAAAATGCATGAGCTGCATGATAGAATGGCTAATGTTTTCTTGTATATACGATAACAGCACAATTAAGTGCTAATTTGATTTGAAATGAGAGAGTTGTGATTTGAATGAGCCATCTATCTGGTTTTGTGTGAAAACCATAAGTGCTAGAGACTACTCGCAATATATTTTGAGATATGCATCATATAGTACTGGAGGATATACTCGTACTATATTTTAATGCTATTTTATGCATGTTAGAGTATTGGGAGCATTGCTCGTACTCAGTTTGTGATTGATGCATATAGAGTATTTGGAGCTTTACTCGTACTTAGTTTTATATGATATAGTACTTGAGTGATAACTCGTACTTGATTTGAAAAGAGAATTATGCATTAACCTAGTGCTAGAGGTTACTCACACTAGTGTTTGATATTTTGAGATGCATATACAGTGTTTAAGAGGCGAAGTGTTGATTGAGAGTCACACTCAAGATGCGCGCTGTTGTTTTTGCATGATATATAAGACATGTTAGTAAAATCGTGACAATTTCCTCAGTGTAGACTGAGTGTCACATTGTTGAGATGTTTGCACGTGGATTTAGAGACGTGTCATTTATTCTATAGTGTGAGGGCTAAGACTTATAGCGAGTACCTCGACTATGATGTATTTCCATGGTGTGAGGACTAAGACCTATGGCAAGCATCCCGACCATGAGGAGAGGGTCCACGAGTGTACGTTGTATCATGTGAGTGGCATGGAGTACATTATATCGTGTGTTGTGTGCAATTGTGGAGTTGTGGAGTTTATAGCTGGCGGTTGTGATAGACTGACCCCCCTCACATTGCAACAGTGATTACCCGCACATCGAGATCTGTGTTGCCTAGGATTTCACATTTTAGGATATGGCCATAGTCCAAGAGAGTATAGCATTTATCCACTGAGTCTTACATGATATGTCACTTGTTTTCATGATACGGTTAGACCTGAGAGAGATGGGTCAGAAATCGATTTGTGTTGTGTTGTGAACTGCCATATTTATTGTGATCTATGTGTAAATGGCAATGATTTCTACAAAGGCATTTCGAAATTTTAAATATGCACTATTTTGCATGAATGCCTATATTTGATAACTCAGCATGATTTTAAGTACATGGAATTTATTCTGTACTATTATTATATCCTTTTGATACATGCTTTGAGATGAGAGAAGGAAAAGCAAAGCCTTATTTTCAGTAGATAGTGCGGTTGTCTACTTGCTTGCTTGATTTCCTTACTGAGCGCTTTGTTTGCTCATCCCCTTTTATTTTCCACTCTCTACAGATCATCCGCAGTAGATTGAGTTTGACTGAGGTGTCCGCTGTCTATCCATCTTACGAGAGGTATACATATTCGAACATTATGAACTGAACAATGTATACGCACAGTTTCGTAAACTATTGTACGGTCGGGATGTATATGTATAAATATTGTAAAACAGTTTATGTTATAAAAAAGAATACTAAATTCTATGTATATTGTGAATGAATGTGAGTGAGTGACTAATATCGAATCACAGCCCAACTGTCGAGGAGAGAAAGGTAAGTAAAGTAAAAAGCAAAAAAATTGTAGTGGTTTTTGGTAAGTCACGGAATGAGGTCGTGACAGAATGGTATCAGAGCATGGTTGGTCTAATACGAGTCAGTATTAGTAATTAAGAAAGTGTACATCCCTATAGTATTGTGCTTTGTTAAGTTATAATTGTGTATACAAGATGGGAATCAAACTAATTTACGATTGTAAATGCAAGAATTTAGTCTATATGGCTAATACCAGCCGTGGTAGAGATGCGAGAGGTAGGGCTCGAGGCCGTAGAGGTAGGCCTGAGGCCTGAGATGAGACTACTGGTCAGAATAAGGTACCGAAGACTTTAGAGGCACGCTTCACGAGGATTAAGCGTAGCTTAGAGATGATAGTGGAGATACTGGCACAGACTAAGCAAGGTAGATAGGGACAGGATGCAGAGACTATGAGAGGAAAGGCAGTTGCACTTGACGCACCTGTGCAGCCTGCACCTGAGATGCCACAAGCTGCAGATACTCCTACACCCCCACCAGTTCAGGATAGTAGTGGATTGGGATACGAGTGTGATTTAGATAGATTGCGACAGTTCCAGAAGCTTAGACTTCCATCTTTTAGAGGGGTCAAGGACCCAGTTGTCGCTGAGGAGTGGATTAGAGAGATGGAGAAGTTGTACAGATTCTTTGAGTGTACAACTTCAGAGAGGGTCGCATTTGCTGCGTTCTTACTGAAGGGAACGACAGAGCATTGGTGGAAATCCACCAGGCCCATATTGAGAGCCCGACATGCTGAGATTAGTTGGGAGCTATTTCTGGATGCCTTTAGGAGGCAGTTTGTTCCAGATACGGCATAACAGAGGCTGCAGGCCGAGTTCTTGGGGTTAAGCCAGGGGAGTCTATCAATGGATGAGTATGAGACGAGATTTTTAGCCTTGGGAAGGTAGGACCTTGACACCATATACAACGAGGCTAGGAAGGTCCGCAGATTTATAGATGGATTGAGACCAATATTGTGGTCTAAACTGGTTCCATTCGACGTTTCTACCTACGATGAGGCTGTTCGTAGGGTGCAACTCTGTGAACAAGATTATGAGAGGAATGTCTGAGAGTATAGATCAGTTAAAAAAGGTAGAGACAAAGATAGAAAGAGGTTGGTGAGTGATTGTGCTTGAGGTTTCAGTTATCGGGGAGGGAGGAGACTCTTCGGTAAGAGACCAAAGATCGAGGAAGTACAAGAAAAGATCGTGAGATTTCTTACATACTTGGCTATAGCTCCGGTGAAGGGCATTATGATTAGAAGACTGAGGCCTACTACTGATCAGTGCAGTAGATGTGGTAGATACCATGGTGGTAGACCTTGTCTGATGAGTCCTATTATGTGTTTTCGATGTGGGAAACTAGGATATATTGTTAGAGTTTACCCAGAGATGGTTGAGACTACCCCATAGAAGGTTAGGGAGCTAGAGAGAACTCCAGCTGATCCGTCTATTCAGAGGAGGAGAGCGACAGTAGAAGATAAAGGGAAACAAGTTATGGGAAGAGGGCGAGTACATGCCTTGGACCAAGGGACAGTTGATGCTTCATCGGATGTAGTTAGAGGTAACATCCTGATTTATGATTTAGAAGCACATATTTTGATTGATCCTAGTGCCACACATTCATTTGTATCGCCTTCATTTGCATGTAAGTTAGCAAAGCATGTAGAGCGTACACCTCTGAGTTGAATGATGTTGATTAGTACGCCTATGGATGATAGTCAGCTAGTGGAGTATGTGTTAAATGATTGTAAGCTAAAAGTAGGGGAAAAAGGATATGACAGCCAATCTAATATTGTTAAGTATGAGCGACTTTGATGTAACATTAGGATGGATTGGTTATCTGCAAACCATGCTGTTTTAGATTGTTATGCTAAGATAGTTATGTTTCCTAACCCTACGAAATATGTTGTAAAGTTTGATTAAAAGTAATAAATGTAGCAATTATAGCTATACTTGATAATGTACTATGCTGATTGAGAAATGAATATGTTGAAGGTTTTATTGCATACGTGGTTGATACAGATAAGGTACATCTAGAGTTGGCAAACATTCCTGTGGTTAGTGAATTCCCAGATGTCTTTTCGGATAAATTTCCAGGGTTGCCGCCAGACAGAGAGATGGATTTTTGTATAAACTTGGTGCTTGGTACTGAACCTATTTTGAGACCACCGTATCATATGGCTTTAGTTGAGTTAGAGGAGCTCAAGAAATAGTTACAGGAGCTGTTGGACATGGGTTTTATCCGACCGAGTGTTTCGCCTTGGAGAGCACCGATTTTGTTCATGAGGAAGAAGGATGGGAGCCTCCGATTGTGTATAGATTACAGATTGTTGAATAAGGCAACCAACAAGAATAGGTATCCCCTTCCACGTATTGATGATTTGTTGGATCAGCTCCAGGTAGCGCATGTCTTTTTTAAGATTGATTTGAGGTCTGGGTATCATTAGCTGAGAGTAAGGAGTGGAGATGTACCCAAGACAGCCTTTGGGACCTGATATAGCCATTATGAGTTCTTGGTTATGCCATTCGGATTGACAAATGCTCTCGCAGCTTTTATAGCTTTGATGAACGGTGTGTTCAAGCCATATTTGGATCAATTTGTTATCGTTTTCATCGATGACATTTTGGTATACTTTAAATTTGAGGAAGAGCATGAGAGACACCTCAGAATTGTATTGCAGACTTTACGAGAGCATAAGCTATATGCTAAACTCAATAAGTGTGATTTTTGGTTGTCACAGATCTCGTTTTTGGGACATGTTGTGTCGAAGGATGGTGTATCAGTGGATCCATCCAAGATTGAGGTTGTAGTTCACTGGGAACAACCGAGGACAGTCACTGAGATAAGGAGTTTCTTGGGTTTAGCAGGATATTATCGAAGATTCGTGGAAGGATTTTTGAAGTTAGCTGCTCTGTTGACACGTCTAACTCGAAAGAGTGTACCATTTATATGGGATGAAGATTGTGAAAGAAGTTTTCAGGAGTTGAAGAGTCGATTGACCACCGCTCCAATTCTCACTATCCCTACCAGCTCAGGAGGATTTTCAGTATATACCGATGTTTTGCATCAGGGACTGAGCTGTGTATTGATGTAGTATAAGACGGTAGTTGTTTATGGATCCAGACAGCTGAAGGATCATGAGAAGAACTATTCGACCCACGATTTGGAGTTAGCAGCGGTAGTGTTTGCGTTAAAGGTATGACGCCACTACTTGTATGGAGAGAAGTTTCAAATTTTTACTGACCACAAGAGCCTCAAGTATCTGTTCTCACAGAAAGAGTTAAACATGAGACAAAGAAGATGGCTAGAGCTTCTGAAGGATTACGATTGTGAGATACTTTATCATCCGAGTAAGGCTAATATTGTAGCTGATGCGTTGAGCAGGAAGAGCCTTGGGATGATATCGTATATGATGGTCAGGAAACATGAGTTGCTAGAGTAGTTTGCTAGCCTCAGTTTGGGAGTTGTGCCTTTTGACATGTATACGAACTATGTGATTGCTGGTCTATGCTTGGAGTCGGATCTGTTAGAGAGGATCAGAATAGCTTAATAGACTGATCTGTATTGCATTGACATGAAAGGTCAGATATAGAAGGGCACAGTGACTGACTTTGAGATAAGTTCAAATGAACTCCTGAGGTTCAGAGGCAGATTATGTGTTCCCGAGGACCCAGAACTCAAGAAAGTGATATTGACAGAAGCTCATTCGTCGAGGTACATGCTTCATCCGGGAAGTAATAAGATGTATCAGAATCTTTGGAAGGTGTACTGGTGGTCAGGTCTGAAGAAGGATGTTATAAATTTTGTGGCAAAATGTCTTATATGTCAGCAAGTGAAGGCAGAGCATCAGAAACCTGCAGGGTTATTGCAGCTTCTACCTATACCGACATGGAAATGTGAGCATATCACCATCGATTTCATGATGGGTTTAACGAGGACCCAAAGGAATCACGATACTATATGGGTGATAGTTGATAGACTGATGAATTCAGCCCACTTTTTAGCTATGACAGCCACCGATACTCTGAGTACATTGGCAGAACTGTATGTATGCGAGGTAGTGAGGTTACATGGTATTCCAGTGAGCATTGTTTCAGATAGGGATTCCCGCTTCATCTTCCCACTTTTGGGAACATTTTCAGGAAGCCATGGGAACCCAGTTGAGATTGAGCACTGCTTATCATCCTCAGACAGATGGTCAGTCAGAAAGGACTATACAGACCCTAGAGGATATGTTGAGAGCATGTGTACTGGATTTTAGAGGCTTATGGGATGATTATTTGCCACTAGTTGAGTTCGCCTACAACAACAGTTATCATGCGAGTATCGGGATAGCACCGTATGAGGCTTTGTATGGCTGTAGATGTCATTCCCCTATTGGATGGGAAGAAATGGGTGATAGAAAGATTTTTGCTCCTAATTTGATTACGTAAGCCTCTGAGGATGTCCGGTTGATTGTAGAGAGATTAAAGACAGCTCAGAGTAGACAAAAGAGTTATGCTGACAGAAGATGTAGGCCACTTGAGTTTGCAGTTGGTGAGTTCGTATTTCTGAAGGTTTCTCCTTCGAAGGGTATAGCGAGATTTGGGAAGAAAGGTAAACTATGTCCTCGCTACATTGGACCCTTTGAGATGCTGGAGAGAGTGGAAGATAAGGCATATAGATTGGCTTTGCCACTGAATTTATCGGGAGTGCACAATGTCTTCCACATTTCGATGCTAAGGAAGTATCATCCAGATCCAAATCATGTGATTCGATATGAGCCATTGGAGCTCAAAGATGATTTGACATATGTAGAGAAACCAGTCCGGATATTGGATAGAAAGGAAAAAAGTCTTGAGGAATAAGACTATCAGGTTAGTGAAGATTCTCTGGCAACACCACACTTCCGAGGAAGCTACTTGGGAGCTAGAGAGTCTAATGCAAGAGAAATATCCCCAATTGCTTAGAGACTAACTTGGTTCTAATTTGGAGGACCAAATTCCTTTAAGGAGGGGAGGATTGTAAGATCCAAAATTTTGTATATGTAACCTTCATGACTTGTGATGTGTATATAAGTCACAAATAATGTAAACTATGGGGAATGAATACATGCAAGTTTTAAAGTGTATAGCAAGTGTAAGAGGGATAATTCCATGAGTGAAATAGGAATTTCTTGAGTTTTGAGTGGTTAAGTAAAATAGAATGAGTTTATACTTCCAATTGGGTTTATATTGCATACCTTTGACTATGAAAAGAATACACACAAGTTTTAATGTGTATAAGGTATGAACGGATGTCATTTTCAAGCTTTAAAGGTAATTGGATGAGAAATGACTATGGCAGCAAAATAAGTGAAGTTTGGTGTGTTTTTACTGCAGAAAATTGTAGTACAATCTGGAAAATATGAATGAGAGATCGATCTCATGGGATGAGAGATCGATCTGGAAGAGCCAAAAATGCTCTTATTTGAGTGATGGAACAGGTTAGATCAATTTCCAATGAGGTCAGATCGATCTGCTAAACATTCTGTATTGAAGGAATCGATCTTTGAAGGGTCAGATCGATTTTTCTAAGCTACTGACTGGCAACAGATCGATCTCATGAAAGAGAAAATCGATCTCCTTAAGGTTTTGTGTTGCAATAGATCGATCTCATGCTAGGAGCAGATCGATC
The DNA here is from genome assembly GCA_033439115.1 of Firmiana major. Lineage (NCBI taxonomy): Eukaryota > Viridiplantae > Streptophyta > Magnoliopsida > Malvales > Malvaceae > Firmiana > Firmiana major. The sequence goes on from CM065905.1 coordinate 21,541,031, forward strand.
TCATGTGGTCTGGAAGGTCGATTTCAAGAGGAAAAATGCAGAGCAGATCGATCTCCTAAGGTAGCAGATCGATCTCATCAAGATAATTCTATAAATATTGGACTTCTGCACTTCATTTTCCTGAGAGTTACTATTCCATTTGAGAACTAAACCTAAACCTAGCCAAGAAACACTAGAAAACTTCAGTTTCTGGATAGTTTTAAGTGAGATACAGTTGAGCAAAGTTGTTCTTAGCAAGAAGAGAGCAACATACTTGGAAACAAAGGATTGAAATCAAAAGTTCAAGGAGCAAGGAGGGATTTACCATTTTGGTGGAAAAGGAAGGAAATTTCAGCTAGGTAAGATTTAATGCACCAAGTTGATATATGTTAAACTAGATGTGTTGATGAGGTTATTAGTGTATATATGAATTTTTAGAAATGAAAGGAGAATGAAAAATGAGCATGACCTAGTTTTGGCATGGAAATGAGAACATGATGAAGAAATGGTGTGACTATTGATTTAATGATGAAATATGCATGTATGGAAGATTATGAGATAATCTTATGAAATGCATAAATTGGAAATAAAGAGATATAAAGATAGTTATGTGAAAATGTGGTTTTATACCATAGTTGGAGAATGTGATGAAAACTATGTATTAAATTGAGATTTGGCAAATGAAATGAGTATATAGTGATATACTAATGCCAATGATTATAACAGCTTCGAAAATCATCGTGGAAGCTGATCGGACTGCAAGAGTGAGCAGAACCGAGGAAGTGAGGTCACTTGACGTGATCCGAGGTAAGGGAATTTCGTGAGTAGCTAGAGATGGCTACACGTATTTTAAATAGAGTTTCAATATTATACTCTACATGAATTCTCTTAAATAGGCATATTATGTGTGCTAAGGATTAATGAGATGAAGTGTGTTTTATCCAAAAATATGATAAAAAGCCTAAGAAACATGTTGTGACCCAAAATGCATGAGCTACATAATAGAATGGCTAATGTTTCCATGTATATGAGATAACAACACAATTAAGTGTTAAGTTGATTTGAAATGAGAGAGTTATGATTTGAATGAGCCATCTATCTGGTTTTATGTGAAAACCATCAGTGCTAGAGACTACTCGCACTATATTTTGAGATATGCATCATATAGTATCGGAGGATATATTTGTACTATATTTTCATGCTATTTTATGCATGTTAGAGTATTGGGAACATTACTCGTACCCAGTTTGTGATTGATGCATATAGAGTATTGGGAGCTTTGCTCGTACTCAGTTTTACATGATATAGTACTTTAGTGATAACTTATACTTGATTTGAAAAGAGAATTATGCATTAACCTAGTGCTAGAGGTTACTCACACTAGTGTTTGATATTTTGTGATGCATATACAGCGTTTAATAGGCGGAGTGTTGATTGAGAGTACACTCAACACGCGCACTGTTGTTTTTACGTAATATATAAGACATGTTAGCAAAACCATGATGATTTCCTTCGTGTATACTGAGTATCACACTATTGAGATGTTTGCACGTGGATTTAGAGACGTGGCATTTATTCTATAGTATGAGGGCTAAGACTTATGGCAAGTACCCTGACTATGATGTATTTCTATGGTGTGAGGACTAAGACCTATGGCAGGCATCCCAACCATGAGGAGAGGGTCCACAGGTGTACGTTGTACCGTGCGAGTGGCATGGAGTACACTGTATCATGTGTTGTGTGGAGTTATGAAGTTGAGGAGTTTATAGTTGGCGGTTGTGATGGACTAACCCCCCTCACGTTGCAGCAGTGATTACCCGCACACCGAGATCTGTGTTGCCTGGGATTTCACATTTTAGGATATGGCCATAGTTCAGGAGAGTATTGCATTTAGCTACTGAGTCTCACATGATATGTCACTTGTTTTCATGATATGGTTAGACCTGAGAGAGATGGGTCGAAAACCGATTTGTGTTGTGTTGTGAACTGTCATATTTACTGTGATTTATGTGTAAATGTCAATGATTTCTACAAAGGTATTCCGAAATTTTAAATATGCACTATTTTGCATGAATACCTACATTTGATAACTTAGCATGATTTTAAGTGCATGGAATTTATTCTGTACTATTATTTTATCCTTTTGATACATGCTTTGAGATGAGAGAAGGAAAGGCAAAGCCTTATTTTCAGTAGATAGTGCGGTTGTCTACTTGCTTGTCTGATTTCCTTACTGAGCGCGTTGTTTGCTCATCCCCCTTCATTTTCCACTCTCTACAAATCATCCGCAGTAGATTAAGTCTGGCTGAGGTATAGCATTCATCGTATCTGCTGCCTATCCATCTTACGAGAGGTATACACACTCGAACATTATGTACTGAACAATGTATAAGCACAGTTACGTAAACTATTGTACGATCGGGATGTATATGTACAAATATTGTAAAACAGTTTATGTTATCAAAAAGAATACTAAATTCTATGTATATTGTGAATGAATGTGAGTGAGTGACTAATATCGAATCACAGCCCAACTGTCGAGGAGAGAAAGGTAAGTAAAGTAAAAAGCGAAAAATTTGTAGTGGTTTTTAGTAAGTCATGGAATGAGGTCTTGACAAATTTCAATTCCAATTGATCAAGATATGAATTTATGGTGATAACCTGAAATTTTACAAATCGGGAATTTATCTCGAAAATATAGAAAAATATTTTCAAAAAATAATAATAAATAAATAAAAACATTTTCGAGGAAATAGAAATAAATTAAATAATATTAAAATTATGATATTTATTATAAGATATTTGTTATGTATAATATAGTATATTATATTAAAATATATATAATATATTATATATAAATATAAAATAAATTAAAGAATTAAAAAAAGGAAATTGAAAAAAAAGGGAAACCAGAAACTGAAACGCGGAAACAGGGGAGGCAAACCCGACCCTCCCCTGATTTCTCATTGGCGGTGACACGGAGGCGGAGGGCGAGAGAGGTGCCTAGCAAAGGGAAGACTGGCACCGGGAGAATGCCTGACCACCACCACGCCACTGGATTCGTCGATGACGAGGAGATCAGAGAAGGGAGAGACCGTGAGAGAGAAAGGGAAATCGGGCAGAATCGAACACCGATCTCCCCAGCTTAAGCCAACAAAAGGTTGCTCCCCACCGCGCAACCTCATTGGATGAAAATGGCGTCGAGAACCGATCAAAAAAGAGTTTGAACGACGAAATTGGTACTGAACCGGGTCAAACCGGTTCAGTGAAAAGGGGGACTGAACCGATCTGAACTGGGTCAGCAGAAAAAAAAAGAGAAAAAAAGAGAAAAATTTCGATGATGCCTCGAGCTAAAGATAAGCCGGTAAACGGTCGAAATTGACCGATTTAATTTTCAAAAAATTTATTTGTATTTATATTTGACCGAAATTGACGGGTTTAAATATATAAATGTGTAGCGCGACAATAAACGACGAACGTGGGTTCGATCGAGCCTCGATTTATGTGTCATCACGAAATCTCGGGTAAGTAAATCTCATTTACGACAACTTGTATAATTATAAGAGTTAGAAATCCATCGCATAAGTTGTGGATTAATTTCGTATAAAATACCTTATGTTTGGAATTGAAAATCGACTGTAGTAAATAATTGTATGAGCTATCCAAAGAGAGTAGAAAAAGCTTAAGATGACGTGATGGTGCTGTTAGGCCATGTATTCGACCAAAAGTTCGTAATGGGCCAAGCTTGTGTAGCAATCGACCACATTTAGATTGTGGGCCCCACGAAAGGCCGAATAAGAGTCATGAGCCCAATAAGTTAAATCGACTGCGGTAAATGCGAGAATTTTATTTATTGGGTTAAATTAATATGTCCAAAGAGAGTAGAAAAAGCTTAAGATGACGTGATGGTGATGTTAGGCCATGTATTCGACCAAAAGTTCGTAATGGGCCAAGCTTGTGTAGCAATCGACCACATTTAGATTGTGGGCCCCACGAAAGGCCGAATAAGAGTCATGAGCCCAATAAGTTAAATCGACTGCGGTAAATGCGAGAATTTTATTTATTGGGTTAAATTAATATGTCCAAAGAGAGTAGAAAAAGCTTAAGATGACGTGATGGTGATGTTAGGCCATGTATTCGACCAAAAGTTTGTAATGGGCCAATCTTATGTAGCAATCGACCACATTTAGATTGTGGGCCCCACGAAAGGCCGAATAAGAGTCATGAGCCCAATAAGTTAAATCGACTGCAGTAAATGCGAGAATTTTATTTATTGGGTTAAATTAATATGTCCAAAGAGAGTAGAAAAAGCTTAAGATGACGTAATGGTGATGTTAGGCCATGTATTCGACCAAAAGTTCGTAATGGGCCAAGCTTGTGTAGCAATCGACCACATTTAGATTGTGGGCCCCACGAAAGGCCGAATAAGAGTCATGAGCCCAATAAGTTAAATCGACTACAGTAAATGCGAGAATTTTATTTATTGGGTTAAATTAATATGATAAATGGTTATATGCAGCTCTAAAGATTATATTGGGAGCTAAACAGACTATGTGATTTTACAGAGTTGGAAAAGGAAGAGCATTCCATGCGATTCCAAGTAAGGGAATTTTGCGGGTAGTTAGAGATATCTGCACGTAGTTTTGAGCATATTTACATACACTGAAAAAGTCTGAGGGTCAGAGAAAAAGAATAAAATTATAGAGACCTGGAAAAGGTAAATTATGATTTTACCCCTATTAAGGGTAAAATTAGGAAAGCTAGGAAAAGTTGTAAAAAGCATGGAAAACATGTTTTTGAATGTTTTTTATTATTGTTTAGCATATTCATTGATAGATTGGTGAATGTTTTCATGATATATGCGAAAACAACATAAGATAGTGCCAATTTGATTTAATTGAGTGAATTTCTTTTAAATAAGCCATCTATCGAGTTGTATGAAAACAAATCGTGCTGGAGTATTGCTCGCACTGGATTTTGTATGTTTTCTACATACAATAGTGCTGGAGTGTTACTCGCACTAGATTTTCATGAGATGCATAACATAGTACTAGAGCGTTGCTCGTACTTGATTTTTATATGATTTATACATGATAGAGTACTAGAGTAATACTCGTACTCAGTTTTACATGATTTGTACATGGCATGGTGCTGGAGCATCGCTCGCACTTGATTTTACATGACTGTGCATGACATAGTGCTGGAGCATTGCTCGCACTAGATCTTTATGAATTATGCATGAGGTCGTGCTGAAGTTTACTCACACTTACCGGTTTTGAAAGAAATGACATGAAACAGCCGTGTTGGAGCCCTGTATAGACTGTGTGTCACACCGATTGATATGCTCGCATGTGTATTTTGAGATATGGCAAAGGGCGATCGAAACTATAATTGGGTCCATGGAGTACGTTGCACCGTGTATGAGACATGGAGTATATTATACAGTGAGTACTTGTAAGTACTTGAAGTTGTGGAGTTGTTAGATGGTGGTTGAGGATTTGACCTACCTCCCGTTATAGCAGTGATGCCCCGCACACTAGGTACAGTGTAGCCTGGGATCACCGAAAAAGGGATATGATCATAATCCTCGAAACCATACAAGTAGTTGTCAATCTCACATGATATTTCTTACTTGAATTGTCACATGGTTTTTATGAAATTGGGTAGACCCGAGGGATTGGTTGAGCCTCGACATGTGACCATGACTTTATGATTTTATATAAATGTAAATGTTTATGAACAAGGGTAAACCCGAGGGATGGGTCTAGCCTCGGTTTACATGTTTTACATGATTAAATGCCATATTTTATTATTTCAATTAAATGACATGATATGATATGATTTATATGCTTTACATGAAAATGCAACACTTTTGCATAAATTGCTGATGTTTATAAATAAGCATGATTTAAGTATACACAAATAATTGTGTACAGACTTTGTATAAGTTTTACAGAGAAAGATACATGTTGTAGATGTGAAATGAAAAGGAATATTTTAAGCCATATCATTATATTCATGTAGACAGTGTGGTTATCTACTTACTTGCCTGATTTCCTTACTGAGCTAGTGAGCTCACCCCTTTCATTTTCCACCCTCTACAGAGCATCCCCAGTAGCTAGAGTACAACTGAGGACTTGCAATCTTTTTGTCCGCTGCATTCCCATCGAGCAAAAGGTATACATACACACGTACGATTTTGTATTTGAACATATAATAGCACAGTGATGTAAATATATGTAATATTGAGGATGTATTTGTATTTAAATATGTATGTTCACTTATGACACAAAAGTATTTACAGTCAATAGATAGTTTATATTGACATGTATGTATCATATAGAAGGAATGGTATGGTAAGTAAAGGAGATGATAGTAATATCATATCAGAGCCCAACTGATATTTGAAATTGTTACAAAAGAAAAGGTAAGAAATAGCGAAAAATTTGTAGCATTTTTTGGTAAAAGTCAGTCGTGACAGAATGATATCAGAGCAGAGTTTGTCTGACGTGAGTAGGTATTAGTGTTTAGGAAACTTTACATCCCCATATTACTGTGCTATGTTTATATATAAGTATGTATTCTGAGATGGGATTTGTATAAGTAATGGTTATGAATGCAAGAACCGAGCTATTATTGCTAATACTAGTTGTGGTAGAGCGGCGAGATCGAGAGGTAGGGTTAAAGGCCGTAGAGGTAGGCCTGCGAGCTGAGATGATTCTGAGTCTTCTTCTGTCCCAGTGACTCCAGGTCCCGTCGAGGTACGAGAGAGTACCGAGGCATGCTTTACGAGATTAGAACGTACCCTAGAAACCATGATGAAGATGTTTACACAGGCTAAGCATGGGAGGTAGGGCCCGGATACAGCGACTGCTACTAGACAGGCAGCTGCTTCTGATACGCCTGCACAGACGCCACAGCCTGTAGATACTTTTACACCCCCACCTGTTCAGGATATGCCATCTCCTGTTGACCCACAACAGGTTAGTTGTGGATTGGGGTATGGTTATGAGCTTGATAGATTAAGGTAGTTTCAGAAGTTCAGACCGTCGTCATTCAATGGGGTAAAGGACCCCGTTGTTGCAGAGGATTTGATAGGAGAGATAGGGAAGTTGTACGAGTTCTTTTAGTGAACAACTTCTGAGATGGTTGTTTTTTTCGCGTTCATGCTGAAGGGAGCGACAGAGTATTAGTGGAAGTCCACCCTATCGATATTGAGAACCTGACATACTGAGATTAGTTGGGAGATCTTTCTGGATGCCTTTAGGAGGCAATATGTTCCAGATACAGTGCAACAGAAGCTACAGATGGAATTTTTAGGGTTGATCTAAGGGAACAGATCAGTGGATAAGTATGAGACGAGGTCTATGTCCTTGGGAAGGTACGACCCCAATACTATGATCAGTGAGACCAAAAAGGTCTGAAGATTTATTGATGGTTTGAGACCAGCGCTACGGTCTAGATTAGTTCGATTGGACATCTCTACGTATGAGGAGGCAGTGCGTAAGGCGCAACTATGTGAGCAGGATTATGAGAGGAATGTCTTTGAGTTTGGGAAGGTTAGCAGGAGTAAGGATAGAGATAAGAAGAGGTCGGTGAGTGACAGTGGCAGAGGTTTTGATTATCGAAGAGGGATGAGACTCTTTGATAAGAGACCATAGATCGAGAAGATACGAGAGAGGACTGTTAGACTTCTTGTATATCCGGCCATAGCTCTGACGAAGGGCATATGGCGAGAGCTTGCCCAGAGATGATAGAGATTGCCCCACAGAACGGTAAAGAGCCAAAGAGAGCTCTAATTGATACGTCTGCTCTGAAGAAGGTAGTGTTGGCAGAGGAGAAGGGGAAGCAGGTGATTGGTCGAGGGCGAGTACATGCTTGGACCAGGGCACAACTGATGCTTCATCGGATGTAATTAAAGGTAACATCCTGATTTTTTATCTTGAAGCATATGTATTATTTGATCCTTGTGCCACATATTCATCTGTATCGTCTTCATTTACATGTATGTTATCAAAGTATGTAAAACGTACATCATTAAGTAGAATGATGTTGATTACTATGCCTATAAATAATAGTCAGCTAGTTAAGTATGTATTTTAAAGACTGCAAGTTAAGAGTAGGGGAAAAAGGATATGACAGCCAATCTCATTTTGTTAAGTATAAATGATTTTGAGGTAAACCAATCCATTCCTAAATTGGTTAGTTGCAAACCATGCTGTTTTAGATTGTTATGCTAAGACTGTTATGTTCTCTACCCCAGCGAAATATATTGCAAAGTTTACTGAAAAGAAATGAAACCAGTAGTTGCAGTATTTAAAATAAGATAAAATTTCTATGCTAATTGAATAATAAAAATGTTGAAGGTTTCATTGCATACGTGGTTGATACGGATAAGGCGCATCTGGAGTTGGCAGATATCCCTGTGGTTAGTGAGTTCCCAAATATCTTCTTGGATGAATTGTTAGGGTTACCACCAGACAGAGAGATGGAGTTCTGTACAGATTTTGTGCCTGGTACTGAGCCTATTTCGAAACCACCGTACCACATGGCCTTCCTTGAGCTGGAGGAGCTCAAGAACCAGTTCCAGGAATTGCTGGATAAGGGGTTTTTAGACACAGTGCTTCACATTGGGGAGCACCGATTTTGTTCGTGAAGAAGAAGGATGGAAGCCTCTTATTGTGTATTGATTATAGATTGTTGAATAAGGCAATCATCAGGAATAGGTATCCCCTTTTGCATATAGATGATTTGTTGGATCACCTTTAGGGAGCACAGGTCTTTTTTAAGATTGATCTGAGGTCTGGATACCATTAGTTGAGAGTTTGGAGTGGAGATGTACCCAAGACAACATTTCAAACCCGATATGGCCATTATGAGTTCTTGGTTATGCCAATCGGATTGACGAATGCTCCTGCAGCTTTTATGGCTCTGATGAATGATGTGTTCAAGCCATACTTAGATCAGTTTGTTATCATCTTTATCGATGACATCTTGGCGTATTCGAAGTCCGAAGAAGAGCATGAGCAGCATCTAAGGATTATTTTACAGACCCCCAAGAGAACAAGTTGTATGCTAAACTCAGTAAGTGTGACTTCTGGTTAGAACAGATCTCATTTTTAGGACATGTTATGTCGAAGGATGGAGTGTCAGTAGATCCATCCAAGATAAAGACTATAGTTCAGTGGGTTTAGCTGGGTACTATCAGAGATTCATTGAGGGATTTTTGAAGTTAGCTGCTCCATTGACCCGTCTCACTAGGAAGAATGTTGCATTCTTATGGGACGATGATTATGAGAAAGGTTTTTAGGAGTTGAATCATCGATTGACCACCGCTCCGATTCTCACTATTCCTACTAGCTCAGGAGGTTTTTCTGTATATATAGATGTTTTAAATCAGGGACTGGGCTGTGTATTAATTAAGGATGGGAAGGTAGTTGCTTATGGATCCAGACAATTGAAGGACCATGAGAAGAACTATTCGACCCACGATTTGGAGTTAGCAGCAGTAGTGTTTGCGTTGAAGATATGACACAACTACTTATATGGTGAGAAGTTCTAGATTTTTACTGACCACAATAGCCTCAACTATCTGTTCTCGCAGAAAGAGCTAAATATGAGATAGAGAAGATGGCTAGAGCTTCTGAAGGATTACGATTATGAGATACTTTATCATTCGGGTAAGGCTAATGTTGTAGCTGATGCTTTGAGTAGGAAGAGCCTTGAGATGGTATCGTATATGATGGTTAGGGAATACAAGTTGCTAGAGCAGTTTGCTAGCCTCAGTTTGGATGTTGTACCTTCTGACATGTATATAGAATATGTGATAGCTAGCCTGAGGTTGGAACCAAATCTATTGGACAGGATTAGACAGGTTTAGCAGAGTGATCCGTATTGCATTGATATGACTATTCAGATGCAGATGGGCACAGTGATCAGGTATGAGTTGAGTTGTGATGGACTATTGAGGTTCAGAGGTAGATTGTGTGTTCCCAATGATCCAAAGCTCAGGAGATTGATTTTGTCAAAAGCTCATTCTTTGAGGTACACGTTGCATCCGATGAGTAACAAGATGTATCAAAATCTTTGAAAGGTGTATTGGTGCTCAGGTATGAAGAAAGATGTGGCAGAGTGTGTGGCGAGATGTCTTGTTTGTTAGCAGGTGAAGGTAGAGCATCAGAAGCCTGCAGGGTTATTGTAGCCTCTACCTATACCGACATGGAAATAGGAGCATATCACCATAGATTTCGTGATGGGTTTATCGAGAACCCATAGGAATCACGATGCGATATGGGTGATCGTTAATAGATTGACAAAGTCAGCCCACTTCCTAACTTTGAGAGTTACCGATACACTGAGTTCATTGGCAGAGTTATATGTACGTGAGGTAGTGAGGTTACATGGTGTTCTAGTGAACATTGTTTCGGATAGGGAATCCCTTTTCACTTCTTATTTTGGGAACATTTTCAGGAAGCCATGAGAACCTAGTTGAGTTTGAACACCACTTTAAAGCGATTGGAGCGAAGACAAGTGGCCAAACAATGCCAACTCATCTAGGATTGGAAATTACCTTTGTACCCCCAATTTTGTGTATAAATAGAAATGATGAGACAATTGGAAAGCAAGTAGTTCTTAGAAGTAAAGTAGGAAGTAGCTTTAAAGTAGTTTTAGAAGTAGTTTTTAGAAGTAATTTTAGTTTTTTTTATGTTAAAGTTTTTATTGATAGGTTTATTTTCTTTCCCTAGTTTTCTTTTAAGCTATTTCACGTTGGCAGCCATCATTAATATGGGATTTGCAAGTTTCTCTTTTACTGTTTTTATTTTTCAGCACAGTTAAACCTCTTCAATGAAAAGCTTTGGTTTCTTTTTCTTTTCCTAGTCATTTTCACTGTTTATTTTCCATGGCTTTTAGTGTTCATTCGGGTAGATTCGGGAGAGCTTGAGCTGGTGAACCACAACCATATTTCTCAACCCGATTACCACTGTTTCATTTTCATTTTCCTGCATATTTATTACATTTCTTTTATCTTGCAATTTTCCAGTTTATGCGTTTCATCATTCTCCATTTTACAGTTCGTTGTGTTTCACTTGTTTACTGTTTCACCATCTTTCTACTATTTTCTACTTTAATTTCTTAATGTTTAAAATGAAAAATTTACTGTTCTGAGTGGAGGAAATCCCGGATTATGGTGCGGGTCTGTTGCTGGACATTGCTCCTACGTCGCTCGCACGGTGAAGCTATATTGGCTGAGCCGAGGAGGCTGTATGACATAGCCAAGCATCATCACACCGCTTACTGAATAATACTTTTACTGGTTTTCAAAGTAGAGGGAATGATGGATAACACCCAAGCATTGTTTTGCTACTGCATTCTTCTAGTTCTTTTTCCTTTATTTCTGCGTTTTCTTAAATTTTGTTTTAAATGTCATTCTCTAGTTTGAAGATTATGCACTGCATTAATTTTTCTTTCTTCGGCATTTAGAGTTTAACCGTTCTGCACTTAAAGTTTAACCTGTATTTTTTGTTTCATCTTGTTCTGCATGTTGTTCTTCTCGGCACTTTCTACTTTGCTTGCTAGCGTAGCTGTGTGGTGCACTGCAAGAAGATCGGGAATGAAGCAGAAGGGCGTAACGGTAGAACCGAAGCTACCGACGTGCTAGCTAAACCAGAGAGATTATACCTGGCTGGTTTGAGAGCTTAGCTGTGACAATGGCAGACAAACACCATGCTCTATTCTGTTTTGTTCTAATTCATTTGTATTGTTCATATGTTGTTTATTATTCAACTTCCTTGTTAATGGCTGATATAAATTTCTTTGCATCCTGTTAAGTTACTTCGTTGTTTCCATTCACTGCTAGCACTTTGCTATTGGAGGCTGGACTGGTTGACGGTCGGACGGGCTGTGACTGTTGCTAGATATGAGTATGTGCCTAAAGTAGGACACCATTTCTGCAGTGTTGGCTTACCTGGATAGTGTGGTACTGTGTTGCTGGGACGTGTGTAGCAGAGCAGTAGGACGTGGCTCCTATGCAGGTGGTACAGTGCAAGGACGTGGGTGGCAGATGATGTATATGAATGGTTTGTTGTTGGACTGAAGCTGGTGAAAGGTCTAAGCGGTGAAGAGTTGTGTGCTAGCAAAGGCACACTCGTAGCAAACATTGAACGTGTGTGATATGATTATGGTGCTGCTGTACTGTGGTAACACAGTAGCAGTCGCAGAGGACAGGTGCGGGATGGCATGGTTCACTGCAGGTTGCTGCAAAATACAGCATAGTGCAATGCAAAAAATGAGAGTACGTATATGAAATTGGGCTGCTGTGCTGTAAGCTAGAGTGAAGGCAGATTCAATGTTAGTTTCTGGGCAGTAACGAGGACGCATGGCATAATTGCTGCATCATGTTTGCTGAAGCAGGGACGGTGAATGGCTATTAGTTTTCATTTGGCATGGTCGATGCTGCTGATGTGCGTAGCTGTCTTGGGTGGTCGTAGGACATGAGAAGCTGGTACAATACAGACGCATGGCAGGAATGTGGCAGAGCAGTGCATGGTTTTACTTTAATGTTTATATTTTATTTTGAAGTCTTGTTTACAATAGATTAAAACTTTATTATTGTTAGTAGTTAGTATTAATTTAATTTAGTGTACTCTTTACTTAGTTTAGATAATTCATTGATAGTTTAATTAACTTCCATATGTTTAAGACCATTAGATTTAACAGCTTTAGATTTAAGTCTAGATTAAATTTTAGTTTCTTTCCTTTTTATGCAATTGAAATTTTAATTTAATTAATTTTCTTGCATATCTTTCGAATTTATTTAATTCTCAAGCATCAGTTAGAGTAGATTTTATCTTTAATTCAGGTATTTTAGTAAGTTAGTAATTATTTATTGTTTTATATATTTGAATTTTATTTCATTAGACCAAAAGTTAGATTATTTTGCATTAGATCAAATACATGCAATTTTATTTTCATATTAGAATTTTCTAGTGTTATTTATTTTATTTTACATTTTCTTATATTTGCATCTTAGTCTATTCACACTAATTAATTTTAGTTTCAGTAATTTTCTTTTGCAGACTAACACTTTTATTCGCTAGGAGCTTTGTAAGTAATTTTCGCTCTATTTCATTTATTTTATTGTTTTCATTATTTTTATAGTCTTCCAATATTTTCAAATTAAACCTTGTAGATCACCCTTTTGATAATCATAAATTGCTAGGATATACTTAGGGTAAAATTAACCGGTAGTTAGTTAGGCTAACTGTATTATCTGTGGGACGATATTCTGGGATTGAATTCCCATTATTACTTGCAAGACCCGTGCACTTGCGGTTTACACGTCTAGGTAACTAGGACGCGACGTGTCAGATGATCATTTGCCACTAGCCAAATTCGCCTACAACAATAGTTATCATTCAAGTATCGGGATGGTACCTTACGAGGCTTTGTATGGTCGTAGATGTCAATCCCTTATTGGATGGGAAGAAGTGGGTGACCGAAAGATATTTGCTCCTGATTTGATTACGAAAGCCTCTGAGGATGTTCAGTTGATATGTGAGAGCTTGAGAATAGCTCAGAGCAGACAGAAGAGCTATGCTAACAAGAGACAGAGGCACTAGAGTTTACACTGGGTGAGTCAGTACTTTTGAAAGTTTCTCGATCCAAGGGTTATAGCGAGATTCGGGAAGAGAGGTAAGCTGAGTCCTCGCTATATTGGACCCTTTGAGATATTTGATCGAGTGGGAGATAAGGCCTATAGGTTGGCGTTGCCACTAAACTTATCAGGTGTCCATTATGTATTCCATATTTCGATGCTTCAGAAGTATCACCAAGATCTGACACATGTAATTAGATATGAACCGTTGGAGCTCAGGGAGGACATGTCATATATGGAGAAGCCAATTCAAATACTAGATAGGAAGAAGAAGGTACTAAGAATGAAGACGATAGTTTTGGCTAAGGTTCTCTGGTAGCACCACACTTTAGAGGAAGCTACGTAGGAATTAGAGAGCCTGATGCAAGAGAAACATCCCTAGTTATTCGAGGACTGACTTGGTTCTAATTTGGAGGAGCAAATTTCTTAAGGTGGGGAGGATTGTAAGACCCAAAATTTGGTGTCATTTCTTAAGAAGTTGTCATTATAAATATGGATTCAAGTAATTTTAATCAATAAAGAAGAAATAATTGAATTTCAAATCCAATTGATCAAGATACGAATTTATGGTGATAACCTGAAATTTTGCATATCGGGAATTTATCTCGATAATATGGAAAAATATTCTTAAAAAATAATAATAAATAAATAAAAATATTTCCAAGGAAATAAAAATAAATAAAAATGTCTAAATGTATATAGAAATAAATTAAATAATAAAAAAATTAAGATATTTATTATAAGATATTTGTTATGTAAATAAAAATAAATAAAAATGTCTAAATGTATATAGAAATAAATTAAATAATAAAAAAATTAAGATATTTATTATAAGATATTTGTTATGTATAATATAGTATATTATATTAAAAAATATATAATATTATATATATATATAAATATAATAAATAAAAGAATTGAAAAGAAAGGAAACCAGAAACTGAAATGCGCGAATAAGGGAGGCAAACCCGATCCTCCCTTGATTTTTCACGGACAACGACACAGAGGTGGAGGGCGAGAGAGGTGCCTAGAAAAGGGACGACCGGCACCGGGAGAACGCCTGACCCCCATCACGTGCCTAGATTCGTCGGCGACGAGGAGATCGGAGAAGGGAGAGGCCGTGGGAGAGAAGGGGAAATTGGACGGAATTTGACATCGATCTGCCACTGCTCGAGCCAACCGAAGGTTGCTCTGCACCGCGCGACCTCACTGAACGAAAATGGGGTCGGGAACTGATCGAAAATGAGTTCGAACGATGAAATTGGCACTGAACTAGGTCGGACCAGTTTAGTGAAAAGGGGGACTGAACCGGTCTGAATCATTTCAGCCAAGAAAAAAAGAGAGAAAAAAAAGAGAAAATTTTCGATAATGCCTCGGGTTAAGAAGAAGCCGGTAAGCGGTCAAAATTGACCGATTTAATTTTTGAAAAATTTATTTGAATTTATATATGACTGAAAATGATCGGTTTAAATATAGAAATATGTAGTGCGACAATAGGTGATAAACGTGGGTTTGATTGAGCCTTGATTTACGTGCCATCATGGAATCTCGGGTAAGTAAATCTCATTTATGACAACTTGTATAATTATAAGAGTTAGAAATTCATCGTATAAGTTGTGGATTAATTCCGTATAAAATACTTTATGTTTGGAATTGAAAATTGAGTGTCGTAAATAGAAAAGGCTTAAGATGACGTGATTGTGATGTTAGGCCATGTATTTAGCCAAAAGTTCGTAATGGGCCAAGCTTGTGTAGCAATCGACCCCATTTAGATTATGGGCCCCACGAAAGGCCGAATAAGAGTTAGGAGCTCAATAAGTTAAATCGAATGTAGTAAACATGAGAATTTTATCTATTGGGTTAAATTGACATGATAAATGGTTATATGTAGCTCCAGAGATTATATTGGGAGCTAAACGGACTACGTGATTTTACAGCTTTGGAAAAGGAAGAGCATTCCACGCGATTCCATGTAAGGGAATTTTGTGTGTAGTTAGAGATATCTGAACGTAATTTTAAGTATATTTACATACACTGAAAAAATCTGAGGGACAGAGAAAGAAATTAAAATTATAGAGACCCAGAAAAGGTAACTTATGATTTTACCCCTATTAAGGGTAAAATTAGGAAAGTTAGGAAAAGTTGTAAAAAGCATGGAAAGCATGTTTTTGAATGTTTTTACTGTTGTTTAGCAGATGCATTGATAGATTGGTGGATGTTTTCATGATATATGCGAAAAAATAGCATAAAATAGAGCCGATTTGATTTAATTAAGTGAATTTCTTTTAAATAAGCCATCTATCCAATTGTGTGAAAACAAATCGTGCTGGAGCACTGCTCGCATTGGATTTTATATGTTTTCTACATACATTAGTGCTGGAGTGTTACTCGCACTAGATTTTCATGAGATGCATAACATAGTACTGGAGCGTTGCTTGTACTTGATTTTTATATGATTTATGCATGATAGAGTATTGGAGTAATACTCGTACTCAGTTTTACATGATTTATACATGGAATGGTGCTAGAGCATCGCTCGCACTCGATTTTACATGATTGTGCATGACATAGTGCTGGAGCATTGCTCACACTAGATCTTTATGTACCGGTTTTGAAAGAGATTACATGAAACAGGCGTGCTGGAGCCCTGTGCAGACTGTGTGTCACACCGATTGATATGCTCGTACGTGCATTTTGAGATATGACAGAGGGCTATTGAAACTATAATTGGGTCCATGGAGTATATTGTACCGCGTATGAGACATGAAGTACATTGTACCGTGTATGAGACACGGAGTGCATTGTACTGTGCATTAGACACGGAGTACGCTATACCATGAGTACTTGTGAGTACTTGAAGTTATGGAGTTGTGGAGTTGTTAGATGGCGGTTGAGGATTTGACCCACCTCCTGTTATAGCAGTGATGCCCCACACACTAGGTACCATGTAGCTTGGGATCACCAAAAAAAGGATATGATCATAATCCTCGAAACCATACAAGTAGTTGCCAATCTCACCTGATATTTCATACTTGAATTGTCACATGGTTTTTATGAAATTAGGTAGACCCGAGGGATGGGTTGAGCCTCGACATATGACCATGACTTTATGATTTTATATAAATGTAAATGTTTATGAACAAGGGTAAACCCGAGGGATGGGTCGAGCCCCGGTTTACATGTTTTACATGATTAAATGCCATATTTTATGATTTAAATTAAATGGCATCATATGATATGATTTATATGCTTTACATGAAAATACAACACTTTTGCATAAATTGCTGATGTTTTATAAATAAGCATGATTTCAATATACACAAATGATTGTGTACATACTTTGCATAAGTTTTACAGAGAAAGATACATGCTTTAGATGTGAAATGAAAATGAATATTTTAAGACATAGCATTATATTCATATAGATAGTGTGGTTATCTACTTGCTTACCTGATTTCCTTACTGAGATAGTGAGCTCACTCTTTTCATTTTCCACCTCTCTACAGAGCATCAACTGTAGCTAGAGTACGACTGAGGACTTGCATTCTTTTTTTTCGCTGCATTCCCATTGAGTGAAAAGTATACATATGCACGTACGATTTTGTATCTGAACATATAACAGCACAGTGATGTAAACATATGCAATATTGATGATGTATTTGTATTTAAATATATGTGAGTTCACTTATGACACAAAAGTATTTACAGTTAATAGATAGTTTATATTGACATGTATGTATCGTATAAAAGGAATGATATGGTAAATAAAGGAGATGATACTAATATCGAATCAAAGCCCAACTGATGTTCGAAATTGTTACAGAATGAAAGGTAAGAAAAAGCTAAAAATTTGTAGTGGTTTTTGGTAAAAGTCGGTCGTGACATCATATAGTTGACTGTAAAATATCAATGCATTAAAACTCATGTACTATAGATAAAAATCGATTTGTCATCATTTATTTCCGTTTCGGAAGTTCTTCATATTTCATAAATCATTTCATGAACATAAATATACTTCATAAATCATTTCATGAACATAAATATGCTTCACAAATCATTTTATGGACATAAATAAGCATGATTAGTCAGAACTATGCTAAATTATACCCCTTACCTCTTTTGGGTTTAAGCAACGTTAATTCATTGGTTTACGATATTACCTCGTTAAACATGCCAATTTCTCGAGCTGCGCAAAACAATATCAACTCATCAAATATAACTCATGTTCATCTTAACCTATCCAAATATTGTAAGACTCGAAATTTGGTGTCATTTCTTTAAGAAATTGACATTTGAAAAATGGATTCATGTAATCTTGATCAATAAAGAAGAAATAATTAAATTTCGAGTCCAATTGATCAAGATATGAATTTATTTGGATAACACGAAAATTTTTCATCTCGAGAATTTATTTCAAAAATATGGAAAAAAAATAATTCTGGGAAAATAAAAATAAAATAAAATAAAAAATAATGGGATATTTTAGGAAAAATAAGATATTTGTCATATATTATATTCTATTATATTATATTTTTAATATAATATAATATATTATATAGAAAAAAAAACAATTATGTCGCATGAAAGTCGCACGACAGAGAAGGGAAGGATCGGGCGAAACCTGATCCCTCACCCTCGTCTCCTCCGACTATCGGAGAAGACTACCGAAGGGCGAGAGGCCGTCCGAGCCATCGCCGACGCTGGTAGAGGGAGGAGAAATGACCGACAGTGAGAGAGAGAGAAAGAGAGAGAGAGAGAGAGAGAGAGAGAGAGAGAGAGAGAGAGAAAATAGAGGAGAGAGAGGCGAATAGAGGCCGGAGGAAGGGGGAACACCTCGTCACCTGCCAGGAGGGCGACTAACGGCTCAGATCTAGGCGCAAATCGATGAGAAAGGACATCGATCGAGAGAGGAAAAAATCGACAGTGATGCCGAAAAAGGAGAAGGCTGAACTAACCTCATTGTAGCCGATCCGAGCGTGGCCACCACCAGATCCATGCTTCCCGTTGCCTAACGGACCAGCTGGAAGTGGAAGCCGACGAAGAATCGATCGACAAAGCTCCTAACGCCGAAGGTGGAACTGAACCAGTCCGAACCGGTTCAGCCAGGAAAAAGAAAAAAGAAAAAAGACAGGAAAAATGGGGAGAAAAATTCAATGATGCCTCGGGTCTAAGGATAAACGGTAAGTGACCAGAATTGATCGTTTTAATTTTTGGAAAATTTATTTGAATGTATATCTGACTGAAATTGACCCAATTTAATTATACAAATGTATGGCGTGACAATTGGAGACAAACGAGAGTTCGAGTTAGTCTCGATTTACATGTCATCATGGAATCTTAGGTAAGTAAATCTCATTTACAACAACTTGTATAATTATAAAAACTAGAAATTCATCGTATAAGTTGCAAATTAATTTCCATATAAAATGCCTCATAATTAGACGATTTTGCCCCTAGGAATAAATTTTATTAAAAGGGTAGTAAGGCTAGTAAACTGCATGTATATCATGATTTTGATGTTTTAAGTGTTGTGATGCCTTGATTTAGACAAAACAAGGATAGGTCGGCTAATTGTTTCACGATTTGCATGAAATAGCACGTGTCAGTGCTGGTTTTGAATTTTGAAAAGGGTTTTGTCGAAATAGAGTCACCTATCACATTTATATGAGTATAAAATGTGCTAGAGTCTTGTTCGCACTGGATTTTCATATTTTAACATGCATGAATGTGCTAGAGCCTAGCTCGCACCATATTTTGAGTTGAGATGCATGCAAGCCGTACTGGAGCTTTTGCTCGTACGTGGGTTTCATTATTTCTTATGCATATAACTGTATTTGAGCTTTGCTCGTACATGATTTTATCATTATTTATTTTGCATAAAGTCGTACTGGAGCATTGCTCGTACGAGGATTTTGACTGATTATGCATGAAATCGTGCTAGAGCTTCGCTCGCAATGGACTTTTCATATTGTGATATGTAATCAGTCATGCTGGATGCCTCGTGTAGACTATGTGTCACACGGATGAGATGCTCGAATGAGCTGTGCTGGATGCCTCGTGTAGACTATTAGTCACACAAATGAGATGCTTGCATGTGCACTTGAGACTAAGTCGGTTATATATAGTATGAGGTAGATAAGACTTACGGCAGGCACCCCCGATCGTGATATGGGTCCATGGAGTACGTTGTGCCATGTATATCACATGGAGTATGCTGTACCGTGTGGTGATGATGTTGATTTATATTCTTGAGGGTAGGATTTGACCCACTTCCCATTATAGTGTGATGCCCCACACACTGGGATCCGTGTGGTCTGGGATGAAAGAGACATAGTTGACCAGCAGAGTCATCGATTGTATATAGTGACCACCTGCCTCACATGATATCACATGATTTTATATGCAGTAAACATGATTTGTGTTATCCAGGGTAGACCCGAGGGAGGGGTCGAACCTTGTGGGATGTTTTTAAAGGATGATGTGTTGTTTTATGATAAGTTGACATGTTGAGCATGAGACGATTTACATGATGACTTTTCATGGTTTTATGCCTGCTTTCATGTTTTACAGTACATGATATATTTATAAACATATAAGATAGTTTCATCTATTTCCTCATGCTCTAAATGTAAGCGATTTTATATCATGACATTACAAGCACGTAGATAGTGTAGTTATCTATCTTCTTGCATTATTGCCTTACTGAGCTAGTGAGCTCATCCCTTTCTTTTTTCCCCTTTACAAAGCGCACAAAGTAGTTAGTGTGTGGCTGAGGATTTGCATCCTGGTATCTGCTGCTTCCCATCACCGAGAGGTATACACACTGGTATCATTTTGTATCTAAACACGCAATAGCAGAGTAATCATTTTGGAATTTAATATGGAGGATGTAAATATTAGTAAACACAGACAAGTATAGATCCTCAATTATAAAGTATACGTGTTTGGTTTTGAATAAATTTAAAGATAGATGGCATGGTAGATGGTAAAGGGTGACTAATACTGACTCATAACCCAACTGTTTGGTAGTGAGAATGTTCTCGACCGGGAAAGGAAAGGAAAAAGTGAAAAATTTGTAGCCATTTTAGGTAAAAAAGGGTCATGACAGAGGTGGTATCAGAGCTGAGTTGGCCTGATTGAGTCGGTATTAATATGTAGGAAAGTTACATCCCCATATTACTGTGTTTTGTTTAGATATAATTGTGTATACCGAAATGGGATTAGACTAATGAATGATTATGGATGCAAGAATTTAGGTATTATGCCTGTTACTCGCCGTGGTAGGGGGCGAGTTCACTTACTAGAGGCCGTAGGGCTAGGCCTGAGAGCCGTGTAGAGCCACAGACTGGTCAGATTCCACAGGAGCCTATTGAGAGGTCAATGGATACTGAGGCATGCTTCGCTAGTATTGAGCGGAGTATAGAGAGCCTCGTTGAGATAGTTACACAAGCTACATTAGGGGCTGGCGATAGACGAGGTCCAGCCGGACAGCCTACTGATGCTAGATAGGCAGTTGCTACCGATACGCCTACATCCCCACCAATTCTGGATAAAACATCTCCTGTTACTCCAGAGGAGGGTAGCAGAGGATGAGGATATGGTTGTGATTTGAATAGATTATGGCAGTTTCAAAAGCTTAGACCACCAATATTTAGCGAGGTAAAGAACTCAATAGCTGTTGAGGACTGGGTGAATTAAATAGCCAAGTTGTTTGACTTCTTTAGGTGTAAGTCGACCGAGAAAGTGACTTTTGATGCATTTATGTTGGAGGGCGAGGCGGAGCATGGATGGAAGTCCTTTTGACCTATCTTAAGAGTTAGACATCCAAAGCTGACATGAGAGATAATTTTGGATGCATTCCGGAGACAGTATATTTCAAACACCATTTAGAGGAAGTTACAGATAAAGTTCTTTACTCTGACCCAGAGGAATAGGTCAATCGATGAGTATGAATCTCGGTTTACATCCCTAGGCAGGTATGACCCGACACTATGAACAGTGAGAATCGAAAGGTCCGAAAGTCATAGAAGGGCTCAGACCATCTATTAGAGTCCAATTGGCCCCGTTAGATATCACTACATACGACGAGGCAATGCGCTGATCATAGTGTAAGGCTTGTATTTTTTAGATGTAAACCTTATGAATTCATAAGTAATACATATGTACTTGTAATGTGAAGCATAGGTGATGTAAAGTACATAAATACAATCTACACACTTATAATAAGAGTTTTTTATGTACGTACAAGTTTTATTATGTATGAATATGAAGGAATGGACTTTTGTATGTGATGAATGGAATTAGCACTCAAAATCACTATGGCAACAAAATAAGGATGTTTGGTGTAAGTTACTGTAGAAAACTATGACAAAAATCTAGAAAATATGAAGGCCAGATCGATCTCATAAGATGAGAGATCAATCTGGAAGAGCCAAAAATACTCTTATTCGAGCAATGGAACGGGCCAGATCGATCTCCAATGGGGCCAGATCGATCGTCTAAACATTCTATAATGAGAGGATCGATTCTTAAAGCAAGCAGATCGATTTCCTTAGCTCTTGGGTTAGAGCAGATCAATCTCCCCTGGATGCAGATCGATCTCCTTAAGCTATTACCTGGGACAGATCGATCTCAAGCCCTCGATAGATCAATCTCAAGCATTCAAATTGGCGTGAAATTGAGGGATTTAAGAAGACCAGATCGATCTCAGGCCCTCGACAGATCGATCTCATCAAGCAATTTCTATAAATAGGAGCTGAGAAATCTACAAATTTTGGGGAAACCATCTCACCCTTCCATTTCAACCTAAAACCTAACTTTCTCACTCAGAAATCCACCCATTTCCAGTAAGATTTGAGGAAAGACCATTAGATAGAAAGTTGTTCCTATCAAAGAGAAGAACAACATACTTTAGATTCAAAGCCTCATTTATGGTATTGAAGGAGCAAGGTGTATTTTCATTTGGAGCAAGATGAGAAACTAGATTTGGTAAGTTTTTAATACTTCATCCCAAATACATTGTCTATTTATTGATTTTGGAGTTGAGTTGGATATGTATTGATCGTTAAAACTACTTAAGATGTATTGGAACAAGAAAACCTAGAATAAGTCTAGTGTGAGAAAATGTGGTTTGAATGGGTTGATGATTTATGGGTATGCTAAAGTGTTTATGAGATAATGTGAATGATTTGAGATGGGTAAATGAAATTGCATTGTAGGTTTAGAGAATTTATGAAAATGAATGTATAAGACTTTTGATAAAATGCCATAGTGAAGAAATCGATGAAATATGAACACTATGAGCTTGATACCAATTTGATATTGATTTGGTACGAATCAATAGGCCTAAAAGAATCAATAGACTCAAGATATGAGTAGAACAATAAAACTAGGCCTTATAAGTGTTAAGGGAGGCTATAGGTTGAATCGACTATAGCAAACAGAGAGAGTTGTGTTATATGGACTAAATTGATGCGATATACGACTTTGTTCAATTCTAGAGAGTTCGTTGGAGACGAATCGAACCGCACAAGTAAGCAGCTCTAAGAAAGTGGAATCACGCGACGCGATTCCAGGTAAGGGAATTCTGTGAGTATATAGAGATAGCTGCTCGTACTTTGAACTCATGGGTGAATATAGGGCATTTATGAAATCCATGATTATTTACGAAAATGATTTTTGGTATGTATGAATTGCTACGAGTATTATATATGATTTGGATTATGAAATGATTCTTGAAAAGGCGATAGTAAGGCTAATAATTGCATAAATTGCATGTTTTGATATTGATATGGAAGTCTGGTGAAGAACTAACCCACTTTCGTTTCAGCATGATGCCCCGCACACTAGGATCTGTGTGGTCTGAGATGATTTATGACATAGTTGGCCAACATAGTCTTTGAGATATAGTGACCTGTCTCGCTTAATATTACATAATACCACATTATTTTTATACATGAGTGTGATTGTGATTTGTCTAGGGTAGACCCAAGGGAGGGGTCGAGCCTTGTGGGATTTGTGATTCAATGAAATGATAATTTGATTTATGATGAGATGTGATTTAAAAAGGATGTTTCTTAAATGAATATCCCTTTTGTGATGAGATTTAATGAGCATGAGCATGAGATGATTTTACATGTTGATTCTTTCATGTTTTATATGCCTACTTCCATGATTTTCAATACATGTTGATTCTTCCATGATTTTATATGCCTACTTCCATTGCCAAAAGGTATACACACAGGGATTCTTTTTATATCTAAACATTTAAAGGCACAGTAGTCATTTGGTATTGTAACGTGGGGGATGTAAAAGTTAGAAAACGTGTCATGTATAACTTAACTTTTAATGAATGACACTTCTTTTGATTTAATTGAGAATGAATGTTGAGTGATGTTTATTATTGACTCACAGCCCAACTGTGTAATGGTGAGTTTATTCACGACCGGGTAAGGAAAGGAAAATGCAAAAAATTTATAGTGATTTTCAGTTATAAGAGGATAAAATGGGTCGTGATAGAGATTGGTATCAGAGCTGTGTTGGCTTGATGTGAGTCAGTAATAAAACATAGGAAAATCACATCCCCTTATTACTGTGCTTTTGTTTAGATATAACTGTGTGTACTGTGATGGAATGAGTCTAATAAGTGATTGTGAATACAGGAAGTTAGGCAGAATGCCTGTTACGCGTAGAGGTAGAGGGGCAAAAGTATGTGCTAGAGGCCGTAAAGGTGGGCCTGAGAGCCGTGCGGAGCCACAGACTGACCAGGCTCCTCAGAACCTTGTTAGAGGCCAGGGGATATTAAGGCACGCTTCGCTAGACTAGAGCGGAGTATTGAGAGCCTAGTGGAGATAGTCACATAGGCATTGGGTGCCGGTGATAGACGAGGTTCCGCAGCACATCCTACTACTGGACAGACAGCTGCAGAGGCGAAGAGACCTTAGGCTACTAAGACAATGACACCCCCAGTACAGGATACGGCTTCACCTATCGTACCACAACAGAGCGATAGCGATTTGGGGTATGACTGCGACTTGAGCAGATTGAGGCAGTTTCAGGAGCTGAAAACTCCAGTGTTTAGAGGGGTAAAGGACCCAGTGATTACTGAGGATTGGGTCTACGAGATGGAGAAATTGTACAAATTTTTTTGATGTACAATAGTTGAGAAAGTGGTCTTCGCAGTGTTTATGTTGAAAAACGAGGTAGAACATTGGTGGAGATCCACCGAGGCTATTTTGAGGGCTAGACACTCTAAGATTACATGAGAGATATTTTTTGAGGCCTTCAAGAGATAGTACATTGCAGCCACCGCACAGAGGAAACTGCATATGGAATTCATGAATTTTTTCAAGGGAACTGTACTGTGGATGAATATGACTCGAGATTCATGTCTTTAGGGAGATATGACCCATATACGATAGGTAGTGAGAGTCGAAAGATTCAGAAGTTCGTTCATGGATTGAGGTTGGCCATCCAGACTAAGCTAACCCCATTTGACCTACAGATTTATGAGGAGGCAGTGCACAAGGCTCAATTATGCGAGCAAAACTTTAAGAAGAATGCCTTCAAGCTTGGGAAGATTAGTGTCAGAAAGGACAGAGATCGAAAGAGATCCGAGATGGATAGAGTGGCCAGGGAAGGAGGCCAGAGATTTTTCGAGAAAAAACCTAAGATTGAGGAGGTACATGAGAGAGCTGCTAGACCTCCTGTGTACTTGGCTTTGATTGCACCGAGAGGTATGGTTATTGGAGGACCACGACCTACTACCGATCAGTGTAGGAGATGTGGTAGATACCATGGGACTAGACCATGTCAGATGCCCCATGTTTCATGTTATAAGTGTGGGAAGCCCAGACATATTTCAAGATTTTGTTCTGAGATGGATGAGGTTGCCTTACAGAAAGGCAAGGAGCCAGAGAGAGATCCAGTTGAGATAGTTGCCCCGAAGAGGAGGGCCACCACTGAAGAAAAAGGGAAGCAGGCAATGGGTATGAGCAGAGGAAGAGTGCATGCACTGGATCAGGACACCGCAGATGCTTCGACAGATCTGATTAAAGGTACCATCCTAATCTTTGATTTAGAAGCATTGGTATTATTTGATCCTGGTGCCACGCATTCCTTCATATCACTTTCCTTTATACATAGATTGTTGAAGCATGTGAAACCGACATTGTTGGATAAAATGTTGATGATTTCCACACCCATGAACGATAGTCAATTAACTGAACATGTATGTAGGGATTGTAAATTGATGTTAGAGGGAAAAGAAATGACAACCAATTTAATTTTATTGAATATGAATGATTTAGATGTAATATTGGGAATGGATTGGTTGGCTGCCAATCATGTGGTTATGGATTGCCATGCAAAAACATTGATGTTTCCCGAGATAGGAAATCATGTTCTAAGATTTGTGAAATGAAATGAAAGAATATAACTATGATAAATGAAAAGAGCATGATTTTATGAAATTATTTAAGAGGTGAATTTAATTGTTTATGTTGAATATTGATTTTATGACTTGTGACACTAACGATAGAAAGAATGATGTGAAGGGTCATTGCATACGTGGTTAACATAGATAAGGCACTCCCGAAATTAAGAGACATCCCAGTGATTGCAGAATTTCCTGATGTCTATTTGGACGAGTTACCAGGGCTACCACCTGAAAGGGAAATGGAATTTTGCATAGAGTTAGTGCCTGGTACCGAGCAGATATCTAAACCACTGTATAGAATGGCTCCGATTGAGTTGAAAGAGCTAAAGAAACAGCTGCAAGAGTTGTTAGAGAAGGGGTTTATTAGACCGAGTGTCTCACCTTGGGGAACATCGATTCTGTTTGTAAGGAAGAAGGATAGAAGCCTCCGACTGTGTATAGATTACCGGTTGTTAAATAAGGCCACCATTAAGAACAAGTACCCCCTTCCACGCATAGATGATTTGTTAGATCAGCTCCGAGGAGCCTAAATATTTTCTAAGATAGATCTGCGGTCAGGGTATCATTAGTTGAGGATACGGAGTGGAGATGTACCCAAGACAACATTTTGTATCTGTTATGGCCTCTACAAGTTTCTGGTTATGCCATTCGGACTGACGAATACCCCCACAGGATTTATGGCATTGATGAATGATGTATTCAAGCCATACCTGGACAAGTTTATGATTGTATTTATCGATAATATATTGGTTTATTCTAAGTCCAGGGAAGATTATGAGGAGCACTTGAGAGTAGTTCTGCAGACCCTTCGAGAGAAAAAGTTATATACCAAACTCAGCAAGTGTAACTTTTAGTTAGAATAGATCTCATTTATGGGCCATGTTGTATCGAAGGATGGGGTATCAGTGGATCCATCCAAGATAGAGGTAGTTGTACAGTGGGAACAGCCTAAGACGGTTATTGAGATAAGAAGTTTTCTAGGATTGGCAGGTTATTATCGAAGATTTGTTGAAGGTTTCTCAAGACTAGCTACTCCATTGACATGCCTCATGGGGAAGGACGTTAAGTTTGTATGGGATAAGGCATGTGAGAGGAGTTTTGAGGAGCTTAAGCGTCAATTGACCACTGCTCTGGTTCTCACCATTCTTACCATCTTAGGAGGTTTCTCGGTGTATACAGATGCATCACACCGGGGACTAGGCTGTGTGCTTTTGCAGGATGGGAAGGTAGTTGCCTATGGATCTAGACAGTTGAAAGATCATGAGAGGAACTACCTAACACATGATTTGGAGTTGGCACCCCTGGTGTTTGCTTTGAAAATATGGTGCCATTATCTTTATGGTGAGAGATTTTAAGTTTTCACAAATCATAAGAGCCTTAAATACCTGTTCTCGCAGAAAGAGTTAAATATGAGACAAAAGAGATGACTCAAACTCCTTAAGGATTATGATTGTGAAATCATGTACCACCGAAGTAAGGCAAATGTAGTTACCGATGCTTTGAGCAGGAATAACCTAGGGTTGGTGCCTTATATGATGGTACGGGAACACGAATTATTGGAACAATTTACGAACCTCAATCTGGATGTAACCTCACCTAGATCAAAGAAGTTGGATATCGTGGCTAGTATGAGACTAGAGCCAGAGTTGATTGGCCGTATTCGACAGGCTAAGTAGAGCGATCGACAGTGTATCGATTGGTTGAGTCAAATACAAGCAGGTGTGGGTCTTGATTTTAAGCTGAGTACAGATGGCTTATTAAGGTTCAGAGGCAGAGTATATGTTCCTGAGGATCCTAAGATCAGGAGACTGATTTTATCAGAGGCTCACTCATCGAAGTACACGATACATCCGAGGAGGACCAAGATGTATCAGAACCTTCAAAAGGTTTTATTGGTGGTCTGGAATGAAAAGAGATATTGCTGAATATGTCGGTAGATGTCTTATTTGTCAGTAGGCAAAGGTAGAGCATCAGAATCCTGCAGGATTATTGCAGCCTCTACCGATACCGACATGGAAATGGGAGCATGTCACCATGGACTTTGTGATGGGATTACCGAGGACCTGCAGAGGTTATGATGCCATATGGGTTATTGTGGATCAGTTGACTAAGTCAGCCTATTTCTTAGCCATGAGAGCTACCGATACTCTGAGTCAGTTGGCGAACCTGTATGTTCGAGAGATAGGACAGCTACATGGTGTACCAATTAGCGTTGTTTCTGATAGGGATGCTCGCTGCACTTACCATTTATGGGAACATTTTCAGGAAGCGATGGGGACCCACTTGAGTTTTAGCACCACTTTTCATCCTCAGATAGGTGAGAAGTTAGAGAGGACTATACAGACCCTAGAGGATATGTTGAGAACGTGTGTGCTAGATTTTCGAGGCTTCTGGGATGATCACCTACGTTTGCCGAGTTTACCTATAATAATAGTTATCATGCGAGTATCAGAATGGCACCATATAAGGCATTATATGGACACAGATGTCGATCCCCTATTGGATGGGAAGAGGTTGGTGACAGACAGTTTTTTGTTCTAGACTTAGTGCAGCAGGCTTCTGAGGATGTCCAATAGATATGTGAGAGACTACGAACAGCTCAGAGTCGACAAAAGAGTTATGCCGACAAGAGACGAAGACCCCTAGAGTTCGATGTGGGTGAGTCGGTATTTCTGAGAGTTTCACCTTCAAAAAGTATTATGAGATTTGGTAAGAAGGGCAAGCCGAGCCCTAGATACATAGGACCCTTCGAGATTTTGGAGAGAGTGGGAGACAAGGCATATAGGTTGGTGTTGCCACTAGACTTGGCAAATGTTCATAACGTCTTCCACGTCTCTATGCTTCAGAAGTATCACCCGGACCTGGCACATGTGATAAGATATGAGCCGTTGGAGCTCAATAAGAGTATGATGTATGTTGAGAAGTCGGTTCGAATATTGGACAAAAAAGAGAAGATGTTATGGACGAAGACAATTCCTTTGGTGAAAGTTCTTTGGCAACATTGACACGGTGGTAGAAGCCATATGGGAATCAGAGAACTTGATACGAGAGAAGTACCCCCAACTTTTTGAAGAGTGACTTGGTTTCTAATTTAGAGGACCAAATTCTTTTAAGGATGGGAGGAATGTAATGCCCAAATTTTTTGAGATGTAAACCTTATGAATTCATAAGTAATACATATGTACTTGTAATGTGAAGCATAAGTGATGTAAAGTCCATAAATACAATGTACACACTTGTAATAAGAGTTTGGGATGTACATACAAGTTTTATTATGTATGAATATGAAGGAATGGACTTTTGTATGTGATGAATGGGATTGGAACTCAAAATGACTATGGCAGCAAATTAAGGATGTTTAGTGTCAGTTACTGTAGAAAACTGCAGTAAAATTTAGAAAATATGAAGGCCAGATCGATCTCATAGGATGAGAGATCGATCTGGAAGAGCCAAAAATACTCTTATTCGAGCAACGGAATGGGCCAGATCGATCTCCAATGCGGCTAGATTAATCTTCTAAACATTCTGTAATGAGAGGATCGATTCTTAAGGCAAGCAGATCGATTTCCTTAGTTCTCGAGTTTGAGCAGATCGATCTCCCTGGATGCAGATCGATCTCTTTAAGCTATTGCCTGAGACAGATCGATCTTAAGCCCTCGATAGATTGATCTCATGCATTCAAATTGACGTGAAATTGAGGGATTTAAGAGGACCAGATCGATCTTAGACCATCGACAGATCGATCTCATCAAGGAATTTCTATAAATAGGAGCTGAGAAATCTGTAAATTTCGGGAAAACCATCTCACCCTTCCATTTCAACCTAAAACCTAACTTTCTCACTCCTAAATCCACCCATTTCAAGTAAGATTTGAGGAAAGACCATTAGATGTTCCTATCAAAGAGTAGAACAACATACTTTGGATTCAAAGCCTCATTTGTGGTATTGAAGGAGCAAGGTGTATTTTCATTGGGAGCAAGAAGAGAAACTAGATTTGGTAAGTTTTTAATACTTCAGCCCAAATACATTGTCTATTAATTGATTTTGGAGTTGAGTTGGATATGTATTGATGGTTAAAACTAAATAAGATGTATTGGAACAAGAAAACCTAGAATAAGTCTAGTGTGAGAAAATGTGGTTTGAATGAGTTGATGATTTATGGGTATGCTAAAATGTTTATGAGATAATGTGAATGATTTGAGATGGGTAAATGAAATTACATTATGGGTTTAGAGAATTTATGAAAATGAATGTATAAGACGTTTGATAAAATGCCATAGCGAAGAAATCGATGAAATATGAACACTATGAGCTTGATACTGATTTGATATTGATTTGGTACGAATCAATAGGCCTA
Organism: Firmiana major; assembly: GCA_033439115.1. Taxonomy (NCBI): domain Eukaryota; kingdom Viridiplantae; phylum Streptophyta; class Magnoliopsida; order Malvales; family Malvaceae; genus Firmiana; species Firmiana major. The sequence continues at coordinate 21,571,457 of CM065905.1, forward strand.
AAAGAATCAATAGACTCAAGATATAAGTAGAACAATAAAACTAAGCCTTATAAGTGTTAAGGGAGGCTATAGGTTGAATCGACTATAGCAAACATAGAGAGTTGTGTTATATGGATTAAATTGATGCGATATACAACTTTTTGCAGTTCTGGAGAGTTCGTTGGAGACGAATCGAACCACACAAGTAAGTAGCTCTAAGGAAGTGGAATCATGCGATGCGATTCCAGGTAAGGGAATTCTGTCAATATATAGAGATAGCTACTCGTACTTTGAACTCGTGGGTGAATATAGGGCGTTTATGAAATCCATGACTGTTTATGAAAATGATTGTTGGTATATATGAATTACTACGAGTATTATATATGATTTGGATTATGAAATTATTCTTGAAAAGGCGATAGTAAGGCTAATAATTGCATAAATCGCATGTTTTGATGTTTTTACGAAACACATTGCTTTATTTTAAGTAAATCTTCGAGTAGGCTAGCTAATGTTTGAATGATGTTGTGAAATAGCACATGTGAAGTGCTAAACATGTTCTGTGATTGTTATGAAAGTATATGAGCTGCCTATCGTGTTTGTGTGAACTAAATAGTGTTGAAGCCTCGCTCGCACGGGATTTTGGTATTTTCACTTGTTTGAAACTTGCTGGAGCTTAGCTCACACTTTGATTTGAAATTAGGATGATGTTTTGTAAGCCGTACTAGAGCTTCTGCTCGTACGTGGATTTTGAGTGATTTTTCTTATGCATATAACTGTACTAGAGCTATGCTCGTACATGGTTTTCTTCATGTTTTGATACATAAATGTCGTACTAGAGCGTTGCTCGTACGAGGAGATTTATCTATGATGCATGTATCGTGCTAGAGCTTAGCTCGAATAGGGTTTCACATTGTGGTATACATGTGATACGGATTAATTCAGGGACTCCAAAAGGGGCGAGCAAGGCCATGAGGGGCTAGGACCTGACATCAAAAGAAAATACTCCCACGTGCAATTGAGACCGAGTAGGTTACTCGTGGTATGAGGTAGATAAGACCTACGACTGGCACCCCCAACCATGTTGTGGGCCCGAGAAGTACGTTGTACCGTGTATATCACATGGAGTACGCTGTACCGCATAGTTGTGATGTTGATATGGAAGTCTGGCGTTCGTTCCAGCATGATGCCCCGCACACCGGAATCCATATGGTCTGGGATAATTTATGACATAGTTGGCTAACATAGTCTTTGAGATATAGTGACCTATCTCGCTTAGTATTACATAATACCACATGATTTTTATACATGAGTGTGATTGTGATTTGTCCAGGGTAGACCCGAGGGAGGGGTCGAGACTTGTGGGATTTATGATTCAATGAAATGATAATTTGATTTATGATAAGATGTGATTTGAAAAGTATGTTTCTTAAATGAATTTCCTTTTGTGATGAGATTTAATGAGCATGAGCATGAGATGATTTTACATGTTGATTATTCCATGTTTTTTATGCCTACTTCCATGATTTTCAAGACATGATATATGTATACTCATATGGCATTGTTTTACTTCCTCATGCTCCAATTTTAAATAATTTATGCATGACATTATCAGCATGTAGATAGAGTAGTTATCTACCATGCTTGCATTATTGCCTTACTGAGCGTGTGGTTGCTCATCCCTCTCTACTTTCCCCCTCTACAGAGCATACATAGCAGCCCAGTGAGGACTGAGGCATTCCATTTTTGACATTCCACTGCTTCCATCGCCAAAAGGTATACACACAGGGATTCTTTTTGTATCTAAACATGTAAAGGTACAGTTGTCATTTGGTATTGTAACGTGGGGGATGTAAAAGTTAGAAAACGTGTCATTTATAACTTAACTTTCAATGAATGACACGTCTTTTGATTTAATTGAGAATGAATGTTGAGTGATTTTTATTATTGACTCACAGCCCAACTGTGCAGTAGTGAGTTTGTTCACGACCAGGTAAGGAAAGGAAAATGCGAAAAATTTATAGTGATTTTTGGTTATGAAAGGATAAAATGGGTCGTGAAACATAGTGGTGTGAATAAGATTTATGAGTTGCACGCCTCTGAGTTTGGGAAAGGTTATAAGGGCCGAAATAGAGACTGAAAGAGAATAGTGGATAACAAAGGTGTCAGAGCGGGAAGAAGGCCATTTAGCAAGAAATTTAGAGCTGATGAGTCACGGGGTAAGATGATTAGTAAGCCCCCAGTGTATCTAGTTTCAGAACCTATAAGGGGTATTGTGATTAGAGGACCTCGACCTACTCCTGTCACGATCGACTTTTACAAAAAACCACTAAAATTTTTCGCTTTTACCTTACCTTTCTTTCTATCATAATTTCACTGCTAACAGTTGAGCTGTGATTCGGTATTAGTATCCTCACCTTTACTTACCATTTCAACCATTCATTTCGATACATACATGTCAATAATAATTATCTATTGACTATAATTTAACTTCTGTACCATGAGTGAATTCATTGTAATATTATACAAATACTATACATCCCCAAATATTACATACGTTTACATCACTGTGTTGTTTATATGTTCAGATACAAAATCGTATCTGATGTGTATACCTTTCGCTCGATGGGAATGCAGCTGACAAAAGGAATGCTAGTCCTCAACTGTACTCTATCTACTGCAGACGCTCTGTAGAAAGGAGGAAAATGAAAGGGGTGAGCTCACTAGCTCAGTAAGGAAATCAAGCAAGCAAGTAGATAACCACACTATCTAAAAAATATAATGATGTGCCTTGAAAATATTCCTTTCCATTTCACATCTAAAGCATGTATCTTTCTTTGAAATATTTATGCAAATATGTATATATAGATACAAATCATCAATGTATACTGAAAACATGCTGGTTTAATAACTTTAGTAATTCATGCAAAATATTGCATTCTCATGTAAAAACTATAAATCACATTTCATTATGCCATATCATTTAAATCAAAGTAAAGATGGCATTTCATCATGTTAAAACATGGAAATTGAAGCTTCACCCATCCCTCGGGTTTACCCTTTATAGCACACAAAGTAACATGTCGAGGCTCAACCCATCCCTCGGGTCTACCTAATATATAAAATCATGTGAAAATTCAAACAAGAAATATCAGGTGAGATAGGCGACTACTTGTTCGAGGATTACGATCATATTCCCTTTTTCGGTAATCCCAGGCTACACAATACTCGGTGTGCGAGGCCTCACTTGCTCTAATGGGAGGTGGGTCAAATCCTCAACCGTCAGCCAACAACTCTACATCTTCACAACAACATGTACAAACGGTACAACATACTCTGTGTGTCATACAGGTATAAAGTACTCCATGGACCCAATAACAGTTTCAATAGCCCTCTGCCATATCTCAAAAAGCTCGTACGAACATGTAATCGGTGTGACACAGTCTGCACAAGGCTCTAGCATTGTTGTTTCATACTATCACTCTCAAAACTGGTAGATGAGTAAATTCCAGCACGACCTCATGCACAATTCACAAAGATCTAGTGCGAGCTATGCTCCAACACTATGTCATGTAAAATTGAGTACGAGCAATGCTCCAGTACTCTATCATGCATCAATCATATAAAATCAAGTACGAGTGACATTCTAGTACTTTATTATGCAGAATACATATAAAATCAAGTGCGAGCAATGCTCCAGCACAATTTGTTTTCACACAACTCGATAGATGGCTTATTTAAATCAAATTCATTCAGTTTAATCAAATCGACACTATATTGTGCTGTTTTCGTATTTAACATGAAAACATCAGCCAATCTATCTATGCATCTGCTAAACAACAGTAAAAACAATTAAAAATACACTTTCCATGCTTTTTTAGGACTTTTCCTAAAGGTTGACTTTTTACCCTTAATTGGGGTAAATTTGTAATTTACCCTTTTCAGGTCTCTTAAATTTTTATTCACCTTTCTGACCCTCAAACTTTTTAAGTGAATGTAAAGTAGACAAAAATACGCGTAGATATCTCTAACTACTTGCAAAAGTTCCTTACCTGTAATCATTCCGATCAAAATTACTTTCTCAACTCTACTCGGTCCCGCAGTCCGATCTGCTCCCAATATAACCTTTGGAGCTGCTTATAACCATTTATTTGGTTAATTATACTTTTCCTACTATATTTCACATTTAATACAGTCTATTTCACTTAATGGGCCCGTTTACTCTTATTGGGCCTTAATGAACCTTAATGGGCCTAACATTATCTTAAGCCTATTTCTATTTTACTATTCATTTCAGTTGGCCCTATTAGGCTTGTGGGCCTACCAACTCTTATTCGGCTTGTCTGAGGCCCATTACACATTATTGGGCCTAAACCAAGTTAGCTTAGCCCATTTGGCCTTTCGGCCATGGCATGTGGCCGAGAGCCATCATGCCGAGTACCATACCACCCATGGCCTTTGGCTGGCCTTCACTTAGGCATTTCATCATACACTTGGTTTTCATTTGTCTTATGCCTTAACTTAGTTCACTTAGGCATTTTATCAAACAACTTGATTGCCAACTTCAATTCACCCACCAATTGATTAAATTGATTAAAACTAACTATGCCATAATCATAAACACATGTATACCAACCTATTCATGCCTTAAAATCATATAGGTATTCATCAATTTACAAATACCCATTTTCGGCCAATCCATGTTCATGATGATTTCATGTGTTTCAATGCATAAAACATATACCAATCAACTTAGAATAATTCATAGATTAACATATATGAATTTGGAAGCTTGAATATATACCTAGCTTGCACTTACCCTTGTAGCTGAGACCTCCCTCAAATTTTTCTCTCTCAATTTGGCTCATTGATAGCCAATTCCAAGATATGTTAATCCTCTCTCAATTTGGAACAACTTCCACGAAGATTATTGCTAGTCCCAATTATGTTTTTATCTTAGTGATTTCTAGTGAGAGAAAGCTTGAAACTATTTTGGTTATGGTTTCCTTAAGTTTGCCGAGAATGAAAGGATGAAGAAGGCTAATGTGTTGGCTGATTTTTGTCCTGAATACTTAGTCACTAAGTCATAAAATTAAGCCTTAAATTTGGGCTTGAATTTGGGCTTTAAGTTAATTTACTAATGGGCTTTAACTTTGGGCCTCTTGGTTTGGGCCTTCCTCTTGGGCTTTTGGGCTGAAATTCTTACTACCTATTGGACCTTCAATTGAATTCATATTGGGCCTATAAATCGGCCTAACAATTTGGCCTAATAGGCCTAAGAAATTTGGCCCACACTTGTCATACCTTAATAGGTTTTAAAATTTCCATTTTTGGCCCATTGCGTTTACCCGTTTAATTGAATCCGGATTTTGATTAAATCAATTTTCCTTACTTCGGGGAATGAATATATTGTGTTTTAACCAAAAATATTTCTTCCCCACTTTTTAACCACACTTGGGTTAAATTTTAACCATGGTTAGTCAACTATGGTCAAAGTCCACTTTTCTTAACTACCATTGACTTTTCTTGACCATTGACCATGTTTGACTTTTTCTCAAAATTTCAAAAGTGTCATATCTTATGGTTTACACTCTTGTCTTTATGTTTTGGTCATTTTCGGGAGGCGAATATGTCTAAAACACCTCAAACGGACCATTTCGGACTCGTTTAGCCCCTTTTTGACGTTTACTCTTGATCTATATGTTCGGGACCAAATCAAAGCGACTTTCCTTTATGAGTTCTCTATATTTTCTCATTTTAAGTTCTTCTCTTTAGTTAGAATGATTTAGATCCTCTCGGTTTAGCCTATGGCTCTTATTGTCCTCATTTGGCCTTTATGTAGCTTATGTGTGTTAAATCACTTTACTTACACGATCATTCAAGTAAATACTCTTCTTATGATTCAACTAATATAATAAAATGTTCGTACGTATAGGAATCATAAGGAATAAGCTACATAAAAAATCTGGGTCTTATAATCCTCCCCAACTTAGAGAATTTGATCCTCCAAATTAGAACCAAGTTAGTTATCAAATAGTTGAGGGTGCTTCTCACGCATCGGGCTTTCTAACTCCCAAGTAGTCTCCTTTGAAGTGTGATGTTGTTAGAGGACCTTCACTAACTCGATAACCTTCGATCTCAAAGCCTTCTCCTTCCTATCCAATATCTAAATTGGCCTCTCAACATATGACATATCCTCTCTGAGCTCCAGTGGCTCATAACTGATCACATGTGTTGGATCCGGGTGATACTTCTGAAGCATCGAAATGTGGAAGACATTGTGTACGCCTGATAAGTCCAATGGAAACGCCAACCTATAGGCCTTATTTCCCACTCGATCAAGTATCTCAAAGGGTCCGATGTAGTGAGGACTCAGCTTACCTCTCTTCCCGAATCTCGCAATACCCTTGGAAGGAGAAACCTTAAGAAACACTAACTCACCCACTGAAAACTCTAGTGGCCTCAGTCTCCTATCAGCATAACTCTTCTGTCTGCTCTAAGCTATCCTCAATCTCTCAACAATCAAGCGAACATCCTCAGAGGCTTACATGACTAAATCAGGACAAAAAATCTTTCAGTCACCCACTTCTTCCCATCCCACAGGGGAACGACATCTACAACCATACAAAGCCTCATATGGTGCCATCCCGATACTCGAATGATAACTGTTGTTGTAGGCGAATTCGGCTAGTGGCAAATGATCATCCCAGGAGACTCTAAAATCTAATACACACGCTCTCAACATATCCTCTAGAGTCTGTATAGTCCTCTCTGACTGACCATTTGTCTGAGGATGGAAAGCGGTGCTCAAACTCAATTGGGTTCCCATGGCTTCTTAAAAATGTTCCCAAAAGTGGGAAGTGAAGCGGGAATCCTTATCTGAAACAATGCTTACTGGAACATCATGTAACCTCTACCTCGCTTACATACAACTCTGTCAATGAACTTAGAGTATCGGTAGCCCTCATAGCTAGGAATTGGGCAGACTTCGTCAATCTGTCAGCAATCACTCAAATCGCATTGTGATTCTTGCGGGTCCTTGGTAAACCCATCAAGAAATCCATGGTGATATTCTCTCATTTTCATGTCGGTATAGGTTAAGGCTGCAATAACCCTACAGGCTTCTGATGCTCTACCTTCACCTGCTAACATACGAGACATCTCGCCACATACTCTACTACATCCTTCTTCATACCCAACCACCAATACACTTTCCGGAGGTTCTGGTACATCTTGTTACTCCCCAGATGTAACGTACACCTCAAAGAATGAGTTTATGAAAAAATCAATCTCCTGAGCTTTGGATCCTTGGGAACGTACAGTCTACCTCTGAACCTCAGTAGTCTATCAGATCTTAACTTAAAATTAGTCATTATGCCCCTCTGTATCTTACCAGTCATATCAATGCAATTCGGATCACTTTGCTGAGCATGTCTAATCTTTTCCAACAGATTTGGTTCCAATAGCAGACTAGCTATCATACAGTCCGTATCCATGTCAAAAGGCACGAATCCCAAACTGAGGCTAGCAAACTGCTCTAGAAACTCATGTTCTCATACCATCATATACGATACCATCCCAAGGCTTTTCCTGCTTAATGCATTAGCTACAACATTAGCCTTACCAGGATGAAAAAGTATCTAACAATTGTAGACCTTCAAAAGCTCTAGCCATCTTCTCTATCTCATGTTCAGCTCTTTCTGCGAGAACAGATACTTGAGGGTCTTGTGGTCGATAAAAATATGAAACTTCTCACCCTATAAGTAGTGGAGTCATACCTTCAACGCAAACACTACTGCTGCTAACGTCAAATCGTGGGTCGGATAGCTCTTCTCATGGTCCTTCAGCTGTCTGGATCCATAAGCAACTACTCTTCTATCTGGCATGAATACACAGCCCAGTCCCTGATGCGTAGCATTGGTGTACACTGAAAAACCTCCTGAGCTGGTAGGAATAGTGAGAATCGAAGCGGTGGTCAATCGACACTTCAACTCCTGAAAACTCCTCTCACAATCCTCGTCCTAAACGAATGCTACACTATTCTAAGTGAGACGTGTCAACGGAGCAACTAACTTTAAAAATCCCTCAACGAAGCTCCGATAATATCCTGGTAAACTTAGAAAACTCTTGATCTCAGTAACTGTCCTCGGCTGTTCCCACTGAACTACAGCCTCAATCTCATATGGATCTATTAATACACCATCCATTGACACAACGTGTCCCAAAAACAAGATCTGTGATAACCAAAAATCAAACTTACTGAGTTTAGTATACAACTCCTTCTCTCATATGGTTTGTAATACAATCTGCATGTGCTGCTCATGCTTCTCTTGAGAGTTCGATTACACCAAGATGTCATCGATAAATATGATAACAAACTGATCCAAGTATGGCTTGAACACATCTTTCATCAAAGCCATAAAAGTTACGGGAGCATTCGTCAATCCGAATAGCATAACCAAGAACTCATAATGGCCATATCGGGTCCAAAACTCTGTCTTGGGTACATCTCCACTCCGAACTCTCAACTGATGATATACATACCTCATATCAATCTTAAAAAAGATCTGTGCTCTCCGAAGCTGATCCAATAAGTCATCAATGCTCGGAAGGGGATACCTATTCTTGATGGTAGCCTTATTCAACAATCTGTAGTCAATACACAATCGGAGGCTTCCATCCTTCTTCTTCATAAACAAAACCGATGCCCCCCAAGGTGAAACACTCAGTCTGATGAAACCCCTATCCAACAATTCCTGTAACTGTCTCTTGAGCTCCTCAAACTCAACTAAGGCCATGCGATACGGTGGTTTCGAAATAGGCTCGTTACCAGGCACCAAATCTATACAGAACTCCATCTCTCTGTTTGGTGGCAACCTTGGCAATTCATCTGGAAAGACATCTAGGAACTCCCTAACCACAAGGATATCTGTCAACTCCGGATGGGTCTTATTCGTATCAACCACGTACGCAATGAAACCTTCAATATTTTAATTATTCAATTAGCATAGTAGTTATTTTACTATATACTGTAACTACTTTTTTCATTTCTTTTCAGTAAACTTTACAATATATTTTACAAGGGTAGGAAACATAACTGTCTTAGCATAGCAATATAAAACAACATGGTTTACAGATAACCAATCCATTCCTGAGATTACATCAAAATCACTCATACTTAGCAAAATTAGATTGGTTGTCATATTTTTTTCCCCTACTTTTAGCTTACAGTCATTAAACATATACTCTACTAACTGACTGTTATCCATAGGCATACTAATCAACATCATCCTACTTAAAGGTGTACGCTCTACATGCTTCGCTAACTTACATGCAAATGAAGGCGATACAAATGAATGTGTGGCACTAAGATCAAATAATATATATGCTTCAAGATAAAAAATCAATATGTTACCTTTAATCACATCCGATAAAGCATCAGTTGTGCCCTGGTCCAAAACATGCACTCGCCCTCGACCAATCACCTACTTCCACTTCTCCTCTATCGTCTCTCTCCTCCTCGGAGCAGACGTATCAACTGGAGCTCTCTCTAGCTCCTTACCCTTCTATGGGGCAATCTCAATCATCTCTAGGCAAACTCTAGCCATTTGCACTGGCTTCCAACATCTGAAGCACAATCCAGCAGAAATTGGATAAGGTCTACCTCCATGGTATCTACCACATCTACCGCACTGCTCGGTAGTCGGCCTCTGTCCTCGAATCACAATGCCCCTAGCTGGAGCTATGGTCAGAAATGCAAGAGGTCTAACAGTCTTCTCTGCACTTCCTAAATTTGTGGTCTCTTATCGAAGAGTCTCCACCTTCTTCGATAACTGAAACCTCTGGCACTGTCACTCGTCGACCTCTTCCTATCTCTATCTTTTCTCCGGCTAACCATCCTGAACTCAAAGGCATTCCTTTCATAATCCTGCTCACAGAATTACGCCCTACGCACTGAGATATCTAGTGGAACCAATCTAGATCGAAGCGTTAGTCTCAATCTGTCTATAAATCTCCGGACCTTCTTGGTCTTATTGATCCTAGTGTCGGGGTCATACCTTCCCAAGGACATAAATCGTGTCTCATACTCATCCACTGACTGACTGCCCTAGCTCAACCCCAAGAAATCTATCTGCAGCATCCACTGCACTGTATCTGGCACATACTACTTCCTGAAGGCATCCAGAAAAATATCTCAACTAATCTCTTAGTGTCGGGCTCTCAATATAACTCAGGTAGACTTCCACCAATGCTCTGTCGTTCCCTTCAGTATGAAGGCGGTGAAAGCAACCATCTTAGAAGTAGTACACTTGAAGAATCCGTACAACTTCTTGATCTCTCCGAAACAATCCTCAATGACCACTAGGTCCTTTACCCCACTAAATGATGGCAGTCTAAACTTCTGAAACTATCGCAAACGATCCAGCTCACAACTGTATCCCAAACCACTACTAACTTGTTGTGGATCAACAGGAGAGGGTGTAACCTGAATCGGTGGAGGTGTAAGGTTATCTGTAGGCTGTGGTGTCTGTGCAGGTTGTACAGGTGTATCTGGAGCAACTCCCTGTTCAGCATCAGCCCCTGTATCTGTGCCCTGCCTACCATGCATAGCTTGTGTGAATGTCTTCATCATCGTTTCTAGACTATGTTTTAATCTCGTAAAGCATGCATCGAGACTCTCTGGTACCTCAGTGGGACCTGTAGTCTCATGGGCAGATGAAGACTCAGAATCATCTTGACTCTCAGGCCTACCTCTACGGCCTCTAGCCCTACCTCTCTCCCCTCTACCAGGGCTGTTATTTGCCATAATGGCTCGATTCCTACGTTTACACCCACTAATTAGTCCATTTTCCATCTCGAAATACACATCCGTAACTGAACACAGCAAAATCATATGGGGATGTAAACTTTCTTAACTACTAACACCAACTCACATCAGACCAACTCGGCTTTGATACCATTCTGTCACGACCAACTTTTACCAAAAACCACTACAAATATTTTGCTTTTACCTTACCTTTCTTTTTGTCATAATTCCACCACTAACAGTTGGAATGTGATTTGGAATTAGTATCCTCACCTTTACTTACCATTTCAACCATTCATTTCAATACATACATGTAAATAATAACTATTTATTTACTGTAATTTAACTTTTGTACCATGAGTGAATTCACTGTAATATTTTACAAATACAATACATCCCAAAATATTACATACATTTACATCACTGTGCTGTTTATATGTTCAGATACAAAATTATATGTGATGTGTATACCTTTTGCTCAATGGGAATGCAACGGGTAAAAGGAATGGTAGTCCTCAGTCATACTCTATCTACTGCAGACGCTCTGTAGAGAGAAGGAAAATGAAAGGGGTGAGCTCACTAGCTCAGCTAGGAAATCAGGCAAGCAAGTAGATAACCACACTATCTATAAAATATAATGTTGTGCCTTGAAAATATTCCTTTTCATTTCACATCTAAAGCATGTATCTTTCTTTGAAATATTTATGTAAATATGTATATATAGATACAAATCATCAATGTATACTAAAAACATGCTAGTTTAATAACCTCAGCAATTCATGTAAAATATTGCATTCTCATGTAAATACTGTAAATCACATTTCATTATGCCATATCATTTAAATCAAAGTAAAGTTGGCATTTCATCATGTTAAAACATGGAAATCGAGGCTTCACCCATCCCTCGGGTTTACCCTTTATAACACGCAAAGTCACATGTCGAGGCTCAACCCATCCCTCGGGTCTACACAATTTATAAAATCATGTGACAATTCAAACAAGAAATATCAGGTGAGATAGGCGATAACTTGTTCGAGGATTATGATTATACTCCCCTTTTCGATGATCCCAGGCTACACAGTACTCGGTGTGCGGGGTCTCACTTGCTGTAACGGGAGGTGAGTCAAATCCTCAACCGTCAGCCAATAACTCTACATCTCCACAACATCATGTACACACGGTACAACGTACTCTGTGTGTCATACACGGTATAAAGTACTCCATGGACCCAATAACAGTTTCGATAGCCCTCTGCCATATCTCAAAATGCACATGTGAGCATGTAATCGGTGCGACACACAGTCTGCACAAGGCTCCGACACGATTGTTTCATGCTATCACTTTTAAAACTAGTACGTTCGAGTAAACTCCAGCATAGCCTCATGCACAATTCACAAAGATCTAGTGTGAGCTATGCTCCAGCACTATGTCATGTAAAACTGAGTACGAGCAATGCTTCAGTACTCTATCAAGCATCAAACATATAAAATCATGTACGAGCGATGCTCAGTACTTTATTATGCAGAATACATATAAAATAAAGTGCTAGCAATGCTCCAGCACGATTTGTTTTCACACAACTCGATAGATAACTTATTTAAATCAAATTTATTCAATTTAATCAAATCAGCACTATATTGTGTTGTTTTCGTATTTAACATGAAAACATCAACCAATCTATCTATGTTTCTGCTAAAAAACATTAAAAACAATTAAAAATACACTTTCCATGCTTTTTTTAGGACTTTCCCTAAAGGTTAACCTTTTACCCTTAATATGGGTAAAATTGTAATTTACCCTTTCCAGGTCTCTTAAATTTTTATTCACTTTCTCTGACCCTTAGACTTTTTAAGTGAATGTAAAAATAGATGAAAATTCATGCAGATATCTCTAGCTACTCACAAATGTCCCTTACCTGTAATCACTCCGAGCGAAATTACTTTCTCAACTCTGCTCAGTCCCACAGTCCGATCTACTCCCAATATAACCTATGGAGCTGGATATAACCATTTATTTGGTTAATTATACTGTTTCTACTGTATTTCACATTTGGGGGTCACTTGTTTAAAAACTTTTCCCCGATTGAGCTCATTTTACTCGATTCGGTCAATACCGAGTAAAATGGCTTAAAGCTTTCAGTTTACTTTAAAAATTCATTCGATCCCCGAAACCTCCATATTTCCACTTAATTTTAATTTCCCAAGTCACTTTTACCTTATAATAATTTTCCATGGTCTCAGAATAATTTTCATGAATTTCTAGAATTTATTCCAAATTATTTCCTTAACTAGGACCCTTTTTTTCGATTTATTGTGAGTTCGAGTTTTACCAACTTTTTCACTTTCAATACTTTAGTTTTCACTTCCAAACATCATTCCATAGATATTCATACAATTCTTAAGAAATTCTGGGGCTCAGGTCTTACCTCAATTTTCATGTCTTCGGGCCCCATTCTATAATTCTGAGTGCTTCGATCATTTCAAACCTGCATAACATATTCTGAGTAGTTTGTTATTTCTTAACTTTCAATTACATAATAGCATGGAAATTTTGAGTTTCACACTTACGTTGTAATGGTGCTAACTTGCACCTTACGTAGTTAACTTACCCCTATGATATATGCACTGTAACAAGGATGATTCACTTACTTATACACTTAACATAAATAGAACTTATACATCGTTTGATCACATTTTCCATACTTGTATTCATTTCTAATAGTAATAACTTATAACCTATAAAAGTAACTTAAGCTGTAAGATACTAACTTGCATCCAATACGTTTAACATGTCCAGTATACTATACATACTAAAGCAGGTGTAATTCAATTACCAAGAGAGCTTTGATTCCATAATGATCAATGCATTGGCCAAAGAACTTCCACATCTCATTTTGTTTTAGAAGCCGATATTATCACATGATTCATTTAGATTTCATTTCATATAGCCTTAACACTTACTAAACTTCAAACCATAAATGAAAACCATACCCACCAAATTTAAGTCAATGGAAAAGTCTCTAACGTTTTATCCCTTCCTTTGACCCAAAATTTCCTTGTTATTGTTCCTCATTTTCCCTTTTCCTTTCAACCCAAATCTCATTCTACTTTAGCGTTTATTGTGGAATTGAGGTAAATAATGAAGAATGGGGTAAGGTTTTTAGCTTTTTCTCTTTCCTTTCTCATTCATTTCTCTTTTTTTTTTCTCTTTTCCCTTTCCCTTTCTTTTTCTCAGGTTTCTTTTACTTTTTCCCTAACTTTCAAACCCTTTTTAAGCCAAACCTGTGGCTTCAAGCATTATGGCATTGATCCCTTTATCCTTGGAATATATCCTCTCTCTCCAAAATTGCCTGGTATTGAATTTTTTAAAAAAAAAAAGGAGATTAATCCTCTCATACAAGGGAAAATTGGGGTTACACAAACAAACTTTGGAAAGGGGAGCAAAGTTAATGGATTAAGCAATGATTCAATGTTTGTCATGTACCTAAGGGAGTGGATTAAAAAGAGAATAACTTTGAAAAAGTTGAATGAGAGATTAAATGAAGACGATGGAAAACTGAAAGTCAATTTAAAGGAGAATCTCGTAAAGCAAAGGAAGCCCGCAAACTTTTATGAAAAGTGGAAGGAAATACAATTGAAAAAGATGAACATAGAGCAAAAGGTGGCGAAAAAGGCCACATACTTGGACTTGAAGTGTGATAACCAGAAGTTTCTCACTTTGAGAATTTATCTCGAGAATTAGGATAATATATTTTTTAGGAAATGAAAAATATATACTAAATAAATATATGTAAATATATAAACATATATATATATATATGAAATATACATAAAATTTAAAGGTATATATATTACATAATAATATAATATATATACTATATATAGATATCTATCTATATAATATATTATATTAAGATATAATATATATATATAATATGTATAAAAAAAAGAAAAGAGGAAAAGGAGAGTGATGAGAAAAAGAGACGAAGAGAAGCACTAAAGGAAAGAGAAAGAGTGGTAGACGAGCAAAGGCGGCTTAGACCGTCGCTGTCAATGAGGCCAGAAGCGATGCCGACCAAACTGGGTAGTGAAACCCGACAAGGAGAGGCAGATCGATCTAGGCGGAGGCAGAAGAGAGAAGGCTTGGATTCATCGAAGTTGAGGCTAATCCAACCATGTCGCCACCATCCCTAGGTATCGCAATGCTGCTCAACCCAACTAGAGGAAGGCCTGGCCGAGAATCAGCCCAGTGACCACCAAATTGGTGGAGGCAGAGTTGAACCAGTTCAGACCAGTTCAGTAGAAAAGAAGGGGCTAAACCAATCCAAACCGACTCAGCTAAGGAAAAAGAAAAAGAAAGAAAAGAAAGAAAAAGAAAAAAGGAAAATTTTTAGAGTCCCAGTTTAAGGAAAAACGGGTAAGAGAGACAGATTGGTTGTTCCAAATTTTTGAGAAATTAATTTGAAATTTATATTTGATCGAAAGTAACCTGATTTGAATATGTAAATGTGTAACGTGACAATAGGACAACGAACATGAGTGAGCAAAGCACAATGTATGTGCGTGCTCAGAATCTGTAAATCGAGTATGTGAGTCTCACTTGATACAACTGGTATTAGCATACGAGGTAAGTAAATCTTACTTACTACAATAGCTGTAGTATTTTATTTAATTAAATTGCATAAGCTAGGATTAAATTCATAATTATTGAATTTAAATACGAAAACGAAGAATCGACTGTTGTAAGAGATAGCATATTATGTAATTAAATTGCATAAACTGTGAATGAAATTCATAAATAATGAATTTAAGTATGAAATCTGAAGCCTGCTAATTAAATTAATAAATAATGAATTTAATTATAAAGGCAGAAATTAGGAAATGCTTAAGGATTTCATATGTAATTAGATCAAATGCATTATAAATAAATTATAAAGTGATAAAGAATAATCATGAACAAGATATAAGGTTAGTAGGTCCCTTTTAGGATGCAATAAAGCATTATACAGGATAATTCTGGACTTAGAAAATTCTAAGTTAAATTCAAAGATGCAAGGTAGCATCATATGTGAGTTCTCAAATGCAAATCAAATAATGTTTGAGGATTATAAGTGTGATAAGAATATGTGATTCGATTATTGATAAGAATATGAACTTAAACAGTGCTCATTGAGGTTCGAAGTAGCACCATGAGATATAAGTTAATTTCATAGATGCGTGGTAGCATTATATTGAATAAAATGAATCTTATAATATAAATTGAAGAATGTTCAAGGACTATGTGTTATAGGTACAAGTGATTGATGAAACAATTGAAATTTTGATTTATGAAAAGATTGATTGATTTTGGATAAGAATATTGAATAGATAAGTGATCCTTAGGATGTAAGGTGTGAAACCCAAAAAAATTTTTTTTCACACAATTGGAAGCTAAGAAATAATTAAGTACTCGGAATAATGTTATGCATGCCGAAACCGTCAAAGCACTCGGGCTAGTGGCATGGGGCTCGACGACACGAAAATCGAGGTAAGACTTAAGCCTTAGAATTTCTTGAGAATTTTAGGTATGGTCATGAAATGATGTTTAGAAATGAAAACTAAGGTATTGGAAGTAAAAAAGATAGTAAGGTTCGGGTTTTGCACTAAACCGAGCAAATGGGCTTGAAATTAGAAATAAATTCGAATTAAATTCTAGAAATTCTCAAAAATTATTCTAAGACTATAGAAAATTAATATAAGGTATAATTTACTTGGAAAATCAAAATCAAGTGGAAATATGGAGGTTTTGGGGATCAAATTAATTTTTTAGGTAAATCGAACACTTTAAGCCATTTTACTCGGTATTGACCAAATCGCGCAAAATGGGCTCAATCAGGGAATATTTCTTAAACAAGTGACCCCAAATTTTTTATGAAACATACTAGGGACATATTATAACACTTGAGAAGTGGAAATTTTGAGAAAATTGGACTAGAATTATTTGTTTAGAATTTTCTAAAGCAGAATAGAAATCTGTCATGCTTCAGATTTCTGACCTACCCTCCTAATTTGTCAAATTTGGATACTTTAGGGGACTCAGCTGACCCAAAATTTTTCTGTCTAAAATTATACTTTATAATATTTCTATAGCCTTAAAAATCAACCCAATTAGACTTTCTAGCTGAGAGAACCATCTCCCCCTTTCGACCGTAAGTGTCATTCCCTTCCCCTCCTTGTGTGAATTTTTCAGAGGCCTTCCGACCAGATTCAGGAATTGATCAAGAAGGAACCAATCTTCCTTTTCAGGAACTATATAACATATAAAAAATTCATCTACAAAGAAGTTCATTTACGAGGTGAAAGACTCAAAATAAAAATAGTGGTCAGATTTACCCTGTTTTTGGTAAGTGAAGAACTTAAGATTTTTCATTCTTTGATCGGGTTTTGAGCTAGTTTTTCATGGTTTTAAGCTATATACATGTTTCATTTTAATTGAAGATAAATTTGGTGGAAGAAGAACGTGGTCAACCTTGGTCAAACCCGAGGTAAGGTTGATGGATGATGATGAAGTTCATATATGTTGTTATTTAGTGTTTTTGGAAGGTTTTTGGTTAAGTGAAATTGGATGATTCCAGGTTTGTATAGCATGGTGTTGATGTGTTTTTGGTGAAATTTGGATGGATCTAAGGTTGTTAAAAGTTAAAGTTATACCGAAAAAGTTCGGTTTATAACTTAACTCAGTGTAAAATCGAAAAGTCAAAGAATTGAAAATTTGGCCAACCAGTATGATTTATAAACTTGAATGAGTCATAAGGTTAATGAAGTAATTAAATTAGAAATTAGAATAATAAAATTTGCCAAAATGGCACTAAAATCGATAAAATAGAGAAAACTGAAAAAGTTGATCAAAAAGTCAAAATTGGTCAAATTTCAAGAAGAGAAAGAAAAATTGAGTACGCTAAGATGAAATTGATCAATATATGATGAATCAGTATCGTTTTGGGTAGCTCAAGAATTTGGCAAGCAAATCGAGGTAATCTCGAGACCCGACGATTCTGCGCTGCCCCCATGGTTTACGAGGTAAGGGGTGTAATTTAGCTTAATTCTTACCTATTTACGTTCATGAAATGATTTATAAAGTATAATTATGTTCATTAAATGATTTACGAAACATATTCATATTTATGAATTATTTACAAAGCATAATTATGCTCATGAAACGATCTGATGAAGTATATTATATTTTATGAAATGATTTATGAAGTAAGAAACACATGAATATTTTATAGTTTTCTATATGATTTTATATTCATGTTTCAAAGGAACTTTTAATAAATTTGAAAGTAAGCAAATAAAGAAAAAAAGATTTTGAGACTAGAAGGCTATTTATATGCATGGCTACTGCTCGTGGCGCTCCGGCTCCACCATTTGAGATGCCGATACGTAAGACCTTTATAGCACTTGTCTTCACCTGTGTGGTGGTTGACTCACTACTCGTGGTCTATGATGATAATTTCTAGTAGTATCTCGTGCCTGCGCAGCACACATGTATGTCTCCTGTACGACGAGTGCCATTGGTGCCCGTGCCCTAGCTATGTGCTTGTGTAAATTATGATGATTCGATACTACCTATGCTTATGATTTGCTGCACGACCCTGATCCATTCTACAACCCCCACTATGGCCATCAGTATGATTATGATCCTCTACGGAGGATGACGTATGATGCATGACTTAGATATAGCCTAGTCTCCACGTTTTGATGATGATGTCTTTAAGAAAGAAAGTATAATGATGATTATGAATGAAATTATGAATGATGATGATTTTACGAAATGAACTATGCACGACGATGCTTAATGAAAGGAAGTATGATTTATGTTTTCATATAAAGACTTGCGTGGTGATTTAGTGAAAGAAAACATGGTTTATGTTTTCAGATGAAAAGACATTCATGGTATTAAAAAGGAAAGTATACACATATATGATATTTTCTTGTATGAATGTTTTACGTACGAAATGAAGTTTATACGTACGTTTGAATTATTATTTTTCAAGTTAGTTTATGATTTGATTTTCATAAGTAAAATATGAAAGAATACATTGCATGATTTTTCACATGCTTTATATAGTCAGAATTATTCTAAACGTATTCTTTATGGAGGTTTTCCCCAAAAGCTCACCCTTTTTTTCTCCATTTCAGAATTCCTATAGTAAGTGTTACACAGCTATCTACGAAGTACTTGTTCAGGTATAATAATAGATATTTATTTCCAGACATGTATAATGTACAGATACGTGGTTGTATAATTATTACTGGATGTAATCACTGTACTTAAGGATTAGTATGTTAACGTTCAAGAAACAATTAATATGTTGATGATATTTACTATTTAACACATGTGGTGGTTGCTTCTGAAATTTTGGCAATACTAAGGATTAAAGAAATAAATAAAGAAAGGAAGAAGTATCATACACTATACAGGAATGCAACCTAAGTAGAAAAAAAATTAGCCCTTATTTTCGCGCTTTCGGGGCGTTACAGTAAAAGTGGTATCAGAGTTAGGGTAGTCTAGTACTATCAGTGTCTGAGGCTCACTCATTGAGGTATACAATACATCCAGGGAGCACTAAGATGTATCAAAACCTTCGAAAAGTTTATTAGTGGTCGGGGATGAAGAAAGAAATTGCTGAATATGTCGCTAAATGTCTCGTTTGTCAACGGGTAAAGGTAGAGCATCAGAAGCCTGCAGGGTTACTGCAGCCTGTACCGATATCGATGTGACAGTGGGAGCATGTCACCATGGATTTTGTAGTGGGATTACCGAGGACCCACAGAGGTCATGATGCCATATGGGTGATTGTGGATCGGTTGATGAAGTCAGCCCATTTTCTAGCTATGAGAGCTACCGATACTCTGATCCAATTAGCAAACTTGTATGTGCGAAGATAGTGAGGCTATATGGAATTCCAGTGAGCCTTGTTTCTGCTAGGGATTCCCGCTTCACTTCTCATTTTTGAGAACATTTTCAGGAAGCGATGGAGACCTAGTTGAGTTTTAGCACCTCGTTTCATCCTCAGACAAAGGGTCGGCCAAAGAGGAATATATAGACCCTGAAGGATATGTTGAGAATGTGTACATTAGATTTTGGAGGCTCTTGGGATTATCATTTGCCACACGCAGAGTTCGCCTATAATAACAGTTTTCATACGAGTATCGGGATGACATCATATGAGTCATTGTATGGGCGTAGATGTCGTTCCCCTATTGGATGGGAAGAGGTTGGTAACAGACAGATCTTTGCTCCTGACTTAGTTAGACAAGCCTCTGAGGATATCCAGTTGATTTGTGAGAGGTTACGGATAGCTCAGAGCAGACAAAACAATTACGCTGACAGGAGACGGAGACCACTAGAGTTTAATATGGGTGAGTCAGTGTTTTTGAAGGTTTCTCCCTCAAAGGGGATTATGAGATTCGGGAAGAAGGGCAAGTTGACCGCTCGATATAGAACATGTACTTAAGGCTCTTATGATTTGTGTAAATTTGAAATCTCTCACCATAGAGGTAGTGGCGCCATATTTTCAATGCAAACACTGTGGTCGCCAACTCCAAGTCATGGGTCGGGTAGTTCCTCTCATGATCCTTCAATTGTCTTGATCCATATACAAATATCTTCCCATTCTACATCAATACACAGCTCAATCCTAGGTGTGAAGTATCTGTATATAACGAGAAACCTCATGAGCTGGTAGGAATAGTGAGTATCGAAACTGTGGTTAATCTCCTTTTCAACTACTCAAAGCTTTCCTCACACTTATCGTCCCATACAAAGTCAACATTCTTCCTCGTGAGATGTGTTAAAGGAGCAGCTAATCTCGAAAATCCCTCCACACACCTTCGGTAATATCCAGCTAAACCCAGGAAGCTTCTGATCTCTGTCACTGTCTGGGGTCTCTGCCACTATGTCACCGCCTCAATCTTAGATGGATCCACTGATACTCCATCCTTCGATACTATGTGACCCAGAAAAGAGAACTGTTCCAACCAAAAGTCGTACTTGTTGAGTTTAGCATACAACTTCTTCTCTCTGAGGGTCTGTAGCACTATCCTTAGATGCCTTTCATGCTCCTATCTAGACTTTGAGTACACCAGGATATCATTAATAAACACTATTAAAAATCGATCCAAATACTGGTGGAACACCTCGTTCATCAACGACATAAAAGCTGCGAGAGCATTCGTCAACCTGAATTGCATAACCATAAATTCATAATGTCCATACCGGGTGCGAAAAGCTGTCTTGGGTACATCTCCACTCTGTATCTTCAATTAATGGTACCCAGATCTCAGATTTATCTTGGAAAAGACTTGCGCTTCTTTCTTCTTTTCATTTTCTTTTTTCTTTTTCTTCATTCATTCTATACCAAATTCCATCTCCCTATCTGGAGGTAACCCTAGTAATTCATCCGGAAAGATATTTGGATATTCACTGACCACTGGGATGTCTATCAACTCCGGACGTGCCTTATCCGTCTGAACCACATAAGCAATAAACCCTTCACAATGTTCTTCCCACCATTAGTGACACAATCATCACATACTCACATATAATTTATAAACAAGATCAATCTCTCAATATTATGCATTAAAGCTGTGCTCTTCTCATTTATAAAGATCATGTCATTTCATTTCTTCTCATAAAAATTTGCAATAAGATTGTCTAATCCTGAAAATGTCAAGGTTCTCGCACGAAAATCCATAATAACATGATTTGCAGCAAGCCAATCCATCCCTAGGATTACATCAAAATCACTCATATTTAATAAAATTAAATCGGCTGCCATTTCTCTACCTCCTATCCTCATCTTACAACTTCCACACACATGCTCAGTCAATTGACTATCATTCATAGGGGTAGATATCATCAACATCTTATCTAGCAGTGTGGGTTTTACATTCTTCAACAATTTACATGCAAAGGATGGTGATATAAGGAATGGGTGGCACCAGGATCAAACAGTACATATGGTTCTAAATCAGAGATCTGGATAGTACCTTTTACCACATCTGAAGAATGATCGCAGTGTCCTGGTCCAGTGCGTGCAATTGTCCTCTGCATATACCCACTGCCTGCTTCCCCTTTTCCTCAGCTGTAGCCCTCCTCCTCGGGGCAACTGTTCCAACTGGAGCTCTCTCTGGCTCCTTGCCCTTCTGTGGGGCTCTCTCTTTCATCTATGGGCAATCTTTGATTATGTGCCCTGGTTTCCCACATCTAAAGCACACTACCTGAGGTCCATAGCATGGTCGAGTTCCATGGTACCTACCACACTTGCCACAATGTTCCGTAGTAGACCGTGGCCCTCCAATCACAACTCCTTTCGCTGGACCTAGAGCGAGATATATGGGAAGATTAACTGTCCTCTCCCGGATCTCCTCGATCCTCGGCCTCTTTCCAAAAAATCTCGTACTTCCCTTATAACTGAAGCCTCTATCCATCACTGGTCTCTTCTTATCTCTGTCCCTCACTTTACCGACTTTCCAAAACTCTGAGGCGATTTTATCAACATCTTGTTCACACAATCATGCCCTGCGCACTGCTTTCTCGTAGGTCGGTATATCCAGAGGAACTAATCTGGACCTGATGGTCGGTCTCAATCCATCCACAAACTTTTGGATTTTCTCGACCTCATTACTCATAGTGTTAGGATCATATCTGCCCAAGGAGATAAAAGTCGTCTCATACTCATCCACTATCCTACTCCCTCAGGTCAGTCCCAAAAATGCCATTTTTATCTTCTGTTGTGCGGTGTCCGAAACATACAGTCTCTGGAAGGCCTCCAGAAACACATCCCAGCTGATCTCAGTATGTCAAGCTCTCAGAATAGGCCGGTGGATTTCCACCAATGTTCTGCTGGTCCCTTCAGCAGAAAAGTGGCTAACGCTACCATCTCAGTAGTAGTGCACTCAAAAAACCCATATAATTTCTCGATATCATTTATCCAATCCTCAGCAGCTACAGGGTCCTTTACTCCACTGAAAGATGGCGGTCCAAACTTCTGGAATTGTCGCAGCCTATCCAAATCACAACCGTAACCCCAGCCTCTACTAGCCTTTGGTGTAGCAACAGGTGTAGGCATATCCTGTGCAGGTGGGGTATCTGTCGTCTGAGGTCTTTGGGCTGGCCGAGCCCGTGCCTCTGGAACTGCCGCCTGCTCGGCATCACCTTGTGTAGCGGGACTCTGTCTATCACCAACTCCAGGTAAAATTGGGTGACCAACTCTAATATCATCACAATGCTCTGCTCAATCCTCGCGAAGCGAGCCTCAGTACTCTCGGGTCTCTCTTCTGGACCTTGTGGAGCATGCTCAACCTCAACCTCCACCTCAATATCATCCTGAGCCTCGAGTGTTTCTGTCTCAACACGACCCCCAGGCCTACCTCTACGGCCTCTAACTTACGCCCTCGCCCCTCTACCGCGACTGGTATTAGGCATAATTACTCAATTCCCTATATTCACAACCAACTACTTAGTCAACCCATCGACACACACACAATTTGTATCTAAACAAGCACAGTAACATGGGGATGTAATTTTCTAACTTATTAAGTATTTTAGACACGACGCACGTCAGACCAACTCAAGCTCTAATACTAACTTCTGTCACGACCCTCAACTTACCAAAATACGTGCAAAATTTTCACATTTTCATGCATCATTTATTATTCGTCCTTTCCCGGTCGTGAACAGCTACTCTCCTCAACAGTTAGCTGTGTGTCAATGTCTACCTCATCCATCCATAACCATTTAATTTGCAATATAATTTTAGAAGTAAACACTTTTCTAAATACATCAGAGTTACTGTTTACATTGCTTTACATCCCGAATGTATACATACAAAATGCTACTGTGCTATGCCTAGTTTAGATACAAAATAATTTCAAGTGTGTATACCTTTAGCGATGGGATGCAGCGGATACCAAAAGGGATAAGCCTCCAGTTGCCCATAATCTATACTCAAAGCTCTGTAGAGAGGGGGAAAATGAGGGGGTGAGCAAACCACACGCTCAGTAAGGCAATCATGCGAACAGGTAGATACTGTACTATCTACGTGATTGACACGCCTTAAGGGTGTTATCCGCAAGTGCATGGGTCGTACAAGTAATAATGGGATTTGAGTCCCGAGTTATCGTCCCATAGAGAAGTTGATTAGCCTAATTAACTACCGGTTAATCTTACCCTAAGTATATCCTAGTAAATTATGAAGTTCTAATGGGTGGTCTACATGGCTAAAATTAAAGTACTAAAAATAATAAAATAATAAAACTATAAAATAAAGGAAATAAAATCAAGCAAAATTACTTACAGTGCTCCACGCAGTTAAAATTAAAAACCTACAAAAATAATTAAAACAGTTAAAACTAATTAACGTAATTAAAATAAAATGCAATTATGAAAATAAAGCAATAAAATTAATTAAACTAAAATTTAAACAAACTTAAAATAAAAATGCATGTAATTAAACTAACAAAAATTGCAAATTAAACTAACCTAAAATGCATGAAACATAATTAATCTAAATTAACTCTAAATGCAACTAAACTAAAGTCCAAAAACATATAATATAAAATTAACTACTAATTAAAAAATTAAAACAAAAATAAATTGACATACAACGATATTATTAAACTAACCTACCATTAATTGATTGAAGTACCTACTTAACAACTAACAAGAATTAACAATTAAATTCATTAAAGTAAAACCACAAAATAACAAATGAAAAGTGCACAATCGGCCAAACAAGGCCTTAACTAACAAGCCAACACAGTGGTCCCGACATGGAGTACTATTCATGCTCCCTCTTCCGCAGGTTCATGTCCAGGAGCTGCTCTCGGGTGTGTCATGCATTTTGCTCCTGCGGAGCGGCTGCTCCCAGCTGCTGTCCTGCCCGTGTGCTGCTGTTGCTGCATCCAGTTTGTCCCCTGGTGCTCAGTTCTGCTGCACCACATCCATTCCTTGTCCTGCTCTGCTTCAGGCTATATCCGCTGGTTTCTGCTCTCTGCCCGACCAAGCACAGTATCATCGTCCTGCATAACCAGCCCCTGCCAACCTTACCGTTAGCTACTGCTACAATCCAGTACAACTACATTCGCTCAACACCTGCTCAGTTCTGAAATCAAGATGGTAAAGCAGCACAGGAAGCAATCCCTGCTCTTGACAGCACGCACACAGCTGCATACGGTAATACAATCCACAGGCCACTGCAACTGACGTTCGTGACACTACTTCCACGCCTTTGCACCAGCACAAGTAAGTATTGAACCAACAAACAGCAGTGCTTTCAGCCCCCTCACGTTAGCCAAAAAATAACTGCAACTATGTGGAAGATAGCTGATGAAGAAACAGAACAACTCTCTAACGTCCACCAGTAACACCGTATACCACCGGAACACAATATACCTTATTACCAGCAAGCATAACAGTGAACTTAAAAGCATATATGAGCCAGAATAGAAATGGCAGTAGGTAGAATAAGAGGGAACCGAGATTAAACCAATAGAAAAGAAGAAAAGAAGTTTGAAGAATTTTAACTAAGTGAACCGAGACTGAAAATAAATTGAAAGAGAGTGAGAGCTGTAAAGAAAATGTTAAAAGCCTGAGGACAGAATGACTGCGACACCTAGCCTCCTTTTAGCATGCACCACCTAGAAACAACAAGAACAATAGAAACAGAAGTTCAAAAATAACTAAAGAAGATCAGAACAGTAAACTAATTAAGAAACAGAGCAGAACAGAGTGAAATTTTATTTTTCCTGCCCTTGTCACAGTAAAACATGCATCGAATGCTTGCTGTGGCTTCAGAATAAGCATGAATCTACTATGCTTCCTTACTAATCCACGTTCTGCCTCCAGCTTAGTCTACCATGCATTCGGCTTCAAGCCAGCAAACACACACAGTCTTTCCTACACTATTTCACCTTGCGACGCCAGCAGTGGCAAAACACTAAAGCTATGTAATGCCTCAGTTACCTTTCCTTCTCTCTTTTATTTGATCAATCAAGATTAAGATTAAAGCAAAACAAGCTATTTGTTAAACTGTCACACAGCCTCCATTCATCATCCCATTTCAATAGTAAAGAGAGACTCAAAAGAAACAACTGACGAAGAGCACTTTGGAAAATTTGAAAGGCAAACGAAATAAATAAATAAATATATATATATATATATATATTTAAATGCAGTAAACGAAAATGTATATATATATATATATATATATATATATATATATATATATATATATATATATTTAAATGCAGTAAACGAAAATGGAACAAGGGTATGGGTTGAGCAATAGGGCTGCTAATTACCCGTTCCAGCTCCCCAGAATCTACCCGAATGAACACTAAAAACCATGGAAACAAAGTAGTGAAAATGAACTAAAGGAAAACAAGCTTTTCATAAAGGTAATGGAAATCACATGAACAGTAAAAAAATTAAAATGGCTATTGGGAAAAATGCTTGGAAATTAAACTAAGAAAAACTTAAAAACTAAGCTACCCTAGAATTACAACTACTCTTAATTTACTTCTAAAAACTACTCCTAAATTACTCTACACTACTCCTACCCTAGACTACTTTTACTTACCCTACTCCTACTTTCCTACTTGATTTTTCAATTGCCATCATGTTCTATTTATATACAAACATAGGGGTACAATGGTAATTTTTCCATCCTAGATGAGTTGGCATTGTTTGGCCACTTGTCTTCATTTGATTTGCTACAGAGTAGATATTTCCACGTCATCAGTCTTTTTGTCCAATTAGCTGTGCGATGTGGCCTGACGTGTGTCCTCCAGAGGGTTAGCACGGTGTCCTTCAATCTTATCGTTTCAGAGCAAATAAAATACGGACACCTGGCATCATACGTGTCCAGTGGACTGATGACTCGTCTGCAAATTGGAAGTGGTCCAGTCTCCTTTAGCTCGTTTTCAGCCCAATTTCGTCTGAAACGATTGAATTTCATCTGGATTTAATTTACCTGCACATTAAAGAATTTTAATTAAATAAAGGGGATTATTAGTAAAATAATATGGGGATTAAATAAATAATTATAAATTTAAGCACAAATAATTCTATAAAAAATAGAATTATCACACCCCAAAACTTGAGCTTTTGCTTGTCCTCAAGCAAAATAAAATAATTGTAGGAATGATAAGTACAAAAGATAATAATTTTTCCAACATTATCCTCAAAGAAAAAGTACAGACTATGAAATCAAAGACTCACAATTACAAGTCCAACACTTAGAATTATTCCATCATAAATCCTAACCCAAATTGGACTCCTCGTGTATGTGTGAAAAATGTCAGAGCCACTTCAAAGTACATTATCCGGATCAGATTATGCAAACATAGTGAATACAAAGTCAATGACAAGTGATCATTCCCATAAGTTTGCTTTTCACTAATCTCTCCACTAATGTAGTCACACTTAATAAAATATCAATAGGACTTCATTAAGCTTGTAATGTAAGGCTGGGGTTAGGGTGTGATAAAGTCGATTTAGGTTTAATTACCCCTTAACATGCATTACTTCTAGGATCTTTAATGTAAGAGCTCTAATTATTTCCCCTAAACTTATTTATTTCACTAGACATTTTATTCTATTTTTTTATTTTTATTCTTTCTTCTTTTCATTTTCTTTTTTCTTTTTCTTCATTCATTTTTTTTCACTATCACCAGATACCCATTATGTACAAAGCTCACAATATATCCAATGACTTTTCATGCTTTCGGGGTAAGGGATAGGAACAAAGTATTTAAGCTACGAAAAATTAAGCAGGCGTATTTACAGAGAAAAGCTTATTTGGCCCAGATGAGTGACTAGGGAAAAAATATGTACAGGGATGGCTAGAAAGGCTCAAAAGATCCAAAGATGGCCTAAATCATCTCTCTAATTAAGTGCGATCTAATATTTCACCTCGAGATCAGATCAAGCAAATTCTAGAATATGATAGACAAAATCAACTGAACAAATGCAATCCTAGGTCCACATAAGCTTTCTCTAAATAAATATACAGATTCATGACATGACATGTGCATAAAATGAGGAAATCGCAATTCGAATCAAGACAAATTCAAGAACTCAACTTCATGCTTTTCCTATAATCATGCTTCTCAGTCAATCAAAATCAGACTTAATGTAAGACCCCGTATATGTATAAGGGTAATGTGTGTAATTGGATCAAATAATGTGAATGGACTTGTAATGTAAAGTATGATTGATGTAAGTCCATGGATTCAATGTATGTATGTGTAATATAAATTGTAACGTACATACAAGTTTCATTGAGTATGAATACGAAGAAATGAGTAGTGTGGTAAAATGGAATGGAGCTATGCTTCCATTTGGTTTTATGTTGCATACCTTTGAATATACAATGAATGCACACAAGTTTCAATGTGCATAAGGTATGAATGGATGCCATTTTCAAGTTATAAAGGTGGATGGATGAGGAAATGGCCATGGCAATAGATTGAGGGTGTGTTGGTATGAGTTGCAGCAATGAAACTGCAGGAAATCTGGAAAACATGAGGTCCAGATCGATCTCCTAGGATGAGAGATCGATCTGGGAGAGCCAGAATGCTCTTATTTGGCCGAAAGAATCGAGCAGATCGATCTCCAATGGAGCCAGATCGATCTCTCAAGCATTCTGTAGTGGAAAGATCGATCCCCAAGCACCCAGATCGATCTCCTTAGCTCTCTGTTTGGGACCAGATCGATCTCATGCTTCGACAGATCGATCTCATGCTTCAACAGATCGATCTCATTGCTTCAACAGATCGATCTCAGGCTTAAAAATACCGTGAAAAAGAGGGATTTTAAGGGACCAGATCGATCTCCTCTTGGACCAGATCGATCTCCTCAAGTCATTTCTATATAAGGAGAGCTGAAAATCTGGAAATCTCAGAAAAACACCAAACTTTACAATTTCAACCCCAAAAACCCAACTTTCCCTCTCTAAAATAAGCCATTTTCAGTGAGATTTGGGGAGAGATCATTAGAGGCAAAGTTGTTCCTATCAAAGAGGAGAACAACATAGTGAGAGGGCATTTTCCCATTTTTGGAATTGAAGGAGTTGAGGGCATTACCAATTGGAGCAAGAAGAGAAATCATATTGGTAAGATTCTAACACTCCAATCCAAATGCATTAGCTATTTAATTGATTTTGGAGTTGATTGGTATGAGTATTGATGGATAAACTACCTAGGAATGTAGTGGAAGTGGTGTGACCTAGAAATCTAAAATGGGTATAATGTGAGGATATGTGGGATTGAATGAGCTTATGATTTATGGCATGCTAAAGTTGTTATTAGGGTAATGTTTATGATTGTAGATGGTTAAATGGAATTACTTGGTGAGTTGGAGAAATTGTGAAAATGGGTATGTTTATGATTGATAAAATGCCATAGTGAGGGAATTCATGGAATATGAACACTATGAGCTTAATGTCGATTTAACATCGATTTTGAATAAGTTAATAGGCCTCAGAAGATCCATAGACTCGAGTTATGGGTAAAGTAATGAAACGAGGCCATATAAGCGTTAATAGAGGCTATAGGTTAAATTGACTATAGCAAGCGCAAGGGTTGCATTGTATGGATCGAATATAATGCGGGATACGATTTTGTGCAGTCCCCGAAGAGTTCGTTGAAGGCGAACCGAACCGTACGAGTAAGCAGCTTAAGGAAGTGGAATCACGCATCGCGATTCCAGGTAAGGTAATTTTGTGAGTATATAGAGATAGCTGCTCGTACTTTGAACTTGTGGGTGAATATTGGGTGTTGTATGAAATGCATGAATTGCTCAAATAAATGATGGATGGTATTCGTGAATGATGACGAGTATATGCGTGGTTTTGGATTTGAAGTGGATTTTATGAAATGGGATAGTAAGGCCAATAATTGCATAAATCTAATGTTTTGATGTTTTTCCAAAACGAATTGCTTGGTTTTAAGCAAGCTCGTAGATAGGACGGCTAGTATTGTATTGTTGTTGTGGAAAAGCATTTGTGAGTGCTAAACCCGAATTACCGGGATTGATAAATTGTATATGAGCCGCCTATCACATTTGTATGACATAAATCGCGCTAGAGCCTCGCTCGCGCTGGATTTCTATGTTTTCATTTGTATGAAACGTGCTGGAGCCTAGCTCGCACCTTGATTTGGAAACTATAATGATATTTATAAACCGTACTGGAGCTTCTGCTCGTACGTGGATTGTGAATGGTTGTCTTACGAGTATAACCGTACTAGAGCTATGCTCGTACGTGCCTCTTTATGAGAAGATGCATGATGCATGAGTCGTGCTAGAGCTTTGCTCGCACAAGCTTGTACAATGGGATTCGTATAGGGTTGTGAAAGTGGGTAAGATTCTTAAGCCTTACATCCTTAAGCTAACATCCTTAAGCCCGAGGAGGCAGGGAGGCTCTGTTAGGCGGGGAGGCTCTGTTTGGTGGGGAGGCTCTCTTACGGTGGGATCCTTAAGCCAACATCCTTAAGCCCAAAGAGGCGGGGAGGCTCTGTTAGGCAGGGAGACTCTCCTACATGGGTATGGTAAAGGTAAGATCCTTAAGCCTTACATCCTTAAGCTAACATCCTTAAGCCCGAGGAGGCAGGGAGGCTCTGTTAGGCGGGGAGGCTCTGTTTGGTGGGGAGGCTCTCTTACGGTGGGATCCTTAAGCCAACATCCTTAAGCCCAAAGAGGCGGGGAGGCTCTGTTAGGCAGGGAGGCTCTCCTACATGGGTATGGTAAAGGTAAGATCCTTAAGCCCTACATCCTTAAGCCAACATCCTTAAGCCCAAAGAGGCGGGGAGGCTCTGTTAGGCGGGGAGGCTCTGTTCGGTGGGGAGGCTCTCTTACGGAAAGGATCCTTAAGCCCTACATCCTTAAGCTAACATCCTTAAGCCCAAAGAGGCGGGGAGGCTCTGTTAGGCGGGGAGGCTCTGTTAAGCGGGGAGGCTCTGTTCGGCAGGGAGGCTATCCTTCATGGAATATGGAAAACTCTTGGTATGGGGTAGATAAGACCTAGGAATGGCACGCCCGATCACGATATGAGTTGCGGAGTACGCTGTACCGTGTATATCACATGGAGTACGATGTACCGCATGATGGTTATGTGATGAGAAAGTCTGGCGAGGGATAATCCATCTTCGTGCCAGCATGATACCCCGCACACCTGGATGCGTGTGGTCTGGGATGATTTATGATATAATGATTCACATAGGCACTTTTGATATAGTGACCTAGATTTATACACATGCGTGAATTGTGGAATGTAAATGTGGTTGTGGTTTGTGAGTTGATTTGGTGGTGTTATGGTGTTGGTTTAAAAAGGAAGTTTCTTAAAGAATTGTCCTTTAATGAATTTAAATGAGATTGAGCATGAGATGATTTATACATGATGTCTCTACCATGTTTTATATGCCAATGCACATGATTTTGATACATGATATATATGTATATTCATATGGCATAGTTTTATTCCTCATGCTCCTACTATAAATGATTTATGCATAACACTATCAGCATGTAGATAGAGTAGTTATCTACCATGCTTGAATTATTGCCTTACTGAGCGTGTGGTTGCTCATCCCACTCTATTTTCCCCCTACAGAGCGTGCATAGTAGCCCAGTGAGGACTGAGGCGTATTATTTTGGACTCCGCTGCATCTCCATCGCTAAGAGGTATATACACAGTGATTCTTTTTGTATCTAAACAATGTAAAAGCACAGTATTCTTTTGAGTTGTACTTATGGGGGATGTAGATGTCGGTAAAGCATGTATTCATATAAATACACGATTAAATGCACATGTATGACATCGCTTTAATTAATTGAGAATGAATGAGATGTGGTGTTTATTATTGGCTCACAGCCCAACAGTGTGTGGTGAGTTTAGTTCACGACCGGGTAAGGTAACAGTAAAACGCGAAAAATTTTCAGTGATTTTCGGTTAAAGAGAATGGAATTGGGTCGTGACAGAGATTGGTATCAGAGCTGTGTTGGCCTGATGTGAGTCATTAATAAAACATAGGAAAGTACATCCCCATAGTACTGTGCTTTTGTTTAGATATAACTGTGTATACTGTGATGGATTGAGCTTAATAAATTATTATAATACAGGGAGTTAGGCATTATGCCAGTTACACGCCAAGGTAGAGGGGTGAGAGCACGTGCTAGAGGCCGTAGAGGTAGGCCTGAGAGCCGTGCCGAGCCACAGACTGAGCAGGCTCCACAGAACCCTGCTGAGAGAGCAGGTGATACTGAGGCTCGCTTCGCTAGATTAGAGCGGAGTATTGAGAGTCTGGTGGAGCTAGTCACGCAGGCCTTGGGCGCCGGTGACAGACGAGGTCCCGCAGCACAGCCTACTACGGAACAGGCAGCTGCAGAGGCGGAGAGACCTCAGACTGCTGAGACAGTTACAGTTACACCACCTCCAGCCCAGGATACAGATTCTCCTATCGCTCCACAGCAGAGCGGTAGTGATGTGGGTTATGACTGCGACTTGAGCAGGTTGCGAGAGTTTCAAGCGCTGAAACCCCCAGTGTTTAGAAGGGTGAAGGACCCAGTGATTATGGAGGATTGGGTGTATGAGATGGAGAAACTGTATAGGTTTTTCCGATGCACTTCAAGTGAGAAGGTTGCCTTTGCCGTGTTTATGCTGAAAGGCGAGGCCGAGCATTGGTGGAGGTCCACCGAGGTTATTTTGAGGGCCAGACACTCTGAGATCTCGTGGGAGATATTTCTAGAGGCCTTCAGGAGACAGTATATTCCAGCTACCGCACAGAGGAAATTGTGGATGGAATTTATGAATTTGGTTCAGGGGAACCGTACTGTGGACGAGTATGAGTCCAAGTTCATGTCCTTGGGGAGATATGACCCTGACACGATGGGTAGTGAGACCCGGAAGATTCAGAAGTTCATGGATGGATTGAGATTGGCCATCCTGACTAAGCTAGCCCCCTTCGATATTGTGACTTATGAGGAGGCTGTACATAAGGCTCAATTATGTGAGCAAGACTTTGAGCGGAATGCCTCCGAGCTGGGGAGAGTCAGTGTCAGAAAGGACAGGGACCGAAAGAGATCCGGGATTGGAAGAGTGGCCAAGAGAGATGGCCAAAGATTTTTCGAGAAGAGGCCAAAGATTGAGGAGGTGCGGGAGAGAGCTGCTAGACCTCCCGTATACCCAGCCTTGACTGCGCCAAGGGGCATGACTATTGGAGGACCACGGCCTACTACTGGTCAGTGTAGCAGATGTGGGAGATTTCATGGGAATAGGCCCTGTCTGATGACCCCTATGGTGTGTTTTAGATGCGAGAGACCAGGACATATGGCTAAGCATTGTCCCGAGAGGATGGAGATTGCCCCACAGAAGGGCAAGGAGCCCGAAGGAGCTCCAGTTGAGACAGCAGCCCCGAGGAGGATGGCTACAGCTGAAGAGAAAGGGAAACAGGCTGCGGGTGTGAGCAGAGGAAGGGTGCACGCACTGGACCAGGACACTGCAGACGCATCGACGGATGTGATTAAAGGTACCATCCGAATCTTTGATTTAGAAGCATTGGTATTATTTGATCCTGGTGCCACGCATTCTTTCATATCACCTTCCTTTGCACATAAATTATTGAAATATGTGAAACCAACATTGTTGGATAAAATGTTGATGATTTCCACACCCATGAATGATAGTCAATTGACTGAGCATGTATGTAGAGATTGTAAACTAAAGATAGAGGGGAAGGAAATGATAGTCAATCTGATTTTATTAAATATGAATGATTTTGATGTAATTTTGGGAATGGATTGGTTGGCTACCAATCGTGTTGTGATGGATTGTCATGCCAAAACATTGATGTTTTCAGGATTAGACAATCTTATTGTACATTTTGATGAAAGGAAATGATATGAAACTAGCATGTTTGTTCTAAATGAAGAGGCATGATTTTAAATGCATATTGCTTGAGAGACAAATTATTTGTTCATGATAAATATTGAATGTGGAGTGATGGTTTATGTTACTAACGATGGAGAGGACAATGTGAAGGGTTCATTGCCTATGTGGTCGATATAGATGAGGCACACCCGGAATTGAAGGACATACCCGTAATTACGGACTACCCTGATGTCTTTCCGGATGAATTACCAGGACTACCACCTGAAAGGGAAATGGAATTTTGCATTGAGTTAGTGCCTGGTACAGAGCCGATATCGAAGCCACCCTATAGAATGGCTCGGATAGAGTTGGAAGAGCTGAAGAAACAGCTGCAAGAGTTGTTGGAGAAGGGGTTTATTAGATCGAGTGTCTCACCTTGGGGAGCACCGGTTCTATTTGTAAGGAAGAAGGATGGAAGCCTCCAACTGTGTATAGATTACCGGTTGTTGAATAAGGCCACCATTAAGAACAAGTACCCCCTTCCAAGAATCGATGATTTGTTGGATCAGCTCCAGGGAGCCGAAGTATTTTCTAAGATAGATCTGCGGTCAGGGTACCATCAGTTGAGGATCAGGAGTGGAGATGTACCCAAGACAGCATTTCGTACCCGTTATGGCCACTACGAGTTTTTGGTGATGCCATTCGGATTGACGAATGCTCCCGCAGCATTTATGGCATTGATGAATGATATATTCAAGCCATACCTGGACAAGTTTGTGATTGTTTTCATAGATGACATTTTGGTGTATTCCAAGTCCAGGGAAGATCATGAGGAGCACTTGAGGATAGTTCTGCAGACCCTCCGAGACAGAGAATTGTATGCCAAACTCAGCAAGTGTAACTTTTGGTTGGAACAGATCTCATTTCTGGGGCATGTTGTGTCAAAGGATGGGGTATCAGTGGATCCATCCAAGATAGAGGCAGTTGTGCAGTGGGAACAGCCCAAGACAGTAACTGAGATCAGGAGTTTTTTGGGATTGGCAGGATATTATCGGAGATTTGTAGAGGGTTTCTCCAGACTAGCTGCTCCATTGACACGCCTCACGCGAAAAGATGTTAAGTTTGCGTGGGATGAGGCATGTGAGAGGAGTTTTGAGGAGCTTAAGCGTCGATTGACGACTGCTCCAGTTCTCACCATTCCTACCAGCTCAGGAGGATTCTCGGTGTATACGGATGCATCACACTAGGGACTGGGCTGTGTGCTTATGCAGGATGGGAAGGTAGTTGCCTATGGATCTAGACAGTTGAAAGATCATGAGAGGAACTACCCGACACATGATTTGGAGTTGGCGGCTGTAGTATTTGCTTTGAAAATATGGCGCCACTATCTCTATGGTGAGAAATTTCAGGTGTTCACAGATCATAAGAGCCTTAAGTACCTGTTCTCGCAGAAAGAGCTGAATATGAGACAGAGGAGATGGCTCGAACTCCTGAAGGACTATGATTGTGAAATCATGTACCACCCAGGTAAGGCAAATGTAGTTGCCGATGCTTTGAGTAGAAAGAACCTTGGGTTGGTGTCTTATATGATGGTACGGGAACATGAATTGTTAGAACACTTTGCGAACCTCAGTTTGGATGTAACCCCACCTGGATCTGAGAGACTTGAGATCATGGCTAGTTTGAGACTAGAGCCAGAGTTGATTGGCCGTATGCGGCAAGCCCAGCAGAGCGATCGACGGTGTATCGATTGGCTGAGGCAGATACAGACAGGTGTGGGTGTTGATTTTGAGCAGAGTGCTGATGGCTTATTGAGGTTCAGAGGCAGAGTATGCGTTCCCAAGGATCCTGAGATCAGGAGAACGATTTTATCAGAGGCTCACTCATCGAAGTATACGATACATCCGAGAAGTACCAAGATGTATCAAAACCTTCGGAAGGTTTATTGGTGGTCTGGAATGAAAAGAGACATTGCGGAATATGTCGCTAAGTGTCTCGTTTGTCAGCAAGTGAAGGTAGAGCATCAGAAGCCTGCAGGATTATTGCAGCCTCTACCGATACCAACCTGGAAGTGGGAGCATGTCACCATGGATTTTGTGATGGGGTTGCCGAGGACCCGCAGAGGTCATGATGCCATATGGGTTATTGTGGACCGGTTGACTAAGTCCGCCCATTTCTTGGCTATGAGAGCTACCGATACACTGAGTCAGTTGGCGAACCTGTATATTCGAGAGATAGTACGGCTACATGGTGTACCAGTGAGAGTTGTTTCTAATAGCGATGCCCGCTTCACTTCCCATTTCTGGGAACATTTTCAGGAAGCGCTGGGGACCCGATTGAGTTTTAGCACCGCTTTTCATCCTCAGACAGATGGGCAGTCAGAGAGGACTATACAGACCCTCGAGGATATGTTGAGAGCGTGTGTGCTGGATTATAGAGGCTCCTGGGATGACCACCTGCAGTTAGCCGAGTTCGCTTATAATAATAGCTATCATGCTAGTATCAGGATGACACCCTATGAGGCATTATACGGGCGTAGATGCCGTTCCCCCATTGGATGGGAAGAGGTTGGTGACAGACAGATTTTCGCTCCGGATTTAGTGCAGCAGGCATCTGAGGACGTCCAGTTGATATGTGAGAGATTACGGACAGCTCAGAGCCGGCAAAAGAGTTATGCTGACAAGAGACGAAGACCACTGGAGTTTGATGAGGGTGAGTCGGTGTTTCTGAGGGTATCACCATCGAAGGGTATTATGAGATTTGGTAAGAAGGGCAAGCTGAGCCCTAGATATATCGGACCCTTCGAGATTTTGGAGAGAGTGGGAGATAAGGCGTATAGGTTGGCATTGCCACCGGACTTGGCGAATGTCCACAACGTCTTCCACGTCTCGATGCTTCGGAAGTATCACCCGGACCCGGCACACGTGATAAAATATGAGCCGTTAGAGCTCCATGAGAGTATGACGTATGTTGAGAAGCCGGTTCGGATATTGGACAGAAAAGAGTAAGTGTTGCGAAATAAGACAATTCCCTTGGTGAAAGTTCTTTGGCAACACCACACGGCGGAAGAGGCCACGTGGGAATTGGAGAACTTGATACGGGAGAAGTACCCCCAACTGTTTGAAGAGTGACTTGGTTCTAATTTGGAGGACCAAATTCCTTGAAGGAGGGGAGAATGTAAGACCCCGTATATGTATAAGGGTAATGTGTGTAATTGGATCAAATAATGTGAATGGACTTGTAATGTAAAGTATGATTGATGTAAGTCCATGGATTCAATGTATGTATGTGTAATATAAATTGTAACGTACATACAAGTTTCATTGAGTATGAATACGAAGAAATGAGTAGTGTGGTAAAATGGAATGGAGTTATGCTTCCATTTGGTTTTATGTTGCATACCTTTGAATATACAATGAATGCACACAAGTTTCAATGTGCATAAGGTATGAATGGATGCCATTTTCAAGTTATAAAGGTGGATGGATGAGGAAATGGCCATGGCAATAGATTGAGGGTGTGTTGGTATGAGTTGCAACAATGAAACTGCAGGAAATCTGGAAAACATGAGGTCCAGATCGATCTCCTAGGATGAGAGATCGATCTGGGAGAGCCAGAATGCTCTTATTTGGGCGAAAGAATCGAGCAGATCGATCTTCAATGGAGCCAGATCGATCTCTCAAGCATTCTGTAGTGGAAAGATCGATCCCCAAGCACCCAGATCGATCTCCTTAGCTCTCTGTTTGGGACCAGATCGATCTCATGCTTCGACAGATCGATCTCATGCTTCAACAGATCGATCTCATTGCTTCAACAGATCGATCTCAGGCTTAAAAATGCCGTGAAAAAGAGAGATTTTAAGGGACCAGATCGATCTCCTCTTGGACCAGATCGATCTCCTCAAGTCATTTCTATATAAGGAGAGCTGAAATCTGGAAATCTGGGAAAAACACCAAACTTTACAATTTCAACCCCAAAAGCCCAACTTTCCCTCTCTAAAATCAGCCAATTTCAGTGAGATTTGGGGAGAGATCATTAGAGGCAAAGTTGTTCCTATCAAAGAGGAGAACAACATAGTGAGAGGGTA
The DNA here is from genome assembly GCA_033439115.1 of Firmiana major. Taxonomy (NCBI): domain Eukaryota; kingdom Viridiplantae; phylum Streptophyta; class Magnoliopsida; order Malvales; family Malvaceae; genus Firmiana; species Firmiana major. Next base: position 21,609,242 of record CM065905.1, read on the forward strand.
TTTTCCCATTTTTGGAATTGAAGGAGTTGAGGGCATTACCAATTGGAGCAAGAAGAGAAATCATATTGGTAAGATTCTAACACTCCAATCCAAATGCATTAGCTATTTAATTGATTTTGGAGTTGATTGGTATGAGTATTGATGGATAAACTACCTAGGAATGTAGTGGAAGTGGTGTGACCTAGAAATCTAAAATGGGTATAATGTGAGGATATGTGGGATTGAATGAGCTTATGATTTATGGCATGCTAAAGTTGTTATTGGGGTAATGTTTATGATTGTAGATGGTTAAATGGAATTACTTGGTGGAGAAATTGTGAAAATGGGTATGTTTATGATTGATAAAATGCCATAGTGAGGGAATTCATGGAATATGAACACTATGAGCTTAATGTCGATTTAACATCGATTTTGAATAAATTAATAGGCCTCAGAAGATCCATAGACTCGAGTTATGGGTAAAGTAATGAAACGAGGCCATATAAGCGTTAATAGAGGCTATAGGTTAAATTGACTATAGCAAGCGCAAGGGTTGCATTGTATGGATCGAATATAATGCGGGATACGATTTTGTGCAGTCCCCGAAGAGTTCGTTGAAGGCGAACCGAACCGTACGAGTAAGCAGCTTAAGGAAGTGGAATCACGCATCGCGATTCCAGGTAAGGGAATTTTGTGAGTATATAGAGATAGCTGCTCGTACTTTGAACTTGTGGGTGAATATTGGGTGTTGTATGAAATGCATGAATTGCTCAAATAAATGATGGATGGTATTCGGGAATGATGACGAGTATATGCGTGGTTTTGGATTTGAAGTGGATTTTATGAAATGGGATAGTAAGGCTAATAATTGCATAAATCTAATGTTTTGATGTTTTTCCAAAACGAATTGCTTGGTTTTAAGCAAGCTCGTAGATAGGACGGCTAGTATTGTATTGTTGTTGTGGAAAAGCATTTGTGAGTGCTAAACCCGAATTGCCGGGATTGATAAATTGTATATGAGCCGCCTATCACATTTGTATGACATAAATCGCGCTAGAGCCTCGCTCGCGCTGGATTTCTATGTTTTCATTTGTATGAAACGTGCTAGAGCCTAGCTCGCACCTTGATTTGGAAACTATAATGATATTTATAAACCGTACTGGAGCTTCTGCTCGTACGTGGATTGTGAATGGTTGTCTTACGAGTATAACCGTACCAGAGCTATGCTCGTACGCGCCTCTTTATGAGAAGATGCATGATGCATGAGTCGTACTAGAGCTTTGCTCGCACAAGCTTGTACAATGGGATTCGTATAGGGTTGTGAAAGTGGGTAAGATTCTTAAGCCTTACATCCTTAAGCTAACATCCTTAAGCCCGAGGAGGCAGGGAGGCCCTGTTAGGCGGGGAGGCTCTGTTTGGTGGGGAGGCTCTCTTACGGTGGGATCCTTAAGCCAACATCCTTAAGCCCAAAGAGGCGGGGAGGCTCTGTTAGGCAGGGAGGCTCTCCTACATGGGTATGGTAAAGGTAAGATCCTTAAGCCTTACATCCTTAAGCTAACATCCTCAAGCCCGAGGAGGGAGGGAGGCTCTGTTAGGCGGGGAGGTTCTGTTTGGTGGGGAGGCTCTCTTACGGTGGGATCCTTAAGCCAACATCCTTAAGCCCAAAGAGGCGGGGAGGCTCTGTTAGGTAGGGAGGCTCTCCTACATGGGTATGGTAAAGGTAAGATCCTTAAGCCCTACATCCTTAAGCCAACATCCTTGAGCCCAAAGAGGCGGGGAGGCTCTGTTAGGCGGGGAGGCTCTGTTCAGTGGGGAGGCTCTCTTACGGAAAGGATCCTTAAGCCCTACATCCTTAAGCTAACATCCTTAAGCCCAAAGAGGCGGGGAGGCTCTGTTAGGCGGAGAGGCTCTGTTAAGCGGGGAGGCTCTGTTCGGCAGGGAGGCTATCCTTCATGGAATATGGAAAACTCTTGGTATGGGGTAGATAAGACCTAGGAATGGCACCCCCGATCACGATATGAGTTGCGGAGTACGCTGTACCGTGTATATCACATGGAGTACGATGTACCGCATGATGGTTATGTGATGAGAAAGTCTGGCGAGGGATAATCCATCTTCGTGCCAGCATGATACCCCGCACACCTGGATGCGTGTGGTCTGGGATGATTTATGATGTAATGATTCACATAGGCACTTTTGATATAGTGACCTAGATTTATACACATGCGTGAATTGTGGAATGTAAATGTGGTTGTGGTTTGTGAGTTGATTTGGTGGTGTTATGGTGTTGGTTTAAAAAGGAAGTTTCTTAAAGAATTGTCCTTTAATGAATTTAAATGAGATTGAGCATGAGATGATTTATACATGATGTCTCTACCATGTTTTATATGCCAATGCACATGATTTTGATACATGATATATATGTATATTCATATGGCATAGTTTTATTCCTCATGCTCCTACTATAAATGATTTATGCATAACACTATCAGCATGTAGATAGAGTAGTTATCTACCATGCTTGAATTATTGCCTTTCTGAGCGTGTGGTTGCTCATCCCACTCTATTTTCCCCCTACAGAGCGTGCATAGTAGCCCAGTGAGGACTGAGGCGTATTATTTTGGACTCCGCTGCATCTCCATCGCTAAGAGGTATATACACAGTGATTCTTTTTTAATCTAAACAATGTAAAAGCACAGTATTCTTTTGAGTTGTACTTATGGGGGATGTAGATGTCGGTAAAGCATGTATTCGTATAAATACACGATTAAATGCACATGTATGACATCGCTTTAATTAATTGAGAATGAATGAGATGTGGTGTTTATTATTGGCTCACAGCCCAACAGTGTGTGGTGAGTTTAGTTCACGACCGGGTAAGGTAACAGTAAAACGCGAAAAATTTTCAGTGATTTTCGATTAAAGAGAATGGAATTGGGTCGTGACAGAGATTGGTATCAGAGCTGTATTGGCCTAATGTGAGTCATTAATAAAACATAGGAAAGTACATCCCCATAGTACTGTGCTTTTGTTTAGATATAACTGTGTATACTGTGATGGATTGAGCTTAATAAATTATTATAATACAGGGAGTTAGGCATTATGCCAGTTACACGCCAAGGTAGAGGGGTGAGAGCACGTGCTAGAGGCCGTAGAGGTAGGCCTGAGAGCCGTGCCGAGCCACAGACTGAGCAGGCTCCACAGAACCCTGCTGAGAGAGCAGGTGATACTGAGGCTCACTTCGCTAGATTAGAGCGGAGTATTGAGAGTCTGGTGGAGCTAGTCACGCAGGCCTTGGGCGCCGGTGACAGACGAGGTCCCGCAGCACAGTCTACTACGGAACAGGCAGCTGCAGAGGCGGAGAGACCTCAGACTGCTGAGACAGTTACAGTTACACCACCTCCAGCCCAGGATACAGATTCTCCTATCGCTCCACAGCAGAGCGGTAGTGATGTGGGTTATGACTTCGACTTGAGCAGGTTGCGAGAGTTTCAAGCGATGAAACCCCCAGTGTTTAGAGGGGTGAAGGACCCAGTGATTACGGAGGATTGGGTGTATGAGATGGAGAAACTGTATAGGTTTTTTCGATGCACTTCAAGTGAGAAGGTTGCCTTTGTCGTGTTTATACTGAAAGGCGAGGTCGAGCATTGGTGGAGGTCCACCGAGGTTATTTTGAGGGCCAGACACTGTGAGATCTCATGGGAGATATTTCTAGAGGCCTTCAGGAGACAGTATATTCCAGCTACCGCACAGAGGAAATTGCGGATGGAATTTATGAATTTGGTTCAGGGGAACCGTACTGTGGGCGAGTATGAGTCCAAGTTCATGTCCTTGGGGAGATATGACCCTGACACGATGGGTAGTGAGACCCGAAAGATTCAGAAGTTCATGGATGGATTGAGATTGGCCATCTGGACTAAGCTAGCCCCCTTCGATATTGTGACTTATGAGGAGGCTGTACATAAGGCTCAATTATGTGAGCAAGACTTTGAGCGGAATGCCTCCGAGCTGGGGAGAGTCAGTGTCAGAAAGGACAGGGACCGGAAGAGATCCGGGATTGGAAGAGTGGCCAAGAGAGATGGCCAAAGATTTTTCGAGAAGAGGCCAAAGATTGAGGAGGTGCGGGAGAGAGCTGCTAGACCTCCCGTATACCCAGCCTTGACTGCGCCAAGGGGCATGACTATTGGAGGACCACGGCCTACTACTGATCAGTGTAGCAGATGTGGGAGATTTCATGGGAATAGGCCCTGTCTGATGACCCCTATGGTGTGTTTTAGATGCGAGAGACCAGGACATATGGCTAAGCATTGTCCCGAGAGGATGGAGATTGCCCCACAGAAGGGCAAGGAGCCCGAGGGAGCTCCGGTTGAGACAGCAGCCCCGAGGAGGAGGGCTACAGCTGAAGAGAAAGGGAAACAGGCTGCGGGTGTGAGCAGAGGAAGGGTGCACGCACTGGACCAGGACACTGCAGACGCATCGACGGATGTGATTAAAGGTACCATCCGAATCTTTGATTTAGAAGCATTGGTATTATTTGATCCTGGTGCCACGCATTCTTTCATATCACCTTCCTTTGCACATAAATTATTGAAATATGTGAAACCAACATTGTTGGATAAAATGTTGATGATTTCCACACCCATGAATGATAGTCAATTGACTGAGCATGTATGTAGAGATTGTAAACTAAAGATAGAGGGGAAGGAAATGATAGCCAATCTGATTTTATTAAATATGAATGATTTTGATGTAATTTTGGGAATGGATTGGTTGGCTACCAATCGTGTTGTGATGGATTGTCATGCCAAAACATTGATGTTTTCAGGATTAGACAATCTTATTGTACATTTTGATGAAAGGAAATGATATGAAACTAGCATGTTTGTTCTAAATGAAGAGGCATGATTTTAAATGCATATTGCTTGAGAGACAAATTATTTGTTCATGATAAATATTGAATGTGGAGTGATGGTTTATGTTACTAACGATGGAGAGGACAATGTGAAGGGTTCATTGCCTATGTGGTCGATATAGATGAGGCACACCCGGAATTGAAGGACATACCCGTAATTACGGACTACCCTGATGTCTTTCCGGATGAATTACCAGGACTACCACCTGAAAGGGAAATGGAATTTTGCATTGAGTTAGTGCCTGGTACAGAGCCGATATCGAAGCCACCTTATAGAATGGCTCGGATAGAGTTGGAAGAGCTGAAGAAACAGCTGCAAGAGTTGTTGGAGAAGGGGTTTATTAGACCGAGTGTCTCACCTTGGGGAGCACCGGTTCTATTTGTAAGGAAGAAGGATGGAAGCCTCCAACTGTGTATAGATTACCGGTTGTTGAATAAGGCCACCATTAAGAACAAGTACCCCCTTCCAAGAATCGATGATTTGTTGGATCAGCTCCAGGGAGCCGAAGTATTTTCTAAGATAGATCTACGGTCAGGGTACCATCAGTTGAGGATCAGGAGTGGAGATGTACCCAAGACAGCATTTCGTACCCGTTATGGCCACTACGAGTTTTTGGTGATGCCATTCGGATTGATGAATGCTCCCGCAGCATTTATGGCATTGATGAATGATATATTCAAGCTATACCTGGACAAGTTTGTGATTGTTTTCATAGATGACATTTTGGTGTATTCCAAGTCCAGGGAAGATCATGAAGAGCACTTGAGGATAGTTCTGCAGACCCTCCGAGAGAGAGAATTGTATGCCAAACTCAGCAAGTGTAACTTTTGGTTGGAACAGATCTCATTTCTGGGGCATGTTGTGTCAAAGGATGGGGTATCAGTGGATCCATCCAAGATAGAGGCAGTTGTGCAGTGGGAACAGCCTAAGACAGTAACTGAGATCAGGAGTTTTTTGGGATTGGCAGGATATTATCGGAGATTTGTAGAGGGTTTCTCCAGACTAGCTGCTCCATTGACACGCCTCACGCGAAAAGATGTTAAGTTTGCGTGGGATGAGGCATGTGAGAGGAGTTTTGAGGAGCTTAAGCGTCGATTGACGACTGCTCCAGTTCTCACCATTCCTACCAGCTCAGGAGGATTCTCGGTGTATACGGATGCATCACACCAGGGACTGGGCTGTGTGCTTATGCAGGATAGGAAGGTAGTTGCCTATGGATCTAGACAGTTGAAAGATCATGAGAGGAACTACCCGACACATGATTTGGAGTTGGCGGCTGTAGTATTTGCTTTGAAAATATGGCGCCACTATCTCTATGGTGAGAAATTTCAGGTGTTCACAGATCATAAGAGCCTTAAGTACCTGTTCTCGCAGAAAGAGCTGAATATGAGACAGAGGAGATGGCTCGAACTCCTGAAGGACTATGATTGTGAAATCATGTACCACCCGGGTAAGGCAAATGTAGTTGCCGATGCTTTGAGTAGAAAGAACCTTGGGTTGGTGTCTTATATGATGGTACGGGAACATATCATCAGAATATGGGAAAACTACATGCTAAGCACTAAATCATCCCAAAATCAAACAGTTTAAGCTTAGATTTTCGAAAAAAATTAGAAATTTTTTTCAATTTTGCTCAAATTTTTGAAAAATACTCAAGTGATATCCCCTCCCCCAAACTTGAAGTGCACAGTGTCCTCAGTGTGCAGATAATATAAGAATTGAATTTCAAGAACAAAGTACTCCCCTTGCTGATGATGATGAACAATTGAAGCTTTGATTGAAAGCGTAAAACTAGAAAATAAACCTGCAAAATAAACAAAGAAAGAAACAACGTAAAAGAAAAAAGAAAAAGAACTACATACAAGTGAAAATAAAAACACAACCACTTCAAATGCAGCTGAAGAAAACAACACTCAGCAGTAGGGCGAAGAGTAGGAGGGTCATCCAAAGTGGTGACAAGGTGCTGACAGTTAACTCCTCCTGAGCCCTATCTACTTCCTTCCTTCTTTCGAATTTCTTATGCTAAAGCCTTATATCCTCCATCCTAAAACAGTTTTTAGAGTCATTAGGGAACTTTAAAGGTTTGAAAACATTAAACTTTAGTTCCTGATCTTGGACTCTCATCGTTAACTCCCCCTTTTGCATATCAATAACCTGTGTAGAATCAGAGGGCGAGGAAGGCAATGAATAAGAAGAAGGTATAGATGAAGAAGCGCTTAGCTTTGTTTCCTTGGCAGGCCGATCTTTAGGTTCCTGCTCTTTCTGAGCTGCTTCGTTAGAACTTAAGGATTCTTCAACTATGTGCTGTTCAGGTTGGGACTTGACTTGTGGCTCATCTAGCTCTCTGCCACTCCTAAGGGTGATAGATCTAACATGTTCCTTAACTTCCTTTTGCTTAACAGGATTAACTTCAGTATTACTAGGAAGGGTCCCTTGAGGACGTTGGCTAAGAGCACTAGCTATTTGTCCAACCTGAACTTCTAAGTTCTTAATTGAAGCAGCTTGATCTTGCAGGATAGTCATGAACATCTCCTCAAATGTAGGCTTCTTCTCAGCTGCTAGTGCATGGTAGAGTTGGGGCTGCATAATTGGTGGTGGTGGCGGTGATGGATGATGTGAGTATGGGTGTTGAGAAGGCGGATGAAATGGAAATTGCGGCTGTGGTGGTACCTGAACCGGTGGAGCTTCAAAACCAGGGAGTACTACAGGTCTAGAGCTAAAAGTTTGCCCTTGGTTTTAGCTTCAGGAGAAGTTAGGATGGTTCCTCCACCCTGGATTATAGGTGTTTGAAAAAGGGTTGTTCTGTTGCGTTTGAGAAGGGGCAACATACTGAACCAATTCTAAATTGAGCGGACACCTATCTACAGAGTGGGTACCACTACACAGCTCGCAAGAAAGAAAAGGACTTTGGACAGAATATATAGGGTTAGGACTAGTGGGAGGATTATGTTGGGTACTGAGCGACTCTACCTTCTTCGTAAGATTAGCGATTTGAGAGGTCAAGGTAGACAGTGTGTCGAGCTCATAAATACCCATCGACTTCTTTGGCATTTGCCTCTCCGAGGACCATAAATAGTTATTAGCCGCCATCTTGTCTAAAAGTTCGGAAGCTTCCTTCTCTGTTTTTCACATCAGGGCTCCACCCGCCGCAGCGTCAACAATGGTCCTATTCGGGCTTGTAAGTCCGTTGTAGAAGGTCTGGACTTACAACCACAAAGGTAGGCCATGGTGAGGGCACTTCCTAAGAAGCTCCTTATATCGTTCCCATGCTTCGTAAAGAGATTCAGAGTCGTACTGGGGAAAGGAAGATATATTACTACGGAGTTGGGCCATTTTAGAGGGAGGGAAGAACTTCGATAGAAATTGATGGGCTAACTCGTCCCATGTAGAAAATGGATCCTGGAGGCAGGGAGGTGAACCAGTGTCTCGCCCTATCCCTAAGTGAGAAGGGGAATGATCTAAGCCTAAGCGCATCATCAGATAATCCATTATGTTTAAAGGTGTTGCACAAGTCCAAGAATTGCCCAAGGTGAGCATGTGGGTCATCGTGAGGGAGCCCACTGAACTGCAATGAAGTCTGGATCATCTGGAGGATTGCGGGCTTAATTTCAAAATTGTTTGCATGGACAGCTGGTGGCCTAATGCCGGAATAATAACCTCTAAAAGTCGGCATTGCATAATCTCCTACGGTCTTAATTTCCCTATTTTCTGTCAAGATGCTTTGCAGCGGAGCTATAAATTTTCTAGAACCATTTCGAATTTTTCTAAGAGTGCGTTCGATTTTAGGATCTAGAGGAAAGCAATCAAAACTTCTGGCTCTACGCTTGCAATCATAGAAAAGTCCGTAGAAATTTTTTTAAGTTTTTCAATTTTTTCAATTTTTTTTTATTGTAATTAAGAGAAAATTCAACTAACCTAAGCTAAGGCTCTAAATATTTACAACCTAAATATTTACAAGCTAAGATTACTCCTAAGCATAATTTCACCGATATTAATTAATGACTAATTAAAACTTCCCCGGCAACGGCACCAAAAACTTGACATGCCCTAAGGGTGTTATCCGCAAGTGCACGGGTCATACAAGTAATAATGGGATTTGAGTCCCGAGTTATCGTCCCACAGAGAAGTTGATTAGCCTAATTAACTACCGGTTAATCTTACCCTAAGTATATCCTAGCAAATTATGAAGTTCTGATGGGTGGTCTACATGGCTAAAATTAAAGTACTTAAAATAATAAAATAATAAAACTATAAAATAAAGGAAATAAAATCGAGCAAAATTACTTACAGCGCTCCACGCAGTTAAAATTAAAAACCTACAAAAATAATTAAAACAGTTAAAACTAATTAACGCAATTAAAATAAAATGCAATTATGAAAATAAAGCAATAAAATTAATTAAACTAAAATTTAAACAAACTTAAAATAAAAATGCATGTAATTAAACTAACAAAAATTGCAAATTAAACTAACCTAAAATGCATGAAACATAATTAATCTAAATTAACTCTAAATGCAACTAAACTAAAATAAAGTCCTAAAACATATAATATAAAATTAACTACTAATTAAAAAATTAAAACAAAATAAATTGACATGCAAAGATATTAAACTAACCTACCATTAATTGATTGAAGTACCTACTTAACAACTAACAAGAATCAACAATTAAATTCATTAAAGTAAAACCACAAAATAACAAATGAAAAGTGCACAATCGGCCAAACAAGGCCTTAACTAACAAGCCAACACAGTGGTCCCAACATGCAGTACTGTTCATGCTCCCTCTTCAGCAGGTTCATGTCTAGGAGCTACTCTCGGGTGTGTCTTACATTTTGCTCCTGCGGAGCGGCTGCTCCCAACTGCTGTCCTGCCCATGTACTGCTGTTGCTGCATCTAGTTTGTCCCCTGGTGCTCGGTTCTGCTGCACCACATCCATTCCTTGTCCTGCTCTGCTTCAGGCTATATGCGCTGGTTTCTGCTCTCTGCCCGACCAAGCACAGTATCATCGTCCTGCATGACCAGCCCCTGCCAACCTTACCGCCAGCTGCTGCTACAGTCCAGTATAACCACGTTCGCTCAACACCTGCTCAGTTCTGAAATCACGATGGTACAGCAGCACATGAAGCAATCCCTGCTCTTGACAGCACGCACACAGCTGCAGGCGGTAATACAATCCACAGGCCACTGCAACAAACGTTCGTGATAATACTTCCACGCCTTTGTACCAGCACAAGCAAGTATTGAACCAGCAAACAGCAGTGCTTTCAGCCCCTTCACGTTAGCCAAAAAATAATTGCAACTATATGGAAGATAGCTGATGAAGAAGCAGAACAACTCTCTAATGTCCACCAGTAACATCGTATACCACGGGAACACAATATACCGGCCTTATCACCAGCAAGCATAACAGTGAACTTAAAAGCATAGATGAGCCAGAATAGAAATGGCAGTAGGTAGAATAAGAGGGAACCGAGATTAAACCAATAGAAAGGAAGAAAAGAAGTTTGAAGAATTTTAACTAAGTGAACCGAGACTGAAAATAAATTGAAAGAGAGTGAGAGCTGTAAAGAAAATGTTAAAAGCCTGAGGACAGAATGACTGTGACACCTAGCCTCCTTTCAGCATGCACCACCTAGAAACAACAAGAACAATAGAAACAGAAGTACAAAAATAACTAAAGAAGATCAAAACAGTAAACTAATTAAGAAACAGAGCAGAACAGAGTGAAATTTTATTTTTCCTGCCCTTGTCACAGTAAAGCATGCATCGAATGCTTGTTGTGGCTTCAGAATAAGCATGAATCTACTCTGCTTCCTTACTAATCCACATTCTGCCTCCAGTTTAGTCTACCATGCATTCGGCTTCGAGCCAGCAAACACACGCAGTCTTTCCTACACTATTTCACCTTGCGACGCCAACAATGGCAAAACACTAAAGCTATGCAATGCCTCAGTCACCTTTCCTTCTCTCTTTTGTTTGATCAATCAAGATTAAGATTAAAGCAAAACAAGTTATTCGGTAAACTGTCACACTGCCTCCATTCATCATCCCATTTCAATAGTAAAGAGAGACTCAAAAGAAACAACTGACGAAGAGCACTTTGGAAAATTTGAAAGGCAAACGAAATAAATAAATAAATATATATATATATATATATATATATATATATATTTAAATGCAGTAAACGAAAATGGAACAAGGGTATGGGTCGAGCAATAGGGCTGCTAATTACCCGTTCCAGCTCCCCAGAATCTACCCAAATGAACACTAAAAACCATGGAAACAAAGTAGTGAAAATGAACTAAAGGAAAACAAGCTTTTCATAAAGGTAATGGAAATCACATGAACAGTAAAAAAATTAAAATGGCTATTGGGAAAAATGCTTGGAAATTAAACTAAAAAGAACTTAAAAACTAAAGCTACCCTAGAATTACAACTACTCTTAATTTACTTCTAAAAACTACTCCTAAATTACTCTACACTACTCCTACTTTCCTACTTGATTTTTCAATTGCCATCATGTTCTATTTATATACAAACATAGGGATACAATGGTAATTTTTCCATCCTAGATGAGTTGGCATTGTTTGGCCACTTGTCTTCATTTGATTTGCTGCAGAGTAGATATTTCCACGTCATCAGTCTTTCTGTCCAATTAGCTGTCCGATGTGGCCCGACGTGTGTCCTCTAGAGAGTTGGCACGGTGTCCTTCAATCTTATCGTTTCAGAGCAAATAAAATACGGACACCTGGCATCACGCGTGTCCAGTCGATTGATGACTCGGTCTGCAAATTGGAAGTGGTCCAGTCTCCTTTAACCCGTTTTCAACCCAATTTTGTCTGAAACGACTGAATTTCATCTGGATTTAATTTACCTGCACATTAAAGAATTTTAATTAAATAAAGGGGATTATTAGTAAAATAATATGGGGATTAAATAAATAATTAAAAATTTAAGCACAAATAATTCTATAAAAAATAGAATTATCAGTGATCGTAATGCCATGCTCAAAAGCATTTAGTTCATCATTTATCTGAAAACATGAGTGTATGATTGTGTTAATAGTATGTAAAGCATTCATGCTATTGAAATCCAATGCACAATTCATTTCAAAGCATGGCATAAATCATCATGCATACTTCAAAACAAAGCATGGCATTACCCATCATGCATTTTTCTCAAATAAGCATAGCATTAACCATCATGCATTTTTCACAATAAAGCATGACATTAATCATCATGCTTCGGTGCACTTTAAAACCATTAACAATCGATATCTCAAAACAATTCAACACTTGTTAGGTCTTAGCCCCTCTCTCAGAATGTCCTGACCCACAAATCATTTCAAACATGGATTTATTCACAACGCATTAAACATGTGAGATAGGCAATTCAATAAAAGGTAATAACCTCTAGGTCTATGGCCAGAACCTGTGATACCAGCTACACGGATCAGGTGTGCAGGATATCACCACTATCTGCTTCCACACGGGAGGTGGGTCAAATCTAGCCCGTTGGTCCATAGCAGATCTCGTCCGAAGACGGTATCTCACAATCTCAGCATGGTACAACGTACTCCATGCTATTTGCACGGTACAACGTACTCTTGGACCCAATCAATATATCATATCACGCCACATCTCAAAACGCACATGTGAGCCTATTTAATCGGTACGACCTCTTGTCTACCCGAAGCTCCTAACACGACTATCAACATGTCAAAATCACAAACTGCGAGTGCGAGCCTATTTAATCAGTGCGACACCAAGTCTGCCCGAAGCTCAAAGCATGACAACAAATAAGGTAGGCATCTAGTGTGAGCTAAGCTCCAAGCACCATGCCAAAACCAGTATGAAATCCATGTGAAAACTAGTGCGAGCTAAGCTCCAGCACTCATGTGTATAAAACACGTCAAATCTCGTGCGAGTCATACTCTAGCACGCTTTCATTTTCACGAAAACAATGTAAGTGACTTAATTATTTGCAAAGTATGGTTAACAAACCAAAACAACTCATTTCTTTTACAATTTATTTCAAATGCTAGCCAACCTACCAATCACTTGCTAAAAAGCAATAAAACATGATTTTCCAAAGCATTATGCTTTTATTTTCATGTACATTTCTCAAACACCCAACTTTTATCCTTCAATCACCTAATATCATTTCCTAACATCTCATGCATTCTAGCAAAGCATTTAAGCGCCCAAATTGGGCACAGATATCTCTAAGAGTCCACACAATTCCCTTACCTCGATTTACTCGGGTGTGACTCTTTTCCTCTTAGCTTCTCATGCTCTTGGCTCAACTCGCTCCGGTATATCCTCGGAAGCTGCGATTCAATCATCCAAACCACTTGAGTTAAAGTTGTTAACTCACATTTAACCTCATTAGTCAATATAACCCATCTTCGGAATTACCAATGCCTTAATCCACATTTTACCCCTTTTTGGTAAATCTCACAATTTATTCACTAACAACACCTTAAAATCATACCACGACACTATTAGTAACTTCAATGTATCCCATTCATCATTAATCACAACACATTTCACTTTCTCACACTAGACCATTTCTAGGTCATGGTGGATTCATTACTCCTTAGGTAGTTTCTACCCTTTCTATGCATACCAAACAACTCCAAAATCAATATCTACACAATGTACTTGAGTTATTTCATTTAGAAACTCACCTAGCTTGATTTCCTCTTTGCTCCAATGGAAATGCACCTTTGATCCTTCAATCCAGCAAGTGGGGAAATGCCTTCAAACTATGTTGTTCTTCTCTTTGATGTGAATAACTTTGTCTCTAATAGCTTTCCCTCAAATCTTACTAAAAATGTGTGGATTTAGGAGTGAGAAAGCTAGGTTTTAGGTTGGAAATGGGAAAGATTGGTTTTTATCTCGAAAATGCAGATCCAACTGCTCCATATTTATAGATTCAGCTTGATGAGATCGATCTACCATAGGTGGAGATTGATCTGGTCCTCTTAAAATCCCTCTTCTCCAAGACATTTTGAAGGCAGGAGATCAATCTGTCGAGTAGGGGAGATCGATCTTGCTTCAAACAGAAGGTTAAAGAGATCGATCTGGTCTTAGGGGAGATCAATATGCTTCCAACCCGAGAGCTAAGGAGATCGATCTATTCCATTAAGGATCGATCTGTTCTATTCCATTGCTCAAATAAGAGCTTTCTAGCTCTTCCAGATCGATCTTTTATCCTATGGGATCGATCTGGCCTTCATATTTCTAGATTTTCTACAGTTTTTCTGCAGCAACTCATACCAAACTTCATACATTTTGTTGCCATGGTTATCTCCTCATCCAATCATCTTTGAGACTTGAAAATGATATCCCATAATACTTCATACACATTAAAACTTGTGTAGAATCTTTGTATATCCAAAGGTACATGATATAAACCAAATGGAAGTGCACAACTTATGCAATTCTCCTTCCATTTTACCATACTACTTATAATCCATTCTACTCACATTCTCCACATGTTTAAGTCCATTTCTTCACATTCATACATAATGTAACTTGTATGTACAAATCACAACTCTTATTACATATGTGTACCTTAAACTGATGGACTTACATTACATACACTTCACTTATGAATTTATAGTATAACTCCATTTACATTTCTATATACATATTACAATTATACATATACGGGGTCTCACACTTGATGACAGTCTTATTAAAGTTTGGAGATGCCTTAGAATGGACGAAGTTTGGTAGTGGACAAATCATTTTAATAAGATTCGGTGTCCTAATAAGATGCCTAAAAAATGAAGAAAGAGTGTGTTGGCATCTCTCTATAAGAACAAGAGAGATATTCAAAGTTGTTCCAATTATCGAGGCCTAAAACTAATGAGTCACACGATAAAATTATGGGAAAGGGTGATAGAACAAAGAATAAAGAAGACTATAGAGATATTAGAGAATCAATTTAGTTTTATCCTTAGTCAATCAACTATGTAAGCGATACACTTGCTTAGACAACTTGTGGAGCATTCTCAAGTACAAGGTAAAGATGTTCTTATGGTCTTTATAGACTTAGAGAAAGCATATGATAAAGTGCCTATAGAGGTATTATGGTAGTCTTTAATGAAGAAAAGAGTCTCGTGAAATATACTGAAATAATTAAGCGCATGTATAGAGATGGAAGGACATATGTGAGGACGTTTAGAGGGTAAACAAGTGAATTCCCTATCACATTAGGGTTACATTAAGGGTCAGCATTAAGTCCATTTCTATTTGCTATAGTAATGAATGAGGTGACAAAATCCATTTAGAATAATGTACCATGGTGTATAATATTTGCAGATGATATTATCATATGTGCTCAGACTAGAATAGAGGTTAATACCAAGTTTAAAACTGTAGAGATAGAAGTTAGAATCAAAAGGGTATAGACTAAGTAGACCAAAGACTAATACATTGAGTGTAAATTCAATCTAAACAAAGATGAAGGTAGAAACACAATGATGCTAGATTGGGTGGCAATCCTTACAATATCATTTTAGATATTGGAGGTTGATTGTACAAATGGATGGAGAGATTTATGGTGATATGACCAGTAGGATACAGGCTGGTTGGAGCAAGTGGAGAAGTGTTACAGGTGCGTTGTGTGATAAAAGAATTCCTATAAGGTTGAAAGGCAAGTTTTACATGACAGTTGTTAGACCAAAATTACTATATAGCAATGAATGTTAGGTAACTAAAGGATTGCATACACAGAAGATAAATATAGCAGAAATGTGAATGTTAAGATGGACGCGTGGATACACAAGAAAAGAAAAAATAGAAAATAAGGACATTCACAAAAAGATTGGAGTGGCACCTATCGAATACAAGATTAGTGAAAGTCATTTATGTTGGTTTAGACACATACGATGTAGACTTGTGCATGTTCTAATTGGAAGAGTGGAGGCTATGAATAATGTAAAAAGGGTCAACACTAGGGGAAGACCAAAAAAAAAACATTTGAAAGAAAATAATCCAAAAAGATATAATGGAACAGGAGTTAAAAGAACACATTGCATTAGATGCAAATAAGTGGAGGAAGAGAATTCATGCTGACGACTTATCTTGAGTTCATATATTGGTTCATATAGCCTACCTTAGTATTGTGATAAAGGCTTTGATGATGATGATGATGAAAGTTTCCAACACTTATTATTTTTATAAAAGTTAATAGAGCGTATAGTTTACTCATTTAATTCCATTAAAAAAGTCTTTTAATGTTATAATTTAAAAATGTTGAGCTCTTAATTGTTACAATTGAAAGATTGAGTTCTGATTTAAACAACCTCGCAAACATTAAAGACTAAATTGAACATTTAGTCTCACCTTATTGTTATATTCTTTCATGTTATGATAGGGACATCATGGTATCAAACCATTAGGGTTAAAAGAGTCAAAAGGAAAAACTCACTAATCATACTTATTAACTCAGGGAGCACTCACAATTTTATGGATTTTACCTTTGCTAAGAAATTAGGGTTGTTCAAGAGAAAGAATTGTAATGTAGGGGTGATGGTAGCTAATGGTCAGAAAATGACTACTATGAGAGTTTGTAAGAACATTTACTGGGCAGTGAAAGGGATATGATGTGGTGTTAGAAGTCCTGTGGTTCGTAACTCTAGGACCAATATTAGAGGACTTCACTGCGTTAACCATGCAGTTCCAAAGAAAGCAAAATTGGATAACAATCAAGTGAGTGCACCTAGAAGTACATATAAAAGATGTTAAGTTAGCATTGAATGCAATACGGGTTTTACTGAATATTTCTCTTCAATATCCTTATATCTTGATGCTTATGGAAAGGGCTCAAGTACTAGTAGGCACAAGAGGAAATGCAACCACTCAAGCTCCCAAGAATAAGCTAATGCTGCTACACTTATTCAAAAAGTATGAGGAGCTTTAGTCACGACCTAATTTATCAAAAATCACTATAAATTTTTCGCTTTTTCTTACCTTTTCTTCTGTGACAATTTCAACCATCTGTTGGGCTGTGATTCGGTATCAGTATAATCTCTTTTACTTACCATATCATCCATTCTATATCATGCATACATGTTAATATAAACTATAAATACTTTTATGTCATAAGTGAGCTCACATTTATTTATATACAAATACAACCCAAATATTACATTCGTTTACATCACTGTGTAGTTATGCATTCAGATACAAAATCATACGTGTGTGTGTATACATTTTGCTCGATGGGAATGCAAGTCCTCAGTCGTACTCTAGCTACTGCGGATGATATGTAGAGAGGGGAAAAATAAAAGGGGTGAGATCACTAGCTCTGTAAGGAAATCAGGCAAGCAAGTAGATAACCACACTATCTACATGAATATAATGTTATACCTTAAAATATTCCTTTTCATTTCACATCTAAAGCATGTATCTTTCTCTGTAAAAATTATGTAAAGTATATACACATTCATCCATGTGTACTGAAATCATACTTATTTATAAACATCAGTAATTCATGCAAAAATGTTACATTCTCATGTAAAGCTTATAAATCATATCATATCATGTCATTTCGATTAAATCATAAGAAAATATGGCCTTTCATCATGTCAAAACATGGAAATCTGGGCTCAAACCATCCCGGATTTACCTTGGTGTATAAACATTTACAGTTATATAAAAACACAAAGTCACATGTCGAGGCTCAACCCATCCCTTGGGTTTACCCAATTTGTATAAAATCATGTGACATATTAAGTATGAAATATCAGGTGAGATTGATGACTACTGGTATAATTTCGAGGACTATGACCACATCCTAATATCAATGATCCCAGGCTACATGGTACCCGGTGTGTGGTGCATCACTGCTACAACGGGAGGTGGGTCAAATTCTACCCACCAGCTAACAACTCCACAACTCCATAACACCATGTACTCACGGTACAGCGTACTTCGTGTTCTGTACACGGTACAAAGTACTCTATGGACCCTATTTCAAATTGATAGTCAGATGCCATATCTCAAAATGCACGTGCGAGTATCTCATACGTGTGACACACAGTCTACACGGGCCTCCAACAGGCTGTTTCATGTCAACTCTTTCAAAACTGGTACGTACGAGTATACTCCAACACTACCTCATTCACAAATCATATAAAATCTAGTGCGAGCAATGCTCCAGCACAATATCATGTACTATGATGTAAAATCGAGTGCGAGCGATACTCCAGCACTATGCCATGTACAATTCATGTAAAATTGAGTACGAGTATCACTCTAGTACTTTATCATGTTTAAATCATATTAAAATCAATTACGAGAAACACTCCAGTACTATGTTATGCATTACACAAAATCTAGTGCGAGTAACACTCCAGCACTAATTTATGTAAAAAACATATAAAATCCAAAGCGAGCAGTGCTCCTGTATGATTTGTTTTCACACAATTTGATAGATGACTCCTTTAAAAGAGATTTACTCAATTAAATCAAATCGACACTATATTCTGTTGTTTTCACATATAACATGAAAACATCAGCCAATCTATCTATGCATCTGCTAAACAGCATTAAAAACATTCAAAAACATGCTTTCCATGCTTTTTACAACTTTTTCTAACTTTCCTAATTTTACTCTTAATAGGGGTAAAATTGTAATTTTCCCCTATCAGGTCTATATAAACTTTATTCACTTTCTCTGACCCTCAAACTTTTTAAGTGAATGTAAAAGCAGACAAAAATACATGCAGATATCTCTAACTACTCGTAAAACTCCCTTCCTTGGAATCACATCGAAAAATTCCACTTTCTCATACCTGCTCGATCTCGTAGTCCGATTTTCTCCTACTATAATCTCTGGAGCTGCATATAACCATTTATTTGATTAATTATACTTTTTCAATTGTATTCTACGTTTAATACAGTCTATTTCACTTAGTGGACCCATTTACTCTTATTAGGCCTTAATGGGCCTAACACTGTCTTAAGTCCATTTCACTTTACTATTCATCTCATATGGGCCTATTGGGCTTGTGGGGCCTACTAACTCTTATTGGGCTTGATCTGAGGCCTATGAACCCTTATTGGGCCGAGACTGTGAGATCCGCATCTTTGTATGACATTCCTAATGATTTCCATATTGTATGACATTATTATATGATAATGGATTCATAAGATGGTTGATTCGGATCTGATAAATGTGAATGAACGAAATAACGTACGTAAAATCGCATAAGGATTAATCGAAAAAGTAGGGACCCAAATATTTAGTTAAAGGAATTTAATCGAGTTGACTAAAAATTTGGAATTTAAAATAGGAAAAAGCTTGTGGGTTTATGAAGGAAAGTCGGTTCAATTGGTCCCGAGCACGTGCAAGGGTAAAACGATCAAAAGACTAAAATCTGAAATAAATTCGATAAGTAATTTTCATTAAAAATATGAAATTTGCGAAATCTGGATCAATAACGAGGAAAATAGTTAATTTCGAGTCCGATTGATCTAGATATGAATTTATTGAAATTAAACGAAATTTTTAATTCAAAAAATTATTCGAAAATAATCAAAAAATATACCGGAAAGACGAAATTAGATAAATAAATTTATTTATAGATTAAATGAATTAAATAATAATTTTTGGAGATATTTTGATTATTTTAATGGATTTTAATGATTAAAATATAATAAAATAAATTAATAAATAATAAAAAAAGAAGAAACGAAAATCAAAAATTAGATTTCGGGGAGAGAGAAAACCCGAAAATGAAACCCAAAAAACTCGCGAAGACTCAAGACCCCCGATGAGCCACCGACGGTCGACGAGCCCAGACGAGGGCCGGAGAAGATAGAGGACAGCCCGACGAACCCAACGGTATCGGTAACGCGAGCCAACGGCACCTATTTCCAGCGAATCGATGGACGAAAAGTGGAGGAAGAAATCGCGTCGGTTCTGACGACCCACGGTGTCCCAGCTCCGATTCGACCCAATCGAGCAATCCCCCAGCCGAGGCTGTTCTTTTGAGACTAGTGGCGACCGGTGAAACGGCCGGGAATGCCGGCGATGGTAAAAGGGCCAAAACGGTACCGTAGCCGAGAAGGAGAAAAAGAAAAAAAAAAGAAAAAGAAAAGGGAAAAAAAGAAAGAAAATTATCGGGGATGACTCGAGATTCGGGTAAGTGACCGAGGGTCGAGATTGATCTGTAGATAGATCGCTGGAATTCAATTTAATATTATATTAATTGAAAATAACCCGGATTTGCCTAATTGTGCAGTGTTTCGACAGAGCCCGAACGAGAGCCGATTGAGCTCCAATTTTCATACCCCGCATAGCATTGGGTAAGTACATTTTAATTACGACAATTTGAGTCCTTAAATGCAGAGTTAAGATTATTTTATGGATTTTAGGGATTAATTATGCATAAAAAGGAAGTTTATTCAGAATTTTAAAATAATTACCGTAAATAGTATACGGGCTATCCAATGAGTTTGGAACGAAGCCCGATGATTATTGGTAAGCCAAATTAGCCCAGTAAAACCGAAGAAGGGATTTAATAAGTGGAACGAGCTGAAAAAGGGGTCGAGGCCCATTAAAGTGTAATCGAGCCCAATAAAGTAAAACGGGCCCAGCGCTTTAGATTCAATCAGTAAGAGTGAAATATTGATGAGTATACTTGAACTGAACCAATATGTGGTTATATGCAGCTCCGTAGACGAGCGATTTAGACTGAGAAACTTGGTACGATCGAGTCAGGATAAGCTCACGCCTAATTCCAGGTAAGGGAATTTTATGAGCACTTAGAGGTAGTTGTACGTAGTTTCGAGGTGATTTACATTACGTTAAATTCATTAGGCTACCCGAAAACAGAATAATAATTTTTGCAGAAAAATATGGAAATAATGACAAATTACTATTTTGCCCCTAGTTAGGAAAATCTAAAAAAGGGTAGTAAGGCTATGAAATTACATGAAATTCATGATTTTAATATTTCTATGATGATATTGCTTTAATTCAAGCAATTTATGGATAGGTGGGCTATTATTTTCATGTTTTAAGTTAAAAGGCACAAGTTAGGTGTCAATTGATATTTATTTAACATGTTTTGATAAAATTCAGCTACCTATCAGTGTTATATGAGTTTTAATCGTGCTGGAGCACTACTCGCAGTGAATTTTATATTTTAACTCATACACAGAGTGCTGGAGCCTTACTCGCACTATTTTACAGACTTATTTCACATGACTACCGTACTGGAGTTTTTCTCGTACGAGATTTTTCACTGAGTTTTATACAGACCCGTACTAAAGCATTGCTTGTACGTGGATTATGATTGAATTTATAATTATTTTAAGTCATACTGGAGCGCTGCTCGTACGCAGATTTCATTGATTTCTATGAAAATCGTGCAGGACCTTCGCTCGCATGAGGTTTTTAACTATCATGTATATGTATGAAGCCGTGTTGGAGTTTTCTCCTATAGACTGTGTCACAGTGAGATGATATGCTCACACGTCCATACTGAGACATAATTGACATGGGTGGATAAGACCTATTGCAGGCACCCCCTGACTGAGCTTGGGTTCATGGAGTACGTTATACCATGTATATCACATGGAGTACGCTGTACCGTAGGGATTGTTGGAGTGGAGTGGCATTAGCCACGAGACAGCAAGTCTTGCCCTCGCAATCCTGTTGTTATGCTATTTTGGAGGGTAGGATCGACCCATCTCCCGTTTCAAGTGTGATACCCCGCACACTAGGATCCGTGTAGCCAGGGATCACGAGGTTATGGCCATAGTCCTAAATGTTACCGATATAGTCACTTACATGTCTCGCATTATAAACTCACATGATAAATCCTTTGGTTTTGATAGACCAGGGTAGACCCGAAGGAGGGGTCAGCCCCAATTTTCTTATGATTTCAATTAAGTTTTGATTGTTCCCATAGAGGGATTTTATGAAACTTTCATGACTTGCAACCCTGTGAGAAGGGTGATTTTATAACAAAAATTTTATAATAAAATTTTATTTGTTGAATTTGATTAAATTCATTGAGTTTATCACTTTTTAACCCAGATGGGGTCTTTTAAAACTTATTGATTCATTTGAGCATGAGATGTTTTCACATGAGAATCATTCCATGTTTTATATGCTGATTTCTTGTTTTAAAACAGATGATATTATATATATGGCATATCATTGTTTTTACCTCATGCTCACATATATCCTGATTTTCTATCAACATGTAGATAGTATAGCTATCTACCCATTTGTATTATTGCCTTACTGAGCATGTGGAGCTCACTCTTTCATTTTCCACCCACTTTCAGAGTTTCCACCATAGAGATAGCGGGTGTAGAGAGTAGACGGCATAACTGATTATCTGTGATTTCCCATCGACCGTCAGGTATACACCATGTATAAAATTTTGTATGAGTATGCTTATAGCATAGTATTGTATATGAAGGAATATTTGGGGATGTAAATATAAAATCATGTGATGTAGAAAACATACCGACCACTCCATTATATGATAAATGATGTCAGTATATATATATATATGTACGTGTGATATTTTCATGGTAAAAGAAAGGGTATATCGATATTGATTCACAGCCCGACCTGTTCAGAGGGATATGTCACGAGGAGGTAAGAAAGATTTTTCGAAAGCGAAAAATTTATACTGATTTTTGGTAAGTATTGGGTCGTGACAGAGACCACCTTGGCTTGGCCCATTTGGCCTCTCGACCATGGCATGTGGCTGAGAGCCATGCATGTCGCCCATGGCCGAGCACCATGCCACACCACGCCACCCTTGGCCTTATACTTAGCCATTCACTTAAGCATTTCATCAAACATATGGCATGCACCCTTTAAGCCTTAGTTTATGTTCATTAAGGCATTTCATCAAACACCTTACATGCCAACCTAATTTGATTAACCAATTCAACAAATCAATTGAAATTAAGCATGCCATAATCTTGTATACATGTTTATGAACCTAATCATGCATTAAAATCACATGTTTGTTCATGAAAACCTAAATACCCATTTTCGACCATCATTGATTCATGGTGTTTTCATGTGTTTTCAATCCATAAAGCATACACCAATCAACTTAGAATAATCCATAGATAAACATACTAGAGTTTGGAAGCTTGAAATTATACCTAGCTACCTTTTTTCTTCTTAGCTGAAACTTAGGGAGGATTTCGGGTGGTCCAATTCAGCTCTTTGGTTGCTGATTTTTGGGTATGTTATTCCTCTCTCAATTTGGAACAATTTTCATGAAAATTGCTTGATCCAAATATGCTTTGAATTTAGAGTTTTCTGGTGTGAGAAAGCTTGCAAGTTTAAGCTTTAATGGTTTCCTCTTTTTATCGAGAATGAAAGGGAAGAAGAAGAAAACTTGGCTGAATTTTCACTTAAGTATTCTTAGTCCTTAAGTCTAATTTTTCAGCCCTTGAATTGGGCTTGGCAATTACTTTGGGCTTGGGTTAATTTTGGGCTTGTAAAATGGGCCTAGAAAATTACTAATGGGCTAAGGTTTAGGCTTGCCATTTGGGCTTCTTAGTTTGGGATTTTTCCATAGGCTTTTAGGTTGAAAATTTTTCTATCAATTGGGCCTTTAATTGGCTTAATATTGGACCCACCAATTGGCCCAATAATTCGGCCCATTGGGCCTGCTTGTTGCACCTTAATGAGCTTTAAATTTTCCATCGTTGGCCCATCGAGTTTTACCCATTAAATTTAATCCGGATTTCGATTAAATAAATTTTCCATACTTAAAGAGATGAAGATTGAGTGTTTTAACCAAAAATATTTCTTCCCCACTTTTTAACCTTACTTGGGTTAAAATTAACCATGGTTAGTTCTTTATGGTCAAAGTCAACATATCTTAACTAGCCTTGACTTTTCTTGACCATTGATCACGTTTGAATTTTTTTCAAAAATCCAAAAGTGTCAATTTCCATTCTTTATACTCTCATCTCTGCCTTTTTGGCTGCTTCCGGGAGGTGAATGTGTCAAAAACACCTCAAACGGACCATTTCGAGTTCGTTTAGCCCCTTTTTGGGCTTTTTCACCAATTCAACATGTTCGAAATTAAATCAAACCGACTTTCCTTCATGAACCCTTTATATTTTGACCTTTTAAGTTCTTATCTTCGATCAGAATGATTTGAATTCATTCGGTTTAGCCTATGGCTCTTATAGCCCTTATTTGGCCTTGACTTGACTTATATGCATTTTCTTACTTCATTTGCATTTTCATTTTGGTAAATACACTTCTTATGATTCAACTAACATAATAAAATGTTTTACATATAGGAATCATGTCACAACCCTTTTTATCTTCTTATTACCGAAAATCTCAATAAATTTTTTGCATTTATTCCTTTCTCTACTTGGTCGTGAACAAACTTACCACTACACTGTTAGGCTGTGAGTCAATAATAATCCACTCGCAATATCCATTCTCAGTTAATAAAAGTGATGTCATACATTTGAACGTCAATCATTCATTTATACAAAATATGATTACTGACATCTACATCCCCATAATTACATTTCAAATGACTACTGTGCTTTTACATTGTTTAGATACAAAAAAGTATATACTTCTGAGTGATGGAGATGCAACGGATGTCTAAAATGCCACGCCTCAGTCCTCACTGGGCTACTATGCACACTCTGTAGGGGGAAAATAGAGAGGGATAACCAACCACATGCTCAGTAAGGCAATAATGCAAGCATGGTAGATAACTACTCTATCTACATGTTAGTAATGTTATGCATAAATCTTTTATAACAGGAGCATGAGGAATTAAAACTATGCCATACGAGTAAACATATATCATGTATTTAAAATCATGGAAATTAACATATAAAACATGGTAAAATGATCATGTACAAATCATCTCGTGCTCATCAATCATCAAATCTCATAAAAAGGGCAATTCGTTTAAGAAACATCTCTTTTGATTATCTCATTCTCAATACAACAAAATCCTATCAAATCATTTCACAATCACAACATCATAACCATTTCCCAAATCAAATCCCACAAGGCTCGACCCATCCCTCGGGTCTACCCTAGACAGTCAAAATCACGCTCAAGTATTCAAAACCATGTGGTATTAGATAAATCAAGCAAGGAGACAGGTCACTATATCTCAACTGACTATGTTTGCCAACTATGTCACATATCATCCCAGACCACACGGATCCCGGTGTGCGAGGTATCATGCTGGAACGAAGGTGGGTTAGTTCTCTGCCAAACTTTTCTCATCAGTAACTCAACCACGCGGTACATCGTACTCCATGTGATATACACGGTACATCGTACTCTGCGGACCCATAACATGGTTGGGGGTGCCTTCATTAGGTCTTATCTACCCCATACTGAGTGAAACCTCTAGTCTCAAGTGCACGTGGGAGTACTCTTAATACCAGGTCCTAGGCCCTCATGACCTTGCTCGCCTCTATTAGGTTCCCTGATTCAGGTCCTAGCCCCTCACCCTCACCCTACTCAAGAGGTCTGTTAGGCCTATTGGGTTCCCTGAATGGATTATGTCAGGTCCTAGCCCCTCACCCTCACCCCACTCAAGAGGTCTGTTAGGCCTGTTGGGTTCCCTGAACACCAATCTGTATTATCCTCACCACGGCCTCATACATACCACAGTGTGAAAACTAGCGCGAGCTATGCTCTAGAACGAATTCATGCATCATAATAAATCACCTTGTACGAGCAACGCTCTAGTACGACATTTATGCATAAAAATATGAAGAAACAACGTATGAGCATCGCTCCAGTACGGTTATATGCATAAGAAAACCACTCAAAATCCACGTACGAGCAAAAGCTCCAGTACGATTTATAAAGCATCGTCATAGTTTCAAACCAAAGTGCGATAAGCTCCAGAACGTTTCAAACATATGAAAACATCAATACCTAATGCGAGCTAGGCTCCAGCAGGGTTTAATTCACATAAACATGATAGGTGGCTCATAAGCTTTCAAACCCAATCTCAAAACATATTTGGCACTTCACATGTGCTAAAACACAACATTAAACCACAATAGCCAACCTATCTATCAATTCATTCAAAACAAAACACATGTTTTGTGAAAGCATTCAAAACACTTGATTTATGCAATTATTAGCCTTACTATCCCATTTCTTCACAATATCATTTCAAACAACCAAATCTCATACAAATACTCGTAGTAATTTCCATACATTGTCAAACACATTTCTATAAACGCATGCACATTTCCAAAGCCCTATATACCCATAAAATACGAGCAGCTACCTCTATATACTTAGAGAATTCCCTTACTTGGAATCGTGATGCGTGAGTCCACTTCCTTAGAGCTGCTTACTTGTGCGGCCCAATTCGTCTCTAAAGAACTCTTCGTAGCTGCATGCAAACGTATTTCACACCATTATAGTCCATTATAATCCAACTCTTGCGTTCACTATAGTCGATTCGACCTATAGTCTCGATTAACGCTTATGAGGCCTCGTTTCATTACTTAACCCATAACTCGAGTCTATGGATTCCTTTAGGCTTATTTATTCATTACAAATCGATATTAAATCGATGTTAAGCTCATAATGTTCATTTTTCATAAATTTCCTTCACTATGGCATATTATCAAACACTACATGTGCTCATTCTCATCAATTCACAAAGCCCATAATGTAGCTTGATAATTCTATTTTTTATAGAATTATTTGTGCTTAATTTCCTAATTAATTATTTAAATCCCCAATTTATTTTATTAATTATCCCCTTTATTTAATTAAAATTCTCTAATGTGCAGGTAAATTAAATCCAGATGAAACTCAGTCATTTCAGTCGAAATTGGGCTGAAAATGGGCGTAAAGAGACTGGACCACTTCCAATTTACAGACCGAGTCACCAGTCATTTGGACACGCGTGATGCCAGGTATCCATATTCTATTCGCTCCGAAATGATAAGATCGACGGACATCGTGCTAACCTTCTGGAAGACACACGTCAGGCCACATCGAACAGCCAACTGGACAAACCGACAAGTGACGTGGAAATATCTACTCTGCAGCAAATAAAATGAAGACAAGTGGCCATGCCAACTCATCTAGGATGAAAAATTACCATTGTACCCCTAAGTGTGTATATAAATAGAACATAATGGCAATTGAAAAAAATCAAGTAGTGTAGAATTTAGGAGTAGTGTAGTTTAGGGTAAAGTAATCTAGGGTAGAGTAATAGGTAGCTTAGGGTTAGATAGTTTTAGAATAGTTTTTTTTTTTTTTTTAAGTTTTTCGTTAGCCACCATGGACTTTATTTTGTTGAGCTACTGTTCATAGCAACTTTTAATTTTATTTTCATTGTTTCAAATTCGTCTGTCTTTCACAATAACTTGCATTCACAATTTTATTTCTTTCTCGATTTTATGAACAGTTTAAATTTCTTTATTAGCTCCATGTTCCTATTCGGGTTTCTTTTGTTTATGTTCTTGTTATGAACGGTTTACTCAAACTTGGTGCTTAGTTAACCTCTTTGATCATTATATTTTCTGCATTAAAATTTACTGTTTTGAGAATCTTGAGTTGCAGTGCGAGGCTGTTTCGGGATATGGCTACTGTGTTGCGGGCTCGGTGAAGCATTATTTGCTGAGCCGAGAAGGTTGCGTGACATAGTGAAGCATCGTTACACGGCTACTGCATTTTTCGAGTTCTTTTTCTTTAGCTTCAGTGTTACCTCAAAATTTATTCATTTTTCAGTCTGTAGTTAAATGATTAAGCTCTGCATTATTTTTTTTCTTTCTTTTCTTTCTTCGATAAGTAGAGTTTCCCGTTATCAGCCTGTATTTTAATTTTTCTGGTGGTTTTGTTCGCAATTTTGATGGGCACTAGCATAACGACAAGTGATGATCGGGTTCAAGGAAGAAGGAGCATGACAGAACTGGAAATGCTGGGTTAACCAGCGGAGGCTACACTGAAGCAGGATTACTGTCGAGCGGTGCCGTATAGCAGCAGTGGCTGGCGTTTTCTTCCACTCTGTTCTCCTCTGTTCCTCGATTTTTCAATACTGTTCACTCTTAATTTGCCTTGGCTTTACATTAATCCCTTAATGTTGTTGCAGTTGAGTGGCTCGAGTTAATGTCAAGCTATTGAGTGCTGGACTGAAGTAGGAGGAGGCTTGGAGTTCGCTGAAGTAGCTACTGTGTTGTTCCCATTTGGTTGTAACAGCACATAAACTGTGTTGCAGGAATTGCACCATGGATATAGTCTTCTAGCAGGGCTGTGTTGCAAGGCATAGAGCTGAACCAGGATAACGATACACAACAGAACCGAGAGCAGAATAGCAGAACATGTCTGCTTTAATTTAGGTACATGAAGAAGCTGATGCTAGCTGAGCAGGATGTGGTCCCTGGTACACCAACAGTCGGACAGATTGGGAGCAGAAACAGGCCAACGCATGGAGCTGAAGGTTGCTGCCGAAAGCAATACCTGGACCGTGCTGGACAGAGAGAAGGACAGCAAACCTGGACAGCAGCTAATGCACGATTCCACGATTTTTCACTACTGTTCACTCTTAATTTGCCTTGGCTTTGCATTAATCCTTTAATCTTGTTGCAGTTGAGTGGCTCGGGTTAAGGTCAAGCTGCTGAGTGCTGGACTGAAGCAGGAGGAGGCTTGGAGTTCGCTGAAGTAGCTACTGTGTTGTTCCCATTTGGTTGTAACAGTACATAAATCGTGTTGCAGGAATTGCACCGTGGATATAATCTGCTGGCAGGGCTGTGTTGCAAGGCATGGAGCTGAACCAGGACAAACAGAACCAAGAATAG
Source organism: Firmiana major (assembly GCA_033439115.1). Lineage (NCBI taxonomy): Eukaryota > Viridiplantae > Streptophyta > Magnoliopsida > Malvales > Malvaceae > Firmiana > Firmiana major. Next base: position 21,637,965 of record CM065905.1, read on the forward strand.
AATAGCAGAACATGTCTGCTTTAATTTAGGTGCATGAAGAAGCTGATGCTAGCTGAGCAAGATGTGGTCACTGGTACACCAGAAGTCGGACAAATCGGGAGCAAAAGCAGGCCAGGGCATGGAGCAGAAGGTTAGTGCCGAAAGCAATACCTGGACTGTGCTGGACAGAGAGCAGGATAACAAACCTGGATAGTAACTGAAACAGAGGTCGCGGACAGACTGAAGACAGCACGAACCAGCAGCTGGAGCACCTGGACAGCAAACCTGGAGAAGAACCATGCACAATACTATTTACGGGACCACCAGCTGGATGAGAAGTTAGCTTAAGGCCATGTTTGGCATTTCATTTCTGCACATATCCAATTTTTCATGCATGCATATTTCTATATTTTTATTAATCCTTTTAATTTTAGTTGTTAGCTTAGATTAAGTGTTTATTTAGAATTAGATTAGGGGTAGATTTATTTCATGCAATTTTAAGTTTGTGTTCATTTTAAATTTAATCCAAAAATATTTCTCATGCATTATTTAGATTTTGTTTTTTTTTGTTTTTGGTTAGTAATTAGTTATAGTTAGATTTAACTTAGGATCATTTTATAGGAAATTATTTTAATTAGGTTAATTGAAGTTTAATTTTATTAGACTTTAGGTTAGAGTAAAATGAATTTTTATTTTCAACTTAATTAGTTTAATCACATGCATATTTTATTTTAAGTTTGTTTAATTTTAGTTTAATTAATCTTGTTTCTTTATTTTCATATTTGCATTTTATTTTAATTGCGTTAATTAATTTTAACTGTTTTAATTATTTTTGTAGGTTTCTGCTCTTAAGTGCTTGGAGTTCTGCAAGTAAATCTTAGCTCGGTTTTATTTAGTTTATAGTTTTTATTATTTTATTCTTTTTCAGTAATTTTAATTAGCCTTAGTAGATCACCCATTGAAAACTTCATAATTCGCTAGAATATACTTTGGGTAAGACTAACCGGTAGTTAATTAGGCTGATCAACTTCTCTATGGGACGATAATTCGGGACTCAAATCTATTATTACTTATACGACCCGTGCACTTGCGGATAGAACGTCTAGGTCACTCATAGTGGGTATAGCTTGTATCAAATTTTTGGCGCCGTGTAATTCTAGCTTGTAAATACTTAGGTTGTAAATATTTAGAGCTTTTATCTAGATTAGTTAATTTTCTCTTTCATAAAAAAAATGAAAAATTTAAAAACTTAAAAAAAAATTTCTAAGGACTTTGTGATGTTTGCATGCGTAGAGCTAAGAGTTATGATTGCTTTCCTTTAGATCCTGAAATTGAAAGAACACTTAGGAAAATTCGAAAGGATTCTAGAAAATTTATAGCTTCGCTACAAAACATCATGGTAGAAAATAGATAAATTAAGACCGTTGGAGATTATGCAATGCCGACTATTGGAGGTTATTATACCGGCATTAGGCCACTAGCTGTCCCTACAAACAATTTTAAAATTAAGCCTTCCATCCTCTAGATGATCCAGACCTCTTTAAAGTTTAGTGGGCTTCCGCACAATGACCCACAAGCTCACCTCGGGCAATTCCTGGACCTGTGCAACACATTAAAGCACAATGGATTATCTGATGATGCACTTAGGCTTAGATTATTCCCCTTCTCGCTAAGGGATAGGGTGCGACACTGGTTAACCTCCTTGCCTCCAGGATCTATTTCTACTTGGGACGAGTTAGCCCATTAATTTCTAGCTAAGTTTTTCCCTCCCTCTAAAATGGCCAGACTCCGTAGTGGCATATCTTCCTTTTCCCATTTCAATTCTGAATCTCTTTACGAAACATGGAAACGATATAAGGAGCTTCTTAGGAAGTGCCCTCATCATGGCCTACCTTTATGGCTGCAAGTCCAGACCTTCTGCAATGGACTTACAAGCCAAAATAGGACCATCGTTGATGCCTCTGCGGGTGGAGCTCTAATATACAAAACAAAGAAGGAAGCTTATGGTCTCTTAGACAAGATGGCTGCTAACAACTATTAATGGTCCTCGGAGAGACAACTGCCTAAGAAGTCGACAGGTATATATGAGCTCGACATGTTGTCTACCTTGACCTCTCAAATAGCTAACCTTACGAAAAAGGTAGAGTCACTTAGTACCCAGCATAATACTTCCACCAGTCCTAATCCTGTTTATTCTGTCCAAAGTCCTTTTCCTTCCTGTAATATGTGTGGTGGTACACACTCTGTAGATAGGTGTCTGCTTAACTTAGAATCGGTTCAGTACGTTGCCCTATCTCAGAAGTAATATAACAACCCTTTTGCAAACACCTATAACCCAGGATGGAGGAAACATCCTAATCTTTCCTCGAGCCAAAATCAGGGGCAATCTTCTAACTCCATATCTGTAGGACCCCCTGGTTTTCAAGCTCCATCGGTTCATGTACCACCACATCAGTAATTTCCATATCATCCATCCTCACCTCAATTTCAGCATCGTCCACCTCACTTCCATCAACCACAACCACCACCACAACCTATGTAGCCACAACATTTACATGCACCAACAGCTGAGAAGAAGCCCTCGCTTGAGGAAATGTTCTCAATGATCCTACAAAATCAAGCTGCTTCAATCAAAAATTTAGAAGTTTAGGTTGGACAAATAGTTAATGCTCTTAGCCAACGTCCACAAGGGACCTTCCTAGTAACACTGAAGTTAATCCTTTTAGGCAAAGGAAGGGTAAAGAACATGTAAAATTCATCACCTTTACGAGTGGCAGAGAGCTAGATGAGCCACAAGTTAAGTCCAGTCCTGTTGAGCCCATAGTTTAAAAACTCATAGGGTCTAAAGAAGCAGCTCAGAAAGAGCAGGAACCTAAAGATCAGGCTGCAAAGGAATCAAAGATAGATGCTTCTTCGTCTATACCTTCTTCTACTTCATAGCCTTCTTCCCCCTCTGATGCTACACATGTTACCACTACATCCCTTCCAGTTAGACCACCAGTACCTTTTCCTTAGAGGTTCTAAAATCAAAAATTGGATCAACAATTTGCCAAATTTCTTGAGGTTTTTAAGAAACTTCACATCAACATTCCTTTTGCAGATGCTTTAGAGCAAATGCCGAGTTATGTGAAGTTCCTGAAGGATATCCTCTCGAGGAAGAGAAGATTGGAAGATTATGAGACAGTGGCCTTAACTGAGGAATGTAGTGCAATTATTCAAAGGAAACTACCCCTCAAGCTCAAGGATCCTGGGAGTTTTACCATACCCTCCACTATTGGAAATCTAGTCTTTGGTAGAGCCCTGTGTGATTTAGGAGCCAGTATCAATCTAATGCCTTTGTCTATCTATCAAAGTTAGGAATAGGGGATGTCAAGCCCACTATAGTGACCCTCCAGCTAGCGGATCGATCCATTAAATATCCAAAGGAGGTCATTGAGGATGTGTTAGTAAAGGTGAAAAAATTTATTTTCCCTGCAGATTTTATTCTATTAGACATGGAGGAAGACAGGGAAGTCTCCATTATACTAGGCAGACCTTTCCTAGTGACTGGTAGAACATTAATTGATGTACAAAAGGGGGAGTTAACAATGAGAGTCTAAGATCAGGACGTGAAGTTTAATGTTTTCAAACCTTTGAAGCTCCCTGATGACTCTTAAGAGTGTTTTAAGACGGAGGTTAATGAGGATATAAGGCTTAAGCACAAGAAATCTGAAAGAAGGAGGGAAGTAGATAGAGTTAAGGAGGATTTAACTGTCAACATTATGTCACCACTTTGGCTGATCCTCCTACTCTTCGCCCTACTGCTGAGTGTTGTTTTCTTTAGCTGCATTTGAAATGGATTTATTTTTCTTTTTCACTTTTTGTACAGTTCTTTTCTTTTCTGCTGTTTCTTTCTTTATTTATTTTGCAGATTTTTTTTTCTAGTTTTACGTTTTCAATCAAACTTCGGTTGTTTATCATCATCATCAGATAGGGGAGTACTCAGTTCTTGAACTTAAATGTTTATATTATCTACACACTGAGGACACTGTACACTTTAAGTTTGGGGGAGGGGATATCACTTGAGCATTTTTGAAAATTTTGGGAAAAATTGAAAAGGTTTTCAAATTTTTTTCAAAAATCTGAGCTTAAATTGTTTGATTTTGGGATGATTTAGTGCTTAGCATGTAGTTTTCCCATATTTCGATGATATGACCCCATGATTAAGTCTGATTTTGAATGACTGAGAAGCATGATTATAGGAAAATCATGAAGTTGAATTCTTGAATTTGTCTTGATTCTTATTGTGATTTCCTCATTTTATGCAGATGTCATGTCATGAATCTATATATTTATTTAGAGAAAGCTTATGTGGACCTAGGATTGCATTTATTCAGTTGATTTTGTGTATCATATTCTGGAATTTGCTTGATCTGATCTCGAGGTAAAATATTAGATCACACTTAATTAAGGAGATGATTTAGGCCATCTTTAGATCATTTTAGCCTTTCTAGCCATCCCTGTACATATTATCCCTAGTCACCCATCTGAGCCAAATAAGCCTTTCTCTGTAAATACAGCTGCTTATAATTTTCCTTAGCTTAAATACTTTTCTTATCCCTTACCTGAAAGCATGAAAAGTCATTGAGATATATTGTGAGCTTTGTACATATGGGTATTTGGTGTAGTGAAAGTTCGATAAAAAAAAAGAAAAGCAAAAAAAAAGAAAGATGAAAAATACAAAAATAGAATAAAATGTTTAACAAAATAAATAAGTTTGGGGGAATAAATATGAGCTCTTACATTAAAGATCTTAGAAGTAATGCATGTTAAGGGGTAATTAAACCTAAATCGACTTTATCATACCTTAGCCCCAGCTTTACATTACAAGCTTAATGAAGTCTTATTGATATTTGATTAAGTGTGACTACATTAGTGGAGAGATAAGTGAAAAGCAAACTTATGGGAATGATCACTTGTCATTGACTTTGCATTCACTATGTTTGCATAACCTGATCCGAATAATATATTGTGAAGTGGCTTTGACATTTTTCACACACACACGAGGGGTCCAATTTGGGTTAGGACTTATGATTGAATGATTCTGAATTGGACTTGTAATTGTGAGTCTTTGAGATCATAGTCTGTACTTTTTCTTTGCGGATAATATTGGGAAAATTATTCTGTTTAGTACTTGTCATTCCTACAATTGTTTTGTTTTGCTTAAGGACAAGCAAAAGCTCAAGTTTAGGGGTGTGATAATTCTATTTTTTTATAGAATTATTTGTGCTTAATTTCCTAATTAATTATTTAAATCCCCAATTTATTTTATTAATTATCCCCTTTATTAAATTAAAATTCTCTAATGTGCAGGTAAATTAAATTCGGATGAAACTCAGTCGTTTCAGTCGAAATTGGGCTAAAAATGAGCTTAAGGAGACTGGACCACTTCCAATTTGAAGACCGAGTCACTAGTCATCTGGACACGCGTGATGCCAGGTGTCCGTATTTTATTCACTCCAAAATGATAAGATCGACGAACATCGTGCTAACCTTCTAGAGGACACACGTCGGGCCACATCACACAGCAAACTGGACAAACAGACAAGTGACATGGAAATATCTACTCTGCAGCAAATAAAATGAAGACAAGTGGCCAAACAATGCAAACTCATCTAGAATGAAAAATTACCATTGTACCCTTAAGTGTGTATATAAATAGAACATGATGACAATCGAAAAAAATCAAGTAGTGTAGAATTTAGGAGTAGTGTAGTTTAGGGTAAAGTAATCTAGGGTAGAGTAATAGGTAGATTAGGGTTAGATAGTTTTAGAATAGTTTTTTTTTTTTAAGTTTTTCGTTAGCCACCATTGACTTTATTTTGTTGAGCTACTGTTCATAGCAACTTTTAATTTTATTTTCATTGTTTCAAATTCGTCTGTCTTTGACATCAACTTGCATTCACCATTTTTATTTCCTTCTCGGTTTTATGAAAAGTTCAAATTTCTTTATTAGCTCCATGTTCCTATTCGGGTTTCTTTTGTTTATGTTCTTGTTATGAATGGTTTACTCAAACTTGGTGCTTGGTTAACCTCTTTGATCATTATATTTTCTGCATTAAAATTTACTGTTTTGAGAATCTTGAGTTGCAGTGAGGGGCTGTTTCGGGATATGGCTACTGTGTTGCGGGCTCAGTGAAGCAGTATTTGCTGAGCCGAGAAGGTTGGAGGCTACACTGAAGCAGGATTACTGCTGAGTGGTGCCGTATAGCAGCAGTGGCTGGAGTTTTCTTCCACTCTGTTCTCCTCTGTTCCATGATTTTTCACTATTGTTCACTCTTAATTTGCCTTGGCTTTGCATTAATCCTTTATGTTGTTGCAGTTGAGTGGCTCGGGTTAAGGTCAAGCTACTGAGTGCTGGACTGAAGCAGGAGGAGGCTTGGAGTTCGTTGAAGTAGCTATTATGTTGTTCCCATTTGGTTGTAACAGCACATAAACCGTTTTGCAGGAATTGCACCGTGGATATAGTCTGCTAGCAGGGCTGTGTTGCAAGGCATGGAGTTGAACCAGGACAACGATGCAAAACAGAACCTAGAGCAGAATAGCAGAACATGTCTGCTTTAATTCAGGTGCATGAAGAAGCTGATGCTAGCTGAGCAGGATGTGGTCGCTAGTACACCAGCAGTCGGACAGATTTAGAGCAGAAGCAGGCCAGCGCATGGAGCAGAAGGTTGGTGCCGAAAGCAATACCTGGACCGTGCAGGAGAGAGAGCAGGACAACAAATTTGGATAGCAGCTGATGCAGAGGTCTCGAACAAACTGGAGACAACACGAACCAGCAGCTACAGCACCTGGATAGCAAACCTGGAGAAGAACCATGCACAGTACTATTTACGAGATCAGCTGGATGAGAAGTTAGCTTAAGGCCATGTTTGGCATTTCATTTCTGCACATATCCAATTTTTCATGCTTGCCTATTTCTATATTTTTATTAATCCTTTTAATTTTAGTTATTACCTTATATTAGAGTCTTTAATTCAATTGCATGTTAGTATTCTTGCTTAGTAGTATAAAACTTAGTTTTAATTAGGTTGATAGTTAATTAAGTGTTCATTTAGAATTAGATTAGGGGTAGATTTATTTATGCAATTTTATGTTTGTTTTCATTTTAAATTTAATCCAAATATATTTTTCATGCATTATTTAGATTTTGGTTTTTTTTTTTTTGTTAGTAATTAGTTAGAGTTAGATTTAACTTAGGATCATTTTATAGGATATTATTTTAATTAGGTTAATTGAAGTTTAATTTATTAGACTTTAGGCTAGAGTAAAATGAATTTTTATTTTCAACTTAATTAGTTTAATTACATGCATATTTTATTTTAAGTTTGTTTAATTTTAGTTTAATTAATCTTGTTTCTTTATTTTCATATTTGCATTTTATTTTAATTGCGTTAATTAATTTTAACTGTTTTAATTATTTTTGTAGGTTTCTGCTCTTAAGTGCTTGGAGTTCAGTAAGTAAATCTTATCTCGATTTTATTTAGTTTATAGTTTTTATTATTTTATTGTTTTTCAGTAATTTTAATTAGCCTTAGTAGATCACCCATTGAAACTTCATAATTCGCTAGAATATACTTAGGGTAACACTAACCGGTAGTTAATTAGGCTGATCAACTTCTCTGTGGGACGATAATTCGGGACTCAAATCCTATTATTACTTGTACGACCCGTGCACTTGCGGATAGAACATCTAGGTCACTCATAGTGGGCATAGCTCGTATCAAGTTTTTGGCGCCATTGTTGGGGAAGTCTTAATTAGCTAGTAATTAATATCGGTGAAATTATACTTAGGTGTGATTCTAGCTTTTAAATACTTAGGTTGTAAATATTTAGAGCTTTAATCTTAGATTAGTTAATTTTCTCTTTCATAAAAAAAATGAAAAATTTAAAAACTTAAAAAAAAAAATTCTGAGGACTTTGTGATGTTTACATGCGTAGAGCCATGAGTTATGATTGCTTTCCTTTAGATCCTAAAATTGAAGGAACCCTTAGGACAATTCGAAACGATTCTAGGAAATTTATAGCTTTGCTACAAAACATCATGGTAAAAAATAGAGAAATTAAGACCGTTAGAGATTATGCAATGCCGACTATTGGAGGTTATTATACCGACATTAGGCCACCAGTTGTCCCAGCAAACAATTTTGAAATTAAGTCTTCCATCCTCCAGATGATCCAGACCTCCTTACAGTTCAGTGGGCTTCCATACGACGACCCACATGCTCACCTCAGGCAATTCTTGGACCAGTGCAACACATTCAAGCACAATGGATTATATGATGATGCGATTAGGCTTAGATTATTCCCCTTCTCGCTTAGGGATAGGGCGTGACACTGCTTAGCCTCCTTGCCTCCAGGATCTATTTCTACTTGGGACGAGTTAGCCCATCAATTTCTAGCTAAGTTTTTCCCTCCATCTAAAATGGCCAGACTCCGTAGTGACATATATTCCTTTACCCAGTTCGATTCTGAATCTCTTTACGAAACATGGGAACGATATAAGGAGCTTCTTAGGAAGTGCCCTCATCATAGCCTACCTTTATGGCTGCAAGTCCAGACCTTCTACAATGGACTTACAAGCCAAAATAGGACCGTCGTTGACGCTGCTGTGGGTGGAGCTCTAATTTACAAAACAGATGAGGAAGCTTACGATCTCTTAGACAAGATGGCTGCTAACAACTATCAATGGTCCTCTGAGAGGCAACTGCCTAAGAAGTCGGTGGGTATATATGAGCTCGACATACTTTCTACCTTGACCTCTCAAATAGCTAACCTTACAAAAAAGGTAGTCACTCAGTACCCAACATAATACTTCCACTAGTCCTAATTCTTCCTGTAATATGTGTGGTGGTACAAACTTTGTAGATAGGTGTCCGCTTAACTTAGAATCGGTTCAGTATGTTGCCCCATCTCAAAAGCACCAGAACAACTCCTTTGCAAACACTTACAACCCAGGGGGAAGGAACCATCCTAATTTTTTCGGGAGCCAAAATCAGGGGCAATCTTCTAACTCCATATATGTAGGACCCCCTAGTTTTCAAGCTCCATCGGTTCATGTACCACCACATTAGCAATTTCCATATCATCCATCCTCACCTCAATTTCAGCATCGTCCACCTCACTTCCATCAACCACAACCACCACCACAACCTATGCAGCCACAACATTTACATGCACCAGCAGCTGAGAAGAAGCCATTGCTTGAGGAAATGTTCTCAACAATCCTGCAAAATTAAGCGGTTTAATCAAGAATTTAGAAGTTCAGGTTAGACAAATAGCCAATGCTCTTAGGCAACGTCCACAAGGGACCCTTCCTAGTAACACTGAAGTTAATCCTGTTAGGCAAAGGGAGGGTAAAGAACATGTGAAATCCATCACCCTTAGGAGCGGCAGAGAGCTAGATGAGCCACAAGTTAAGTCTAGTCATGTTGAGCCCATAGTTGAAAAACCTATAGGGTCTAAAGAAGCAGCTCAGAAAGAGCAAGAACCTAAAGATCAGGCTGCAAAGGAATCAAAGATAGGTGCTTCTTCATCTATACCTTCTTCTACTTCACAGCCTTCCTCACCCTCTGATGCTACACTTGTTACCACTACATCCCTTCCAGTTAGACCACCAATACCTTTTCCTCAGTGGTTCCAAAATAAAAAATTGGATGAACAATTTGTTAAATTTCTTGAGGTTTTTAAGCAACTTCATATCAACATTCCTTTCGTAGATGCTTTAGAGCAAATACCGAGTTATGTGAAGTTCCTGAAGGATATCCTCTCGAAGAAGAGAAGATTGGAAGATTATGAGACGGTGGTCTTAACTGAGGAATGTAATGCAATTATTCAGAGGAAACTACCCCCCAAATCAGGTTTCTCTTCTTGCTCCAAATGACAATGTCCTTAGCTCCTTCAATACCAACAATGGGATTTTGGGTTTCAACTATGTTGTTTTCTTCACAAGAAGAACAACTTGTTACATAATAGCCTCCCCTCAATTCTTACTATAAATAGTTGATTTTAGATAGATAAACTTAGGTTTTGGGTGAAAAATGGAAGGGTGATGTTGTTTTCCCGAAATTTTCAGATTTCAACGCTCCTTTTATAGAAATAGCTTGAGGAGATCGATCTGCACTAGGAGGAGATCAATTTGGTCCCCTTAATTCCCTCTTTTTCATGACATTTTAAGCATTAGATCGATCTTTTAAAGCTTGAGATCAATCTTCCCTAAACAGAGAGCTAAGGAGATCGATCTGTATCCTTAAGGATTGATCTTTTCATTACAGAATGTTTAGGAGATTGATCTGGCCCCATGGGAGATCAATCTGCTCTATTTCATTGCTCAAATAAGAGCATTATGGCACTTCCAGATAGATCTCTCATCCCATGAGATCGATATGGCCTTCATATTTTCCATATTTTCTGTAATTTTTCTGCAGCAACACATGCCCAAACATCCTTAATTTGCTGCCATAGTCATTTTCTCATCCAACCACCTTTAAGATTTGAAAGTGGCATCCATCCATACCTTATACACATTAAAACTTGTGTGTATTCTTTGCATAGCCAAGGGTATACCATACCAATCTAAATTGAAGTATTTAGATTCATGCAACTTCCTTCCATTTACCACACTACTCATTTTGAGTTCCAATCATATTCATCACTTATAAAAGCTAATTTCTTCATATTCATACACAAGGAAACTTGTATGTACATTAAAAACTCATATTACACGTATGTATATTACATTTATAGACTTTACACCAATTGTACTTCACATTATAAGTACATTACCACACTTATGAATCCATAAGGTTTACATCCAAAAATACGGCTCTTACATTCCTCCCCTCCTTCAAGGAATTTGGTCCTCCAAATTAGAACCAAGTTACTCTTTAAAAAGTTGGGGGTACTTCTCCCTATCAAATTCTCCAATTCCCATGTGGCTTCTTCCGCCGTGTGATGTTGCCAAAGAACTTTCACCAAGGGAATTATCTTATTTCGTAGCACCTTTTATTTTTTGTCCAATATCCGAACCGGCTTCTCAACATATGTGATACTCTCATTGAGCTCCAACAGCTCATATCTTATCACAAGTGTCGGGTTCGAGTGATACTTCCAAAGCATAAAGACGTGGAAGACGTTATGAACATTTGCTAAGTCTGGTGGCAATGCCAATCTGTACACCTTATCTCCCACTCTCTCCAAAATCTCGAAGGGTCCGATATATCTAGGGCTCAACTTACCCTTCTTACCAAATCTCATAATACCCTTCGATGGTGAAACCTCAGAAATACCGACTCAACCACATCAAACTCTAGTGGTCTCCATCTCTTGTCAGCATAACTATTTTGCTAGCTCGGAGCTGTCCATAATCTCTCACATATCAACTGGACGTCCTCAGATGCCTGCTGCACTAAGTCTGAAGCAAAAATCTATCTGTCACCAACCTCTTCCCGTCCAATGGGGGATCGACATCTGCATCCATACAGTGCCTTATAGGGTGCCATCTTGATACTCGCATGATAACTATTATTATAGGCGAACTCGGCTAACTGCAGGTGATCATCCCAAGAGCCTCTAAAATCTAGCACACACGCTCTCAACATTTCCTAAAGGGTCTGTATAGTCCTCTCTGACTGCCCATCTGTCTGAGTATGAAAAGCGGTGCTAAACTCAGTCGAGTCCCCAGCGCTTTCTAAAAATGTTCCTAGAAATGAGAAGTGAAACGGGCATCCCTATCAGAAACAACGCTCACTGGAACACCATGTAGTCGTACTGTCTCTCGAATATATAGGTTCGCCAACTGACTCAGTGTATCGATAGCTCTCATAGCCAAGAAATGGGCAGACTTAGTCAATCGGTCCATAATAACCCATATGGCATCATGACCTCTGCGGGTCCTCGACAACCCCATCACAAAATCCATGGTGATATGCTCCCACTTCCATGTTAGTATCGGTAGAGGTTACAATAACCCTGCAGGCTTCTGATGCTCTACCTTCACCTGCTGACAAATGAGACACTTAGCGACATATTCAGGAATGCCTTTTTTCATTTCGGACCATCAATAAACCTTCCAAAGGTGTTGATACATCTTAGTACTCCCCGGATGTATCGTGTACTTCGATGAGTGAGCCTCTGATAATATTAACTTCCTAATCTCAGGATCCTTGGGAACACATACTCTACCCCTGAACCTCAATAAGCCATTTGTACTCAACTCAAAATCACTACCCACACCTGCTTGTATCTGCCTCAGCCAGTTGATGCACCATCGATCGCTCTGCTGGGCCTATCGATTACGACCAATCAACTGTGGCTCTAATCTTATACTAGCCATGATATCCAATTTCTCTGAACTAGGTGGGGTTACATCCAAACTGATGTTCACAAAGTGTTCCAACAATTCATGCTCACATACCATCATATAAGACACCAACCCAAGGTTTTTCCTACTTAAAGCATCGACAACTACATTTGCCTTACCCAGGTGGTACATGACTTCACAATCATAGTCTTTCAGGAGTTCGAGCCATCTCCTCTGTCTCATATTCAGCTCTTTCTGCGAGAACAGGTACTTAAGGCTCTTATGATCTGTGAACACCTGAAATTTCTCACCATAGAGATAGTGGCCCCATATTTTCAAAGCAAACACCATGGTCGCCAACTCCAAAACATGTGTTAGGTAGTTTTTCTTGTGATCTTTCAACTGTCTAGATCCATAGGCAATTACCTTCCCATCCTGTATAAGCACACAGCCCAATCCCTGGTGTGATGCATCCGTATACATCGAGAATCCTTCTAAGCTGGTAAGAATGGTGAGAACTGGAGCAGTGGTCAATCGACACTTAAGCTCCTCAAAACTCCTCTCACATGCCTCATCCCACACAAACTTAACATCCTTTTGTGTGAGGCGTGTCAACGGAGTAGCTAGTCTGGAGAAACCCTCTACAAATCTCCGATAATACCCTACCAATCCCAGAAAACTTCTAATCTTAGTAACTGTCTTGGGTTATTCCCACTGTACAACTACCTTTATCTTGGATGGATCCATTGATACTCCATCCTTTGACCCAAAATGGCCTAGAAATGAGATCTATTCTAACCAAATGTTGCACTTGCTGAGTTTGGCATATAATTCTTTCTCTCGAAAGGTCTACAGAACTATCCTCAAATGCTCCTCATGATCTTCCCTGGACTTGCAATAGACCAATATGTCATCAATAAACACAATCACAAACTTATCTAGGTATGACTTGAATATATCATTTATCAGCGCCATAAATGCTGCGGGGGCATTCGTCAATTCGAATGGCATCACCAAGAACTCGTAGTTGCCATAATGAGTACAAAATGTTGTCTTGGATACATCTCTATTCCTGATCCTCAACTGATGGTACCTTAACAGCAAATCTATCTTTGAAAAAACTTGGGCTCCTCAGAGTTGATCCAACAAATCATCGATTCTTGGAAGCGGGTACTTGTTCTTAATGGTGGCCTTATTCAACAACCGGTAATCTATACACAGTCGGAGGCTTCCATCCTTCTTCCTTACAAACAATACTGGTGCTCCCCAAGGTGAGACACTCGACCTTCTAAACCCCTTCTCTAGTAACTCTTGCAGTTGTTTCTTCAGATCTTCTAACTCAATCGGTGCCATTCTGTATGGTGGTTTCGATATTGGCTCTGTACCAGGCACTAACTCTATGCAAAATTCCATTTCTCTTTCAGGTGGTAGTCCTGGTAATTCATCCAGAAAGACATCAGGGTAATCCATAATTACGGGTATATCCCTCAATTTCGGGTGTGCCTCATCTATATCAACCACGTAGGCAATAAGCCCTTCACATCATTCTTTCCACCGTTAGTGTCACGAATCATTAGATCAATATTCAGCATAAGCATAGGAATTCATCTCTCAAATAAATTCAATAAGATTATACTCTTTTCATTTATAGAAATTCAGTTTTTTTATTTCATTTCACAAATCTTACAATATGATTTCATATCTTTGGAAACATAAAAGTTTTAGCATGAGTGTCCATAACAACATGATTGGTCGCCAACCATTCCTTTCCCAATATTATATCAAAATCATTCATATTCAATAAAATTAAATCGACTGTCATTTCCTTTCCCTCTATCATCAGTTTACAATCCCTACATACATGCTCAGTCAATTGACTATCATTCATGGGTGTGAAAATCATCAATATTTTATCCAACAATGTAGGTTTCACACGCTTCAACAATTTATGTGCAAAGGAAGGCGATATGAAGGAATGTGTGGCACCAGGATCAAACAATACCAATGCTTCAAAATCAAAGATTAGGATAGTACCTTTAATCACATTCGTCGAAGCATCTATGGTGTCCTGATCTAGGGCATGTACTTTTCCTCTCCTCACACCCGCTACTTACTTCTCTTTTTCCTCAGTTGTGGCCCTCCTCCTCGGGGCAGCCGTCTCAACTGAAGCTCTCTTCGGCTCCTTGCCCTTCTGTGTGGCATTCTCCATTTTCTCGGGACAATACTTAGCTATATGCCCTGGTTTCTCACATCTGTAACACATCATAGGGGTCATCGGATAGGGCCTAGTCCCATGAAATCTATCATATCTCTTGCACCTCTCAGTAGTAGGTCCTGGTCCTCCAATAACCATACCCCTCGGTGCAGTCAAAGCAGGGTACACGGGAGGTCTAACAGCTCTCTCCTGTACCTCCTCGATCTTAGGTCTCTTCTCGAAGAACCTTTGGCCTCCTCTCTTGGCCACTCTATCAAACTCGGATCTCTACCGGTCTCTGTCCTTCCTGACACTAATCCTCTCAAGCTCGGAGGCATTCCATTCAAAGTCTTGCTCGCATAACTGAGCCTTGTGTACTTCTTCCTCATAAGTCTGAAAGTCAAATGGGGCTAGCTTAGTCTGGATAGCCAGTCTCAATCCATCAATGTACTTCTGAATCTTCCGGGTCTCACTACCCATCGTATCTGGGTCATATCTCCCCAAAGACATAAACTTGGACTCATATTCATCCACAGTACGATTCCCCTGAACTAAATTCATAAATTCCATCTGCAGTTTCTTCTGTGCGATGGCTGGAATGTACTATTTACTGAAGGCCTCCAAAATATCTCCTATGAGATCTCAGAGTGTCTGGCCCTCAATATAACCTTGGTGGATCTCCACTAGTGCTCTACCTCACCTTTAAGCATAAACACGGCAAATACTACCTTCTCAGCTGATGTGCACCTAAAAAATCAGTACAACTTTTCCATCTCATACACCCAGTCCTCCGTAACCACTGGGTCCTTCACCCCTCAGAACATCGGGGGTTTCAACCCTTGAAACTCTCGCAATCTTCTCAACTCACAGTCATAACCCAAATCACTACCGCTCTGCTGCGGAGCGATAAGAGAAGTTATATCATGGGCTGAAGGTGGTGTAACAATAGTTGTCTCTGCAGTTTGAGGTCTCTTCACCTTTGCAGCTACCTGTCCAGTCGTAGGCTATGCTGCGAGACCTCGTCTATCACCGGCATCCAATGCCTGCGTGACTATCTCCACCAGGTTCTCAATACTCCAGTCTATCCTAGTGAAGCAAGCCTCAATATCCCCTGATCACTCAGCAGGGTTCCGTGGAGCCGGATCAGTCTGTGGCTCCGCACGGCTCTCAAGCCTACCTCTACAGCCTCTAGCACGTGCTCTTGCCCCTCTAACTTGGCGCGTAATTGGCATAATGCCTAACTTCCTGTATTAAAATAATTTATTAAGCTTAATCCATCACGGTATACAAAGTTATATCTAAACAAAAGCACAGTAATATGAGGATGTACTTTTCTTACATTTTATTACTGACTCACATCAGGCCAATACAGCTCTGATACCAATCTCTGTCACGACCCTTTTTATCCTCTTATTATCGAAAATCTCAATAAATTTTTCGCATTTATTCCTTTCTCTACTCGATCGTGAACAAACTTACCACTACACTGTTAGGCTGTGAGTCAATAATAATCCACTCGCAATGTCCATTCTCAGTTAATAAAAGTGATGTCATACATTTGAACGTCAATCATTCATTTATACAAAATATGATTACTGACATCTGTATCCCTCATAATTACATTTCAAATGACTACTGTGATTTTACATTGTTTAGATACAAAAAAGGAATCACTGTGTATATACCTCTGAGTGATGGAGATGCAGCAGATGTCCAAAATACCACACCTCAGTCCTCACTGGGCTACTCTGCATGCTCTGTAGGGGGAAAATAGAGAGGGATGAGCAACCACACACTCAGTAAGGCAATAATGGAAGCATGGTAGATAACTACTTTATCTACATGCTAGTAATGTTATGCATAAACCTTTTATAATAGTAGTATGAGCAATTAAAACTATGTCATATGAGTATACATATATCATGTATTTAAAATCATGGAAATTGGCAAATAAAACATGGTAAAATCATCATGTACAAATCATCTCATGCTCATCAATCATCAAATCTCATAAAAAGGGCAATTCATTTAAGAAACATCCCTTTTGATTATCTCATTCTCAATACAACAAAATCCCATCAAATCATTTCACAATCACAACATCATAACCATTTCCCAAATCAAATCCCACAAGGCTCGACCCCTCCCTCGTGTCTACCCTAGACAGTCAAAATCACACTCAAGTATTCAAAACCATGTGGCATTATATAAATCAAGCAAGGAGACAGGTTACTATATCTCAACTGACTATGTTGGCCAACTATGTCACATATCATCCCAGACCACACGGATCTCGGTGTGCAGGGTATCATACTGGAAGGAAGGTGGGTTAGTTCTCCGTCAGACTTTTCTCATCAGTAACTTAACCACGCGGTACATCGTACTGCATGTGATATACACGGTACATTGTACGCCGCGGACCCATAACATGGTTAGGGGTGACAGCATTAGGTCTTATCTACCCCATACTGAGTGAAACCTTTAGTCTCAAGTGCACATGGGAGTACTCTTAATACCAGGTCCTAGCCCCTCTTGGCCTTACTCGCCCCTATTGGGTTCCCTGATTCAGGTCCTAGCCCCTTACCCTCACCCCACTCAAGAGGTCTGTTAGGCCTGTTGGGTTCTCTGAATGGATTATGTCAGGTCCTAGCCCCTCACCCTCACCCCACTCAAGAGGTCTGTTAGGCCTGTTGGGTTCCCTGAACACCAATCCGTATTATCCTCACCACGGCCTTATACATACCACAGTGTGAAAACCAGCGCGAGCTACTCTCTAGCACGAATTCATGCTTCATAATAAATCACCTCGTACAAGTAACGCTCTAGCACGATATTTATGCATAAAAATATGAAGAAACAACATACGAGCATCGCTCTAGTATGGTTATATGCATAAGAAAACCACTCAAAATGCACATATGAGCAAAAGCTCCAGTACGATTTATAAAGCATCATCATAGTTTCAAACCAAAGTGCTAGCTAAGCTCCAGCACAATTGAAACATCAATACCCAGTGCGAGCTAGGCTCCAGCACGGTTTAATTCACATAAACATGATAGGCGGCTCATAAACTTTCAAAACCAATCTCAAAACATATTTGGCACTTCACATGTGCTATCACACAACATCAAACCACAATACCCAACCTATCTATCAATTCGTTCAAAACAAAACACATGTTTTCTGAAAGTATTCAAAACACTTGATTTATGCAATTATTAGCCTTACTATCCCATTTCTTCACAATATCATTTCAAATAACCAAATCTCATACAAATACTCGTAGTAATTTCCATATATTGTCAAACACATTTCTATAAACGCATGCACATTTCCAAAGCCCTATATACCCACAAAATACGAGCAACTACCTCTATATACTTACAGAATTCCCTTACCTGGAATCGCGATGTGTGATTCTACTTCCTTAGAGCAGCTTACTCGTGTGGCCCTATTCGTCTCCAACGAACTCTTCGGAGCTGCACACAAACGTATTTTGCATCATTGTAGTCCATTATAATCCAACTTTTGAATTTACTATAGTCGATTCGACCTCTAGTCTCTATTAATGCTTATGAGGCCTCGTTTCATTAATTTACCCATAACTCGAGTCTATGGATTCCTTTAGGCTTATTTATTCATTCCAAATCGATATTAAATCGATGTTAAGCTCATAATGTTCATTTTTCATAAATTTCCTTCACTATGGCATATTATCAAACACTACATGTGCTCATTCTCATCAATTCACAAAACCCATAATGTAGCTTCATTTACACATTTCTAATCATCCACATTACACAAATAACAACTTATCATAACCCATAAACCACCAACTCCCCAAATCACACTTTCTCATACTAGAGGTATTCCATTTTCTAGGTTATATGTGTTCCATTGCTTTCTAGATGATTTCTATCATCCATATTCATGCCAATCTACTCCGAAATCAATTTAATAGACAATGTACTTAGGCTGAAGTTTTAGAAACTTACCAAATTAGGTTTCTCTTCTTGCTTCAAATGACAATGTCTTTAGCTCCTTCAATACCAATAATGGGATTTTGGGTTTCAACTATGTTGTTAACTTTCACAAGATAAACAACTTGGTACCTAATAGCCTCCCCTCAATTCTTACTGGAAATGACCAATTTTAGAGAGATAAACTTAGGTTTTGGGTGAAAAATGGAAGGGTGATGTTGTTTTCCCGAAATTTTCAGATTTCAACGCTCCTTTTATAGAAATAACTTGAGGAGATCGATCTGCACTAGGAGGAGATCGATTTGGTCCCCTTAATTCCCTTTTTTTCACGACATTTTAACTATGAGATCGATCTGTCGAAGCTTGAGATCGATCTGCTCTAAACAGAGAGCTAAGAAGATCAATCTTTATGCTTAAGGATCGATCTTTTCATTACAGAATGTTTAGGAGATTGATTTGGGCCCATGAAAGATCGATATGCTCTATGTCATTGCTCAAATAAGAGCATTCTGGCACTTCCAGATCGATCTCTCATCCCATGAGATCGATCTGGCCTCCATATTTTTCAGATTTTCTACAGTTTTTCTGCAGCAACACAAGTCCAAACATCCTTAATTTGCTGCAATAGTCATTTTCTTATCTAACAACCTTTAAGCCTTGAAAGTGGCATCCATCCATACCTTATACACATTAAAACTTGTGTGTATTCTTTGCATAGCCAAGGGTATACCATACCAAGCTAAATGGAAGTATTTAGATTCGTGCAACTTCTTTCCATTTACCACACTACTCATTTTGAGTTCCAATCACATTCATCACTTATAAAAGCTCATTTCTTCATATTCATACACAAGGAAACTTGTATGTATATTACAAACTCATATTACACGTATGTACATTACATTTATAGACTTTACACCAATTGTACTTCACATTACAAGTACATTACCACACTTATGAATCCATAAGGTTTACATCCAAAAATACGGGTCTTACAAATCATAAGGAATAAGCTTCAAAAATATGGGTATTACAATCCTCCCAACATAAAAAATTTGGTCCTTCAAATTAGAACCAAGTCAATCCTCAAATGGCTGGGGGTGTTTTTCGTGCATTAAGCTCTCTAACTCCCACGTAGCTTCCTCCGAAGTGTGGTGCTACCAAAGAACTAACCCGATCATCTTTGATCTAAGTACTTTATCCTTCCTATCCAGTATTCAAATCGTCTTCTCTACATATGACATATCCTCTCTGAGCTCCAATGGCTCATACTGAATCACATGTGCCGGATCTGGGTGATACTTTCGAAGCATCAAAATGTGGAAGACATTATGAACGCCTGATAAGTCCGTTGGCAATGCTAACCTATAGGCCATATCTCCCACTCAATCTAGTATCTCAAAAGGTCCAATGTAGCGAGGACTCAGCTTACCTCTCTTCCCGAATCTCACTATACCCTTAAAAGGAGAAACTTTTAGAAATATTGACTTGCCCACTGTAAACTCTAGTGGCCTTCGTCTCTTGCCAGTATAACTTTTTGTTTGCTCTAAGATGTTCTCAATCTCTCACATATCAACTGAGCATCCTCAAAGGCTTTCGTAAGAAAATCATGAGAAAATATCTTTCGGTCACCCACTTCTTCCCATCCAATAGGGGAACGACATCTACAGCCATATAAAGTCTCAAATGGTGCTATCCCGATACTTGAATGATAACTGTTGTTGTAGGCGAATTCGGCTAGTGGCAAATGATCATCCCAAGATGTAAGATCGCTAACTTGCATATTCAAAATTTTTAGCTAAATATTAGTTTATATAAATGCTTATGCAGGAATATGTCCATGAAACAAATTAACTAGATAATAAATAGATTCATGGAATTAAATTAAGTTTAGGGAAGTTATTAGATATAGTATAGGAATCTAAATAAAATAGGTAAACAAAAAAGATAAAATAATTTAATCATAGTGATTATAAAACAAAATATAATTAAAAAGATGAAACATAAATTAAATAGCAAAATTTTGTAATTTGGTAATAAAATTTATACAAGTAATAAAATATATGGAGGCTTTATAATTTAGTAGCAAAATTTGAAATTATTGCATATATATATTGGTATATTTACCTAGGTATGATTAAATAAATATATGATAATAATAAATAAATAAATAAATAAATAATAAAATAAAATATTAATTGAAAAAAAAACAAAAAAAACTAAAGGGCTCACGCAACACTCCCTTCAGTGTCGCGCGATGCCAATCTTCTCCCCTCCCCCCCTCTTTTTTTTCTCTCATCCCTTTCCCTTTCCCCCAATTGGTCACCCCGCCAGCGACACTAAACCAGACCCCCTTGCACGAAACAGACCCTCCCCCACCCCCAGTTTCTTGCTTTTCTTCTGCCTTCGTCGATCCTGACCACCATCTCCTCTCCTTCACCTATTGCCCATTTCCCTAAGATGCTGGCAACCGAACCGAAGCCCCCTATCAACTGGTGACACCCCTCCCTCTCCCCTTTTCCCTCTCCCGAACACAGACCCTCCTGCGTTTTCCTCTCTCATGACCCTCTCCCCGATTTTCTGTCGTGTTCACCTACCACCGTCGACACCAGAGATTCCACTAAACTGGCAGCCTCCTCTCCCCTTTTTCTCGAACCCAGGAAACCCAAAAACTTATTTTTAGCTCCTGCTTAACCTTTTGACCTGTGAAATTCATGAGAAAAGCTAGGTGAGAAAGCCTAGCTTAAGCTAAATTATTGTTAAATTAATATTTTACGAATATATTTAGTGTAGTAATTTGAATAAATTTCTATTTAAATAAATTAAGTAGAATCTAGGGTTTGTAATTTGACAAAAATTGGAGATTTTGATAATTGGATTAAACACCTATATTTGGATAAAACTTATGAATATATGTCGGATGAATTTATTGGTTGCCAAGCTAGATTTAATTTATTGTCGAAAGAAAATACGATCTGGGCATATAGTTTCGGCTATATAGGAAAGTACGGAAAAGAAGGTTATTAAATTTGGGAATTTAAGTTTAAATAATTAAATTTTAATATAAACAATGAAATTTTAATATTTCACGATTTGAAATCTAACGTACATAAATTGGGGTAAAGATTAAGGGTTCGGCTATGAAGGTAAGAGTTGGGAAAATCATGCTAAAATGGAGTTAAGAATATAAACTAGTAAAATATAATATAAACAGTGTGTAAACTAGATCGCTTGCAGGGATTATGAGTGAAAGGTTGGACATTTGGTATTAGCGAATAGCTTCAATTGATTAAAAAAGAGAAACTTAGTTTAAACATGGTATAGTAGTATTTTGGAAATAATTCTAAGTATTAATAAGTCGTCGATTCCACATTTAAGAACGCTTGGAGAAATCTAGAGGTTAGGGAAATTTGGAGACTTCATTCTGAGGAGGGAAATTTGATTAATAAGTGATGTAGTGTTTATTTTGCTGCTTATGTGAATACAATGAGTTAATTGATATTAAATCGAATGAAAATGGATGCCAATAATACCTCGATATTATTCATGGATATTTCTTCGAGTGATAAACCAAGGGAAAAGGAGACATAGGCACATGTATGCGTGACTAAGGCGAGAAGGGTAAATAGTACGCATCGCTTTGGTGGTAAGAGATTTATATAGCTCGTAGCTAGTAGGATACCTCAGGTTAAGCTAAAATCTTACTATGAACCATAGGTTGTAAGTTTGGTTAGGGATTATTTTAAACTTATTATCTACCTTACCTGATCTTCATCAATACCGAGATTTTGTTCGTAGTTACTAGCTTTAGTCAAAAGATGTTATAAATATAAGTTTTATTGATTTTTAATGTCAAATAAAAATAGTTAAACTCAGATGAGTACAAACGTCTTACTACCTGATTTCATCGTTTTGCGCATTATGCATGATGTTTACAAAGTGGTTGCATAGGTTGTTTTGAATGTGATTCAAAAAAGTGCAATGTTTTAAACCAAATGGTGGTTGTCTGTTTGGAATGATATTGCATGTTTTAAAGTCAAAGGTTTACTTTCCCGAACCGTGGTTTTGAATTGAAATGATTTCGTAGTTATATTGTACACCCGTCGTGGTGGTTGGTTTTTAAGAATGCTGGCGATCCCTGAAAATGCTTGTGTGGTAGTCATGTCCTGTGAGAGCCATCTCTAGCACCGGTAGGAGGTTCTGTGTGGTTGCCCTATGGTGCCAAGTGCTTTACAGGGGTGCCTGGGTGGCGTCAAGTTTATGAGACGCGAGAGCCATCTCTAAAACTAGTAGGAGGTTCTGTGCGATTTTCCTACGGTGCCAAGTGCTTCACAGAGATGCCTTTGTGGCATTGAGATTTTCTAAGTAGCACCAGTATGAGGTTTTGCGTGATTTCTTTACGGTGCCAACTATCTACTACTGTAGCCTTGATCCCATCTTCAGTACCCTAGTCCAGACCTGATCAGTTTAGGACAGGGCGGTAGTCACTATGGCCATACGTGTGTCTAAATTATGTAATTAGTTCCATGACAAGTTAAGCATTATGCCACTTCTCTTCTATCTATGTTATATGTTTGATTTGAGCCCATGCATGATTTCGACAGACTACATGTTTTAGAAAGGATGTCGGGTTACTAGATGTTAAGTTTTGTTTCCATATTTTGAATTTGCACCCTGGTTTATAAGTGAAGTGTTATGTAGCATGTTTTGTGATATGACTTGATTTTAAAAAGGACTGATTAACAAGACTTATTTTCGATATTGCGTTCCATGAAATCTTTACCTTTTATGTCACGACCCAAACTACCCAAAAATCATAGTTAATTTTTCGCGTTTTGTTATTTTCTTACTTAAATTCTTACCTGTCTTCTGATCGTGACCACACTCCACTAACAATTGGGCTGTGCGTCAATGCCAGTCCTACCAAATTAATCCTTTCTCAGTCATTTATAAATGTTTACAATATTTATACATCCCCTAAAGTTACTTACAAACATGTTATTGTGCTATGCTTATTTAGATACAATATGTACAAGTGTATATACCTTAACTGATGGGCAGCAGCGGATATCCGGAATGCAGTACTCAGTCGCCTCAACATCTATTGGAGATTATCTGTGTAAGAAAATGAAAGGGGTGAGCACATCAAGCTCAGTAAGGCAATCCTACAAACAAGTAGGTAACCATACTACCTACATGAACGTGGTGCCATGCATAAACCACCCTTTCTCCACACATTTTAAATCTGATGCTATGATTCATGATGTCATGTAAAACACGTTCGCATGGAAAATTCAACATGCAACTCTTTCAAATCATTTCTTTCTCATTTAAAACTTCACAACAAATCCAAACTCAACCCATCCCTCGAGTGGTCCTGACTCACGCAAAACCATGAAAATCAGTTTACATCACATATGGGTTTAAAAAGCATGAAAATAACATCATGCAAATCTGCTTTAAAACCCAATTTTAATCATCGTCAAGATCATCAACATGCGAGACTAGGCAAACATCTGTATATCGGTAATAACCAGGACTATGGCCGTATGTCCTCGTGAGCCCCTCTGCTACACGGATCCTAGTGTGCGGGGTCTCACCCTGATCGGGAACCGCTCGAGAGGTGGGTCAGTCCATCTCGTCGGTCTTATCTGATCCCACGCATTCGAAGATGCCGTATCCGAAGATACCGTATCCGAAGATACCCCGTATCCGAAGATACCACACGGTACATCGTACTCCATGCTACTTGCACGGTACATTGTACTCCGTGGAACCATATCATATCTCTATACTCATGCCATGTCTCAAAACGTACGTACGAGCCTATTTAATCGGTGACACACAGTCTACTCGATGCTCCAAGCACGGCTAATCGCATGTTCTCATAAAATCGTGCGAGCGATGCTCAGCACTCTCATCAAATCAAGTAAAACTAGTGCGAGCTAAGCTCTAGCACTTTCATCAAATCATGAGGAAAATCTGGTGCGAGTTAGACTCTAGCACCCTATCACGAAAATCATGTAAACTTTGGTGCGAGTTAGACTCTAGCACCGTGTCACGAAAATCATATACAACCTGGTGCGAGTTAGACTCTAGCACCGTATCACAAAAATCATGTAAAATCAGGTGCGAGTTAGACTCCAGCACCAATGCATGTAAAACTCTAGTGCGAGCTCTCGCTCCGGCACTAATGCATGCATCACACAACTCAAAATATCGTGCGAGTTGAGCTCAAGCACGTCACATGTCAATAAAAACACGTAGGCGGCTCTGTTTCCTCAAAACAGTTTTCAAAACAATTTCATCGTTGAAACTATGAAATACTGTGCATTTTTCTTTCAAGGTTAGCCAGCCTACTCATGCATGCATCAAAATACCTCCAGAATGAGCAGGAACCTCTTGTTCTTGCTCCTCCCAATTTTTCCTAAAATTGTAAATTTTACCCTTAACAAGGGTATTTTGGTAATTTGCCCATTCGGGCACTAAAATTATTAACTTACTTCTAGAACCTTCAGATAATTTAAAAGACTGCATATGACTTTGAAATTTCATAAAGTTTACCTCTAGCAGTCCGTAAAATTCCCTTACCTTATTTTTCTGTAGAGTCTGACCTTTCCTTTTCCACTGCTATCTCGTCACGCAGTCCAATTTACTCCCAATCCAATGTCCGAAACTGCGTATAATTATTTCTCACGTCAGATATCATACAATTTAATTGTATTTCCCATTTTCTGGGCTTAATTTAAATCATTGGGCCCATTTACCCCTATTGGGCCCGATTGCACCATAATGGGCCTTAATCGGCCTTAAGCCTGTTTTTCCACTTAATTTTCACATTATCGAGGCCTATTGGGCTCATTGGGCCCTCCAACAATTTATTGGGCCTCGTTCTAACTCTCGAATAGCTCAATTTATTATTTACGACAATTTATCCGACTTTCCAAAATTTAATTTAAATAAATGCGAAAATAAAATCTGAAGCACGCATAACGATGCAAATTATCGTAAATAAGGGTTACTTACCCGAGATTCCATGCTAGTACGCAAATCGAGGCTATCTCGAGCTCTCGTTGGATGCCAATTGTCGAGCTACACAATTTCTAAATTTTTGGGTAAATTTCCAGTCAAAAATTAATTAAATAAAATATTCCAAAATTTAAATCGGTCAATTTCGACCGCTTATCGACTTACCCGTAGCTCGATTACATCACTGGGATTTTTCTCCAATTTTTTTCTCTTTTTCTTTTTCCTTTTTCTCCTTTTTTCCTTTCCTCATTGGCTGAACTGGTTCGGTCCAGTTCAGACCCGGTTCACTCTGGTTCGATCGGTTCAGGGCCTTTCCGGCGGGTTCTTCACCGGCTTCCGCCGCCAGTGGCTCCGCTGGGTTGTCCGCATCTCAGATCTGGGGTTGGCTTCGGTCGAGGTCGCCGAAAAGTCGTCGGTCCGACCTTTCTCGTCTTCCGTCGAAACCCATTTCTCTTTCCGTCGTTTTCGGCGTTTGCCGGTAGTTTCGTCGGTCGTTTTTGGCATCAATCAGCTCGACATTAAGTGGGAAGCTTCGGTTGGCGGTGGTCGGGGTCAAATCTGCGCCGGTGGCCGTCGATTTTGCTTCCTCTCTCCGGGCTTCTCCCTCCGTTTTCGGCCTCCTCCGACGTCAGTTTGGCGCGTCACCCGGTACCAGGGAGGTCGTCGGCCTCTCCTCTTCCTTTTTCGGTGGTCGTGGCCCCTCATCCGGCTCCGGTGGTGGCTCGCCGGTGACCCTCATTTTTGGCTTCGTCATTTTCGTTTTCTTCTTTCTCTCTCCCCGATCCATTTTTCTGATTTCCTTTTTTTTCCATTTATTAATTTATTTTTATATATTTATTTATTTATTTTATTAATATTTTAAATCATTAAAATACATTAAAAATACCCAAATATCTCTTAAAATATCCTAAAAATTATTATTTAATTCTAAATTCATTTCTTTAATTTTATTTAATTTATTTAATTTATTTTAACCATTTTTTGAGTATACTTTCTCTGTATTTTCGGGATATTATCCCGAATGACTTTTCGGTATTTCTAAAAATTCTGGATATTGATCAATTTAACTTGAAATTTAATTATTTCTCCTTAATTGATCAAGATTTCTCAAATCCATTTTTTTAATTAAATTTTCTTATCGAATTTATACCGATTTTCGATCTTTTGACCATTTCGCCCTTCAACGTGTTCGAGAATTCCATTTTCAGTCCTTTTGCATTTTTAATTTCGTGTTTTAACTAAAATCGGGTCTTACATAATCTCCCTCACTTAAGGAATTTGGTCCTCCAAATTAGAACCAAGTCATATGAGTCCATAGACTACTCTGGGTACATCAATCGTATTATACTTTTTAATTCTCATGTGACCTTTTTCCGGAGTGTAATACTACCAAAGGACTTTAATTAGGGAGATCGTCTTAAACCTCAATACTTTCTCTTTCCTGTTTAATGCCCGAATCAACTTTCAATATACTTATATTTGTATTAAGCTGAACTGTTGGATCTCATATCCTATCACCTATGCTGGATCTAGATAGTATTTTCGAAGCATCAAAAGATGGGACACATTGTGGGTGCCTGCTTATTCAAGTGGAAATGCCACCTACAGGTCTTATCTTCCACTTGTCCAATCTCTCAAAAGATTCAATCCAGCGAAACTCAATTTACCTTATTCCAAAAGTTCGCTATGTCCTTATTCTCTTAGGACAAGAAACATTTCAACTGTACTAATTCACCCTCGGTGAATTCCAATACTTTTCTATGTGCTCTGAGGTGTTCTTAATCTCTCATCCTTAACTAAACATCCTCAGAGACTTATTATCCAAAGTTGAAAATAATTCTATCTGTCACCCACTTTTTCTTATCCAATTTGGGGAACAACCCTTACCGCCATACACTGCCTCATATCTTGTTATCCCGACACTCAAGTGACAACTGTCACTATTGCCGAATTCAATTTGTAATAACTGATCATCCCAGGAGCATAAGAAATCAAGGGCACACGCTTTCATCGGATCCTCCAGAACCTGTACAGTCCTCTCTGACTGACCATCTGTCTGAGGATGGAAAGCTGTGCTAATACTCAGTCGGGTTCCCATAACTTTCTAAAAATATCCTCAGAGGTGGGAAGTGAAGCGGGAATCCCTATATGATACCATGCTCACTGGAACGCTACTTAATGTTCCACAACCTTCCTTACATATAACTTCGCCTATGCACTCAGAGTATCTGGGGGTTTCATAACCAGAAGGTGGGTAGACTTAGTCACTCTATCGACTATCATCCAAATAGCCTTGTAATTCACCTGGGTTCTCTATAACCCATCACGACATTCATAGAGACTTGTTCTCATTTTTCGTGCCGTGTCGATATAGGTAGATACTGCAATAATCCTGCAGACTTTTAATACTCTACCTTATTCTGCTGACATACTAGGCTCTTTTCCACAATCTCTATCATATCTCTTTTCATATCTGACCACCAATACCCTTCTCAGAGATTTCATATATATATATATTCGTTACTTTCCGTATGCATTGTATATCCCGAAGAGTGAGCTTCTGACAATATCACTATCCCATCAACTGTGGTCTTGGGGAGCACTTATATTGTCTCTGAACCTCTCTGTAAATCATCGACACTTTCTGTGAACTTTGTCACTGTACCCTTCTGAATCTGACCCAAACTATCGACACCATACCGATTATCACGCTAAGCCTGTCAAATCCGAGCACTCTCATCCGGTTCTAGTCTCAGGCTAGCTGTCACACAATCACTGTCATCATCAGAAGGGATCACATCACTATTGAGGCTCACAACTACTCAAGTAGCTCACACTCCCTGACCATCATATGTAATACCATCTCGAGGCTCTTTCTGCTCAAGGCATCAACCATCACATTAGCCTTTCCTGGGTGGTACAATTTTCCACAATCAAAATCTCTCAGAAGCTCTAACCCACTATGTATTCTCATATTCGCCTCTTTCTGTGAAAAACAGATACTTGGGGCTTTATGATCAGTGCATATCCAAAATTTCTCACCCTGTACATAATAGTACCATATCCCCAGTACAAATACTACTGTTGCCAACTTAAAATCATGAGTCAGATAGTTTATTTCATGATCAAGGAGTTGTCTGACTCCATAATTGACTATCTTCCCATTATATATCAATACACAGCTCCTTCATTATTTTGAGGTATCCATACTCACTGAGAACCTCTTGAGCTATTGGTATGGTGAAATTAATCACGGTGGTCAGTTCATACTTCACTACACCGAAATTCATGTCACATCTATCATCTTATTTATCATCTCATTCAAAGACCACGTTTTCTTAGTTAAACGTGTCAACAAAAAAATATACCCTTTTTAGAACTCGCAACAACCATTTGTAAAAGCAATTTTTTCCAATTGTTGCTTATAATTTTCTCTGGACATTAACTACACTCAACATATCATTAATAAGGATGATGACAAATCGGTCCAGGTAAAGTTTAAATACTTCATCGTAGTCGAGCTCCACTACTTATTTCAATCGTCCATATCCTTGACTTATTTATGCATAAGCGTATAAGATCCTTCAAAATCGCTTACGTTTTCAGGTACTAACCTGCGTCATTTCCTTTTCTTATCTTAACGGCTCTTATTAAATTTTACTATGTTAACCTTTATGATTTGTCGAATTTTAATATTCTTATCGTCTTAGTAAAGGTATCCTATTGCTAAAGGTATTTATTACGACGATCGATTTCACGTTATAGGTTATATATATATATATACTTTTAGACGCTGTCAAGTCTTCAGGCGGGGAGGTATTTTGAAATACCTTTATTAACCTTCAGACTTAACCACATAGACTGGTTATGGTTATATCCATCTTTATCCTTGGTTATAATTTATATTCCCCACTTATCACTTAATCCCAATTACTTCACATATTAAGGGTATTCCTTACCTAGCATATGTCTCTTACTCCAATACATCTTGTATTTAGGATCTATCTTATCTTAAAAATTATCTCTTTTCGTATATCCCTTATGACAAAACTCTTTCATTATTCATTCCGTGAGTACAATCCTTTACTCCTTTAATTTCAACTGTTGCACCCCTTTTTATCACTTGTCAACACTTACAGTATACTTTTCAGTGATGTTTTCACCCCTGTTTTCAACTTAAAATCTCTATATCCTTATTCCGTTAATTAATCCTCCTCTATTGGGTTACTCATTTATCAGTATTGTGCCCAATGATGTAGGCATTCATGCCTTTTACTCACTTATATGCGAATGAAGGCGGTATGAATAAATGTGTGGCACCAGGATCAATGAACATATGTACTTCATTATTCATAACAAGTGTGGTATCTTACACCACATCCATGAAACATCAATAGTGTCCTGGTCCAAGACATCCTCTCGCCTTCGTCCAACAGCCTACTTTCCTTTTTCTCTCCGGCTATGGCCTCCCTTTTCGTTGCAGCTATACCAACGAAGTTTTTCTCTGTCTCTTTACTTTTCTGTGGGGCGATCTCGCCCAACCCTATGCAATGAAAATCAATGGTCCGTCTTACCACACTTAACGGCCATTTTCATCAATACAGTGTAGGTATAGATCCTCCTTCCGTGGTATCTACCACACATCCCACACTACTTATAGTGCTTACACTGCTGCACTGCTTCGTAGCAGGTCGGGGTCCTCCAATCACAATGCCCCTCAAAAGTGCTACAATCGGATAACTGTGGCCTTACCAATTATCTTACTCCATGACTCATCAAATTAAATCTTTTACCAATTACCTTTTTCCCATTTTAACATCTCTGTCATTTCTCGATTCTCTTTTCTGTCTCTATTTCAGCCCTCACTACCTTTCCCAATCTCAGAGGTGTGCAATTCATGTTCTTATTTACCCAACTGTAAATCTGCACACTGCCTCGGTATAGGAAAATATCTAACGGGCCAATCGGACTCTAATTGAAAAGTTGAGCCATTTCATAAACTTTTAGACATCTCGACTGTCACTTGTTCATAGTGTCGAGGTAATATCTGCCCAGGAATATAATTGAGTTTCATACTCATAAGCATACTCATCAATAAATCAAATCCTATGGGTAAGAGTAAGGACTTTTATATATCATTTCTTTTAAACAATATCCAGGATATCCTGTCACCGGAATACATCCATAAACATTTCTCATCTTAGCTCTAGATGTTTAACACTTAAGATGGGTCGAGCGGGTTTCCACCAATGCTCCGCTGCGCCCTCGAATCTCATTCATAATCTGAGAAATTAGCTCCTCAAAATAATCTCCACACTTCGCTCCAACCTCGCGAAGCGTGTCGCAATACTGTCCGATCTCTCTGTCGGACTCAGTGGGGCATGCTCATCATTAGCCTCCATTGTAAATTCATCCTGATTCTCACAGGTCAACTCAGCACGACTAGCAGACTCAGGTCTACCTCTACGACCTCTGCCTCGTGCACTATCTCATCTAACGCGACTCATATTAGGCATTCCTACATTCTCAACCATTTCTTAGTCAAAACCCATCTCGATATACACTATTGTATCTAACCAAGCACAGTAACATAGGGATGTAATTCCTAATTACTGACACTGACACACATCAGACCAATTGCGCTCTGATACCACCTTTATATGTCACGACCCAAACTACCCAAAAATCAGAGTAAATTTTTTGCGTTTTGTTATTTTCTTACTTAAATTCTTACCTGTCTTCTGATCGTGACCACACTCCACTAACAATTGGGCTGTGCGTCAATGCCAGTCCCACCAAATTAATCCTTTCTCAGTCATTTATAAATGTTTACAATATTTATACATCCCCTAAAGTTACTTACAAACATGTTACTGTGCTATGCTTATTTAGATACAATATGTACAAGTGTATATACCTTAACTGATGGGCAGCAGCGGATATCCGGAATGCAGTACTCAGTCGCCTCAACATCTACTGGAGATTATCTGTGTGAGAAAATGAAAGGGGTGAGCGGGCAATCCTACGAACAAGTAGGTAACCACACTACCTACATGAATGTGGTGCCATGCATAAACCACCCTTTCTCCACACATTTTAAATCTGATGCTATGATTCATGATGTCATGTAAAACACGTTCGCATGGAAAATTCAACATGCAACTCTTTCAAATCATTTCTTTCTCATTTAAAACTTCACAACAAATCCAAGACTCAACCCATCCCTCAGGTGGTCCTGACTCACGAAAAACCATGAAAATCAGTTTACATCACATATGGGTTTAAAAAGCATGGAAATAACATCATGCAAATTTGCTTTAAAACCCAGTTTTAATCATCGTCAAGATCATCAACATGTGAGACTAGGCAAACATCTATATATCGGTAATAACTAGGACTATGGCCGTATGTCCTCGTGAGCCCCTCTGCTACACGGATCCTAGTGTGTGGGGTTTCACCCAGATTGGGAACTGCCCGGGGGGTGGGTCAGTCCATCTCGTCGGTCTTATCCGATCCCACGCATCCGAAGTGCTGTATCCGAAGATACCCCGTATCCAAAGATACCGTATCCGAAGATACCCCGTATCCGAAGATACCCCGTATCCGAAGATACCACACGGTACATCGTACTCCATGCTACTTGCACAGTACATCGTACTCCGTGGACCCATATCATATCTCTATACTCATGCCATGTCTCAAAACATACGTGCGAGCCTATTTAATCGGTGACACACAGTCTACCCGATGCTCCAAGCACGGGTAATCGCATGTTCTCATAAAATCGTGCGAGCGATGCTCAGCACTCTCATCAAATCAAGTAAAACTAGTGCGAGCTAAGCTCTAGCACTTTTCATCAAATCATGTGGAAAATCTGGTGCGAGTTAGACTCTAGCACCCTGTCACGAAAATCATGTAAACTTTGGTGCGAGTTAGACTCTAGCACCGTGTCACAAAAATCATATACAACCTGGTGCGAGTTAGACTCTAGCACCGTATCACAAAAATCATGTAAAATCAGGTGCGAGTTAGACTCCAGCACCAATGCATGTAAAACTCTAGTGTGAGCTCTCGCTCCGGCACTAATGCATGCATCACACAACTCAAAATATCGTGCGAGCTGAGCTCAAGCACGTCACATGTCAATTAAAACACGTAGGCGGCTCTGTTTCCTCAAAACAGTTTTCAAAACAATTTCATCGTTGAAACTATGAAATGCTGTGCATTTTTCTTTCAAGGATAGCCAGCCTACTCATGCATGCATCAAAACACCTCCAGAACGAGCAGGAACCTCTTGTTCTTGCTCCTCCCAATTTTTCCTAAAATTGTAAATTTTACCCTTCACAAGGGTATTTTGATAATTTGTCCATTCGGGCACTAAAATTATTAACTTACTTCTAGACCCTTCAGATAATTTAAAAGACTGCATATGACTTTGAAATTTCATAAAGTTTACCTCTAGCAGTCCGTGGAATTCCCTTACCTTATTTTTCTGTAGAGTCTGACCTTTCCTTTTCCACTGCTATCTCGTCAC
Source organism: Firmiana major (assembly GCA_033439115.1). Lineage (NCBI taxonomy): Eukaryota > Viridiplantae > Streptophyta > Magnoliopsida > Malvales > Malvaceae > Firmiana > Firmiana major. The sequence continues at coordinate 21,671,021 of CM065905.1, forward strand.
GCAATCCAATTTACTCCCAATCCAATGTTCGAAACTGCGTATAATTATTTCTCAAGTCAGATATCATACAATTTAATTGTATTTCCTATTTTCTAGGCTTAATTTAAATCATTGGGCCCATTTACCCCTATTGGACCCGATTGCACCTTAATGGGCCTTAATTGGCCTTAAGCCCGTTTTTCCACTTAATTTTCCCATTATCGAGGCCTATTGGGCTCATTGGGCCTTCCAAAAATTTATTGGGCCTCGTTCTAACTCTTGAATAGCTCAATTTATTATTTACGACAATTTATCCGACTTTCTAAAATTTAATTTAATTAAATGTGAAAATAAAATTTGAAGCACGCACAACGATGCAAATTGTCGTAAATAAGGGTTACTTACCAGAGATTCCATGGTAGTACGTAAATCGAGGCTATCTCGAGCTCTCGTTGGATGCCAATTGTCGAGCTACACAATTTCATAAATTTCTGGGTAAATTTCCAGTCGAAAATTAATTAAATAAAATATTCCAAAATTTAAATCGGTCAATTTCGACCGCTTATCGACTTACCCGTAGCTCGATTACATCACCGGGATTTTTTCCCAATTTTTTTCTCTTTTTCTTTTTCCCTTTTTCTCCTTTTTTCCTTTCCTCATTGGCTGAACCGGTTCGGTCCGGTTCAGACCCGGTTCGGACCAGCCAGTTCACCCCGATTCACTCCGGTTCGACCAGTTCAGGGCCTTATCGGCCAGTTCTTCTCCGGCTTTCACCGACAGTGGCTCAGCTGGGTTGTCCGCATCTCAAATCTGGGGTTGGCTTCGGTCGAGGTTGTCGGAAAGTCACCGGTTCGGCCTTTCTCCTCTTCCGTCGGAACCCATTTCTCTTTTCGCTGTTTCCAACGTTTGTCGGCAGTTTCGCCTATCATTTTCAGCATCAATCGGCTCGGCATTAAGTGGGGAAGCCTCGGTTGGCGGTGGTCAGGGTCAAATCTACGTCGGTGGCCGCTAATTTTGCTTCCTCTCTCCGCGGCTTCTCCCTCCGTTTTTGACCTCCTCCGGTGTCGGTTTGGCGCATCACCGGTACTAGGGAGGTCGCCGACCTCTCCTCTTCCTTTTTCGGTGGTCGTGGCCCCTCATCCGGCGTCGGTGGTGGCTCACCGGTGACCCTCATTTTCAGCTTCGTCATTTTCGTTTTCTTCTTTCTCTCTTCCCGATCTATTTTTCTGATTTCCTTTCTTCTTCTTTTTTCCATTTATTAATTTATTTTTATATATTTATTTATTTTATTAATATTTTAAATCATCAAAATACATTAAAAATACCCAAATATCTCTTAAAATATCCTAAAAATTATTATTTAATTCTAAATTCATTTCTTTAATTTTATTTAATTTATTTTAACCCTTTTTCGAGTATAATTTCTCCGTATTTTCGGGATATTGTCTCGAATGACTTTTCAATATTTCTAAAAATTCTGGATCTTGATCAATTTAACTTGAAATTTAATTATTTCTCCTTTATTGTTCAAGATTTCTCAAATCCATATTTTTAATTAAATTTCCTTATCGAATTTATACCGATTTTTGATCTTTTGACCATTTCGCCCTTCAACGTGTTCGAGAATTCCATTTTCAGTCCTTTTGCATTTTTAATTTCGTGTTTTAACTAAAATCGGGTCTTACATTTTAGACCTAAAATCAAGGTTTATGCATAATTTTAAAAGTGCATGATGCAATCTCATAATAACTTTGATTTACCCCAGTTTGGTATTTTATTAGCTTTGGTGATATACCTTCTTTACTGAGCGTGTGGTTGCTCACCCCTTTATTTTCAAACATTTCAGATTAGCTCGTGGGTGAGCTGTTCAGAGTTATTGATTTCTCGTGCTGAGAGCATTGTCCTTGTGCCAAGGTATACGCAACAACAAGTGTAAAGTTTTTGTTTTCAGACTTATATGTATGCACAGGCTTAAATATAGTCATTTGGGATGTATTAGTTGATTTTGGAGTGTTGTTTCTAGGATAGGACCTATGAACTATGTAGTTAAAATTTCGTTAAATAGATTCAAAACCTTAGTGATTATGCTATTGTTAACACTTAGCTACTTGGGTTTATATGATGTGATTGCTGATGTGATTGGAAAACATGGTTGTTAGTTGTGGATAGCTAGGATTGTTGAGATGATTTAATTTGCATGAATGGTTTTGAGGATATAGGTTGCTATATGGTCTTGTTTGCAGGTGGGATAGAGTCAAATTGCAGCTGTTATGTTGACCAAATTTCTAGAAAATTTTAGGACTTAAATAAAATCCTCCACATATTAATGTAAAATTTTTAAACCTATATCGAATACGGAACTACATGAAAAATATCCTAAAGAAATAATAATAAACACTAGAAAAGGTTAATTCACTTTAAAACATTTCTGCCTATATATGCGCTTAGGGATAGTTGTAGGTGTCACAGGTTGTGACAACCTTTTTGGAATCAAAGCAGTTTGTAGCTAGACTGTGTCGGTATAGGTTAGCTAGTATAGCAATACATCCAAAATACAGTGCATGTCTGAAATATATATGTGTATGTTATGTGAGACCCCGTATAGGTTTAACCTTGTACATATGTAAATGAATTCATGAAGTATCGTAATGTACTAGTAATGTAAAGCATATGTGATGTAAAGTCCATAAGTTGAATGTACACACTTGTAATAAGAGTTGTGATGTACATATAAGTTGCATTAAGCATGAATATGAAGAAATGGATTTTGATATATGATGAATGTGAGTGGAATGGAATATGAGTAGTGGAGTAAAAGGGAATGAAATTGCACAAGTAGTGCAAATCTTTATGTTCCCATTTAGTTAGATGTTGTATATATATTTGGTCATGCAAGGATTACACACAAGTTTTAATGTGTACAAAGTGTGATTGGATGCCATTTTCGAGTCCTAAGGATGGATGAATGAGGAAATGACTATGGCAGCAAATTAAGGATGTGTGTGAGAGAATTTCTACAGAAAATTACAGTAGAAATCTGGATATATGCATGACAGATCAATCTCATAGGATGAGAGATCGATTTGGAAGAGCCAAAACGCTCTTATTTTAAGCTATGGAGCAGGACAGATCGATCTCTAATGGAGCCAGATCGATCTGCTAAGCATTCTGTAATGAGATGATCGATTTTAAGGCAAACAAATCGATCTCCTTAACTCTTTGTTTGAGACAGATCGTGTAAGACCCGATTTTATTTAAAACACAAAATGAGAAAAGATCAAATAAGGATTGAAAAGGTATTCCAGAACATGTTGAAGGATAAAACGATCAAAAGATCGAAATTTGGTATTAATCGTGACAAGAAAATTTCATTAAAAATATGAGATTGAGAAATCTTGATCAATAACGAAGAAATAATTAAATTTCGGGTTAAATTGATCAAGATATGAATTTATTAGAATTAATCGAAAATTTCACATCGAAAAATTATATCGAAAATATTTGAAAAATTATCCTGAAAGATGAAATAATACCGAGAAATTCATTTATTGATTAAATGAATTAAATATAAATTTTTTTTAGATATTTTAGCAAAAATAATAATATTTAATTGATTAAAATAATAATAAAAATTTAATTATAAATAAATGAAATAAAAAACTGAAATTCACGACAATCAAGAAACAGAAAAGAAAACAAGCGAAAACGTGGGTGAGGAACCGAGGGAGTCGGTTCCCTCCAATTAGACGATCACCAGCGACGCTGAGGGGCCGACGAAGGCAGCCCGACATCGGGCGAACCACCAGCGGCCGTGACGCGCCATGGAAACGTCAGAGAACGTCGAAAACGAGGGGAGAGGCTGCAGGAGAGAAGACTAGATCGACAGCCACCGACGTCAATTGGACTAGCCCTGAGGCCTGATGATCGAAGCCCAGGCGGTGGTGCCCAGAACGGCACCGGAATCACGTCGGGAACCGACCGGGCTGCGTCGAAACGGTGAAATGAGGCCTGAATCGGTACGGTCGGTTCAGCGCAGTGATGGTATGCTGAACCGGACTGGACCGGTGCCAAAAAGAAAAGGAAAAAGAAGAAAAAAAGGATAGAAAAAGAGAAAAAATTTCAGTGATGCAACTGAGCTACGGGTAAGTAGGGAAGCGGTCTAAATTAACCAATTTATATTTTGAAATATTTAATTTGATTATGATTCGACTGAAAATTGACCCGAAAAAATATGAAATTGTGTAGCTTAACAATTGACGTCAAACAAGAGCTCGAGACAGCCTCGATTTGCATACTATCATGGAATCTCGGGTAAGTAACCCTTATTTACGACAATTTGTATCATTATGCGTGTTAGAATTACCGCATAAATTACAGAGTTAATTTTCGCATTTAATGAATCAAATTCTGGAATTAGAGATATATTATCGTAAATAATTCATTAAGCTATCCGGGAATTTAGAATGAGGCTCAATAAATACTGGTGGCCCCAATGAGCCCAATAGGCCTCGATAATGTAAATAGTAATGGAAAACGGGCTTAAGGCCGATTAAGGCCCATTATGGTACAATCGGGCCTAATATGGGTAAACGAGCCCAATGATTTAAATTAAGCCCAGAAAATATGAATTAAATTTATTATATTGACCTGATGTATATTTATACGCAGTTCCATAGATTTGATTGAGAGCAAATCGGACTGCATGACGAGATATCAGTGAAAGGTTAGACTGTACAGAAAAATGAGGTAAGGGAATTGTGTGAGTAGCTAGAGGTAGCTACGCGTATTTTAATAGTTTTTGTATACACCGAATATGTATAAATGTCATAGAAATGGTTTAAAGATTTTAAGGACTCGAAATAGGAAAATACTATTTTACCCCTATTGAGGGAAATTCACCTAAGGATGGTGAAATCATGATCTGCATGAAATGCATGATTTAAGGAATTTTTTTATTTAAGAAATTTTCGTGGTATTTAAGCAAAACAAATCGATAGATTGGCCAATATTTGCATAAATTTGACAATATAACACTACGTAAGTGTTATTAAGATTTAAATGAAAATTATTTGGAAAATGGGCTAACTATCAAGTTTATATGAAAACGGATAGTGTTGGCGCATAGCTCGCACTATATCCGAGTTTGTGAGTGCGCATAAAACGCGCTTAAGCGGTTGCTCGCACTGACTTGTGTGACATCATATGTATGAAATGTGCTAGAGTGGTTGCTCGCACTGATTTTACTATTGTGAAATGCATGAGAGGTGTTGGAGCCTAGCTCGCACTCTGTTTTGAATGTTTTGACTTGTTTTACCTTGATATGCATAAAAAGGTGCTGGAGCGATTGCTCGCACTAGTTTTATTGATTTGCTATGCATAAGAGGTGCTGGAGCCTAGCTCGCATCCAGTTTTGATTTGATAATCGCATAAAAGCCGTGCTAGAGTGTAACTCACACGAGATTTGATGTCTTTATGCACAAAGCCGTATTGGAGCGTTGCTCGTACGAAGTTTTGATTTACTTGAGCATTCATTCGTGCTGGAGCATTGCTCGCACATGATTTTATATGGATTTATAACTCATTTTAAAGTCGTACTGGACTGCTACTCGTACGCAGATTTTACTGATTTTTATGAAACCGTGCTACAGCTTTGCTCACACGAGATTTTTAGATTTCATGAATATTCATGGAGCCGTGCTAGAGCTTCACTCGCAAAGGGATTTATATGACATGCATATAGCCATGTTGGAGCCTCCTATAGACTGTGTGTCACAGTGAGATAATATGCCCACACGTGCATACTGAGACAGAGATGGTATGGGTGGATAAGACCTCTTATAGGCACCCCTGACTTAGATTGGGTTCACAGAGTACGTTGTACTTTGTATATCACATGGGGTACGCTGTACCATGGGGATTGTTGGAGTGGAGTGGCATTAGCCACGAGGCGGCAAGCCTTGCCCTCGTAATCCTGATGTTATGTTGTACTAGCGGCAGGATTGACCAACCTCCATTTCAGGTGTGATACCCCGTACACTAGGTACCGTGTAGCCAGGGATCACTAGGTTATGGCCATAGTCCTCGATGTTACTGATATAGTCACCTACTTGTCTCACATGATATAACTCGTGGTCTCGATAGACCAGGGTAGACCCGAGGGAGGAATTGGGCCCCCGATTTTGTGATTTTTACTATAATGCTAGATTTTCAGATAATTTTTTGACATGTGACCCTAAAAGAAGGGTGATTTTATAACAGAATTTTATAACGAATTGTTTTATGAGTATGAGATTTATTTATGAGATGCTTAACCCCTTCGGGTTATTTTATACTGAGATTTAATGCAATGATTTAAATGCAGTAGCATGATGAGTTTTCCATCCGTTAATGATAAATTCATGAAAAGAATTGTTTCTCATGATTTGTTTTACATAGCATGACCTTGATTTACCTCATGCTAAGTACGATTTAATGATGTCACATAAAATGCCTTTGATGCATGAATTACATGATTTCTATATGCACAAATAGTTTTGATAAACTATGTCATTGATGTATGCATGGTTTTGTGCTTGAGATTTTAATGAAAAGAAATGGATTTTAAGGGCATGGAGTTATGAGCATGTAGATAGTGGAGCTATCTACTTACTTGCATAATTGCCTTACTGAGCATGTGGTTTGCTCACCCCCTTATTTTCCAATCTTTTCAAAGTACTCACAAAAGTTAATGAGCGGCTGAGGACTTACAATCTTGCTATCCGTTGCTTTCCATCGAGAGTCAGGTATACACATTTGTATAGTTTTGTATCTGAACATGTAATGCATAGTACTGTAAACGAATATGATGTCGGGGATGTAGGGTTATGTAAATAGCATTGTATATGTATTAGTTAAGGTCAAAGGAAGTAAATCCTTATATATGAATGTTATTATGGAAATGGAATGGTAAATAGGTGAGAGGTGACTAACACCGAATCATAGCCCAACTGTTTGTAGGATGGTCACGATGAGAGGAATGTAAGAAGTAAAGAATAAATAAATCGAAAAAATTTACTCTGATTTTTAGGTAATTTGGGTCGTGACAGTTTTTGGTATCAGAGCTTAAGTTGGCCTGATATGAGTCAGTGTTAGTGGTTAAGGAAGTTTACATCCCCATGTATTGTGCATTGTTTAGATACAATTATGTATATCAAGATGGAATTGCAGCTAAGAATTAGATTTTTAAATGCAAGAATAGACTCATTAACTGATAGCCGCCTATGGTAGAAGGGCGAGTACACGAGCTCGAGGCCGTAGAGGTAGGCTCGAGAGTCGTACTGAGTCGCCAGATGAGACTCAAGATGAGATTGAAGTGGACGCTGATGTTGAGCATGCTCCACAAAGTCTGACAGAGGGATCGGACAGAGTCCGACAGAGAGATCGGACAGTATTGAGACACGCTTCACGAGGTTGGAGTGGAGTATGGAGAATATTTTGTGAACTAATTGCTCAAAGTATGCATGGTATTTGAGGGCGAGTCGGAGCATTGGTGGAAGTTCGCTCGACCCATCTTAAGAGTTAGACATCCAGAATGGACTTGAAAAATAATTCTAGATGTATTTCGGTGACAGAATATCTCGAAAACTGCTTAAAGAAAATTACAGATAAAATTCTTTACTCTGGCCCAGACGAACTGGTTGATTGACGAGTATGAATCTCAGTTTATATACTTGGACAGGTATGACTCCGACACTATGAACAGTGAGAGTCGGGATGTCTGAAAGTTCATGGAAGGGCTCAGATTGTCAATTAGAGTCCGATTGGGCCGTTAGATATCACTACCTATGCCGAGGCAGTGCGCAGACTACAGTTGTGTGAATCAGATTATGAGTTGCACGCCTCTGAGATTGGGAAAGGTAGTAAGGGCCGAAATTGAGACAAAAAGAGAATGGTGGATGACAGAGATGTCAGAACAGGAAAAAGGTAGTTTGGTAAAAGCTTAAAGCTGATGAGTCACGGGGTAAGATGATTGGTAAGGCCCCAGTGTATCTAATTTCAACACTTATGAGGGGTATTGTGATTGGAGGACCCCGACCTGCTATAGAACAGAGTAGAATATGTGGTAGTTACCATGAAAATAAGATGTTGGACGAGGGCGAGTGTATGCCTTGGACCAGGACACTACTGATGTTTCGTTTAATGTGGTGGAAGATACCACACTAGTTAAGAATAATGAAATAATTATTTTAATTGGTCCTGGTGCCACGCATTTATTCATACCGCCTTCAGTTGCTTATAAGCTAATGAAAGATGTGAAGCCTGTACCCTTAGGCAAGATGATGATAGTTAGCTGATTATCACTAACTGAATATGGGTATAGGGATTGTAAGTTGAAAACGGGGGAAAAAAGGGATACGTCAGCCGATTTTATTCAATGGAATATGAATATTTTTGAAGTAATATTTGAAAATAGATTGATTTGGCTGCAAACTATGCTGTTTAGATTGCTATCCTAAGATAGTGATGTTTTCACCCCTGAAAAGTATACTGTAAGTTTTAACAAGTAATGAAAGAGTTTGTTATAAGTAATATATGAAAGGAGATAAACTTTGAGATGTGATAGATCCTGAATACGATATATATTGGAATAAGAGGCGTATGCAAAGTAAAAATATCTTTGATATGTAAAGTAATTTGGATTAAGCGATATGTAGTGAATATGAATTACAGCCAAGGATAAGAGGAGGATATATCCATAACCAGTCTATGTGGTCAAGTCTGAGAGTTAATAAAGGTATTTCAAAATACCTCCCTGCCTGAAGACTTGACAGCGTCTAGAAGCGCACACATAACCTATAACTTGAAATCGACCGTCGTAATATATATATTTAAAATTTAGGTACCTTTGCTGGTACGATAAAGAAATATAGAATTCGATTAACATAAAGGTTTAAAAAAATTAAAATTTTATAAAAGCCGTTAATATAAGAAAAAGGAAATGACGTGGGTTAGTATCTTGAACGGAAGCGATTTCGAAATGACATTATATGTTTATGCGTACATAGTTCAAGGATATGGGTGATTGAAATATTTAGTGGAACTCAACTACAATGAGGTATTTAAACCTTACCTGGACCGAGTGGTTGTCATCTTAAGCGATGATATTTTGATGTATTCGAAGTCCAGGGAAGAGCATGAGTAGCAACTGGAAACTGTCTTACAGACGAGCTGTTGAGAGTTTCTCGAAATTGGCTGTTCAGTTGACATTTATCGTTCGAAAAAAGGTATGTCAGTAGGATGATAAGTATGAAAATGGCTTCGGTGAGTTTTGGTATATGAAGGAATAAACTGACCACCATAATTATTCTCACCATACCCAACAGCTCAAGAGGTTTCAGTGTGTATGGATACCTCAAAATAAGGATTGAGTTGTGTATTGATGTAAAATGGGAAGATAGTCGCTCATGGATCCAGATAGTTCAAGGACCATGAGAGAAACTATCCGACCCATGATTTAGAGTTAGCAGCTGTAGCGTTTACACTAAAAGTATGGCGCTACCAATTAAAAGGTAAGAAATTTCAGGTATGCACTGATCGTAAAAGCCCCGAGTATCTGTTTTCACAGAAAGAGTAGAATATGAGATAACCAAGAGGGTTAGAGCTTCTAAGGGTTCTGATTGTGAACATTGTACCACCCAGGAAAGGCTAATGTAATAGCTGATGCCTTGAACAGAAAGTGCCTCGGGATGGTATCACATATGATGGTCAGGGGGCGTGAGCTGCTGGAGCAGTTGTGAGCCTCAGTAGTGATGTGATCCCCTCTGAAGATGATCGTGATTGTGTGACAGCTAGCCTAAGGTTAGAACCGAATTTGTGTGACTGGATTTGCCAGGCTTAGCGTGATGATTGGGTTAGATTTAGATAGGTATAGTGACAGAGGTTTAAAGATAGAAGCTCATAGGACTATAGTTGATGAGATAGTGCTATTGACAGAAGCTCACTCTTCGAGATATACAGTGCATCCGGGAAGTAATAAATATATTGGAATCTCTGAACAAGGGTATTGGTGATCAGATATGAAAAGAGACATTGTAGAGTTGTGGGGAAGTGTCTCGTATGTCAGCAGAGTAAGGTAGAGTACTAGAAGTCTGTAGAGTTATTGCAACCTCTACCTATAGTGACACAGAAACGGGAGCAAGTTACCATGAATATTGCAATGGGTTATAGAGGACCGCATGAATCACGAGGCTATCTGAGTGATAGTCGATAGATTGATTAAGTCTACCCACCTTCTGGTTATGAAATGCCCAGATACTCTAAGTGCGTAGGCGAATTTATGTAGCGTTCCAATGAGCATAGTATCAGATAGGGATTCCCGCTTCACTTCCCACTTCTGGGAACATTTTCAGGAAGCTATGGGAACCCGATTGTGTATTAGCACAGCTTTCCATCCTCAGACAGATGGTCAGTCAAAGGGGACTGTACAAGTTCTAGAGGATATGATGAGAGCGTGTGCCATTGATTTTATGAGCTCCTGGGATGATCAGTTGTTACTAATCGAATTCGCCAATAATGACAGTTGTCACTTGAGTATCGAGATAACATGTTATATGAGGCATTGTATTACTGTATGGAGTTATTCCTCGACTTAGATAAGAAGAAGTGGGTGACAGATAGAGAATTGTTTCCGAATTAGTAAGACAAACCTCTGAGGATGTTCAGTTGATTTGTGAGAGATTAAGAACACCTCAGAGCAGACAGAAAAGCTATGCTGACAAGAGACAAAAACTATTGAAATTCACCAAGGGTGAATCAGTATTATCTACAGTTACATGTCCTAAGGACATAACAAGATTCGAAAAGAATGCCAATTGAGTTTCGTTAGATTGAATCCTTGAGATATTGGACAAAGTGGGAGATAAGGCCTGTAGGTTGGCGTTACCACTTGAATAAGCAGGCATCCATATGTGTCCCATCTTTTGATGCTTCGAAAATAATATTCGGACCCAGCATATGTGATCGGATATGAGCTCCAGCAACTTAGCTCAATGAAAGTATAAAGTATGAAAATCGATTCGGGTATTAGATGGAAGGAGAAGGTGTTGAGGTTTAAGATAATCTCCCTAGTCAAGTCTCTTGGTAGTATTCCACTCCGGAAAGAATTACATGAAAATTACAAAGTATGATGCGACAGACGTACCTGGAGTTGTTTATGGACCCATTTGACTTGGTTCTAATTTGGAGGACCAAATTTCTTAACTGGGGGAGATTGTAAGACCCAATTTTATTTAAAACACGAAATGAGAAAAGATCAAATGAAGGATTGAAATGGTATTCCCGAACACGTTGAAGGGTAAAACGGTTAAAATATCAAAATTTGGTATTAATCGTGATAAGAAAATTTCATTAAAAATATGGGATTGAGAAATCCTGATCAATAACGAAGAAATAATTAAATTTCGGGTTAAATTGATTATGATATAAATTTATTGGAATTAATCGAAGATTTCACACCGAAAAATTATCCCAAAATATTCAAAAAATTATCTCGAAAGACGAAAAAATATCGAGAAATTCATTTATTGATTAAATGAATTCAATATAATTTTTTTTAGATATTTTAGCAAAAATAATAATATTTAATTGATTAAAATAATAATAAAAATTTAATTATAAATAAATGAAATTAAAAAAAAACTGAATTCGTGAAAATCGCGAAACAGAAAAGAAAACAGGCGAAAACGTGGGTGAGGAACCGAAGGAGTCGGTTCCCTCCAATCCGACGATCACCGACGAGGCTGAGGGGCCGACGAGGGCCGACGAAGGCGACCCGACATCGGACGAACCACCAGCGACCGTGACGCGTCGGAGAACGTCGAAAATGAAGGGAGAGGTTGCGGGAGAGAAGACTAGATCGGTGGCTATCGACGCCGATTCGACTAGCCCCGAGGCCCGATGATGGAAGCCCAGGCGGTGGCGCACCGAATGACATCGAAATCACATCGGGAACCGGTTGGGCTGTCACGACCCTCAACTTACCAAAATATGTGTAAATTTTTCGCATTTTCATACATCAATTATTAATCATCCTTCCTTGATCGTGAACAACCACACTCTCATCAATTGGGCTGTGTGTCGACGTCTAACTCACTCCACCATACCAATTCAATTTGAAACATTATTTATGAGTAAACACTTGTATAATTGTATATATATCAGAGTTGTTACATGTGTTTACACTGTTTTACATCCCCAGTAGTTACATACAAAATGCTACTGTGCTATGTCTAGTTTAGATACAAAATAATCCAAGTGTGTATACCTTTAGCGATGGGATGCAGCGGATTACCAAAAGGGAAACGCCTCTAGTCACGCTCACTCTATACTCAATTCTCTGTAGAGAGGGGAAAAATAAGGGGGGTGAGCAAACCACACGCTCAGTAAGGCAATCATGCGAACAGGTAGATACTGCACTATCTACGTGATCGTGATGCCATGCTCAAAAGCATTTAATTCATCATTTATCTGAAAACATGAGTGTATGATTGTGTTAATGGTATGTAAAGCATTCATGCTATTAAAATCCAGTGCATATTTCAACTCAAAGCATGGTATAAATCATCATGCATAATTCACAATAAAAGCATGGTATTATCCATCATGCATTTTTCTCAAATAGCATGGCATTAACCATCATGCATTTTCACAATAAAGCATGGCATTAAACATCATGCATCCGTGCACTTTAAAAACCATTAACAAATAAATTTCAACACTGGTCAGGTCTCGGCCCATCACTCGGGCTTTCCTGACCCACAAATCATTTCAAACATGGATTTATTCTCAAATAGCAGTAGACATGTGGGATAGGCAGTTCAACAACAGGTAATAACCTCAAGGCCTATGTACATAACCTGTGATACCGGCTACACGGATCAGGTGTGCGGGATATCACCACTATCTGCTTCCACACGGGAGGTGGGTCAAATCCTACCCGCCGGTCCATAGCAGATCTCGTCCGAAGACGGCACATCACATCTCAACACGGTATAATGTACTCCATGCTACATGCACGGTACAACGTATTCCGTGGACCCAATCAACACATCATATCACACCACATCTCAAACGTACGTGTGAGCCTATTTAATTGGTACGAACTCTTGTCTACCCGAAGCTCCTAACATGGCTAATTAATCATGTCAAAACAATGCACGTGTGAGCCTATTTAATCGATGTGACACCCAGTCTACTCGAAGCTCCAAACACGGCAACATGCAAGGTGGGCATCCAGTGCGAGACAAACTCGAAGCACAATGCCAAAACAAATATGAAATCCATGTGAAAACTAGTGCCTCTTGCACTCATGTGTATAAAACATGCCAAATCTCGTGCAAGTCATACTCTAGCACGCTTTCATACTCACGAAATCATGTAGGTGGCTCAAAACTTTGCAAAGTATGGTTAACAAAACCAAAACACACTCATTTCTTTTGCAAATCATTTCAATGTCAGCCAACCTACCAATCATTTGCTAAAAAGCAATAAAACATGATTTTCAAAGCAATATGCTTTTGTTTTCATGCACATTTTATCAAACACCTAACTTTTTCCCTTCAATCACCCAACATCATTTCCTAATGTCTCATGCATACTAGCAAAGCATTTAATGCGCCCAAATTGCGCACAGATATCTCTAAGAGTTCACACAATTCCCTTACCTCGATTTACTTGGTGTGACTCCTTTCCTTTTAGCTTATCACGCTCTTGGCTCAACTCACCTCGGCTTATCCTCGGAAGCTGCGATTCATTCATTAAATCAATTGAGTTAATGTTTTTAATCCATAATTGACTTCACTAGTCAATATTATTCACTTATGCATTTAACCAATACCTTAATCCACATTTTACCCCTTTTAGGTAAATCTTATAATTTATCCACCAACAACATCTTAAAATCATACCCATAATACTATTAATAACTTCTACATATCTCATTCATCATTAATCTCCATACATTCCACTTTCTCACTCTAGACCATTTCTAGGTCATAATCATTCCAATGCATTTTAGATAGTTTCTAACCATCCATACTCATGCCAAACAACTCCAAAATCAATTATATAGACAATGTACCATAGTTGGAGTATTAGAATCTTACCCAATTTGATTTCTCCTCTTGCTCCAAATGGCAATGCCCTTAACTCCTTCAATATCAATAATGGAAAAATGCCTTCCAACTATGTTGTTCTTCTCCTTGATAGGAACAACTTTGCTACTAATGGTCTCTCTTCAAATCTTACTGAAAATGGCTGATTTTAGAGAGAGAAAGTTAGGTTTTTGGGTTGAAAGTGGAAGGTTAGTGTTTTTCCCAAAATTTTTTGATTTTCAGCACTCCTTATATAGAAATAGCTTGAGGAGATCGATCTGGTCCAAGAGGAGATCGATCTGGTCCCCTTAAATCCCTCTTTTTCACGGTATTTTAAGCATGAGATCGATCTGTCGAAGCATGAGATCGATCTGCAACAGAGAGCTAAGGAGATCGATCTGGGTGCTTGAGGATCGATCTTTTCACTATAGAATGCTTAGGAGATCGATCTGGCTCCATTGGAGATCGATCTGCTCTATTCCATTGCCCAAATAAGAGCATTCTGGCTCTTCCAGATCGATCTCTTATCCCATGAGATCGATCTGCCCTTCATAGTTTCCAGATTTTCTGCAGTTCTTCTGCAGCAACTCATACTCAAACCTCCTTAATTTGCTACTATGATCATTTTCTCATCCATTCATCTTTGAGGCTTGACAAAGGCCTCCATTCATACCTTATACCTATTGAGACTTGTGTGGAATCTTTGTATAACCAAAGATACTTAATATTAACCAAATGGGAGTGCATACTCATGCAACTCTTCATTCCATTTACCACACTACTCATATTACATTCTACTCACATTCCTCACATTTTTAAGTCCATTTCCTCTTATTCATACATAATGTAACTTGTATGTACAATCACAACTCTTATTATATGTGTGTACATTTAATTTATGGACTTACATCACATATACTCCACATTACAATTGTATCATCAAACTTATGACTTCATAATACAACTTCATTTACATTTCCATGTACATATATACTATTATACACATACGGGGTCTCACATTCTCCCCTACTTAGAAAATTTGGTCCTTCAAATTGGAACCAATTATTCTGTGAACAACTCGGGATACTTCTCCCGCATCAAACTCTCCAATTCCCATGTAGCTTCTTCCACAGTGTGATGTTGCCAAAGTATTTTCACCAAGGGAATTGTCTTTGTCCTCAACACTTTCTCTTTTTTGTCCAATACCCGAACTGGCTTCTCAACATAGGTCATACCTTCATTAAGCTCCAAAGGCTCATATCTTATCACATGTGCCGGGTCCGGGTGATACTTCCTCAACATGGATACGTGGAAGATGTTATGCACACTTGCCAACTCTGGTGGCAATGCCAACCTATACACTTTATCTCCCACTCTATCAAGTATCTCAAATGGCCCTATATATCGAGGGATCAACTTTCCCTTCTTCCCGAATCTCATAATTCCCTTCGAAGGGGAAACTTTAAAAAACACTGACTCACCCACATCAAACTCTAGTGGTCTCCGTCTCCTGTCAGCATAACTCTTTTGCCTGCTCTGAGCTGTCCGTAACCTCTCACATATCAATTGGACATCCTCAGAGGCTTGTCTAACCAAGTCGGGAGCAAAAATCTGTCTGTCACCAACCTCTTCCCATCCAATAGGGGAACGACATCTACGCCCATACAATGCCTCATATGGTGCCATCCCGATACTCGCATGAAAACTGTTATTATAGGCGAACTCTGCAAGTGGCAAATGGTCATCCCAGGAGCCTCCAAAATCCAATGCACATGCTCTCAACATATCCTTCAGAGTTTATATAGTCCTCTCTGACTGACCATCTGTCTGAGGATGAAATGCGGTGCTAAAACTCAACTGGGTCCCCATCGCTTCCTGAAAACGTTCCCAAAAGTGGGAAGTGAAGCGGGCATTCTTATCAGAAACAACGCTCACTGGAATTCCATGTAGCCTCACTATCTCACGCACATATAGGTTCGCTAACTGGCTCAGAGTATCAGTAGCTCTCATAGCTAGAAAATGGGCTGATTTCGTCAATCGATCCACAATCACCCATATGGCATCATGACCTCTCCGGGTCCTCGGCAATCCCATCACAAAATCCATGGTGACATGCTCCCACTTCCAAGTTGGTATCGGTAGAGGCTGCAATAACCCTGCAGGCTTCTGATGCTCTACCTTCACCTGTTGACAAATGAGACACTTAACCACATATTCAGCAATGTGCTTTTTCATTCCAGACCACCCATAAACCTTTCGAAGGTTTTGATACATTTTGGTACCCCCTGGATGTATCGTATACTTCGATGAGTGAGCCTCTGTCAGGATCAACCTTCTGATCTCTGCGTCATCAGGAACACATATCCTACCTCTGAACCTCAGCAATCCATCCGAACTCAACCCAAATTCCGTCTCTATACCCCTCTGTATCTGCCCGACAATATCACTACACTGCTGATCAACTCGCTGAGCCTGTCGGATTTGATCTACCAGATCCGGTTCTAACTGCAAACTAGCTATCATAAATCCACTATCAGCGTCAGGCGGGGTCATATCCAAACTGAGGTTCGTGAACTGTTCCAACAGCTCGTGTTCCCTGATCATCATAAATGATACCATCCCGAGATGCTTCCTACTCAATGGATCAGCAACCACATTTGCTTTACCCGGGTGGTATAGGATTTCACAATCATAATCCTTTAACAGCTCGAGCCATCTCCTCTGTCTCATGTTCAACTCTTTCTGTGAGAACAGGTATTTAAGGCTCTTATGATCTGTTTAAATATGGAATCTCTCACATAGAGGTAGTGGCGCCATATCTTCAGCGCAAACACCACCGCTGCCAACTCCAAGTCATGGGTCGGGTAGTCCCTCTCATGATCCTTTAACTGTCTTGATCCATAGGCTACTACCTTCCCATCCTGCATCAATACACAGCCCAGTCCTAGGTGTGAAGCATCTGCATACACCGAGAAACCTCCTGAGCTGGTAGGAATGGTGAGTATTGGAGCTGTAGTTAATCTCCTTTTCAACTCCTCAAAGCTTTCCTCACACTTATCGTCCCACACAAACTCTACATTTTTCCTCGTGAGACGTGTCAAAGGAGCAGCTAACCTCAAAAAACCCTCTACAGACCTTCGATAATATCCAGCTAAACCCAAGAAACTCCTGATCTCTGTCACTGTCTGGGGTCTCTGCCACTGAACTACGACCTCAATCTTAGATGGATCCACTGATACTCCATCCTTCGATACTATGTGACCCAGAAAAGAGATCTATTCCAACCAAAAGTCGCACTTACTGAGTTTAGCGTACAACTTCTTCTCTCGAAGGGTCTGTAGCACTATCCTTAGATGCCTCTCATGCTCCTCTCTAGACCTTGAATACACTAGTATATCATCAATAAACACAATCACAAATTGGTCCAAATACTGGTGGAATACCTCATTCATCAATGACATAAAAGCTGCGGGAGCATTCATCAACCCGAATGGCATAACCATAAACTCATAATGTCCATACCGGGTGCGAAAAGCTTTCTTGGGTACATCTCCACCTCGTATCTTCAACTGATGGTACCTTGATCTCAGATCTATCTTGGAAAAGACCTGCGTTCCCTTAAGTTGATCCAACAAATCATCGATGCGTGGGAGGGGATACTTATTCTTGATGGTAGCCTTATTCAACAACCGATAGTCTATACACAGTCGGAGGCTTCCATCCTTCTTCCTTACAAACAGAACCGGTGCTCCCCAAGGTGAGACGCTCGGTCTGATGAACCTCTTCTCTAGCAACTCTTGCAGCTGTTTCCTTAATTCTTCCAACTCAACTTGAGCCATTCTGTATGGTGGCTTGGATATCGACTTTGTACCAGGTGCCAAATCTATACCAAACTCCATCTCCCTATCTGGAGGTAACCCTAGTAACTCATCCAAAAAGACATCTGGAAATTCCCTAACCACTGGTATGTCTTCCAATTCTGGATGTGCCTTATCCGTCTCAATCACAAAATCGATGAATCCTTCACATTCATAAATCATCATATTCACACACAAGATTGATAAACAGATTTATCTTTCATACATCATGTATCAAGATTATACTCATCACACTTATAATAATCATGTTCTTTAATTTCATTTCATAAAATTTACTACAAGATTGTCTATCTTTGGAAACATCAAAGTTTTAGCATGACAATCCATAACAACATGATTGGCAGCCAACCAATCCATTCCTAGGATCACATCAAAATCACTCATATTTAATAAAATTAAATCGGCTGCCATCTCTTTACCTCTTATCTTCATTTTACAATCCCTATATATATGCTCAGTCAACTGACTATCATTCATAGGGGTAGATATCAACAACATCTTATCAAGCAGCGTGGGTTTTACATGCTTCATCAATTTACATGCAAAGGATGGCGAAATAAAGGAATGCGTGGCACCAGGATCAAACTGTACATAAGCTTCTAAATCAAAGATTTGGATGGTACCTTTTACCACATCTGATGACTGATCTGCAGTATCCTGATCCAGTGCATGCTCTCGTCCTCTGTTTACACCCACTGCTTGCTTCCCTTTTCCTCAGCTGTAGCCCTCCTTCTCGGAGCAACTGTACCAATTGGAGCTCTCTCTGGCTCCTTGCCCTTCTGTGGGGCTCTCTCTGTCATCTCTGGGCAATCTCTGATTATGTGCCCTGGCTTCCCACATCCGAAGCATACTACAGGAGATCCATAGCATGGTCGAGTACCATGGTACCTACCACACTTGCCACACTGTTCCGTAGTAGGCCGTGGTCCTTCAATCACGATTCCCTTAGCTGGAGCAATGGTTGGATACATGGGAGTATCAACTGTCCTCTCCTGGATCTCATCAATTCTTGGCCTCTTTCCAGAGAATCTCTTGCTTCCTTTATAGCTGAAGCCTCTATCCATCATAGGTCTCTTCTTATCTCTGTCCCTCATCTTACCAACCTTTCCGAACTCTGAGGCGATTCTATCAACATCTTGTTCACACAATTGTGCCCTGCGCACTGCCTCTTCATAGGTCGGTATATCCAGGGGAACCAATCTAGACCTGATAGTCGGTCTCAATCCGTCCACAAATTTTTGGATCTTCTCGACCTCATTACCCATCGTGTTGGGATCATATCTGCCCAGGGATATAAAAGTAGTCTCATACTCATCCACAGTCCTGCTCCCTTGGGTCAGTCCCAAAAATGCCATCTTTAGCTTCCGTTGTGCGGTATCCGGGACATACTGTCTCCGAAAGGCCTCTAGAAACACATCCCAGTTGATCTCAGTATGTCGGGCTCTCAAAATAGGCCTGGTGGACTTCCACCAATGTTCTGCTGATCCCTTCAGCATAAAAGCGGTAAATGCTACCATCTCGGTAGTGGTGCACTCAAAGAACCCATATAATTTCTCGATCTCATTGATCCAATCCTCAGCTGCTACTAGGTCCTTTACTCCACTGAAAGATGGCGGTCCAAACTTTTGAAACTGTCGCAGTCTATCCAAATCACATCCATATCCCCAACCTCTACTGCCTGGTGTAGCAACCGGCGCAGGCACATCCTGTGTGGGTGGGGTATCCGTCGTCTGAGGTCTTTGGGCTTGCCTTGCCCTTGCCTCGGGAGCTGCTGCCTGCTCGGCATCACCCTGTGTAGTGGGACTCTATCTACCGCCAACTCCAGATAAAGATTGGGTTGCCAACTCCATAATCATCTTAATGCTCCGCTCAATCCTCGCGAAGCGAGCCTCAGTACTCTCGGGCCTCTCCTCTGGACCCTGTGCAGCGTGCTCAATATAAGCCTCCACCTCAACATCATCCTGAGCCTCATGTGTTTCTGGCTCAACACGACCCCCAGGCCTACCTCTACGGCCTCGAGCCTGTGCTCTCATCCCTCTACCACGACTGGTATTAGGCATACTTACTCAATTCCCTACATTCACAACCAATTACTTAGTCAACCCATCGACACACACAATTTGTATCTAAACAAGCACAGTAACATGGGGATGTAATTTCTCAACTTTTTAAGTATTTTAGACACGACACACGTCAAACCAACTCGAGCTCTGATACCAACTTCTGTCACGACCCTCAACTTACCAAAATACGTGTAAATTTTTTGCATTTTCATACATCAATTATTAACATCCTTCCTCGATCATGAACAACCACACTCTTAACAGTTGGGTTGTGTGTCGACGTCTAACTCACTCCACCATACCAATTCAATTTGAAACATTATTTATAAGTAAACACTTGTATAATTGTATATATATCAGAGTTGTTACATGTGTTTATATTATTTTACATCCCCAGTAGTTACATACAAAATGCTACTGTGCTATGTCTAGTTTAGATACAAAATAATCCAAGTGTGTATACCTTTAGCGATGGGATGCAGTGGATTACCAAAAGGGAAACGCCTCCAGTCACGTTCACTCTATACTCAATTCTCTGTAGAGAGGGGAAAAATAAGGGGGTGAGCAAACCACACGCTCAGTAAGGCAATCATGCGAACAGGTAGATACTGCACTATCTACGTGATCGTGAAGCCATGCTCAAAAGCATTTAATTCATCATTTATCTCAAAACATGAGTGTATGATTGTGTTAATGATATGTAAAGCATTCATGCTATTAAAATCCAGTGCACATTTCAACTCAAAGCATGGTATAAATCATCATGCATAATTCACAATAAAAGCATGGTATTACCCATCATGCATTTTTCTCAAATAGTATGGCATTAACCATCATGCATTTTCACAATAAAGCATGGCATTAAACATCATGCATCCGTGTACTTTAAAAACCATTAACAAATAAATTTCATCACTGGTCAGGTCTCGGCCCATCCCTCGGGCTTTCCTGACCCACAAATCATTTCAAACATGGATTTATTCTCAAATAGCAGTAGACATGTGGGATAGGCAGTTCAACAACAGGTAATAACCTCAAGGCCTATGTACATAACCTGTGATACCGGCTACACGGATCAGGTGTGCGGGACATCACCACTATCTGCTTCCACACTGAAGGTGGGTCAAATCCTACCCGCCGGTCCATAGCAGATCTCGTCCGAAGACGGCACATCACATCTCAACACGGTACAATGTACTCCATGCTACATGCACGGTACAACTTATTTCGTGAACCCAATCAACACATCATATCATGCCACATCTCAAACGCACGTGTGAGCCTATTTAATCGGTACCCGAAGCTCCTAACACGGCTAATTAATCATGTCAAAATAATGCACATGTGAGCCTATTTAATCGATGTGACACCCAGTTTACTCGAAGCTCCAAACACGGCAACATGCAAGGTGGGCATCCAGTACGAGACAAACTCGTAGCACAATGCCAAAACAAATATGAAATCCATGTGAAAATTAGTGCCTCTTGCACTCATGTGTATAAAACACGTCAAATCTCGTGCGAGTCATACTCTAGCATGCTTTCATACTCACGAAATCATGTAGGTGGCTCAAAACTTTGCAAAGTATGGTTAACAAAACCAAAACACACTCATTTCTTTTGCAAATCATTTCAATGTCAGTCAACCTACCAATCATTTGCTAAAAAGCAATAAAACATGATTTTCAAAGCAATATGCTTTTGTTTTCAGGCACATTTTATCAAACACCCAACTTTTTCCCTTCAATCACCCAACATCATTTCCTAATGTCTCATGCATACTAGCAAAGCATTTAATGCGCCCAAATTGCGCACAGATATCTCTAAGAGTTCACACAATTCCCTTACCTCGATTTACTTGGTGTGACTCCTTTCCTTTTAGCTTCTCACGCTCTTGGCTCAACTCGCCTCGGCTTATCCTCGGAAGCTGCGATTCATTCATTAAATCAATTGAGTTAATGTTTTTAATCCATAATTGACTTCACTAGTCAATATTATTCACTTATGCATTTAACCAATGCCTTAATCCACATTTTACCCCTTTTAGGTAAATCTTATAATTTATCCACCAACAACATCTTAAAATCATACCCATAACACTATTAATAACTTCTACATATCTCATTCATCATTAATCTCCATACATTCCACTTTCTCACTCTAGACCATTTCTAGGTCATAATCATTCCAATGCATTTTAGATAGTTTCTAACCATCCATACTCATGCCAAACAGCTCCAAAATCAATTATATAGACAATGTACCATAGTTGGAGTATTAGAATCTTACCCAATTTGATTTCTCCTCTTGCTCCAAATGGCAATGCCCTTAACTCCTTCAATATCAATAATGGGAAAATGCCTTCCAACTATGTTGTTCTTCTCTTTGATAGGAACAACTTTGCCTCTAATGGTCTCTCTTCAAATCTTACTGAAAATGGCTGATTTTAGAGAGAGAAAGTTAGGTTTTTGGGTTGAAAGTGGAATGTTAGTGTTTTTCCTAAAATTTTTTGATTTTCAGCACTCCTTATATAGAAATAGCTTGAGGAGATCGATCTGGTCCAAGAGGAGATCGATCTGGTCCCCTTAAATCCCTCTTTTTCACGGTATTTTAAGCATGAGATTGATCTGTCGAAGCATGAGATCGATCTGCTCCCAAACAGAGAGCTAAGAAGATCGATTTGGGTGCTTGAGGATCGATCTTTTCACTATAGAATGCTTAGGAGATCGATCTGACTCCATTGGAGATCGATCTGCTCTATTCCATTGCCCAAATAAGAGCATTCTGGCTCTTCCAGATCGATCTCTCATCCCATGAGATCGATCTGCCCTTCATAGTTTCCAGATTTTCTGCAGTTCTTCTGCAGCAACTCATACTCAAACCTCCTTAATTTGCTACTATGATCATTTTCTCATCCATTCATCTTTGAGGCTTAACAATGGCCTCCATTCATACCTTATACCTATTGAGACTTGTGTGGAATCTTTGTATAACCAAAGATACTTAATATTAACCAAATGGGAATGCATACTCATGCAACTCTTCATTCCATTTACCACACTACTCATATTACATTCTACTCACATTCCTCACATTTTTAAGTCCATTTCCTCTTATTCATACATAATGTAACTTGTATGTACAATCACAACTCTTATTATATGTGTGTACATTAAATTTATGGACTTACATCACATATACTCCACATTACAATTGTATCATCAAACTTATGACTTCATAATACAACTTCATTTACATTTTTATGTACATATATACCATTATACACATACGGGGTCTCACATGGGCGGCGTCAGAACGACAAAATGAGGCCTGAATCGGTACGGCCGGTTCAGCGCAGTGATGGTTTGCTGAACCGGACGGACCGGTTCAGCCAAAAAGAAAAGGAAAAAGAAGAAAAAAAGGAAAGAAAAAGAGGAAAATTTGGGAAAACTTTCAATGATGCAATCGAGTTATGGGTAAGTCGGTAAGCGGTTGAAATTAATCGATTTAAATTTTGAAATATTTAATTTGATTATAATTTGACTGAAAATTGACCCGAAAAAATGTGAAATTGTATAGCTCGACAATTGACGTCAAACGAGAGCTCGAGACAGCCTAGATTTGCGTACTATCATGGAATCTCAAGTAAGTAATCCTTATTTACGACAATTTGTATCATTATGCGTGTTAGAATTATCGCATAAATTACGGAGTTAATTTTCGCATTTAATGAATTAAATTCTAGAATTAGAGATATATTGTCGTAAATAATTCATTAAACTACCCGAGAATTTAGAATGAGGCTCAATAAACACTGGTGGGCCCAATGAGCCTAATAGGCCTCGATAATGTAAATAGTAAATGGAAAATAGGCTTAAGGCCCATTATGGTACAATCGGGTCCAATATGGGTAAACGAGCCCAATGATTTAAATTAAGCCCAGAAAATATGAAATAAAATTAATTGTATTGTATTTGACCTGATGTATATTTATACGTAGTTTCAGAGATTTGATTGAGAGGAAATCGGACTGCATGACGAGACATCAGTGAAAGGTCAGACTGTATAGAAAAATATGGTAAGGGAATTGTGTGAGTAGCTAGAGGTAGCTACTCGTATTTTAATAGTTTTTGTATACACTGAATATGTATGCATACACTGAATATGTATAAAGGTCCTAGAAATGGTTTAAATATTTTAAGGACTCAAAATAGGAAAAGACTATTTTACCCCTATTGAGGGAAATTCACCTAAGGATGGTGAAAGCATGACATGCATGAAATGCATGATTTAAGGAATTTTCCGATTTAAGGGATTTTCGTGGTTTTTAAGCAAAGCAAATCGCTATATTGGCCAATATTTGCATAAATTTCACAATATAACACTATGTAAGTATTATTAAGATTTAAATGAAAATTATTTGAAAAATGGGCCAACTATCAAGTTTATATGGAAACAGATAGTGCTGGCGCATAGCTCGCACTATATCTGAGTTTGTGAGTGTGCATAAAACATGCTTGAGCGGTTGCTCGTACTGACTTGTGTGACATCATATGCATGAAATATGCTAGAGCGGTTGCTCGCATGATTTTACTATTGTGAAATGCATGAGAGGTGTTTGAGCCTAGCTCACACTCTGTTTTGAATGTTTTGACTTATTTTACCTTGATATACATAAAAAGGTGCTGAAACGATTGCTCGCACTAATTTTAATGATTTGACATGCATGAGAGATGCTGGAGCCTAGCTCGAATCCAGTTTTGATTTGATAATCACATAAAAGTCGTGCTAGAGTGTAACTTGCATGAGATCTGATGTATTTATGCATAAAGTCGTACTGGAGTGTTGCTCGTACGAAGTTTTGATTTACTTGAGCATTCATTCGTGCTGGAGCATTACTCGCACATGATTTTATATGGATTTATAACTCATTTTAAAGTCGTATTGGACTGCTACTCGTATGCAGATTTTACTGATTTTTATGGAACCGTGCTACAGCTTCGCTCACACGAGATTTTTAGATATCATGAATATTCATGGAGCCGAGCTAGAGCTTCGCTCACAAAGGGATTTATATGACATGCATATAGCCGTGTTGAAGCCTCCTATAGACTATGTGTCATAGTGAGATGATATACCCACACGTACATATTGAGACAGAGATGGTATGGGTGGATAAGACCTCTTATAGGCGCCCTTAACTGAGATTGGGTTCATGGAGTACGTTGTACTTTGTAAATCACATGGGGTATGCTGTACCATGGGGATTGTTGGAGTGGAGTGGCATTAGCCACGAGGCAGCAAGCCTTGCCCTCGTAATCCTGATGTTATGTTGTTCTGATGGCAGGATTGACCCACCTCCGTTTCAGGTGTGATACCCCGCACACTAGGTACCGTTTAGCCAGGGATCACTAGGTTATGGCCATAGTCCTCGATGTTACTGATATAGTCACCTACTTGTCTCACATGATATAACTTGTGGTCTTGATAGACCAGGGTAGACCCGAGGGAGGTGTCAGGCCCCCGATTTTGTGATTTTTACTATAATGCTAGATTTTCAGATAATTTTATGACACGTGACCCTAAAAGAAGGGTGATTTTATAACAGAATTTTATAACAAATTGTTTTATGAGTTTAAGATTTATTTATGATATGCTTAACCCCTTTGGGTTATTTTATACTGAGATTTAATGCAATGATTTAAATGCAGTAACATGATGAGTTTTCCATGCGTTAGTGATAAATTCATGAAAAGAATTGTTTCTCATGATTTGTTTTACATGGCATGATCTTGATTTACCTCATGCTAAGTATGATTTAATGATGTCACATAAAATGCCTTTGATGTATGAATTACATGATTTCTATATGCACAAATAGTTTTGATAAACTATGTCATTGATGTATGCATGGTTTTGTGCTTGATATTTTAATGAAAAGAAATGGATTTTAAGGGCATGGTATTATAAGCATGTAGATAGTAGAGCTATCTACTTACTTGCATAATTGCCTTACTGAGCGTGTGGTTTGCTCACCCCCTTATTTTTCCATCTTTTCAGAGCACTCACAATAGTTAGTAAGCGGCTGAGGACTTGCATAGTTTTGTATCTGAACATGTAATGCATAGTACTGTAAACGAATATGATGTCGGGGATGTAAGGTTATGTAAATACCATTGTATATGTATTAGTTAAGGTCAAAGGATAGTAAATCCTGATATATGAATGTGATTATGGAAATAGAATGGTAAATAGGTGAGAGGTGACTAACACTGAATCATAACCCAACTGTTTGTAGGATGGTCATGATGAGAGGAAGGTAAGAAGTAGAGAACAAATAAAGCAAAAAAATTTACTCTGATTTTTAGGTAATTTGGGTCATGACAGATCGATCTCAAGACTCGACAGATCGAGCTCCTTAAGGGTTCTGTAAAGAGCAGATCGATCTCCTACAAGAGGTAGATCGATCTCTAAGAGGAAAATTGCCCTTTGACAGATCGATCTCATTAGGGGAGAAGATCGATTTGGGAGTGGTTATGTTATGTGAAAAGGACTACCAAACGTGCAGAGATCGATTTCTACAAGGACCAAATCGATCTCATAAGCCTGCATCTATAGAAAGAGCATGGGATTGAGATGAAAACTCAGAACTCTTCCCCCACCAAACCTCACCTGCCATTTTCTCTCAAGACCTAAGCTTTCTCACTCTAGAGATCACCACATTTTGGCCAATTTTGGAAGAAGCTCAAAAAGGGAAAGTTATTCCTTGGAGCAAGGAGAACAACATACCCAAAAATCACACATTAGTGTTGTCAAGAGAATGAGTTGTGGCTACCACAAGTTTGACTAAGTAAAAGGGTAAGCTCTCTAACCTTTAAGCTTTAAATAAGGATTCTAGACATTGTATGGGTTGAATGGTATGCAAAATGTTGATAAGAATGATTTGTAGTGATGAGTGAGTAATGGTAAGAGAAATTTAAGAAGAGGGAAATCTATGGAAAGCTTAAGAAATAGTTTAATGAGATAAGTGATGCAAATGGAAAAGTGAAATATGATTTAAAAGCTTGAAAGGTATAAATGGGAGAATAAGTGACAATGAGGATATTTGAGAGAAAGAAGAGAAATGACTTAATGGTTATGTGTGTAGATTGGAAGAACGTGGAACACGGCTAACCCGGATCGTGATCGGAGCATACGTGACAAAGGAAATACAAACGCGATTTGAGGTAAGGGACTGTGTGTTAGCTATAGAGATGTTCGTACGTATTTTACGGTAATTTCGTAGATATATAACTAGAATTTGTGGGATACTTCAATTCTATGAAATGATATGGAAGCATTAAATGTACTATGATATATATGTATTGAGAAATGGGATAGGGTAAGGAAATAGCATGATATGCATGATTTTATTGTTTTCTCAATTTTGTATTGACTTTGTGATTGAGAAATGATAAGGATAGGTTGGCTACTTTTACATGTTTTAGCATGGAAAGGTATGCTGCATAAATAAACATGTTTTGAGTTTTAAAAGAGAAAGTAGCCACCTATCGGATTTGAGATGTGAAATGGTGTTGGAGCTTAGCTCACACCTGTTTTAATGATTTTGGCTATGTTGGAGTTTGACTCGCATACGTTTGCATGATTTGATAAACCATGCTGGAGCATGACTCGCATGTGGTTTTATAATGATAATGTCCTGGAGTGTTAGCTCGCACATGTTTTTACTGAGTTGAGGTAAACCTAGGGGTCTGGGACCCAAGGGGATACTAGCCGACAGCCTTGAAACGGGCTAGGCCTTAACAATAAATTGTACCGGGCTGGAGCCTTGTGATGACTATGTGTCACGCTGATTGCTCGCCTGGTATATGAGACATGGTTTAGGATGAAAAGTCCATCGCAGTTGGAGTACGGACTTGGGTCCACAGTCGTACGTAGTGCTGTGTAGTTGTCCGTTGGTATACTATGTACCGTGCTGGGTGCACGTGAGTATGAGTATCACATAGATGACACATGGCGTACCTTATACCGTGAGTATATGAGGAGATGAGGATGATTGAGATGAGCCGGAGGGTAGGACTGACCCAACCCCCTTCAAGCGAAGTGATACCCTGTGCACACTTGATCAATGAGGCTTGGGATCACTGACTATGGCCATACGTCGTAGATATTGGATTGCCAAAAATTCCATACCTATCTCAGAGATACGAGAAATTGAGTAAACTTAGAAAAGAAATGATTTGAGAGAAGCGAAGAGAGTTGTGATTTGATAAACCTCCTGCTTTTGAATCCTCGGGCTATGATAGCACCGTTTATGACATGTTTTCAAATGGAATTAAACACTTGTGCCGTGAGAGCACTGTTTTATGAAACATGTTTTAAGTGGAAATACTGAATATTTGTGTTATAGGAAAATGCCAAATAAGAAATATACGTTTAACTACATTTTCTGATAATATTTCCATTTATACTGAAAACATGGTTTGGTTTATACATGCATGGGCTATGTAGGTAGTACGATATCTACCTGCTAGCATTCATTTCCTTATTGAGCTGTGGTTTGCTCACCCCACTATTTATCCCCCCAAATACTGAGAAGTAAGAGAGCGGTGGTCTCTGGATCTCATTTTGTGTTGGACAGCTCCCACTAATCGTAAAGGTATAAGATTTGTATACACAAGAGTATTTTGTATCTATTATCTTGTATCGCACAGTTATACCTTAAAAATGTAACAGTTTTATGGGGATGTTATGTAAAGATATTAATATACAATTAATTTTGTATATTTACACACTTGTGAGTGTGAATTAAATTTTAAATATTTTCGCTATAAATTTATGGAGCTTTAGCAATTACATCGCCTCACAGCCCAACTGTAGTAATGTGTGTATGGATAAAGGGCACCCGGAAGTGGGGTGTGACATGTTGCATATACTTTTAATTGTTAATGAGTGTGTTTAGGTCTTTGGTATCGAAATTGTAAGTAAATATGAGCGAGAGACGAGGACGAGGCCTAATTAGAGGGGGACAGGCTCTACCACCTCAAGTACCTCCTCTTCCCCAGCTGGGTAGTCTGAACATTCGGATAGCTAGAATTGAGCAAACCATGGAGTAAATGTTGGCTGCCCTTACGCAGTTCATGGCCCGATTGAAACAGTTTCAGGAAATGAATCCACCAGTCTTCAAGGGGGTTAAGGACCCCGATAAAGTTGAAGAGTAGTTTTTAAAATTGGAGAAGATGTTCAAGTACATGCTGTCAAACCCGCATTTTTGTAGCTTGTTCCTTATGATTCCTATGTGTATGAACACTCTATAGTTGAATCATAAGAAGAGTATTTACTAGATTTAAAGTGTTAGAAAAATGATTTAACACGTAAAAGCTACATAAAAAGCCTAATGTGAGCTATAAGAGTCACAGGCTAAACCGAATGGATCTGAATCATCCTGACTGAAAATAAAAACTTAAAATGAGAAAGTATAGAGAGCTCATAAAGGAGAGTCAGCTTGATTTAGTTTCGAACACTGAAAATGAGAATAAAAGCTAAAAAGGATAAATTGGACCTTTTTGGCGAGTTAAGGTATTTAAGGTGTTTCGGGTGTAATTATCCACCAGGAACGATTGAAATGTAAAGACGAGAGTGTAAGATATAAGATATGACACTTTTGAAATTTTGAGAAAAAGTCAACTTGGTCAATGGTTAAGGAAAAAGTCAACTATAGTTAAGAAAAGTAGACTTTTACCATAGTTGACTAACCATGGTTAGAAATTAACCTAAGTATGGAGAAAAAATGGGGAGAAATATTCTTGTTCAGAATACAAGATAATCATCCCCGGAAGTAAGGAAAATTTTTTCGGAAGGATTCCGGACTAAATTTAATGGTTAAAAACGCAATGGGCCAAAGTTGAAAATTTTAAAGCCCATTAAGGTATCATAAGTGTGGGCCGAATTTGGAAAGCCCAATGGGCCAAATTGTTGGGCCAAGTTGTGGGCCAAATATTGAGACAATTGAAGGCCCAATAGGTAGAAAAAAATTTCAGCCTAAAAGCCCAAAGGAAAAGCCCAATTGAAAGACCATGTGAATAAGTTAAAAGCCATTAATGAAAGGTAACAAAGTTTAAAATGATAACCATTACCTAAACATTTTGGAAGTCAATTAAGGTGGCTGGATTTTTAGCTTAATGACTAAGCAATGGACTTATAAATACCAGCCAACACATAATCATCTTCATCCTTTCATTTTCGGCAAAGTGAAGAAACCATAACCGAAAAGTTTTCTAAGCTTTCTCTCACTAGAAATCACAAGGAAAAATGCATATTTGGAACCTGCAATCTTCATGAAAGTTGTTCCAAATTGAGAGGAGAGTGACATCTGTTAGAATTGGCTATCAAGGAGCCATAGTGTGCAAATCGTGAGGCTTCAAAGTTTCAGCCAAGTGTGAACACAAATACTAGGTATATTTTCAAGCTTCCAACTTCATATATGTTAATCTATGAGTTATATGGAGTTGATTGGTATATGTTTTATGGATTGAAACACATGAAAACACTATGAACATGTGATGGCCAAAAGTTGGTATATGAGTTTTGATAAATACCCATGTGATTTTAAGACATGTATAGGTTGATATGCATGTAGACATGATTATGGCATGGTTAGTTATAATCAATTTGTTCATATGGATGGTTGTATGATTGGCACATAAGGTGTTTGATAAAATGCCAACATGAACTATAGGAAAGGCTTAAGACATGCCAACCAAGTGGTTGTAAAAATGCCTAAGTAAATTGGCTAAGGAAAATGGACATGGACGGCATGCCATGGTGTGACCGATAGCATGGATAGCTCTTGGCCATGGCATGTGGCCGAGAGGTCCAATGGGCCAAGCCCAATTATTTTAAGCTCAATGTGATGTAATGGGTCTAGAACAAGCCCAA
Organism: Firmiana major; assembly: GCA_033439115.1. Classification (NCBI taxonomy): domain Eukaryota; kingdom Viridiplantae; phylum Streptophyta; class Magnoliopsida; order Malvales; family Malvaceae; genus Firmiana; species Firmiana major. The sequence goes on from CM065905.1 coordinate 21,702,007, forward strand.
TAAGAGTTGGTGGGCCCCATAAGCCCAATAAGCCCAACGAAAATAAATAGTAAAATGGAAATGGGTTTAAGGCATAGTTAGGCCCATTAAGGGAAATAGACTGTATTTAATGTGTAATAGAGTAGGAAAAGTATAATTAACTTGAGGAATGGTTATTTACAGCTCTGGAGTTTACATTGAGAGCTGATCGGACTGCGAGGTTGAGCAGCACAAAGGAAGTGAGGTCACTTGACGTGATTCGAGGTAAGGGACTTTTGTGAGTAGTTACAGATACCTGCACGTATTTTTGTCTGCTTTTACATTCACTTAAAAACTCTGAGGGTCAAAGAAAGTGAATAATAATTATTGTGACCCGATAATAGCAAATTACAATTTTACCCCTAGTTAGTCAAAAAGTCAACTTTTGTGAAAAGTTGTAAAAAGCATGGAAACAATCATTTTGATTGTTTTAACTGTTGTTTAGCAGGAGAATAAATAGATGGGCTAATGATTTTAAGGTTGATGTGAATTAAGCACACTTTATAGTGCTGATTTTGATATTTTATAAATCATCCCTTTTTAAAGAGCCATCTATCATATTATGTGAGAATGAATCGTGCTGGAGCACAGCTCACACTGGATTTCATATATTTTCCATATACATTAGTGTTGGATTATGATTCACACTAGATTTACATGACATGCATGATAGAGTACTGGAGTTCTTACTCGTACTCAGTTTTATATGATATATGCATAAGAGAGTGCTGGAGTGATTAGCTCGTACTTAAGTTTTACATGAGATGCATGACAGAGTGCTGGAGCATTGCTCATACTCGATTCTTCATGATTTATACATGATATAGTACTGGAGCTATTGCTCGTACTTGATTTGATGATATTATGCATAGAATGGTACTAGAGCTATTGCTCGTACTTGATTTAATACATGAACTATGCATTAACCTAGTTGCTAGAGGTTTACTCGCACTAGCGTTAAGTTTGTGATGTGAAACAGTGTTTGAGCGTAGTGTCGACTGTGAGTCGCGCTCAAAGGCGCGCACTGTATGTGATATATAATACATGTTAAAACTCATGCTTTATTCCTTATGTGGACTGAGTGTCACATTATGTGAGAGGATATCCGCATGAGGGTACTAGAGACGTGGTATGATATTTCATGGTCTGAGGGCTAAGACCTATGGCAGGCACCCTGACTGTGATGTACGGTCCACGGAGTACGTTGTACCGTGCATGTGGCATGGGGTACACCGTACCATGTGGTGTTATGGAGTTGAGGAGGATATAGCTGGCGGTTGTGATGGACTGACCCCCCTCCCGTTGCAGTAGTGATACCCCGCACACTAGGATTTCGTGTAGCTTGGAATCACATGTCGGATATGATCATAGTCCAGGATACTATTTACATTTCACCACAGAGTCTCACATGATATATCACCTGATTGACAGATTTAATTGCGGACAGACTTGAGGGATGGGTCGGACTCCGATTTTGTGTTGTGAATGATTTAAATGCCATATTTACTGTGATTTAAATATACATGGCATGATTTATCTAAAGGCATGATTTATATAAAGATGCATTGTTTTGCACTACATCCCTATATTTGAGAAAGAAAGCATGATTTCTGTACATGGGATTTAATCTGTACAAGTATATATATATATATTTAAAGACATGCTTTTAAACTGAGTTAAGGAAATAATGTTTTCAAGGCATAGCATTATTTTGAGTAGATAGTGTAGATATCTACTTGCTTGCCTGATTTCCTTACTGGGCGCGTTGTATGCTCACCTCCTTTCTTTACATCTCTCTACAGAGCATCAGCAGTAGAGTGAGAGCTATTGAGGGATAGTATTCCTGAGTCCACTGCTATTTCCTATCGATCTCCAGGTATACATATTTTATATGGTTATGTATCTAAACATAGAAACAACACAGTGATGTATACGATATATATTATGGGGAATGTATTTGTATTAGATTTTATATGATCTCATAGGTATTGTAAAAGAAATTACAGTCAATAGATAATGTATTGACTTGTATGTATGGAAATAGAAGAATGATATGGTAAGCGAGGATTCTAACATCGAATCACAGCCCAACCATTGAGGAGATGAAAGGTAAGTTAAAAATGTGTAAAATTTGTAGTCGTTTGGTTAAAGTCATGGATTGAGAACGGGTCCTAACAGAATGGTATCAGAGCCGAGGTTGGTCTGATGTGAGTCGGTGTTAAAAAATAGGAAAGTGTACATCCCCATAGTACTATGCTGTGTTTAGATATAATTGTGTATACCAGATAGAAGACGGACAAATTCATGATTATGAATGCAGGAACTTTGCCTATATGACAAATACGCATAGTGGTAGAGGTACGAGAGGTAGGGCTCGAGGCCATGGAGATAGGCCTGAGAGACGAGCTGCTGTCGAACCATTACCTACGCATGAGACTCCAGGTGCTAATGAGGCACCCGAGTGTACTGAGATGCGCTTTACGAGATTAAAGCGTAGTCTTGAGATGATTGTAGAGATGTTGGCACAGACGATGCCAGGTAGGCAAGGACAGGAGGCAAGAGCTACGATAGGAGAGGCAGTTGGCCCTGATACACCTACACAGACAGCTCATGCACCGAGGAATGTAGATACTCCTATAGCCCCACCAGTTTTGGGTGGTAGTGGATTAGGGTATGGATGTGATCTACACCAGTTGCGAGAATTCCAGAAGTTTAGACCTCCATCTTTTAGTGAGGTCAAGGACCCTGTAGCTGCTGAGGAGTGGGTGGCGGAGATGGAGAAGCTTTATGGATTCTTCGAGTGTATGACATCGGAGATGGTCACATTTGCTGCGTTCTTACTGAAGGGAGCTGCAGAGCATTGGTGGAAGTCCACCGGACCCATATTGAGAGCCCGACACACAGATATTAGTTGGGAGATATTTCGGGAGGCCTTTAGGAGGCAGTTTGTTCCCCATACCGCACAGCAAAAACTACAGGCAGAGTTTTTGGGACTGAACTAGGGGAGTTTATCAGTGGATGAGTATGAGACTCGATTCCTATCCCTAGGGAGATATGACCCAGATACCATGTATAGTGAGGCCAAGAAGGTCCACAGGTTCATCGATGGGTTGAGACCGGTTCTGCGGTCAATATTGGTCCCATTAGACATAGCTACCTATGAGGAAGCAGTGCGCAGGGCGCAACTGTGCGAGCAAGATTATGAGAGGAATGCTTCCAAGTTTGGGAAGTTTAGTCAGAGCTAAGATATAGAGAAGAAAAGGTCAGCTAAAGATTTCAGTTATCGAGGAGGGAGGAAACTCTTCGATAAGAGATTACGGGTAGAGGAGGCACGAGAGGGATTTGTTAGACCTCCTACTTATCTGACTGTAGCCCCAGCAAAGGGCATTGTCATAGGAGGACAGAGATCTACTATCGATCAGTGTAGAAGATGCGGTAAACAACATGGAGGTAGACCATGTCCGCTAACTCCTATAGTGTGTTTTCGATGCGGGAAACAAGGGCATATTGCTAGAGCTTGCCCAAAAATGGTTGATACTGCCCCACTGAAGGGCGGGGAGCTTGATAGAGCTCCAGCTGGTACGTCTGCTCAGAGAGGTAGAGCGACGACAGAAGAAAAGGGGAAGCAAGTTGAGAGTAGGAATCTAATATTGCTCAGTATGAGTGACTTTGATATAATCTTAGGAATAGATTAGTTATCTGCAACCATGCTATTTTAGATTGCTATGCTAAAACAGTTATGTTTCCTAACCCTACTAGATAAGTTTAATAAAAATAAATGAAAGGAGTAGTAATGATTATTATATGATTACTAACTTAGAAAACCTTCAACATATCAAGGTTTCATTGCATACGTGGTAGATATGGATAAGGCACATCCGGAGTTGTTAGATATTACTGTGGTCAGTGAGTACCTAGATGTTTTTCGGATGAGTTACCAGGATTACCACCAAATAGAGAGATGGAATTCTATATAGATTTGGTGCCTGGTACGGAGCCTATTTCGAGACCACCATATCGTATGGCCTTAGTTGAGCTGGAAGAGCTCAAGAGGCAGTTATAGGAGATTCGTTAAGGGATTTTTGAAGTTGGCTGCTCCGTTGACACGTCTTACTCGAAAGAGTGTGCCGTTCGTATGGAACGAGGATTGTGAGAAGAGTTTTCAGGAGTTGAAGCATCGATTGACCATCGCTCCGATTCTCACTATCCCTACCAGCTCAAGAGGATTTACAGTGTATACCGATGCTTCACATCAGGGACTGGGTTGTGTATTGATACAGGATGGGAAGGTAGTTGCTTATGGATCCAGACAGCTGAAGGATCATGAGAAGAACTATTCGACCCATGATTTGAAGCTAGCAGCAGTAGTGTTTACGTTGAAGGTATGGAGCCACTACTTGTATGGTGAGAAGTTCCAAATATTTACCGACCACAAGAGCCTCAAGTATCTGTTCTCACAGAAAGAGCTGAACATGAGACAGAGAAGATGGCTAGAGCTTTTGAAGGACTACGATTGTGAGATACTTTATCATCCGGGTAAGGCTAACATTGTAACTGATGCCTTGAGCAGGAAGAGCTTAGGGATGGTATCGGATATGATGGTTAGGGAACATGATTTGCTAGAGCAGTTTGCTAGACTCAGTTTAGGAGTCGTGCCTTCTGACATGGATACAGGCTATGTGATAGCTAGTCTACGCTTGGAGCCGGATCTGTTGGACAGGATCAGAGTGGCTCAGCAGACTGATCCATTTTGTATGGATGTGAGTGGTCAGATGCAGAAGGGCACAATGATTGACTTTGAGTTGAGTTCTGATAGACTACTGAGGTTCAGAGGCATATTATGTGTTCCCAAGGATCCAGGACTCAAGAGATTGATATTAGCAGAAGCTCATTCATCGAGGTATACGTTACATCCGGGGAGTAACAAAATGTATCAGAACCTCCGTAAGGAATTCTGGTGGTCGGGTATGAAGAGAGATGTAGCAAACTTTGTGACAAAGTGTCTCATATGTCAGCAAGTGAAGGTAGAGCATCAAAAACCTGCAGGGTAATTGCAGCCTCCACCTATACAGACATGGAAATGGGAGTATATCACCATGGATTTTGTGATGGGTTTACCGAGAACCCGCAGGAATCATAATGCTATATGGATGATCGTCGACAGACTGACGAAGTCAGCTCACTTCCTAGCTATGAGAGCGACCGATACTCTGAGTTCATTAGCAGAACTGTATGTACGCAAGGTAGTGAGGTTACACGGTGTACCAGTAAGCATAGTCTCTGATAGGGATTCCCGCTTCACTTCCCACTTTTGGGGACATTTTCAGGAAGCCATGGGAACCCAGTTGAGTTTAAGCACCGCTTTCCATCCTCAGATAGATGGTCAGTCAAAGAGGACTATACAGACTCTAGAGGATATGTTGAGAGCATGTGTGCTAGATTTTAGAGGCTCCTGGGATGACCACTTACCATTAGCCGAGTTCGCCTACAACAATAGTTATCATTCGAGTATCGGGATGGCACCGTATGAGGCTTTATATGGCCGTAGATGTCGTTCCCCTATTGGATGGGAAGAAGTGGGTGACCGTAAAATTTTTGCTCCTGACATGGTTACGCAAGCATCTGAGGACGTCCACTTGATTGTAGAGAGACTGAGGACAACTCAGAGCAGACAGAAGAGTTATGCTGACAGGAGACGTAGGCCACTAGAGTTTGCAGTTGGTGAATCCGTGTTTTTGAAAGTTTCTCCTTCCAAGAGCATAGTGAGATTTGGGAAGAGAGGAAAACTAAATCCTCGCTATATTAGACCCTTTAAGATACTTGATCGAGTGGGAGATAAGGCTTATAGGTTGGCATTGCCAACGGACTTATCAGGTGTCCATAACATCTTCCACATATCGATGCTTTGGAAGTATCACCCGGATTCAGCACATGTGATTAGTTACGAGCCTTTGGAGCTCTGAGAGGACATGTCATATGTTGAGAGACCGATTCAGATATTGGATAGGAAGGAGAAGGTATTAAGATCGAAGACCATCAGGTTAGTGAAGATTCTCTGGTAGCATCATACTTCAGAGGAGGCTACTTGAGAGCTGGAGTGTCTGATGCGAGAGAAGTACCCTCACCTATTTGATGACTGACTTGGTTCTAATTTGGAGGACCAAATTTTTTGAGTAGGGGAGGATTGTCAGACCCACATTTTTGTAGCTTGTTCCTTATGATTCCTATGTGTATGAACACTCTATTATTATAGTTGAATCATAAGAAGAGTATTTACTAGATTTAAAGTGTTAGAAAAATGATTTAACACGCAAAAGCTACATAAAAAGCCTAATGTGAGCTATAAGAGTCAAAGGCTAAACCGAGTGGATCTGAATCATCCTGACTGAAAATAAGAACTTAAAATGAGAAAGTATAGAGAGCTCATGAAGGAGAGTCAGCTTGATTTAGTTCCGAACACTGAAAACGAGAGTAAAAGCTAAAAAGAGTAAATTGGACCTTTTTGGCAAGTTAAGGTATTTAAGATGCTTCGGGTGTAATTATCCACCGAGAACGATTGAAACGTAAAGACGAGAGTATAAGATATAAGATATGACACTTTTGAAATTTTGAAAAAAAGTCAACTTGATCAATGGTTAAGGAAAAAGTCAACTATAGTTAAGAAAAGTGGACTTTTATCACAGTTGACTAACCATGGTTAGAAATTAACCTAAGTATGGAGAAAAAAATGGGGAAAAATATTCTTGTTCAGAATACAAGATAATCATCTCCGGAAGTAAGGAAATTTTTTTCGAAAGGATTCCAAATTAAATTTAATGGTTAAAAACGCAATGGGCCAAAGTTGAAAATTTTAAAGCCCATTAAGGTATCATAAGTGTGGGCCGAATTTGGAAAGCCCAATGGGCCAAATTGTTGGGCCAAGTTGTGGGCCAAATATTGAGACAATTGAAGGCCTAATAGGTAGAAAAAAATTTCAGCCTAAAAGCCCAAAGGAAAAGCCCAATTGAAAGCCCATGTGAATAAGTTAAAAGCCATTAATGAAAGGTAACAAAGTTTAAAATGATAACCATTACCTAAACATTTTGGAAGTCAATTAAGGTGGCTGGATTTTTAGCTTAATGATTAAGCAATGGACTTATAAATACCAGCCAACACATAATCATCTTCATCCTTTCATTTTCAGTAAAGTGAAGAAACCATAACCGAAAAGTTTTCTAAGCTTTCTCTCACTAGAAATCACAAGGAAAAATGCATATTTGGAACTTGCAATCTTCATGAAAGTTGTTCCAAATTGAGAGTAGAGTGACATATGTTGGAACTGGCTATCAAGGAGCCATAGTGTCCAAACCGTGAGGCTTCAAAGTTTCGACCAAGTGTGAACACAAATACTAGGTATATTTTCAAGCTTTCAACTTCATATATGTTAATCTATGAGTTATATGGAGTTGATTGGTATATGTTTTATGGATTGAAACACATGAAAACACTATGAACATGTGATGGCCGAAAGTTGGTATATGAGTTTTGATAAATACCCATGTGATTTTAAGACATGTATAGGTTGATATGCATGTAGACATGATTATGGCATGGTTAGTTATAATCAATTTGGTCATATGGATGGTTGTATGATTGGCACACAAGGTGTTTGCTAAAATGCCAACATGAACTATAGGAAAAGCTTAAGACATGCCAACCAAGTGGTTGTAAAAATGCCTAAGTAAATTGGCTAAGGAAATGGACATGGACGGCATGCCATGGTGTGACCGACGGCATGGATAGCTCTTGGCCATGGCATGTGGCCGAGAGGTCCAATGGGCCAAGCCCAATTATTTTAAGCCCAATGTGATGTAATGGGTCTTAGACAAGCCCAATAAGAGTTGGTGGGCCCCACAAGCCCAATAAGCCCAACGAAAATGAATAGTAAAATGGAAATGGGCTTAAGGCATAGTTAGGCCCATTAAGGATTGTTAAAGCCCATTAAGGGAAATAGACTGTATTTAATGTGTAATACAGTAGAAAAATTATAATTAACCTGAGGAATGGTTATTTACAGCTCCAGAGTTTACATTGAGAGTTGATCGGACTGCGAGGTTGAGCAGCACCGAGGAAGTGAGGTCACTTGACGTGATCCATGGTAAGGGACTTTTTTGAGTAGTTAGAGATGCCTACACGTATTTTCGTCTGCTTTTACATTCACTTAAAAACTTTGAGGGTCAGAGAAAGTGAATAATAATTATTGTGACCCGATAGTGACAAATTACGATTTTGCCCCTAGTTAGTCAAAAAGTCAACTTTTGTGAAAAGTTGTAAAAAGCATGAAAACCATCATTTTGAGTGTTTTAACGGCTGTTTAGCAGGAGAATAAGTAGATGGGCTAATGATTTTAAGGTTGATGTGAATTAAGCACACTTTATAATGCTGATTTTGATATTTTATAAATCATCCCTTTTTAAAGAGTCATCTATCATATTATGTGAGAATGAATCGTGCTGGAGCACAGCTCGCACTGGATTTCATATATTTTCCACATACATTAGTGCTGGATTATGATTCGCACTAGATTTCCATGACATGCATGATAGAGTACTGGAGTTCTTACTCGTACTCAGTTTTATATGATATATGCATGAGAGAGTGCTGGAGCGATTAACTCGTACTCGAGTTTTACATGAGATGCATGACAGAGTGCTGGAGCGTTACTCATACTCAATTTTTCATGATTTATACATGACATAGTACTAGAGCTATTGCTCGTACTTGATTTGATGATATTATACATAGCATGGTACTAGAGCTATTGCTCGTACTTGATTTAATACATGAACTATGCATTGACCTAGTTGCTGGAGGTTTACTCGCACTAGCATTAAGTTTGTGATGTGAAACAGTGTTTGAGCGTAGTGTCGACTGTGAGTCGCACTCAAAGGCGCGCACTGTATGTGATATATAATACATGTTAAGACTCATGCTTTATTCCTTGTGTGGACTGAGTGTCACATTATGTGAGAGGATATCCGCATGAGGGTACTAGAGACGTGGTATGATATTCCATGGTCTGAGGGCTAAGACCTATGGCAGGCACCCCGACTGTAATGGTCCACAGAGTACGTTGTACCGTGCATGTGGCATGGGGTACACCGTACCGTGTGGTGTTGTGGAGTTGAGGAGGATATAGCTGGCGGTTGTGAGGGACTGACTCCCCTCCCGTTGCAACAGTGATGCCCCGCACACTAGGATTCCGTGTAGCTTGGGATCACATGTCGGATATGATCATAGTCCAGGATATTATTTACATTTCACCACAGAGTCTCACATGATATATCACCTGATTGACTGATTTAATTGCGGACATACGTGAGGGATGAGTCGGACTCCGATTTTGTGTTGTAAATAATTTAAATGTCATATTTACTGTGATTTAAATATACATGGCATGATTTATCTAAAGGCATGATTTATATAAAGATGCATTGTTTTGCACTACATGCCTACATTTGAGAAAGAAAGCATGATTTATGTACATAGGATTTAATCTGTACAAGTATATATATATATATATTTAAAGACATGCTTTTAAACTGAGTTAAGGAAATAATGTTTTTAAGGCATAGCATTATTTTGAGTAGATAGTGTAGATATCTACTTGCTTGCCTGATTTCCTTATTGAGCACGTTGTATGCTCACCCCCCTTTCTTTACATCTCTCTACAGAGCATCAGCAGTAGAGTGAGAGCTATTGAGGGATAGTATTCCTGAGTCCACTGCTATTTCCTATTGATCGCCAGGTATACATATTTTATACGGTTATGTATCTAAACATAGAAACAGCACAGTGATGTATACGATATATATTATGGGGAATGTATTTGTATTAGATTTTATATGATCTCATAGGTATTGTAAAAGAAATTACAGTCAGTAGATAATGTATTGACTTGTATGTATGGAAATGGAAGAATGATATGGTAAGCGAGGATTCTAACATCGAATCATAGCCCAACCATTGAGGAGATGTAAGGTAAGTTAAAAATGCAAAAAATTTGTAGTGGTTTGGTTAAAGTCATGGATTGAGAACGGGTCCTGACACATGCAGTGCAGTAGTGTCAAGAAGGTGACGTTAGCTACCTACATGTTAGAGACTGAGGCAGATCGATGGTGGACGTCTGTCGAAACTGTTTTGTTAGCTAAACACTTGAAGATTACTTGGGAAATTTTCCTTGAGGCATTTAATAAGCAATACATCTCGGAGTGTGCTTAAAAAAAGGTAAAGTTTCAGAGTTTGGTCTAAGGTAATATGACGGTGGATCAATATGAGTCCAAATTTATTGCACTCCTTTGATATGATCCCGACATAGCCTATAATGAGTTGAAAAAGACTGTTAAGTTCATCCATGGTCTGAAACCGATGATTTGAAGTAGGTTAGCACCTCTAAACCTACGGACTTATGCAGAAGCCATTCAGAGAGCATAATTCATAAAGAAATACATGGAGTTGTCCTAAGCTGAATTTCAGTCTAGATTGAGGAGTTAGGCAGGAGATATGATGACAGAGGGTCTTTCAAAATAAGAGGCAAAATAAGAAACCTAAGTCGATGCATCTCGTGCTTTGGCAACTACACTAAGGCCTTTCCCTACTCAGAACACCCCTGCACCCTATCAAATTTCCATGTGTAGGCGATGTGGGAGAAGACACCCAACTAACCAGCCTTTGTAAGACCTGTACATGTGTAACTTTATGGACTCATAAGTATGGTAATGTACTTGTAATGTGAAGAATAATTGATGTAAAGTCCTTAAATTCAATGTACACACTTGTAGTAAGAGTTTGAGACGTACATACAGGGTTCATTATGTATGAATATGAAGAAAAGAGCTTTTATACGTGATGAATGTGATTGGAACTCAAAATGAGTAGTGAAGCAAATGGAATGAAGTTGTATGAATTGCATGAGTAATTGAACTTCCATTTGGTTATGAATCGTATACCTTTGGTTATACAAAGAATGCACGCAAATTTTAATATGTATAAAGTATGAATGGATGCCATTATTAAGTCTTAAAGGTGGATGGATGAGAAAATGACTATAGGAGCAAACTGAGGATGTTTTGTGTGAAGTTACTGCAGAAAACTGCAGCAAAATCTGGAAAATATGACGGCCAGATCGATCTCAGAAGATGAGAGATCGATCTGGAAGAGCCAAAATTGCTCTTGTTCGAGCAATAGGAACAGTGCAGATCGATCACCAATGGAGACCGATCGATATACTAAACATTCTATTAAATGAGGATCGATTCTTAAGGCAAACAGATCAATTTTCTTAGCTCTCGAGTTAGAGCAAATCGATCTCCTTAAGCTATTGCCTGAGACAGATCGATCTCAAGCACTCGACATATCGATCTCATGCTTGAAAAATGTCGAGAAAATGAGGGATTTAAGAGGACCATATCAATCTCATGCCTCGACAGATCGATCTCATCAAGCAATTTCTATAAATAGGAGAAGTGAAATATGCATTTTTTCAAGACAGAACCTTTCATTTCCATTTTCCACCTAAAACCTAGTTTTCTCTCTCTAAAGTCACCCCATTTCTATTAAGATGTGAGAGGAAGCTATTAGATATAAAGTTGTTCATCTTAAAGAAGAGAACAACATAGTTTGGAATCAAAGCCTCACATATTGGATTTAAGGAGCAAGGGACATTCTCATTTGAAGGAAGAAGAGAAACTAGATTGGTAAGTTTCTAATACTCCAACCAAAATACATTGGTCTATTTGTTGATTTTGGAGTTGATTTGTATGTGTACTGATGATTGAAATCACCTAGAATGTATTAGAACTAATGTGACCTAGAAAATAGGATGAGTCTAGTGTGAGAAAGTGTAATTTGGATGAGTTGGTGATTTGTGAGACTTGCTAAGTTATCATTTGAGTAATGTGGATGATTAGAAAAAGGTAAATGAAGCTACATTGTGGGTTGAGGTAGGTTATGAGAAATGAGCACATGTAGTGTTTGATGATATGCCATACTGAAGAAATTTATGAAATATGAACACTATGGGCTTAATATCGATTTGATATCAATTTAGTATGAACCCATGGGCCTAAAGGGAACCATAAACTCGATATATGAATAGAGAATCAAAATGAGATCTTATAAGTATTAATGGAGGCTATAGGTTAAATCGACTATAACAAACACCATGTTGAGTTATATAGACTAAATCGATGTGATATACGATTTCGTGCAGTTTCAGAGAGTTCATTGGAGATGAATCGAATTGCACACGTACGTAGCTTTACAGAAGTGGAATCACGTGATGCGATTTCAGGTAAGGGAATTTTATGAGTTTATAGAGGAGTCTGCTCGTATTTTATGGGTATATAGGGCTTTGGAAATGTGCATGAGTTTATAAGAATGTGTTTGACAATGTATGGAAATTACTACGAGTATAGGTATGAGATTTGGTTATTTGAAATGGTATTATAAGGAAATGGGATGGTAAGGCTAATAATTACATAAATCACGTGTTTTAAGTGTTTTCACAAAACACAATGGATTGTTTTCGAGGAACAAATGCATAGGCTGGCTAGTGTTTTAATAATGTTATGGAATAGCATTTGTGTGGTGCTAAACCCAGTTTTTGGGATTATTTTGATTATGTATGAGCTGCCTATCGTAATTGTGTAATGTAAATCGCGCTAGAGCCTCGCTCGCGATAGATTTTGATACCTTCTTTTATATGAAACATGTTAGAGCTTAGCTCACACCTTGATTTGATTGGTTATGATGTTTTATAAACTGTACTGGAGCTTATGCTCGTACGTGGATTTTGAGTGATTTTCTTATGCATATAACCGTACTAGAGCTAGGCTCATGCATGGTTTTTCTCATGTTTTATGCATAAATGTCATACTAGAGTGTTGCTCGTACGAGGTGGTTTAGTTATGATGCATGAACTGTGCTAGAGCTTAGCTCGCACATATTTTCAAACAGTGGTACGTATGATGCCGTAGAAGTTGGTAAGATCCTCAAACCCTACATCCTTAAGCCCTAGAGAGGTGGGGAGGTTCTGTTCGGTGGGGAGGCTCTCTTACGGTAAGATCCTCAAGCCCTACACCCTTAAGCCCGAGGAGGCGGGGAGGCTCTATTCGGTGGGGAGGCTCTCTTACGGAAGGATCCTTAAGCCAACATCCTTAAGCCCTAGAAGGGTAGGGAGGCTCTGTTAGGTAGGGAGGCTCTCCTACATGGGTACGAAAAACTCTGAATATGGGGTAGATAAGACCTACAGCTGGCACCCCCAACCACGATATGGGTCCGCGGAGTACGCTATACCATGTATATCATATGGAGTACGATGTACCGCGTGGTGGTTAAGTACTAAGAAAGTCTATCGAGGGACTAACCCACCTTCGTACCAGCACGATACCCCATACACCTGGATGCGTGTGGTCAGGGATGATTTATGACATAGTTTGCCAATATAGTCTTTGATATATAGTGACTTGTCTCACTTGATAATGCATAATACCACATGATTTTTATACATAAGTGTAATTGTGATTGTCCAAGGTAGACCTAAGGGAGGGGTCGAGCCTTGTGGGATTTTGATTGAGAAAACGGTGATGATAGTTGTGATAGAGAAATGATTATGATAAGATGTGATGAAATTTGAAAAGAGATTTGCGATGTGATTTAAAAAAAGGATGTTTCTTAAATGAATTTCCCTTTTTGATGAGTTTTAAATGAGAACGAGCATGAGATGATTTTACATGATGAGGATTCCATGTTTTATATGCCTATTTCCATGATTTTCAATGTATGATATAAGTATATGTATATGGCATAATTTTATTTCCTCATGCTCTGATTATCAAATGATTTATGCATAACACTATCAGCATTTAGATAGAGTAGTTATCTACCATGCTTGCATTATTGCCTTACTGAGCGTGTGGTTGCTTATCTCTCTCTACTTTCCTCCTCTACAGAGCGTATATAGTGGCCCAGTAAGGACTGGGGCATTTTCTTGAGACATCCGCTGCATCTCCATCACCCAGAGGTATATACACAGAGTTTCTTTTTGTATCTAAACAATGTAAAAGCACAGTGATCATTTGAATTTGTAATATGGGGGATGTAAATGTTATAACACCTAGTATGTATGAACATACCACTTAACATCTGGACGTATGACAATACTTTTGATTTATTTGGGAAGTGAATGGTAAAAGATGATTATTACTGCCTCATAGCCCAACAGTGCAGTGGTGAGTTGTTCATAACCGGGTAAGGTTACAGTAAAATGAGAAACATTTATAGCTATTTTTGGGCTAAAAGAGTAAAATGGGTCGTGACAGAGATTGGTATCAGAGCTGTGTTGGCCTGATATGAGTCAGTGATAAAACGTCGAAAAAGTACATCCCCATATTACTGTGCTTTTGTTTAGATATAACTGTGTATATCGTGATGGATAGAGTCTAATAATGATTATGAATACAGGAAGTTAGGCATTATGCCAATTACGCGCCAAGGTAGAGGGGCGAGAGCATGTGCTAGAGGCCTTAGAGGTGGGCCTGAGAGCAGTGCTAAGCCACAGGCTGACCAGTCTCCTCAGAACCCTGTTGAGAGACTAGGGGATATTGAGGCACACTTCGCTAGGATAGAGCGGAGTATTAAGGGCCTAGTAGAGATAGTCACACAGGCATTGGGTGCCGGTGATAGACGAGGTCCCACAGCACAGCCTACTACAAGACAAGCAGTTGCAGAGGCGAAGAGAGCTTAGACTGCAGAGACTGCTACTGTTACACCACCTCCAGTCCAGGAAACAGCCTCTCCTATCGTTCCACAGCAGAGCGGTAGTGATTTGGGATATGATTGTGAGTTGTGCAGATTGCGAGAGTTCCAAGGGTTGAAACCTCCACTGTTCAGAGGGATGAAGGACCTGGTTATTACGGAGGATTGGGTGTATGAGATGGAGAAACTGTATCTGTTCTTCAGATGCACATCAGCTGAGAAGGTAGCCTTTGCAATGTTTATGTTAAAGGTGAGGCAGAGCACTGGTGGAGGTCCACCGAAGCTATTTTGAGGGCTAAATACTCCGAGATTTCATGGGAGATATTTTTGGAGGCCTTCAGGAGGCAATAAATCCCAGCCACCGCACAGAGGAAATTACGGATGGAATTTATGAATTTGGTTCAGGGGAACTGTATTGTGGATGAATATGAGTCGAGGTTCATGTCCTTGGGTAGATATGACCCGGATACCATGGGTAGTGAGACCCGAAAGATTCAAAAGTTCGTTGATGGATTGAGATTGGCTATCCAAACTAAGCTAGCTCCCTTTGACATACAGACTTATGAAGACGCGGTACACAAGGCTCAGTTATGTGAGCAAGACTTCGAGAAGAATGCCTCCGAGCTGGGGAAGATTAATGTCAGAAGAAACAGAGATCGAAATAGATCTGAAATGGATAGAGTGGCCAAGAGAGGAGGCCAGAGATATTTTAAGAAGAGACCTAAGATTGAGGAGGTGCAGGAGAAAGCTGCTAGACCTCTCGCATATCCAGCTTTGACTACACCGAGAGGTATGGTTATTGGAGGACCACGACCTACTATTGAGAGGTGCAGGAGATGTGATAGATTTAATAGGACTAGGCCTTATCCGATGTGACGCCCCGAAAACGTGGAAAATAGGGCTAATTTTTAAACTTCTTACTCATCAAATCACAATTAAGGGTGCATTCCTGTGCAGTGTCATACATCATCATGCATATCATACCTCAGGATCTCATCATTAGATAGTATATATCATATCATATACATTACTCAATATTAAGTTAATTAATCCTAATACATCCCATAAAGGTTATACATCAAGTGTCTGTAATTACAATAATTGTCTGAGTACATGAAAAGATAAATGATACCTCAAAACACAATATATGGCCTGGAGCTCAAGTCCTCCACTAGCCACTACTCTGTACGTCGCAGGGAAACCCTTTTCACTTGAAGAAATCTATGGGAAAGAAAACAGGGTGAGCTTCTAAATCGCTCAGTAAGGGGGTAAGGGACTCATTGTATAAACCATAATGCACATCACAAAATATTTATTTGCATGTCAAACTCAGTACAGTCATTTGAAATCATAGCATGAAAGTTCTCAAAACAACATTCTCATATCTCAAAATCATGTGGAAACATGAAGCAAACGGCTCAATATAGAGCAGTAACGAGCATGTGAAAATAATACGATAATGGCTTTCTCAATAAACGTGATAAAATCACTGTAATAATAATGCGCGTGGCACAGTCACCAATCACACGTGGCATAGCCACTGATTTAGATTCACACGTGGCACAGCCATAGTAGGGTTTCACGTGATAACAGCTACCAAATATACGTGGCACAGCCACAAAATGGGGGATCTCACGTGGCAACAGCCACTAGATATACGTGGCACAGCCACAGAATGGGGGATCTCACGTGGCAATAGCCACCAAATATACGTGGCACAACCACAAAATGGGGGATCTCACATTACCAGAATGGAGAAGAATCGAACTTACATGCTACCAGAGCAATGCCTGGTGTGTACTCAAAATTACAAACCTAAGTCTTTATCAATAGCCATTATCATATAAAACTGGTTTGCCTTCACATAGAACTCATAGTGGTTTCTTTCTCATAAAACTCATTTAAAACCGTTTTGTACTCAACACAAAACATATTAAAACCGAGTCCCAACCGGCAAAACACGCACACATATCTCAAATCTCAATATCGCCTTAATGTAGAGCCCAATTCATTTCTCACACAAACTCAACGGTTTATAAAGCGGTTTCACGCGTAGCTTATAAACTCATAAAAACATTGGGCTCCAACCGGCTATAAAAATCGTGTGCATTCTCATCAAAACACAACACATCAAACATGCTTGTTTTATAAATCGCAAATCATGCTATAATAGTTCACAAATCACATACACAAATGGTTTAGTTTCCCTTACCTCTTTGCACCTCGTATAGTGCAATCGTTTCCCCCTTGTCACGGACTAGTCTCGTATCCCACTCTGGAACTCCCGAGCTGTCTAAACGATGTTAAAACATCAATATTCATCATCAGAGTAACCTCAATTCTTAAAATCAAGCATAATTGCTCATAACATCTCAAATCTCTCAATTCTCATAACTCTATCTCAATCCACAATCTCATTCACAACATCTCAACATCCTACACTTCCCATGCCACAATATCTATGCTAATTCACCACATTGTCTAAATTTCCATTTATATCTCAAAATTCCCAAAATTACCAAAATTGCTAATTATCATCATCACCCCAACTACATTGTAATTTCATCAATCCCTAATCATTTTCCAGCTATTTCAACACAATGCCAATAACCATTATCACCAAAATCATCTCAAATATCAAGATCGAGGTTTAAAAATTACCCAAAACTTGTGGAGAGCTTATCTCTTGCCTCGATTCAATCCATCTTTCGATTTCCAAGTATGTTGTTCTCCCTTTGATGAGGAACAACTATCCTTCTTGCCACAACCTCTGATTTGGACGAAAATGGGTGATTTGGATGAGTGAGAAAGCTAGGGCTCGGGTGAAAATGGGGTTTTGAAGGGAGAGACCATCTGTCTGAGGATGATAGGCGGTACTAAAACTCAATCGAGATCCCATGGACTCCTGAAACTGGGTCCAAAATCTGGAAGTAAACCGGGAATCTCTATCAGAAGTAATACTCACTGGAGCCCCATGTAATCTAGCTATCTCACTTACATATAACTCAGCTAAGGCATCCACAGTATCTGTGCTCTTGATGGCAAGGAAGTGGGTACTCTTGGTCAGTCTATCCACTATGACCCATATCGCATCACGACCCTTTCGGGTCCTAGGTAAACCCATAATAAAGTCCATGGTGACATGGTCCCATTTCCATGTAGGTATAAGTAAAGGTTATAGTAGTCCTCCGGGCTTCCTATGCTCAGCTTTCACTTGCTGGCATACTAAACATCTAGCCACATACTTTGCCACGTCTCACTTCATACCACTCCACCAGTACACCTTTCTCAAATCTCGGTACATCTTAGTACTCCCCGGGTGCATGGTGTATCGCAAGCAGTGGGATTCTTTCAGTATCTATCTCTTTAGGGTATCATCATTCGATACACAAATTCATCCTCTGAACCTCAATAATCCATCCTCACTGATTGCGAGATTCGACTGCGAAGTCTGTTCAGCTTGGCTAACCATATCTATCAACCTCTGATCACTGTGCTGCCCAATTCTAATCTGATCCATGATCCTGGGCTCTATCCGCAAGCTAGCCAAGAACCCCATCTCTACCTCTTTAACTCTGACCCGGAGTTGAACGAACTGCTCTAACAAATCCCATTCCTTGATCATCATAGCAGACATCATACTCTTCCTGCTCAGGGCATCAACAACTACATTCGCCTTACCCGGATGGTATAGAATCTCGCAGTCATAATCCTTAAGGAGTTCCATCCATCTCCTTTGTCTCATGTTTAACTCTTTCTGATCAAAGAGATATCTCAAACTCTTGTGATCAGTGAAGATCTGGAATCTTTCCCCATATAAGTAGTGTCGCCAGATCTTCAAGGCCAGTACCATAGCAGCTAACTCCAAATCATGCGTGGGGTAATTTCGCTTATGATTTTTCAACTGTCGCGATCCATATGCGACCACTCTTCCGTGCTGCATAAGCACACACCCCAATCCTTGATGAGATGCATTACTATACACCGAAAATCCTCCTGATCCCTCAAGAATAGTTAACACAGGTGCCGCTGTCAATCTCCTCTTCAATTCCTGAAAACTGAGCTCACTCTGATCAGTCCATATAAACGGAGTCTCCTTGCTCGTGAGTTTAGTCAAAGGAGCGACAATCCTGGAAAATCCTTCCACAAATCTTCTGTAATACCTTGCTAAACCAAGGAAGCTTCGTACCTCAGTAACTGTCCTCGGTCTTCCTCAATTAAGCACAGCCTCCACTTTACTTGGATCCACTGATACTCCTTCCTCTGAGACTATATGGCCAAGGAAAGCTATCCGATCCAGCCAAAACTCACACTTACTAAGCTTTCCATATAATTGCTTATCTCGGAGTATCTGAAGTACTAACCATAAATGCTGTGCATGCTCCTCATATGACCAAGAGTACACCAGGATATCATCAATAAAGACTATCATAAACTTATCTAGATAGTCTCTGAACACCTCGTTCATTAATCTCATAAATGCTGCAGGGGCATTCGTCAATCCAAAGGACATCACCAGAAATTCATAATAGCCATACCTCGTCCTGAAGGCCGTCTTTGGAATATCTTCTTCCTTGATCCTCAATTGGTGATAGCCCGATCTCAAATCAATTTTAGAGAAGACTGAGGCCCCTCTCAGCTGATCAAGTAGATCATCAATCCTAGGCAGTGGGTATTTATTCTTCACCGTGGCTTTATTCAACAGCCGGTAGTCTACGCATAATCTGAGACTACCATCTTTCTTCTTAACAAATAAAATCGGTGCTCCCCACGATGAGATACTGGGTCTAATGAACCCTTGATACAATAACTCCTGTAGTTGTTTCTTCAATTCCCCAAGTTCCACTAATGCCATCCTGTAGGGAGGTTTAGAGATCGAATGAGAATCTGGTACCAAATCAATGGTAAACTCCAGCTCTCTCTCTGGTGGTAAACCTGGTAACTCATCTGGGAAAACATCCAGAAATTCACACACCACAGGTATATCCTCAATCCTCGGATGTTCCCGATTATCATCTGAGATAAGTGTTTCATAACCTTCACATGAACAATCATATTTAATACTCTCTAAAATAATATTAAAATTCTCAAATTGTTTAAAAATTTCATACGTCTATTTACTCAATATTTCAAACGTACACTGTAAGATTCAGGTAGGGAGAAAGTCACAATCTTAGTGTAGCAGTCTAAACTCGCTCGATTGGTTGCCAACCAATCCATCCCCAGAATTACATCAAACACATGTATATTCAACATGATTAGATCTGCTAACATCACTCTATCGCCCACCTTTATTTCACATCCTCTACAGATTAACTCAGTTCTTTGGGATTCACGCATAGGAGTATTTACATGTAGTATATATTCTAGAGGTTCAAACTTCAAGTTTACTCTACATGCAAAATGCTCAGAAATGAACGAATGCGTGGATCCTGGATCAATTAACACATGAGCCTTATAATCACAAATAGAGAGTGTACCTCTTATAGTTTCTGCAGAAGTGTCTGCAGTCTCCTTATCTAGAGCAAACACATGTCCCTGTGTAACAGGCTTCTTCCCTTTCTCTGCAACAGTGGCCCGTCTCTAGGGGTTCACTCTTTGAGGCTATTGTCTAGTGGGCTCCGGAACATGTGGTTTCTAAGGTTGAGGGCAGTCTTTCACTATGTGACCCATGTCTCCACATCTAAAACATCCATGGATCAACCCAGTATAACTTCCCTCATGCATTCGGCCACAATTTTTGCAAACCCTTATCTCAGGCCTAACATCTCGAGGGGTCTCCCTAATGTTAGGATAAACTCTGGATCTCTCTAATCTGCCCTTCTGCACCTCAATCCTTCCTCTTCTGAAAGAACCTCTTCGAGCGTCTGTTTGGAAAATCGCTGGCCTCTTGCCCTTATCTCTATTCACCGCTCTGAGCTCATTCTGGGATTGTACCATTTCAATTCCTCTTTCAATCTCTTGTGCCCGCCTCAGAGCATCTCTAAACTCAGTAATACATAGCCCTATCAATCTATCTCTGATGATGGGCTTTAATCCATACACAAACTTCTCTGTGCGGAGCTCCTCATTCTTGAAGGTCTCTGGGTCATATCTCAATAGTGCGGTGAATTGGCTCTCATAGTCATCCACAAACATATCACCTTGTACCAAACTCAAAAACTCGGCCTGCTTCTTTCTCTGGGCAGCTCGTGGTACATATTGGGTTCTGAAGGCTGTCTGAAACTCTTCTCAACCAATCACATCCTGGCGGGACATCAGAATACCCTAGGTAGTGCCTCACCAATCTCGAGCTCTCCCTTTCAACATATAGGCACTCATACTGACCTTCTCAGTATCTGTGCACCCCAGATAGTCAAATATAACTCTCAACTCCGTCAGCCACTCCTCAGCCTCTGTAGGATCCTTCTTTCCCCTAAATGCGAGTGGATTCATTTTTAAAAAGTCCTTCAGTCGGATAATACTTTTTTCATCAGGTTGAGTGATGGGAGGCACTGGGTCCATCTGTACTGGGGGTACGGGAGGTCCTTGTGGTGGTGTAGGAGTAGTACACGAGGCATTAACTCCAAAGTGTTGCGCGAATAGCGCTACCATCTGCTCAAAACCTTACCTCACATCGATCTCAATCTGATTAAATCGAGAGTTAGGACTCTCTGGTTGTGGGGCAGGTGGAGGAGGGGACTCTGCCTGCCTCCTCGAACGACCTCTTTGTCCACTCATTCTCTATCTCAACTCGTCTCCTGCGCGTACATATCAAAATCGATTGAAATCTCAATCCTTAAATTCAGTTCATAACCAGACTATTACAGACACTTGGAATGTATTCTATTTCACTTAACCGACACTGACAGTACTAGACACCCTAAGCTCTGATACCAAGAAAACTCTGTGACGCCCCGGAAACGCAAAAAATAGGGCTAATTTTTAAACTTTTTACTCATCAAATCACAATTAAGGGAGCATTCTTGTGCAGTGTCATACATCATCATGCATATCATACCTCAGGATCTCATCATTAGATAGTATATATCATATCATATACATTACTCAATATTAAGTTAATTAATCCCAATACATCCCATAAAGGTTATACATCAAGTGTCTGAATTACAATAATTGTCTGGGTACAGAAAAAGATAAATAATACCTCAAAACACAATATATGGCCTGGAGCTCAAGTCCTCCACCACTAGCCACTACTCCGTACGTCGTACGGAAACCCTTTTCACTTAAAGAAATCTGGGGGGAAAGAAAACAGGGTGAGCTTCTAAATCGCTCAGTAAGGGGGTAAGGGACTCATTGTATAAACCATAATGCACATCACAAAATATTTATTTGCATGTGAAACTCAGTACAGTCATTTGAAATCATAGCATGAAAGTTCTCAAAACAACATTCTCATATCTTAAAATCATGTGGAAACATGAAGTAAAAGGCTCAATATAGAGCAGTAACGAGCATGTGAAAATAATGCGATAATGGTTTTCTCAATAAACGTGATAAAATCACTGTAATAATAATGCACGTGGCGCAGCCACCAAACACACATGGCATAGCCACTGATTTAGATTCACACGTGGTACAGCCACAGAGTAGGGTTTCACGTGGCAACAACCACCAAATATACATGGCACAGCCACAGAATAGGGGATCTCACGTGACAACAGCCACCAAATATACGTGGCACAGCCACAGAATGGGGGATCTCACGTTACCAGAACGGAGAAGAATCGGACTTACATGCTACCAGAGCAATGCCCGGTGTGTACTCAAAATTACACACCTAAGTCTTTATCAATAGCCATTATCATATAAAACTGATTTGCCTTCACGTAGAACTCATAGTGGTTTCTTTCTCATAAAACTCATTTAAAACCATTTTGTACTCAACACAAAACATATTAAAATCGAGTCCCAACCGATAAAACACGCACACATATCTCAAATCTCAATATCGCCTTAACATAGAACCCAATTCATTTCTCACACAAACTCAACGGTTTATAAAGTGGTTTCACGCGTAGCTTATAAACTCATAAAAACATTGGGCTCCAATCGGCTATAAAAATCGTGTGCATTCTCATCAAAACACAACACATCAAACATGCTTGTTTTATAAATCGTAAATCATGCTATAATAGTTCACAAACCACATACACAAATGGTTTAGTTTCCCTTACCTCTTTACACCTCATATAGTGCAATCGTTTCCCCCTTGTCACGGACTAGTCTCGTATCCCACTCTGGAACTCCCGAGCTGTCCAAACGATGTTAAAACATCAATATTCATCATCACAGTAACCTCAATTCTCAAAATCAAACATAATTGCTCATAACACCTCAAATCTCTCAATTCTCATAACTCTATCTCAATCCACAATCTCATTCACAACATCTCAACATCCTACACTTCCCATGCCACAATATCTATGCTAATTCACCACATTGTCTAAATTTCCATTTATAACTTAAAATTCCCAAAATTACCAAAATTACTAATTATCATCATCACCCCAACTACATTGTAATTTCATCAATCCCTAATCATTTTCCAGCTATTTCAACACAATGCCAATAAACATTATCACCAAAATCATCTCAAATATCAAGATCGAAGTTTAGAAATTACCCAAAACTTGTGGAGAGCTTATCTCTTGCCTCGATTCAATCCGTCTTTCGATTTCCAAGTATGTTGTTCTCCCTTTGATGAGGAACAACTATCCTTCTTGCCACAACCTCTGATTTGGACGGAAATGGGTGATTTGGATGAGTGAGAAAGCTAGGGCTCGGGTGAAAATGGGGTTTTAAAGAGATAGAAAATGAAATTACAAGAGAAAGTAGGGGTTCCTTATATAGACAGAGGGTAGGAGATCGATCTGGCTCTTGATGAGATCGATCTGCATTTGAATTTGGGGACGATTTTGGGCAATTTTATGCCTAGGAGATCGATCTGTCGAGGGGTGAGATCGATCTCTTAATGGCTTCATGAGATCGATCTACTTCTTGAGGAGATCGATCTTCTCCCAAACAGAAACATTTGGAGATCGATCTGCTTCTTGAGGAGATCGATCTTCTCCCAAACAGAAACATTTGGAGATCGATCCCTTCCTCATGAGATCGATCCTCTCTCAAACAGAATCATAAGGAGATCGATCCTCTTCTATTGGAGATCGATCTACTCACTTACTTTCCTCCTTCCTTGTCATTTTTAACTCACCAGATCGATCTCTCCTTCTCCAAGATCGATCTGACCTCATAGTTTCACACTTAGGTTAAACACTTAACATGTAAATCTCCAAATATAATTTCTACAGTCTACTACTTGGATTATTTCTCATTCATCACATATACATTTCACTTAGCTCAATAAATTACGTTTTAAGTTCATATTACATAATTAAAATACGTCTAAAATCCTTAGATCTCACATCCGATGACCCCTGCAGTGTGTTACCGATGCGAGAAACCCAGACATATAGCTAAGTATTACCTCGAGAGGATGGAGACTGCCCCACAGAAGGGCAAGGAGCCTGAGAGAGCTCCAGTTGAGACAGCTGCCACGAGGAGGAAGGCCACGGCTGAAGAAAAGGGGAAGCAAGCAATGGATGTACAGAGGAAGAGTGCATACACTGGACCAGGACACCGCGGATGCATCGACGGATGTGATTAAAGGTACCATCTGAATCTTTGATTTTGAAGCATTGATATTGTTTGATCCTGGTGCCATGCATTCTTTCATATCGCCTTCCCTTGCACATAAATTGTTGAAGCATGTGAAACCTACATTGTTGGATAGAATGTTGATGATTTCCACACTCATGAATGATAGTCAATTGACTGAGTATGTATGTAGAGATTGTAAATTGAAGATAGAGGGAAAGGGGATGACGACCAATTTAATTTTATTGAATATGAATGATTTTGATGTAATATTGGGAATGGATTGGTTGGCTACCAATCATGTTGTTATGGATTGTCATGCTAAGACTTTGATGTTTCCAAAGATAGAAAATCATGTTGTAAGGTTTCTGAAATGAATTGAAAGAATATAATTATGATAAATGAAAAGAGTATGATCTTATTGAATTTATTGAGTGATCAATCTATTTGTTTATGTTGAATATTGATGTGATGGTTTATATTACTAACGGTAGAAAGAATGATGTGAAGGGTTCATTGCCTACGTGATCGATATAGATAAGGCACACCCGAAATTGAGGGACATACCCGTAATTGTGGATTACCTTGATGTGTTTTCGGATGAATTACCAAGGCTACCACCTGAAAAGAAAATGGAATTTTGTATAGAGCTAGTGCCTGGTACTGAGCCGATATTGAAACCACCATATCGAATGGCTCTAATGGAGTTGGAAGTGCTAAAGAAGCAGTTGCAAGAGTTGCTGGAGAAGGGATTTATTAGACCAAGTGTCTCACCTTGAGGAGCACCGGTTCTGTTTGTAAGGAAAAAGGATGGAAGCCTCCGACTGTGTATAGATTACCGGTTGTAGAATAAGGTCACCATTAAGAACAAGTACCCTCTTCCAAGAATCGATGATTTGTTGGATCAGCTCTGAGGAGCCCAAGTATTTTCTAAGATAGATTTGTGATCAAGGTATCATCAGTTGAGGATCAGGAGTGGAGATGTACCCAAGATAACATTTCGTACCCGTTATGGCCACTACGAGTTTTTGGTTATGCCATTCGGATTAACGAATGCCCTCGTAGTATTTATGGCACTGATGAATGATGTATTTAAGCCATACCTGAGCAAGTTTGTGATTGTGTTTATTGATGACATATTGGTTTATTTTAAGTCCAGGGAAGATCATGAGGAGTATTTGAGGATAGTTCTGCAGACCCTCCGAGAGGAAGAGTTATATGTCAAACTCAGTAACTGTAACTTTTAGTTAGAGCATATCTCATTTCTAAACCATGTTGTGTCGAAGGATGGGGTATCAGTGGATCCATCTAAGATAGATGCAGTTGTGCAGTGGGAATAGCCCAATACAGTTACTGTGATCAGAAGTTTTTTGGGATTGGCAGGTTATTATCAGAGATTTGTAGAGGGTTTCTCCAGACTAGCTGCTCCGTTGACACGCCTCACGCGTAAAGACATTAAGTTTGTATGGGATGAGACATGTAAGAGGAGTTTTGAGGAGCTTAATCATCGATTGACCACTGCTCCAGTTCTCACCATTCCTACCAGCTCAAGAGGTTTCTTGGTATATACGGATGCATCACACCAAGGACTAGGCTGTGTGCTTATGCAGGATGGAAAGATAGTTGCCTATGGGTCTAGACAGTTGAAAGATCACGAGAGGAACTACCCTACACATTATTTAGAGTTGGCTGTCGTGGTGTTTGCTTTGAAAATATGGCGCCACTATCTTTATGGTGACAAATTTTAGGTTTTCACAAATCATAAGAGCCTTAAGTACCTATTCTCGTAGAAAGAGATGAATATGAGATAGAAGAGATGGCTCAAACTTTTAAAGGATCATTATTGTGAAATCATGTATCATCCGGGTAAGGCAAATGTAGTTGTCGATGCTTTAAGCAGGAAGATCCTCGGGTTGGTGTCTTATATGATGGTACGGGAACATGAGTTGTTGGAACAAATTGTGAACCTCAGTTTGGATGTAACCCCACATAGATCAGAGAGACTTGAGATCATGGCTAGTTTGAGATTGGAGCCAGAATTGATTGGCCGTATTCGACAGGCTCAGCAGAGCGATCAACGGTGTATCAATTAGGTGAGTCAGATACAGGCAGGTGTGGGTATTGATTTTGAGCTGAGTGCAGATGGCTTATTGAGGTTCAGAGGTAAAATGTGTTCCAGAGGATCCTAAGATCAAGAGACTGATTTTATCAGAGGTTCACTCATCGAAGTACACGATACATCCAAGGAGTACTAAGATGTATCAAAACCTTGGAAAGGTTTATTGGTGGTCTGGAATGAAAAGAGACATCGCAGAATATGTCGCTAAGTGTCTCGTTTGTCAACAGGTGAAGGTAGAGCATCAGAAGCCTGCAAAATTATTGCAACCTCTACCAATACTGACTTGAAAGTGGGACCATGTCACCATGGATTTTATGATGGGATTGTCGAGGAGCCGCGGAGGTCATGATGCCATATGGGTTATTGTGGATCGGTTGACTAAGTCAGCCAATTTCTTAGCTATGAGAGCTACCGATACACTGAGTCAGTTGGCGAACCTGTATGTTCAAGAGATAGTACGGCTACATGGTGTACCAGTGAGCGTTGTTTCTGATAGGGATGCCCGCTTCACTTCTCCTTTTTGGGAACACTTTCAGGAAGCGAATAGGGACCCACTTGAGTTTTAGCAACGATTTTCATCCTCAAACAGATGGGCAATCAAAGAGGACTATACAGACCCTGGAGGATATGTTTAGAGCGTGTTTGCTGGATTTTGGAAGCTCCTGGGATGATCACCTGCAGATAGTCGAGTTCGCTTATAATAACAGTTATCATGCGAGTATCGAGATGGCACCCTATGAGGCATTGTATGGGCGTAGATGCCGTTCCCCCATTAGATGGGAAGAGGTTGGCAACAGATTAATTTTTTCTTCAGACTTAGTGCAGCGGGCATCTGAGGACGTCCGATTGATATGTGAGAGACTACAAACAGCTCAGAGCTTGCAAAAGAGTTATGCTGACAAGTGATGGAGACCACTAGAGTTTGATGTGGGTGAGTCGGTATTTTTGGGAGTTTCACCTTCGAAGGGTATTATGAGATTCAGTAAGAAGGGCAAGCTGAGCCCTAGATATATCGAACCCTTTGAGATTTTGGAAAGAGTGGGAGATAAGGCGTATAGGTTCGCATTGCCACCGGACTTGACAAATGTTCATAACGTCTTGCACGTCTTTATGCTTCGGAAGTATCACCCGGACCCGACACATGTGAAATGATATGAGTCGTTGGAGCCCAATGAGAGTATGACATATGTAGAGAAGTCGATTCAGATATTGGACAGAAAAGGAAAATTATTACGGAATAAGGTAATTTCCTTGGTGAAAGTTCATTGGCAACATCACACGGTGGAAGAGGCCACATGGGAATTGAAAAATTTGATACGGGAGAAATACCACCAACTTTTTGAAGAGTAACTTGGTTCTAATTTGAGGACCAAATTCCTAGAAGGAGGGGAGGATTGTGAGACCCATATTTCATGTGTAACTTTATGGACTCATAAGTATGGTAATGTACTTGTAATGTGAAGAATAATTGATGTAAAGTCCATAAATTTAATGTACACACTTGTAGTAAGAGTTTGTGACGTACATACAAGTTTCATTGTGTATGAATATGAAGAAATGAGCTTTTATACATGATGAATGTGATTGGAACTCAAAATGAGTAGTGAAGCAAATGGAATGAAGTTGCATGAATTGCATGATAATTGAACTTCTATTTAGGTATGGATCGTATACCTTTGGTTATACAAAGAATGCACACAAGTTTTAATATGTATAAGGTATAAATGGATGCCATTATCAAGTTTTAAAGGCAGATGGATGAGAAAATGACTATGGGAGCAAATTGAGGATGTTTTGTGTGAAGTTACTGTAGAAAATTGCAACAAAATCTGGAAAATATAAATGCCATATCGATCTCATAGGATGAGAGATCGATCTGGAAGAGCCAAAATTACTCTTATTTAAGCAATAAGAACAGTGCAGATCGATCTCCAATGGAGACAGATCTATCTGCTAGACATTCTATAAAATGAGGATCGATTCTGAAGGCAAACAAATTGATTTCCTTAGCTCTCGGGTTGGATCAGATCGATCTCCCCTGGAAACAGATCGATGTTCTTAAGCTACTGCCTGAGACAGATCGATCTCAAGCACTCGACAGACCGATCTCATGCTTGAAAAATGTCAAGAAAATTAGGGATTTAAGAGGACCAGATCGATCTCATGCCTTGACAGATCTATCTCATCAAGCAATTTCTATAAATAGGAGCAGTGAAATCTGCATTTTTTCAAGACAGAACCTTTCCTTTCCATTTTCCACCCAAAACCTAGTTTTCTCTCCCTAAAGTTACCCCATTTCAATTAAGATCTGAGAGTAAGCTATTAGATACAAAGTTGTTCATCTTAAATAAGAGAACAACATAGTTTGGAATCAAAGCCTCACATATTGGATTGAAGCAGCAATGGACATTCTCATTTGGAGGAAAAAGAGAAACTAGATTGGTAAGTTTCTAATACTCCAGCCCAAATACATTGGTTTATTTGTTGATTTTTGAGTTGATTTGTATGCGTATTGATGATTGAAATCACCTAGAAAGTATTAGAACTAATGTGACCTAGAAAATGGGATGCGTCTAGAGTGAGAAAGTGTAATTTGGATGAGTTGGTGATTTGTGGGACTTGCTAAGTTTTCATTTGAGTAATGTGGATGATTAGAAAAAGGGTAAATGAAGCTACATTGTAGGTTAAGGGAGGTTATGAGAAATGAGCACATGTAGTGTTTGATGATATGTCATAGTGAAGAAATTTATGAAATATAAACACTATAGGCTTAATATCGATTTGATATCAGTTTAGTATGAACTCATAGGCCTAAAGGGAACCATAAATTCGATATATGAATAGAGAATAGAAATTAGATCTTATAAGTATTAATGAAGGCTATAGGTTGAATCGACTATAGCAAACACCATGTTGAGTTCTATGGACTAAATCAATGTGATATACGATTTCGTACAGTTTCGGAGAGTTCGCTGGAGACGAATCGAACTGTACACGTACGCAGCTTTACGAAAGTGGAATCACACGACGCGATTCCAGGTAAGGGAATTTTATGAGTATATAGAGGTGGCTACTTGTATTTTGTGGGTATATAGGGCTTCGAAAATGTGCATGAGTTTATAAGAATGTGTTTGACAATGTATGGAAATTACTACAAGTATAGGTATTAGATTTGGTTGTTTGAAATAGTATTATAAGGAAATGGGATGGTAAGGCTAATAATTGCATAAATCATGTGTTTTGAGTGTTTTCACAAAACACAATGCTTTGTTTTTTGTGAGGTGCTTAACTCGGTTTTTAGGATTGTTTTGATTGTGTATGAGACGCCTATCGTAATTGTGTGATGTAAATTACGCTGGAGCCTCGCTCGCGCTAGATTTTGATTCCTTCTTTTATATGAAACGTGCTGGAGCTTAGCTCGCACCTTGATTTGATTGGTGATGGTATTTTATAAACCATACTGGAGATTCTGCTCGTACGTGGATTTTGAGTGATTTTCTTATGCATATAATCGTACCGGAGCTAGGCTCGTACATGGTTTTTCTCACGTTTTATGCATAAATGTCGTACTAGAGCGTTGCTCGTATGAGGTGGTTTAGTTATGATGCATGAACTGTGCTAGAGCTTAGCTCACACAAGTTTTCACACAGTGGTACGTATGATGCTGTGGAAGTTAGTAAGATCCTTAAGCCCTAGAGGGGTGGGGAGGCTCTCTTACGGAAGGATCCTCAAGTCTACATCCTTAAGCCCTAGAATGGTGGGGAGGCTCTGTTCGGTAGGGAGGTGCTCCTACATGGGTACGAAAAACTCTGGATATGGGGTAGATAAGACCTACAGCTGGCACCCCTAACCACGATATGGGTCCGCGGAGTACGTTGTATCGTGTATATCACATGGAGTACGATGTACCGCGTGGTGGTTAAGTAATAAGAAAGTCTGGCGAGGGACTAACCCACATTCGTACCAGCACGATACCCCGCACACCTGGATGTGTGTGGTCGGGGATGATTTATGACATAGTTGGCCAACATAGTCTTTGATATATAGTGACTTGTCTCACTTGATAATGCATAATACCACATGCTTTTTATACATAAGTGTAATTGTGATTATCCATTGTAGACCCGAGGGAGGGGTCGAGCCTTGTGGGATTTTGATTGAGAAGACGGTGATGATATTTGTGATAGAGAAATGATTATGATGAGATGTGATGAAATTTGAAAAGAGATTTGTGATGTGATTTTTTTTTTTTAAAAAAAGTTATTTCTTAAATGAATTCCCTTTTTTGATGAGTTTTAAATGAGAACAAGCATGAGATGATTTTACATGATGAGGATTCCATGTTTTATATGCCTATTTCCATGATTTTCAATGTATGATATATGTATATGTATATGGCATAATTTTATTTCCTCATGCTCTGATTATCAAATGATTTATGCATAAAACTATCAGCATATAGATAGAGTAGTTATCTACTATGCTTGCAATATTGCCTTACTGAGCGTGTGGTTGCTCATCCCTCTCTGCTTTCCCCCTCTACAGAGCGTACTGTAAGACCCGAAATTAAATTGTAAATTTTATGAGGTAGAAAAATGTTCACAAATTTAAAGGAATGGGATTCGGACTGAAAATAAGGATTGAAATCATAAAATGAATGAGTGTTCGTGAAGGAAAGTTTGACTGAATTAATCCCGAACACGTACAAGGGCAAAACGGTCAAAAGATCGAAAGCCGAAATAAATTCGATAAGAAAATTTAATTAAAAATAATGGAATTGAGAATCTTGATCAATAATGAAGAAATAATACAATTTCGGGTTAAATTGATCAAGATCCAAAAATTTTAAAAATATCGAAAAATTACCCGGAACAATATCTCGAAAAGTACGAAGGAATAATATCGAAAATTGGAGAAAAAATGTAATTAATAAATTAAATTAAATTAAATAGATCAAATTTGGAATAAAATAATATAAGTTGTAGATATTTTGGATTCTTATAGAGTATTTTAATGAATAGTGTAATAATTAAAATAAATAAAAATAAGTTAATTAATAAGTTAAAAAAAAGAGTGAAATCAGAAACTATCGGGGAGAGAGAAGAAGAATGGAAAATCGAGAAGGAGACCCGCGCGTGACTCGTCCGATCCACTGCCACCGGCGACCGACGATGTGGACGAACAGCCGAACAGGAAGAGGAGCGGCCGGCGAAGCTATTGGCACCGGCGACGCGCGCCAAGGAGGCCGGAGAACGCCGAAAAACGGAGGAGAAGGCCGCAGGAAAGAAATGGTCACCGGCGGTGAACGGCGGCGATTCGAGCGGAACTAAGGCCCAATTCTGAAAGCCCAAGCGACGGCGGTTCTTTCTGCACCAGTCGCAGCCAACGAAGCGACGGGAATCGTCGGCGACGGCCAAGGGAAGAAATGGGTTTCGACAGCCGAGGGAGAAGAGCCGGACTGGCGACCTTTTGGCGACCTCGACCGAAGCTGAGGCCAGATTCGAGCTGCGGACAACCTTGCGGAGCCACTGGCAAGGAAGTCGGCAGAGAACCGGTCGGCAAGGCGGTGAACCGGAGCGAACCGGAGTGAACCGGGGTGAACCGGCGGTCTGAACCGGTCTGAACCGGACCGAACCGGTTCAGCCAAAAAGAGAAGGAAAGAAAGAGAAAAAAGGGAAAAGAAAAAGAGGAAAAAATTGGAGAAAATTACAGTGATGCAATCGAGCTTCGGGTAAGTCGATAAGCGGTCGAAATTGATCGATTTGAATTTTAGAATATTATATTTAATTAATTTTCGACTAGAAATTTACCCGAAAATTTATGAAATTGTGTAGTTCGACGATTGGCATCCAACGAGAGCTTGAGATAGCCTCGATTTGCGAACTAGCATGGAATCTCGGGTAAGTAACCCTTACTTACGACAATTTGCATCGTTATGCATGATTCAGATTTAATTACCGCATAAATAGATTAAATTTTGGAAAGTCGGATAAATTGTCGTAAATAATAAATTAAGCTATTCGAGAGTTAGAACGAAGCCCAATAAATTGTTGGTGGGTCCAATGAGCCCAATAGGCCTCAATAATGTGAAAATTAAGTGAAAAACGGGCTTAAGGCCTATTAAGGCCCATTAAGGTGCAATCGGGCCGAATAGGGGTAAATGGGCCCAATGATTTAAATTAAGCCCAGAAAATAGAAAATACGATTAAATTGTATAATATCTGACCTGAGGAATATTTATACGCAGTTCCAAAGGTTTGATTGGGAGCATATCGAACTGCGCGACGAGACAACAGTGGAAAAGGAAAGGTTAGACTCTACAAAAAAATAAGGTAAGGGAATTTTGTAAGTGCATAGAGATGCCTATACGTATTTTTGAGGGTATTTACAGGGCTTAGAATTTATCTAAGTATCTAGTAAACGAAATTATAATTTTTACGAAAATCGGGGCATAGGTGAATAAAAAAAAGATGATTTTGCCCCTGGAAGTAAAATTTATAAAAAGGGTAGTAAGGCAGATAAATTGCATGATTATCATGTTTTAATGTTTTATATGATTATATTGCCTTGATTTAAGCAAGTATGCACATAGGTTGGCTATTGATTTCATGAAATATACGAAAGGGTACCGGTTTGTACCGGTTACTATTTTAAAAGATATTTTATCAAGATTGAGCCACCTATCGTATTTACATGAATAAAAAGAGTGCTAGAGTCTTTCTCGCACTCAAGTTTACTGATTTATTCTCATGAAAAGTCGTACTGGAGCATTGCTCGTACGAGAAATTTGTGTGTGCACAAAACTGTGCTGGAGCTTCGCTCGCACGAGATTTTAGATATCATGATATGCATAGCGTGGTGCTGGAGCTTCGCTTGCACTAGACGTGAGTTGATATGCATATAGTCGTGCGGAAGCCTCCTGTAGACTGTGTGTCACAGAGAGTTGAGATGCTCGCACGTATACTTTGAGACATGGGTTGGTTATCGATATAGTATTGGGGTGGATAAGACCTACGGCAGGCACCCCTAGACTATGATATGGGTCCACGGAGTACGTTGTACCGTGTATGTCACACGGAGTATGCTGTACCGTGCAGTCATGAAGACTCTATGATGTTACTTGATATTCTGGCGGGTAGGACTTGACCCCACCTCCCGTTGCAGTTGTGATGCCCCGCACACCGGGATCCGTGTAGCCTGGGATCACAGGGACATAGTATGGCCATAGTCCTCGATTTTCATACAGTAACCTACATGCCTCACATGATATCATACGGTCTGAATAGACCAGGACGAACCCGAGGGATGGGTAATGTCTCGATTTATGTTTTTAAAAGAGATGTGATTTAATGAATCAAGGTATTCCCGAGAGAGGGGTTTGACCTTGATGAAGTTGTTTTATGATGAAACAATGAGTTTTTATGTGATGAGTTTGTGATGAAACAAATGAGTTTTAAAGTGATGAGTTTATGATGAAAATAATAAGTTTTAATGTGACGAGCATGAGATGTCATACATGATGGTTTTTCCATGTGTGTTTTATATGTCGATTTCATGATTTCCCTTATATGATATATACATACATATGTCATCGTTTTAGTCATTCCTCATGCTCAAAATATAAAGGATTTTATATCATGACATTATCAGCACATAGATAGTATAGTTATCTACCTGCTTACATTATTGCCTTACTGAGCACGTTTCGCTCACCCTTTCATTTTCCACCCCACAGGGTATATTCAGTAGAAGAGAACGACAGTAGTCATATCCGCTGCTTCTTATCAAGATCAGGTATACACATTTGTATAATTTTTGTATCTGAACATATAGATGCACAGTACTGTACATGGTTGTAATATTGGGGATGTATTTATTTAAAATAAATTGATATGTAAATGAAATATGAAAATGGAATGGTAAATAGGTGAGAGGTGACTAACACCGAATCATAGCCTAACTGTTTAGTAGTGTAACTGTTCACGACGGGTAAGGAAATGAAAAAGCAAAAAATTTCACTCTGATTTTTAGGTAATTTGGGTCGTAACAATTTAATGGTATCAGAGCAGAGTTGGCCTGATATGAGTCGGTGTTAGTGGTTAAGTAAATTTACATCCCCATGTACTGTGCATTGTTTAGATACAATTGTGTATATCAAGGTAGAAGTGCAGCTAAGAATTTAGTTTCGAATGCAAGAATCTAGTTTTTATAAATGATAGCCGCTATGGTAGAGAGGTAAGTACACCTGCTTGAGGCCATAGAGATCGGTCTGAGAATCAAATGAGTCGTCATATGAGACTCAAGATGAGAGTGAGGTGGAGGTTGATGATGAGCATACTCCACAGGGTCTTATAAAGAGACCAAACAATATTAAGACACGCTCCGAGAGGATGGAGTGAAGTGTAGAAAATATTTCAGAGTTGTTTACTCAGTCTATGCATGTAGTTGAGGATAGGCAAGGTAAAGCCTAAACAGATGCCTCAGACTATAGAGATTTTCACACCCCTCCGGTATATAGCGAAGTAAAGAAACCAATAGTTACTAACGACTGGGTGAATGAGATAGTGAAGTTGTATGGATTTTTCGGTGTATGTCGACCGAGAATATGATTTTTAAATACGTTTATGTTGGAGTCGAGGCGGAGCATTGGTGGAAGTTCGCTTGACCCATCTGAAGAGTTAGATGTCCAGAGTCGACATGAGAAATATTTCTGGATGTATTCTGATGACAGAATATTTTGAACACCACTTAAGGGAAATTACAGGTAAAATTTCTTACACTGCCCATAGTCATTGGTTGATTGATGAGTATGAATCTCAGATTACATCCCTGAGCAAGTATGAACCCGATATTGTGGACAGTGAGAGTCGAAAAGCTCAAAAGTTCATGGAAAGG
This sequence comes from Firmiana major, assembly GCA_033439115.1. Taxonomy (NCBI): domain Eukaryota; kingdom Viridiplantae; phylum Streptophyta; class Magnoliopsida; order Malvales; family Malvaceae; genus Firmiana; species Firmiana major. Next base: position 21,737,495 of record CM065905.1, read on the forward strand.
GCTCAAATTGTCGATTAGAGTCCGATTGGCTCACTACTTATGTCGAGGCAGTGCGCAGAATACAGTTGCGTGAATAAGATCGAGTGTTGCACGCCTCTGAGATTGGGAAAGGTAGTAAGGGCCGAAATAGAGACATAAGAGAATAGAGAATGACAGAGATGTCAGAGCAGGAAAGAGACCAGATGGTAAGAGATTAGAGTTGATAAATCACGGGGTAAGATGATTGGTAAGGCTCAGTGCATCCAATTTTAGCACTTTTAAGGGATATTGTGATTTGAGGACCTCGACCTGCTGCGGAACAGTGTAAGCAGCGTAGCAGTGTAAGAAGTGTAGGATGTGTGGTGGATACCACGGAAGGAGGGTCTATACCTACACTGTATTGATGAAAATGGCCGTTAAGTGTGGTAAGACGGACCATTGATTTTGATTGCATAGAGTTGGGCGAGATCGCCCCATAGAAAAGTAAAGAGACAGAGAAAAACTTCGTTGGTATAGCTGCAACGTAAAAGGAGGCCATAGCCGAAAAGAAAAAGGAAAGTAAGCCGTTGGACGAAGGCGAGAGGATGTCTTGGACCAGGACACTATTGATGTTTCATGGATATGGTGTAAGATACCACACTTGTTATGAATAATGAAGTACATATGTTTATTGATCCTGGTGCCACACATTTATTCATACCGCCTTCAATTGCTTACAAGTCAGTAAAAGATGTGAATGCCTACACCTATAGGCACAATGCTAATAGTTAGTACCCCAACGAATGAGGGTTAACTAACGAAATAATTATGAAGAAATTATAAGTTGAAAACGGGGGAAGAAGTATAAGTCAGTTGATTTTATTCAATGGACTATGAATAATTTGAAGTAATATTTGAGAATAAATTGGTCGGCTGCAAAATATGATGTTTAGAGTTCTATTCTAAGATAGTGATATAGTTACATCTAAAAAGTATACTGTAAGTGTTGACAAGTGATAAAAAGGGGTGCAATAGTTGAAATTAAAGGAGTAAAGGATTGTACTCACGGAATGAATAATGAAAGAGTTTTGTCATGATTGATATACTAAGGAGATAATCTTTGAGATATGCTTGATTCTGAATACAAGATGTGTTGGAGTAAGAGGCGTATGCAAGGTAAGAACATCTTTACGATATGAAGTAATTAGGATTAAAGCAATTAGTAGTGAATATAAATTGTAACCACAGGGACCGATATGTAAAGTAATTGTGGTTAAGTCTAAGGGTTAATAAAGGTATTTCAAAATACCTCCCCGCCTGAAGACTTGACAGCGTCTAAAAGTATATATATATAACATATAACGTGAAATCGATCGTCGTAATAAATACCTTTAGCATTAGGATACCTTTACTAAGACGATAAGAATATTAAAATTCGACAAATCATAAAGGTTAACATAGTAAAATTTAATAAGGGCCGTTAAGATAAGAAAAGGAAATGACGTAGGTTAGTACCTAAAAACGTAAGCGATTTTGAAGGATCTAATACGCTTATACGTAAATAAGTCAAGGATTGGACCGATTTGTAATCATCATTATCGATGATATGTTGGGTGTAGTTAAAGTCTAGGGTAAATTGTAAGCAATAATTGAAAATGGCTTTTACAAATGGGTTGTTGCGAGTTCTCAATATGGTCTACTTGGTTGACAAGTTTAACTAAGAAAACATGGTCTTTGAATGAGATGATAAATAAGATGATAGATGTGACATGAATTTCGGTGTAGTGAAGTATGAACTGATCACCTTGATTAATTTCACCATACCCAACAGCTCAAGAGGTTCTCAGTGAGTATGGATACCTCGAAATAATGAAGGAGCTGTGTATTGATGTATAATGGGAAGATAGTCAATTTTAGAGTCAGACAACTCCTTGATCACGAAATAAACTATCTGACTCATGATTTTAAGTTGGCAATGGTAGTGTTTGTACCAAGGATATGGTACTATTATGTATAGGGTGAGAAATTTTGGATATGCACTGATCATAAAGCCCCGAGTATCTATTTTTCACAGAAAGAGGCGAATATGAGAATACATAGTGGGTGAGAGCTTCTGAGAGATTTTGATTGTGAAAATTGTACCACCCAGAAAAGGCTAATGTAATGGCTGATACCTTGAGCAGAAAGAGCCTCGGGATGGTATTACATATGATTGTCAGGGAGCGTGAGCTGCTAGAGCAGCTGTGAGCCTCAATATTGATGTGATCCCTTCTGATGATGACAGTGATTATGTGACAGCTAGCTTGAGATTAGAATCGGATGAGAGTGCCTGGATTTGACAGGCTTAGCGTGATGATCGGCATGGTGTCGATAGTTTGGGTCAAATTCAGAAGGGTACAGTGATAGAGTTCACAGAGTGTGATGATGATTTACAGAGGTATATCGAAATCTCTAAAAAGGGTATTGGTGGTCAGATGTGAAAGGAGACATTGTAGAGATTGTTGAAAAGTGCCTAGTATGTCAACAGAATAAGGTAGAATATTAAAAGTCTGCAGGGTTATTGCAGCCTCTACCTATATCGACACGGCACGGAAATGGGAGCAAGTCTCCATGAACTTCGTGATGGGTTATAGAGGACTCAGATGAATCACGAGACTGTTTTATTTAGATGATAGTCGATAGAGTGACTAAGTGTACCCACCTTCTGGTTATGAAATCCTCAAATACTCAGAGTGTATATGAGGATTTATGTGTAAGGAAGATTGTGGAACATTAAGTAGCGTTCCAGTGAGCATGGTATCATATAGGGATTCCCGCTTCACTGCCCACCTCTGAGGATATTTTTAGGAAGCTACGGGAACCCGATTCAGTATTTGCACAGCTTTTCATCCTCAGACAGATGGTCAGTCAGAGAGGACTGTACAAGTTCTGGAGGATATGATGAGAGTGTGTGCATTGATTTTATAAGCTCCTGGGATGATCAGTTGCTACAAATTGAAGTCGTCAATAACGACAGTTGACACTTGAGTATCGGGATAACAAGATATGAGGCAGTGTATGGCTGTAGGGGTTGTTTCCCCAAATTGGATAAGAAAAAGTGGGTGACAGATAGAATTATTTTCGACTTTGGATAATAAGTCTCTGAGGATGTTTAGTTAAGGATGAGAGATTAAGAACACCTCAGAGCAGATAGAAAATTATTGGAATTCACCGAGGGTGAATTAGTATGGTTGAAATGTTTCTTGTCCTAAGAGAATAAGGACATAGCAAACTTTTGGAAGAAGGTAAATTGAGTTTCGCTGGATTGAATCTTTTGAGAGATTGGACAAGTGGAAGATAAGACCTGTAGGTGGCATTTCCACTTGAATAAGCAGGCACCCACAATGTGTCCTATCTTTTGATGCTTCGAAAATACTATCCAGATCCAGCATAGGTGACAGGATATGAGATCTAACAGTTCAGCTTAATGCAAATATAAGTATATTGAAGAAGTTGATTCGGGCATTAAACAGGAAAGAGAAAGTATTGAGATTTAAGACGATCTCCCTAATTAAAGTCCTTTGGAAGTGTTACACTCTGGAAAAAGGTCACATGAGAATTTAAGAGTATGATACGATTGAGGTACCCGGAGTAGTCTATGGACTCATATGAATTGGTTCTAATTTGGAGGACCAAATTCCTTAAGTGGGGGAGATTTGTAAGACCCGAAATTAAATCGTAAATTTTATGAGGTAGAAAAATGTTCACAAATTTAAAGGAATGGGATTCGGACTGAAAATAAGGATTGAAATCATAAAATGAATGAGTGTTCGTGAAGGAAAGTTTGACTGAATTAATCCTGAACACGTACAAGGGCAAAACGATCAAAAGACCGAAAGCCGGAATAAATTCGATAAGAAAATTTAATTAAAAATAATCGAATTGAGAATCTTGATCAATAATGAAGAAATAATACAATTTCGGGTTAAATTGATCAAGATCCGAAAATTTTAAAAATACCGAAAAATTACCCGGAATAATATCTCGAAAAGTACGAAGGAATAATATCGAAAATTGGAGAAAAAAATGTAATTAATAAATTAAATTAAATTCAATAGATTAAATTTGGAATAAAATAATATAAGTTGTAGATATTTTGGATTTTTATAGAGTATTTTAATGAATAGTGTAATAATTAAAATAAATAAAAATAAGTTAATTAATAAGTTAAAAAAAAAGAGTGAAATCAGAAACTATCGGGGAGAGAGAAGAAGAATGGAAAACCGAGAAGGAGACCCGCGCATGACTCGTCTGATCCACGGCCACCGGTAACCGACGATGCCGACGAACAGTCGAACAGGAAGAGGAGCGGCCGGCGAAGCCATTGGCACCGACGACGAGCGCCAAGGAGGCCGGAGAATGCCGAAAAACGGAGGAGAAGGTCGCGGGAAAGAAATGGTCACCGGCGGCGAACGGCGACGATTCGGACGAAACTAAGGCCCGATTCTGAAAGCCCAGGCGACGGCGGTTCTTTCTGCACCAGTAGCAGCCAACGAAACGGCGGGAATCGCCGGCGACGGCCAAGGGAAGAAATGGGTTCCGACGGCCGAGGGAGAAGAGCCGGACCGGCGACCTCGACCGAAGCTGAGGCCAGATTTGAGCTGCGGACGACCTTGCGGAGCCACTGGCGACAGAAGCCGGCAGAGAACCGGTCGATAAGGCGGTGAACCAGAGCGAACCGGAGTGAACCGGGGTGAACCGGCGGTCTGAACCAGTCTGAACCGGACCGAACCGGTTCAGCCAAAAAGAGAAGGAAAGAAGGAGAAAAAGGGGAAAAGAAAAAGAGGAAAAAATTGGAGAAAATTCCAGTGATGCAATCGAGCTTCGGGTAAGTCGATAAGCGGTCGAAATTGACCGATTTGAATTTTAGAATATTATATTTAATTAATTTTCGACTAGAAATTTACCCGAAAATTTATGAAATTGTGTAGCTCGACGATTGGCATCCAACGAGAGCTCGAGATAGCCTCGATTTGCGAACTAGCATGGAATCTCGGGTAAGTGACCCTTACTTACGACAATTTGCATCGTTATGCGTGATTCAGATTTAATTATCGCTTAAATAGATTAAATTTTGGAAAGTCGGATAAATTGTCGTAAATAATAAATTGAGCTATTCGAGAGTTAGAACGAGGCCCAATAAATTGTTGGTGGGCCCAATGAGCCCAATAGGCCTCGATAATGTGAAAATTAAGTGAAAAACGGGCTTAAGGCCGATTAAGGCCCATTAAGGTGCAATCGAGCCCAATAGGGGTAAATGGGCCCAATGATTTAAATTAAGCCCAGAAAATAGAAAATACGATTAAATTGTATAATATCTGACCTGAGGAATATTTATACGCAGTTCCAGAGGTTTGATTGGGAGCATATCGGACTGCGCGACGAGACAACAGTGGAAAAGGAAAGGTCAGACTCTACAGAAAAATAAGGTAAGGGAATTTTGTAAGTGCATAGAGATGCCTTTACGTATTTTTGAGGGTATTTACAGGGCTTAGAATTTATCTAAGTATCTAGTAAACGAAATTATAATTTTTACGAAAATCGGGGCATAGGTGAATAAAGAAAATGACGATTTTGCCCCTGGAAGTAAAATTTATAAAAAGGGTAGTAAGGCAGATAAATTGCATGATTATCATGTTTTAATGTTTTATATGATTATATTACCTTGATTTAAGCAAGTATGCACATAGGTTGGCTATTGATTTCATGAAATATACGAAAGGGTACCGGTTTGTACCGGTTACTATTTTAAAAGATATTTTATCAAGATTGAGCCACCTATCGTATTTACATGAATAAAAAGAGTGCTAGAGTCTTTCTCACACTCATGTTTACTGATTTATTCTCATGAAAAGCCGTACTGGAGCATTGCTCGTACGAGAAATTTATGTGTGCACAAAACCGTGCTGGAGCTTCGCTCGCACGAGAAATTTGTGTGTGCACAAAATCGTGCTGGAGCTTCGCTCGTACGAGATTTTAGATATCATGATATGCATAGCGTGGTGCTGGAGCTTCGCTCGCACTAGACGTGAGTTGATATGCATATAGTCGTGCGGAATCCTCCTGTAGACTGTGTGTCATAGAGAGTTGAGATGCTCGCACGTATACTTTGAGACATGGGTTGGTTATCGACATAGTATTGGGGTGGATAAGACCTACGACAGGCACCCCCAGACTATGATATGGGTCCACGGAGTACGATGTACCGTGTATGTCACACGGAGTACGTTGTACCGTGCAGTCATGATGACTCTATTATGTTACTTGATATTCTGGCGGGTAGGACTTGACCCCACCTCCCGTTGCAGTTGTGATGCCCCGCACACCGGGATCCGTGTAGCTTGGGATCACAGGGACATAGTATGGCCATAGTCCTCGATTTTCATACAGTAACCTACATGCCTCACATGATATCATACGGTCTGAATAGACCAGGACGAACCCGAGGGATGGGTAATGTCTCGATTTATGTTTTTAAAAGAGATGTGATTTAATGAATCAAGGTATTCCCGAGAGAGGGGTTTGACCTTGATGAAGTTATTTTATGATGAAACAATGAGTTTTAACGTGATGAGTTTGTGATGAAACAAATGAGTTTTAAAGTGATGAGTTTATGATGAAACTAATAAGTTTTAATGTGACGAGCATGAGATGTCATACATGATGGTTTTTCCATGTGTGTTTTATATGTCGATTTCATGATTTCCCTTTTATGATATATACATACATATGTCATCGTTTTAGTCATTCCTCATGCTCAAAATATAAAGGATTTTATATCATGACATTATCAGCACGTAGATAGTATAGTTATCTACCTGCTTACATTATTGCCTTACTGAGCACGTTTTACTCACCCTTTCATTTTCCACCCCACAGGGTATATTCAGTAGAAGAGAACGACAGTAGTCATATCCGCTGCTTCTTATCAAGATCAGGTATACACATTTGTATAATTTTTGTATCTGAACATATAGATGCACAGTACTGTACATGGTTGTAATACTGGGGATGTATTTATTTAAAATAAATTGATATGTAAATGAAATATGAAAATGGAATGGTAAATAGGTGAGAGGTGACTAACACCGAATCATAGCCCAACTGTTTAGTAGTGTAACTGTTCACGACGGGTAAGGAAATGAAAAAGCGAAAAATTTTACTCTGATTTTTAGGTAATTTGGGTCGTGACATGTACATAATGGCCCAGTGAGGACTGGGGCATTTTGTTGAGACATCTGCTGCATCTCCATCACCCAGAGGTATATACACAGAGTTTCTTTTTGTATCAAAACAATGTAAAAGCACAGTGATCATTTGAATTTGTAATATGGGGGATGTAAATATTATAACACCTAGTATGTATGAACATACCACTTAACATCTGGATGTATGACAATACTTTTGATTTATTTGGGAAGTGAATGATAAAGGATGATTATTACTGCCTCACAGCCCAACAGTGTAGTGGTGAGTTGTTCACGACCGGGTAAGGTAACTATCCCGACCCAAATTACCTAAAAATCAGAGTAAATTTTTTGGTTTTTCGTTTATTATTTAATTCTTACCTTTCTCTCATCGTGACCATTCTACAAACAATTGGGCTATGATTCGGTGTTAGTCACCTCTCACCTATTTACCATTTCATTTCCATAATCACATTCACATATCAGAGTTAATTGTCCTTTAACTTTAACTAAATGCATACACAATGGTATTTAAATAACCTTACATCCCCGACATTATATACGTTTACAGTACTGCGTATTTACATATTTAGATACAAAACCATACAAATGTGTATACCTATTTCTCGATGGGAAGCAGCGGATACCAAGAATGCAAGTCATCAGCCGCTCACTAACTACTGCGAGTGCTCTGAAAAGATGGGAAAATAAAGGGGTGAGCAAACCACACGCTCAGTAAGGCAATTATGCAAGTAGATAGCTCCACTATCTACATGCTCATAATGCCATGCCCTTAAAATCCATTTATTTTCATTAAAATCTCAAGCACAAAACCATGAATACATCAATGACATAGTTTATCAAAACTATTTTTGCATATAGAAATCATGTAATTCATGCATCAAAGGCATTTTATGTGACATCATTAAATCATACTTAGCATGAGGTAAAGCAAGATCATGCCATGTAAAACAAATCATGAGAAACAATTCTTTTCATGAATTTATCATTAACGCATGGAAAACTCATCATGCTACTACATTTAAATCATTTCATTAAAACTGCAGTGTAAACTAACCCGAAGGGTTAACCATCTCATGATTCAATTTCAAACTCATAAAACAATTCGTTATAAAATTCTGTTAAAAAAAAATCACATCTCAGTACAAATCACAAAATCGGGGGCCTGACCCCTCCCTCGGGTCTACCCTGGTCTACCGACCAATAGTTATATTATGTGAGACATGTAGATGACTATATCAGTAACAATAAGGACTATGGTCATAACCTAGTGATCCCTGACAACACGGTACCTAGTGTACGGGGTATCACACCTAAAACGGGAGGTAGGTTGGTCCTACCCACCAGAACAACATAACATCAGGATTACGAGGGCAAGGCTTGCTGCCTCGTGGCTAATGCCACTCCACTCCAACAATCCCCACAATACAGCGTACTCTGCGTGACATACACAGTACAACGTACTCCGTGAACCCAAGCTCAGTTAGGGGTGCCTGCAATAGGTCTTATCCACCCATGCCATCTCTGTCTCAATATGCACGTGTGAGCATATCATTTCACTATGACACACAGTCTACAGGAGGCTCTAACACGACTATATGCATGTCATATAAATCCCTATGCATGGGAAGCTCTGGCACGGCTCCATGCATATTCATGATATCAAAAAATCTCGTGCGAGCGAAGCTCTAGCACGGTGTTATAAAAATTAGTAAAATCTGTGTACAAGTAGCACTCCAGTACGACTTAAAAATGAATGAGTTATAAATCCATATAAAATCACGTGCGAGCGAGCTCCAACACGGTGTTATGCATCAATAAATCAAATCTCATGCGAGTTACACTCTAGCACAACTTTATGCATAAATAAATCAAATCTAGTGCGAGTTACACTCCAGCACGGCTTTTATGCAATTATCATATCAAAACAGGATGCGAGCTAGGCTCCAGCACCTCTCATGCATGTCAAATCATTAAAACTAGTGCGAGCAATCGCTCTAGCACCTTTTTATGCATATTCAGTCAAAACTGTCAAAACCGTCAAAACAGTCAAAACAGGGTGCGAGCTAGGCTCCAACACCTCTCATGCATTTCTCAATAATAAAAATCAGTGTGAGCAACCGCTCTAGCACATTTCATGCATATGATGTCACACAAGTCGGTGCGAGCAACCGCTCAGGCACATTTTATGCACACTCACAAACTCAGATATAGTGCGAGCTATGCGCCAGCACTATCTATTTCCATTTAAACTTGATAGTTGGCCCATTTTCCAAAGAAATTTCATTTAAATATAATTAACACCTACGTAGTGTTATCTTGTGAAATTTATGCAATTACTGGTCAATCTATCGATTTACTTTGCTTAAAAACCAATAAAATTCCTTAATTCAAAAAATTCCTTAAATCATGCATTTCATGCATGTCATGCTTTCACCATCCTTATGTGAACTTCCCTTAATAGGGGTAAAATAGTCTTTTCCTATTTCGAGTCCTTAAAATCTGTAAACCATTTTTTTAGGACCTTATACATATTCAGTGTATACATATATATTCAGTATACAAAATATATTAAAATACGCGTAGCTACCTCTAACTACTCACACAATTCCCTTACCTCATTTTTCTGTACAGTCTAACCTTTCCATTAATGACTCGTCACGCAGTCCGATTTGCTCCCAATCCAATCTCTGAAACTGCGGATAAATGTTCATCAGGTCAAATAGAATACAATTAATTTATATTTCATATATTCTGGGCTTAATTTAAATCATTGGGCCCGTTTACCCATATTGGGCCCGACTGCACCATAATGGCCTTAATCGGCCTTAAGCCCGTTTTCCCACTTACTATTCACATTATCGAGGCCTATTGGGCCTATCAATATTTATTGGACCTCGTTCTAAATTCTCGAATAGCTTATGAATTATTTACGACAATTTATCCCAATTTCCAGAATATAATTCATTTTTTGCGAAAATTAAATCTGTAATTGATGCGGTAATTTCTAACACACATAATGATGTAAATTGTCGTAAATAAAGGTTACTTACCTGAGATTTCATGATAGTACGCAAATCGAGGTTGACTCGAGTCCTCATTTGACGTCAATTGTCGAGCTAAACAATTTAATATTTTTTCGGGTAAATTTTCAGTCGGATATTAATCAAATTAAATATTTTGAAATTTAAATCGGTCAATTTCGACCGCTTACCGACTTACCCGTAGCTCGATTGCATCACTGAAATTTTTCTCAATTTTTCTCAATTTAATATTCTTTCTTTTTCCCCTTTTTTCCCCTTTTCTTTTTGGCTGAACCAGTCTAGTTCGGTTCAACCCTATTCAGACCGATTCGATCTAGCCGGTTCAGTCCGGTTCAGCCAGTTCAAGGCTTCATCGACAGGTTCTCTGCTGGCTTCCACCGCCAGTAGCTCAGCGGGATAGTCCGATGCACGGATCTGGGGTCGATTTCATCTGAGGTGGCCGAAAAGTGGCCGGTCCGACTCTTCTCCTTTTTGGCGTCGGTGCTTTCCTCTTTCCTCACCATTTGTGGGTTTTTCAGTGGCTGGGGGCCCGTGTTCCGATGGCTGGGGCTCGCACGAGGTCAGGCTTCCCTCGACTGTTGGTGGCCGAGCCTAGATCGGCGCCAGTCGTTGGGAACTTCTCTTCCCCTCTCGATTCCCTCGATTTCGCTCCCTCTGCCGCCGTTCGTCGCTCTCTCTTCCGCCTGCCAGCGTCGGCGAGGCTCGGCTCGACCACCTCTCGCCTGGGCTCGCCGTCGGCCGCCTTCGTCGGTGCAGAAGAAGCCTCGATTTCGTTTTCCGTTTCGATTTCCTTTAGAATCGCGACTCGTGATTCTTTTCTTCCTTGTTTTTTTTAATTAATTAATTTATTTATTTATAATTTATTTTTAATATTATTTTAATCATTTAAATATTATTATTTTTGCCAAAATATCCAAAAAAATTATATTTAATTCATTTAATTAATAAATGAATTTATCGATATTATTTCGTCTTTCAGGATTATTCTTCGATGTGAAAATTTTAATTTATTCCGATAAATTCATATCTTGATCAATTTAACCCAAAATTTAACTATTTCTTCGTTATTGATCAAGATTTCTCAAGCCATTATTTTTAATTAAATTTTCTTCTCGAATTTATATCGGCTTTCGATCTTTTGACCGTTTTACCCTTGCACGTGTTCGGGAATACCATTTCAATCCTTTTGCATTTTTAAATGCACTCGAAAATTTCTATTCATTCCATTTGCTCTTACGATAAAAATTGGGTCTTACAATAACAGTAAAATGCGAAAAATGTAACGACCTTTGACCCTCGAAATTTGGGGGATTTTTTTTTTGAAACTATATATATTTGATTTACCCACTTATTCCCTTATTCACTTAAGTTATATTCATGTTCAGTGTCGAATCACTTTTCCTAATTTTTTATCTGTAATTCTATTTAATTTCCATATTTTGACACATATGGCCATAGAAATTTCGACAGCATAACGACTTATATTTGAGCCTACCCACCTGCAATTCAATTGTTTGACAATCCTAGATATCCACAACTACCAAACATACTTTCCAAATCCACATTTACAACTTAATACCAATCATCTTAAAACCTAATCCCAAAAAAATAATATTCTTTACATTGTTTTCCTTACAAATTACATCCGAACAAAATAGTTTCAATATATATATGTTTGTGCGTACAAATATGTCTGGTACAGGAATGTAATTTATACCTTTTTGCGTGTACAAAAAGTAGCCTAGGGTATCTCTTTCCCACCAGCCTACGTCTGTACGCGGCAGGTAGCGTCTATAGATCACTGCAAATAATCTGAAAGGTAGAGGGGTGAGCTTTCGGGAAAAAACCCAGTAAGAAATGCATTTAAAATGATCATGGTGGCTAAATCACATTGAATGCATGATAAAACTAAGAAATAACATTTCTTTACAAATATCACATAGCTTCCAAAAAGCGTATATTTAAAACATAATCGATAGAAATATAATTTCGAAGTAACAAATCTATTCAGTTACATCACAATCTTTCAAAACATATAGAACTCCAGAATATTTCAAAACCAATAGAACTTCAAAAGCATCACTGATGCATAAGCATATATCGAAGGATCAAAATCTTATAGCACAGTTCATATCGGATGGAGACTTGGCTAACTTATAGAATTGTCATGCGATGATAACATAGTCATCCTCCGTAGAGGGAAATCAGAAACATGGCCATGGCAAGGCTGTAAACGTGATCAAGGTTGTACAGCAAATCAAACATACCCAAAGGCAGAATTCATATATGCCACAAAGGCACGCATGACAAAAATGCATTGACCGTGTGGGACTTTGCATCTGTAGGACCAAAGAGGTGGCCCCCACAATCACACAGACTGTGTGGCACTTTGCTCCCACAGAACCTAAGAGGTGGCCCCCATGATCGCATATCATTGTGAACTGCGTGGCACTTTGCTCCCGTCGGACTCAAGAGGTGGCCCCCATAATTCCACTATACATTGCCTTTTCGTCTCAAAACAGAGTTTTCAAAGTCTTTCTTGGGTTTTATAACCCGTAAACTCATATCAAGTAATAAAATCGAATTTCTTGTGATCTGAAAACTCTTTCATAAAATAGAAAGACTGTGTGGCACTTTGTTCCCGTAGGACTCAAGAGGTGGCCCCCACAATCACCTTTCGAAAACAAATTTCATTTCTTAAGCATATGTTCACATACCAAATTTCATTTCATTCAAAAACATGAAATCAATCATACATAAGTCAAAACCATAACCTTTATTCATAAATCAAGCTTGAAACTATGCATTTAATTTCTTATGGCATTTCTTTATCTCGAAAACATGATCAAATAAAACTTGGGCTTAATAGGTGTTGGATTTTGTTTAACAATCAAGGGTTGCACGAGAAGGCTCGAAAACACATAGATAAATCAGAGTCTAAGGGTAGGGATACCATTACCATCTTAAATTACACCCCTTACCTCGATCTATCGAAAATCTCGAATTCGAGTGGTGACGCCTTCGAGTACCTCATTTAATTCCTCTACGATCAACTACACCGAAATTGCATACTTAGCATCCTATTCATGCGAATTGTCCGAATTACGTTAAAATCATAATCTATTCGTTACTACTTCATGTGTACGTATTATTGTACATACCTAGGCCAACACGCACGTTTATATATTTTCATTGCTATATATATATATATATATATATATATATATATATATATTTTGTACATACAAATATTAACATACACATTTATTATATACATCTACTTGTATATAAACATAAATATATATATATATAAACTCCTATATATATCATTATTTGTTTTCATTTTTCCTTATCACATGTATATATTCTTTGTATGTACATATACTAACACACACATTTATCTTATACACCTATTTGTATATACACCTAAGTATATACACACATTCATTTTATCATTTAATTTCTTTATTCATCATCACATAAATATATATATATTGTCTATTTCTCATCTCTCCCATTTTTTGTCTAATTTAATCTATACTAGCATGCTCATGTATACAACACATACATATACATGTACAGTAACTATTCCCATGTATATAAGTTTTACCTTATCTTTTTTTTTCTCCCTCGCTAGTCACCCGACAACATTGCTCATTGTCCTCCTATGCTCTCGATTTCCAGCCTCTATTCAATCCACCGAATACCCTTTCTTTCCTGATCAGTCTTGCGCCTTCTCTCCCCTAAGTCAGCCTAACACGACACTACAATGGCAGCCACCATCTAGGCTTCGTGGCATTTCTCCTGCATTGCTTGGAAAGCTCTCGATTCTACTTTACTATCATCCTCAAACCTTGGTCTGCCCTTTCCTTCCTCTCCCCTGCCTCTCGGTTTCAGCCTTTTCTATTCTGGTCGAGACTTCCTTTACTTCCAGCTGAGTCTCGATTTTCTTCTTCCTTCAATCCTCTTCTCCTTCGGTTCTGCTTCTGTTTTTCTAGCCCCCTGTTCTGCTTAGCCTGCTTCAATTTCTTTTCCCCTGTAGCCTCTCGGTTTCTTCTCCCCGATCGGCTAGCCTCCTTTCTTCTTTCTCTTCTCTTCTTTCTCCTTCCTTTCCCTTCCTTTCCTTTCTCCCTCTGTAAGACCCGATTTTTATCATAAGAGCAAAAGAGAATGAATAAAAATTTTCGAGTGCATTTCAAAATGCAAAAGGACTGAAATGGTATTCTCGAACACGTGTAAGGGCAAAACGGTAAAAAGATCAAAATTCGGTATTAATCGAGACAAGAAAATTTAATTAAAAATATGGGATTTGAGAATCTTGATCAATAACGAAGAAATAATTAAATTTCGGATTAAATTAATCAAGATATGAATTTATTGGAATAAATCGAGATTTTCACTTCGAAAAATAATCCCGAAAATAATCAAAAATTATACCGAAAAGTCAAAATAAGACTGAGAAATTCATTTACGGATTAAATGAATAAAATAATATTTTTTTAGATATTTTTAGATTTTAATAATATTTTAATTGATTAAAATGTTATTAAAAATAAAATAATAAAAATAATAATAAAAAAATTTTGAAAAAAAAAAGAAAAGCAGAAATCGTGTTTTTGCGATTTTTGGGAAAGCTCAACGAAGCCGAGCCCTTATCTTCACCGGACGGAGGAGGCCGGCGGTAGCCTAGGCGAAGGAAGCCTAGCCGAGCCACCACCGGCACCAACAAGCGGACGAACGACAGCTACCGACGGCGAAAGAGAGAGAAAAATCCGAGAGAGGAGAAAGAGGGAGAAATCCGACGACCGACGCCGATCTGGGGCCGGCCACCACCAGCCAAGCGTCCCCCAGGCGTGGGCGACGCGATTGGTGGCAACACCGACGGGTAAGACGGTGGCCAGCGCTGTAAACAGAGGAAGAAAAGAGAAAGCCACCGACGGAGGAGAGAAGAGGCCGGACCAAACACTTTACGACGACCTCGGGGAAAACTGAGACCAGATTCGACCTACGGATGACCCCGCGGAGCTGCTGGCGGTGGAAATCGATGGAGAACCTATCGGCGAGCCACTGAAACGATCGAACCAGACTAAACCGACGGTCTGAATAGTGTTGAGCCAAACCGAAACGAACCGGTTCAGCCAAAAAAAGAAAAGGAAAAAAAGGAAGAAAAAGGGAAGAAAAAGAGGTAAAATTGGGAAAAATTTCAGTGACGCAATCGAGCTATGGGTAAGTCTGTAAGCGGTCTAATTGATCGATTAAATTTTGAAAAATTTAATTTGATTAATATCCGACTGAAAATTTACCCGAAAAAATATTAAATTGTGTAGCTCGATAATTGGCATCAACCGAGAGCTCGAGACAGCCTCAATTTACGTACTTTCATGGAATCTTGGGTAAGTAACCTTTATTTATGACAATTTGCATCGTTATACGTGTTGATGAATTACGGATTTAATTTCCACATAAATGAATTAAATTTTGGAAATTTGAATAAATTGTCGTAAATACTAAATAAAGCTATTCGAGAATTTGAACGAGGCTAAATAAATACTGATGGGCCCAATAAGCCCAATAGGCCTCGATAAAGTGTGGTAAACGGGCTTAAGGCCGATTAAAGTCTATTATGGTATAATCGGGCCCAATATGGGTAAACGGGCCCAATGATTTAAATTAAGCCCAAAAATATGAAATACAATTAATTTGTATTGTAATTGACCTGATGTATATTTATCTGCAGTTTCAGAGATTAGATTCGAAGCAAATCGGACTGCGTGATGAGACAGCAGTGGAAAGGTCAGACTGTACAGAAAATGAGGTAAGTGAATTGATTGAGTAGCTAGAGGTAGCTACACGTATTTTAATAGTTTTTGTATACATTGATTACGTTTGTATACACTGTTATTGTATAATGATCCTAAAAGTGGTTTAAATGATTTTAAGGATCGAAATAGGTGAAAAGACTATTTTACCCCAATTGAGGGAAGTTCACCTAAGGATGGTGAAAGCATGACATGCATGAAATGCATGATTTAAGAAAATTTATGGTTTAAGGATTTTATTGGTTTTAATCAAAGCAAATCGATAGATTGGCCAGTAATTGCATGAATTTCACATGATAACACTACGTAAGTGTTATTTGTATTTAAATAGAAATTTCTTTGGAAAATAGGCCAACTATCGAGTTTATATGGAAACAGATAGTGCCGACACGTAGTTCGCACTATATCTGCGTTTGTGAATGTGCATAAATGTGCTGGAGCGGTTGCTCGCACTGACTTGTGTGACATCATATGCATGAAATGTGCTAGAGCGGTTGCTCTCACTGATTTTTATTATTATGAAATGCATGAGAGGTGTTGGAGCCTAGCTCGCACTCTGTTTTGACATGTTTTGACTGTTCTGATTTGTTTTGACTGAATATGCATAAAAAGTTACTGGAGCGATTGCTCGCACTAGTTTTTTATGATTGACATGCATGAGAGATGCTGGAGCCTAGCTCGCATCCAGTTTTAAAATGATAATTGCATAAAAGCCGTGCTGGAGTGTAACTCGCACGAGATTTGATTTAATTATGCATAAAGCCATGCTGGAGTGTAACTCGCACGAGATTTGATTTAGTTGAGCATTCATTTGTGCTGGAGAGTTGCTCGCACAAAGTTTTATATGGTTTTCATAATTCATTTGAATGTCGTACTGGAGATTTTCTCGTACGGGGTTTTCATTGAGTTTTTATACATATCCGTACTAGAGCATTGCTCGTAAATGGATTTTACTTGAATTTATAATCAGTTTAAGTCGTATGTATGCAAATTTTACTGATTTTCATGACATCGTGCTAGAGCATAGCTCGCACGAGATTTTTTGATATCATGAATATGCATGGATCCGTGCTGGAGCTTCGCTCGCACAGGGATTTATATTACATGCATATTGCCGTGTTGGAGCCTCTTGTAGACTGTGTGTCACAGTGAGATGATATGCTCACATGTGCATACTGAGACAGAGATGATATGGGTGGATAAGACCTATTGCAGGCACCCCTGATTGAGCTTGGGTTCACAGAGTACGTTGTACCTTGTATATCACGTGGAGTACGCTGTACCGTGGGGATTATTGGAGTGGAGTGGCATTAGCCACGAGGCAGCAAGCCTTACCTTTGTAATCCTAGTGTTATATTGTTCTGGCGGGTAGGACGACCCACCTCCCGTTTCAGGTGTGATATCCCGCACACTAGGTACCGTGTTGCCAGGGATCACTAGGATATGGCCATAGTCCTCAATGTTACTGATAGTCACCTACATGTCTCACATGATATAACTTGTGGTCTGATAGACCAGGGTAGACCCGAGGGAGGGGTCAGGCCCCCGATTTTATGATTTTATGATAAGTGGCCCTGAAAGAAGGGTGGTTTTATAACCGACGTTTCATAATGAATTTTAACGAATTGTTTTATGAGATGATTGACCCGGAAGGGTTAGTTTTTACTGCAGATTTAATTGTAATGATTTAAATGCAGTAGCATGTTGAGTTTTCCATGCTTTAATGATAAATTATCTCATGGTTTGTTGTATATCGCATGAAATAATGCATAATTTTGATTAAATTCATGCTAAGTATGATTTACTGATGTCACATAAAATGTTATTGATACATGATTTCGATATAACCGAATAGTTTTATAAACTAAGTCATTGATGAAATACATGATTTGTGAATGAGAATTTAATGAAAAGAAATGGATTTAAGGGCATGGCATTATGAGCATGTAGATAGTGGAGCTATCTACTTACTTGCATAATTGCCTTACTGAGCGTGTGGTTTGCTCAACCCCCTTATTTTCTCATCTTTTCAGAGCACTCACAGTAATTAGTAAGCGGCTGAGGACTTGCATGCTTGGTATCCACTGCTTCCCATCGAGATACAGGTATACATATTTGTATGGTTTTGTATCTAAATATGTAATGCACTGTACTGTAAACGGATATGATGTCGGGGATGTAGAGTTATAAATACCATTGAGTATGTATTTATTTAAAGTCAAAAGATAGTAAACTCTGATATTTGAATGTGATTATGGAAATGGATTGGTAAATAGGTGAGAGGTGGCTAACACCGAATCATAGCCCAACTGTTTGTAGAATGGTCACGATGAGAGAAAGGTAAGAATTAAATAATAAACAAAAAAAACGAAAAATTTGCTCTGATTTTTAGGTAATTTGGGTTGTGACAGTTATGGTATCAGAGCTTAAGTTGGCCTGATATGATTTGGTGTTAGTAGTTAAGGAAGTTTACATCCACATGTACTGTCCAATGTTTAGATACAATTATGTATATCGAGATGGAAGTGCAGCTAAGAATTTGGTCTTAAATGCAAGAATAGACTCATTAACTGATAGCCGCTATGGTTGAGAGGCGAGTACATGAGCTCGAGGTCGTAGAGGTAGCCCTAAGAGTTGTACTGAGTCACCACATGAGACTTGAGATGAGATTGACGTGGAGGCTGGTATTGAGTATACCCCACAGAGTCCGACAGAGGGATCGGACAGAGTCTGACAGAGAGATCAGACAGTATTGAGATACGCTTCGCGAGGTTGGAGCGGAGTGTGAAGAATATTTTACGAGCTAATTACTCAGGGTATATATGATATTTGAGGGCGAGTCGGAGCATTGGTGGAAGTCCGCTCCACCCATCTTAAGAGTTAGACATCTAGAATTATTTTCCATATACATCTAGAGCTTACATGAGAAATAATTTCTAGATGTATTCCGGTGACAGAATATCCCGGACACTGTTTAAAGAAAATTATAGATGACATTCTTTACTCTGATCCAAAGGAATTGATTGATTAACAAGTATGAAACTTAGTTTATATTCCTGGGCAGATGTGACTCGAACACGATGAACAGTGAGAGTCGAGATGCTTAAAAGTTCATGGAAGGGCTCAGATTGACAATTAGAGTCCGATTAGCCCGTTAGATATCACTACCTATGCTGAGGCAGTGCGCAGATTACAGTTGTGTAAATAAGATCATGAGTTGCACGCCTCTGAGATTGGGAAAGGTAGTAAGGGCCAAAATAGAGACAGAAAGAGAATAGTGAATGACAGAGAAGTCAGAACGAGAAAAAGGTAGTTTGGTAAAAGCTTAAAGTTGATGAGCCACGGGGTAAGATGATTGGTAAAACCCTAGTGTATCTAATTTCAGCACTTTTGAGGGGTATTGTGATTGGAGAACCCCGATTTGCTACGAAGCAATGTAAACAGTGTAGGATGTGTGGTAGTTACCACGAAAATAAGATGTTGGATGAGGACGAGTGTATGCCTTGGACCAGGACACTACTGATGTTTTATTTGATGTGGTTAAAGATACCACACTTGTTATGAATAATGAAGTAATTATTTTAATTGATCCTGGTGCCACGCATTTATTCATCCGCCTTCAGTTGCTTATAAGCGAGTGAAAGAAGTGAAGCCTGTACCCTTTGACAAGATGAGGATGATGGTTAGCTGATTTTCACTAACTGAATATTGGGTATAGAGATTGTAAGTTGAAAATAGGGGTGAAAACATCACTGAAAAGTGTATTGTAAGTTTGACAAGTAATGAAAGAGTTTGTTATAAGTGATATATAAAAGGGGATAAGCTTTGAGATGTGATAGATCCTGAATATGAGATATATTGGAATAAGAGGCATATGTAAAGTAAGAATATCTTTGATATACGAAGTAAATTGGATTAAGCGTTATGTAGTGAATATGAATTGCGACTAAGGATAAAGGGGTAGATATATCCATACCCAGTCTAAGTGGTCAAGTCTGAAGGTTAATAAAGGTATTTCAAAATACTTCCCTGCCTGAAGATTTGACAGCGTCAAAAAGCTTACATATAACCTATAGATTGAAATCGACAGTCGTAAAATATACATTTTAAAATTTGGGTACCTTTACTGATACGATAAAGAAATATAGAATTTGATTAATCATGATGATTTAAAAATTAAAATTTTATAAAAGCCGTTAATATAAGAAAAAATGAAATGACATGGGTTAATATCTTGAACGGAAGAGATTTCGAAATGACATTGTACGTTTATACGTACATAGGTCAAGAATATGGGTGATTGAAATATTGAGTGGAACTCAACTACGATGAGGTATTTAAAGCTTAACTGGACCGATTGGTTGTCATCTTTAGAGATGATATTTTGATGCATTTGAAGTCCAGGGAAGAGCATGAGTAGCAACGGGAAACTGTCTTACAGATGTTGGTGAGAGTTTCTCGAAAATTGACTACTCAGTTGATACGTCTCACTTGGAAAAGATTACATACGAGTAGGATGATAAGTATGAAAGTAGCTTCAGTGAGTTTTGGTATATTGAAGTAATAAACTGACCACCATAATTATTCTTACCATAACCAACAGCTCAAGAGGTTTCAGTGTATATGGATACCTCAGAATAAGGATTGGGCTGTGTATTGATGTAAAATGGGAAGATAGTCGTTTATGAATCCAGATAGTTTAAGGACCATAAGAGAAACTATCCGACCCATGATTTAGAGTTGGCAGTCGTAGCGTTTACACTAAAAGTATGGCGCCACCACTTAAACGGTGAGAAATGTCGAGTATGCACTGATTATAAAAGCCCCGAGTATCTATTTTCACAGAAAGAGTAGAATATGAGATAACCAAGAGTGTTAGAGCTTCTAAAGATTATGATTGTGAACATTGTACCTCCCAGGAAAGGCTAATGTAATGGCTGATGTCTTGAACATAAAGAGCCTCGAGATGGTATTACATACGATGGTCAGGGAGCGTGAGCTGCTAGAGCAGTTGTGAGCCTCAGTAGTGATGTGATCCCTTCTGATGATGACGATGATTTTGTGAAGCTAGCTTGAGGTTAGAACCGGATTTGTGTGATCGAATTTGCCAGACTTAGCGTGATGATCGGCATGGTATCGATAGTGTGGGTCAGATTCAGAAGGGTATAGTGACAGAGTTCACAATGAGTGATGATGACTTGCAGAGGTTCAGAGACAGTATAAGAGTTCCCTAAGACCACAGTTGATGAGATAGTGTTATTGACAGAATCTCACTCTTCGGGATATACAGTGCATTCGAGAAATAATAAATATATTCGAATCTCTGAAATGGTATTGGTGGCCAGATCTGAAAAAAAAAAGACATTGTAGAGATTGTGTAAAAGTGTCTCGTATGTCAGCAGAGTAAGGTAAAGTACGAGAAGTCTACAGGATTATTGCAGCCTCTACCTATATTGACACAAAAATGGGAACAAGTTACCATGAATTTCGTGATGGGTTATAGAGGACCGCAAGAATCATGAGGCTATCTGGGTGATAGTCGATAGATTGATTAAGTCTACCTACCTTCTAACTATGGAAATCCCCAGATACTCTGAGTGCGTAGGCGGATTTATATGTACGGAAGATTGTGGAACATTATGTAGTGTTCCAGTGAGCATGATATCAGATGGGGATTTCCGCTTCACTTCCCACTTCTGGGAATATTGTTGGAAGCCAATGGGAACCCGATTGAGTGTTAGCACAGCTTTCATCCTCAGACAGATGGTCAATCAGAGAGGACTGTACAGGTTCTGGAGGATGTGATGAGAGCGTGTGCCATTGATTTGATAAGCTCTTGGGATGATCAGTTGTTACTAATCGACTTCGCCAATAGTGACAATTGTCATTCGAGTATCAGGATGAGATTATATGAGGCAGTGTATAGCCGTAGGGATTGTTCCCTGACTTGGATAAGAAGTGGGTGACAGATAAAGAGTTGTTCCCAAATTGGTAAGATAAAACCCTGAGGATGTTCAGTTGATTTGCGAGAGATTAAGAACACCTCAGAGCAGATAGAAAAGCTATGCTGACAAGAGACAGAAACCATTGGAAATTCACCGAGGGTGAATCATTATTGTTGGTAGTTACTTGTCCTAAGAGCATGAGGACGTAATGAGATTCTGAAGGAGATTGGACAAAGTGGGAGATAAGGCCTGTAGGTTGGCATTACCACTTGAATAAGCAGGTATCCACAATGTTTCCCATCTTTTGATGCTTCAAAAATATTATCCGGACCCGATATATGTGATCGGATATGAGCTCCAACAGCTTAGCTCAATGAAAGTATAAAGTATGATTGGAAAATCGATCCGGGTATTACACAGAAGGAGAAAGTGTTGAGGTTTAAGATGATCTCCCTAGTTAAGTATGATGGTAGTATTACACTCCGGAGAAAGTCACTTGAGGATGACAGTATATGATACGATATATGTACCCAAAGTTATTTAAGGAATCATTTTACTTGGTTCTAATTTGGAGGACCAAATTTCTTAAGTGGGGGAGATTGTAAGACCCGATTTTTATCGTAAGAGAAAAAGGGAATGAATAGAAATTTTCGAGTGCATTTAGAAATACAAAAGGACTGAAATGGTATTCCCGAACACGTGTAAGGGCAAAACGGTCAAAAGACTGAAATTCAGTATTAATCGAGACATGAAAATGTAATTAAAAATATGGGATTTGAGAATCTTGATCAATAACGAAGAAATAATTAAATTTCGAATTAAATTGATCAATATATGAATTTATTGGAATAAATCGGGATTTTTACTTCGAAAAATAATCTCGAAAATAATCGAAAATTATACCGAAAAGTCGAAATAAGACTGAGAATTTCATTTACGGATTAAATGAATAAAATAATACTTTTTTAGATATTTTTCGATTTTAATAATATTTTAATTGATTAAAATATTATTAAAAATAAAATAAAAATAATAATAAATAATAAAAAAATTGAAAAAAAAAAAGAAAAGCAGAAATCGTGTTTTTGCGATTTCTGGGAAAGCTCGACGAAGCCGAGCCCTTACCTTCACCGGACGGAGGCGGTCGGAGACAGCCCAGGCGAAGGAAGCTCAGCCGAGCCACCACCGACACCAACAAGCCGACGAACGGCAGCTACCAACAGCGAAAGAGAGAGGAAAAGCCGAGAGAGGAGAAAATCCGGCGATCGACGCCGATCTGGGGCCGGCCACCACTAGCCAAGCGTCCCCCAAGAGTGGGCGACGCGATTGGTGGCAACACCGGCTGGTAAAACGGCGGTCAGCGCCGGAAACGGAGGAAGAAAAGAGAAAGCCACCGACGGAGGAGAGAATAGGCCGGACTGGGCACTTTTCGACGACCTCGGGGAAAACTGAGACCAGATCCGAGCTGCGGACGACCCCGCAGAGCTGTTGACGGTGAAAACCGGTGGAGAACTGACCGACGAGCCACTGAACGGGCCGAATCGGACTAAACCGGAGGTCTGAACCGGGTTGAATCTAACCGGACCGAACCGGTTCAGCCAAAAAAAAAAAAAGGAAAAAAAGGAAGAAAAAGGGAAAAAGAAAAAGAGGAAAAATATGAGAAAATTTCAGTGATGCAATCGAGCTACGGGTAAGTCGGTAAGTCGGTAAGCGGTTGAATTGACCAATTAAATTTTGAAATATTTAATTTGATTAATATCCGACTGAAAATTTACCTGAAAAAATATTAAATTGTGTAGCTCGACAATTGGCATCAACCGAGAGCTCGAGACAGCCTCAATTTACGTACTTTCATGGAATCTCGGGTAAGTAACATTTATTTATGACAATTTGCATCGTTATGCGTGTTGATGAATTACTGATTTAATTTCCGCATAAATGAATTAAATTTTAAAAATTTGAATAAATTGTCGTAAATACTAAATAAAGCTATTCGAGAATTTAGAACGAGGCTAAATAAATACTGATGGGCCCAATGAGCCCAATAGGCCTCGATAAAGTGTGGTAAACGGGCTTAAGGCCGATTAAAGTCCATTATGGTATAATCGGGCCCAATATGGGTAAAAGGGCCCAATGATTTAAATTAAGCCCAGAAAATATGAAATACAATTAATTTGTATTGTAATTAACCTGATGTATATTTATCCACAGTTTCGGAGATTAGATTCGGAGCAAATCGGACTGCGTGACAAGACATCAGTGGAAAGGTCAGACTGTACAAAAAATGAGGTAAGGGAATTGTGTAAGTAACTAGAGGTAGCTACGCGTATTTTAATAGTTTTTGTATACATTGATTACGTATGTATACACTGTTATTGTATAATGATCCTAAAAGTGGTTTAAATGATTTTAAGGATCGAAATAGGTGAAAAGACTATTTTACCCCTAATGAGGGAAGTTCACCTAAGGATGGTGAAAGCATGACATGCATGAAATGCATGATTTAAGAAAATTTATGGTTTAAGGATTTTATTGGTTTTAATCAAAGCAAATCGATAGATTGGCCAGTAATTGCATGAATTTCACATGATAACACTACGTAAATGTTATTTGTATTTAAATGGAAATTTCTTTAGAAAATAGGCCAACTATCAAGTTTATATGGAAATAGATAGTGCCGACACGTAGTTCGCACTATATCTGTGTTTGTGAATGTGCATCAATGTGCTGGAGCAGTTGCTCGCACTGACTTGTGTGACATCATATTCATGAAATGTGCTAGAGCGGTTGCTCGCACTGATTTTTATTATTGTGAAATGCTTGAGAGGTGCTGGAGCCTAGCTCGCACTCTGTTTTGACATGTTTTGACTGTTCTGATTTGTTTTAACTGAATATGCATAAAAAGGTGCTGGAGCGATTGCTCGCACTAGTTTTTATGATTGACATGCACGAGAGATGCTGGAGCCTAGCTCGCATCCAGTTTTGATATGATAATTGCATAAAAGCCGTGCTAGAGTGTAACTCGCATGAGATTTGATTTAATTATGCATAAAGCCGTGCTGGAGTGTAACTCGCACGAGATTTGATTTACTTGAGCATTCATTTGTGCTAGAGCTTTGCTCGCACAAAGTTTTATATGGTTTTCATAATTCATTTGAATGTCGTACTGGAGATTTTCTCGTACGAGATTTTCATTGAGTTTTTATATATATCCGTACTAGAGCATTGCTCGTACGTGGATTTTACTTGAATTTATAATTAGTTTAAGTCGTACCGGAGCGCTGCTCGTATGCAGATTTTACTGATTTTCATGACACCGTGCTAGAGCTTAGTGTTGAGTTAATGTATTTTGAAATGACAAAACAAGTTAATTCAATAATGTTAAGATGATATACAAACATGTTTAGAGGTTATTAGTACCAGAACTTAGAGTTCTGCTGATGAGAGATCGATCTGGGGTATGAGAGATCGATCTCCTGGGTTTTTACTTGATGAGAGATCGATCTCATGATGGAAGAGATCGATCTGGCAAGCCTTAAATTTGTACAAAGGTATTTAGGAAGAATGAGATCGATCTGCAAGGGTTAAGAGATCGATCTGGCTAATGCTAGAGTTGAGAGATCGATCTGGTCGATGAAGAGATCGATCTCCCTTAAGAGCTTAAGACTATAGATCGATCTGAGAGATCGATCCACATTCAAACAGAGAACTTATGAGATCGATCTGGTAAGGAAGAGATCGATCTCCTCAAAGTCAGAGAGCTAAAGAGATCGATCTGTGTTGTTGAGAGATCGATCTCCTCTCTACGAGAGTGCATGGCAGATCGATCTGGAGATCGATCTTGCCTCAAACAAAGAGACTAGGAAATCGATCTGCCTATTCGACAGATCGATCTGCCTCATTATTTTCAAACTAACAGATCGATCTGCTAACCTATGAGATCGATCTCCTTGTGTATTTGTGCTTCAATCTTGCAGGATTTATAACTAAGAGATCGATCTGGCCAAGAAGGCAGATCGATCTGGCACTCTACTGGAGGTACCCAACGGCTAGTTTCTGCAAAACACAATGGGAAGAATAGCATTTAATGCTCCAACTACCAATCCTTCAGTATTTAACCAAGCATTGAAGACAAAGAGAACTGAGATACTATTGCTGAACATTCCAAACATTCTCAAGCTTTAATTCATTCATTCTTTGTGTCCCTATTGCTCATCAATTGAAATTCATTGTACAAGCTTAAGTGCAATAAGCTTTGTTAGCACTACCCATTGTAAAGCCTTATTCTGTATTCATCCATACCCAAAAAGAAAAGAGGTTTGTTCCTCAGTGAGTGACATTGTAAAAGGGTGAATACATTTCTGTATTGCTAAGGGTAGAGAGGTTTTTCCTTAACCTGTAAAAGGAACATTGTAAGCTCTATTGAAAGAGAGAAAGAAAGCACTTGACAAGAAGGTCAAGGAGAGAGGACGTAGGCAAGAGTTTGGCCGAACCTCTATAAACGATTGTGTTTGTTTCTCTCTTCCCTACTTTGCATTAAATTGTTATATTGCACTATATTGCTCATTATCATTTGTGATTAAATTGTGATTAATTTTTAATTTGCCATAATTGTTAGAAAACCGATTCACCCCCCCTCTCGGTAGAGCCAACAATTGGTATCAGAGCAAGGACTCTTTAATCACATAGGAACAACTTCCTAAGAGTTAAAAACGATCAAATGGCTCTTAACAATGTAGCAACTAGTTTGATAGGAGAGGGGCACTCTACAGTTAGACCTCCCATGTTCAATGGTGAACATTATTCATATTGGAGGACTAGGATGATGCTATTTATTCAAGCAAACGATTATGAAGTATGGAGAATTATAGTTAAGGGACCTCAAATCCCTACAAAAAGAATAGAGGGAAGAGACATCCCCAAAGAAGAAGATGAATGGGATTCTAATGACATTAAATGTGCATAACTAAATGCCAAAGCTATGCACACATTATTTTGTGCTTTAGGTCCTAATGAATACAATAGAGTCTCCGGGTGTGATAATGCCAAGCAAATATGGGATAAATTGGCAATAACTCATGAGGGTACAACCCAAGTGAAGGAGACAAAAGTAGGTATGCTCACACATGACTATGAGCTCTTTAGGATGAAGGAAGGAGAATCAATTAGTGATATGTTCACTAGATTCACAGACGTAATTAATGGATTAAAATCTTTAGGAAAAATATATTCTAATATTGAAATGGTAAAGAAAATTTTAAATAGCTTACCTAAATCATGGGAAGCTAAAGTGACGGCAATTGAGGAATCTAAGGATCCTCACACATTGTGCCTAGATGAATTGATAGGTTCTTTACTCACTTATGAGATGAAACTTAAAAGAAATGAAGAGCCACCCAAGAAAGTGGGAGTTGCTCTAAAATCCACTGCTCAAGTGGAAATTAAAAATGAGAGTGGCAGTGAGGAGGATATTGAGATGGCAATGTTTGCCAAAAGGTTTAATAAGTTCATGAGGATGAAAGCTAGTAGTAGTAATAGGAGAAACAATAGGAGAGAACAAGAGGAAGTAGGTAGAAAAGACTCTATTGTATGTTATGAATGTAAAAAACCGGGACACATAAAATTTAACTGCCCTCTTCTTAAAAGGTCAAATGATAGGTTCCATAAAAAGAAGGCAATGGTGGCAACATGGAGTGACAGTGATTGCTCCGATGATGAATCAAATGAGGACATTGCCAACTTATGCTTCATGGCTATTGATGATGATCAAAAGGTAACCTCTAATCTCAATGAATACTCATTTGATGAATTGCAAGATGCATTTGATGATCTTGCATTAGAGTATGAATGTATGAGCATGAAGTATAAAAAGTTAATATCTAAATTAAAAAAGGAAAATGAGATAATGTTAAAAGATAAATTAGAATGTGAAAAGAAACTAGAGATTTCAAACCTAGAAATTTGTGACCTTAAGGAGAAAAATAACAATCTACATAACTCCTTTAATAGATTTCACAT
This sequence comes from Firmiana major, assembly GCA_033439115.1. Lineage (NCBI taxonomy): Eukaryota > Viridiplantae > Streptophyta > Magnoliopsida > Malvales > Malvaceae > Firmiana > Firmiana major. The sequence goes on from CM065905.1 coordinate 21,765,526, forward strand.
GGGGCAACAAAAGCTAGATAGCATGTTAGAAACCCAAAGGGCATTTTTTGACAAAAATGGCTTAGGATATAATGCACAAAGTAGGGAGACCCATCTTAAGAGTTTTATTGCTAGGAAGAGCATGAATAAACCTGCAATTACTTGTTCATATTGTAATAGAAAGGGACATAAGTCACATTATTGCAATATAAAGATGAGGAATCTTAAAGGAAAAAGAGTAAAAAGGATATGGATTCCAAAAGAGGTAATTCATTCCAAGGACTATAATGCATTAGTAAAATGGATCCCAATGGGATCAAGAATTGCATTTACTAACCTCCAAGGACCCAAGAAAATTTGGGTACCTAAGACTTGAGTTTAATTTTTTGTAGGTGATTGAGCATAGCCACAAAGCTAAAACAAAAGATGCTTGGTACTTAGATAGTGGATGCTCAAGGCACATGACGGGTGATAAAAGCCATTTCAATTCCTTCAAATCGAAAATTGGTGGAGAAGTCACTTTTGGGGACAACTCCAAAGGCCAAGTGGAAGGAAGTGGCTCAATAGGTAATGATCATTTCTCTTTAGAAAAAGTATTACTTGTTAGGGGTCTAAAGCATAACTTACTAAGCATTAGTCAACTTTGTGACAAAGGTTACAAAGTAATTTTTGATTGCATGAAGTGTAATGTTATAGATCCTAAGTCAAATAAAATTCTTTTTCTAGGTCATAGGCAAGGTAACATATATATTGTCTATCTTAATGAACTCAAAAATGAAAACATATGCTTAATGGTAGACAACAAAAAGGAATCTTGGTTATGGCATAGAAGACTAGGTCATGCTAGCATGAGTGTGCTATCCAAGTTAGCTAGAAAGGATCTAGTAATAGGCTTACCCAAAATACCTTTTGATCATGAAGAAATATGTGAAGCTTGTATTAAAGGAAAACACAAGAGGACAACTTTTAAGCCTAAGAATAGTGTATCCACCACTAGGCCTCTCCAATTACTGCATTTAGACTTATTTGGACCAACTAGAACCACTAGCCTAGGTGGGAAACACTATGGATTTGTAATAGTTGATGATTACACTAGGTACACTTGGGTGTTCTTTTTGAGAGTAAAAAATGAAGCCTTAGAGAAATTCATAACTTACTCAAAGGTGACCCAAAATGAAAAAGGATATACAATAACAAGCATTAGGAGTGATCATGGCAAAGAATTTGAAAACATAGGATTTGATGAGTATTGCAATGATCAAGGAATTAGCCATAATTTTTCAGCCCCTAGGACACCACAACAAAATGGTGTAGTTGAGAGAAGAAATAGAACTTTGGAAGAGATGGCTAGAACTATGTTATGTGAGAATAACTTACCAAAGTATTTTTGGGCTGAAGCCATAAACACATCATGTTATATAATTAATAGAGCTATGATAAGACCCATGCTAAAGAAAACTCCTTATGAGCTCTACAAAGGTAAGAAGCCTAACATTAGTTACTTCCATCCTTTTAGCTGCAAATGCTTTGTTCTAAATAATGGAAAAGATAATTTAGGAAAATTTGATGCCAAGAGTGATGAGGGAATATTCCTAGGATACTCATTGAATTCAAAGGCTTATAGAATATATAACAAAAGAACATTAATGGTTGAAGAGTCTATTCATGTTATATTTGATGAATCAAATAATATATCTAAAGATTCAACCAATGATGAAAATGTTGGAATATTTGATGAAGGCTTAGAAGATGACTTTCTAGAAAAGCTTGACTTGAATAAAGGAAATGAAGAAGAAATAGAGGTTTTAGAAAGAGAACCTAGAGCACCAAGAGAGTTAGGATATGTAAAAGATTGTGAAATAGTAGGAGATCCAACTCTTGGAGTTAGAACTAGATCATCCCTAAGGAATATGTGCCAATATATTGCCTTTGTATCTCAAATTGAGCCTAGGAATGTCAATGAAGCTTTAGAAGACAATAATTGGTTCCTAGCAATGCAAGAAGAATTAAATCAATTTGAGAGAAGCAAAGTATGGAAACTAGTTCCTAGGCCTAGTGATCACTCAATAATTGGAACTAAATGGATATTCAAGAACAAAATGGATGAAAATAGTGTGATCACAAGGAATAAGGCTAGGCTAGTTGCTCAAGGCTATAGACAAGAGGAAGGCATAGACTATGATGAAACATATGCTCCGGTAGCTAGATTAGAGGCAATAAGAATGTTACTTGCCTTTGCATGTTATAAAAACTTCAAGTTATATCAAATGGATGTAAAGAGTGCATTCTTAAATGGTTTTATTAATGAAGAAGTATATGTTGAGCAACCTCCCGAATTTGAAAATCATGAATTTCCTGAACATGTTTTTAAATTATCTAAGGCACTTTATGGGTTAAAACAAGCTCCTAGAGCTTGGTATGAAAGGTTGTCAAAATTCTTAATAGACAAGGGATTTTCAAGAGGAAAAGTGGATACCACCTTATTCATTAAGAATAAAAATAAGGATTTATTAGTTGTACAAGTGTATGTAGATGATATTATTTTTGGTTCAACTAATGAGTCTTTATGCTAAGAGTTTGCTAAGATCATGCAAGGAGAATTTGAGATGAGCATGATGGGAGAACTCACATTCTTCTTGGGACTTCAAGTGAAGCAAACAAAAGATGGAACATTCATCAATCAAGCAAAGTATACTAAGGAATTGCTCAAGCGATTTGGAATGGACAATTGCAAACCTCAAGCAACTCCAATGGGCACCAACATCAAGCTTGATAAAGATGAAAGTGGTAAGTGTGTAGACACTAAACTTAATAGGTCTATGATTGGCTCATTGCTTTATTTAACTGCAAGTAGACCAGATATTTTGTTTAGTGTATGCCTTTGTGCTAGATTTCAATCCTGTCCTAAGAATCACATCTATTGGCAACTAAGAGGATCTTTAGATACCTCAAAGACACTCCCTCACTAGGACTTTGGTACCCCAAAGACTCTACTTTTGCCCTTCATGCATTTTCAGATGCTGATTTTGGAGGCTGCAAAATAGATAGGAAAAGTACTTCAGGTACTTGCCAATTCTTAGGAAATAGGTTAATTTCTTGGTTCTCCAAGAAACAAAATAGTGTGGCTCAGTCCACAACTGAAGCTGAATATATAGCAGCTGGTAATTGTAGTGCTCAAGTGTTGTGGATTAAACAACAAATGAGAGATTATGGTATTGACATGAAGCAAGTCACTATTAAATGTGATAATACCAATGCCATTAATCTGTCTAAGAATCCTATTCAACACTCCAGAACCAAGCACATAGAAATTAGACATCACTTCCTTAGAGACCATGTACAAAAAGGGGATATAATTTTAGAGTACATTGACACTCTACAACAAATAGCTGATATATTCACCAAACCCCTTGATAGAGATAGGTTCTGTATCCTTAGAGGTGAATTAGGACTCATGGATATGCCTTAGGACTTTCATGTTTTAAAAATCTTGGTTTCAAGTTGATTTTAAAAGAGTTTTTGCAAAGATTTTCTGGCAATGAGGATGAGAGATCGATCTCCTTGCAATATAGATCGATCTCCATACCTCCAACAAGCCTAAATCATCAAGGTTAAGCTAAGCAGATCGATCTTCTAACCATAAGATCGATCTCCTTACGTCTCTGTTTAAAGGAAGATCGATCTGTCAACACGATATATCGATCTCTTCAAGCTTCCGCATTCTGCAGATCGATCTTTGCATTGGGCAGATCGATCTTCCTAAGCCTCTGTTAAACGACAGATCGATCTGTGTGTAACAGATCGATCTCCTCAAGCCTCTGTTTGCGACCAGATCGATCTGGCCTTACGACAGATCGATCTTCCTTGGCTTTTTGGAAATGACAGATCGATCTGTCGCCTCGACAGATCGATCTCCTGTGCCCTGGAGTATAAATACCCGCGTAAAATTTCCAAATTTCCCAAACCCAATCTTCAAAATTCCCAAATTTCCCTCGCATTTCTTCCTTTGATTCGTGACCAGATCGATCTCTGTACGGTCCTCCTTGCGTCTCGGTGTCCAATTCCGGTATTGTAACCAACATTCCTTACTGATTTTCAAAATCTTTCTTCAATTTGTGTTTTTTAATTCTAGGGCAAACCTAGGTACTGTTTCATTGCTTTTCTCGTTGTTGAATCTATTTAGTGCCTCTTTAGAGTCTAGAATCATGCCTAGGAAGTCAGTAGCAAACAAACCTCCTAGAACCACTGTAGAGGCAGGTTCCTCATCACAACCCATTCCTCCACCTCCTGTCGCTTCCTTCAATCGGTGTTTTAAAACACCAGCAAAAAGAAAGCGATATGAGGAATACTTCTCAACCATGCCAATTAAGCATTGGCGAACCATAGATTTTTCATTCCTCAATCGCATAGACTTTCCATACATGTCAAAGTTTGAGGAATTTGGTTGGATGAATTTTTTTAAAATCAACACTCCCGTTCCTCCAAATTTAGTTTGTGCATTCTTTTCCAATGCCGAACTCCTTTTTGACCCAAATGACACTTGCAAAATTATCGGTTTCAAAACCTATGTCATGGGTAAATCAATTATAATAGACACTGAAATTCTAGCCAAAGCGTTTGATATACGCGATGAAGGCTTAACGAATGAGGATGAGGAAGTCCCCTTTGCGTTTGAACTCCCCGGGGACAAAGCGAGTAACCTTCCAATGCACCTTCAGTTACTCCACCTAATAATCTCTTGGAACCTCCGCCCTTTCGGTACTCGTCATTCTACCGTTAGGCGTTTAGATCGTTTTTGGCTCCATCACATTCACACCACAAGCCAAAAACCTAACCTCCCTCACTTTATATACGAAGATTGGCTGAAGATTGTGCGTGGACAAGCTACCACAATCGTTTTTGCACAACCGGCAGCTTATTTTCTCCACCGCCTTGGCGTCGACTGCAGCGACGAAACCGGCGAACTCCCTTCTCCCAAGAGCGTGCTTAACATTGGGACCCTCCATCATATGGGGTACTACAAAGACCTCCGGGGAGAGTGGACGAAAAAGAGGGATCAGCAACCTGCAGAGGCTATGGAGGAGGACCCCACTGCTGAGCCAGTGCACCGACCTGCTGCACCAGCTCCAGCACCATCGGCTCCGCCCACTGCACCAACATCGTCTCCTGCTGACTTGGAGATGCTCATGACGATGATGAATGACCTCAGTCAGCAGATGAATGACGGCTTTGCCACTCAGCGGCGTATGATCGAGGACTTAACCCAAAGAGTGGATAAGATTCAAGAGACTCAAGAGGCGATGTTCGATGAGCTCCAAGTAACACGCACGCACGTTGAGAATCTTTTGGATCGTGATCCTCCCTCACAATAGGCATTAGGTGCTTTGATTTAGTGTAGTTACAACATTTTAAGCTACTTGATGTTATCTGTGAGAAATTTGCTTGAATGAAATGTGATTTGACTGGATATTGGGTGAGTTAATGAAAATGTTGATTTTGAAATGCCATGAATCTTTTATTTTGTGTGTGATTGATATGACAAAAAGGGGGAGAAGAAACATGTGTTGTGGTTACATGTGTTGTGGTTGTGTTAAATGTTTTAAAAGAATGATTTAATTGAGGGGGAGTTATGATTTAATTGAGGGGGAGTTAAGATTTAACTGAGGGGGAGTTAAGTCATTAACAAAGTCAAAAGCTCACAAAAAGGGGGAGTTTTGCAAATTCACTAAACATGTTTATTTGATGAGTTTTGTCATATCAAAAAGGGGGAGATTGTTGAGTTAATGTATTTTGAAATGACAAAACAAGTTAATTCAATAATGTTAAGATGATATACAAACATGTTTAGAGGTTATTAGTACCAGAACTTAGAGTTCTGCTGATGAGAGATCGATCTGGGGTATGAGAGATCGATCTCCTGGGTTTTTACTTGATGAGAGATCGATCTGGCAAGCCTTAAATCTGTACAAAGGTATTTAGGAAGAATGAGATCGATCTGCAAGGGTTAAGAGATCGATCTGGCTAATGCTAGAGTTGAGAGATCGATCTGGTCGATGAAGAGATCGATCTCCCTTAAGAGCTTAAGACTATAGATCGATCTGAGAGATCGATCCACATTCAAACAGAGAACTTATGAGATCGATCTGGTAAGGAAGAGATCGATCTCCTCAAAGTCAGAGAGCTAAAGAGATCGATCTGTGTTGTTGAGAGATCGATCTCCTCTCTACGAGAGTGCATGGCAGATCGATCTGGAGATCGATCTTACCTCAAACAGAGAGACTAGGAGATCGATCTGCCTATTCGACAGATCGATCTGCCTCATTATTTTCAAACTAACAGATCGATCTGCTAACCTATGAGATCGATCTCCTTGTGTATTTGTGCTTCAATCTTGCAGGATTTATAACTAAGAGATCGATCTGGCCAAGAAGGCAGATCGATCTGGCACTCTACTGGAGGTACCCAACGGCTAGTTTCTGCAAAACACAACTGGAAGAATAGCATTTAATGCTCCAACTACCAATCCTTCAGTATTTAACCAAGCATTGAAGACAAAGAGAACTGAGATACTATTGCTGAACATTCCAAACATTCTCAAGCTTTAATTCATTCATTCTTTGTGTCCCTATTGCTCATCAATTGAAATTCATTGTACAAGCTTAAGTGCAACAAGCTTTGTTAGCACTACCCATTGTAAAGCCTTATTCTGTATTCATCCATACCCAAAAAGAAAAGAGGTTTGTTCCTCAGTGAGTGACATTGTAAAAGGGTGAATACATTTCTGTATTGCTAAGGGTAGAGAGATTTTTCCTTAACCTGTAAAAGGAACATTGTAAGCTCTATTGAAAGAGAGAAAGAAAGCACTTGACAAGAAGGTCAAGGAGAGAGGACGTAGGCAAGAGTTTGGCCGAACCTCTATAAACGATTGTGTTTGTTTCTCTCTTCCCTACTTTGCATTAAATTGTTATATTGCACTATATTGCTCATTATCATTTGTGATTAAATTGTGATTAATTTTTAATTTGCCATAATTGTTAGAAAACTGATTCACCCCCCCTCTCGGTAGAGCCAACACTTAGCTCGCACGAGATTTTTCGATATCATGGATATGCATGGAGCCGTGCTTGAGCTTCGCTCATATAGGGATTTATATTACATGCATATAGCCATGTTGGAGCCTCCTGTAGACTGTGTGTCATAGTGAGATGATATGCTCACACGTGCATACTGAGAAAGAGATGATATGGGTGGATAAAACCTATTGCAGGCACCCCTGATTGAGCTTGGGTTCATGGAGTACGTTGTACCTTGTATATCACGCGGAGTACGTTGTACTGTGGGGATTGTTGGAGTGGAGTGGCATTAGCCACGAGGTAGCAAGCCTTGCCCTCGCAATCCTGGTGTTATGCTGTTCTGGCGGGTAGGACGACCTAGCTCCCGTTTCAGGTGTGATATCCCACACACTAGGTACCGTGTTGCCAGGGATCACTAGGATATGGTCATAGTCCTCGATGTTATCGATAGTCACCTACATGTCTCATATTATATAACTTGTGGTCTAATAGACCAGGGTAGACCCGAGGGAGGGGTCAGGCCCCCAATTTTATGATTTATGACAAGTGGCCCTGAAAGAAGGGTGGTTTTATAACCGACGTTTCATAATGAATTTTAATGAATTGTTTTATGAGATGATTGACCCGGAAGGGTTAGTTTTTACTGCAGATTTAAATGAAATGATTTAAATGAAGTAGCATGTTGAGTTTTCCATGCTTTAATGATAAATTATCTCATGGTTTGTTGTATATCGCATGAAATAATGCATAATTTTGATTAAATTCATGCTAAGTATGACTTACTGATGTCACATAAAATGTTATTGATACATGATTTCGATATGCACGAATAGTTTTATAAACTAAGTCATTGATGAAATACATGATTTGTGCATGAGAATTTAGTGAAAAGAAATGGATTTAAAGGCATGGCATTATGAGCATGTAGATAGTGGAGCTATCTACTTACTTGCATAATTGCCTTACTGAGCGTGTGGTTTGCTCAACCCCCTTATTTTCCCATCTTTTCAGAGCACTCACAGTAATTAGTAAGCGGTTGAGGACTTGCATGCTTGGTATCCGCTACTTCCCATTGAGATACAGGTATACATATTTGTATGGTTTTGTATCTAAATATGTAATGCACTGTACTGTAAACAAATATGATGTCAAGGATGTAGAGTTATAAATACCAATGAGTATGTATTTATTTAAAGTCAAAAGATAGTAAACTCTGATATATGAATGTGATTATGGAAATGGATTGGTAAATAGGTGAGAGGTGACTAACACCGAATCATAGCCCAACTTTTTGTAGGATGGTCACGATGAGAGAAAGGTAAGAATTAAATAATAAACGGAAAAGTGAAAAAACTTACTCTGATTTTTAGGTAATTTGGGTCGTGACTCCCTCTCCCAGCCGATCAGTCTTTCTCCTCTTCTCTTCTTTTTTTTTCTTTTCCTTCATTCCTTTCCTTTCTTTTCTTTCTCTCTTTCTTCTCCAGCCGAGCAGCCCTCTTTGTCTTCTTTTCCTTCTTTCTTCTCTTTCCCTTCCTTTCCTTCTTTCATTTCTCTCCCTTCTCGGTCGACCAGCCCTTTTCTCTTCTCCTTTCTTTTCCTGCTCCAGCAACAGGGAACCTCTGTTTTCAATTTGGTCTTCTGCGGGATTGGCTTCTTTTCCGTACACCATTATATATATATATATATGTATATATATATATATATGTATATATATGTATATATATATATATATATATATATATATATAATATTTTATATTAACACATATATATTATATTAATATATGTTTATACATTATATTAATATATATATATATATATTATTTGTTTGTTTATTCTTATTGTTGTTATTATTATTATTATTATTATTATTATTATTATTATTATTATTATTATTATTATTATTATTATATATTTATATACATATATATATATATATATATATATATTTATATACATATATATATACATATATATATTTATATATATATATATATATATATATTTATATACATATATTAATATTATATTTTATAAATATATATAATATTTTATATTAACACATATATATTATATTAATATATGTTTATACATTATATTAATATATATATATATATTATTTGTTTGTTTATTCTTATTGTTGTTATTATTATTATTATTATTATTATTATTATTATTATTATTATTATTATTATTATTATTATTATTATTATTATTTTGTTTTATTTGTTTTATTTCCATTTTATTTTAATTGTCTCATGCTTTTTATTATTATTAATACTTATATATTATATATTATACATTACAATATATATATATATCATTATTTATCCATTTTAAATTTTTTTCGTAGTTTATATATATATATATTTATATATATACATATACATATATATATATACATTTTCTTCTCATAAAATTATTCAATGACACAATATTCATGTCTTCATGAAATTTTTATTACTTCGAGAATAAAATATCCTTGGGATTTCATCATTACTCATAAATCCCGATATAAGTTTTTATATCAAAATTATTTCTGATCCGTCCATGCTTGCATTTGCTTCATCACATCTGGTATTTTCGGGTTCCCTGTCATTCACGGGCTTCTCGGCTCCTATACTTCTCGAGCCCTACAACGAATATTTGCACTTCCATTAAAACATATTATTTTTATTCTTATATAGTCTAATTAAATATAGAAATTTTGTGGGGTTTACATTCTCCCCACCTTTAAAGAATTTGGTCCTCCAAATTCCTCTTGGTCCTTTAGAATATATGAGGGTACTTCTAGACGCTGTCAAGTCGCTCAGGTGGTGAGGTATTTTTTTAAAAAAAAAAAAACTTTATTGGCCATCAAACTTGACCACGCAAACCGGTTACGGATATAAGTATTCAAGGTTCAATTTCAATAAGGAAATAGGATACCAAACTTATCATCACTTGATCCGAATCACTTCACATACCAGAGATATTCGTACATTGCATACATCTCTTATTTCAATATGACTCGTATATTCAAGATTTATCCCATCTCAAAGCTTCTCTCATTTCGTACATCAACTATAGCAAAACTCTTTCCTTATTCCAATTAAGTCTCACATTCAAAACATAAGAATATAGAAATTACAATCCTTAGATTCAATAATTAATTCATATTCTAAAGTTTCCTTATATCTCAAACTCTGAATCTTCATAATAGTTTGGATCTTTCCCATTAACATGTAACATCTGTTTGGAAAATCCTACTTACACCCATTCTTAATACACTGTGACCCAAGAGATTCCGAGTCTCCTTAAAATTTAACACGAGTACACTCCAAGGTGGGTCACTGGGTCTGGAAATCTCCCCTTCATATAGTTCTTATAATTGTTCTTTTAGCATTTCTAATCCAAGCAAAGTCACTCAGTACAGTGGTTTGAGTACTTAATTCGATACCACGTGCTAAATCAATTCTAGAACTTCTCTTTTCAATTTAGAGTTAGCTTTGATAAATCATCCGATTATGTGTCAGAAAACTTTCTCTCTTTACAGGGATGTTTCTATACTCCGAACACGCCCTATCTTTATCAATCATGTAAGCAGTGTGACCTTTAGAGTCTTATTTATACCGTTAGTTCCCTGATTCATTCTTCCAGCTATAGTGACTGTGCTCTTTCATTGTCACTATTTCCCTTGTAGGTTTCTTTTTCGTCATTCTCTTTATCTTTCCCTTTCTTAGTGACTTTAGAAATATACAATTCATATCATCATAATTGCGCCTTGCGCATCGCTTCCTCAAAATAATTTCAAATGGAGTCATCTTAGCTTGACTAAATATCCCAATATCTCCTATGAGTTTCTGAACTTCCTTTATCTAGCAGTTCTTGCAATTCCTTTTTCAATTCCTTAAGATCCACAAAGTCCATCCAATAAGGAGACTTCGAGATTGGCTGAGTCCCTGGTGCCAAATCTATAGTGAATTCCAACTCTCTCTCTGGTGGTAGTCCCGATAGTTCCTCGGGAAACACATCCGAGAACTCACATACCACTGATATGTCCTGAATACTTGGACATTCCCGACTAATATCAGAGATGAATGAAACATAACCTTCACATTAACGCGATTATCAAAAATTTTCATCAATAGTCAAAATCATACACTTTATTCCTTAATTGCAAAGCATACAACAAACTTACTAGGTAATGAGAAGGTTACAATCTTAGAGTAGCAGTCTAAACTTACACGGTTGGTGGCTAGCCAATCCATACTCAAAATTACATCAAAGCCATACATGCTCAACAAGATTAGATCTGCTAATATAATCCTATCTCCTACATTGATTTCACAATCTCTACACACCATATCAGTCCTTTGAGATTTATACAAGGGTGTGGTAACGTGAAACATGAAATCTAGAGGCTCAGGTTTCACAGGCAGTTTACATGCAAAATGGGGTGATATGAATGAGTGTATGGAACCTGAATCAAATAATACATGTGCCTCATGATTGCAAATTAAAAGCTTACCTTGAATGGTCTTAGTGGAGGCATCAGCACTCTCTCTGTCCAAAGTAAAGACTCTCCGATAAGTGACAGGTTTCTTGCCTTTCTCTGCTGTGGTAGCCCGTTTCTGTGGAATATGTCTCTGGGCAGCTTGCCTTTCAGGTTGTCGTGGTTGCTCTAAGGGCTGTGGAATCTGATTCTGTGGGTAATCCTTTACCATGTACCCCTTTTGTCCACACGCATAGTAGCTCCCTGTGGCCCGGTAACAAATACCTTCATGGGGTTTACCGCACTCCTTACACAACTTCCCATATTGCTGCGGACCTCTGGTAGTCTGTGGAGGAGGTACAGGAACTGTGGGCCAATCAACCCTAGTCTTAGACTCATCTGTCCTCTACCTCTTGGGCTGGCCCCTCCGATAATCATGTCTCACAAACTCCGTCTTCTTACTCTTATCTTTGCTTTTTCCCTTAAAGTCATACTCCGTCTGTGTAACATTCAGGCCCCTCTCAATCATCTGTGCTCTACCCAAGGCATCCTGAAATTCAGTAATCCATAACCCCAAAAGATGATCTCGAATAACTGGCCTCAACTATCACGACCCAATACTACCAAAATCAGTACAAATTTTTCGCTTTTGAAAAATCTTTCTTACCTCCTCGTGACATATTCCTCTAAACAGGTCAGGCTGTGAATCAATATCGATATACCATTCAAACCATTAAGAAATATAACACGTAAACATACATACTGATATCATTAATCATATAATAGAGTGATCGGTATGTTTATACATCAAATGATTCTATATTTACATCCCAAATATTCTTTCATATACAATACTGTGCTGTAAGCATACTAATACAAAATTCTGTACGTGGTGTATACCTGACAGTCGATGGGAAACAAAGATATCAGCTATGTCGTCTACTCTCTACACCCGCTATCTCTATGGTGGAAACACTGAAAGTGGGTGGAAAATGAAAGGGTGAGCTCCACATGCTCAGTAAGGCAATAATACAAACGGGTAGATAGCTATACTATCTACATGCTGATAAGAAATCAGGATATATGTGAGCATGAGGTAAAAACAATGATATGCCATAAATATAATATCATCTGTTCTAAAACAGGAAATCGGCATATTAAAACATGGAATAATTCTCATGTGAAAACATCTCATGCTCAATGAAACAACACGTTTTAAAATACCCCATCTGGGTCAAAATATAATACACTCACAAATCGAATTCCATTTCAACAAAATTCTTTATTTTCAAATCTCCTATATAAAATCACCCTTCTCACAAGGTTACAAATCAATGAAAGTTTCATAAAATCCCTCCATGGGAATAATCAAATCTCAATTGAAATCCTAAGAAAATTGGGGCCTGACCCCTCCCTCGGGTCTACCCTGGTCTATCAAGACCAATAGTTATATCATGTGAGACATGTAAACGACTATATCGGTAATATCCAGGACTATGGCCATAACCTCGTGATCCCTGGCACACGGATCCTAGTATGCGGGGTATCACACCTGAAACGGGAGGTGGGTCATCCTACCCGCCAGAACAGCATAATATCAGGATTGCGAGGGAAAAACTTGCTGTCTCATGGCTAATACCACTCCACTCCAACAATCCCCACGGTACAGCGTACTTCGCATGACATACACGGTACATCGTACTCCGTGAACCCAAGCTCAATCAGGGGTGCTTGTAATAGGTCTTATCCACCCATGTCTAGTATGTCTCAGTCTGCACATGTGAGCATATCATCTCACTGTGACACACAATCAACAGGAGATTCCAACACGGCTATATGCATGTCATATAAATTCCTGTGCGAGCGAAGCTCCAGCACGGCTCCATGCATATTCATGATATCTGAAAATCTCGTGCGAGCGAAACTCTAGCACGGTTTCATAGAAATCAATTAAAATCTGCGTACGAGCAGCGCTCCAGTACGACTTAAACTGATTATAAATTCAATTCAAATCCACGTACGAGCATTGCTCCAGTACGGATAAGTATTAAACCTCAGTGAAAACCTCATACGAGAAAAACTCCAGTACGGTAGTCATATAAAACAAATCTGTAAAATAGTGCGAGCAAGGCTCCAGCACTATGAGTATGAGTTAAAATATAAAATCCAGTGCGAGCAGTGCTCAAGCACGGTTACAACTCATATAACACTGATAGGTGGCTCAATTTTATCAAAACATGTTAAATAAATATCAACTGGCACCTAACTTGTGCCTTTTAACTTAAAACATGAAAATAATAGCCAACCTATCCATGAATTGCATGGATTAAAGCAATATCATCATGAAAACATTAAAATCATGAAATTCATGCAATTTCATAGCCTTACCACCCTTTTTGAAATTTTTCTAATTGGGGGCAAAATAGTCATTTTTCACTATTTCCATATTTTTTTCGTAAAAATTATTATTCTATTTTCAGGTAGCCTATTGAATTTAAGGTAATGTAAATCCCCTCAAAATTACGTACAGCTACCTCTAAGTGTTCATAAAATTCCCTTACCTGGAATCAAGCACGAGCTTATCCCGACTCGACCGTACCAGGTTTCTCAGTCCAATTTGCTCGTCTACGGAGCTGCATATAACCACATATGAGTTCAGTTCAATATACAAATCAGTATTTCACTCTTACTGATCGAATCTAAAGCTCTGGGCCTGTTTTACTCTATTGGGCCCAATTGCACTTTAATGGGCCTCGAACCCCTTTTTCAGCCCGTTTCCACTTTTAAATCCCTTCTTCGGGTTTACTAGGCTCATTTGATTTATCAATAATCATCGGGCTTCGTTCCAAACTCAGTGGATAGCCCGAATACTGTTTATGATAATTACTTTGAAATTTCGAATAAAATTCCTTTTATGCAGAATTAATCCGTAATTTTCGTAAAATAATTGAAACTCTGCATTAAAGGACTCATATTATCGTAATTAAAATATACTTACCCAATATGGTGCGGGGTATGAAAATCTGAGCTAAATCGGCTCTCGTTCGGGCTCTTTAGTGACACTGCACAATTATTTAAATCCGGGTCATTTTTTAATAAAATAATATTAAATTGAATTCCCGAGATTCATCCACAGGTCAATCCCGACCCTCGGTCACTTACCCGAATTTCAAGTCGTCCCCGGGTACACTTTCTTCCTTTTTCCCTTTTTCTTTCTTTTCTTTTTTTTTCTTTTCTTTTTCTTTTTCTTTTTCTTTTTCTTTTTCTTTTCTCCCTTCTCGGCTACGGTGCCGTTTTGGCCCGTTTGCCGTCGCTGGAGATTTCGGCCATCTCGTCGGTAGCCAGTGGCCTCAAAAGAACCGTCTTGGCCAGGGGATCGTTTTACGGGGTCGAATCGGAGCTAAGACGTCGCCGTTCACCGAAACCGACGCGATTTCCCCTCGAAACTTTCGGTCGTCGATTCGTTGGAGATAGCTGCCGTCGGCGCCCGTCACCGGTACCTTCGGAATCGTCGGGCGTCGCTCTACCTTTTTCGACCTTCGTCTGGGCTCAACGGCAGCCGATGCTATGGAACAAGACGATTTTGCTTATTAAGGTTCTCTGGAAGAACCATACTTTAGAGGAAGCTACTTGGGAGTTGGAGAACTCTATACGTGAAAATTACCCCCGACTTCTGAGGAGTAACTTGGTTCTAATTTGGAAGACCAAATTTATTAAAAGAGGGGAGGAATGTAAGGCCCGTATTTTCTTATGTAATCCTTATGATTCCCTAAGATACACTTATTAATGTAATAAGAAACATAAGAGGTGTATGGTCCGTAGATTTGATGTGCACACTTGTTATGTGAGTTCGTGATGTACATACAAGTTTCATTATGTATGACATATAAGAAATAATACCTTTTTAAGTGCTAAATGTGAAATGAATACAAAATGGGTAGTGAAGTAAATTGACATAAAGTTAGCCTTGGAAAATTGGGATGAAATTCAGCTAAGTATGTTGCAGAGAAAGACTGAGATTTATCTCGAAAAGCCTCTGCCAAGCAATGATTGATCTCATCCTCAAGCAGACATATCTCCTTATGCCTCAGCCAAAAGCAGATCGATCTCATCCCTCTAGCAGATCGATCTCTGAAGCTCTCTACTTGGCTAAGATCGATCTCATGCTCTTTAACAGATCGATCTCTCATGCCTGAAAACTGAATGCAGAGAGACTAAAAGCAAAAGAAGATTGATCCCTCACTTATGGAGATCGATCTCATCAAGCAATTTCTATATAAACTGGATAGCTGAACTACAATTCACGAGAAACAACTCAAAAACCTTCCATTTTGAAACCAAGTGACCTAGTTTTCCCTCTCCAAAGTATCAACACCTTCCAATGAGATTGGAGAAAAGTTTATTACATTAAAGTTGTTCATAGAGTGGAGAAGAACAACATAGTTGGAAACGAGAGGTAGAAGAATCGAAAGAGAAAATGAGTTTTTCATCAAAGTTGTGAAAAAAGAGAAAAGCTAAGATTGGTAAGATTTCAATGCACAAATCTTATATATGTTGATCTATACACTTGTATGAGTTGATTGGTATATAGATTGATGGTTGAAACATCTTAGTTCATGCCTAATCTTCCAAGACCTATAAATGGCTTAATGTGTCAAAATGAGAGAAGGATTAGTAGGCATGGATTTAATGATGAATTAAGTGTACAACGATGTTATTGAGCATATATATATGTTGTATAATAGTTTGGTGAAATGCATGTACTAGAAACAATAATGGTTGAAAGTAAGTATATGATGTATTCGATGAAATGCCAAAATGAAATGAAATAATGAACTTTAGGTATTGTAAGCTTAATACCGATTTAATACGAATCAATAGACTGGAAGAGTCTGAGAGATTCTCAAAAATGAGTTATATACTCGAAATGGACTTATGAAAGAGTGAGGTCCGATAATGATGTAACAAGGCCAAATGAGATATAAATGGCCCCATTGCATTGATTTGAATATCATGCAAGTGAAATGAAGTATATGAAAGTATACTGATTTGTGTAGTATGTAATTTCAGCTCTAGAAGATAAAGCTGAAGTCGATAAGATCGGGTTATGATCGTTGGGAATCGAAAAAAAGTGATTCAAGCGTGATTCGAGGTAAGGGACTTATACGAGCTATTAGAGATAGCTATACATATGTTTTCTTACCTGTTGTGTGTAAATGTATACGTAAAATATATAGATATGGATGTATCTAGGTGAAAACTACGTAGAGAATGAGCCTACCTGTATGAGTTGCATGTATGATATGCCTTGTTGTGAAAAGAGATTTTCTACAAGTGTTTTGAGAAAGAATAATAATAGACAGGCTCCCGGTTTAACCATTGTATGAAATGTTTCTAACGAGTGATTGAAGGGAGATTTGCCCTCTCACTCACGACTATACATGGAGCCCCTTTTATTCCTTTCCTGTGTGAAATCGTGCTAGAGCTTGAGGGGCAATGGTAGATTGACCAACCCTACTCGCACATTATTTTAAGAAGGGATTTTGAGAAAAAACAAAAGAGTGCTCGATGCTTCAGGTGATGCTGTATATTCCACTCGAGATGCTCGCACTAAATTTTTTGGAATCATACTGGAACCTTCGAGTATTGTTGTGTGCCTTGCTCTGACTATGCTCGCATGCAATTTCCTAGTAATACCGTGCTCGTTGCCCCAGGTATGTTGTGTGTCTTACGCTGAGTTGCTTGCACGACGTTTTCATGATTATACTGTGTGTTGAGTAAAACCGTGTTAGAGCTGTCATGTACTGTTGTGTGTCTTGCATTGACATGCTCACACATGGTTTATGAATGTGATGTAATGAGTACAAAACCGTGCTGGAGCCGTCGTGTATTGCTGTATGTCTTGCACAGACCTACTCGCACATGATTTTAAGACAATGAAAATGGGTGATAAGGATCCACGGGAGCACGATGTACCATGAGCGTTAGCCATGGGGTACAATGTGTCGTGATTTCAGTATGAGCTGAAGGGATGGTTGATCCACCTCCCCAAGCGTAGGGCTCTCGTACACCTGATCAGTGTTGCCTGGAATCCGACTATGGCCATAAGTCCTTTATTTATCTGAGTGATATAACATGGTCACTACTGTGTGTGGTGACGTATGTTTCCCTTGCTGTGTGTCTGGGGATATGATAGCCCATGATTATGTCTCATATATATATATATATATATATATATATATATATATATATATTGATTTACTGTATGCAAAGTGATTTATAAATATGTACTCAATGATTTTAAAGATGAGTTGTGTGAAAAGAGTATGCTATGTGAATATGCATATACTCATCCCGCAAATTAACGACTTCGCATCAATGGAAGCTATTTTAAAGAATGCATATGTTTTAATTAGGAAAATGCTTATATATTTCTAGCACGTAGATAGTGTAGTTATCTACCTGCTTTCATATTTTCCTTACTATGCGCATTAGCTTACCCCCTTATTTCCTCCTCCACAGATACTACGCAGTAGTGAGTACACTACAGTCGTCTCTGCTATCGCGTTGTTTCAGTCATCCAGTAGTATAGAAAGGTATACATTTGAGATGAAAAAATTTTGTATCTTGTAAATTAATGCACAGTAAAGTTTGTATTTTGTATTTTGGGGGATGTATATAATCGAAACTGATGTAAATGCTTCCGCACATATATATATATATATATATATATATATATATATATATATATATATATATATATATATAAAAGTTCAGTTTCTATTCTACTTCAGTTGTATAAATTTATTTAACTATAATGGATGAGATATGGATTGGATGTTGACTCACAGCCCAACTGTAAGTGGTAAGGTAAAGGTCACGGACAGAGAGAGAGGGTCGTGACATGAGCTCACTAACTCAGTAAGGAAATCAGGCAAGCAAGTAGATAACCACACTATCTACATGAATATAATGCTATGCCTTAAAATATTTCTTTTCATTTTACATCTAAAGCATGTATCTTTCTCTGTAAAACTTATGTAAAGTATATACACATTCATCCGTGTATACTGAAATCATACTTATTTATAATCATTAGTAATTCATGCAAAAATGTTGCATTCTCATATAAAGCTTATAAATCATATCATATCATCCTATTTTTATTAAATCATAAGAAAATATGGCATTTCATCATGTCAAAACATGAAAATCGGGACTCAACCCATCCATTGGATTTACCTTGGTTTATAAACATTTACAGTTATATAAAAACATAAAGTCACATGTCGAAGCTCAACCTATCCCTCGGGTTTACCCAATTTATATAAAATCATGTGACATATCAAGTAAGAAATATCAAGTGAGATTGGCGAATACTGGTATAATTTCGAGGACTATGATCATATCCCAATATCGGTGATCCTAGGCTACACGATACCGAGTGTACGGGGCTTCACTGCTGCAACGGTAGGTGGGTCAAATCTTACCTGTCAACTAACAACTCCACAACTCCACAACACTATATACTAGGGGTACAACGTACTCCGTGTTCTATACAAGGTACAAAGTACTCCATGAACCCTATTTCAAATCGATAGTCACATGCCATATCTCAAAATGCACGTGCGAGTATCTCATACTTGTGACACACAGTATACACGAGCCTCCAGCATGGTTGTTTTATGTCATCCCTTTCAAAACTAGTACGTGCGAGTAAACTCCAGCACTATCTCATGCACAAATCATATAAAATCTAGTGCAGGTAATGCTTTAGCATTATATCATGTACTATGATGTAAAATCGAGTGCGAGCGATGCTTCAATACTCTGCCATGTACAATTCATGTAAAACTAAGTACAAGTATTACTCTAGTACTCTATCATGTATAAATCACATTAAAATCAAGTACGAGCAACACTCCAGTACTATATTATGCATTACACAAAATTTAGTGCGAGTAACACTGCAGCACTAATTTATGTAGAAAACATATAAAATTCAATGCAAGCAGTGCTCCAGCACGATTTATTTTCATACAATTCAATAGATGGCTCATTTAAAAGAGATTCACTCAATTAAATCAAATCGACATTATATTGTGATGTTTTCGCATATAACATGAAAACATCGACCAATCTATCTATGCATTTGCTAAACAGCATTAAAAACATTCAGAAACATGCTTTCCATGCTTTTTACAACTTTTTCTATCTTTCCTAATTTTACCCTTAATATGGGGTAAAATCGTAATTTTTTCATATCGGATCTCTATAAATTTTA
Organism: Firmiana major; assembly: GCA_033439115.1. Lineage (NCBI taxonomy): Eukaryota > Viridiplantae > Streptophyta > Magnoliopsida > Malvales > Malvaceae > Firmiana > Firmiana major. The sequence continues at coordinate 21,785,335 of CM065905.1, forward strand.
GTCACTTTCTCTTACCCTCAGACTTTTTAAGTGAATGTAAAATAGATGAAAATATGTGCAGATATCTCCAACTACACGCAAAACTCTCTTACATGGAATCGCGTCGAGTAATTCTACTTTTTCAGAGCTGCTCGATCTCGTAGTCCGATTTGCTCCTTCTATAATCTCTGGAGCTGCATATAATCATTTATTTGGTTAATTATACTTTTTTAAACTGTATTCCACGTTTAATACAGTCTATTTCACTTAATGAGCTCATTTAATCTTATTAGGCCTTAACGAGCCTAACACAGTCTTAAGCCCATTTCACTTTACTATTCATCTCATCTAATCTTATTGGGTTTGTGGGGCCCACTAACTCTTATTGGGCTTGGTTCGAGGCCCATGAACCCTTATTAGGTCGAGACCACCTCAGCTTGGCCCATTTAGCCTCTCGACCATGGCATGTGGCCGAGAGCCATGTATGCCGCCCATGGCCGAGCACCATGCCACACCACGCAACCCTTGGCATTATGCCTAGCCATTCACTTAGGTGTTTCATCAAACATATGGCATGCACCCTTTAAGCCTTAGTTTATGTTCATTAAGGCATTTCATCAAACACCTTACATGCCAACCTAATTTCATTAACTAATTCAACAAATCAATTGAAATTAAGCATGTCATAATCTGTATACATGTTTACCAACCTAACCATGCATTAAAATCACATGCTTATTCATGAAAACCTAAATACCCATTTTTGGCCATCATTGATTCATGGTGTTTTCATGTGTTTCAATCCATAAAACATACACCAATCAACTTAGAATAATCCATAGATAAACATACTAGAGTTTGGAAGCTTGAAATTATACCTAGCTACCTTTTCTCTTCTTGGCTGAAACTTAGGGAGGATTTCGGGTGGTCCAATTCAGCTCCTTGGTTGCTAATTTTTGGGTATGTTATTCCTCTCTCAATTTGGAACAACTTTTATGAAAATTGCTTGATCTAAATATGCCTTGAAGTTAGAGTTTTCTAGTGTGAGAAAGCTTGGAAGTTTAAGCTTTAATGGTTTCCTCTTGTTGCCGAGAATGAAAAGGAAAAAGAAGATAACTTGGCTGATTTTTCACTTAAGTATTCTTAGTCATTAAGTCTATTTTTTCAGCCATTGAATTGGGCTTGGCAATTACTTTGGGCTTGGGTTAATTTTGGGCTTGTAAAATGGGCTTAGAAAATTACTAATAGGCTAAGGTTTGGGCTTGCCATTTAGGCTTCTCAGTTTAGGCTTTTTCCTTGGGCTTTTGGACTGTTGGGCCTTTTATTGGCTTGTTATTGGGCCCACCAATTGGCCCAAAAATTCGACCCATTAGGCCTACAAAATTCGGCCCATGCTTGTTGCACCTTAATGGGCTTTCAATTTTCCATCGTTGGCCCATCAAGTTTTACCCATTAAATTTAATCCGAATTTCGATTAAATAAATTTTTCATACTTAAGGAGATGAAGATTGAGTGTTTTAACCAAAAATATTTCTTCCCAACTTTTTAACCTTACTTAACCTTAGTTTTTCTTGACCATTGACCACGTTTGACTTTTTTTCAAAAATCCAAAAGTGTCAATTTCCATGGTTTACACTCTCATCTCTGCGTTTTGGCCACTTCCGGGAGGTGAATGTGTCAACAACACCTCAAACGAACCATTTCGAGTTCGTTTAGCCCATTTTTGGGCTTTTTCACCAATTCAACATGTTCGAAATTAAATCAAACCGACTTTCCTTCATGAACCCTCTATATTTTGACCTTTTAAGTTTTTATCTTCAGTCAGAATGATTTAAATCCATTCGATTTAGCTTGTGGCTCTTATAGCCCTTATTTGACCTTTACTTGACTTATATGCATTTTCTTACTTTATTTGCATTTTCATTTTAGTAAATACTCTTCTTATGATTCAGCTAACATAATAGAAAGTTTTACACATAGGAATCATAATGAATAAGCTTCAAACATATGGGTCTTATAGCTTTTTACAGTGCGTAAAGGTCTATACCCTTCTAAACCCCAAGATCATAATATTCCCTTGAAAGATGAAGAACAATCTATTAAAGTCAAGCTTTACAGATATCCTATAGTAGAAAAAGGATGAGATAGAAATGATGGTTAAGGAGATGCTCAAAACCAGTATTATTATGAGCAATAATAGTTCCTTAGCTTTTTCTATTATAATGGCAAAAAAAAAATATGGGTTTTGGAGGCTGTGTGTAGATTGTAGCCAACTAAATCAACTAACCATTGATGGCAAATTCTCTGTGGTTGAAGAGTTGCTAGATGAACTCAATCGGGTTTCAATATTCTCTAAGTTGGACTTGAGGGTAAGCTATCGCAAGCTATCACTAAATTAGAAAGCACGAGGCTGAAACACAAAAGATTGCATTTAGAACTCATAAGGGCCATTATCAGTTCTTGGTCATGTCCTTTGGTCTCACAAATGCTCATTCCACATTTTTGGCATTAATGAACTGCATTTTTAAACCTTATGTGAGGAGGTTTGTACTTGTCTTTTTTAGGACATACTCATCTATTCTCTTACTTGGGATATCCACTTACAACATTTTGTAAATTGTGTTTGAAGTACTTAAGGAGATTAAATTATTTCTCAAAGAAGCCATATGTGATTTTGGAGATAAAGAGATTCAATATTTGGGACATGTATTTAGTGAACAAGGAGTGAAGATGGATAAGAAGAAAATTCATAATGTTTAGGATTGGCCACCACAAAAAAACAAAAATCTAAAAGAGTTTAGAGTTTTTCTAAGGCTGACAAGATATTAATGGCATTTCCTTAAAGAAAGGGTATGGAGGCATAAAAACCCTTGACTAAATTGTTAAAAAAAAAAAAGAAGCTTTTGGATGGGGAGAGGCAACACAAGGAGCTTTTAATGATTTGAAGAGAGCTATCACCACAACACCTATATTAACATTACCTTATTTTTTCAATGAGTTTATAGTGAAATAAATGTTTCAATTATAGGTGTGGGAGAAGTGTTAACCCAAAATGAAAGACATTTTAGCTTATTTTAATAGAGCTCTAGGCTCCAAATACCCAGCATTTTCTGTTTTGAAAAAAAGATACTGATTGTATTGTAGTTGTTGAAAAATGGAATGTCTACATGGTGGGTAGGCACGTCAAAATCAAATCTAATTCCCAGAGCTTGAAATTCCTATTAAACCAACAGATTACAACTCTATCATAAGAACTTTGGGTGGAAAAATGATAAGACACAACTATGAGGCTTGTTATAGAAAGAGCAGTACAAACATTATGGCTAACATATTATCTATATATTAGAACTTGAGCTATTTGTTTTCATACCAAACATTCTACGAACTATTAGTATGAGAAGGAAATACCATAAAACTTTAGCTAGCGCATGTCGTTTCTTGACACTTGCATATGCATTCTCCTTTAATCTAAATTCATTAGATGCATAACATTTTTTCGCATCCCCATACTCCTTCCTATACAGTATGAAATTATTAGGACATGCATAAATCTTTTCATAATCCATTCTTAGTGAAAACAAAGTCTTCTTAACCTTGAACATTGATTAAAGAAACTAACTGCCTTCTAAAAACATCTCTACTTGTATGTGAAGTAGATCTGAAAAACATTGATCTCTCCACCCGTATCTTACTTTTAACTTGTACAACTTGACCAACACAAATAACCTCATGAATTTCTTACAACTAGATACAATGGCTTTTTTGCTTGTTCAAACATATGGTCGACTTTTTATGGATTATCCGAACAACAGCCATGTGCAACTTTGTAAATTCCACGAAATTTCCTTGTACTTGGTCTTATCAATGAATAATTTTAAATATAATATAGCATGAGGGATCTTGATAAGTTCAAGCAAATAAATATTTACTTTGAAGTATGAATGAATATAAAACCATACAATATACCAAGTAGAATACAATGTAAAAATTAAATTCCAATTAACTAAATTAAATAGTGTTATAATTATTAAGGTATTTAAACAAATTTAAGGAGCAAGGATTGGCTTTAATTGAAGCCAACCCCAATTTGTCATACCACTTAGTTTCTTTTAAAATTAATGATTATTTTGCTGGTGATGATTTTCCACGTCTAGATAACCTTGGTAATGATGTTTCATTGGAAAACATTGAATGAAAAGATGAGCATGGTGTCTGGTAAAATAAAAAGGAACAAAGGAGAGATCATGAAGACTAGGAAAAAAGAACAAGGTAATAAATCTCCATGAGGATGAAATCGAGGCACACAAATTCTACTAAGAAGAAACAATACAGCAGCAAGAAGAGGAAAAGAGATGAAAGCACGTGGTTTGGCTTCCAATGAAGCCAAACCCGTGAGGTTTGCGCCTGCTGTAGTAAAATTGCAGCAGGAAACTTAGTGAAGAACTGATAATGGTGATGGCATTCGGTAAGGCTGGTAGAGGACAGCAAGGAGGAGGGTGTTTGGTAAAGGAAAGGTAGGAAATGATATTGAACCCGAGAAGACTGCTGCAGTAAAACTACAGTAGAAAGTGAAATGAGAAGGATGGTGATGATTTTGATCGGCTCAGGAAGTGTAGATGAAATTGTATTAAAACAAGAGTAAGTAGGAACTACAGTAGGAAAGAAATCAGAAAAAATGTGAGGAAAGGTGGAAGCCTAATAACCGAGGGGCAAAGACAAAAAAAAAAAAAAAAAAAGGAAAACATGAAGGACTGATGATGGTGATGGTTTATGGGTGAAGGAAGAAGAAGAAATAATAGTAATATAAGGAATGGTATGGTACGAATGAACTGAAAAGATGGAAGATGGAAGATGGCAGAGAACAGCATGGGGTAACCTGAAAACAAAGGAAAAACTAGCAGGAAACAGGTTTCAAATTGAAACCTGTGAGGTGCATACCTGCTGCAGTTTTATTGCAGCAGGAAAGATGATGAATGAATGGGAGTATTGGTGACAAGCTACGGTGCAGACAAGAAAAGAGAAGTAAAACAGCCTATGCAGTGGGGAAATGCAGAGATAGTGGAGGCAGTTGTGAGGTCTCAGTAAGAGGGAACGCTAAAGTAATGTAAAAATAAATATATGTATCTATGAAAACTAGGACAAGCAGCTATGGTTGTAGGATGAAGAAAATCGTGAAGCTGGCAGTTTGCAGGAGAAACAAGACAAGGAAACCATATAGATAAATACATGTGTATATATATGCATGAATTCGAGAGTGCAGCAGAGAAAGAAACAGGGCAGTTTTCTGCTGAAGACGAGACATAACTGAGGGAGCAAGTGAGGACAGAAAACAAGAGATGAAGTAGGAGAAAATAAGTGCAGCAGACTAGTATCAAAGGAGTAAGGAAACTGGAGCAGCTGAAACGAGAGGAAGAGTGACAAATGAGCAAAAGCAGTGACGACCTTCGTAAGGAAGGAAAACCTAAAGCAGGGTGCGCGACATGAGAAGTAGCTAGGCTGGAGCAGGGTGACCTGGTTGAAGGAGAAAGGGTGCTCTGCTGGAGTTTTGGGCACCGAATAATGCTGGTTCAAGGCTGGGTTGGAGTCTGGCTCATCAATGGTAGCTGAAACCAGGATCCTCTAGGGTGTTGTCGAGTGGTCTGAATAGGGATGAGAAGGAAAGAAAGAGGGCTGAGTATTAGTTTCCTCCTACTGTTCGACAGGTCAAAAAAAAAAAAGTTGGAGTGGTTGCAATTTATTGGAGAAGCTAGAAGTAAACAATGAGAAAAAGAGGCGGAGAAAGTGTCGGTATTTGCTGAAAAAGAAAAAAAGAGGAAGAACTAGCCATTGAGTGGAATGAAGTGAGTGATCCTTGGTCCCTTGTGGAAGCGCAAACCGAAGCAGTAAAGGTGATGAGGGAGCTGTTGTGTGGTGCTATTAAGGTTCGAAAATTGATCCAACCAAAAGCAAAAGAGGCTGGTAAGAACTTAAGAATGATAAAGGAGGACTAATGAGGGAAGAAAGGCACTGGACTAGTGTTTGAGGAACAAAACAGAGATGATGGGCAGTAAACAAAGTAGGATCCTGTGCTGCTAGAGAAAAGAGAAGCAAGTGGATGCAACGGTACCCAAAAAGAAGCTGCTGGTGCCAATGAGAATCAAGACCGTGAAACAAAACTGATTTTTGGTTGACCAGCTTCATCTTCGGATTTGACAATCCGAAGAGAACAAGTTTATTCCAACAAAAAAGGAAGGAACATAGAAAGGTAGAAGGAAAGATAGACTAAGTGGAATAGAAATAGGAGCATTTAATCGGGCAAGATTGAAAGGAACATTTGCGAGAGGTGAATAAAATGAAGGAAGTAAGAAATGATAAAATTTAGAGTAATCTTTAGCTTAATTCGTGGTAAAATGACCAAATTAGATAATCCGAGTTCAAAACTTAAAAGTATTATACGGAAACAATTTCGAGCTTACCATGACTAATTTAAGTGAAAGATAATTTACGGTAGCTATGGAACAAGCGAACAGACAGGAATAAACTGATTGACTCACAGCACTGAGGTTTAAAGGAAATACCGTCTGTCACCGAGGTAAGGGAATTTTTGTGTGCTGCTAGAGATAATTGCACGTACATGCTTTTTGATCATTTGTAGATATAATACTAGGCTGATTTTATAGCTATGAAAATTATAGAATTTAAATCTTAGTCAAATGGTCTGACCTTACCCGATAAAATTTAAATTATATACATAGATACTGTATAACCTAATTTATTGTTTTAAATTTAAACCTCTAGTTTTTAATTGCCACGTACGACATAATGAGGTTTTTAACCGAAAAATGGTGAGTCAGCTCCATTTTAAATTGTTTATGTACTGAACTGAGTTTAGAAACTGTTTTGATGAAAATGAGCTGCTTATCAATCTATACCAGATAAAATGTTCTTGAACCGCGTGCTGACTATGTGTTACACTGTCTGGTTCGAACTTACTGGAGACAATGGGCTTAGCTAAATCATGCTACACTGTTACTATTACTGTCTACTGTACTGCTACTATTATTGTGGTCCACGGAGTACGATGTACCGTGCAACACACATGAAAGTATGTTGTATTGTGTATTGTGTATTCTGTCTTCGAACATACTGTACTGTGAGCCGTTTGGGTAGCTGACCACTCCCACAGCGATTGACATCCCTGCACACCTGATCAATGATGCTCGGAGTCACCGACATTGGCTATTTGTCATATTGCCTTAGCATGTCTGTCTTGTCTCGTCTATTTGTTTTACTGAACTGACAGAACGAATTGTAATATCGCATGAAAATTATTATATCCTACTATATAAAGCTTTTAGAACTCATGATTATTTCAGCAAAATGTTTACACTACTGAGACTAATATTGTTATCATATTCCGACTTTGATTTTACTGTATGTCATATAGTTAGTGTATTTATCTATCTGCCATATTCTTTTTCTTATTGAGCACATTGAACTCACCCCTTACTTTCCTCCACAGAGACTCATCAGTAGTTGAGACCACCTCTTGCGTAAGTAGGATTCTTTTGTGCAGTCATATACCGCAGAGTTTTCTTCTGCGTGAATGGTATACCCAGACTATACATTCTTTTGTATCAAATTTTTTTTGTAGGTACAGTAATGTTTATGAAAATGTATCTGGGGATGTAAATGTCGATATTTTGTATATGAACTCTGATGAATTTAGATATTTGACTACTTCAATGACGTCTTCACGCAAGTTTAAGTTATGCTTACATATAAATGATAAGAAAATTTCACTTTACTGATCTAACATCGACTCGTAGCCCAACCAAAGTGTATGTAAACAAGGTTGTTACAAGCTTGTACCATTTCTATAGTTTCTTCAGATGACTCGAAACTATTTTCATCAGTTCTCAAATTTTGTTTCTTTATTCATAGATGCAAATGATTCATTTTCTTAGTTTCCAATGAAAAGTCCATTCGGTATAACTTTGATTAACACCATTAAAATAAAGGCGACCTCTAACCTTCTAAATCTTTCAAAAATTCATATTCCCACAATTAGTACAAGGGTAGTTTACATAATCCAAGCCATTTTCATTTTTTAATGCAAATTGTAAGAACATTTTCTTGCCTTTCTCATTTTCTCTTGATCGTAAGTCAACTTCTAACCAAGATTTATCCATATTTTTTTATTTAAAATTTTTTTTTTTTAATATTCAACAATTATACCATTTAGGCATAACCACATTTTAGGAAAGCAAAAGAAAATAATTAAAGTGATAAATATTCAACAAATTGCAGTTATGAATATGTTTCTAAAAACCAGAAAAAAAAAAAAACAAGGGAAAATAAATATAAACTAAAGCTACATTTTTATGAAAGTTATAGTCTTTATATCTAGAGCAAAGCATAGACTACGATTTAACATTAACCGTATTCTTCTAGTATAAAAAAATGTTTATTTAAATAAAATAAAATACTATTAAAGATATTAATGTAATCTATATACAATTAATATAGTTTTAGAAAGTGTGATTGAAAAAAATGAGAGAAGATAAATATAAATATTTTTTTAAAAGAAGTAGTTGATCTATGATGTCAAAAAATTAAAAACATGATCATGATTAAAAATCATAGCTAAAAATATTATACTGTGCATGATTTCAATAACTATAGTTAATGTTTTTATGTAACCGTAACTTTGACGCTTTTTTCTAGTAGTGATTCTATCCTTTATTTCCTTGTCTTAATCTTTATATGTTCTTATTTTTATATAATAATCTTCATACATTTATCATTTAATTTCATTGTTTGTCGGTTGACTAAGTTGCTTGTTTATTGTTTAGGATTATTCATTTGATTAATTGACAAATTTGTATTTTTATACTTAAATTCAATAAGCTGGTTCGTTTAATTAATTTTTTTTCTTTGAACCATTCCCTGTATTTTGTCACTTTTCTTATTTTTTAAGTAAAAAGTATGGAATCCAGTCAATTTTACAAGGACACAAATTAGTTGGGGGTTGACCTCTGATCTTTTTCTTTTCATTATTTCAACTTTCAGTCTCTTAATATCTCAACTAGAAATAAATGATGTAATTTTTGCCATGATGGTGCTCTGAAGGGCCTTTTTCCAAATTTTATTGGGTTTCCCTTTTGGATTTTTTTTGTTGGAATTGTGTGTGTTTTTATTTTTCAAATTATGGTTGTTTTATCATGTAGGTCAATTTTTAAGGATATGTATGGAAAAATAAAATTGTAGCATCATGATATTTAGCTTTAAACCTTGAACCCTAATTTATTATTATTGCTCTCGAGATAAAGCGTGGGTCTTTTACTACTTAGAGTTTAAAAAGAATGGTGATTTTTTACTCTTCCGAAAAATGATTTTCTAAAAATTCAAAGATTTTTCATTTTTTGAATAAGTTAATAAAAAATACTTTTTCTTATTTGATTTTTTGAAAAAAATGTTTTTTTTTCAAATTAAGTTAACTTAACTAATAAAAATTTAAAAATTATTTATTAATTAATTTATTAGTATTAAAAGATAATTATACTTGAAAATAGTATTTAATATCAAAATATTATATTATGAAACATTTAAAAGAAAAACTTTTTATTATTAATGATATTATTTTAAAAATTTAAAGTAATATTACTATTTTAAAACTATATAAAATATTAATAATACATTAATATTTATTTTTAAAATATTAAAATATTTATATTATTAAAATAATTATATTTTATACTGAAAGTATTTAATATTAAAATCATTACAAAAATATTATTTATTTATATTTATTATTAAAATGTTCATGTAAAAAAATATTTGTCAAAAAATATAACAATATTATATATTAAATTAAAATATTAGTAAATGATTAAAAATATTAATTAATAAAATATTAAATATATAATTTATTAAATTAGTATTTAGTATTTATTATTAAACGAATAATATCATATTATTTATTATTGAAATATTAAAAAATTATTATTAATAATATAAAAATAAATTAATTAACCTAAAAATATTAAATGATTTTTTAATGTTAATATTTTAATATTTAAAATTTTTAATATAATTAAATAAAACATATTTTTATTAATATAACAATATTTTATATAGGGTTAAATTTAATCAAAGTTTAAAAGATCATATCTAAGGTCTTCTTAAGCAAAATTATACTTACATGTTTGATAAATAGCTTTTTAAATAGACAATTATTTTTTAAAAAATGTCTTCACCTTTTAAAAAACGTAAAATAATTTTTAAGAAAATAATTTAATTTTCTATTGATCAAGAATTTATTTTCATTAATCGATTAATTTTTTATCAATTAAAAGATATAAAAATTATTTAAAAAAATTATTTTCAATATAATTAAAGGTGGAATACAACCTAACGACACATTGACAGATCAATTTTCAATTTATCAAAACAATAAAACAACGGAACCCTAACATAAACATAAACACAAAAAATCCAAACAAAGATGTCAAACTTTGAACGACTTTTGACCTTACCAATTGCTTTTGGGTTTGGAGATCATGATCTAATCATCCTTAATAATAAGTAAGTTTAAAGTTTTAAACTCTAATGATCTCTTTTTAATAAATCTACAAATTTCACTATAGTTGGTTGCCTGGTAAGTGTTTCATTACCACCTTTCATGTGATTTTCTTTTAATTCAGTAATATTTTTTATTTAATATTTTTTATTTAATCAATTAAAATTTAATCTAGTTATTATTTTTTATTTTTTACAAGAAAGAAAACTGTTGCTGCTCTCAACAACAATGAAATGATGCTGATGTGATCTTCTCCGCTGTCTTCTCCACGTGTATTGAAGATTCTGCAAAAACAGTAAAGGTCAGAGAGGCGTAGGGATCTGTCCCTGCACGCGCACTTTGATACTTAAGTTAGAAAACTGTTTAAGCAGAGTCTCAATAAGCAAAATAGAGATTAGGGTTTCTTTGATCATAACTGGGGGTATTTATAGATATCTCTGAGTGGCTTCAATGAGCTTAGGACTCATATTTGTGTGGGCTCCAAAATTTTATTATTTTGGGCCTCTTGTATTCTGAAGCTCAAGCGAGCGACTGGGCTGTGAGTAAATTACCTCTATCAATTGCTCCCCACTCTTTCATAGGGAAATTTCCTATGTAAGAGTAAATAAGAGGATTATGTCTTTATGGAGAGTTATTAACGACGAAACGTTTTATTTGCGAGAGACTTTTAAGCTCCGGTAAAAACGTAACGTTTCAGTCATCTCTGCCGCGACCATATAAAGGTAAGGTGCCGCGAGGATAGCTTAGGAAACTGCTACATTTCTATCGCAAACTTGCCGCAAATTCTCTCACACACTCTGTCACCACTCTCCCGCAAACCTCTTACAACACTAAAATACTAATACCGCTACTCTATCGCCTAGTTCTGTCACCGTTCACTCTGTCGCCCTCTTGCGCCTAAAACTCTGTCGCACACTTATACTATGTCGCATACACCCTCAATCTCAAATTGTGTACTCTGTCACTCCTCTATCGTCAAACTTTATCGCCACTAAACCACTATGTCGCTATATACTCTGTCGCCATAAAATACTCAATCGCACACTTAACTCTGTCATCGATACACTTACTCTGTCACCCGAACATCTCTATCGCCATATACTTTTTTACTCTGTCGCCCCATACTCTGTCGCCCGAACATCTCTATCGCCATATACTTATTTACTCTATCGCCCCCATACTCTGTCTCCTATTACCTCTGTCGCCAGTTTGAGTCTTTCCTGGAACAGTGCCGCTAGCCGTTCGAGTTTCACCCGTCGCATTTAGGTTTGTTTCTCTCTCATTTCTAACCCTAGAATGGCTGGCCCTAGTGTAGGAAAACATTTGGAGTGAGGGCATAGATCGACTTTAACTGAGTTTGACCTTCAAGATATTATGCATAGGTTCCCATTACCCGAAGGGTATTTTTATAGAATTAGGTTTTCGTTTCCCAATTTTCGATTTTGAGATTTCTTTTTTGAGGGAACATCGCCCCTAGCCAGTTACACCCTCTTAGTTGGATGCAATTAATTGGCTTTAACGTGCATTGCCACATGAGAGGTGTTCTTCCTTCTCTACCTTTGTTCTGTATTTTCTTCAGGGTTCGGGGTAGTTCCGGCTTAATCCCATATTCTCTTTAGAGAATGTTCAAACCCGGGTTTGAAAACAGATTATTTGATAAACTTTCCAACAAACTCCATAGGTTCGAATCGGAATGGCTTGTTGTAGAAGTGCCTGAAGGTCTTAACTTCCCTACTATATGGGGAGCTAAGCATAGTGTCCTCAAAGGTCCTCGTATTACAACTTTGAGAAAACAATTGTCTTCAATTATTAACCAGCTATTAATTGATAGGCCAATCAACCTCTATGACTTTCTATCATCCGAAAATTTGGCCTCCGCTGGTTGGGGCATAGGAAGTGTTAATGTCATCAATCCTTCTGTTTCTCTTCCAAATCCTTCCTTTGTTCCTTTTGAACCGAATCCTAGAGATAGAGAATCTAACCCCGAAGGTGACCCCTTAGAGGATGTGGGTGATTGGGATGGGTTTGGTTCTACTTTTATGGTTCTCCCCGACGATGAAGCATTAGAAATAGATTCCCTTCAGGAGTTTCTTAACTCTCCTGAAGGTAACCCTTTATGCTTTATAATCATTATTACTTGTTTATGTAACGATCTTAACAATTTTGTAGGTTCTTGTTTTGCAGAAATGAGCAGTGTTAGGCGTACTTTGGTCCGTCGAAGGGGGCAAGAAGGTTCATCCAGTGAACCTGCTGAGAAGAGACCCCGTTCCACAACAGTTATTTTCGAAGAGGTGTCTCGAGCTCGGACTCCTCCTCTGAGTCAAGCAACCTGTAAGACCCGAATTTAATTAAAATACGAAAATTAAATAAGAAAAGATGGGGGATGTATGAAGGAAGGTCAGGTAAAATTGATTTTCGAAACAAGAGCAGGGGTAAAATGGTAAAAATATCAAAACCCGGTATTAAGGCGATAAGAAAATTTTAATTTAAAATAAGGATGTAAGATATCTTGATCGATAATGAGGAAATTATACAATTTGGGTCAATTGATCAAGATTCAAAAATTTTAAAAATACCGAAAAAAATTACCGGAACGATATCTCGAAAAGCGTGAAGGAATAATATCGAAAATTTGGAGAAAAATATATTTAATAAATTAAATTTAAATTAAATAAATTAAATTAGAATAAAAATAATATAAGTGTAGATATTTTGGATTTTATGGAGTATTTTAATGAATAGTGAAATAATTAAATAAATTATAATAATAATAATAATAATAAAAAGAAAAAGAAAAAAAAAGAATCTGAAACAAAAAAAAAGAGAGAAAACGGGTCGGGGAGAGAGAAAGAGAAGCAGAGACGAAAACGAAACCCGACGAACCCGAGGGAGACCGACGAGCCGTCCGGCGGCCAAGGGCCAGGCCAAGGGCCGGAAAAGGAAGAGGAGCTTCAGGAGATCTCCCTGGTACCGGCAGCACGACCCATCGACGTCGAAATCCGGTGAATCGGGGAGAGAAAGGCCGACGGGATTGAGGGGCTCGGTCCCGGCGATCCACGACGACTGGGCGTGAACGGAGGCCACCGGCGTGACCGTGAGGAGGAGGCGGTCCTTTTGAGACCGGTAGCAGCCGACGAGACGGTCGGAATCGCCGACGATGGCCAAGACCGAAAATGGGTTTCCGACGGCCGGGGAGAAGAGGCCGAACCGGCGGCGTTCCGGCGGACTTGGGTGAAACCGAGGGTAGATTCGTGCTGCGGACGACCTTGCGGAGGTGCTGACGGTGGAAGCCGGCGGAGAACCGGCCGGCAAGATGGTGAACCGGAGTGAACCGGGGTGAACCGGCGGGTCTGAACCTGTCCGAACCGGACTGAACCGGTTCAACCAAAAAGAGAAGAAAAAAAAGAAGAAAAAGGGAAAAAGAAAAAGAGAAAAAAATTGGGGAAAATTCTAGCGATGCAATCGAGTTTTGGGTAAGTCGATAAGCAGTCAAATTGACCGATTTAAATTTTGGAATATTTTATTTAATTAATTTTCGACTGGAAATTTATCCGAAAAATTATGAAATTATGTAGCTCGACGATTGGCATCCACCGAGAGCTCGAGATAGCCTCGATTTACGTATTAGTATGGAATCTCGGGTAAGTGACCCTTATTTTTGATAATTTACATCGTTATACGTGTTTCGGATTTAAATTCCGCATAAATTGAATTAAATTATGGAAAATTTAGATAAATTATCGTAAATATTAAATTTAGTTATTCGAGAGTTAGAACGAGGCCCAATAAATTATTGGTGGGCCTAATGAGCCCAATAGGCCTCGATAATGTGAAAATTAAGTGGAAAACGGGCTTAAGACCGATTAAGGCCTATTAAGGTGCAATCGGGCCCAATAGGGGTAAATGGGCCCAATGATTTAAATTAAGCCCATAAAATATTAAATACAATTAAATTGTATAATATCTGACCTGAGAAATATTAATACGCAGTTCCGGGCATTTGATTGGGAGCATATCGGACTGCGCGACGAGACAATAGTGGAAAAGAAAAGGTCAGACTCGACAGGAAAATAAGGTAAGGGAATTCTACGGACTGCTAGAGGTAAACTTTACGAAATTTCAAGTTCATATGCAGTCTTTAAAATTTATCTGAAGGGTATAGAGGTCGAATAATAATTTTAGTGCCCCGAATGGGCAAATTACTAAAATACCCTTGTTAAGGGTAAAATTTACAAATTTAGGAAAAATTGGGAGGAGCAAGAACAAGAGGGTTCTGCTCGTTCTGGAGACATTTTAATGCATGCATGAGTAGGCTGGCTAACCTTGAAAGAAAATGCACAGCATTGCATACTTTCAACGATATAACTGTTTTGGAAACTGTTTTGAGAAAACAGAGCCGCCTACGTGTTATTATTTACATGTGACGTGCTAGAGCTAAGCTCGCACGATATTTTGATTTGGGTGATGCATGCATTGGTGCTGGAGCGAGAGCTCTCACTAGAGTTTTACATGCATAGGTGATAGAGTATAACTCGCACCAGATTTCACATGCTTTTTCGTGACACGGTGCTAGAGTCTAACTCGCACCAGATTTTATAAGATTTTCATGTGATTTATATACAAAGTGTTGAGCTTAGCTCGCACTAGATTTACTGGATTTGTGGAGTAGCGCTGTCTGCCCTTAGAGTCAGCCAAAAGGCCCAACAGGCTCAAAAGACCTCTTAGGTGGGGTGAGAGTGAGGGATGAGGTTGGCGGCGTTGTGGGGATGTAAAGCGGGCTCTGTCAGTTTTACTTGATTGATGAGAGTGCTGAGCGTCGCTCGCACTGATTTTATGAGAACATGCGATGAGCCGTGCTTGGAGCATCGGGTAGACTGTGTGTCACCGATTAAATAGGCCCGCACGTGCGTTTTGAGATATGGCATAAGTATAGAGATATTATATGGGTTCACGGAGTACGATGTACCGTGCAAGTAGCATGGAGTACGATGTACCGTGTGGTATCTTCGGATACGGCATCTCCGGATGCAGCATCTTCGGATGCCTGGGATCGGATAAGACTGACGGGATGGATTGACCCACCTCTTGGGCGGTTCCCGATCATGGTAAGAACCCGCACACTAGGATCCGTGTAGCTGAGGAACTCCCGAGGACACATATGGCCATAGTCCTGGTTATTGCCGATATACAGATATTGCCTAGTCTCGCATGTCGACGATTTTGATGAGATCAAACTGGGTTTTAAATTAATGTGCATGATGCTATTTCCATGCTTTTTAAACTCATGTGTGATGTAAACCGATTTTCATGGTTTTGTGTGAGTCAGGATCACCCGAAGGAGGGGTTGAGTCTTGACTTTATTGTGAAATTTTTAAATGAGAAAGATATGATTTTGAATATAATTGCATGTTGAATTTTCCGTGCAAATGTGTTTTACATAACATCATAACTCATAGCATTTATTTTAAAATGTGTGGAGAAAGGGTGGTTTATGCATGGCACTACGTTCATGTAGGTAGTATGGTTACCTACTTGTTCGTAGGGTTGCCTTACTGAGCTTGATGTGCTCACCCCTTTCATTTTCTCCCACAGATAATCTCCAGTAGACGTTGAGGCGACTCAGTACTGCATTCCGGATATCCGCTGCTGCCCATCAACGTAAGGTATATACACTTGTACAAATTGTATCTAAATAAGCATAGCACAGTAACATGTTTGTAAGTGTCTCTAGGGGATGTATAAATATTGTAAACAATTATAAATGACTGGAGAAGAATTAAGTACTAGGGTAGATGTATGGTGGGACTGGCATTGACGCACAGCCCAATTATTAGTGGAGTGTGGTCACGATTCGAGGACAGGTAAGAATTTAAGTTAAGTAAACAACAAAACGCGAAAAATTAACTCTGATTTTTGGGTAGTTTGGGTCGTGACAGATTTGGTGGTATCAGAGCAACAATTGGTCTGATGTGTGTCAGTGTCAGTAATTAGGAAATTACATCCCCGTGTTACTGTGCTTGGTTAGATACAATAGTGTATATCGAGATGGGTTTTGACAAAAAAATGGTTGAGAATGCAAGAATGCCTAATATGAGTCACGTTAGATGAGATAGTGCACGAGGCAGAGGTCGTAGAAGTAGACCTGAGTCTGCTAAGTCGTGCTGAGTTGACTTATGAGAATCGATATGAGATTAAAATGGAGGCTAATGTTGAGCATGCCCTACAGAGTCCGACAGAGTGATCGGACATCATTGAGACACGCTTCGCGAGATTGGAGCGGAGTGTGGAGATTATTTTTAGGAGCAAATTGCTCAGAGTATACATAAGATCAGAGGGCGCAGCGGAGCATTGGTGGAAACCCGCTCGACTCATCTTAAGTGTTAAACATCCAGAGCTAAGATGAGAAATGTTTATGGATGTATTCCGGTGAGAGGATATCCTGGATATGATTTAAAGAAAATTAAGGATAAAAGTCCTTACTCTGACCCAGAGGATTTGATTTATTGATGAGTATGATTTATGAGTATGAAACTCAATTATATTCTTGGGCAGATATTACCTCGACACTATAAAAAAGTGACAGTCGAGATGTCTAAAAGTTTATGGAAGGGCTCAGATTGTCAATTAGAGTCCGATTGGCCCATGAGATATTACTTATACCGAGGCAGTGCGCAGATTTACAGTTGGGTAAATAAGAACATAAATTGCACGCCTCTGAGATTGGGAAAGGTAGTGAGGGCTGAAATAGAGACAGAAAAGAGAATCGAGAAATGACAAAGATGTTAAAATGGGAAAATGGTAATTGGTAAAAGATCTGATTTAACGAGTTATGGGCTAAGATAATTGGTAAGACCCCAGTGCATCCAATTTTGGCACTCTTGAGGGGCATTGTGATTGGAGGACCCCGACCTGCTACGAAGCAGTGTAGCAGTGTAAGTACTGTAAGCAGTGTGGGATGTGTGGTGGATACCACGGAAGGAGGGTCTATACCTACACTGTATTTATGAAAATGGTCGTTAAGTGTGGTAAGACGGACCATTGATTTTGACTGCGCAGAGTTAGGCGAGATCGCCCCACAGAAAAGTAAAGAGTCAGAAAAACTTCGTTGGTATAGCTGCAACGAAAAGGGAGGCAATAGCCGAAAAGAAAAGAAAAAAGGAAAGTAGGCTGTTGGACGAAGGCGAGAGGATGTCTTAGACCAGGACACTATTGATGTTTCATGGATGTGGTGTAAGATACCACACTTGTTATGAATAATGAAGTACATATGTTCATTGATCCTAGTGCCACACATTTATTCATACCGCCTTCATTCGCATATAAGTGAGTAAAAAGCATGAATGCCTACATCATCGGGCACAATATTGATAAATGAGTACCCCAATAGAGGAGGATTAATTAACGGAATATGGATATAGAGATTTTAAGTGACAAAAAGGGGTGTAACAGTTGAAATTAAACGAGTAAAGGATTGTACTCACGGAATGAATAATGACAAGAGTTTCGTTATAATAGATACACTAAGGAGATAATCTTTAAGATGAAATATGCTTAATTCTGAATACAAGATGTATCGGAGTAAGAGGCGTATGCTAGGTAAGAACATCCTTACGATATGAAGTCATTAGGATTAAAGCAATTAGTAGCGAATATAAATTGTGACCACATGGACTGGTATATAAAGTATATGTGGTTAAGTCTGAAGGTTAATAAAGGTATTTCAAAATACCTCCCCGCCTAAAGACTTGACAGCGTCTAAAAGTATATATATATAACCTATAACGTGAAATCGATCGTCGTAATAAATACCTTTAGTATTAGGATACCTTTACTAAGACGATAAGAATATTAAAATGCGACAAATCATAAAGACTAACATAGTAAAATTTGATAAGAGCCGTTAAGATAAGAAAAATAAATGACGCAGGTTAGTACCTGAAAACGTAAGCGATTTTGAAGGATCTTATATGCTTATGCGTAAATAAGTCCAGGATTGGACCGATTTGTAATCATCATTATCGATGATATGTTGGGTGTAGTTAAAGTCCAGGGCAAATTGTAAGCAATAATTGGAAATTGCTCTTACAATTGGGTTGTTGTGAATTCTCAATATGGTCTACTTGGTTGACACGTTTAACTATGAAAACGTGGTCTTTGAGTGAGATGATAGAGGTGACGTGA
Organism: Firmiana major; assembly: GCA_033439115.1. Classification (NCBI taxonomy): domain Eukaryota; kingdom Viridiplantae; phylum Streptophyta; class Magnoliopsida; order Malvales; family Malvaceae; genus Firmiana; species Firmiana major. Next base: position 21,804,056 of record CM065905.1, read on the forward strand.
ATTTCGGTGTAGTGAAGTATGAACTGACCACGTGATTAATTTCACCATACCCAACAGCTCAAGAGGTTCACAGTGAGTATGGATACCTCGAAATTATGAAGGAGCTGTGTATTGATGTAAAATGGGAAGATAGTCAATTTTGGAGTTAGACAACTCCTTGATCACGAAATAAACTATCTGACCAATGATTTAAAGTTGGCAGCGATAGTATTCGTATTGAGTAGATGGCATTACTAGGTACACGATGAGAAATTGTGGATATGCACTGATCATAAAGTCTCAAGTATTTGTTTTCACAGAAAGAGACGAATATGAGAATACATAGTGGGTTAGAGCTTCTGAGATATTTTGATTGTGAAAATTGTACCACCCAGGAAATGCTAATGTGATGGCTAATGCCTTGAGTATAAAGAGCCTTGGGATGGTATTACATATGATGGTCAGGGAGCGTGAGCTGCTAGAGCAGTTATGAGCCTCAGTATTGATGTGGTCCCTTCTGATGATGACAGTGATTGTGTGACAGTTAGCCTGAGACTAGAACCGGATGAGAGTGCCCGGATTTGACAGGCTTAGCATGATGATCGGCATGATGTCGATAGTGTGGGTCAGATTCAGAAGGGTACAGTGATAGAGTTCACAGAGTATGATAATGATTTACAGAGAGGTTCAAAGACAGTATAAGTGCTCCCCAGGACCACAGTTGATGAGATAGTAATATTGTCAGAAGCTCACTCTTCGGGATACACAGTGCATACGGAAAGTAACGAATAAATATATCGAAATCTCGCAAAGGGTATGGGTGGTCAAATATGAAAAGAGATATTGTAGAGGTTGTGAAAAAGTGCCTAGTATGTCAGCAGAATAAGGTAGAGTATTAAAAGTCTGCAGGATTATTACAGCCTCTACCTATATCGACACGGCACGGAAATGGGAGCAAGTCTCCATGAATTTTATGATGGGTTACAGAGAACCCAGGTGAATTACGAGGCTATTTGGATGATAGTCGATAGAGTGACCAAGTCTACCCACCTTATGGTTATAAAATCCCCAAAATACTTAGAGTGTATGAGGATTTATGTGTAAGAAAGATTGTGAGACATTATGTAGCGTTCCAGTGAGCATGGTATCATATAGGGATTCTCGCTTCACTTCACATTTCGGGGAATATTTTTCAGGAAGCTATGGGAACCTGACTGAGTATTAGCACAGCTTTCCGTCCTCAGATCGATGGTCAGTCAAAGAGGACTGTACAAGTTCTGGAGGATATGATGAGAGTGTGTGCATTGATTTTTATAAGCTCCTGGAATGATCAGTTGATTTCTAATTGAATTCGCCAATAGCGACAGTTGTCACTTGAGTATCGGGATAACAAGATACGAGGCAGTGTATGGCTGTAGGGGTTGTTCCCCAAATTGGATGAGAAAAAGTGGGTGACAGATAGAATTATTTTCGACTATGGATAATAAGTCTCTGAGGATGTTTTAGTTAAGAGTGAGAGATTAAGAACACCTCGGAGCAGGTAGAAAAGTATTGGAATTCACCTTTGGTGAATTAGTATGGTTGAAAGTTACTCGTCCTAAGGGAATAAGGACATAGCGAGCTTTTGGAAGAAGGTAAATTGAGTTGCGCTGGATGGAATATTTTGAGAGATTGGACAAGTGGGAGATAAGACCTGTAGGTGGCATTTCCACTTGAATAAGCAGGCACCCACAATGTGTTCCAGCTTTTGATGCTTCGGCAATACTATCCAGATCCAGCATAGGTGATCGAATATGAACTCCAAAAGTTCAGTTTAATGAAAATATAAGTATATTGAAGAAGTTGATTCGGGCATTAAACAGGAAAGAGAAAGTATTGAGGTTTAAGATGATCTCCCTAATTAAAGTCCTTTGGTAGTAATACACTTCGGAAAAAGGTCACATGAGAATTAAAGAAGTATGCTACGATTGATGTACCCGGAGTAGTCTATAGACTCATATGAATTGGTTCTAATTTGGAGGACCAAATTCCTTAAGTGGGGGAGAGTTGTAAGACCCGAATTTAATTAAAATACGAAAATTAAATAAGAAAAGATGGGGGATGTATGAAGGAAGGTCAGGTAAAATTGATTTCCGAAACAAGAGCAGGGGTAAAATGATAAAAATATCAAAACCCGGTATTAAGGCGATAAGAAAATTTTAATTTAAAATAAGGATGTAAGATATCTTGATCGATAATGAGGAAATTATACAATTTGGGTCAATTGATCAAGATTCAAAAATTTTAAAAATACCGAAAAAAATTATCGGAACGATATCTCGAAAAGCGCGAAGGAATAATATTGAAAATTTGGAGAAAAATATATTTAATAAATTAAATTTAAATTAAATAAATTAAATTAGAATAAAAATAATATAAGTGTAGATATTTTGGATTTTATGGAGTATTTTAATGAATAGTGAAATAATTAAATAAATTATAATAATAATAATAATAATAAAAAGAAAAAAAAGAATCTGAAACAAAAAAAAAAGAAGAGAGAAAACGGGTCGGGGAGAGAGAAAGAGAAGCAGAGACGAAAACGGAACCCGACGAACCCGAGGGAGACCGACGGGCCGTCCGGCGGCCAACGGCCAGGCCAAGGGCCGAAAAAGGAAGAGGAGCTTCAGGCGATCTCCCTGGTACCGGCAGCACGACCCATCGACGTCGAAATCCGACGAATCGGGGAGAGAAAGGCCGACGGGATTGAGGGGCTCGGTCCCGGCGATCCACGACGACTGGGCATGAACGGAGGCCACCGGCGTGACCGTGAGGAGGAGGCGGTCCTTTTGAGACCGGTAGCAGCCGACGAGACGGCCGGAATCGCCGGCGACGGCCAAGACCGAAAATGGGTTTTCGACGACCAGGGAGAAGAGGCCGAACCGGCGGCGTTCCGGCGGACTTGAGTGAAACCGAGGGTAGATTCGTGCTGCGGACGACCTTGCGGAGGTGCTGGCGGTGGAAGATGGCGGAGAACCTGCCGGCAAGACGGTGAACCGGAGTGAACCGGGGTGAACCGGCGGGTCTGAACTGGTCCGAACCGGACTGAACCGGACTGAACCGGTTCAGCCAAAAAGAGAGGAAAAAAAGGAAGAAAAAGGGAAAAAGAAAAAGAGAAAAAAATTGGGAAAAATTCCAGCGATGCAATCGAGTTTCGGGTAAGTCGATAAGCGGTCAAATTGACCGATTTAAATTTTAGAATATTTTATTTAATTAATTTTCGACTGGAAATTTACTCGAAAAATTATGAAATTATGTCGCTCGACGATTGGCATCCACCGAGAGCTCGAGATAGCCTCGATTTACGTATTAGCATGGAATCTCGGGTAAGTGACCCTTATTTACGACAATTTACATCGTTATGCGTGTTTCGGATTTAAATTCCGCATAAATTGAATTAAATTATGAAAAATTTAGATAAATTGTCGTAAATATTAAATTTAGCTATTCGAGAGTTAGAACGAGGCCTAATAAATTATTGGTGGGCCCAATGAGCCCAATAGGCCTCGATAATGTGAAAATTAAGTGGAAAACGGGCTTAAGGCCGATTAAGGCCTATTAAGGTGCAATCGGGCCCAATAGGGGTAAATGGGCCCAATGATTTAAATTAAGCCCAAAAAATATTAAATACAATTAAATTGTATAATATCTGACCTGAGGAATATTAATACGCAGTTTCGGGCATTTGATTGGGAGCATATCGGACTGCGCGACGAGACAACAGTGGAAAAGAAAAGGTCAGACTCGACAGGAAAATAAGGTAAGGGAATTCTACGGACTGCTAGAGGTAAACTTTACGAAATTTCAAGTTTATATGCAGTCTTTAAAATTTATCTGAAGGGTCTAGAGGTCGAATAATAATTTTAGTGCCCCGAATGGGCAAATTACTAAAATACCCTTGTTAAGGGTAAAATTTACAAATTTAGGAAAAATTGGGAGGAGCAAGAACAAGAGGGTTCTGCTCGTTCTGGAGACATTTTAATGCATGCATGAGTAGGCTGGCTAACCTTGAAAGAAAATGCACAGCATTGCATACTTTCAACGATATAACTGTTTTGGAAACTGTTTTGAGAAAACAGAGCCGCCTATGTGTTTTTATTTACATGTGACGTACTAGAGCTCAGCTCGCATGATGTTTTGATTTGGGTGATGCATGCATTGGTGCTGGAGCGAGAGCTCGCACTAGAGTTTTACATGCATAGGTGCTAGAGTATAACTCGCACCAGATTTCACATGCTTTTTCGTGACACGGTGCTAGAGTCTAACTCGCACCAGATTTTATAAGATTTTCATGTGATTTATATACAAAGTGTTGAGCTTAGCTCGCACTAGATTTACTGGATTTGTGGAGTAGCGCTGTCTGCCCTTGGAGTCAGCCAAAAGGTCCAACAGGCTCAAAAGACCTCTTAGGTGGGGTGAGAGTGAGGGATGAGGTTGGCGGCCTTGTGGGGATGTAAAGCAGGCTCTGCCAGTTTTACTTGATTGATGAGAGTGCTGAGCATCGCTCGCACTGATTTTATGAGAACATACGATGAGCCGTGCTTGGAGCATCGGGTAGACTGTGTGTCACTGATTAAATAGGCCCGCACGTGCGTTTTGAGACATGGCATGAGTATAGAGATATTATATGGGTTCACGGAGTACGATGTACCGTGCAAGTAGCATGGAGTACGATGTACCGTGTGGAATCTTCGGATACAGCATCTCTGGATGCAGCATCTCCGGATGCAGCATCTTCGGATGCCTGGGATCGGATAAGACTGACGGGATGGATTGACCCACCTCTTGGGCGGTTCCCGATCATGGTGAGAATCCGCACACTAGGATCCGTGTAGCTGAGGAACTCCCGAGGACACATATGGCCATAGTCCTGGTTATTGCCGATATACAGATGTTGCCTAGTCTCGCATGTCGACGATTTTGATGAGATTAAACTGGGTTTTAAATTAATGTGCATGATGCTATTTCCATGCTTTTTAAACCCATGTGTGATGTAAACCGATTTTCATGGTTTTGTGTGAGTCAGGATCACCCGAAGGAGGGGTCGAGTCTTGACTTTATTGTGAAATTTTTAAATGAGAAAGATATGATTTTGAATATAATTGCATGTTGAATTTTTCGTGCAAATGTGTTTTACATAACATCATAACTCATATCATTTGTTTTAAAATGTGTGGAGAAAGGGTGGTTTATGCATGGCACTACGTTCATGTAGGTAGTATGGTTACCTACTTGTTCGTAGGGTTGCCTTACTGAGCTTGATGTGCTCACCCCTTTCATTTTCTCCCACAGATAATCTCCAGTAGACGTTGAGGCGACTCAGTACTGCATTCCGGATATCCGCTGCTGCCCATCAACGTAAGGTATATACACTTGTACAAATTGTATCTAAATAAGCATAGCACAGTAACATGTTTGTAAGTGTCTCTAGGGGATGTATAAATATTGTAAACAATTATAAATGACTGGAGAAGAATTAAGTACTAGGGTAGATGTATGGTGGGACTGGCATTGACGCACAGCCCAATTATTAGTGGAGTGTGGTCACGATTCGAGGACAGGTAAGAATTTAAGTTAAGTAAACAACAAAACGCGAAAAATTAACTCTGATTTTTGGGTAGTTTGGGTCGTGACACAACCCCTCCTCCAGCTCCGACTCAACTACATGAAGGGGAATCAAGAGACCTTTCTCGAGGTAAAGGGAGAGCTTCTTCTCATTCCAGGTGTAAGACCCGATATTTTCGAGTGCATTTAAAAATGCAAAAGGACTTAAATGGTATTCCCGAATACGTGCAAGGGCAAAATGGTCAAAAGACCAAAATTCGGTATTAATCGGGACAAGAAAATTTAATTAAAAATATGAGAATGAGAAATCTTGATCAATGATGAAGAAATAATTAAATTTCGGGTTAAATTGATCAAGATATGAATTTATTGGGATAAATCAAAATTTTTGTATTGAAAAATAATCCCGAAAATAATAGAAAAATATACCGGAAAGGTAAAATCGGACTGAGAAAATTATTTACAGATTAGATGAATAAAATATATTTTTTAAAAGATATTTGTGTATTTTAATATTATTTTATTGATTAAAATAATATTAAAAATAAATTATAAATAAATAAAATGAAATTGAAAAAAAAAAAAAAAAAAAAAAAAAAGAAACGAAAGTCTGAAACGTGAAACAGAAAGAAAAGAAACAGAAACAGAGAAGAAGAAACGCGAAAGGCGAAACCGAGGAAGAGACGCCGGATGAGCCACCACCGGCGAGGCTGAGGGGCCGGTGAGGGTCGGCGAAGGTCGACCGACCTCGGGCGAACCTCCAGCAGCCCAGACGCGCGCCGAGAACGGTGGAAATCGCCGAAAACGGAGGAGGAACCCGCGGGAGAAAAGCTTCGATTCGTCGGCGATGGCGTCGATTCGAGCCAAACCGAGGCCCGATCTAGGGAGCCCATGCGAAGACGCGCCGAACGGTACCGGAATCGCGCCGGGAACCGGCCGGACGGCGCCGACACGACCAAAGGATAACTGGACCGGCCGAACCGGACTGAACCGGGCGAACCGGACCCGAGCTGAACCGGCGGTCCGAACCGGGTTGAACCGGACCGGACCGGTTCAGCCAAAAAGAGAGGGAAAAAAAAAAGGAAGAAAAAGGGAAAAAGAAAAAAAGGAAAAAATTGGGGAAAATTCCAGTGATGCAATCGAGCTTCGGGTAAGTCGGTAAGCGGTCGAATTGACCGATTTAAATTTTAGAATATTTAATTTGATAAATAATCGACTGAAAGTTTATCCGAAAATATATTTAATTGTGTAGCTCGACGATTGGCATCAACTGAGAGCTCGAGACAGCCTCGATTTGAGTACTATCATGGAATAATGGGTAAGTAACCCTTATTTACGACAATTTTATATCATTATGCGTGATTGATATTTAACGCATAAATTACGGATTTAATTTCCGCATAAATGAATTAAATTCTGGAAAATTGGATAAATTGTCGTAAATATTAAATTGAGATATCCGAAAATTTAGAACGAGGCTAAATAAATTACTGATGGGCCCAATGAGCCCCATAGGCCTCAATAACGTGTGGTAAACGGGCTTAAGGTCAATTAAGGCCCATTATGGTACAATCGGGTCCAACATGGGTAAACGGGCCCAATGATTTAAATTAAGCCCAGAAAATTATGAAATACATTAAATTGTATTGTATTTGACCTGATGAATGTGTATCCGCAGTGCCGGAGATTTGATTTGGATTCGGAAGCAAATCGGACTGCGTGACGAGTCATCAGTGGAAAGGTCAGACTGTACAGATAAAAGAGGTAAGGGAATTGTGTGAGTAGCTAGAGGTAGCTACGCATATTTTAATAGATTTTGTATACACTGATTATGTATGTATACACGATTATTGTAAAATGATCCTAAAAGTGGTTTAAATAATTTTTAAGGATCGAAATAGGTGAAATGTCTATTTTACCCCTATTGAGGGAAGTTCACCTAAGGATGGTGAAAGCATGACATGCATGAAATGCATGATTTAAGGAATTTTCCGAATTAAAGATTTGATTGGTTTTAATCAAAGTAAATCGATAGATTGGCCAATAATTGCATAAGTTTCCCAAATTAACACTACGTAGGTGTTATTAATATTTAAATGAAATTTCTTTGGAAAAGAGGCCAACTATCAAGTTTATATGGAAACAGGTAGTGCCGACACGTAGTTCGCACTATATCTGCGTTTGTGAATGTGCATAAATGTGCTTGAGCAATTGCTCGCACCGACTTGTGACATCATATGCATGAAATGTGCTAGAGCATGGTGCTCGCACTGATTTTTAATATTGTGAAATGAGAGCTGCTGGAGCCTAGCTCGCACTCTGTTTTGACATGTTTTGACATGTTTTGACATGTTTTGATTTGTTTTGACGTGGTATGCATAAAATAGTGCTGGAGCGATTACTCGCACTACTTTTAATGATTTGACATGCATGAGAGATGCTGGAGCTTAGCTCGCATCCTGTTTTGATTTAATTATGCATAAAAGCCGTGCTGGAGTGAAACTCGCACGAGATTTGATTTAGTTATGCATAAAGCCGTGCTGGAGTATAACTCGCACGAGATTTGATTTACTTGAGCATTCATTTGTGCTGGAGCGTTGCTCGCACAAAGTTTTATATGGTTTTCATAATTCATTTGAATGCTGTGCTGGAGTTTTTCTCGTACGAAGTTTTCACTGAATTTATATACATATCCGTACTAGAGCGTTGCTCGTACGTGGAATTTACATGAAATTATAATCAGTTTAAGTCGTACTGGAGCGCTGCTCGTACGCAGATTTCACTGATTTTTATGAAACCGTGCTAGAGCTTCGCTCGCACGAGGTTTTCAGATATCATGAATATGCATGGAGCCGTGCTTGAGCTTCGCTCGCACAGGGATTTATATTACATGCATATAGCCGTGTTGGAGCCTCCTGTAGACTGTGTGTCACAGTGAGATGATATGCTCACACGTGCATTCTGAGACAGATGATATGGGTGGATAAGACCTATTACAGGCACCCCTGACTGAGCTTGGGTTCACGGAGTACTTTGTACCGTGTATGTCACGCGGAGTACGCTGTACCGTGGGGATTGTTGGAGTGGAGTGGCATTAGCCACGAGGCAGCAAGCCTTGCCCTCGCAATCCTGGTGTTATGCTGTTCTGGCGGGTAGGACGACCCACCTCCCGTTTCAGGTGTGATACCCCGCACACTAGGTACCGTGTTGCCAGGGATCACTAGGATATGGCCATAGTCCTCGATGTTACTGTTAATTACCTGATTGTCTCACATGATATAACTTGTGGTCTGTTAGACCAGGGTAGACCCGAAGGAGGGGTCAGGCCCCCGATTTGATGAATTTATGATTTCATATGATTTTATGATATGTGACCCTAAAAGAAGGGTGGTTTTATAACCGGAGTTTTATAATGAATTTTATTGAATTGTTTTATGAGATGGACCCGGAAGGGTTAGTTTTAACTGCAGTTTTAATGTTTTGATTTAAATGCAGTAGCATGTGAAGTTTTCCATGCTTTCATTTGAAATCCATGTTTTGTATTACATGGCATAAAAGACTGCATGATCTTGATCTAATTCATGCTTAATATGATTTAATGATGTCACATAAAATGCTTTGAATGCATGAGTTACATGATTTATATATGCACAAATAGTTTTGGATAAACTATGGCATTGAATATGCATGACTTTGTACGTGTAATTTTAAATGAAAAGAAATGGATTTAAGGGCATGGCATTATGAGCATGTAGATAGTGGAGTTATCTACTTACTTGCATAATTGCCTTACTGAGCGTGTGGTTTGCTCACCCCCCTTATTTTCCCATATTTTCAGAGCACTTGTAATAATTATTGAGCGGCTGAGGACTTGCATGCTTAATATCCGCTGCTTGCTGCTTCCCATCGAGAGACAGGTATACACATTTGTATGGTTTTGTATCTAAATATGTAATGCACAGTACTGTAAACGGATATTATGTCGGGGATGTAGAGTCATGTAAATACCATTGGGTATGTGTTTATTTAAAGTAAAAAGGATAGTAGACTCTGATATATGATTATGGGAATGAAATGTTAAATAGTGTGAGGTGACTAACACCGAATCATAGCCCAACTGTGTTGTAGGATGGTCACGACGAGAGAAAGTTAAGAATTAAATAATAAATGAAAAAAAAACGAAAAATTTACTCTGATTTTTAGGTAATTCGGGTCGTGACAGGTTTAATGGTATCAGAGCTGAGTTGGCCTGATATGAGTCGGTGTTAGTGGTTAAGAAATTTTCATCCCCATGTACTGTGCATTGCTTAGATACAATTGTGTATATCGAGATGGAAGTGCAGCTAAGAATTTGGTTTTAAATGCAAGTATAGATTCATTAACTGATAGCCGCTATGGTTGAGAGGCGAGTACACGAGCTCAAGGCCGTTGAGGTAGGCCCATGAGTTGTACTGAGTCGCCACATGAGACTTGAGATGAGATTGACGTGGAGGCTGGTTGATCATGCCCCACAGAGTCCAACAGAGAGATCGGACAGAGTCTGACAAAGAGATCGGATAGAGTCTGACAGAGAGATCAGACAGTATTGAGATACGCTTCGCGAGGTTGGAGCGGAGTGTGGAGAATATTTTGCGAGCTAATTGCTCAGGGTATGTATGAGGGCGAGTCGGAACATTGATGAAAGTTCGCTCGACCCATTTGAAGAATTAGAAATCCAGAATGGACATGGAAAAAAAAAATTCTATATGTATTCCGGTGACAGAATATCCCGGATATTGTTTTAAAGGAAAATTACAGATGATATTATTTACTCTGACCCAGAGGAACATGTTGATTAACGAGTATGATACTCAGTTTATATTCCTGGGCAGATGTGACTCAGACACGATGAACAGTGAGAGTCGAGATTTTTGAAAGTTCATGGAAGGACTCAGATTGTCAATTAGAGTCCGATTAGCCCGTTAGATATCACTACCTATGCTGAGGCATTGCACAGACTATAGTTGTGTAAATAAGATCAAGAGTTGCACGCCTCTGAGATTGGAAAAGGTAGTAAGGGCCGAAATAGAGACAAAAGAGAATAGAGAATGACAAAGATGTCAGAACGGGAAAAAGGTAGTTTGGTAAAGGCTTTGAGCTGATAAATCATGGGGTAAGTTGATTGATAAACCCCAGTGTATCCAATTTCAATACTTTTGAGGAGTATTGTGATTTGAGGACCCCGACCTGCTACGTAACAGTATGACAGAGTAGCAGTGTGAACAGTGTAAGATGTGTGGTAGTTACCACGAAAATAAGATGTTGGACGAGGGCGAGTGTATGCCTTGGACCAGGACACTATTGATGTTTCATAGGATGTGGTGGAAGATACCACACTGGTTAAGAATAATGAAATAATTATTTTAATTGATCCTGGTGCCACGCATTTAATTATACCGCCTTCAGTTGCTTATAAGTTAGTGAAAAATGTGAAGCCTGTACCCTTAGGCATGATGATGATAGTTAGTTGATTTTCACTAACTGAATATGGGTATAAGGATTGTAAGTTTTCACACGTAATGAAAGAGTTAGTCACAAGTGATATATAAAAGGAGATATATTGGAATAAGAGACGTATGCAAGGTAAGGATATCCTTGATATGCAAAGTAAATTGGATTAAGCGGTATGTAGTCAAGTCTGAGGGATAATAAAGGTATTTTAAAATACTTCCCTGCCTAAAGATTTGACAGCGTCTGGAAGCGCACGCATAATCTATAGATTGAATTCGACGGTCATAATATATACAATTAAAATTTGGGTACCTTTGCTGGTACGATAAAGAAATATAGAAATTCATTAATCATGAAAGTTTAAAATTAAAATTTTATAAAAGCCGTTAATATAAGAAAAAGGAAACGACGCGGATTAGTATCCTGAACGAAAGCGATTTCGAAATGACATTGTACGTTTATACGTGCATAGGTCAAGTATATGAAAAATTGAAATATTGAGTGGAACTCAACTACGTTAAGGTATTTGAACCTTACCTGGACCGATTGGTTGTCATCTACAGCGATGATATTATGATGTATTCGAAGTCCAGGGATGAGTATGAGTAGCAACAGGAAACTGTCTTACAGACGAGGTGTTGAGAGTTTCTTGAAATGGGCTGCTCAGTTGAGATGTCTCGTTTGGAAAAAGATTTCATACGAGTGTTATGATAAGTATGAAAATAGCTTCAATGAGTTTTGGTATATTGGAGTAATGAACTGACCACCGTAAGTATTCTTACTATAACTAACAGCTCAAGAGGTTTCAGTGTGTATGGATACCTCCAAATAAGGATTGGACTGTGTATTGATGTAAAATGGGAAGATAGTCGTTTATAGATCCAAATAGTTCAAGGACCATAAGAGAAACTATCTGACCCATGATTTAGAGTTGGCAGCCATAGTGATTACACTGGAAGTATGGCGCCACCACTTATATGGTAAGAAATTTCGGGTATGCACTGATCGTAAAAGCCCTGAGTATCTGTTTCCACAGAAAGAGTAGAAAATGAGATAACCATGAGGGTTAGAGCTTCTAAGGATTATGATTGTGAACTTTGTACCACCCAGGAAAGGCTAATGTAATGGTTGATGCCTTGAGCAGAAAGAGCCTCGGGATGGTATCACATAAGATGGTCAGGGAGCGAGAGCTGCTAAAGCAGTTGTGAACCTCAGTAGTGATGTGATCCCTTCTGATGATGACGGTGATTGTGTGACAGCTAGCCTGAGGTTAGAACCGGATTTGTGTGACCGGATTTGCCAGGCTTAGCATGATGATCGGCATGGTGTCGATGGTATGGGTCAAATTCAGAAGGGTATAGTGACAGAGTTCACAGTATATGATGATGACTTACAGAGGTTCAGAGATAGTATAAGTACTCCCCAGGACCACAGTTGATGAGATAATATTATTGGCAGAAGCTCACTCTTCGGGATATACAGTGCATCCAAGAAGTAATAAATATATCAGAACCTCTGAAAAGGGTATTGGTGGTCAGATATGAAAAGAGATGTTGTAGAGAATTGCGGAAAAGTGTCTCCTATGTCAGCAGAGTAAGGTAGAGCAATAGATGTATGCAGAGTCATTGCAGTCTCTACCTATAGTGACACAAAAAATGGGAACAAGTTACCATGAATTGCGTGATGGGTTACAGAGGACCCGAATGAATCTCGAGGCTATCTGGGTGATAGTCGATAGATTGATTAAGTTTACCCACCTTCTGGTTATGAAATCCCGAGATACTCTGAGTGCGTAGGCGGATTTATGTGTATGGAAAATTGTGATACATGAGGTAGCGTTCCAGTGAGCATGGTATCAGATAGGGATTCTCGCTTCAGTTCCCACTTGGGGAAATGTTTTTCAGGAAGCTATGGGACCCTGATTGAGTGTTAGCACAGCTTCCACCCTCAGACAGATGGTCAGTCAGAGAGGACTGTACAGGTTCTGGAGGATGTGATGAGAGCGTGTGCCATTGATTTTATGAGCTCCTGGATGATCAGTTGCTACTAATCAAATTCGCCAAGGATGACAGTTGTCACTCGAGTATCGGGATAACAAGTTATATGAGGCTTAGTATGGCCGTAGGGAGTTGATCCCTGACTTAGAGAGAAGTGGGTGACAGATAGAAAATTGTTCCCGAATTGGTAAGACAAACCTCTGAGGATGTTCAGTGGATTTATGAGAGATTAAGAACACCTCAGAGCATATAGAAAAGCTATGCTGACAAGAGACAGGAAATCATTGGAAATTCACCGAGGGTGAATCAGTATAGTTGACATTATTTGTCATAAAGACGTAACAAGATTCGGATAGAGATATTGGACAAGTGGGAGATAAGACCTGTAGGTTGACATTACCACTTGAATTAGCAGGCATCCACTATGTGTCCTATCTTTTGATGTTTCAGAAATACTATCCGGACTCAGCATATGTGATTGGATTTAAGCTCCAACAGTTTAGCTCAATGAAAGTATAACATATGATTGGAAATCGATTCGGACATTAGACGGAAAGAGGAAGTGTTGAGGTTTAAGATGATCTCCCTAGTTAAGTATGATGGTAGTATTACACTCCGGAGAAGGTCACTTGAGGATGACAGTATATGATGCGATAGACATACCCGGAGTTGTTATGGACTCATATTACTTGGTTCTAATTTGGAGGACCAAATTTCTTAAGTGGGGGAGATTGTAAGACCCGATATTTTCGAGTGCATTTAAAAATGCAAAAGGACTTAAATGGTATTCCCGAATACGTGCAAGGGCAAAATGGTCAAAAGACCAAAATTCGGTATTAATCGGGACAAGAAAATTTAATTAAAAATATGAGAATGAGAAATCTTGATCAATGATGAAGAAATAATTAAATTTCGGGTTAAATTGATCAAGATATGAATTTATTGGGATAAATCAAAATTTTTGTATTGAAAAATAATCCCGAAAATAATAGAAAAATATACCGGAAAGGTAAAATCGGACTGAGAAAATTATTTACAGATTAGATGAATAAAATATATTTTTTAAAAGATATTTGTGTATTTTAATATTATTTTATTGATTAAAATAATATTAAAAATAAATTATAAATAAATAAAATGAAATTGAAAAAAAAAAAAGAAAAAAAAAAAAGAAACGAAAGTCTGAAACGTGAAACAGAAAGAAAAGAAACAGAAACAGAGAAGAAGAAACGCGAAAGGCGAAACCGAGGAAGAGACGCCGGATGAGCCACCACCGGCGAGGCTGAGGGGCCGGTGAGGGTCGGCGAAGGTCGACCGACCTCGGGCGAACCTCCAGCAGCCCAGACGCGCGCCGAGAACGGTGGAAATCGCCGAAAATGGAGGAGGAACCCGCGGGAGAAAAGCTTCGATTCGTCGGCGATGGCGTCGATTCGAGCCAAACCGAGGCCCGATCTAGGGAGCCCATGCGAAGACGCGCCGAACGGTACCGGAATCGCGCCGGGAACCGGCCGGACGGCGCCGACACGACCAAAGGATAACTGGACCGGCCGAACCGGACTGAACCGGGCGAACCGGACCCGAGCTGAACCGGCGGTCCGAACCGGGTTGAACCGGACCGGACCGGTTCAGCCAAAAAGAGAGGGAAAAAAAAAAGGAAGAAAAAGGGAAAAAGAAAAAAAGGAAAAAATTGGGGAAAATTCCAGTGATGCAATCGAGCTTCGGGTAAGTCGGTAAGCGGTCGAATTGACCGATTTAAATTTTAGAATATTTAATTTGATAAATAATCGACTGAAAGTTTATCCGAAAATATATTTAATTGTGTAGCTCGACGATTGGCATCAACTGAGAGCTCGAGACAGCCTCGATTTGAGTACTATCATGGAATAATGGGTAAGTAACCCTTATTTACGACAATTTTATATCATTATGCGTGATTGATATTTAACGCATAAATTACGGATTTAATTTCCGCATAAATGAATTAAATTCTGGAAAATTGGATAAATTGTCGTAAATATTAAATTGAGATATCCGAAAATTTAGAACGAGGCTAAATAAATTACTGATGGGCCCAATGAGCCCCATAGGCCTCAATAACGTGTGGTAAACGGGCTTAAGGTCAATTAAGGCCCATTATGGTACAATCGGGTCCAACATGGGTAAACGGGCCCAATGATTTAAATTAAGCCCAGAAAATTATGAAATACATTAAATTGTATTGTATTTGACCTGATGAATGTGTATCCGCAGTGCCGGAGATTTGATTTGGATTCGGAAGCAAATCGGACTGCGTGACGAGTCATCAGTGGAAAGGTCAGACTGTACAGATAAAAGAGGTAAGGGAATTGTGTGAGTAGCTAGAGGTAGCTACGCATATTTTAATAGATTTTGTATACACTGATTATGTATGTATACACGATTATTGTAAAATGATCCTAAAAGTGGTTTAAATAATTTTTAAGGATCGAAATAGGTGAAATGTCTATTTTACCCCTATTGAGGGAAGTTCACCTAAGGATGGTGAAAGCATGACATGCATGAAATGCATGATTTAAGGAATTTTCCGAATTAAAGATTTGATTGGTTTTAATCAAAGTAAATCGATAGATTGGCCAATAATTGCATAAGTTTCCCAAATTAACACTACGTAGGTGTTATTAATATTTAAATGAAATTTCTTTGGAAAAGAGGCCAACTATCAAGTTTATATGGAAACAGGTAGTGCCGACACGTAGTTCGCACTATATCTGCGTTTGTGAATGTGCATAAATGTGCTTGAGCAATTGCTCGCACCGACTTGTGACATCATATGCATGAAATGTGCTAGAGCATGGTGCTCGCACTGATTTTTAATATTGTGAAATGAGAGCTGCTGGAGCCTAGCTCGCACTCTGTTTTGACATGTTTTGACATGTTTTGACATGTTTTGATTTGTTTTGACGTGGTATGCATAAAATAGTGCTGGAGCGATTACTCGCACTACTTTTAATGATTTGACATGCATGAGAGATGCTGGAGCTTAGCTCGCATCCTGTTTTGATTTAATTATGCATAAAAGCCGTGCTGGAGTGAAACTCGCACGAGATTTGATTTAGTTATGCATAAAGCCGTGCTGGAGTATAACTCGCACGAGATTTGATTTACTTGAGCATTCATTTGTGCTGGAGCGTTGCTCGCACAAAGTTTTATATGGTTTTCATAATTCATTTGAATGCTGTGCTGGAGTTTTTCTCGTACGAAGTTTTCACTGAATTTATATACATATCCGTACTAGAGCGTTGCTCGTACGTGGAATTTACATGAAATTATAATCAGTTTAAGTCGTACTGGAGCGCTGCTCGTACGCAGATTTCACTGATTTTTATGAAACCGTGCTAGAGCTTCGCTCGCACGAGGTTTTCAGATATCATGAATATGCATGGAGCCGTGCTTGAGCTTCGCTCGCACAGGGATTTATATTACATGCATATAGCCGTGTTGGAGCCTCCTGTAGACTGTGTGTCACAGTGAGATGATATGCTCACACGTGCATTCTGAGACAGATGATATGGGTGGATAAGACCTATTACAGGCACCCCTGACTGAGCTTGGGTTCACGGAGTACTTTGTACCGTGTATGTCACGCGGAGTACGCTGTACCGTGGGGATTGTTGGAGTGGAGTGGCATTAGCCACGAGGCAGCAAGCCTTGCCCTCGCAATCCTGGTGTTATGCTGTTCTGGCGGGTAGGACGACCCACCTCCCGTTTCAGGTGTGATACCCCGCACACTAGGTACCGTGTTGCCAGGGATCACTAGGATATGGCCATAGTCCTCGATGTTACTGTTAATTACCTGATTGTCTCACATGATATAACTTGTGGTCTGTTAGACCAGGGTAGACCCGAAGGAGGGGTCAGGCCCCCGATTTGATGAATTTATGATTTCATATGATTTTATGATATGTGACCCTAAAAGAAGGGTGGTTTTATAACCGGAGTTTTATAATGAATTTTATTGAATTGTTTTATGAGATGGACCCGGAAGGGTTAGTTTTAACTGCAGTTTTAATGTTTTGATTTAAATGCAGTAGCATGTGAAGTTTTCCATGCTTTCATTTGAAATCCATGTTTTGTATTACATGGCATAAAAGACTGCATGATCTTGATCTAATTCATGCTTAATATGATTTAATGATGTCACATAAAATGCTTTGAATGCATGAGTTACATGATTTATATATGCACAAATAGTTTTGGATAAACTATGGCATTGAATATGCATGACTTTGTACGTGTAATTTTAAATGAAAAGAAATGGATTTAAGGGCATGGCATTATGAGCATGTAGATAGTGGAGTTATCTACTTACTTGCATAATTGCCTTACTGAGCGTGTGGTTTGCTCACCCCCCTTATTTTCCCATATTTTCAGAGCACTTGTAATAATTATTGAGCGGCTGAGGACTTGCATGCTTAATATCCGCTGCTTGCTGCTTCCCATCGAGAGACAGGTATACACATTTGTATGGTTTTGTATCTAAATATGTAATGCACAGTACTGTAAACGGATATTATGTCGGGGATGTAGAGTCATGTAAATACCATTGGGTATGTGTTTATTTAAAGTAAAAAGGATAGTAGACTCTGATATATGATTATGGGAATGAAATGTTAAATAGTGTGAGGTGACTAACACCGAATCATAGCCCAACTGTGTTGTAGGATGGTCACGACGAGAGAAAGTTAAGAATTAAATAATAAATGAAAAAAAAACGAAAAATTTACTCTGATTTTTAGGTAATTCGGGTCGTGACACCAGGAGATCTTCAGGCTCCTCGGATCGACCTCAATCGGAAGACCGAGCTGATTGCAATGTGACATCGCCTCATCGGAAGAATCGAAGGCATTTGTATATGGAGTCTGCTATGGCAAACAGGCCTATCCTTCCTAAGATAGGTCCTATTGATACGGAGTCATATCAGGTAGATAGGGGCTATAAAATGAAGGTAGCGAAATTTTGAGTCTACCCGGGAGTGCTAGATAATGACACTTTAGAGACGCCCGGGGTAGCATCTCGATTGGGCTGGGCCATCATCCTTCCTAGGGACGAGCATCGATTATTTCAAAATTTTTCGGAGGGAAGGATTTTGCTGACGTGGAAGCTGTTAGGGTAATTTGCAAACTCTCTTTCATTTTATTTCTCTTTATTTTATTTTCAGTCTGAATTTTTGTGTTTCTTTTCAGCTTGCTCAGAGGACTATAGTCAATAATGCTCAGTATCGAGCCTACTGTGATCAAACTAAAAAAGAGATCCAGGCATTAAAGGATAGTAATATGGAGTTGAAGAATGCCAATAATCAACTATCTGGGCTGCCAGGGGTGGTGCGAGATCTGGAGGACCAATTTTCAAAGGCGTTTCAAGACTTGACTCTCGCAAAAGGGGATCTTACTATTAAGAATGCTAGGTCTAGCAAACTTAATGATGATCTTCAGCAGAAGCAAACAGAGTTAGATAATATGCAGTCCAAGTATGATTCCCTAGAAGATTGCAATCAGGAATTGGAACAATACATTGCTGAACTAGAGAGTCGAGCCACTCCTCTAAATCAGGTTGAGATTAATAGTATCTGGGTGGAAGCTATGAAGGAGTATAGACTTTCTAAAGACTGTTTGAGGCAGAAAGAAGATTTCTTGGTGCCATATGTGAAGTATGATTTTTACCTTACCCGGTCTTGGTTGGAGAAGCATAGGGAAGGTGAGGAGTTCCCTGAGCTTCTATATACGCCTGAAGCGATGTTATTTAAAGCTCCTGATTGGACCAAGTATGAACCTGATGCTAAGCCCGTTGACGAGGTCCTGAAGAAGGCTACAGTGGATGATCTTGCGAACCTGGCCGGTCCTTGGCAGCCTGTGAGCCCAGATAATGTTCCCGAACCTATTGGTGCCCTTGATGACCTGGATGGAGAAGATCTATCGCTTTCTGATCCCCAGCCCCTAGAATACGAGGGTCCAACGATGCCTGATTCCCAGCCACCAGATCGTGCAGATTGATTTATTTTTCTTTTTGAATATTTTATCGTTGAATTTATTCATACTCCATATCTCGCTTGTAAAGATTTTCTTGAATTTATAAATAAAGTTTATCTATTCATGCTTCATATTGTTTATGAACGTTGTTTATTTAACTTTTGCTATTATCACTTATCTGTATACTTGTTTTACTCGTATGTTTATTTATCCATGTATGCTCCCCAAATTTTTGATAGAAAGGCATACTTTTAGAAATAATTACATATGTAAACGTACCTTTTTTTTATGCCTGACCACCATGATGCGAGCGCGTCTTTAGTTCTTACGGCTAATACATTTCCATCGTCTGGCCACAGTGACGCTATTGCGCCTCAAGCTCTTACGGATTCTTCGTCTCCGATGCCTGGCCACAGCGACGCTATTGCGCCTCAGGCTCTTACGGCTTCTTCGTCTGCAATGCCTGGCCACAGTGATGCTATTGTGCCTCAGGCTCTTACGGCTTCTTCGTCTGCAACGCCTGGCCACAATGACGTTATTACGCCTCAGGCTCTTACGGCTCGTCTGTCTTTTTACGCCTAGCCACAGTGACGCTATTGCGCTTCAGGCTCTTATGGGTCGTCTATCTTTTATGCCTGGCCACAGTGACGCTATTGCGCCTCAGGCTCTTACGGTTCGTCTGTCTTTTTACGCCTGGCCACAGTGACGCTATTGCGCCTCAGGCTCTTACGACTCGTCTGTCTTTTACGCCTGGTCATAGTGACGCTATTGTGCCTCAAGCTCTTACGGCTCGTCTGTCTTTTACGCCTGGCCACAGTGACGCTATTACGCTTCAGGCTCTTACGGCTCGTCAGTCTTTTTACGCCTGGCCACAGTGATGCTATTGAGCCTCAGGCTCTTACGGCTCGTCTGTCTTTTTACGCCTAGCCACAGTGATGCTACTACGCCTCAGGCTCTTATGGTTCGTCTGTCTTTTTACACCTGGCCACAGTGACGCTATTGCGCCTCAGGATCTTACGACTAGTCTGTCTTTTTACGCCTGCCTACAGTGACGCTATTGCGCTTCAGGCTCTTATGGCTCGTCTATCTTTTACGCCTGGCCACAGTGACGCTATTGCGCCTTAGGCTCTTACGACTCGTTTGTCTTTTTACACCTGGCCACAGTGACGCTATTGCGCCTCAGGCTCTTACGGATCATTCGTTTGCAATGCCTGGCCACAGTGACGTTGTTGCTCCTCAGGCTCTTACAGCTTACCTATTTTCTGTCACAAGATTTATATTCATAAAAGCTGAAGATATAATAGAAAAATAGAGAAATAATTTGTATAACGATCAGATAATAGTATCTTGTGACAATGCAAACAAATAATAATGCGAGAATATATAAATCAGGAAAGAAGACATAATGGTTAATTCCAATACAATTTCAAATTATTTGAGTTCCATGTCTTTCCTATTTTCTTCCCTTGCAGAGTTTCTAAGATGCAGGTGTTGAGCCCAATCCTTCGTCTGATTCAATATGGACCTTCCCAGTTGGTTCTGAACTTTTCGTCTTCCCTCAAGGCATTGGTGATGTGTGACTTCCTAAGCACCAAATCTCCCTCGAACATCGGTCTATCTTTTACCCGACTGTTGTAGTAGTTGGCCACCCTTTGCTGGTAGGATGCCAGTCGGATAGCTGCAGCCTCTCTATACTCATCAAGCAGATCTAGGTTTTTCCCTAGCCCTTGCGAATTCTTTTCTTCCACTAAAGGTACTACCCTGGATGACAGTGCTCTAATTTCCACGGGAATCAATGCTTCAGTGCCGTATACTAGGCTAAACAACGTTTCTCTAGTTGATACTCGATTAGTAGTACGATATGCCCATAAGACACTAGGCAACTCATCCACCCATGCTCCTTTAGCTTTATCCAGTCTGGTCTTCAACCCATGAAGGATGATTCAATTGCTAACTTCGGCCTGCCCGTTAGCTTGAGGATATGATACAGAAGAAATCCTTAACTGAATGTCAAGGCGCCTACAGAACTCACGAAAGGCGTCACAATCAAACTGCTTTTCGTGGTCAGCATTTAAGATACGTGAGATCCCGAACCGGCAGATAATATCTTTCCATACCATTACTTCAACTTTCTTCTCTGTGATTGTAGCTAAAGGTTCTGCCTCAATCCATTTTGTAAAGTAATTGGTAGCTACCAATAGAAACTTTCTTTGACCCATAGCTAATGGGAAGGGCCCTAGAATATCTAACCCCCATTGTGCAAAAGGAGTTGGTTGTATTGTACTCTGGAATGGAGCCATTGGGGCGTTGTTATCGGTGCAAACCTTTGGCACTTGTCACACTTGCGGGCTTTATCCATCGCGTCTTTTTTCAACGTCAGCTAATAGAATTCCGATCGCAATATCTTAGAGGCAAGGGCTCTAGCTCCCAAGTGTTCACCACAAATTCCTTCATGTACCTCAGCTAGGACATAGTTTGCTTGTTCTGGCCCCAGGCACTTTAACAAAGGCGATAAATACCCCCTTTTGAACAGTTCTCCATTTATCAGTGTGAATTTTGCCCATTGTATCTTTAAGCGACGAACCTATTCTTTATCTTGCGGGAGCGTACCTTTAGTGAGATACTGTTTAAATGAGGTTCTCTAATCATCCCCCACTCAATGCCACGCACTTCGACTTCTTCAATGCTAGGCCGCTCAAGTCTCTCCACCTTCACCATTCTTCCTTCAGTCTCATTAGAGGAAGCTAATTTAGACAATGAATCTGCATGTGTGTTTTCAGACCGATTAATTTGTATCAACTAGAAGTTTTTGAAAGTTTGAGCCAGAGATTGGACTTTCTTTAGATAAGGGACTAGCATTGGCTCTCGGATCTCATATTGTCCATTGAACTGGTTTACCACCAATTGAGAATCACTATACGCCACTAGGTGGTGAACTTGCAACTTCTCTGCTAGCTTCATTCCAGCAACTAGAGCCTCATACTCTACTATATTGTTTAAACTAGGGAACCCAAACCGCAAAGAATATTCTAATGATCTCCCTTCTGGTGATATCAAGACTATACCGACCCCAGTACCATTTGCACTTGACGCTCCGTCAACATACAGTAACCACGGCCGACTTTCTTTTTCAATGTTGCCCCTTGGGCTAGTACATTCTACTATAAAATCTGCTAAAGCTTGGCCGTTGATATCCTGCCTAGGCTAAAACGTGATATTATACTCTCCAAGTTTCATTGCCCATTTCACCAATCTCCCTGAATGTTCAGGCTTCTGAAGGATTTGCCTTAATGGTTGATTTGTAAGGACAGAAATGGAGTGCGCCTGAAAATAAGGACGTAATTTGCGAGAAGCCATCATAAGGGCCAGTACTAGCTTTTCGGCTAGCAGATAACGGGTTTCCAAGTCTAGCAGTACCTTACTCACATAGTATACGGGACGATCCACTATTTCATCTTTCTTTAGTAGTACCGCACTGACGACGAATTCACCGACTCCTAAGTACATATACAACTGTTCTCCTTCCAAAAGCCTTGTTAACAAAGGTAACTGCTTCAAATATTCCTTCAAGTCTTCAAAAGCTCTTTGACAATCATCTGTCCACTCGAAATTCCTTCCGCCCCGTAGAGTTTTGAAGAACGGCAAGCTCCTTTCTACAGATTTTGACAATAAACAGTTCAGAGCTGCTATTCTGCCTGCCAATCCTTGGACTTCTCTCACTGTGGTTGGTGGCTTCATATCTACAATTACCTGTACCTTTTCAGGGTTTGCCTCAATACCCCTGTTGGTGATCATGAACCCTAAGAACTTCCCCGACCTAACTCCGAATGAGCATTTGTTGGGATTTAGCTTCATATTAAATTCCATCAACACATTAAACACCCTGGACATCTGATGAGCGTGAGACTCTCCTGCTCTGCTTTTGATAATCATATCATCCACATAAGCTTCCATAGTATTTCCCAGAATATCTTTGAATACTTTGTTCACCATTCACTGATATGTGGCTCCAACGTTCTTTAAAACCGAATGGCATTACCCGATAATAGTATGTTCCATCGTTGGTTATAAAAGAAGTCTTCTCTTCATCTTCTGGATAAAGCATAATTTGATGATACCGGGAGAAAGCATCTAAAAAACTGAGGAGTTCATACCCAAACGTTTCATCCACAAGCCTATCAATTCGGAGCAGAGGATATGAATCTTTGGGGCAAGCTTTATTCAAATCAGTGAAATCCACACACATTCGCCATTTCTCATTGGATTTCTTCACCATTACTACATTGGCCAACCACTCAGGGTAGTAAACCTCTCTAATAAACTCGGCTTCTAAAAGTTTATTAACTTCTTCAGTGATCGCCTTTTGTCTTTCTGGGGCAAATTTCTTTTCTTTTGTTTGACAGGCTTATGCCCGGGTGAAACATTAAGCCTATGGCAAATCACTTCTGGATTAATCCCGAGCATATCAGCTGGGGTCCAAGCAAAAATATCTGAGTTTCTGTGTAGACATTCTGCTATCTCCCTTCTTGTTTGTTTATCCAGTTGAGTCCCTATGAAGGCCTTCTTCTCTTCATCCCCCTTAACTAGCTCAATGGCTTATGTTTCCTCAACAAGTTGAGGCTTAGGAGGGTCATCTATATATAATGTCTCCTTTCTCTGTACTCCTTTGCAGGCAGTAGAGGCAATATAACACGTACGAGCCCTTTTTTGATCTCCTCGTACTTGCCCGACTCCGTTGAGAGTAGGAACTTCTTTAGTAAGTAGCAAGAAGATATCACCGCCCTCATATCATTTAATACAGGCATTCCCAAGATCATGTTGTAAGCAGTTGAGGTCGACCTTACAACCATGAACAATACCTGTCGAGCCACATCCTTTGGGCTTTCCCTTAGAGTCACATGCAACTCTATAGACCCAACGACCTTCACTTTCTTGTCCGTAAATCTATACAATGGCGTCATAACGGGTCTTAATCTATCCTTGGATACATTCATTTTCTCAAAGCAATTCTAATAGATTAAGTTCACCGAACTTCCATTATCGACCAAGATTCTGCTCACTGGATGTTTTGCCACCACCACTGATATCACCATTGGGTCATCATGAGGCATGATGATATCACCCCTGTCTGCCAGAGTGAACACAATGGGCTCTTCACCCGTCTTTTCCTCTATTACAACATGAATTTGATACGCTTGTCTCGCCTAACTTTTACCAGAAGCAGAGAAACTTCCTGCCATCGATTCTCCCCCTGCAATAACATTTATAGCCGGGCCGGTGGGTTCATTATCCAGCCGGTTGTCTCAGGGGTCAGGCCTAGCTACTTCTTCATTTCTTGGCCTATTTCTCCCATTATCATTATTTTGTCTATTCCGCGGACGATCATTCCTTCTATCTCGCGGAGGATAACGGGGCCTTTCACTTCTCCATAGGAAGCGGTTAATTTTTCCATCACTAGCCAGCCTCTCTAACTGATCCATCAGATCTCTGCATCTTTCAGTAGGATGACCATGAGCGGTATGAAATTCACAATAAGCATCAAGATTTCGGCCCATATATCTAATCTTCTTTTAAAGGAACTCCAACAGTCCAGTCCCCTCAATAGCGGCAAGTATTGCGGCGCGGGGCTCATTTAGTCTGGTATAGTTTTCATACCTGAGTCTAGGAGCCTTGTCTAATCTGACAGGTCTCGAAGAGCTTCTTTGTGACGCCCCAGAAGCGCGGAAAATAGGGCTAATTTAAAACTTTTTACTCATCAATTCACAATTAAGGGTACATTCCTGTGCAGTGTCATACATCATCATACTTATCATACCTCAGGATCTCATCATAATATAGTATATATCGTATCTTATACATTACTCAATTTCAAGTTAATTAATCCTAGTACATCCCGTACATCATTATACAATGAGTGTCTGTAAATATAACTCTAGTCTGGATACATGAATATTAAATAACTACCTCAATACACAAAATACGGCCTGGAGCTCAAGTCCTCCACTAGCCTCTAACCCGTACGTCGCAGAGAACTCACTTCACTTGAAGCAATCTAGGGGAAGAGAAACAGGGTGAGCTTCCAAATCGCTCAATAAGGGGGGTAAGGGAACTCAGTTATATAAAGCATATCACACATCACAAATATGTATTTGTTTATGAAGCTCATTTGAAATCGTAGCATGAAAGTTCTCAAAACATCATCATCTCATAACTCATAAATCATGTGAAAACATGAAGGTAAAAAGGCTCAATATTGAGCACTCACAAGCATGTGTAAATATATACGATAATGGCTTTTTTTTTTCAAAATACGTGATAAAAATCACCTCAGTAAATAGCATGTGACAAGGTCACAAAACATAACTCATGTGTAACACGAGACTAGGTAGTAAAACTCATATAAAACTCGTCATGACACATCGAATATGTAATCTCCTCTGGGTGCGCATCCCAGGCATCCTCGTATAGAGGGAACGTCGACAATATGGTCGTATGCATGGTATATTGGACTTATATGTTACCAGAACAAGGCCCGACCTTACATGCTACCAGAGCAATGCCTTGCCTCATGCACACTATCACGTGGTCCCTGGGTCGGTTCCCAAGCGGCCCACTCTCTCGATCTTACATGCTACTAAAGCAAGGCCACCCAGCGTTACCAGAACGGGGGTCATCTCACGTTACCAAAATGGAGGCATCTCTCGTTACCAAAATGGAGGCATCTCTCGTTACCAAAACGGAGAAATATCGGACTTACATGCTACCAGAGCAAGGCCTCCCAACGCTACCAAAGCGGAGGAATAATCGGACTTACATGTTACCAGAACAAGGCCTGTGGTCCCTGGGTCGGTTCCCAGGCGTCCCACTATATCGGTCTTACATGCTACCAAAGCAAGGCCCGATGTGTATTCAACATGACACGCCTAAGTCTCAATCATTAGCCATTATCTTATAAAACGTTTTGCCTTCATGTAGAACTCATAAGGGTTTTCTCTCATAAACTCGTTTAAAACATTTGTGTACTCAACACAAAACATATTAAAACCGAGTTCCAATCGGTAAAACACGCACACATTTTCTTAAATCTCAGTATTGCCTTAACGTAGAGCCTAATTTACTTTTCACGCAAACTCAACGGTTTATAAAGCAATTTCACACTCAGCTTATAAACTCATAAAATAATGGGCTCCAACCGGCTATAAAAACCGTGTGCAATTATATAACAACACAACACCAAACATGCTTGTATTCTCAAATCATGGTTCATGCTACAAATAGTTCAACAAAATACATACACAAATGGTTTAGTTTTCCTTTACCTCTTTACACCTCGTATAGTGCAATCGTTTCCCCCGTATCACGGACTAGCCTCGCATTCCACTCTGGAACTCCCGAGCTGTCCAAACGATGTTAAAACATCAATGCTCATCATCACATTAACCTCAATTCTCAAAATCGAGCATAATTGCTCATAACACCTCAAATTTCTCAATTCTCATAACTCCATCACAAACCACAATCTCGCTCACAACACCTCAACATTCTATATTTTCCAAGCCACAATATCTATGCTAATACACCACATTGTCTAAATC
The DNA here is from genome assembly GCA_033439115.1 of Firmiana major. Lineage (NCBI taxonomy): Eukaryota > Viridiplantae > Streptophyta > Magnoliopsida > Malvales > Malvaceae > Firmiana > Firmiana major. Next base: position 21,830,726 of record CM065905.1, read on the forward strand.
TCCATTTATAGCTCAAAAATTCCCAAATTTACCAAAGTTGCTAAATATCATCATCACTCCAACTACATTGTAATTTCATCAATCCCTAATCATTTTTCAGCTATTTCAACACAATGCCAACCACTATTATCACCAAAAATTATCTTAAATATCGAGATCGAGGTTTAGAAATTACCTAAACTTGTGGAGAGCTTATCTCTTGCCTCAATTCGATCCGTCTTTCGATTTCTAAGTATGTTGTTCTCCCTTGGATGAGGAACAACTTTTCTTCTTGCCACAACCTCTGATTTGGACGGAAATGGGTGCTTTGGATGAGTGAGAAAGCTAGGGCTCGGTGAAAATGGGGTTTGGAAGAGAGAGAAAACGAAATTGCTGGAGAAAGCAGGGGTTCCTTATATAGACTGAAGGTAGGAGATCGATCTGGCTCTTGATGAGATCGACCTGCATTTGAATTTGGGGATGATTTGGGGTAATTTTATGCCTAGGAGATCGATCTATCGAGGGGTGAGATCGATCTCTTTATGGCTTTATGAGATCGATCTGCTCCTTGAGGAGATCGATCTTCTCCCAAACAGAATCATTTGGAGATCGATCCCTTCCTCATGAGATCGATCTTCTCTCAAACAGAATCATAAGGAGATCGATCTGCTCCTCAAATTCCTCATTCCTTGTCATTTTTAACTCATCGATCTCTCCTTCCCCAAGATCGATCTGACCTCTTAGTTTCACACTTATGTTAAACACTTACACATAAATCTCCAAATATAATTTCCACAATTCACTTAGCTCAATAAATTACACTTCAAGTTCTTATTACATCATTAAAATATATCTAAAATCCTTAGATCTCACATCCTCCCCACCTTAAAAGAATTTGGTCCTCCAAATTCAACTCAACTAGTCAAAGAGATGGGGGTATTTCTCCTTCATGAGATTTTCTAGTTCCCACGTTGCCTCTTCCATTGAGTGATGTTTCCACAAAATTTTCACTAATGGGATGCTCTTAGTTCTAAGTACATTCTCCTTTCTATCAAGAATCCGGACGGGTTCCTCAGTATAGCTCATGTCCTCTTGTATGTCCATCTTGTCATACTCTATGACATGAGAAGGGTCCGGGTGGTACTTCCTCAACATAGACACATGAAAAAGATTGTGTATTTCGGACATCTGTGGGGGTAATGCCAATCTGTAGGCTACCTCTTCCACTCTCTCAAGGATCTCGAATGGTCCTATGTATCGAGGACTCAATTTTCCTTTCTTCCCAAAACGCATGATACCCTTACTCGGTGATATTTTCAGAAATATTGCCTCACCAATATCAAACTTGAGTGGCCGTCTACGCACATCCGCGTAGCTTTTCTGTCTACTCTGTGCAGCCTGTAACCTCTCACATATGAGTTTCACACTCTGTACAGCTTGCTCAACAAGCTCGAGAGCATTTATCTTTCTGTCACCGACTTCTTCCCAAGCTACAGGGGATCTACACCTCCTACCATATAGAGCCTCAAAGGGTGCCATTCCAACACTTGCATGATAGCTGTTATTGTATGCAAACTCTGCTAGGGGCAGGTGATCATCCATGATCCCTTAAAATCCATCGTACACGCCCTCAACATATCCTCCAAGGTCTGAATAGTCCTCTCTGACTGACCATCTGTCTGAGGATGATAGGCGGTACCTGAAACTGGGTCCAAAATCTGGAAGTAAATTAGGAATCTCTATCAGAAGTAATACTCACTGGAGCCCTATGTAATCTAGCTATCTCGCTGACATACAGCTCAGCTAAGGCATCCACAGTATCTGTGCTCTTGATGGCAAGGAAATGGGCACTCTTGGTCAATCTATCCACAATAACCCATATCGCATCACAACCTCTTCGGGTCCTCGGTAAACCCATAATAAAATCTATGGTGACATGCTCCCATTTCCATGTAGGTACAGGTAAGGGCTGTAGTAGTCCTCCAGGCTTCCGATGCTCAGCTTTCACTTGCTGGCATATTAAACACCTGGCCACATACTCTGCCACGTCTCGCTTCATACCACTCCACCAGTACACATTTTTCAAGTCTCGGTACATCTTAGTACTCCCTGGGTGCATGGTGTATCGCGAGCAGTGGGATTCTCTCAGTATTTGTCTCTTCAGGGTATCATCGTCCGGTACACAAATCCGTCCTCTGAATCTCAACAATCCATCCTCACTGACTGTGAGATCCGACTGCGAACTCTGTTCAGCTTGGCTAACCATATCTATCAACCTCTGATCACTGCGCTGCCCAGTTTTAATCTGATCCATGATCCTGGGCTCTATCCACAAGCTAGCCAAAAATTCAGTCTCTACCTCTTTAACTTTGATCCGAAGTTCGGCGAACTGCTCTAACAAATCCCATTCCCTGATCATCATAGCAGATATCATACTCTTCCTGCTCAGGGTATCAGCAACTACATTCGCTATACCCGGATGATATAGAATCTCGCAGTCATAATCCTTAAGGAGTTCCATCCATCTCCTTTGTCTCATGTTTAAATCTTTCTGATCAAAGAGATATCTTAAACTCTTGTGATCAGTGAAGATCTAGAATCTTTCCCCATATAAGTAGTGTCGCCAAATCTTCAAGGAAAATACCACAGCGGCTAACTCCAAATCATGCGTGGGGTAATTTCGCTCATGGTCTTTCAACAGTCGCGATCCATATGCGACCACTCTTCCGTGCTGCATAAGCACACACCCCAATCCTTGATGAGATGCATCACTATACATCGAAAATCCTCCTGATCCCTCAGGAATAGTTAACACAGGTGCCGTTGTTAATCTCCTTTTTAACTCCTAAAAACTGAGCTCACATTGATCAGTCCATATAAATGGGGTCTCTTTGCGCGTGAGTTTAGTCAAAGGAGCGGCAATCCTGGAAAATCCTTCCACAAATCTTCTTTAATACCCTGCCAAACCAATGAAGCTTTGCACCTCTGTAACTGTCTTTGGTCTTTTCCAGTTAAGCACAGCCTCTATCTTACTTGGATCCATCGATACTCCTTCCTCTGAGACTATATGACCAAGGAAAGCTATCCGGTTCAGCCAAAACTCACACTTACTAAGCTTTCTATATAATTGCTTATCTCGGAGTATCTGAAGTACTAACCACAATTGTTGTGCATGTTCCTCATATAACCGAGAGTATACTAGGATATCATCAATAAAGACTATCACAAATTTATCTAGATAGTCTCTGAACACCTCGTTCATTAATCTCATAAATGCTGCAGGGGCGTTCGTCAATTCAAAGGACATCACCAGAAATTCATAATGGCCATACCTTGTCCTGAAGGCCGTCTTTGGAATATCTTCTTCCTTGATCCTCAATTGGTGATAGCCCGATCTCAAATCAATCTTAGAAAAGACTGAGGCCCCTCTTAGTTGATCAAGTAGATCATCAATCCTGGGCAATGGGTATTTATTCTTCACCGTAGCTTTATTCAACAGCCGGTAGTCTATGCATAATTTGAGACTACCATCCTTCTTCTTAACAAATAAAATCGGTGCTCCCCACGGTGAAACACTGGGCCTAATGAACCCTTGATCCAATAACTCCTGTAGTTGTTTCTTCAATTTCTCAAGTTCCACTAATGCCATCCTGTATGGAGGTTTAGAGATCGGCTGAGTATCTAGTACCAAATCAATGGTAAACTCCAGCTCTCTCTCTGGTGGCAAACCTGGCAACTCATCTGGGAAAACATCCGAAAATTTACAAACCACAGGTATATCCTCAATCCCTGGATGTTCCCGCTCATCATCTAAGATGAGTGTTTCGTAACCTTCACATGAACAATCATATTTAATATTCTCCAAAATAATATTAAAATTTCAAATTACTTACTAGAATTCCACTTATTCATTTCCTCAATATCTCAACCATACACTATAAGGTTCAGATAGGGAGAAAGTTACAATCTTAGTGTAGCAGTCTACACTCGCTCGATTGGTTGCTAACCAATCCATCCTCAAAATTACATCAAACCCATGCATGTTTAACATGATTAGATCCGCTAACATCACTCTATCTCCCACCTTTATTTCACATCCTCTACAAATTAACTCAGTTCTCTGGGATTCACGCATAGGGGTATTTACATGTAGTACATATTCTAGAGGTTCAAACTTCAAGTTTAAACTACATGCAAAATGCTCTGAAATAAATGAATGCATGGATCCTGGATCTATCAACACATGAGCCTTATGATTACAGACAGAGAGTGTACCTCTTATAGTTTCTACTGAAGTGTCCGCAGTTTCCTTATCCAGGGCAAACACACGTCCCTGTGCCACAGGTTTCTTACCTTTCTCTGCAGCAGTGGCCGGTCTTTGGGGATTCACTCTTTGAGGCTGCTGTCTAGTAGGCTCCGGAAGCATGTGGTATCTGAGGTTGAGGACAGTCCTTCACTTTGTGACCCATGTCACCACATCTAAAACATCCACGGATCGACCCAGTATAACTTCCCTCATGCGATCGACCATAGTCTCTACAAACTTTTATCTCTGGCCTACCATATCGAGGGGTCTCCTTGATGATAGGATAAGCTCTGGGTCTCTCCAATCTGTCCTTCTGTACCTCAATCCTTCCTCTCCTGAAGGAACCTCTCTGAACATCTGCTTGAGACACCGCTGGCCTCTTGCCCTTGTCCCTAATCACTACTCCGAACTCATTCTGGGATTGTACAATTTCAATTCCCCTCTCAATCTCTTGTGCTCGTCTCAGAGCATCTCCAAACTCAGTAATACATAACCCAATCAATCAATCTCTGATGATGGGTTTCAATCCATACACAAATCTCTCGGTACGGAGTTCTTCATTCTTGAAGGTTTCTGGATCATACCTTAGCAGAGCAGTAAATCGGCTCTCATAATCATCTACAGACATATCACCCTGTACCAAACTCAAAAACTCTGCTTGCCTCCTTCTCTGGGCAGCTCGTGGTACGTATTGGGCTCTGAAGGCTGTCTGGAACTCTTCCCAACAAATCATATCCTGGTGGGACATCAAAATACCCTGGGTAGTACCCCACCAATCTCAAGCTCTCCCTTTCAACATATAAGCACTCATACTGACCCTCTCAGCATCAGTGCATCCCAGATAATCAAATATCACTCTCAACTCCTTCAACCACTCCTCAGCCTCTGTAGGATCCTTCTTTCCCTTAAATGCGGGTGGATTCATTTTCAGAAAATCCTTCAGTCGGACCATACTTCTATCATCATGCTGAGTGACGGGAGGCACTGGGGGTATGGGAGGTCCTTGTGGTGGTGTAGGAGTAGTACCCGAGGCATTAACTCCAAAGTGTTGCGCGAATAACGCTGCCATCTGCTCAAAACCTTGCCTCACATCGGTCTCAATCCGATTAAATCGAGAGTTAGGACTCTCTGGTTGTGGGGCAGGTGGCGGAGGGGACTCTGCCTGCCTCCTCGAACGACCTCGTCGTTTACTCATTCTCTATCTTAACTCGTCTCCTGCGCGTACATATCAAAATCGATTGAAATCTCAATCCTCAGATTCAGTTCATGACCAGACTATTACAGACACTTGGGATGTACTCTATTTCACTTAACCGACACTGACAGTACTAAACACCCTAAGCTCTGATACCAAGAAAACTCTGTGACGCCCCGGAAGCGCGAAAAATAGAGCTAATTTAAAACTTTTTACTCATCAATTCACAATTAAGGGTGCATTCCTGTGTAGTGTCATACATCATCATACTTATCATACCTCAGGATCTCATCATAATATAGTATATATCGTATCTTATACATTGCTCAATTCCAAGTTAATTAATCCTAGTACATCCCGTACATCATTATACAATGAGTGTCTGTAAATATAACTCTAGTCTGGATACATGAATATTAAATATCTACCTCAATACACAAAATACGGCCTGCAGCTTAAGTCCTCCACTAGCCTCTAACCCGTACATCGCAGAGAACTCACTTCACTTGAAGCAATCTGGGGGAAAAGAAACAGGGTGAGCTTCCAAATTGCTCAGTAAGGGGGGTAAGGGAATTCAGTTATATAAACCATATCACACATCACAAATATGTATTTTTTTTATGAAGCTCATTTGAAATCGTAGCATGAAAGTTCTCAAAACATCATCATCTCATAACTCATAAATCATGTGAAAACATGAAGGTAAAAAGGCTCAATATCGAGCACTCACAAGCATGTGTAAATATATGTGATAATGGTTTTTTTTCAAAATACGTGATAAAAATCACCTCAGTAAATAGCACGTGACAAGGTCACAAAACATAACTCATGTGTAAAACGAGACTAGGCAGTAAAGCTCATATAAAACTCGTCATGGCACATCGAATATGTAATCTCCTCTGGGTGCGTATCCCAGGCATCCTCGTATAGAGGGAACGTCGACAATATGGTCGTATGCATGGTATATTGGACTTATATGTTACCAGAACAAGGCCCGGCCTTACATGCTACCAGAGCAATGCCTTGCCTCATGCACACTATCACGTGGTCCCTGGGTCGGTTCCCAGGCGGCCCACTCTCTCGGTCTTACATGCTACCAAAGCAAGGCCACCCAGCGTTACCAGAACGAGGGTCATCTCACATTACCAAAACGGAGGCATCTCTCGTTACAAAACGGAGGAATATCGGACTTACATGCTACTAGAGCAAGGCTTCTCAACGCTACCAAAGCGGAGGAATAATCGGACTTACATGTTACCATAACAAGGCTTGTGGTCCCTGGGTCGGTTCCCAGGCGTCCCACTATGTCGATCTTACATGCTACCAAAGCAAAGCCCGATGTGTATTCAACATGACATGCCTAAGTCTCAATCATTATCCATTATCTTATAAAACGTTTTGCCTTCACGTAGAACTCATAAGGGTTTTCTCTCATAAAACTCGTTTAAAACATTTGTGTACTCAACACAAAACATATTAAAACCGAGTTTCAACCGGCAAAACACCCACACATTTTCTTAAATCTCAGTATTGCCTTAACGTAGAGCCCAATTTACTTTTCACGCAAACTCAACGGTTTATAAAGCAATTTCACACTCAGCTTATAAACTCATAAAATAATGAGCTCCAACCGGCTATAAAAACCGTGTGCAATTATATCACAACACAACACCAAACATGCTTGTATTCTCAAATCATGGTTCATGCTACAAATAGTTCAACAAAATACATACACAAATGGTTTAGTTTTCCCTTACCTCTTTGCACCTCGTATAGTGCAATCGTTTCCCCCGTATCACGGACTAGCCTCGCATTCCACTCTGGAACTCCCGAGCTGTCCAAACGATGTTAAAACATCAATACTCATCATCACATTAACCTCAATTCTCAAAATCGAGCATAATTGCTCATAACATCTCAAATTTCTCAATTCTCATAACTCCATCACAAACCGCAATCTCGCTCACAACACCTCAACATTCTATATTTTTCATGCCACAATATCTATGCTAATATACCACATTGTCTAAATCTCCATTTATAGCTCAAAAATTCCCAAATTTACCAAAGTTGCTAAATATCATCATCACTCCAACTACATTGTAATTTCATCAATCCCTAATCATTTTTCAGCTATTTCAACACAATGCCAACAACCATTATCACCAAAAATCATCTCAAATATCGAGATCGAGGTTTAGAAATTACCCAAACTTGTGGAGAGCTTATCTATTACCTCGATTCGATCCGTCTTCCGATTTCCAAGTATATTGTTCTCCCTTGGATGAGGAACAACTTTCCTTCTTGCCACAACCTCTGATTTGGACGGAAATGGGTGTTTTGGATGAGTGAGAAAGCTAGGGCTCGGTGAAAATGGGGTTTGGAAGAGAGAGAAAATGAAATTGCAAGAGAAAGTAGGGGTTCCTTATATAGACTGAAGGTAGGAGATCGATCTGGCTCTTGATGAGATCGATCTGCATTTGAATTTGGAGACGATTTGGGGTAATTTTATGCCTAGGAGATCGATCTGTCGAGGGGTGAGATCGATCTCTTTATGGCTTTATGAGATCGATCTGCTCCTTGAGGAGATCGATCTTCTCCCAAATAGAATCATTTGGAGATCGATCCTTTCCTCATGAGATCGATCTTCTCTCAAACAGAATCATAAGGAGATCGATCCTCTTCCATTGGAGATCGATCTGCTCCTCAAATTCCTCCTTCCTTGTCATTTTTAACTCACCAGATCGATCTCTCCTTCCCCAAGATCGATCTGACCTCTTAGTTTCACACTTATGTTAAACACTTACACATAAATCTCCAAATATAATTTCCACAATTCACTTAGCTCAATAAATTACACTTCAAGTTCTTATTACATCATTAAAATATATCTAAAATCCTTAGATCTCACATTCTTTCATGTACATTTCTCTCTATTTTTCTTCCTTCCCTTGCTTCTCGGACTGTACCATCTTCATTACTTCCTCTTGAGCCACGTATTTATTTGCTCTAACAAATAAATCAGAAAGGGTCGCTGGTTGAGCAAGGGAGATGGATTCTTGCAGCTTCTCGGATTTCGTCCCCTGCAGCATTGCAGCCATGGCTACTCCCACTGGTAGATCTTTCACCTCTAAGGTTGCATCTCGGAAACGATCTACATAGTTCTTCAATGATTCTTTGTTCCCTTGTTTAAGGGTGAGCAGATAAGTAGCATCCTTCTTCCGCTGACTGTTGATCATGAAGGCTCTAAAAAATTCACTCCATAACTGGTCAAAGGATGAGATAGAACCCTCGTTTAACCTATTAAACCATTTTAGCTCGTGTCCCGACAGTGTGAGAGAGAAGACTCTGTACATGATTTCATCTTCCCATCCATGGAGCAACATGAGGGACTCATAACTCTGTATATGGTCGTATAGGTCTGTTTTGCCGGCATAAGTAGCCATAGAAGGCATCTTGAAATTCTTCGAAAGTGGTTTGTCCATAATCTCGGGACTGAAAGGAACTCTCATTCTCTGACTGTCGTCGGGAGATACTAACTTCTTCTTTTCTAGAATTCCTTCAACAACTGTCTCAACATTTTTCGATCCTCGAGTTGAGTGTGCTCCCCTCTCTTCGGCACTAGAAGAGTCTGAGTAGTAAGCACCCCTTCTTCCTCTGTTCCGGAGATTTTGCACACGGTCCGCACCCCGGCTAGGGATCTCCTCATCGTTCACAGTTTCCCTCCCTCTAGGAGCCTGCACTGTATCCCTTCTTCCTGCACCTCCCATTCCGTAATTCGACCTTGTACCTTTGAAATAGTCTTGGGAGTCATGACTATTCTATCTCTGCCACTACCCAGATCCGTGAACTTCGAAGTCATGCTCCAATTCTGTGGCAGAAGTCCTGAACTCCGCGACAGAGTTCTGCCTCCTATATTCTGCGGTCGAGTTCTGCCTCCGTAACTCTACGCTAGGGCATTGCTCCTGAATCCGTGCGGCAGGGTTGGACTCTGTCAGACTTGCGGCAGGATCTTGACTCTTGACCCCTGCGGTAGGGTTCACTTCTCGCAGCCCCGCGGCAGGGCACCTCCTCAGAGCCGCGACAGGGGTGTTCTCTAGACCTGCGATAGGGTTCACACTTAGAACTGCGACAGTGTTATCCTCCAGACTTGCGACAGAGTTCATCCTCAGACCTGCGGTCGAGTTCATTCTCAAACCTGCGGCAGGGTTTACACTCAGACCTGCAACAGTGTTGTCCTCCAAAGCCGCGGTAGAGTTCATCCTGAGACCTGCGGTAGGGTTCACCCTCAGACTTGCGACAGTGTTGTCCTCCAGACCAGCGACAGAGTTCATCATCAAACCTGCGGTAGGGTTCACCCTCAGACCTGCGGTAGTGTTGTCCTCTAGACCAGTGGCAGAGTTCATCCTCAGACCTGCGATAGGGTTCACCCTCAGACCTGCGGCAGGGTTCATCTCTCGTATGTCTGCGACAAGATACTCCCTCAGAGATGCGGCAGAGTTGTCCTCCAATTCCGCGATAGAGTTCTGCATCAGGCCAGCGGTAATATTCTGCCCCCAATCTCTTTGTCCCGCATTCACCATTATAGAGGGTTGGCCTCTCTCGTAAGTCTGCATCGGGACGTTCTCTCCTACCATCTGCTGCACTTCTGGAGGCAAACTAAACTGCGACAGAGCATTTTTGAAGAAATTCACCATAGCCCTCAACGCTGTAGTGGTCTGCTCATTCTGACGCTTCAAAGCCTCAAATTCGTCAAGGGAAACAGTGACAACTCTGTCTCCTTCTCTATTTTGCTCTTGTCCTCTCCCAGGTCTGGCAGGAAGACTCACAGAATTCTCTTCTCCCAAATTTGCTGCTACTGTCGAATGTGTTCTCACCATTTTAATAAAGAATCTGACTTTTTGTTCTGATCCTATAGACGGCGCCAATTGTTGTTGCTCTCAACAACAATGAAATGATGCTGATGTGATCTTCTCTGCTGTCTTCTCCACGTGTATTGAAGATTCTGCAAAAACAGTAAAGGTCAGAGAGGCGCAGGGATCTGTCCTTGCACGCGCACTCCGATGCTTAAGTCAGAAAGCTGTTTAAGCAAAGTCTCAGTAAGTAAAATAGAGATTAGGATTTCTTTGATCATACCTGGGGGTATTTATAGATATTTCTGAGTGGTTTCAATGAGCTCAGGACTCATATTTGTGTGGGCTTCAAAATTTTATTATTTTAGGCCTTTTATATTCTGAAACCCAGACGCGTGGCTGGGCTATGAGTAAATTACTTCTATAAAAAATAATAAAATCTTTCGCAATGTAGAAAACTGCACTTCTATCTTAAAATTTTTTTATTTATCCTTGGAAGGCTTTATTAATTGATTTTGAAGTAATAATAAAGAAGGAAAAGGCCAAAAATAGATGCAAAATTGATTTTTTACCGCTTTTTATTTCGAAGTTTGATGTGTATTTTTGGAAGAAATTAATTATAAGGAAAAAAATAAAAAAACAGCAGCTTCTTCTTCCGACTCTCGTTTCCATCGTTGAAACCAAGAGAACAAAGAAAAAAAAACTAAGATAACCAAAGAAAACTTTTTTTTTTTTCTTTGAGAGAGAGAAAGTCTTTGCAAGAAGAGAGCTTTGACTCTTCTTCTCGCTTCCTCTCTCTTTTTAACATTTCTCTTACACATTGAATCTCCTCCATTTCACATTTCACATTTCACCCAAAATATAAAAAATCCTTTTCGTTTTCCTTAACACTCAACGAAGTTTCATTTCCAAAACCATTCTGGGTTTTCCTCTGATTCTTTCCAGTGCCCAAAATTGTCTGAACAAAAGTGGGTCCGTAAAATTTCTTTCTCTTAGTTTGAAATAAATTTTTTGTCTTTGTTTAAGGTGGTCCATTTTTTAGAGAGAATTTTTTTTTTGAAGGGTTGTTTTTAGATAATCTTACTTTTCTGGGTTAGTTTCTGTCTGTGAATTACCTTTCAAGGTTCAAATCTCCCAACTTTCTTGGAAGTTTCCTTCTTTTCATTTTTTGGTTTTTTTAATTTGTATTTTGCATAAAAAACCCTTTTTTTCCTTGAAAGTTACCTTCAGGTTGTGGATCTAAGATTTGAATTTTGACTTATTAATTGTATGGTTAGCTCATAAGTTTTGGATCTTGATTCCTTATTTTATCCATTTTGCTTATGGGTTTTTTTCTTGAAATTTCAGGAAATTTTGGGAAGTTGAAAAGTGTTGCAACATTTTTTTTAATTAATGGGAAATTGCTGTGCGACTCCTGGTTCTCCAGTTGAAAGTAATAAAAAGGGAAAGAACAAGAATAAAGCTAACCCATTTTATGGAGACGAATATGCTGTATCTCCTACTACGTTCAAGCTAAGGGTTTTGAAGGAACCAGGTGGTCATGATATTTCAGCTCAATACGATCTTGGTCGTGAGCTGGGGCGTGGTGAATTCGGCGTAACATATTTGTGTACTGATGTGAACTCAGGTGATAAGTTTGCTTGTAAATCGATATCTAAGAAGAAACTTAGGACTGCAGTGGATATCGAGGATGTTAGGAGGGAGGTACAAATAATGAAGCATTTGCCTAAGCATCCTAATATCGTTACATTGAAGGATACTTATGAGGATGACGATGCTGTGCATATTGTAATGGAATTGTGTGAGGGAGGAGAGTTGTTTGATAGGATTGTTGCAAGGGGACACTACACCGAACGAGCAGCTGCTGGGGTTATGAGGACAATCGTCGAAGTTGTTCAGGTTGAATTCTGAATGATCTTTCTGTTGTTGAATTGATATACTCTTGCATTTCATGTTGGTTGTCTTATATGAACTCCATACGGTTATTCCTCCTATGTTCGGTATGTAACTAGTTTCAGCATTACAGGAACCCTTCTAAGCTCAATGGAATAGGCGCGATAAGCTTCAGTTATGCCGCATGACTAGTTATATTTGTTAGTGATAAATGAGTTGATTTTTTTATTGATTTTAACCTCTTTGAAGCGAAATGGTAAACTCAATCCATTTGCTAGGTTGAATTTTTGTTGATTAGTGTATAATCCACCTTTTTGGATGTTATCTTTTGCCCATTGAATTTTTTCATTTGGTTTAAAATCCACATGTTTGGACAATTTTAGGCATTCCTGCTAATTGTTTATCTTGATGTTTCTAAAAGTTATTTGTGAGAAACATTATTTGTGATATATGTCTGCATAAGCTCATGGTAGCTTATAAAGTAATAAGTATGTTTCAGAGTACCTTACACCTGTTGCTGTTAATAAAAAATGAACTCTTTCCTTGTTTGGACTTTGACTTCTTTTTTCTCTTCACGTTTCACTGTCTATATAACTGTATGCATTTGCTCTCTCTTTTCTCTATTTGGATGATAGAACTTTACTTCTGCTGAAGATAAATAACCTGTATGCAATTGCTCTCTCTTTTCTCTATCTGGATGACAGTGCCTTTACTTCAAATGAAGATAAATAACCTTGTTCGCTGTATCAAATTTATGTTGCAGATGTGCCATAAACATGGAGTCATGCATCGGGATCTCAAACCAGAGAATTTTCTGTTTGCAAATAAGAAGGAAACTTCCCCATTGAAGGCAATTGATTTTGGGTTGTCTGTCTTCTTCAAACCTGGTATTGCATATTAACCATTGACTATTTGAGGTTTTTAGCTTGTAGGTCTTTTTCCCCTTTCCATCTTCGATGGAAATAAAACTTGCATTGCTTTAGTCATCTCCTTTTCTATATTATGCTCAGGCAGCTCTAGTTTGCCTCAAGAGTGCTTTTTTGAACAGGCGAGCGATTCAATGAGATTGTGGGAAGTCCATATTATATGGCTCCAGAGGTTCTTAAACGTAATTATGGCCCAGAGGTTGATGTTTGGAGTGCTGGAGTTATCCTCTATATTTTACTTTGTGGTGTCCCACCATTCTGGGCAGGTTGGTCTTACACTTTTCGAGGACTTTTGCTTGGTTCATTTGACTTCATGAAGATTACAGTTCAAGAGAGCTGTAGTGTCAGTGTATGCTTTCAGAGCCAGTGGGCAAAGATAAGAGAGATATCAAGAAAAAGTTTTCCTTTAAAACTGTTTATTATTACGTGATCAAGAGTTTTGATGTATTCCTTTGCATACATTTTCCCATCTACGCTTATGTTTATAAAAAAAATAAATTTAAATAACATTTATCGTGTTTTCATGCAGAGACTGAGCAGGGGGTGGCACAGGCAATTATTCGCTCTGTTATTGACTTTAAGAGGGATCCATGGCCTAAGGTTTCTGACAATGCAAAGGACCTTGTAAAGAAAATGCTTAATTCTGATCCAAAGCAGCGTCTTACTGCACAGGAAGTGCTTGGTAACCTTCTATACTTCTATCTTACGTGCTTTTATTATGTTGACATCTATTGCCTTATATATATATATATATATATATATATATATATATAAACCATCTTAACTACTGTATGCAGAACATCCGTGGTTACAAAATGCCAAGAAAGCTCCCAATGTTCCACTGGGTGAGACTGTGAAAGCTAGGCTTAAACAATTTTCTGTAATGAACAAGCTGAAGAAGAGAGCTCTAAGGGTAATAACTTGAATAGATCCTTTTACAATTCATCTACGTTCCTGTAACATGATACAAATTTTTGGGGCTACCTAGGATCTGGCCCTTTTTTTTTTTATTTGATTGAAAGGAACTGGCTTGTTAATGACTGAATGCACTTCTACTTTCTACTTTTAACGACCATACTTTGGAGTTTTCTTGGTTTTCCAGGTGATTGCTGAGCATTTGTCAGTGGAGGAAGTAGCTGGCATAAAAGAGGCATTTGAAATGATGGACACTGGAAAACGAGGCAAAATAAACCTTGAGGAGCTTAGGATGGGTTTGCAAAAGCTTGGTCAACAGATTCCTGATGCAGATTTGCAGATCCTTGTAGAAGCTGTATGATTATCTGTGCTTGACATCAAAATTTCATTTTTGATCCCTCTAGATCTAAGGATTAATGCAACCTACACATTTGAATTTTTATATTGTCTTTAAACATTTGAAATCCGCAACTAATTTGACTTCACCGAAGAGAAGAACCAAAGAGATGAGAACATGGAATGGGGTGTTTGGTAGGGGGTGGGAGCTAAGCTTTCATTATTTTCTAATATTATCCTCTTAATTCTTTTCTTTTTGGGAGACACTTCTTGGATAAACTCTATGTTCCGCTGCACTATTAAATCACGAAGAGGGAGAAAGTATGTTTTGAGAGTTTGACCATATTATGTTCTATAACTAATATTTCATATTTAGAATTTCCAGTTTCATCAATGGAATACCTGCAACCTGCTTTTAACAGGCTGATGTCGATGGTGATGGAACTCTGAATTATGGGGAGTTTGTAGCAGTATCAGTTCACCTCAAGAAAATGGCCAATGATGAGCACTTACATAAAGCTTTTGCTTTCTTTGATCTCAATAAAAGTGGTTATTTGGAGATGGAAGATCTGCGAGATTCCCTAAATGATGAAGTTGATACCAGTAGTGAGGAAGTTATCAATGCCATTATGCATGATGTCGACACTGACAAGGTGATTATTATTATCATAATTTCATGTTCTCTAATAGTGGATTCAGTTTGAACTTATCAAAGCTTCATCTTGACTTTTTTTTCTTTTCCTCGAAACATCCATGCCAAGGACTGATCTTATGGTTAAGCCATGAGTTTTTTTCTATCATTATCCCATCTGAAGTTGGTTTCTTTTGCATGACTGAATAATCTTATGTTCAATGTTGTTTATTTGTTCCGTTAATGTTCATATAATTTTACCTCTATGTCTTGTTAGAGTGGCTAATTTTGAAAGTATTATAAGTGTACGTACATTGTCTTGTTATTAGTGGAAACCCAAAATAACCCCTCTACTTTTCCATTCATTAACCTGGTGGAGAGCTTGATGCATTCATCATATCTATGCCACTTCTCTTCTGCAATTATTTTAGTTACTCTTTTGTACCTTGTGCTTCTTTTCACTTTATATATAATTATATATGCAAATCCTGTACGTCTTGTGTTTAGTGCTTGGATACAAGTCAATGATGTCTTTCGTCCTAAAACCCCAGGGTCCAAAACTCTACAAGAAGCTTCATGTGTGTTTTTGATATGAAGTTTAAGCTTTTATTCTTTATATTGCAGGATGGGCGCATAAGTTATGAAGAGTTTGTTGCAATGATGAAGGCTGGTACGGATTGGAGAAAAGCATCGAGACAGTATTCACGGGAAAGATTCAACAGTCTAAGCTTGAAGTTGATGAGGGATGGTTCATTGCAATTAGGCAATTGAGTATAAGTGGAATCGAAGTAATGTTGGTATGGAAAAGGAAAAAAAAAAAAAAAAAAGAAAGAGAATTTCCTTGATTTTTGTATGGTTGATCAACCTTTGAGATAGGTAGGGTTAGATTGATGTGTTGTAGTAGTGTCTGTCCTTAAACAGCAGTGTTGTTGAGAAATTGGTTGCAGGAGAAGAGGAAAAAGAAAGGGGAAATCTTATGTTTAAGGGATGGTTATTACGGTCCACAATTTGTGGTTGTAAATATGTGGAATTAGGTTAGGCTTTTATAATTACAGTACAAGTGCAGGTCTTTTTCATGAGAACGGGTGTTTGTTTAATTGTCTGCTCTGCCATTGTATTTATTTGTCTGTTTAATAGCTTTGTAGGTGATTCCAAGATTGACGAAATTAAACTTTTCCTTTTTTATTTATTTTTTATCATTATCTGTAACACCCAAATATTTCTACTAGTTGTGGAAGTTTAATTTACATATCTTTTTATTATTATTAATATTTTTTATTGATTTTATTTTCACATTAGTTTGTATATGTTGTGTAAGTTGCAATCAATAAATATCAATTTACTTTAATTTTTTAATTAATTTTATCTTTAAATTTCAGATCTTATGTTACATGATCATTCAAGAAATCATAGATAATAATAATAATAATAATAATAATAATAATAATTTTATTTCGTATGATTTTGATAGAAAGTTATATTTATAATGTCTACTCTTAACTAAATAGGCAAATTTCCTTATTATCTCAAATACAAGTTTCATTCCAACATCAAATTTACATCATCATAACATTTTTTTTTTTAATTTTTTTTTGAAGCATAAGATGATCTCCATGACCTTCAATACAATGCAACTCCCAACATCAATATCCATTAACATCTCAATATCATATTTATCCAACACCAAATACCACATAATACAATAATTCAGGTGATCTCTACGACAATCAAGACAAATTATCATCAAGTCACAACAATAGTTACATAAATCTCATAATCTACATCCCAACATAACATTCACATCTATTGTGTCAAATAACAATATCTATATACCTACCTGCCTTGTATACCTTAGTTGACAACTACAAAAATGCTTGAGGAGGCGAGCGAGAACCTACCACAGTTAGAGATCACTTAGATGACTTATCTGTAAGGTAGAAAAGAGGAAACGAGTTTGAGCCAATAAATGAATATAAGAACGCAGGAAAATAGTAAATGAAAATAAGATTTAAAGGCTTGCATGCTAGTTATAAGAAATGTCAAATATAATTTAAAGAGTATATGCAGTATAAACAATAAGAAATGTATTTAAAATTACTTATCCAAAAGCGTGCAAGTGTCATATAAGAATAGATTTTTAAAGTAGATCACAAATATTACAAAATGAGCTATTTTCGAAAGTTCGTTATGTCATACTGAGGTTTCACCAAAAACACTGCAGCTATCAGTAGACTCCACTAGAGGCACTATTTATAATCATAGACTCACAATAAATTTCATTAATCATATGAGATCGGTACCTATCCAAAGTATTCAAAATAGACCAAAATGCTTCTACCAGACATGAAACATAAACAAGGTGAATCTAATTATATTTATTTCACAGCTTACAATTCATAAGCCAACTAAGTGGCGTAAATCAATTCCCAAATACTAACCAAAATCACACAATTAAATTCAAACACGGTATAACTATGAACCATCAAAATCATGCTAAATTTGAAAACGTAATTTAATAAGTTTCTCAAATTTTGTGGACGAATAGTTCATACAAATATATATATATATATATATATATATATTTAAATTTAAGGCATTCTTGCAATCACAAATGTGTCAAAACAAAGGTCATAGGGAATGGATATCCTTAATGGTCGAAAGGTATATCAATTGAAAAATGTCATCACATTTTAAATTCACAAAACATAGTATCAATCAAAATTTCAAAGAAATGAAATGTAGAATTCTCATAATTCACTCGATTGCCAAACGAATTAATCGAAAGCTCCCTAGCAATTGAAATTCCCATTAAATCCAACTTAATGAAAAATCAGCCACTACACAATACATTAATAACCAAATTCAAATTTTAGAACCAATTTATCGGACATGAAACTATATCACAATAACCAACTTTTTTTTCAATCACTTACCAAAAGCCTATATGGAATGCCGAGAGCTTCAATTGCCTGAATTTTCTCGGTTTAATTCCTAAAATCATTACAATGATCTCGTTAATTAATCATACCTCAATAATAACAAATTCAAATTACTTGAAATTTCAACATTCATACTAGAGATGTAAATGGGTAGTGTGTAAACGAGTACCCGGTACTACCCGCCCCGTTTAAGTCGGATTCGGGTACCGATAAACGGGTTTTAATCGGGTTCGGGTAGTAATTTCACTACCCGTGATGGGTTCGGGTAGGGTTCGGGTAGTACCCCTCGGATACCCGGTACCCGAACCCGATTAATGTAATCGGGTTATTAATCGGGTTCGGGTACCCGAACCCGGTACCCGAACCCGTTTATTTTTTGTTTACAAAATATAATTTTTAAGGTTGTGAGGATTTGAACATTTATCTTTTAAACTTTATACAATGAACTTGTCAAGTAAATCATAACTTATATTTGACATAATGTGTTCTAAAAAATATTTATACAATAAAATTATGTGTCTAAAAAAAATTAGTAATTAGCATAATAAAAATAATTATGAAATTAAAATAATTGATTATACTTAAAATAATAAGTTTTAAAATTTTAAATATAATGTACTAAAATTAAATTTAAAAAAATTCATAATTAGTTAAAATGCAATTCTTACACATTAATGATTAGTCATTTGCATATATGATATCAATTTATAGTATATTTATATGATACAAATTGTATTTAAAATTGTAATTTTCAATTTTAATAAAACATTGTTGACTAAAAAAATTAATAAAATATAATAATAAAATAAATAATTGTGAAATTAAATTGAGTTAATTATGCTTAAGATAATATGTCTTAAAATTTTAAATACGAGGTACTGAAATTGAAATAATAAAAGTTTCATATTTAGTTAAAATCAAATTCTTATATATATATATATATATATATATATATATATATATATATATATATATATATATATATATATATATATATATATATATATATATATATATATACACACACACTAATATAGTTTTGTATATGATATAAATTATACTTAAAATTGAAATTATCAATTATAGTAAAATATTTTTTAGTTAAAAAATTAATGAAACATTATAATAAAATAATTATGAAATTAAATTAGTAAATTATGTTTAAGATAATAAGTATTTAAATTTTAAATATAAACTACTGAAATTAAAATGATAAAAGTTTCAAATTTGATTAAGATGTAATTCTTACAAATTGATCATTTACATGTATTATATATGATACTAATATAGTACATGTATATGATACAAATTGTATTTAAAATTGAAATTATTAATTATAATAAAACATTGTTTACTCAAAAAAATCAATGATTCAAATTAAAATTTTAAGTATATGATAAATTGATAACTTCATATTATAGTATATGATATTATAGTATAATTATAATATATGATATTATAATATATGATCATTTTACATATATGATACTATAGTATATGTATATGATACAAATTGTAATGAAAATATTAATTATCAATTTAAGGTCTACATCTTTTTAATCATTTAATATTATTATCATTGATTAAATTAATTTACATTACATAAATATATCATAACTTCATAAGAAATCAAATGTATCAAATTAGAAATACTATGGTATATATTATGCACTCATAATGGTTTCAAGTTACTTGTTGAACTATTAAAATTTGTTTAATTATGATGGAACATGTATGTTTTTATTTAATTTTATGTTTTTGATTTTTGATGTTAGAATAATTTTTTTCATAGTCGGGTTTCGGGTTCGGGTTATTAAACGGGTTGTCAAAATATAAATTGAATAATCGAGTAATTACACGGGTTCGGGTATTTAACGGATAGTGCAAAATTTATTAGGGTAGGGTTCGGGTAATTGTTTCAAAAATTAATCGGATAATTATAGGGTTCGGGGTCAGGTAGTCCAAAATTAACGGGTACCCGCTCCGTTTACATCCCTAGTGAGTAGTCATCGAAGAAGGCTTAATCCGAACACTTTGGAGGCATTGATGTGTTGCCAAAATTGGTTAAGGAGTGACGTAGGAGGTAAAAAATTTATTTGTTATAACTCCTTTTATTTTATTTGTTTCTTTTTCAAAAGTAGTCTATTATTATATTTTAGCTCAAGACTAATATTTTATTTATTTTGTTTGTAGGAGCATCTACAACTATGGATTCAAGTGACATTTTTAATAATGATGAAGAATGAAGATTTATCATGATTCCAATAAATTTCAAATATGTTTTTTAATTTTTACTTAAATTATGTTTGTTTGTAGTTTCATAAATATGGTTTTATGATTTGTTTATTTGTTATGGTTTCAAGTGGTTTGTTGAATTATTAAAATTTGTTTAATTATGATAGAATATGTATGTTGTTGTTTAATTTTTATTTTTGATTTATACAAAATTAGATGACTTTTTTCGGGTTTCGGGTTCGGATTTCGGGTTTGGGTTACTAAACGGGTTGTCAAATTATGAGTTGAATAATCGGGTAATTAATCGGGTTCGGGTAATTAACGGGTAGTATAAAATTTATTCGGGTAGGGTTCGGGTAGTATCTTAAAAAAATAATCGGGTTTTAATCGGGTTCGGGTTTTATAATTGTTAATCGGGTTCGGGTTCGGGTACCTCAAAATTAGCGGGTACCCGCCCCGTTGACATCCCTAATTCATACCTCACTTTTCCTTAAAAACCGAATGTTCCAGAGCTTATTCTAATTTTTGTTTTGTTTTTTTGAACTCTCGGTTTCACTCAACTCCAATGTGGAGCCTTTACCAACATCAAATTCCTTTCTTCTTTGTCTCGGCTCATACAAAAAAATAACCTTTAAGATACACACATGCATGTTAGATTGGTAATGCTTATTTACATTTCCTTAGCCAAAGCGGAAAGGAATTATCAGCCTTACCTTCATAAATTGTTGCCGAAGCCACACTTTTCTAATTCTCTATTTTTGAATACTCTTCCTTTGTTAATTCAATTTAGTAAACTGAATGCCCACTTTTTCCTGACTTGTCGGTTTGCTTTAATTTCTTGCTCTAACCACCGACGGCACCATGCCCATTCTCTACTCGTTTCAGGCCAAGAAAACTCCTCTCCACGTAATGGTCGTACCTTCTTCTACTTGGTCCAGGAAATGCCGAACCAGTTCATTCCCACTCTCCCTTTGTTTCACGCCAACACAAGGAATAATGCTAACATGCGAGGATATCTATGGTCTTCCTTCAAGAAGATAATATAATTTCATTAAAAATCTGAAGATTCCTTGCCAGATCCACTTGAAAACTGTGGCTGTAATGGTGCTTCCAAGCTCCTTGCTTTAGCCGAATATGAAAAAGAAAGAAGAGCTATTATTGGCTTAAAGAAAACTTAAGTGCAAATACACTTTTGTTGCCCATTAGTTAAATATTTAATTTGCTTTAATTAAGCCCTAAACTAATCAATCCTAAATACCCATTCTTGGATTTTGAGGTTCACTTTAAAGGAATTCCAATTTCCTAAATTAATTCTCGCCTTGCAAATTAAAAACCATATTTTTCAACCACCTATATCAAATGAGAACTTACTCCTTTTTATACAAAATAGTCAAAGATTAATTGGCACATTAAATCTCTTTCCTTATTAATGCCTAACAGAAACTTGTATGGTAATTAATAGATCCTCTAAATTCAAATGTTTGTATAAGTTATATAATTAAATTCCTAGCCTTTCCAATTTCATAAGGCTTTCTTGCCTTCGATTCAAAATTCCTAAATACTTGTTATTAATATTATATTTGACTTTACACATTAAATTCCAAGTTCCTCATTTCCAAGATGAATTTAATATTTTAAACTTAATTTTGGGTTTATTAAATTACCATTTCACCCTTGTTCTTAGAAATGGACCAAACTTCGCACATGACTTCGTATCATTGCTAATATGTAAAATCCTTTAAAATTTTTCTCAATTTAACTAAAATAGGCTTAATTTTTCAATAATTAAATCAACTTATGGTACCAAAATTCGAAATCATCACATTCTCCTAACCTTAAGAAATTCGATCCTCTAAATTTGGTTCCAACTATGAAAAGAGATGTTGATGCTTCTCCCGCATCACATCCTCTAACACCCAAGTGGCCTCATCCTCTAAGTGCTACTGCCACTACACCTTGACCATCAGAATAGTTGTGGATCTCAAAACTCTCTCTTCTTTGTCCAAAATCTTAATAGGCCTCTCCACATAAGTCATATCCTTATGAATATCCAAAATGTCATACTCAATCACGTGAGAAGGGTCAAGATGATACTTTCGGAGCATTGAAATATGAAACATGTCATGTAAATCTGCCAGTTGTGGAGGCAATGGTAGTCGATATGCAACCTCTCCTACCCTCTCCAAAATCTTGAAAGGCTCGATAAATCTTGGGCTTAGCTTGCCCTTCTGCTAAACCTCATGATACGTTTCGAATGATACACCTTCAAAAATACAAAATTTCCAACCTCAAACTCCAATTGTCTTCTACGATGATCGACATAAGATTTCTGTCTATCCCGGGTAGTCTTAACCTATCACATATCAACCTGACACTTTCGGAAGCTTCCTTAACCAACTTAGGAGCATATATATATATATATATATATATATATATATATATATATATATATCAATTTAACATCGATCTCTTCCCAACCAATCAGAGACCTACACTTCCTCCCATACAAAGCCTCGTACGGAGCCATGCTAATGCTCCCATGATAGTTGTTGTAGGCGAACTCAGCTAGCGGTAGATGGTTATCCCAAGAGCCATTAAAATCAAGTACACATGCCCTCAACATGTCCTTAAGAGTATGGATAGTTCTCTCGGACTGTTAATCGGTTTGAGGGTGATAAGATGTACTGAATCTCAAACGAGTTCCCATAGCCTCATAGAATTGCTCTTGAAAACGAGATGTGACGCAAAAATCTCTATCAAACAAAATGCTCACCGGGGTACCATGCAATCAACTATCTCACTAAAAGACAAATTCGCCAGTGTGCTTAGGCATCAGTAGCCTTGATGGCTAAGAAGATAGCTGACTTTGTAAGTCAGTCGACTACCACCCAAATTGCATCATGCTTCTTCCGGGTCCTTAAAAGTCCCATGATGAAGTCTATCGTGATATGCTGCCACTTTTAAGTCGGTATGGGCAAAGGCTAGAGCAATCCTGTAGGCTTTTGATACTCGACCTTTACTTGCTGACATATGAGACATTTGACAACAAAATCAGCGATGTCTTCCTTCATACCAACCCAGTGATACAACCCACGCATACTTTGATACATCTTCATATTGTCTGGGTGCATGGTATATTTCGAGTTGTGAGCCTCCCTAATATCAGTTTCTTCAAATCCTTGTCATTCGAAACACAGATTCAACCCCAAAACCTCAAAATACCATCATTGCCCACTATGTAATCTAAATAAGCACTACCATCTCTCTCATTTTTATAAACAATTTCAACTAATCTAGGGTCCTTTCCTTGTGCCTCCCTAATTTGATCAATCAAATCTGGTTCAACCCTTATACTGGCAACCAAACAGTCCTGAACTGACTAATCCTGATCCATTGAAATCCTCAGGTCCATAACTTCTCCAACAAATCCATTGTCTAACCATTAAGTAAGAGACCATCGTTGAGGTTTTTCAACTTAAAGCATCCATTGTCACATTAGCTTTCCTTAGACTGTAGAGAATCTCGTAATCATAATCCTTCAGTAACCCCATCCAGTGACACTAACGCATATTTAACTCCTTTTGAGAGAAGAGATATTTCAAACTCTTATGATCACTGAAAATCTGAAATGTCTCTTCGTACAAATAATGTAGCTAGATTTTCAAAGTAAAGACTACCGCTGCTAACTCCAAATCATGAGTCGGGTAGTTCTTTTCATGGTCTTTCAACTGTTTGAACCATAAGCCACTACCTTCCATGCTGCATCAAAACACATCACAATCCCTGATGTGAATCATCACTATAGACAGTAAAATCCTTATAACCATTGGGAATAGTTAAGATAGGTGTCGTGGTCAACCGTCACTTAAGCTCTTGAGTGCTATTCTCACAAGCTTCATCTAGACAAAATTCACTCATTTGTGCTGCAGCTAATTAAGAAAAATCCTCCACAAATCTCATGTAATAACCGGCTAAACCTAGAAAGTTGCGTATCTCTGTCACTGTCTTTGATCTTTCCCACTTCAAAATGGCCTCTATCTTGGATGGATCAACAAACACCTACCACATGCCCTAGGAAAGCAATCTGATCAAGCCAGAGGTCACACTTACTGAACTTTGCATACAATTATTTTTCTCTGAGGGTCTGGAAGACTGTATGCAAATACTGTTCATGTACTTGATGAGATGTTGAGTACACCAGAATATCATCAATGAAGACTATTACAAACTTGTCCAGATACGACCTGGAAACTTCATTCATTAGATTCATGAAGGTCGCTGGTGCATTAGTCAATCTAAACGACATCACTAAAAACTTGAAATACCCGTATATGGTCCTAAAAACTGTTTTAGATAATCTTTTCCTTTGATCCTCAACTGATGGTAATTAAATCTCAAGTCTATTTTGGAGAAAACTTGCACACCTTTTAACTGATCAAGTAAATCATCGATGCACAAAAATGGGATACTTATTCTTCACTGTCACCTTGTTCAACTGTAAAAAATTAATACACAATCTCAAGCTCTCATCATTCTTCTTCACAAATAATATCGGAGCACCCTAGGGAGATACGCTCGGGCGTATGAATCCCTTATTAGATAGCTCCTACAATTGGTTCTGTAATTCTTTCAATTCAACATATACCATTCTATATATCTATATGAGGTAAAGCCTTATCAACGTCTTCTACAAATGCCAAGTATCCTTCACACAGTAACAACCACATCAATTTATTCAAATCAATCATAATTGCAACATATCATATCAAGTCAAAAAGATAACAAAACATTATTTTATTTCTATGCATCAAACGAGATTACAACCTTATCAGGTAAAGAGAAGGTTACTATTTTCTTTTGGCAGTCAACAGTAGCATGATGAGTATATAACCCGTCCATGATTGGAACCTTCGGTTGCTTGAGGACGATGATGGAGGGTTGAGAAAGAAAGAAAACTGGAAAGGGAAATTTAAGGAAGAAAATAATCGGATCGAGGAAGAATTAGTTGATGAGAGCGAAGTTGGCTGATGTTCATTCTTGTGGGGGTTTTTTTGTTAAACGGTGAAAACAAAATAAGAGAATGAAAGGGAGTAACTAAGAAGTGGCCATTCTTCCACCCCTGTTTCATTGCTGAAATTGTGGACAGGGCTGCACCGAGGCTTATGTATTGTTATGGGATCGAGACAGTTTCACCCCTGTTTCGTTGCTGGATCAAGACAGAGCTGTACATAGCTCACCGTAAGGAAGAACACAACTAAAAATTGTGGCATTTTGAGGACATTGTTAGTGCCAGAAAACTATGAACCAAGAGTGGGTGTGAGTTAGGGAAGATGAAGGCGCAAATCTGTATGCTTGAAGGTTGTGACTCAAGTAGAAAACAACAAGGAAAGAAAGGAAGCATCAACCTTTATTATGGAAAAATTGAACAGAACAGAAGCAAGGACATTGGACAAGGCAGAGTTGTGAGGAAGATGAAGGCAGAGTCATGAGGATGATGAAGATGATGGCGAAGTCGTGAGGATGATGAAGAAGATGACAGAGTTGAGAGGATGATGAAGATGATGGCAGAGTCGGCGAGCAGTGAAGAAATGAGCAAAAACATATAAATATATATAAAATAATATATATATATATATATAAATAGTAGCCAATAGAGATAGTGAAGACAAAGAAGGGTGCACAGAGAATTTAGGGAACTCGAGGGAAGAACGGTTTGGAAATGTTATGCAATATTGATTCAAAGCTCTAAAAAATTAGACAGATTAGAATGGACCCACTGGCTCACAACACTAAGGTATAACAAGAATACCGTCTGCCACCGAGGTAAGGAAAATTTTGTGAGCTGCTAGAGATGTTTGCACATTTTTTTCGTTGAACTGTAGATATATATTTTAGGCCAATTTTATAGCAATGAAAATTATAGAATTTTAGCCTTAGTTAAATGGCCTAATCTTACCGAAAAAATTAATTTATTTACATAGACACCGATACGACCTAAATTACTGTTTTAAATTGAAAATCCCTAGTTTTAATTGCCACATACTGCATACTGGGATTTTAACTGAAAAATGATGAGTCAGCTCCTATTTAAATTGTTTTATATATTGAATTGAGTTTAGAACTGTTTTAATGAAAATGAGCTGCTTATTAATCTGTATCGGATAAATGTGCTTAATTCGCGTGCCAACTATGTGTTGCGCTGTCTGGTTCGAACCTACTGGAGATAATGGACTTAATTAAGACATGCTACACTGTTACTGTGAGACCTCATACATGTATAGTTCGTAATATGTGTAAATGGATTAAGTGAATGTGAATCATAAGTGATGTAAAGTCCATAAATGTAATGTACACACTTGTAAAAAGAGTATGTGATGTACGTACAAGTTTCATTATGTATGAATATGAAGGATTGGACTTTTGGATGTGATGAATGTGAGTGGAATGAAAAAAGAGTAGTGTGGTAAATGGAATGTTGTTGCATGAATCTAAATACTTCCATTTGATTTTATATTGTGTACCTTCGACCATACCATGAATGCACACAAGTTTTAATGTGTATAAGTTATGGATGGATGCCATTTTCAAGTTTTAAAGGTGGTTGGATGAGAAAATGACTATGGCTGTAAATTAAGGATATTTTGTGTGAAGTTACTGCAGAAAACTACAGCTAAATCTGGAAAATATGAAGGCCAGATCGATCTCGAATGGGGCCAGATCGATCTCCTAAACATTCTGTAATGAAAAGATCGAATGGGGCCAGATAGAGGTAGCTGATCGTATTTTGTGGGTATATAGGGCTTTAGAAATGTGCATGAGTTTATAGAAATGTGTTTGACGATGTATGGAAGTAACTATGAGTATTTGTATGAGAATTGGTTTTTGAAATGGTATTATAAAGAAATGAGATAGTAAGGCTAATAATTGCATAAATCACGTGTTTTGAATGTTTTCACAGAACACCTTGCTTTGTTTTAAATAGATTGACTGATCGGCTGGAAAATGTTTGAATGATGTTGTGTAATAGCACATGTGAGGTGCTAAATGTGTTTAGAGATTGATTTTTGAATGTTTATGAGCCGCCTATCATGTTTATGTGAATTAAACCGTGCTGGAGCCTAGCTTGCATTGGATATTGATGTTTTCACATGTTTGAAACGTGCTAGAGCTTAGCTCGCACTTTAATTTGAATTGTGGTGATGTGTTATAAACCGTACTGGAGCTTTTGCTCGTACATGGATTTCGAGTGGATTTCTTATGCATATAACCGTACCGGAGCTATGCTCGTACGTGATTTCCTTCATATTTTATGCATAAATGTCGTACTAGAGCATTGCTCGTACGACGTAATTTGTTTATGATGGATGAATTCGTGCTAGAGCATAGCTCACGCAGGTTTTTCACACTGTGGTATGTATGATGCCGTGGTGAGGGTAATACGGGTTGGTGTTCGGGGAACCCAACAGGCCTAACAGACGTCTTGAGTGGGGTGAGGGTGAGGGGCTAGGACCTGACACTAATCCATTCAGGGAACCCAACGGGCCTAACAGACCTCTTGAGTGGGGTGAGGGGCTAGGAGCTGAATCAAGGAACCCAACAGGGGCGAGCAAGGCCATGAGGGGCTAGGACTTGGTATTAAGAGTACTCCCACATGCACTCGAGACTATATAGAGGTTACACTTGGTATGAGGTAGATAATACCTACGGCAAGCACCCCCAACCATGATATGGGTCCGCGGAGTACGATGTACCGTGTATATCACATGGAGTATGATGCACCGTGTGGTGGTTACTTGATTTGAGAAAGTCTGGTGGAGAACTAACCCACCTTCGTTCCAGCATGATACCCCACACACCGGGATCCGTGTGGTCTGGGATGATTTACGACATAGTTAGCCAACACAGTCTTGTGATATAGTGACCTGTCTAATTTGATTTACTTACTACCACATGTTTTGACATATAAGTGTGATAGCGAATTATCCAGGGTAGACCCGACGGAGGGGTTGAGTCTTGTGGAATTTTAAATTGAGAAATGATAATGATGTTGTGATAGAGAAACCATTTTTATGGGATTTCGATGTGATTGGGAAAGAGCTTTGTGATGTGATTTCGAAAAGGAGGTTTCTTAAATGAATTACCTTTTTTATGAGATTAAATGAGAATGAGCATGAGATGTTTTCACATGTTGATATTCCATGTTTTATATGCCAATTTTACATGATTTGATCCATGATATATATGTATACTCATATGGCATAGTTTTATTCCCTCATGCTCCTACTATAATCGATTTATGCATAACACTATCAGCATGTAGATAGAGTAGTTGTCTACCATGCTTGCATTATTGCCTTACTGAGCGTGTGGTTGCTTATTCCTCTCCATTTTCCCCTCCTACAGAGCATGCATAGTAGCCCAGTGAGGACTGAGGCATTTTATTTTTGGACATCCGCAGCGTCCATCGCTAAAAGGTATATACACAAGATTCTTTTTGTATCTAAACAATGTAATGGCACAATAACCATTGAGTTGTAATTATGGGGGATGTAGATATCAGTAATCTTATTTTGTATAAGTGAATGATGGACTTTCATGTATATGACATCACTTTTATTAACTGAGAATGAATGTTGCGAGTGGATTATTATTGACTCACAGCCCAACAGTGTAGTGGTAAGTTTGTTCACGACCGAGTAAGGAAAGGAATAAATGCAAAAAATTTATTGAGATTTTCGGTTAAGAGGATAAAATGGGTCGTGACAGTTACTGTTACTGATACTGTTACTGTTATTGTGGTCCATAGAGTGCGATTTATCGTGCGACACGCACGTGAGTACGTTGTGCCATGTTTCTATCTTCGGACATATTGTACTGTGAGCTGATTGGGTAGCTGACCACTCCCACGACGATTGACATCCCAGCACACCTGATCAGTGATGCTCAGAGTCACTGATATTGGCCAATTGTCATACTATTTATAGCATGTACTGCCTTGTCTCGTCTCTTTGTTTTATTGAAGAGACTGAATGAACTGTATTATTGCATGAAAATTTTTATTTCCTACTGTGTAAAGCTGTTAGAACTCATGATGAATTCAACATAATGTCTGCTCTATTGAGACTGATACTGTTATCGTTTTTCTGACTTTAATTTTTACTACATGCCAAAAGCTTGGTATTTTCCACATGATAAGCCTTTTATGCTAATGTAGTTAGAGTATTTATCTACCTGCCACATTCTTTTTCTTACTGAGCATATTGAGCTCACCCCTTAGTTTCCTCCACAGAGTCTAATAAGTAGCTGAGACCACTTTTGTAAGTAGGATTTCTTTTGCACAGCCATATTTCCGCAAAGTATTCTTCTGCGTTAAAGGTATACCTAGAATAGGTATTCTTTTGTATCTGAATTTTTGTAAGTATAATAATATTTATGAAATGTATCTAAGGATGTAAACATAGTTAAATTGTAATTGAACGATGATTCTGATTAATTGAAAAATGTCCTTTTGATTTTAATCAAGGATGTTAATTTTATGTATGTTTGCATATAAACGTTAAGAAAAATTTACTGTATTGATCTAGTATTGACTTGTAGCCCAACAAAATTGTACGTAAATCGGGTCGTCACAGAAGTTGGTATCAGAGCGAGGTTGGTCTAATACGAGTTGATGTTAGGAGTTAGAAAAAGTTAGAAAAGTCTACATCCCCAACATTTCTGTACATTGTTTAGATACATTTGAGTATACATAGCTGCGTTTTACTGAAAATTTGAAACTGAATGTTGGGAAAACGATTAGTTATGGCTGGTAGACCTCAAGGTCGATCGAGCAGATGAAGAGGCATGTCATTTCGAGGCCACGAGGATAGGCCTGAGAGACGGGATGGTTTCTCATCTGAGCAAACTACTCCTAATCCTACCGAGGGTTCTGAAGATTGAATCATTGGATTGGAGCGTGGCATGGAATCATAATGAATTTAATTGGGTAAGTAATGGTAAAGTTTAATAATGCACTGTGCACTGCTACCCAGGTTGCATCGACTACTCCGGCAAC
Source organism: Firmiana major (assembly GCA_033439115.1). Classification (NCBI taxonomy): domain Eukaryota; kingdom Viridiplantae; phylum Streptophyta; class Magnoliopsida; order Malvales; family Malvaceae; genus Firmiana; species Firmiana major. The sequence goes on from CM065905.1 coordinate 21,860,988, forward strand.
TGCAGCTAATACACATGCGCCTGTTTGGACAGCGCCTATGCCACCGACAGAAAAACCTTCTACTTCTCTACCCACTACATTGCCATAGACCCCACCTGTACCACAATCACCGACGCCAGTAGTCCCACAACAAAGTAGCGATGAGATGGGGTATGATTGCGAGTTGAATAGATTGAGACAATTTCAGAAGATGAAGCCACCATCATTCAGTGGGGTTAAGAACCTGATAATAGCAGAGGGTTGGATTAATAGAATGGAAAAGTTATATGGATTCTTCCGGTGTTCTGACATGCCCTGAAGGTATTGTCCGCAAGTGCACAGGTCGTACAAGTAATAATGGGATTTGAGTCCCGAGTTATCGTCCTACAGAGAAGTTGACTAGCCTAATTAAGTACCGGTTAATCTTACCCTAAGTATATCCTAACAAATTATGAAATTAAAGTGGGTGATCTACTAGGCTAAAATTAAAGTACTGAAAATAATAACAACTATAAAACAAAGAAAATTAAACAGAGCTAAAATTACCTACAAAACTCCAAGCACTTAAAAACAAAAACCTACAAAAGAAAATTAAAACAGTTAAAACAAATTAACGCAATTAAAATAAAATGCAAATATGAAAATAAAGCAATAAAACTAATTAAACTAAAATTAAAAAAGCTTAAAATAAAATGTGCATGTAATTAAACTAACTAAGAAAATGAAATTTAAACTAATTTAAAGTCTAATGAAAACAAAGACTAAATTAAAAATGCATGAAAAACATTTAATCTAAATTAATTCTAATTGGAAAACCTATAAAAAAAATTAAAATTAACTAATAACATAATTAAATCTAAATTCTAGACTAACCAATCAATTGAACTATAGCTAATCATGCACATAAAATTAAAATCATAACTTCTTATGCTAACAAATTAAATTGGATTTAAACTATTCTAAAAGTACATGAAGATGGATTAAAGCTACAATGCAAATGTGCCGAACATGGCCTTAAGTGAATTGCAAAACACCAAAGTGGTCCCGAAAGGCCACTGTTCATGCTCTTCTTCAGCAGACTTTTGTCCTACTCTCAGCTTTGTTATCTCCAGGTGCTGTCCTACTGCTCTCGGGTGTGTTCTCCACTCTGCTCCTGCCGTGCTGCTGTCTACAGCAGGTCTGTCCACTGGTGCTCGGTTTTGTCCTGCTCCCTCAATTCCTGCTGTACAAGGTGAAGGCAGCAGCTTCATTCCCTGTAATCCGCATGTTCTTCGTTGCTCCTATCCTATTGTCCAAGCTCAGTGTTGAACAGCGGCACTACGATAACCATTCCAGCTTACTGTTAACAAATCTAAATGTTAATCAACAACAGCCTAAACATGAAATACCAGTGAAATTAATACATAGTAAAAAGACAACTAAATGAATAGTATAAATAAATGAAAACAGAGTAGAACAAAATGGAATGTTGGTCCATGTTCACTGCCACCAGCCCTTGCACAATACCACACAGCCAATTTCTCAACCTTTCACCACACCTTCCTTCCCATGCCATGCAGTGCCAGGACAGAAACGAGATGCAGAAGCCACATCTGCAGCTCACGCAACCTCCTCCATGTACGTCCTTAACAGAAGCAGGCAAAAGCTTGGCTGCGTCTCTTGAACAACACAACCCAGTAATGTTTCACTCGACCCCGCCTACTTAGTTACTGCTCTGCACCATCACTTGCACTAATCGTTAATCCAATAGGCAAAATGGAAATAACAAGAAAATGCTAAGATAAAAAAATGCAATACAATCTAAATATGGAAATGACAATGTTGGGCGCTACACTCTAGAAAAGACATGAAATGGTATAACTTGGTACATGATAAAAAAATGAAACAGAAACAACAGAGCACCATTTATGTAATCATTTAAAGCAACACAAAGCATGAATAAAATCTATAACTAATTCTTAAACCGAAACAACACATCACCGTGAAACAGAGAAGTAAAAAAAAAAAAAAACAACAACAGTAGCCACCATGCCTTGCTTTATTTTCTGCTCATGCTACCGTGGTTCCACTGTACCAGTATTGTAGGAACAATATCCAGTATTAAATCGACAATACTACACCAGAACAAGTTATTGGCAGTAGTGATCGAAGCATTCAAAATGTTTCATGCTATAAACGATTGAGCAATAAAGATGAAAACCAGTATAGAAGAAAGAAAACGGGATTCATAAAATTAGATTATGCAACAGTAAAAGAAATAGAAATAAACTAAAAACCAAAGAAATATAAATAAGAAAAGCATGGAAAGACATAGAAAAAAACTGATCTACTAAAAACAAAACGAGATTTAAAAAATGAAGGAAAGAAATTTTCTTGTTCATTGAATAGATTTTAAAAGTGTCATGAATAGTAAGAAAATGAAATTTGTAAACAAGAGAAATGGTGGCTGCCTAAACAACTAACGTGACAAGCTTGGAGAAAACTCAGGAAATAAAACTTATAAAAACTATTCTAAAGACTACCCTAGAATTACTTCTACCCTAACTTACCCTACTCCTACTCCTACTCTACTCCTTTTTTCAATTGCCATCATATTCTATTTATATACAAACATAGGGGTACAATGGTAATTTTTTCATCCTAGATGAGTTGGCATTGTTTGGCCACTTGTCTTCCTTTAATTTGCTGCAGAGTAGATATTTCCACGTCATCAGTCTTTTTATCCAATTTGCTGTGCGATGTGGCCTGACGTGTGTCCTCCAGGAGGTTGGCACAGTGTCCTTCGATCTTATCGTTTCGGAGCAAATAAAAATTGGACACCTGATATCACGCGTGTCCAGACGACTGATGACTTGGTCTGCAAATTGGAAGTGGTCCAGTCTCCTTTAGCCCGATTTCAGCCCAATTTTGACTGAAACGATTGAGTTTCATCCGGATTTAATTTATATGCACATTAAAGAATTTTAATTAAATAAAGGAGATTATTAATAAAATAATATGGGGATTAAATAAATAATTAGGAATTTAAGCACAAATAATTCTATAAAAAATAGAATTATCATGTTCGACCACAAAGAAAGTGGCCTTCGCTGCCTTAATGTTGGAAGGAGAGGCCGAGCATCGATGGAAGTGTACCCGACCGATCTTAAGGGCTAGACATCAGGTGATTTCACGAGACATCTTTCTTGATGCTTTCCATAGACAATACATTTCGAATACTGCCCAGAGGAGACTACAAGTAGAATTCTTAAACTTGACATAGAGGAACAAATATGTGGATGAGTATGAGTCCAAGTTCATCTATCTGGGAAGATATGATCCAGACACTATGAATAATGAGGCGAGGAAGGTTCGAAAGTTTATGGATGAATTAAGACCATCGATTATAACCCGACTAGCTCCGTTGGATATCAACATCTATGAGGAGGCAGTTCATCAAGCCTAGCTATACGAACAGGATCATGAGATGCATGCCTCAGAGTTTAGTAAGGTGGGCAAGGGTAAAGATCGAGATCAGAAGAGATTAGCTAAGGATAAAATTGTTAGAGAGGGCATAAGGTCATTTATTAAACGACAAAAAAATTATGATGAGTCGCGAGATAGAATTGTTAAGCCTCCTATCTATTCGACTTCAGCTCCAACCAGGGGCATCGTGATTGGGGAACCTCGACCTTTTGTAGAGAGGTGTAAGTTTTGTGGTAATAATCATGATAATAGGTCTTGCTATTTGAGGACTGAGGCTTGTTTCAAATGTGGTAAAATGAAGCACTTGATCAGAGATTGTCTAGAGAATACCGACTCAGCCCCGTAAAAGCGCACAAAACAGATGAGGGCACATGCTACTACCTCTACTCAGAAGAGAAAGGTTACAGTGGAAGAAAAAAGGAAACAGGTTACATGATAGGGGCGAGTATACGCTATTGAGCATGAGGCCACTGATGCACCGTCTGAAGCATTTAAAGGTAATATTTTGATCTTTGATATTAAAGCAGTGGTTTTATTTGATTCTGATGCAACTCATTCTTTTATATCCCCAGTGTTTGCATGTAAATTGTCATCCTATGTACAACCTGAACCATTAAGAAAGACACTATTGATTAGGACACCAATGAAAGATAGTCGAATGACAGAACAGGCATACAAAGATTGTTGGCTTAAAGTTGGAGACAAAAATATGTTAGTAAACCTGATCCTATTAGATATGCATGATTTTGATGTGACATTAGGCATGGATTGGTTAGCAGTGAACCAAGCTGTCCTTGATTGTCATAATAGGATAGTAACTTTTTATTTACCTTAAGAATATGTTGTAAGTTTTTCTGAAAAGTAATGAAAGAGGATTGCTAGATTTAATTGCATAGTTCTTGCTAACTATTTGAATAATATTTGAAGGTTATGTTGCCTATGTAATCGATACGGATAAGGCAAGTCTGGAGTTGAGTGATATTCTCATGGTCAGGGAATTTCCCGACATATTTTTGGATGATCTACCAGGGTTACCTCCAGACAGAGAGATGGAATTCTGTATTTATTTAATGCCTGGTACCGAGCCGATATCCAAACCATCGTACAGAATGGTCGCAGTAGAGTTAGAAAGGCAGGGGAAGCAATTACTAGAATTATTGGATAAGGGGTTTATCAGACCGAGTGTTTCACCATAGGGTGGACCTGTGTTGTTCGTTAAAAGCAAGTATGGGAGTCTCACGCTGTGCATTGATTATAGATTGCTCAATAAGGCTACCATTAAGAAGAAGTATCCTCTGCCACGTATAGATGATTTTCTTAACCAACTGCAAGGAGTATAAATCTTTTCCAAGATTGATCTAGGGTTAGGGTACCATCAGTTGAAGATTAGAAGAGAAGATGTACCCAAGACAACCTTCAGGACCTGATACGAACATTATGAGTTTTTGGTTATGCCTTTCGGGTTAACGAAAGCTCTTGCAGCTTTTATGACATTGATGAATGAAGTACTCAAGTCGTACTTGGGTAGATTTGTCATAGTATTTATTGATGACATTCTAGTGTACTCCAAGTCCAGAGAAGAACATGAGCAACATTTGGAAATGGTTCTTCAAACCCTCAAGGAGAAGAAGTTATGTGCCAAGCTCAGCAAGTGTGATTTCTGGCTAGATCAGAAAGCATTCTTTGGTCACATAGTGTCAAAGGACAGGGTGTCGATAGATCCATCCAAGATCGAGGCTATAATTCAATGGGAAAACTAAAGACTATCACTGAGATTCAGAGTTTTCTCGAATTGACTGGATACTACAAAAGGTTTATCAAGGGTTTCTCTAAGTTGGCTGCTCCTCTAACACGATTTACGAGGAAGAATGTCATTTTTGAGTGGAGTGACTCATGTGAATGGATCTTTCAAGAATTAAAGCACAGAATGACCACTGCGCCTATTTTGACTATACCCGTTAGTTCGAGAGGCTTCTCGATGTATACAAATGCTTCTGGTCAAGGTTTGGGATGTGTGTTGATACAGAACGAGAAGGTAGTTACTTATGGTTCTCGACAATTAAAAGACCATGAAAAGAACTATCCGACCCACGATTTGGAATTGGCAGCTGTAATGTTTGCACTGAAAATATGGCGTTATTATCTGTATGGAGAAAAGTTTCAGATCTTCACCGATCATAAAAGCCTCAAGTATTTGTTTTCACAGAAAGAGTTGAATATGAGGTAGATGAGATGGTTAGAGCTTCTGAAGAACTATGACTGTGAGATCCTTTACCACCTGGGAAAGGCTAATGTAGTGGCAGATGTCTTAAGCAGAAAGAATACTGGGATGACATTTTACATGATGATTTGAGAATACGAACTGTTGGAATTGTTTACGAGCCTCAACTTAGACGTTGAACCATTTGACATTGCCAGTTGTGGTATGATAGCTATCCTAAGGATAGAACCGTACTTAATTGATAGAATCAAACAGGCTCAGCGTACTGATCAGTATTGTATAGATATGGCTAGCTAGATTCAGTTGGGTACTGAGACAGATTTTGAATCAGCACTGACGATTTATTGAGGTTCAGAGGTAGAGTTTGTGTTCCCAATGATCCACAGTTAAAGAAACTGATATTGTCGGAAGCTCATTCCTTGAGGTATACTTTACACCCGGGAAGTAATAAGATGTATCAGAATCTGTGAAAGACTTATTGGTGGTCAGGTATGAAGAAGGATGAAGTTGAATTTGTGGCTAGATGTCTTGTGTGTCAGCAAATAAGGGTAGATCATTGAAAACTTGTAGGGTTGTTATAGGCTCTACCAATACCAACATTGAAATGAGAGCATGTAACCATGGATTTTATCATGGGTTTACCCAGCACCCGAAGAAAACACGATGCAATTTGGTTGATTATAGATAGATTGACAAAGTCCGCCTACTTTCTAGCTATAAAGTCTACTGATACTTTGAGTGCTCTAACGAATTTGTACGTATGGGAGATTGTAAGATTACATGGTGTACCAGTGAGCATTGTGTCAGATAGTGATTCTTGGTTCACTTCCAACTTTTGGGAACATTTCCAAGAAGCTATGAGGACTCAATTGAATTTTGGCACAACTTTTCATCTTCAGACAGATGGTCAATAAGAGAGAACTATTCAGACATTGTAGGATATGTTGAGAGTATGTACTTAAGATTTTAAAGGCTTTTGAGATGATCATTTACCTCTAGTAGAGTTTGTATACAATAATAGTTATCACTCGAGTATCGAAATGGCACCGTATGAAGCTCGTATGGTCGAAGGTTTTGTTCACCGATTGGATAGGAAGAAGTGGGTGAGAGAAAGATATTCGCTCCCGATTTGGTTAAGCAAGCCTCTGAGGATGTTCAACTGATTTGTGAGAGATTGAGAATAGCTCAGAGAAGACAAAAAAGTTATGCTGACCAAAGATGAAAAGCTTTGGAGTTTTCAGTTAGAGATTCAGTATTTCTGAAAGTTTCTCCTCCAAGGGCATAATGAGGTTTGGAAAGAAAGGAAAGCTAAGTCCTCGTTATATTGGACATTTCGAGATCTTGGACTGAGTTGGAGACAAAGCATACCGATTAGCTTTACCACCGGAGTTATCGAGCATTCATAATGTCTTCCATGTATCGATGTTACGCAAGTACCACCCATATCTGATGCATGTGATAAATTATGAACCGTTACAATTGAAGGAGGATATGACATATTGTCACGCCCTTCTCTCACACGCGACCTACCAAAATCACCATAAATTTTTCGCAATTCACTTACTTTTCCTTCAGTCATCTCTCTACACCATTTAGTTGGGCTGTGATTCGATATTAGTCACCTATTCATACTCATTCATAACATACATAGAATTTAATATTCTTTGCTATAATATAACTCTTATACATGAATACAATTATTTGTACATATACATCCCGACCGTACATTTGTTATATAACTGTGCTTTTACAATGTTCAGTACAAAATGTCAAGTGTGTATACCTCTCGTAAGATGGATATGCAATGGAACAGAGTCTACAAATCTCCAGTCGTGTTCACCTACTGTGGATGCTCTGAAAAGAGGGAAATAATAAGGGGGTGAGGTCACAGCTCAGTAAGGAAATCAGGCAAGCAAGTAGATAACCGTACTATCTACAAAATACAATGCTTATGCCTTGAAATCATTTCCTTAACCTATTTGTATCTATAGCATGCATCTCTCTCAAAGCTTTATGCAATATATATATATATACAAAGCATCAGTTATAAAATTGGAAATATGCTGGTTTAACAACCTCAACATTTTATGCAAAACACTGCATTTCTCATGTAATTTCACACAAATCACATTTATCATGCCATTTAGTTAAATCAAATCAATATGGCATTCATCATGTTTAAAAACATGAAAATCTGGGCCTCACCTATCCCTCGGGTTACCCTTTTCACAATTCACAAACTCACATGTTTATATCATAAAACCATGTGATAATTTATACAAGAAATCTCAATGTACATAGCATGAAAAGAAAATCGAGATAGACGACTACATGTTTCGAGTGTATGATCATAACTCATTTTCCGTGATCCCAGGCTACACAGTAATCGGTGTGCAGGGTCTCACAATTGCTGTAACGGGAGGTGGGTCAAATCTCTACTGTCAGCTCTTAATCTGAGGACCTATTCCCGGTGCACACCAAATCCCACTGGATCCCGCTCCTACTGCTAACCAGTCCTATCCAAGTACATCAAGTACTCACGGTACAACGTACCCCATATGACGTACACGGTACACAGTACTACATAAACCCTATCTCAAGGTGGGATGCTTGCCATGAGTTTTAGTCCTCAAACCTTGGATATACATCATAATCGGGATGCTCACCATGAGTCTTAGGCCTCATATTATGGGTAAAAATTTCGTTAGCTCACGGCCATATCTCAAAATATTGTACGTGTGAGCATATATATATATATCAGTGCGACACACAGTCAGCACAGGCTCCCAACACGGCTGTTTCATGCTCTTTTCAAATTTGGTACGTGTGAGTAAAACTCTCAACATGACCATATCAAATAATGTAACTCTAGTGCGAGTAATGCTCCTAGCACTATGTCATATAAAACTCGAGTATGAGTAAAGCTCTCAATACTCTATGATGTATAATATATGAAAACTGAGTGCGAGCTAAGCTCCCAGTACTCTATCATGTAAAACTGAGTATGAGCATAGCTCCCAATACTCTATAAAGCATCAATCACAATTCTGTGTATGAGCAATGCTCCTAGTACTCTATTATGCATAAATTGCATTAAAATCTAGTACGAGTAAACACTCAAGTTCTATATGATGCATATCTCAAAATATAGTGCGAGTATTCTCTAACACTTATGTTTTTCACACAAAACCAGATAGATGGCATATTCAAATCACAATTCACCCAAGTAAATCAAATCCGCACTAACATGTGCTGTTTTTGCATATTCATGAAAACAATTGCCATTCTATCATGTAACCATGCATTTTAGTCACAACATGCTTCTAAGGTATTTTCACCATTGTTTTTGGATAAAACACACTTATCCTCATTATTCTCAATCATAGTATCATGCCTAATCAAGGGATTTCATATAACATATAATATTGAAATGCTATTCAAAATACGTGGAGCCATCTCTAGCTACTCACGAAATTTCCTTACCTTAGATCACGTCAAGTGACCTCTCTTCCTCGATGCTGCTCACTCTCGCAGTTCGATCAGCTTCCAATGTGATTTTTTGAAGTTGTTATAATTATTTACGTCAGTATACCGTATTATACTCGTTTCATTTGCTAAATCTTTATTGAATACATCAATCACACCATTTCCCCCCATTTTGGTGTCATGCCATATTTTCCTTATAGCTATATTCATTACTCCTTATTTCCAATTTATGCATTTCACAAGATTAACTTAAAATCTTCCATACATGCATATTCCCTTATTAAATTCATGCCAACACCATTTCTTCATCATTTTCTCATTTTCACACCAATAGCTAGGTTATGCTAATTTTTCATGATTATTTCATTTTCAACAATTCATACATATACCAATAAGCTCATCAATACACATAGTTTAAAATATATCAACTTAGTACATTAAATCTTACCTAGCTGAGATTTCCTTTCTTTTTCACCAAATTGGTACAAATCCTGCTTGCTCTTGAAATCCTTGATTTCAATCTCTTATTTCCAAGTATGTTGTTCTCCTCTTTACAAAAAATAACTTTGCTCAACTATATCTCACTCAAAACTGGCTACAAACTGAAGTTTCCTAGTGTTGAAATGTTAGGTTCAGCCTTTGTTCTTGAATGAAATAGTGAATCTCGTGAAAAACTGAAGTGCAGAACCCAATATTTATAGAATTGTCTCTATAAGATTGATCTGCTCGCCAAATGAGATCGATTTGCCCTGTATTTTTCCTCTCGAAACCGACCTTTCAGACCTAATGAGATCGATCTGCCTCTAAGCATGAGATCAATCTGTTCTAGGTAGTAACTTAAGGAGATCGATCTGCTCCAAGGGTGAGATCGATCTCCAAGTCAATAACATTTGGAGATCAATCTGGTCCTTCAAGGGATCGATTCCTTCTACACAGAATGCTTAGCAAATCAATCTATCCCCATTGGAGATCGATCTGTCATGTTTCATTTCTATAATAAAAGCATTTTTGGCTCTTCCAGATCAATTTTTCCTTCAATGAGATCGATCTGGCATTCATATTTTTTAGATTTTGCTGCAGTTTTCTGTAGTAACTCATACCAAACATCATAAAGTTTGCTGCCATAGTCTTTTTCTCATCCAACCACCTTTGAGGCTTAAAAATGACATCCATTCATACTTAATAGACATTAAAACTTGTGTGCATTCATTGTATAGCCAAAGGTATACAATACAAAACCAAATGGAAGTACAAAGATTTACACAACTCATGCAACTTCATTCCATTTTACCACACCACTCAAAACTCAATATATTCACATTCCACTCATGGAAATATCCTTCTTACACTCGCTATACACTTTAAAATTTGTGTGTATTCATTTCACAATCCATATACACCTTACATAATTAAATGGGAGTTTACAAAAATTAAGGGTATTATATTTGAATTTCTCTAGTGATTGCAGTTAAGGGACTTTTGTGAGTAGTTAGAGATACCTGCACGTATGTTCGTCTGCTTTACATTCGCTTAAAAACTCTGAGGGTCAGAGAAAGTGAAAAATAATTATTATGACTCGATAGTGGAAATTATGATTTTGCCCTTAGTTAGAAAAAAAGTCAACTTTTGGAAAAAATTGTAAAAGGCATGGAAACCACCATTTTGAGTGTTTTTACACTGTTTAGCAGAAGTGTAGGTAGATGGGCTAATGATTTCATGGTTGATGAGAAATAGCACGCTTATAGTGCTGATTTTGATATTTTGAAAATCATCCCTTTTTAATGAGCCATCTATCTTACTATGTGAGAATAAATAGTGCTAAAGCACAGCGCGCACTTGATTTCAGATGTTTTTCATATACATTAATGAGATGTATGATCAAGTGCCAGAGCAATACGAGCAATTCGCTCCAGTACTCTGTCATGCATCTTCTATAAAACTGAGTACGAGTAATAACTCCAGCACTTTATCATGCATAAATTGTATAAAGCTGAGTACGAGTAATAACTTCTGAGCCTTTTTAATGAGATGCATGACAGAGTACTAGAGCGTTGCTCGTACTCGATTCTTCATGATTTATACATGACATAGTACTTGAGCGATTGCTCGTACTTGATTTGATGAGTTTTTGTGCATAGTATGGTACTGGAGCGATTGCTCGTACTTGATTTGAAACATGAACTATGCATGACCTAGTTGCTGGAGGTTTACTCACACTAGAGTTTGAGTTTATGATGTGAAACAGTGTTTGAGCGGAGTGTCGACTATGAGTCGCGGTCAAAGGCGCACACTGTATTTTATGTGATATATAAGACATGTTGAAAAACCATGCTTGATTCCTCGTGTAGATTGAGTGTCACACTATGAGATGTTCGCATGTGGATTTAGAGACGTGGTATTTATTTTCCATGGTATGAGGGCTAAGACCTATGGTAGACACCCCGACTGTGATATAGGGCCACGGAGTACATTGTACCATGCGAGTGGCATGGAGTACATTATACCGTGTGGTGTTGTGGAGTTGAAGAGTTGATAGCTGGCGGTTGTGATGGAATGACCCCCCTCCCATTGCAGCAGTGATTGCCCCGTATACCGAGTACTGTGTTGCCTGGGATCACTATTATAGGATATGACCATAGTCTAAGATATTATTGCATTTAACCACAGAGTCTCACATGATATATCACTTGACTGACTGATTTATTTATGATACGAATAGACCTGAGGGATGGGTCAAAATCCGATTGTTGTGTTGTGAATGATTTAAATGCCATATTTACTTTGATTTGAATATCAATAGCATGATTTATCTAAAGGTATTGTGATATTATAAAGATGCTTTGTTTTGCACTACATGCCTACATTTGAGAACGAAAGCATGATTTCTATACATAGGATTTAATCTGTATAAGTATATGTATATATTTTAAAGACATGCTTTTAAAGTGAGTTAAGGAAATGATATTTTTAAGGCATAGCATTATTTTGAGTAGATAGTGTAGATGTCTACTTGCTTACCTAATTTTCTTACTGAGCTGTGAGCTCACCCTTTTTTTTTACAGCTCTTTACAGAGCATCCGTAGTAGAGCGATTACGAGAGAGGGATAGTGTTTCCTGTTGTCCGCTGCCTTTTCCTATCCATCGACAGGTATACATATTTTGTACGGTTCTGTATCGAAACATATAAGTAGCACAGTGATGTATAAGATATATATTATGGGGAATGCATTTGTATTCGATTTTATATGAGCTCACATATATTATAGAAGAATTTACAGTCAGTGATAGCGTATTGACATGTATGTATGATAATGGATGATCTAGTAAGCAAGGATGCTGACATCGAATCACTGCCCAATCGTTAATAAGGAGAAAGGTAAGTTAAAATGCAAAAAAATTGTAGTGGTTTGGTTAAGTCATTGAGGGTCGTGACAGAATGGTATCAGAGCGGAGGTTGGTCTGATGTGAGTTGGTGTTAGTAAATAGAAAGTGTACATCCCCATAGTACTGTGTTGTGTTTAGATACAACTGTGTATACCAGATGGGAAACGAACTAATTCATGATTGTGAATACAGGAACTTAGCCTATATGGCGAATACTTGTAGTGGTAGAGGGACTAGAGGTAGGGCTCTGGGCCGTAGAGGTGGGCATGAGAATTGAAATGCCACTGAGTCATTACCTACCCATGAGACTTCGATACTAGTGAGGTACCAAAGTGTGCTGAGGTGCGCTTGACGAGATTAGAGTGTAGCCTAGAGACGATAGTGGAGATATTAGCACAAACGATGCCAGGTAGGCAGGGATATGAGGCAAGAACTGCGACATGAGAGGTAGTTGCCCCTTATATGCCTACACAGACAGCTCATACATCGAGGACTATAGATACTTCTACACCCCCACCAGTTTCAGGTAGTAGTGGATTAGGGTACGGATGTGATCTGGATCGGTTGCGGCAGTTCCAGAAGTTTAAACCTCCATCTTTTAGTGGGGTCAAGGACCCTGTTGCTGCTGAGGAGTGGGTTGGTGAGATGGAGAAGCTCTATGGATTCTTTGAGTGTACGACATCGGAGATGGTTGCATTTGCTATGTTCCTACTGAAGGGATCTGCAGAGCATTGGTGGAAGTCCACCAGACCCGTTATTGAGAGCCCGACATATAGATATTAGTTAGGACATATTTCGGGATGCCTTTAAGAGGCAATTTGTTCCTCATATTACATAACGAAAACTACAGGCTGAGTTTTTGGGACTGAACCAGGGGAGTTTGTCCGTGGACGAGTATGAGACTAGATTCTTATCCCTGGGAAGATATGACCTAAACACCATTTATAGTGAGACCAGGAAGGTCCATAAGTTCATTGATGGACTGAGACCGATTCTGCGGTCTAGATTAGTCCCATTAGATATCGCCACATATGAGGAAGCAGTGCCAAGGGGGCAATTATGCTAGCAGGATTATGAGAGGAATGCTTTCGAGTTCGGGAAGTTTCGTCGGAGCTGTGATAGAGAGAGGAAGAGGTCGGCTAGAGATACAAGGTTTCTTTGTGTACATGGTAGATATGGATAAGGCGCATCCAGAGTTGGCAGATATTCCTGTGGTCAGTGAGTACCCAAATGTCTTTCCGGATGAACTGCCAGGGTTGCCACCCGATAGAGAGATGGAGTTTTGTATAGATTTGGTGCTTGGTATGGAGCCTATTTCTAGACCACCTTATCGCATGGCCTTAGTTAAGTTGGAAGAGCTTAAGAGACAGTTGTAGGAGCTGTTAGATAGGGGTTTCATTAAACCGAGTGTTTCACCTTAGGGAGCATCGATTTTATTCGTAAGGAAGAAGGATGAGAGCCTCTGATTGTGTATAGATTACTGATTGTTGAATAAAGCCACCATCAAGAATAGGTATCCCCTTCCACGCATTGACAACTTGTTGGATCAGTTTCGGGGAGCTCAGGTCATTTCCAAGATTGATTTGAGGTCTGGGTATCATCAGTTGAGAGTTCGGAGTGGAGATGTACCCAAGACAGCGTTTCATACCCGATATGGCCATTATAAGTTTTTGGTTATGCCATTCGGATTGACGAATGCTCCCGCGACTTTCTTGGCTTTGATGAATGATATGTTCAAGCCATATTTGGATCAGTTTGTTATCATCTTCATCGATGACATATTGATATACTTGAGAGCCAAGGAGGAGCATGAGGGGCACCTCAAGATTGTATGGCAGATTCTACGAGAGCAGAAGTTATATGCTAAGCTCAGTAAGTGTGACTTCTGGTTGTCATAGATCTCGTTTTTTGGGACATGTTGCATCGAGAGATGGTGTATTAGTAGACCCATCCAAGATAGAGGCTGTAGTTTAGTGGGAACAAGTAAGGACAGTCACCGAGATCAGAAGTTTCTTGGGTTTAGTTAGATATTATCGAAGATTCATTGAGGGATTTTTGAAGTTGGCTGCTCCATTGACACGTCTCACTCGAAAGAGTGTACCATTTGTATGGAACGAGGATTGTGAGAAGAGTTTTCAGGAGCTGAAGCATTGATTAACCACCGCTCCGACTCTCACTATCCCTACCAGCTCAGGAGGATTTACAGTGTATACTGATGCTTCGCATCAGGGACTCGGCTGTGTATTGATGCAGGATAGAAGGGTAGTTGCTTCTGGATCCAGACAGCTGAAGGATCATGAGAAGAACTATTCGACCCATGATTTGGAATTAGCAGTAGTAGTGTTTGCGTTAAAGGTATGGCGCCACTATTTGTACGGTGAGAAGTTTCAGATATTTACCGACCATAAGAGCCTCAAGTATCTGTTCTCATAGAAGGAGCTGAACATGAGACAGAGAAGATGGCTAAAGCTTCTAAAGGACTTCGATTGTGAGATACTTTATCATCTAGGTAAGGCTAACGTTGTAACGGATGCTTTGAGTAGGAAGAGCCTAGGGATGGTAACGTACATGATGGTTAGGGAACATGAGTTGCTAGAGCAGTTTGCTAGCCTCAGTCTAGGAGTTGTGCCTTCTGACATGGATACAAGCTATGTGATAGCTAGTCTACGCTTGGAGCTAGATCTATGGCCAGGATCAGAGTGGCTCAGCAGACTGATCCATTTTGCATTAATGTGAGTGGTCAGATGCATAGGGACATAATGACTAATTTTGAGTTGAGTTCTGATGGACTACTGAGGTTCAAAGGTAAATTGTGTGTTCCCGAGGATCCAGGACTTAGGAGATTGATATTGGCAGAAGCTCATTCGTCGAGGTACACGTTACATCCGGGGAGTAACAAGATGTATCAGAACCTCCAGAAGGTGTACTGGTGGTGGGGTATGAAGAGAGATGTAGCAGATTTTGTGGCGAAATGTCTCGTATGTCAGCAGGTGAAGGTAGAACATCAGAAGCCTACAAGGGTATTGCAGCCTCAACCTATACCGATATGGAAATGGGAGCATATCACCATGGATTTCGTGATGGGTTTACTGAGGACCCGCAAGAATCACAATGCTATTTGGGTGATCGTCAACAGACTGACGAAGTCAGCCCACTTCCTAGCTATGAGAGCTACCGATACTCTGAGTTCATTGGCAGAATGTATGCGAGGTAGTGAGGTTACATGGTGTACCATCGAGCATAGTCTCTGATAGAGATTCCCGCTTCACTTCCCACTTTTGGGAACATTTTTAGGAAGCCATGGGAGCCCAGTTGAGTTTGAGCACCGCTTTCCATCCTCAGACAGATGGTCAGTGAGAGAGGACTATACAGACTCTGGAGGACATGTTGAGGGCATGTGTGCTAGATTTTAGAGGCTCCTGGGATGATCACTTGCCACTGGCTGAGTTCGCCTACAATAACAGTTATCATTTGAGTATTTGGATGGCATCGTATGAGGCTTTATATGGCCGTAGATGTCGTTCCCTTATTGGATGGGAAGAAGTGGGTGACCGTAAGATTTTCACTCTTGACCTGGTTACACAAGCATCTGAGGAAGTCCGTTTGATTGTAGAGAGACAGAGGACAGCTTAGTGTAGACAGAAGAGTTACGCTGATAAGAGATGAAGGCCACTAGAGTTTGTAGTTGGTGAATTAATGTTTCTGAAAGTTTCTCCTTCCAAGGGCATAGCGAGATTTAGAAAGAGAGGAAAGCTGAGTCCTCACTATATTGGACCCTTTGAGATATTTGATCAAGTGGGAGACAAGGCATATAGGTTGGCATTGCCACCGGACTTATCAGGTGTCCATAACGTCTTTCACATATCGATGCTTCAGAAGTATCACCCGGATCCGACACATGTGATTAGTTATGAGCCATTGAAGCTCAGAGAGGACATGTCATATGTTGAGAGACCGATTTAGATACCAGATAGGAAGGAGAAGGTCTTGAGATCGAAGACTATCGGATTAGTGAAGGTTCTATGGTAGCATCATACTTCTGAGGAGGCTACTTGGGAGTTAGAGAGTTTGATGCGAGAGAAGCACCCCCATCAGTTTGATGACTGACTTGGTTCTAATTTGGAGGACCAAATTTTCTTCGTTGGGGAGGATTGTCAGACCCGTATTTTATGTAGCTTGTTCCTTATGATTCCTATATGTATGAACACTCTATTATTATAGATGAATCATAAGAAGAGTATTTACTAGGTTTAAAGTGTATGTGAAATGATTTAACACTCATAAGCTACGTAAAAGCCTAATGTGAGCTATAAGAGCCACAGGCTAAACCGAGTGGATTTGAATCATTCTGACTGAAGATGAGAACTTATAAAATGAAGATATAGAGAGCTCATGAAGGAAAGTCAGTTTAATTTAGGCCCGAACACAGAGAACAAGAGTAAAAGCTAAAAAGGGTAAAACAGACCTTTTTAATGATACAAGGTATTTCGGGTGTATTCACCTACCGAAAATGGCCAAAACGTAAAGACGAGAGTGTAAAACATAAGATATGACACTTTCAAAATTTTGAGAAAAAGTCAACTTGATCAATGATTAAGGAAAAAGTCAACTGTAGTTAAGGAAAGTGGACTTTTACCATAGTTGACTAACCATGGTTAAAAATTAACCTAAGTATGGAGAAAAATTTGGGAAAAAATATTTTTGGTCAGAATACAAGATAACCATCCCCGAAAGTAAGAAAAATTTATTCGGATGGATTCCAGATTAAATTTAATGGTTAAAAACGTAATGGGCCAAAGTGAAGATTTTAAAGTCCATTAAGGTTTACTAAGTGTAGATAGAATTTCTTAGGTCCCTTAGACCGAATTGTTTGACCGATTGATGGGCCAAATATTTAGATAATTAAAGGCCCGAGGTATAGTAAAAATTTTAGCTCGCAAGCCCATTAAGAAAGCCCAAACCGAGAAGCCCAATTAAAAAGCCCATTAGTATAAGTTAAAAGCCATTAATGAAAAGTAACAAAGTCCAAAGTGATAACCATTACCTAAACTTTTTGAAAGTCAATTTTGATGGCTGGAAAGTAAGGCTTAATGGCTAAGTAAGTGACTTATAAAATCAGCCAACACATTGTCTTCTTCAACATATCATTCTCGGCTAGAAGAAGAAACCATTAAAACACATTTATCCAAGCTTTCTCTAACTATAAATCACTAGGATTTAGGCATATTTAGAACTTGTATTCTTCATGAAAGTTGTTCCAAATTGAGAGGAGAGTGACATATGTTGGAATTGGCTATCAAGGAGCCATAGTGTACAAACCGTGAGGCTTCAAGGTTTCGGCCAAGTGTGAACACAAATACTAGGTATAATTTCAAGCTTTCAAATTCATATATGTTAATGTATGAATGATTTTGAGTATATTTGTATATGTTTTAAGCATTGAAACATATGAAATCACTATGAACATGGTTTGACCGAGAGTGAGTAGTGATAAATTGATGAATGCCCATATGATTTTAAAGCATAAATGAGTTGATATACATGTGTTCATGATTATGGTATAGTTAGAATTAATCAATTTGATTAATTGATACATGAATTTAGTTGGCAATTAAGGTGTTTGATAAAATGCCTAAATGAACTAAGTGAAGCTTAAGAACATTGCCAACAAAGTGTTTGTGAAAATGCCTAAGTGAATTGGCTAAATAAATGGACATGGACGACATGCCATGGTGTGACCGACGACATGGGATGCTCTCGGCCATGGCATGTGGCCGAGAGGTCCAATGGGCCAAGCCCAATTGGTTTCGGCCCAATGTGATGTAATGGGTCTCAGATAAGACCAATAAGAGTTGATGGGTCCCATAAGCCCAATAAGCCCAACGAAAATGAATAGTAAATTAAAAATGGGCTTAAGGCATAGTTAGGCCCATTAAGGTTTATTAAAGCCCATTAAGTGAAATAGACTATGTTTAATATGAAATATAATAGGAAAAAGATAATTAACTTGATAAATGGTTATATGCAGCTTTAGAGATTAGTGGAGGAGCGAATCGGACAGCTGGATCGAGCAGCGTTGAGAAAGTAAAATATCTCGAGTGATTGCAGGTAAGGGACTTTTGTGAGTAGTTAGAGATACTTGCACGTATTTTCGTCTGCTTTTACATTCACTTAAAAACTCTGAGGGTCAGAGAAAGTGAATAATAATTATAGTGACCTGATAGTAGAAAATTACGATTTTGCCCTTAGTTAGGAAAAAAGTCAACTTTTGGAAAAAGTTGTAAAAAGCATGGAAACCACCATTTTGAGTGTTTTTGCTACTGTTTAGCAGAAGAGTAGGTAGATGGGCTAATGATTTCATGGTTGATGAGAAATAACACGCTTTTAGTGCTGATTTTGATAATTTGAAAATCATCCCTTTTTAAAGAGCCATCTATCTTATTATGTGAGAATAAATCGTGCTAGAGCACAACTCGCACTTGCTTTCAGATGTTTTTCACATACATTAGTGCTAGAGTGAGACTCGCACTAGATTTTCTTGACATGCATGATAGAGTGATGGAGTTATTACTCGTACTCCATTTTATACGATTTATGCATGATAAAGTGCTGGAGTTATTACTCGTACTCAATTTTATATAATATGCATGACAGAGTGCTGGAGCAAATTGCTCGTACTCGAATTTTACATAAGATGCATGACAGAGTACTAAAGCGTTGCTCGTACTCGATTCTTCATGATTTATACATGACATAGTACTTGAGCGATTGCTCATACTTGATTTGATGAGTTTTTGTGCATAGCATGGTACTGGAGCGATTGCTCGTACTTGATTTGAAACATGAACTATGCATGACCTAGTTGCTGGACGTTTACTTACACTAGAGTTTGAGTTTGTGATGTGAAACAGTGTTTGAGCGGAGTGTCGACTGTGAGTCGCACTCAAAGGCGCACATTATATTTTATGTGATATATACGACATGTTGAAAAACCATGCTTGATTTCCTCGTGTAGACTGAGTGTCACACTATGAGATGTTCGCATGTGGATTTAGAGACGTGGTATTTATTTTCCATGGTATGAGGGCTAAGACCTATGGCAAGCACCCTGACTGTGATGTAGGGTCCATGGAGTACGTTGTACCGTGCGAGTGGCATGGAGTACACTGTACCATGTGGTGTTGTGGAGTTAAGGAGTTGATAGCTGGCAGTTGTGATGGACTGACCCCCCTCCTGTTGCAGCAGTGATTTCCCTGCAGACCGAGCACTGTGTTGTCTGGGATCACCATTATAGGATATAGCCATAGTCCAGGATATTATTGCATTTAACCATAGAGTCTCACATGATATATCACTTGACTAACTGATTTATTTATGATACGGATAGACCTGAGGGATGGGTCGGAATCCGATTGTTGTGTTCTGAATGATTTAAATGCCATATTTACTTTGATTTAAATATCAATGACATGATTTATCTAAAGGCATTGTGATATTATAAAGATGCATTGTTTTGCACTACATGCCTACATTTGAGAACGAAAGCATGATTTCTATACATGGGATTTAATTTGTACAAGTATTTATCTATATTTTAAAGACATGCTTTTAAAGTGAGTTAAGGAAATGATATTTTCGAGGCATAGCATTATTTTGAGTAGATAGTGTAGATGCCTACTTGCTTGCCTGATTTCCTTACTGAGTTGTGAGGTCACCCCTTTTTTTTACACCTCTCTACTGAGCATCCGTAGTAGAGCGATTACGAGAGAGGGATAGTTTTTCCTATTGTCCGTTGCCTTTTCCTTTCGATCGACAGGTATACATATTTTGTACGATTCTGTATCTAAACATATAAGCAGCACAGTGATGTATACGATATATATTATGGGGAATGTATTTGTATTAGATTTTATATGAGCTTACATATATTATAGAAGAAGTTACAGTCAGTGATAGTGTATTGACATGTATGTATGATAATGGATGATCTAGTAAGCGAGGATGCTGACATCGAATCACAGCCCAACCGTTGATATGGAGAAAGGTAAGTTAAAATGCGAAAAATTTGTAATGGTTTGGTTAAGTCATGGAGGACCGTGACACCATGTGACGTACACGATACACAGTACTTCATGAACCCTATCTCAAGGTGGGATGCTCGCCATGAGTCCTAGTCTTCAAACCTTGGATATACCTCATAGTCGAGATACTCGCCATGAGTCTTAGGCCTCATACTATAGGTAAAAATTTCGATAGCCCTAGGCTATATCTGTAAGATCCGATTTTATTTAAAACACGAAATGAAAAATGCAAAAGGATTGAAATGGTATTCCCGAACACGTGAAGGGTAAAACGGTCAAAAGATCAAAATTTGGTTTTTATCGTGACAAGAAAATTTAATTAAAAATATGGGATTGAGAAATCTTGATCAATAACGAAGAAATAATTAAATTTCAGATTAAATTGATCAAGATATGAATTTATTAGAATAAACCAGAATTTTCACATCGGGAAATTATCCCGAAAATAATTGAAAAATATACCGAAAAGGTAAAATCAGACTGATAAATTCATTTATGGATTAAATGAATTTAATCTGAATTTTTGGGATATTTTTAGCATTTTTTATTATTTTAATGAATAAAATAATAATAAAAATATATTATAAATAAATAAAAAAAATTTACACAGAATAGCGAAAATCGCGATTCTGCAGTGTCAGGACCCCAGTTTCAATCCTTGACTTTAACCAAAAATTACCATAAATTTTTCGCATTTTAGCTTACCTTTCCTCTCTTCACTGGTTGGGCTGTGATTCGATGTCAGAGTCTTCACTTACCATAATATCCATTCTCATACATACATGTCAATATATTAATTCTGACTGTAGTTGCTTTTATTATACATGTAAGATTTTATAAAATCTAATACGATTACATTCCCCATAATATATAACGTATACATCACTGTGCTGTTTCTATGTTTAGATACACAACTGTACATAATAAGTATACCTGATGAATCGATAGGAACTAGCAGTGGACTCTGGGACACTCTCCCACGATAACTCTCGATCTACTAACGCTCTGTAGAGAGATGTAAAGAAAAGGGGGTGAGCATAACGCGCTCAGTAAGGAAATCAGGCAAGTAAGTAGATATCCACACTATCTACTCAAAATAGTGCTATGCCTTGAAAACATTTATTTCCTTACTCACTTTAAAAGCATGTCTTGAAATATATTATATATGTACTTGTACAGAATAAATCCCATGTACAGAAATCATGCTTTATTTCTCAAAAGTAGGCATGTAGTGCAACACAATGCATTTATATATAAATCATGCCTTTATGTAAATCATGCCATGTATATTTAAATCACATATAAATATGGCATCAAATGATTCACAACACAAATCGGAGTCCGACCCATCCCTCAGGTCTGTCCGCAGTTTAAATCAGTAAATCAACCAATGTGATATATCATGTAAGACTCTGTGGTACATGTAAATAGTATCCTGGATTATGATCATATCCGATGTGATCCCAAGCAACACAGTACTAGGTGTGCGGGGCATCACCGCTGTAACGGGAGGGGGGTCAGTCCATCACAACCGCCAGCTATATCCTCCTCAACTCCATAACCACACACGGTACAGCGTACACCTCGTGCCACTCAGACACGGTACAAAGTACACCCGTGGACCCGTTCTCACGGCCAGAGTGCCTACCATAGGACTTAGCTCTCACTCCCGTGGAACTTATCAACATCACAGTCAGGGTGCCTAACAAAGGTCTTAGCCCTCGCGCCTGTGGAAATATCATACCACGTCTATACCAACCTCATGCGGATATCCTCTCTAGCTATGACACACAGTCACGCAAGGTCTCAGGCATGGGTTTCAACATGTATTACATATCACATACAGTGTGCGTTTTGAGTGCGACTCACAGTCGTTACTCCGCTCAAACACTGTTTCACATCATAAAACTCAACTCTAGTGCGAGCACTCTCAAGCAACTAGGTCAATGCATAGTTTATGTATTAAATCAAGTACGAGCAATAGCTCCCAGTACTATGCTATGCACAATATCAAAATCAAGTACGAGCAATAGCTCCCAGTACTATGTCATGTATAAACCATGAAGAATCGAGTACGAGCCACGCTCTAGCACTCTGTCATGCATATATCATTCAAAGCTGAGTACGAGTAAAACTCCAGTACTCTATCATGCATGTCATGAAAATCTAGTGCGTATCAAATCCAGCACTAATATTATGTGGAAAACATATGAATCCCAGTGCGAGCTGTGCTCTAGCACGATTCATTCTCACATAATATGATAGATGGCTATTTAAAAAGGGATTGTTTATAAAACATCAAAATCAGCACTCAAAGTGTGCTTAAGTCATATCAACCTTAAAATCATTAGCCCATTTATTTATTTTCATGCTAATAACAATTAAACACTCACAATAGCATTTTCCATGCTTTTTGCAACTTCTCGCAAAAGTTGACTTTTTGACTAACTAGGGGCAAAATCGTAATTTGCCACTATCGGGTCGCAATAATTATTATTCACTTTCTCTGACCCTCAGAGTTTTTAAGTGAATGCAGAAGCAGTTGAAAATACGTGCAGGTATCTCTAACTACTCGCAAAAGTCCCTTACCTCGGATCACGTCAAGTGACCTCACTTCCTCGGTGCTGCTCAATCCCGCAGTCCGATCAGCTCTCTATGTAAACTTCGGAGCTGTAAATAACCATTCCTTAGGTTAATTATAATTTTCCTACTGTATTACACATTAATACAGTTTAATTTCCTTTAATGGGCCTTAAAAATCCTTAATGGGCCTTAACCGTATTAAGCCCGTTTTCCACTTATTATTTCCCTTCATCAGGGTCTATCGACTCATTGGGCCTATCAATACCCATTGGGCTTTATTCCAAGCTCTTTGGATAGCCCGTATATCATTTACGACATTTAATTCAAAATTCCGAATATAATTCACTAATACGGAATTTAATCCGAAATGCGTAAATTAAATCTTAAATACGCAATAATCACATAATTTATCGTAAATAAACTTTACTTACCCGAGAATATGCGATGGTACGCAAATCGAAGTTCGATCGGGCTTTCGTTCGGAATTTATCGTCGAACTGCACAATTTATTATATTTAACTCCGGGTCAATTTTTGATTAAATATAATTTAAATAAATTCATCGGAAATCAAATCGGTCACTTTTGACCTCGTATCGACTTACCCGAAGTCCGGTGAAATCCCAAAAATTTTCCTTTTCCTTTTTTTTTTTAATATATATTTTTATTATTATTTTATTATAAAATAATAATAAAAATCCCAAAAATATCCCATAAATATCTAAAAATATCTCCAAAAATTATATTAAATTCATTTAATCCGTAAATGAATTTATCAGTCCGCTTTTACCTTTTCGGTATATTTTTCCACTATTTTTGGGCTCATTTTTCGAGGTAAAAATTTCGATAAATTCTAATAAATTTATATCTTGATCAATTGGGCTCGAAATTAAATATTTTCCTCGATTTTGATCAAGATTCCTCAATTTCATATTTTTAATGAAATTCTCTTATCGAAATTATACCGAATGTCAGTCATTTGACCGTTTTACCCCTGCACTCGTTCGGGAATTAACTTAACCCTTATCTCGCTGTTATGTAGCTTACATGCTTTTTTAATTTATCAAATTGTCGATTGCATGTTAGTAAATACTCTTCTTATGATTCAACTATAATTACATAGTGCTCATACACTTAGGAATCATAAGGAAATAAGCTACAAAAATCCGGGTCTGACAATCCTCCCCCACTCAGAAAATTTGGTCCTCCAAATTAGAACCAAGTCAGTCATCAAATAGGTGAGGGTACTTCTCTCGCATCAGACTCTCTAGCTCCCAAGTAGCTTCCTCTGAAGTATGATGCTGCCAGAGAATCTTCACTAATCCGATGGTCTTCGATCTCAATACCTTCTCCTTCCTATCCAATATCCGAATCGGTTTCTCTACATATGACAAGTCCTCTCAGAGCTCCAAAGGCTCGTAACTAATCACATGTGACGGATTCGGGTGATACTTCCGAAGCATCGATATGTGGAAGACGTTGTGGACACCTGATAAGTCCGGTGGCAATGCCAACCTATACGCCTTATCTCCCACTCGATCAAGTATCTCAAAGGGTCTAATATAGCGAGGATTTAGTTTTCCTCTCTTCCCAAATCTCGCTATGCCCTTGGAAGGAGAAACTCTCAAAAACATGGATTCACCAACTGCAAACTCTAGTGGCCTACGTCTCCTGTCAGCGTAACTCTTCTGTCTGCTCTGAGCTGTCCTCAGTCTCTCTACTATCAAGCGGACGTCCTCAGATGTTTGCGCAACCAAGTCAGGAGCAAAAATCTTACGGTCACCCACTTCTTCCCATCCAATGGGCGAACGACATCTACGGCCATACAAAGCCTCATACGGTGCCATCCCGATACTCGAATGATGACTGTTGTTGTAGGCGAACTCGGCTAGTGGCAGGTGGTCATCCCAGGAGCCTCGATAGTCTAGCACACATGCTCTCAACATGTCCTCCAGAGTCTGTATAGTCCTCTCTGACTGACCATCTGTCTGAGGATGGAAAGCGGTGCTCAAACTCAACTGGGTTCCCACGGCTTCCTGAAAATGTCCCCAAAAGTGGGATGTGAAGCGGGAATCCCTATCAGAGACTATGCTCACTGGTACACCGTGTAACCTCACTACCTCGCGTACATACAGTTCTGCTAATGAACTCAGAGTATCGGTAGCTCTCATAGCTAGGAAGTGGGCTGACTTCGTCAGTCTATCAACGATCACCCATATAGCATCGTGATTCCTGCGGGTCCTCGGTAAACCCATCACGAAATCCATGGTGATATGCTCCCATTTCCATGTCAGTATAGGTAGAGGCTGCAACAATCCTGCAGGTTTCTGATGCTCTACCTTCACCTGCTGACATACGAGACACTTTGCCACGAAGTCTGCTACATCTCTCTTCATACCTGACCACCAGTATACCTTCCGGAGGTTCTGATACATCTTGTTACTCCCCGGATGTAAAGTATACCTCGACGAATGAGCTTCCGCCAATATCAATCTCCTAAGTCCTGGATCCTCGGGAACACACAATCTGCCTCTGAACCTCAGTAGTCCATCAGAACTCATCTCAAAATCAGTCACGGTGCCCTTCTGCATCTGACTACTCACATCCATACAAAATGGATCAGTCTGCTTAGCCACTCTGATCCTGTCCAACAGGTCCGGCTCCAAGCGTAGACTAGCTATCACATAGCCTATATCCATGTCAGAAGGCACGACTCCCAAACTGAGGCTAGCAAACTGCTCTAGTAAATCATGTTCCCTAACCATCATATACGATACCATCCCCAGGCTCTTCCTGCTCAAGGCATCGGCTACAACATTAGCCTTACCCGGATGATAAAGTATCTCACAATCGTAGTCCTTCAGAAGCTCTAGCCATCTTCTCTGTCTCATGTTCAGCTCCTTCTGCGAGAACATGTACTTGAGGCTCTTGTGGTCGGTAAATATCTGGAACTTCTCACCATACAAGTAGTGGCGCCATACCTTCAACGCAAACACTACTGCTGCTAGTTCCAAATCATGGGTCGGATAGTTCTTCTCATGATCCTTCAGCTGTCTGGATCCGTAAGCAACTACCTTCCCGTCCTGCATCAATACGCAGCCCAGTCCCTGATGCGAAGCATCGGTATATACTGCAAATCCTCCTGAGCTGGTAGGGATAGTGAGAATCGGAGCGGTGGTCAATCGACGCTTTAACTCCTCAAAGCTCTTCTCACAATCCTCGTTCCATATGAACGGTGCACTCTTCCGAGTAAGACGTGTCAACGGAGCAGCCAACTTCGAAAATCCCTCAACGAATCTCCGATAGTATCCAGCTAAACCCAGAAAACTCCTGATCTCGGTGACTGTCTTTGGCTGTTCCCACTGAACTACAGCCTCTATCTTGGATGGATCAACTGATACACCATCTCTCGATACGACATGTCCCAAAAACGAGATCTGTGACAACCAAAAGTCACACTTGCTGAGCTTAGCATATAACTCATGCTTCCATAACGTCTGCAACACGATCCTGAGGTGCTCCTCATGCTCCTCCTTGGATCTCGAATACACCAATATGTCATCGATGAAGACGATAACAAACTGGTCCAAGTATGGCTTGAACACATCGTTCATCAAAGCCATGAAAGCAGCTGGAGCATTCGTCAATCCGAATGGCATGACCAAGAACTCATAGTGGCCATATCGGGTTCGAAATGCTGTCTTGGGTACATCTCCACTCTGAACCTTCAGCTGATGATACCCAAACCTTAGGTCAATCTTGGAAAAGACCTGTGCTCCCTGTAGCTGATCTAGCAAGTCGTCAATGCGTGGAAGGGGGTATCTATTCTTGATGGTGGCCTTATTCAACAATCTGTAGTCTATGCACAATCGGAGGCTCCCATCCTTCTTCCTCACAAACAAAACCGGTGCTCCCCAAGGTGAAACACTCGGTCGTACAAAGCCCCTGTCCATCAGCTCCTGTAACTGTCTCTTTAGCTCCTCCAGCTCAACTAAGGCCATGCGATAAGGTGGTCTCGAAATAGGCTCCGTACCAGGTACCAGATCTATACAGAACTCCATCTCTCTGTCTGGTGGTAACCCTGGCAATTCATCCGGGAAAACATCTGGGTACTCATTGACCACAGTGATATCTGCCAACTCCGGATGTGCCTTATCCATATCTACCACGTACGCAATGAAACCTTGATATGTTGAAGGTTTTCTAAATCAGAAGTCATGTAATAATCATATCTACTCCTTTCATTTATCTTTATTAAACTTTACAACATATCTAGTAGGGTTGGGAAACATAACTGTCTTAGCATAACAATCTAAAACAGCATGGTTTGCAGATAGCCAATCCATTCCTAATATTATATCAAAGTCACTCATGCTTAGTAATATTAGATTGGCTGTCATCTCCTTATCCCCTACTCTCAACTTGCAGTCATTATATACATATTCCACAACTTGACTACTATCCATAGGCGTACTGATTAACATCATCATACATAAATGTGTACGCTCTACATGTCTCTCTAATTTACATGCAAATGAAGGCGATACAAAAGAATGCGTGGCACCAGGATCAATTAAAACATATGCTTCAATATCATAAATCAGGATGTTACCTCGAATCACATCCGATGAAGCATCAGCTGTCCCCTGGTCCAAAACATGTACTCGCCCTTGACCCATCACTTGTTTCCCCTTCTCCTCTGCCGTCGCTCTACCTCTCTGAGCAGACGTACCAGCTGGAGCTCTATCAAACTCCCTGTCCCTCTGTGGTGCAGTCACAAATGGCGCTGAGCACTCTCTAGCCAGATGCCCCTGTTTCCCACATCAGAAACATACCATAGCACCCTCTGAACACGGTCTATCTCCATGTGATCTACCGCATCTTCTGCACTGATTTGCAGCAGGTCTCTGTCCTCCTATCATAATGCCCTTCGCTGGGGCTGCAGTCGGATAAGCAGGAGATCTAGCATATCTATCTCGTGTCCCCTCTATCCGTGATCTCTTACCGAAGGGTTTCTTCCCCCCTCGATAACTAAAATCTCTAGCCGGCCTCTTCTTCTGCAAGTCTTGGCTACGGCTAAACTTCCCAAACTCAGAAGCATTCCTCTCGTAGTCCTGCTCACATAGTTGCGCCCTGCGCACTGCCTCCTCATAGGTCACTATGTCCAGCGGAACCAACTTGGACCGTAGCACCGGTCTCAACCCGTCGATAAACCTGTGGACCTTCCTGGTCTCACTATACATAGTATCCGGGTCGTATCTCCCTAGGGATAGGAATCGAGTCTCATACTCGTCCACCGATAAACTCCCCTGGTTGAGTCTCAAAAACTCTGCATGTATCTTTCGCTGTGCGGTGTCAGGAATAAACTGCCTCCTAAAGGCCTCCCGAAATATATCCCAAGTGATATCCGTGTGTCGGGATCTCAATATAGGTCTGGTGGACTTCCACCAATGCTCTTCGGCTCCCTTCAGTAGGAACGCAGCAAACGCGACCATCTCCGAGGTCGTACACTCGAAGTATCCATAGAGCTTCTCTAGCTCTGCCAACCACTCCTCCGCAGCTACGGGGTTCTTGACCCCACTAAATGATGGAGGTCTGAACTTCTGGAACTCCCTCAACCGATGCAAGTCACATCCATATCCTAATCCACTACCACCCGAAACCGGTGGGGGTGTAGGAGTATCTACTGTCCTCTGTGCATCAGCTGTCTGCGTAGGTGTATCAGGGGCAACTGCCTCTCGGTAGCAGCTCCTGCCTCCTTTCTCTGCCTACCTGGCATCGTCTGTGCCAGTATCTCTATAATAGTCTCGAGACCACGCTCTAATCTCGTGAAACGAGTCTCAGCACAATCGGGTACCTCAGTAGCACCTGCAGTCTCATGCGTAGGTAATGGTCTGGCAGCGGCTCGTCCCTCGGGTCTCTCTCCCCGGCCTCGAGCCCTACCTCTCATACCTCTACCACTACGCGTATTTGCCATATAGGCAAAGTCCCTGCATTTATAATAATGAATTAGTCCATTTCCTATCCGATATACACAGTTATATCTAAACACAGCACAGTACTATGGGGTTGTACACTTTCCTATTTTCTAACACCGACTCACATCAGACCAACCTCTGCTCTGATACCATCCTGTCAGGACCCCAGTTTCAATCCTTGACTTTAACCAAAAATTACCATAAATTTTTCGCATTTTAGCTTACCTTTCCTCTCTTCACTGGTTGGGCTGTGATTCGATGTCAGAGTCTTCACTTACCATAATATCCATTCTCATACATACATGTCAATATATTAATTCTGACTGTAGTTGCTTTTATTATACATGTAAGATTTTATAAAATCTAATACGATTACATTCCCCATAATATATAACGTATACATCACTGTGCTGTTTCTATGTTTAGATACACAACTGTACATAATAAGTATACCTGATGAATCGATAGGAACTAGCAGTGGACTCTGGGACACTCTCCCACGATAACTCTCGATCTACTAACGCTCTGTAGAGAGATGTAAAGAAAAGGGGGTGAGCATAACGCGCTCAGTAAGGAAATCAGGCAAGTAAGTAGATATCCACACTATCTACTCAAAATAGTGCTATGCCTTGAAAACATTTATTTCCTTACTCACTTTAAAAGCATGTCTTGAAATATATTATATATGTACTTGTACAGAATAAATCCCATGTACAGAAATCATGCTTTATTTCTCAAAAGTAGGCATGTAGTGCAACACAATGCATTTATATATAAATCATGCCTTTATGTAAATCATGCCATGTATATTTAAATCACATATAAATATGGCATCAAATGATTCACAACACAAATCGGAGTCCGACCCATCCCTCAGGTCTGTTCGCAGTTTAAATCAGTAAATCAACCAATGTGATATATCATGTAAGACTTTGTGGTACATGTAAATAGTATCCTGGATTATGATCATATCCGATGTGATCCCAAGCAACACAGTACTAGGTGTGCGGGGCATCACCGCTGTAACGGGAGGGGGGTCAGTCCATCACAACCGCCAGCTATATCCTCCTCAACTCCATAACAACACACGGTACAGCGTACACCTCGTTCCACTCAGACACGGTACAAAGTACACCCGTGGACCCGTTCTCACGGCCAGAGTGCCTACCATAGGACTTAGCTCTCACTCCCGTGGAACTTATCAACATCACAGTCAGGGTGCCTAACAAAGGTCTTAGCCCTCGCGCCTGTGGAAATATCATACCACGTCTATACCAACCTCATGCGGATATCCTCTCTAGCTATGACACACAGTCACGCAAGGTCTCAGGCATGGGTTTCAACATGTATTACATATCACATACAGTGTGCGTTTTGAGTGCGACTCACAGTCGTTACTCCGCTCAAACACTGTTTCACATCATAAAACTCAACTCTAGTGCGAGCACTCTCAAGCAACTAGGTCAATGCATAGTTTATGTATTAAATCAAGTACGAGCAATAGCTCCCAGTACTATGCTATGCACAATATCAAAATCAAGTACGAGCAATAGCTCCCAGTACTATGTCATGTATAAACCATGAAGAATCGAGTACGAGCCACGCTCTAGCACTCTGTCATGCATATATCATTCAAAGCTGAGTACGAGTAAAACTCCAGTACTCTATCATGCATGTCATGAAAATCTAGTGCGTATCAAATCCAGCACTAATATTATGTGGAAAACATATGAATCCCAGTGCGAGCAGTGCTCTAGCACGATTCATTCTCACATAATATGATAAATGGCTATTTAAAAAGGGATTGTTTATAAAACATCAAAATCAGCACTCAAAGTGTGCTTAAGTCATATCAACCTTAAAATCATTAGCCCATCTATTTATTTTCATGCTAATAACAATTAAACACTCACAATAGCATTTTCCATGCTTTTTGCAACTTCTCGCAAAAGTTGACTTTTTGACTAACTAGGGGCAAAATCGTAATTTGCCACTATCGGGTCGCAATAATTATTATTCACTTTCTCTGACCCTCAGAGTTTTTAAGTGAATGCAGAAGCAGTTGAAAATACGTGCAGGTATCTCTAACTACTCGCAAAAGTCCCTTACCTCGGATCACGTCAAGTGACCTCACTTCCTCGGTGCTGCTCAATCCCGCAGTCCGATCAGCTCTCGATGTAAACTCCGGAGCTGTAAATAACCATTCCTCAGGTTAATTATAATTTTCCTAATGTATTACACATTAATACAGTTTAATTTCCTTTAATGGGCCTTAAAAATCCTTAATGGGCCTTAACCGTATTAAGCCCGTTTTCCACTTATTATTTTCCTTCATCAGGGTCTATCGACTCATTGGGCCTATCAATACCCATTGGGCTTTATTCCAAGCTCTTTGGATAGCCCGTATATCATTTACGACATTTAATTCAAAATTCTGAATATAATTCACTAATACGAAATTTAATCCGAAATGCGTAAATTAAATCTTAAATACGCAATAATCACATAATTTATCGTAAATAAACTTTACTTACCCGAGAATATGCGATGGTACGCAAATCGAAGTTCGATCGGGCTTTCGTTCGAAATTTATCGTCGAACTGCACAATTTATTATATTTAACTCCGGGTCAATTTCTGATTAAATATAATTTAAATAAATTCATCGGAAATCAAATCGGTCACTTTTGACCTCGTATCGACTTACCCGAAGTCCGGTGAAATCCCGAAAATTTTTCTTTTCCTTTTTCTTTCTTTTTTTTTTAATATATATTTTTATTATTATTTTATTATAAAATAATAATAAAAATCCCAAAAATATCCCATAAATATCTAAAAATATCTCCAAAAATTATATTAAATTCATTTAATCCGTAAATGAATTTATCAGTCCGCTTTTACCTTTTCGGTATATTTTTCCACTATTTTTGGGCTCATTTTTCGAGGTAAAAATTCTGATAAATTCTAATAAATTTATATCTTGATCAATTGGGCTCGAAATTAAATATTTTCCTCGATTTTGATCAAGATTCCTCAATTTCATATTTTTAATGAAATTCTCTTATCGAAATTATACCGAATGTCAGTCATTTGACCGTTTTACCCCTGCACTCGTTCGGGAATTAACTTAACCCTTATCTCGCTGTTATGTAGCTTACATGCATTTTTAATTTATCAAATTGTCGATTCCATGTTAGTAAATACTCTTCTTATGATTCAACTATAATTACATAGTGCTCATACACTTAGGAATCATAAGGAAATAAGCTACAAAAATTCGGGTCTGACATGCAGAAACCGAACGAGGGAGCTGAAGCCGACCTAGTTGGAATCCGACGATGGAAGCACAAACGACGAGAGAAACGTCGATGAATGAGAGATAAACCGAGCAACCAAGAGAGGGAGAGAGGGATTCGGCGACTGGCGTCGATTCAGGCCCGGCCATCGACAGCCGAGGGAAGCCTGACCCCTTGAGAACCCCCATCCACCGGAACACGGGCCCCCAACCACCGAAAATGTCACGAACGGCGAGGAAAGAGGAAAGCACCGACGACAAAAAGGAGAAGAGCCTAAATGGCCACTTTTCGGCCACCTCGGGTGAAACCGAGACCAGATTCATGCATCGGACGACCCTGCGGAGCTGCTGGCGGTGGAAGTCGGCGAAGAACCGACCGACGAGGCCCTGAACTGACCAAATCGGACTGAATCGGCTAGACCCAGGTTGAATCGGATCGGACCGGTTCAGCTAAAAAAAAAAGGAAAAGAAGAAAAATAAGGGAAAGAAAAAGAGGAAAAATTGGGAAAAATTCCAATGATGCAATCGAGCTACGGGTAAGTCACTACCTATGCCGAGGCAGTGTGCAGACTACAGTTGTGTGAATAAGATCATAAGTTGCATGCCTCTGAGATTGGAAAAAGGTTGTAAGTGCCGAAATAGAGACAGAAAGAGATAGTGGATGACAGAGATGTCAGAATGAAAAAAAAAAGGTAGTTTGGTAAAAGCTTAGAGTTGTTGAGTCACGAGGTAAGATGATTAGTAAGGCCCCAGTGTATCTAATTTCAACACTTATGAGGGGTATTGTGATTGGAGGACCCCGACCTGTTTCGAAGCAGTGTAAACAATGTAGGATGTGTGGTAGTTACCACGAAAATAAGATGTTGGACGAGGGCGAGTGTATGCCTTAGACCAAGACACTACAGATGTTTTATCGGATGTGGTGGAAGATACCACACTGGTTGTAAATAATGAAGTAATTATTTTAATTGATGCTGGTGCCACGCATTTATTCATACCACCTTCAGTTGCTTATAAGCGAGTGAAAGATGTGAAGCCTGTACCCTTGGGCAGGATGATGATATTTAGCTGATTTTCACTAACTGAATATGGGTATAGGGATTGTAAATTGAAAACGGGAGAAAAAGGATATGTCAGCCGATTTTATTTAATGGAATATGAATAATTTGGAAGTAATATTTGAGAATAGATTGATTCGGTTGCAAACTATGATGTTTAGATTACTATCCTCAGATAGTGATGTTTTCACCCCAAAAAAGTATACTATAAGTTTGGCACGTAATGAAAGAGTTTGTTATAAGTGAAATATGAAAAGAGATAAGCTTTGAGAAGTGATAGATCCTAAATACGAGATATATTGGAATAAGAGGCGTATGCAAGGTAAGAATATCTTTGATATGTAAAGTAAATTGGATTAAGCGATATGTAGTGAATATGAATTACGGCCAAGGATAAGAGGAGGATATATCTACACCCAGTTCATGTGGTCAAGTCTGAGGGTTAATAAAGGTATTTCAAAATACTTCCCCGTCTGAAGACTTAACAGCGTCGATAAGCGCACACATAACCTATAAATTGAAATCGACAGTCATAAAATATACACTTAAAATTTGGGTACCTTTATTAGTACGATAAAGAAATATAGAATTCGAGTAATCATGAAGGTTTAAAAAGTTAAAATTTTATAAAAGCCGTTAATATAAGAAAAAAGGAAATGACGTGGGTTAGCATCTTGAACGAAAGCGATTTCGAAATGACATCATACGTTTATGCGTACATAGGTCAAGAATGTGGGTGATTGAAATATTGAGTGGAACTCAACTACGATGAGGTATTTAAACCTTACCTGGACCGATTGGTTGTCATCTTTAACGATGACATTTCGATGTATTCGAAGTCCAGGGAAGAGCATGAGTAGCAACTGAAAACTGTCTTACAGACAAGTTGTTGAGAGTTTCTCGAAATGGGCTGCTCAGTTGACACATCTTGTTCGAAAAAGATTGTATGTCAGTAGGATGATAAGTATGAAAGTAGCTTCAGTGAGTTTTGGTATATTGAAGTAATAAACTGACTACCGTAATTATTCTCACCATAACCAACAGTCAAGAGGTTTCAGTGTGTAAGGATAACTCAAAATAAGGATTGGGCTGTGTATTGATGTAAAATGGGTAGATAGTCATTTATGGATCCAGATAGTTCAAGGACCATGAGAGAAACTATCCGACCCATGATTTAGAGTTAGCAACCGTAGCGTTTACACTAAAGGTATTACGCCACCACTTATATGGTGAGAAATTTTAGGTATGCACTGATCGTAAAAGCCCCGAGTATCTGTTTTCACAGAAAGAGTAGAATATGAGATAACCAAGAGAGTTAGAGCTTCTAAGGATTATGATTGTGAACATTGTACCACCCAGGAAAGGCTAATGTAATGGCTGATGCCTTGAGCAGAAAGAGCCTCGGGATGGTATTATATATAATGGTCAGGGAGCGTGAGCTACTGGAACAGTTGTGAGCCTCAGTAGTGATGTGATCCCTTTTGATGATGACGGTGATTTTGTGACAGCTAGCCTGAGGTTAGAACCGAATTTGAGTGATCGAATTTGCCAGGCTTAGCGTGATGATCGACATGGTGTCGATAGTGTGGGTCAGATTTGAAAGGGTATAGTGACAAAGTTCACAGTGAGTGATGATGACTTATAGAGGTTCAGAGATAGTATAAGTGCTCCCCAAGACCACAATGTTGAGATAATGTTATTGTTAGAAGCTCACTCTTTAGGATATACAGTGCATCCGAGAAATAAGAAATATATCGAAATCTCTGAAAAGGGTCTTGGTGGTCAGATATGAAAAAAGACATTGTAGAGTTGTAGCAAAGTGTCTCGTATGTCAGCAGAGTAAGGTACAGCAAAAGAAGTTGCAGAGTTATTGCAGCCTCTACCTATATTGACACGGAAATGGGAACAAGTTACCATGAATTTGGTGATGGGTTACAGAGGACCCGGAGGAATCACGAGATTATTTGAGTGATAGCCGATAGATTGACTAAGTCTACCCACCTTCTGGTTATGAAATCCCCATATACTCTGAGTGCGTAAGCGGAACTATGTGTATGGAAAATTGTGGAACATTATGTAGTGTTCCAGTGAGCATGGTATCAGATAGGGATTCCCGCTTCACTTTCCATTTCTTGGAATATTTTTCAGGAAGCTATGGGAACCCGACTGAGTATTAGCATAGCTTTCCATCCTCAGACAGATGGTCAGTCAGAGAGGACTGTATAGGTTTTGGAGGATATGATGAGAGCGGGTGCCATTGATTTGATAAGCTCCTGGGATGATCATTTGTTACTAAGCAAATTTGCCAATAATGACAGTTATCACTTGAGTATCGGGATGACTTTATATGAGGCATTGAATGGCTATAGGGGTTGTTCCCCGACTTGGAGTGGGTGACAGATAGAATTGTTCCCGAGTTGGTAAGACAAACCTCTGAGGATGTTCAGTTGATTTGTGAGAGATTAAGAACACCTCAGAGCAGACAGAAAAGCTATGCTGACAAGAGACAGAAAACCATTGGAATTCACTGAGGGTGAATTAGTGTTATTGGTAGTTACATGTCCTAAGAACATAACGAGATTCGGAAAGAAGGCAAATCGAGTTTCGTTAGATGGAATCCTTTGAGAGATTAGACAAAGTGGGAGATAAGGCCTGTAGGTTGGCGTTGCCACTTGAATTAGCAGGCATCCACAATGTGTCCCATCTTATGATGCTTCAGAAATACTATCCGGACCTAGCATATGTCATCGGATATGAGCTCCAATAGCTTAGCTCAATGAAAGTATAACGTATGATTAGAAAATCGATTTGGGTATTAGACGGAAGGAGAAAGTGTTGAGGTTTAAGACGATCTCCCTAGTTAAAGTCCGTTGGTAGTATTACACTACAGAAAAAGGCACATGAGAATTAAAGAGTATGATGCGATAGATGTAACCGGAGATGTTTATGGACCCTTTTGACTTGGTTCTAATTTGGAGGACCAAATTTCTTAAGTGGGGGAGATTATAAGACCCGATTTTATTTAAAACATGAAATGAAAAATGCAAAAGGATTGAAATGGTATTCCCAAACACATGAAGGGTAAAACGATCAAAAGACCGAAATTCGGTATTTATCGTGACAAAAAATTTAATTAAAAATATGGGATTGAGAAATCTTGATCAATAACGAAGAAATAATTAAATTTCGGATTAAATTGATCAAGATATGATTTTATTGGAATAAACCGAAATTTTCACCTTGGGAAATTATCTCGAAAATAATTGAAAAATATACCGAAAAGGTAAAATCAGATTGATAAATTCATTTGTGGATTAAATGAATTTAATCTGAATTTTTAGGATATTTTTAGGATTTTATTATTATTTTAATGAATAAAATAATAGTAAAAATATATTATAAATAAATAAAAAAAATTTACACAAAATCGCGAAAATCGTGATTCTGCAGAAACTGAACGAGGGAGCCGAGCCTCTGCCTCACCGGACGGAGCTGCCGACGGCGCATGTACCAGGCAAGGTAGCTGACGTCGACCCTGGCAGAATCCGACGATGGAAGCACGAACGGCGAGAGAAACGTCGACGAATGAGAGAGAAATCGAGCAACCGAGAGAGAGAGAGAGAGGGATTCGACGGTCGACATCAATTCAAGCTCGACCATCGACAACCGAGGGAAGCCCGACCCCTTGAGAATCCCCAGACACCGGAACATGGGCCCCCAGCCACCGAAAAAGTCACAAACGGCGAGGAAAGAGGAAAGCACCGATGATGAAAAGGAGAAAAGCCGAACCAGCCACTTTTCGGCCACCTCGGGCAAAATCGAGACCAGATCTGTGCATCGGACGACCCCGCGGAGCTGCTAGCGATGGAAGCCAACGGAGAACCAACCGGCGAGGCCTTGAACCGACCGAACTGAATTGAATCGGCTAGACCGAACCAGTTTGAATCGGGTTGAATCGGACCGGTTCAGCCAAAAAGAAAAAGGAAAAAAAAGAAAAAAAGGGAAAAAGAGGAAAAATTGGAAAAAATTCCAGTGATGCAATCGAGCTACGGGTAAGTCAGTAAGCGATCAAATTGATTGATTTAAATTTTGAAATATTTAATTTGATTAATATCCGACTGAAAATTTACCTGAAAAAATATTAAATTGTGTAGCTCGACGATTGACGTCAAACGAAGGCTCGAGTCAACCTCGATTTGTGTACTATCATGGAATCTCGGGTAAGTAACCCTTATTTATGATAATTTTACATCGTTATACGTGTTAAAATTTACCGCATAAATTATGGATTTAAATTCCGCATTAAATGAATTAAATTCTGGAAATTGAAATAAATTGTTGTAAATAATTCATTAAGCTATTCGAAAGTTTAGAGCGAGGTCCAATAAATACTGATGGGCCCAATGAGCCCAATAGGCCTCGATAATGTGAATAATAAGTGGAAAACGGGCTTAAGGCTAATTAAGGCCCATTATGGTACAATCGGGCCCAACATGGGTAAACGGGCCCAATGATTTAAAGTAAACCCAGAAAATATGAAATACAATTAAATTGTATTATATTTGACCTGATGTATATTTATACGTAGTTCCAGAGATTGGATTCGGAGCAAATTGGACTGCGTGATGAGACATTAGTGTAAAGGTCAGACTGTACAGAAAAATGAGGTAAGGGAATTGTGTGAGTAGCTAGAGGTAGCTACGCGTACTTAAATAACTTTTGTATACACTGAATATATATGTATACATTGATATTATACAAAGGTCCTAAAAATGGTTTAAAGATTTTAAGGACTCGAAATAGGAAAAGACTATTTTACCCCTATTGAGGGAAGTTCACCTAAGGTTAGTGAAAGCATGACATGTATGAAATGCATGATTTAAGTAACTTCTGGTTTAAGGAATTTTCTTGGTTTTTAAGCAAAGCAAATCGATAGATTGGCCAGTAATTGCATAAATTTCATAATATAACACTACGTAAGTGTTATTAAGATTTAAATAAAAATTATTTGGAAAATGGGCCAACTATCAAGTTTATATGGAAACAGATAGTGCTGGCACATAGCTCGCATTATATCTGCGTTTTGTGAGTGTGCATAAATGTGCTTGAGCGGTTGCTTGCACCGCCTTGTGTGACATCATATGTATGAAATGTGCTAGAGCGGTTGCTTGCACTGATTTTTATTATTGAAAAATGTATGAGCGGTGCTGGAGCCTAGCTCGCACCTTGTTTTGACTGTTTTGACGGTTTTGACTTGATTTGCATAAAAAGGTGCTGAAGCGCTTGCTCGCACTAGTATTAATGATTTGACATGCATGAGAGGTTCTGGAGCTTAGCTCGCATCCTGTTTTGATATGATTATTGCATATAAGCCATGCTGGAGTGTAACTCGCACGAGATTTGCTGTATTTATGCATAAGCCGTACGAAGTTTTGATTTACTTGAGCATTCATTCGTGCTGGAGCATTGCTCGCATGTGATTTTATATAGATTTATAACTCATTTTAAAGTCGTACTGGAGTGTTACTCGTACGTAGATTTTACTGATTTTTATGACACCGTGCTGAGCTTCACTCGCACGAGATTTTTTGATATCATGAATATGCATGGAGCCGTGCTAGAGCTTCGCTTGCACAGGGATTTATATGACATGCATATAGCTGTGTTAGAGCCTCCTGTAGACTGTGTGTCACAGTGAGATGACATGCTCACACGTGCATACTGAGATAGAGATGATATGGGTGGATAAGACCTATTGCAGGCACCCCTGACTGAGTTTGGGTTCAAGGAGTACGTTGTACCGTGTATGTCACGCGGAGTACGCTGTACCGTGGGGATTG
Organism: Firmiana major; assembly: GCA_033439115.1. Classification (NCBI taxonomy): domain Eukaryota; kingdom Viridiplantae; phylum Streptophyta; class Magnoliopsida; order Malvales; family Malvaceae; genus Firmiana; species Firmiana major. The sequence goes on from CM065905.1 coordinate 21,900,355, forward strand.
TTGAAGTGGAGTGGCACTATCCATAAGGCAGCAAGCTTTGCCCTTGCAATCCTGATGTTGTGTTGTTCTGGAGGGTAGGACCGACCCACCTCCCGTTTCAGGTGTGATACCCCGCACACTAGGTACCGTGTTGCCAGGGATCACTAGGTTATGGCTATAGTCCTCATTGTTACTGATATAATCACCTACTTATCTCACATGATATCACTTGTGGTCTCGATAGATCAGGGTAGACCCGAGGGAGGGGTTAGGCCCCCAATTTTATGATTTTTTTACTATGCTAATATATGTTTTAGAGGATTTTATGAAATGTGACCCTAAAAGAAGGGTGCTTTTATAACCGAAGTTTTATAATGAATTTTAATGAATTATTTTATGAGATGATTGACTCGAAAGGGTTAGTTTATACTGCAGTTTTAATGAAATGATTTGAATGCAATAGCATGATGATGTTTTCCATGCTTTCATTTCAAATTCATGATTTGTCTTACATGACATGAAAGAATGCATGATCTTGATTTACCTCATGCTAAGTATGATTTAATGATGTCACATAAAATGCCATTGATGCATAAGTAGTATGATTTATATATGCGCGAACAGTTTTATAAACTAAATCATTGATGACATACATGATTTTGTGCTTGAGATTTTAATGAAAAGAAATGGATTTTAAGGGCATGGCATTATGAGCATGTAGATAGTGGAGCTATCTACTTACTTGCATAATTGCCTTACTGAGCATGTGGTTTGCTCACCCCTTTATTTTTCCATCTTTTCAGAGCACTCGTAGTAGTTAGTGAGCGGCTAAGGACTTGCAATCTTGGTATTCGCTGCTTCTCATCGAGAGACAGGTATACACATTTGTATAGTGTTGTATCTAAATATGTAAATGCACAGTACTGTAAACGAATATGATGTCGGGGATGTAGGGTTATGTAAATACCATTGTGTATGTATTTAGTTAAAGTCAAAAGATAGTAAACTCTGATATGTGAATGTGATTATGGAAATGGAATGGTAAATAGGTGAGAGGTGACTAACACCAAATCATAGCCCAACTGTTTGTAGGATGGTCACGATGAGAGAAAGGTAAGACTTAAATAATAAATGAAAAAGCAAAAAATTTACTCTGATTTTTAGGTAATTTGGGTCATGACAATATCTCAAAATATTGCACGTGTGAGCATATATATATATATCAGTGCACACACAGTCAGCACAGGCTCCCAACACGACTATTTCATGCTCTTTTCAAATCCAGTACGTGTGAGTAAAACTCCCAACACGACCATATCAAATAATGTAACTCAAGTACGAGCAATGCTCCCAGCACTATGTCATATAAAACTCGAGTATGAGCAAAGCTCCCAATACTTTATGATGTATAATATATGAAAACTGAGTACAAGTTAAGTTCCCAGTACTCTATCATGTAAAACTGAGTATGAGCATAACTCCTAATACTCTATAATGCATCAATCACAATTCTGAGTACGAGCAATACTCCCAGTACTCTAATATGCATAAATTGCATTAAAATCTAGTTCGATTAAATTCTCAAGTACTATGTGATGCATATATCAAAATATAGTGCGAGTATTCTTTAGCACTTATGGTTTTCACACAAAACCAGATAGATGGCATATTCAAATCACAATTCACCCAAGTAAATCAAATCCGCACTAACATGTGTTGTTTTCGTATATTCATGAAAACAATTGCCATTCTATCATGCAACCATGCATTTTAGTCACAACATGCTTCTAAGGTATTTTCACCCTAGTTTTTGGATAAAACACACTTATCCTTATTATTCTCAATCATAGTATCATGCATATTCAAGGGATTTCATATAGCATATAATGTCGAAATGCTATTCAAAATACATGGAGCCATCTCTAGCTACTCACGAAATTTTCTTACCTCGGATCACGTTAAGTGACCTCTCTTCCTCGGTACTGCTCACTCTTGCAGTTCGATCAGCTTCCAATGTGATTTTTCGAAGCTGTTATAATTATTTACGTTAGTATACCGTATTATACTCGTTTCATTTGCTAAATCTTTATTGAATGCATCAATCACGCTATTTTCCCCCATTTTGGTGTCATGCCATATTTTCCTTATAGCTACATTACTCTTTATTTCCAATTTATGCATTTCATAAGATTAACTTAAAATCTTCCATACATGCATATTCCCTCATTAAATTCATTCCAACACCATTTCTTAATCATTTTCTCATTTTCACACTAATAGCTAAGTCATGCTCATTTTTCATGATTTTTTTCATTTCCAACAATTCATACATATACCAATAAACTCATCAATACACCTAGTTTAACATATATCAACTTGGTGCATTAAATCTTACCTAGCTGATATTTCCTTCCTTTTTCACCAAATTGGTACAAATCCTCCTTGCTCTTGAAATCCTTGATTTCAATCTCTTATTTCCAAGTTTGTTGCTCTCCTCTTTACAAAGAGCAACTTTGCTCAACTATATCTCACTTAAAACTGGTTACAAACTGAAGTTTCCTAGTGTTGAAATGTTAGGTTTAACTTTTGTTCTTAAATGAAATAGTGAATCTCGTGAAAAACTGAAGTGCAGAACCCAGTATTCATAGAATTGTCTCTATGAGATCGATCTGCTCTACAACTGAGATCGATCTGCCTTGCATTTTTCCTCTCAAAACTGACCTTTCAGACCTAATGAGATCGATCTGCCTCTAAGCATGAGATTGATCTGTTCCAGGCAGTAGCTTAAGGAGATCAATCTGCTCAAAGGGTGAGATCGATCTCTCCAACTCAGTAGCATTTGGAGATCGATCTGGCTCTTCAGGGGATCGATTCCTTCTACACAGAATGCTTAGCAGATCGATCTATCTCCATTGGAGATCGATTTGCCATGTTCCATTGCTATAATAAAAGCATTTTTGGCTCTTCCAGATCGATCTTTCCTTCAATGAGATCGACCTGATATTCATATTTTTCAGATTTTGCTGCAGTTTTCTGTAGTAACTCATACCAAACATCATAAATTTTGCTGCCATAGTCATTTTCTCATCCAACCACCTTGGAAGCTTAAAAATGACATCTATTCATACTTTATATACATTAAAACTTGTGTGCATTCATTGTATAGCCAAATGTATACAATACAAAACCAAATGGAAGTACAAAGATTTACACAACTCATGCAACTTCATTCCATTTTACCACACCACTCAAAACTCAATATATTCACATTCCACTCATGGAAATATCCTTCTTACACTCGCTATACACTTTAAAATTTATGTGTATTCATTTCACAATCCATATACACCTTACATAATTAAATGGGAGTTTACAAAAATTAAGGGTATTGTATATGAATTTAAGGGTCTTACACATATGAGGAGAAATATACGGATCTTGGACAGGAAAGAAAAAACATTGCGATCTAAAATAATTCCTTTGGTTAAAGTACTGTGGCAATACAACACTTCAGAGGAGGCCACGTGGGAGTTGGAAAGCTTAATGCAGGAGAGGTACCTATATTTGTTTGAGGACTGATGCAATTTTAAATTTGGGGATCGAATTTTCTAAGGTGCGGAGAATTTAAACACTGTAAATTTTCATATACTTGGTTTTGTCAATAAATAACAATTTAAACCATTGGGATTATGCCTTTGGTGGAAAATTAACCGAAGTTATATTTTAACCGGAGAGACTCAGGTGAATTTAATTAATTGAAATATTTTGACTTAAAGAATAAATAATTATGAGGTATAAAAATAATTTTAATGAGCTCGATTAATACATAAAATATTATTCTACTATTAGTAACTTCAAATATTAGATTAAATTTATTTTAATACTACATGGAGAAAAATTATTAAGTATATAGAAACATATACATAAATATAAATAATATTATATTTAACTTTCTAGCCTAGTGTGTAGGTATATAAGTAAATATATATGTGTATAAATACCCATAAATATATGTATACATATATACATATATATATATATATATGTATACAAACTATGGCTTGGCTTCTAAAATGAAGCTAATCCTGAGGACAACAATTGCATAAGGAAATAAAGAAAGGAAGGGAAGTGATATGTGATAGGATAATATGGTGGAGAATGATGGGATAGTTTTCGGTGGAAAGGAAGAGAAGGAAAAGAAGCAGACTTGGGACTGCTGTTGCAGCAAAGAAATGATAGACCGAAAATGGAAGAAAGGCTGGAAATGAGGTAAAGAAAAAAACAGGAATCGGTAAGGAAACCTTCCAACCTAAATTGATCTTCCCTACCTGCTCTATCACAAGGTAGAGTACCCCCCACCACCCCCCAATCAATCCTCATCACTTCCGTCTCTTATCACTCACCTTTCCCACTTTTTGATGCCATTCTCTGCATTGAAACAAGGAAGTCATTAGGAAATGAAGCAGTGATGTGAGATCTGAGAATTTTAGACATATTTCAATTATGTAATATGAACTTGAAGTGTAAATTATTGAGCTAAGTGAAATGTATATGTGATAAATGAGAAATAATCCAAGTAGTAAACTGTGGAAATTGTATTTGGAGATTTACATGTTAAGTGTTTAACCTAAGTGTGAAACTATGAGGTCAGATCGATCTTGGAGAAGGAGAGATCGATCTGGTGAGTTAAAAATGACAAGGATTGAGGAAAGTAAGTGAGCAGATCGATCTCCAATGGAAGAGGATTGATCTCCTTATGATTCTGTTTGAGAGAAGATCGATCTCATGAGGAAGGGATCGATCTCCAAATGTTTCTGTTTGGGAGAAGATCGATCTCCTCAAGGAGCAGATCGATCTCATGAAGCATTCTGTAAACTAGAGATCGATCTCATAAATGGAGCAGATTGATCTCATGTAACCATTAAGAGATCGATCTCACCCCTCGACAGATCAATCTCCTAGGCATAAAATTGCCACAAATCGTCCCCAAATTCAAATGCAGATCGATCTCATCAAGGGCCAGATCGATCTCCTACCCTCTGTCTATATAAAGAACCCCTACTTTCTCCTGCAATTTCATTTTCTCTCTCTTCAAAACCCCATTTCCACTCGAGCCCTAGCTTTCTCACTCATCCGAAGCACTCATTTTCGTCCGAATCAGAGGTTGTGGCAAGAAGGAAAGTTATTCCTCATCAAAGTGAGAACAACATACTTGGAAATCGAAAGACGGATTGAATCGAGGTGAGAGATATGCTCTCTACAAGTTTCGGGTAGCATGTAAGACCGAGAGAGTGGGCCGCCTGGGAACCGACCCAGGGACCACGTGATAGTGTGCATGAGGCGAGGCATTGCTCTGGTAGCATGTAAGGCCGGACCTTGTTTTGGTAACATATAAGTCCAATATACCATGCATACGACCATATTGTCGACGTTCCCTCTATACGAGGATGCCTGGGATGCGCACCCAGAGGAGATTATATATTTGATGTGCCATGATGAGTTTTATATGAGTTTTATTGCCTAGTCTCGTTTTACGCATGAGTTGTATTTTGTGACCTTGTCACGTGCTATTTACCGAGGTGATTTTATCACATATTTTGAGAAAAGCCATTATCGCATATCTTTACACGCTTGTGAATGCTCTCTATTGAGCTTTTTTAACTTCATGTTTTCACATTATTTGTGAGCTATGAGATGATGATGTTTCGAGAACTTACATGCTACAATTTCAAATGAGTATACTGAGTTTCATATACAAATACATACTTGTGATGTGTGATATGGTTTATATAACTGAGTTCCCTTACCCCCCTTACTGAGCGATTTAGAAGCTCACCCTGTTTTCTCTTCCCCCAGATTGCTTCAAGTGAAGTGGTTTCCCTGCGATGTACGGGTTAGAGGCTAGTGAAGGACTTGAGCTCCAGGCCGTATTTTGTGTATTGAGGTATATATTTAATATTCATGTATCCAGACTAGAGTTATGTTTACAGACACTCATTGTATAATGATGTACGGGATGTATTAGGATTAATTAACTTAGAATCGAATAATGTATATGATACGATATATACTATCTTCTGATGAGATCTTGAGGCATGATAAGCATGATGATGTATGACACTGCACAGGAATGCACCCTTAATTGTTAATTGATGAGTAAAAAAGTTTAAAATTTACCCTATTTTCTGCGTTTTCGGGGCGTCACAGAGTTTTTCTTGGTATCAGAGCTTAAGGTGTTCAGTACTGTTAGTGTCGGTTAAGTGAAATAGAATACATCCCAAGTTTCTGTATAAGTCTGGTCATGAATTGAAATTGAGGATTGAGATTTCAATCAAGTTTGGTATGTACGCGCAGGAAACGAATTGAGATTGAGAATGAGTAGACGACGAGGTCGTTCGAGGAGGCAGGCAGAGTCCCTCCGCCACCTACCCCACAACCAGAGAGTCCTAACTCTCGATTTAATCGGATTGAAATCGATGTGAGGCAAGGTTTTGAACAGATGGCAGCGCTATTTACGCAACACTTTGGAGTTAATGCCTCGGGTACCACTCCTACACCACCACAAGGACCTCCCGTATCCCCAGTGCAGATGGACCTAGTGCCTCCAGTCACTCAGCTTGAGGACAAAAGTATGGCCCGACTGAAGGACTTTTTAAAAATGAATCCACCCACATTTATGGGAAAGAAGGATCCTATAGAGGCTGAAGAGTGGCTGACAGAGTTGAGAGTTATCTTTGACTATTTGGGGTGCACAGATACTGAGAGGGTCAGTATGAGTGCTTATATGTTGAAAGGGAGAGCTCGAGATTGGTGGGGTACTACCCAAGGTATTCTGATGTCCCACCAGGATGTGATTGATTGGGAAGAGTTTCAGACAGCCTTTAGAGCCCAATATGTACCACGAGCTGCCCAGAGAAGGAGGCAAGCAGAGTTCTTGAGTATGGTACAGGGCGACATGTCTGTGGATGATTACGAGAGCCGATTTACCGCTCTGTTGAGATATGATCTAGAGACTTTCAAGAATGAAGAGCTCCGCACAGAGAGATTTGTGTATGGATTGAAGCCCATCATCAGAGATCGATTGATTGGGTTGTGTATTACTGAGTTGGAGATGCTCTGAGACGAGCACAAGAGATTGAGAGGGAAATTGAAATTGTTCAGTCCCAGAATGAGTTCGGAGCAGTGACTAGGGACAAGGGCAAGAGGCCAGCGATGTCTCAAGCAGATGTTCGGAGAGGTTCCTTCAGGAGAGGAAGGATTGAGGTACAGAAGGGAAGATTGGAGAGGCCCAAAGCTTATCCTATTATCAAGGAGACCCCTCGATATGACAGGCCTGAGATAATGGTTTGTAGAGACTGTGGCCAATCATGTGAGGGAAGTTGTACTGGGTCGATCCGTGGATATTTTAGATGTGGTGACATGGGTCACAGAGTTAAGAACTGTCCTCATCCTCAGATACCACATGCTCTGGAGCCTACTAGACAGCATCCTCAGAGAGTGAATCCCCAGAGACGAGCTACTGCTACAGAGAAAGGGAAGAAACCTATTGCACAGGGACGTGTGTTTACCCTGGATAAGGAAATCGCGGACACTTCTGCAGAAACTATAAGAGGTACACTCTCTATTTGTAATCATAAGGCTCATGTGTTAATTGATCCTGGATCGATGCATTCGTTCATTTCTGAGTATTTTGCATGTACATTAAATTTGAAGTGTGAACCTCTAAAGTATATACTACATGTAAATACCCCTATGCGTGAATCCCAGAGAACTGATTTAATCTGTAGAAGATGTGAAATAAAGGTGGAAGATAGAGTAATGTCAGCAGATCTAATAATGTGAAATATACATGGGTTTGATGTAATTTTGGGGATGGATTGGTTGGCAACCAATCGAGTGAGTTTAGACTGCAACACAAAAATTGATACTTTCTCCCTACCTGAACCTTACAGTGTACGGTTGAGATATTGAGGAAATGAATATGTGGAATTCTAGTAAGTAATTGAAATTTTAATACTATTCTTGAGAGTATTAAATATGATTGTTCATGTGAAGGTTATGAAACACTCATCTCAGATGATGAGCGAGAACATCCGAGGATGGAGGACATACCTGTGGTGTGCGAATTTTTGGATGTTTTCCCAGATGAGTTGCCAGGTTTGCCACCAGAGAGAAAGCTAGAGTTTACCATTGATTTAGTACCGGATACTCAGCCTATCTCTAGACCTCTATACAGGATGGCACTAGTGGAACTTGAGGGATTAAAGAAACAACTACAGGAGTTATTGGATCAAGGGTTTATTAGACCCAGTGTCTCACCGTTGGGAGCACCAGTGTTATTCGTGAGAAAGAAGGATGGTAGTCTCAGATTATGCGTAGACTACCGATTATTAAATAAAGCGACGGTGAAGAATAAATATCTATTGTCGAGGATTGATGATCTACTTGATCAGCTGAGAGGGGCCTCAGTCTTTTCTAAGATAGATTTGAGATCGGGCTATCACCAATTGAGGATTAAGGAAGAAGATATTCCGAAGACGGCCTTCAGGACGAGGTATGGCAATTATGAATTTCTGGTGATGTCCTTTGGATTGATGAACGCACCTGCAACCTTTATGAGATTGATGAACGAGGTGTTCAGAGACTATCTAGATAAATTTGTGATAGTCTTTATTGATGATATCCTGGTATACTCTTAGTCATATGAGGAACATGCACAGCATTTGCGGTTAGTACTTCAGATACTCCGAGATAAGCAATTATATGGAAAGCTTAGTAAGTGTGAGTTTTGGCTGGATTAGATAGCTTTCCTGGGTTATATAGTCTCAGAGGAAGGAGTATCAGTGGATCCAAGTAAAGTAGAGACTGTGCTTAACTGGGAAAGACCAAAGACAGTTACAGAGGTGCGAAGCTTCCTTGGTTTGGCAGGGTATTACAGAATATTTGTGGAAGGATTTTCCAGGATTGCCGCTCCTTTGACTAAACTCACGCGTAAGGAGACTCCGTTCATATGGACTGATCAGTGTGAGCTCAATTTTCAGGAGTTAAAAAGGAGATTAACAGCGGCACCTGTGTTAACTATTCCTGAGGGATCAAGAGGATTTTCGGTGTATAGTGATGCATCTCATCAAGGATTGGGATGTGTGCTTATGCAGCACGGAAGAGTGGTCCCATATGGATCGCGACAGTTGAAAGACCATGAGCGGAATTACCCCACGCATGATCTGGAGTTAGCCGTTGTGGTATTTACCTTGAAGATCTGGCGACACTACTTATATGGGGAAAGATTCCAGATCTTCACTGATCACAAGAGTTTGAGATATCTCTTTGATCAGAAAGAGTTAAACATGAGACAAAGGAGAAGGATGGAACTCCTTAAGGATTATGACTGCGAGATTCTATACCATCCGGGTAAGGCGAACGTAGTTGCCGATGCCCTAAGCAGGAAGAGTATGATATCTGCTATGATGATCAGGGAATGAGATTTACTGGAGCAGTTCGTCAAACTTCGGATCAGAGTTAAAGAGGTAGAGACTAGATTTTTGGCTAGCTTGCGGATAGAGCCCAAGATCATAGATCAGATTAGAACTAGGCAGCGCAGTGATCAAAGGTTGATAGATATGGTTAACCAAGCTGAACAGAGTTTATAGTCGGATCTCACAGTCAGTAAGGATGGATTGTTGAGATTCAGAGGACGAATTTGTGTGCCGGACGATAATACCCTAAAGAGACAGATACTGAGAGAATCTCACTGCTCGCGATACACCATGCACCCAGGGAGTACTAAGATGTACCGAGATTTGAGAAAGGTGTACTGGTGGAGTGGTATGAAGCGAGACGTGGCAGAGTATGTGGTCAGGTGTTTAGTATGCCAGCAAGTGAAAGCTGAGCATCAGAAGCCTGGAGGACTACTACAACCTTTACCTATACCTACATGGAAATTGGAGCATGTCACCATGGATTTTATTATGGGTTTACCGAGGACCAGGAGAGGTCGTGATGCGATATGGGTCGTTGTGGATAGACTGACCAAGAGTGCCCACTTCCTTGCCATCAAGAGCACAGATACTGTGGATACCTTAGTTGAGTTATATGTCAGCGAGATAGCTAGATTACATGGGGCTCCAGTGAGTATTACTTCTGATAGAGATTCTCGGTTTACTTCCAGATTTTGGACCCAGTTTCAGGAGTCCATGGGATCTCGATTGAGTTTCAGTACCGCCTATCATCCTCAGACAGATGGTTAGTCAGAGAGGACTATTCAGACCCTGGAGGATTTGTTGAGAGCGTGTACGATGGATTTTAAGGGATCATGGGATGATCACCTGCCCCTAGCAGAGTTTGCGTACAATAACAGCTATCATGTAAGTATTGGAATGGCACCTTTTGAGGCTCTATACGGTAGGAGGTGTAGATCCCTTGTAGCTTGGGAAGAAGTCGGTGACAGAAAGATAAATGCTCCAGAGCTTGTTGAGCAAGCTGTACAGAGTGTGAAACTCATATGTGAGAGGTTACGGGCTGCACAGAGTAGACAGAAAAGCTACGCGGATGTACGTAGACGGCCACTCGAGTTTGATGTTGGTGATGCAGTAGTTCTGAAAATATCACCGAGCAAGGGTATCATGCGATTTGGGAAGAAAGGGAAATTGAGTCCTCGATACGTAAGACCATTCGAGATTCTTGAGAGAGTGGGAGAGGTAGCCTACAGATTGACATTACCCCCACAGATGTCCTGTATACACAATGTCTTTCATGTATCAATGTTGAGGAAGTACCACTCGGACCCTTCTCATGTCATAGAGTATGACGAGATGGACATACAAGGGGACATGAGCTACACTGAGGAACCCGTCCGAATTCTCGATAGAAAGGAGAAGGTACTTAGAACTGAGAGCATCCCATTAGTGAAAGTTTTATGGAAACATCACTCAATGGAAGAGGCAACGTGGGAACTCGAGAATCTCATGAAGGAGAAATACCCCCATTTATTTGACTAGCTGAATTGAATTTGGAGGACCAAATTCCTTTAAGGTGGGGAGGATGTGAGATCTGAGAATTTTAGACATATTTTAATTATGTAATATGAACTTGAAGTGTAAATTATTGAGCTAAGTGAAATGTATATGTGATAAATGAGAAATAATCCAAGTAGTAAACTGTGGAAATTGTATTTGGAGATTTACATGTTAAGTGTTTAACCTAAGTGTGAAACTATGAGGTCAGATCAATCTTGGAGAAGGAGAGATCGATCTGGTGAGTTAAAAATGACAAGGAAGGAGGAAAGTAAGTGAGCAGATCGATCTCCAATGGAAGAGGATCGATCTCCTTATGATTCTGTTTGAGAGAAGATCGATCTCATGAGGAAGGGATCGATCTCCAAATGTTTCTGTTTGGGAGAAGATCGATCTCCTCAAGGAGCAGATCGATCTCATGAAGCATTCTGTAAACTAGAGATCGATCTCATAAATGGAGCAGATCGATCTCATGTAGCCATTAAGAGATCCATCTCACCCCTCGACAGATCGATCTCCTAGGCATAAAATTACCCCAAATCATCCCCAAATTCAAATACAGATCGATCTCATCAAGGGCCAAATCGATCTCCTACCCTCTGTCTATATAAGGAACCCCTGCTTTCTCCTGCAATTTCATTTTCTCTCTCTTCAAAACCCCATTTCCACCCGAGCCCTAGCTTTCTCACTCATCCAAAGCACCCATTTTCATCCGAATCAGAGGTTGTGGCAAGAAGGAAAGTTGTTCCTCATCAAAGGGAGAACAACATACTTGGAAATTGAAAGACAGATTGAATCGAGGTGAGAGATAAGCTCTCCACAAGTTTCGGGTAATTTCTAAACCTCGATCTTGATATTTGAGATGATTTTTGGTGATAATGGTTGTTGGCATTGTGTTGAAATAGTTGGAAAATGATTAGGGATTGATGAAATTACAATGTAGTTGGAGTGATGATGATATTTAGCAATTTTGGTAATTTTGGGAATTTTGAGCTATAAATGGAAATTTAGACGATGTGGTGAATTTACATAGATATTATGGCATGGGAAACGTAGAATGTTGAAATGTTGTGAACGAGATTGTGGTTTGTGATAGAGTTATGAGAAATTTGAGGTGTTATGAGCAAGTATGCTCGATTTTGAGAATTTAGGTTACTGTGATAATGAGTATTGATGTTTTAACATCGTTTGCACAGCTCGGGAGTTCCAGAGTGGAATGCGAGGCTAGTCCGTGATACGGGGGAACAATTGCACTATATGAGGTGCAAAGAGGTAAGGGAAAGCTAAACCATTTGTGTATGTATTTTGATGAATTGTTTGTAGCATGAACCATGATTTGAGAATACAAGCATGTTTAGTGTTGTGTTGTGATTAATTGCACACGGTTTTTATAGCCGGTTGGAGCCCATTATTTTATGAGTTTATAAGTTGAGTGTGAAATTGTTTTATAAACCGTTGAGTTTGCGTGAAAAGTAAATTGGGCTCTACGTTAAGGCAATATTGAGATTTGAGAAAATGTGTGCTTGTTTTTCCAGTTGGAACTCGGTTTTAATATGTTTTGTGTTGTGTACGCAAATGTGTTAAATGAGTTTTATAAGAGAAAAACCACTATGAGTTCTACGTGAAGGGAAAATGTTTTATAAGATAATGGCTAATGATTGAGACTTAGGCGTGTCATGTTGAATACACATCGGGCCTTGCTTTGGTAGCATGTAAGACCGATATAGTGGGACGCTTGGGAACCGACCCAGGGACCACAGGCCTTATTCTGGTAACATGTAAGTCCGATATTCCTCCGTTTTGGTAACGAGAGATGCCTCCATTGTGGTAACGTGAGATGACCCCCGTTCTGGTAACGCTGGGTGGCCTTGCTTTGGTAGCATGTAAGACCGAGAGAGTGGACCGCCTGGGAATCGACCCAAGGACCACGTGATAGTGTGCATGAGGCGAGGCATTGCTCTGGTAGCATGTAAGGCCGGGCCTTGTTTTGGTAACATATAAGTCCAATATACCATGCATACGACCATATTGTCGACGTTCCCTCTATATGAGGATGCCTGGGATGCGCACCCAGAGGAGATTATATCTTTGATGTGCCATGACGAGTTTTATATGAGTTTTATTGCCTAGTCTCGTTTTACGCATGAGTTGTATTTTGTGACCTTGTCACGTGCTATTTACCAAGGTGATTTTATCACATATTTTGAGAAAAGCCATTATCGCATATATTTACACATGCTTGTGAATGCTCTCTATTGAGCCTTTTTAACTTCATGTTTTCACATGATTTGTGAGCTATGAGATGATGATGTTTCGAGAACTTTCATGCTACAATTTCAAATGAGTATACTGAGTTTCATATACAAATGCATACTTGTGATGTGTGATATGATTTATATAACTGAGTTCCCTTACTCCCCTTACTGAGCGGTTTAGAAGCTCACCTTGTTTTCTCTTCCCCCAGATTGCTTCAAGTGAAGTGGGTTCCCTGCGACGTACGGGTTAGAGGCTAGTGGAGGACTTGAGCTCCAGGCCGTATTTTGTGTATTGAGGTATATATTTAATATTCATGTATCCAGACTAGAGTTATGTTTACAGACACTCATTGTATAATGATGTATGAGATGTATTAGGATTAATTAACTTGGAATCGAATAATGTATATGATACGATATATACTATCTTCTGATGAGATCCTGAGGCATGATAAGCATGATGATGTATGCCACTGCACAGGAATGCACCATTAATTGTTAATGATGAGTAAAAAAGTTTAAAATTTGCCCTATTTTTCGCATTTTCGAAGCGTCACAAGTGAAGATCGAAGAAAGGAGGTATGGTCCGCTGCTGAAACAAGAAGAGACTGATCGAGAGTAGGAAAGAAAAGATGATGAGCAAAAAATGAAGTCAGTAAAGAAACAATAGAAAACTGTAGATTGAGAGATAAGAGCTGCTGAAGAGAGAACTTGGACCAAGAGAGAGAGAAGGCAATAACCGAGAGAGAAGCTTGAGACATAATGTTTAAGAAGGCTTCTGGGTAATGGAAAGGTGAGTTTAAAGAGGAGAAATCACGGAGGAGTTGAAGAAGAGGTCAGTCACCTTGCTGGATACTTTTGGGAGTCTATGATTGGAACCTTCGGTTGCTTGACGACGATGATAGAGGGCTGAGAAAGAAAGAAAAATGGAAAGGGAAATTTAAGGAAGAAAATAATCAGACCGAGGAAGAGTTAGATGATAAGAGTGAAGTTGGCTGATGTTCATTCTTGTGGGGTTTTTTTTTTTTTAAACGGTGAAAACAAAATAAGAGAAGGGAAGGGAGTAACTAAGTAGTGGCCTTTCTTCCACCCCTGTTTCATTACTGAAATCGTGAACAAAGCTGCATCGAGGGCTGTGTATCGCTAAGGGTTCGAGACAGTTTCACCCCTGTTTCGTTGCTCGATCAAGATAGAGTTGTACACAACACACCATAAAGAAGAACCCAGCTGAAACCCTTGGCATTTTAATGACGTTGTTGGTGCTAGAAAACCATGAACTGAGACTAGGTGTGAGAAGAGGAAGATGAAGGCATAGATCTGTATGTTTGAAGGCTGTGACTGAAGTAGAAAACAACATGGAAAGGATAGAAGCATCAACCTTTACTGTGGGAAAACAGAATAGAACAAAAGCAGGGACACTGGAGAAGGCAGAGTCGTGAGGACGATGAAGATGATGGCAGAGTTGTGAGGATGATGAAGATGATGGCAGAGGCATGAGGATGATGAAGATGATGGCAAAGTCTTAAGGATGATGAAGAAGATGGTAGAGTTGAGAGGATGATGAAGTTGATGGCAGAGTCGGGCGAGCAGTGAAGAAAGGCGTGAAAAAACAATAATATATATATATATATAAATATATATATATATATAGAATTAGTTGCCAATAGGGATAGTGAAGACAAAGAAGTGTACGCAAAGAACTTAGGAAACTCAAGGGAAGAATGATTTGGAAATGTTATGCAATATTGATTCAAAGCTCCGAAGAAATCGATAGATTAGAACGGACCCACTGACTCACAACACTGAGGTATAATGAGAATACTGTCTGCCACTGAGGTAAAGAAAATGTTTTGAGCTGTTAGAGATATTTACACGTATTTTCCATTGAATTGTAGATGTATATTTTATGCCGATTTTATAGTTATGAAAATTATAGAATTTTAGCCTTAGTTAAATGGCCTAATCTTACCGATAAAATTAATTTATTTACATAGACATCGATACGACCTAAATTATTGTTTTAAATTGAAAATCTCTAGTTTTAATTGCCACATACTGTATACTGGGATTTTAACCTGAAAATGATGTGTCATCTCCTATTTAAATTGTTTTATATACTGAACTGAGTTTATAATTGTTTTAATGAAAATGAGTTGCTTATCAATCTATATCGGATAAATGTGTTTGATTCGCGTGCTGACTATGTGTTACATTGCCTGGTTTGCACCTACTGGAGACAATGAACTTAATTAAGACATCCTACATTGTTACAGTTACTGTCACTATTACTGTGGTTCATGGAGTACGGTGTACCGTACGACACACATGTGATATGCTGTATAGTGTTTTTGTCTTCGGACATACTGTACTGTGAGCCGGTTGAGTAGCTAACCACTCCCACGACGATTGACATCCCAGCACACCGGATTAGTGATGCTCGGAGTCACCGACATTAGCTAATTGTCATTCTATCTATAGCATGTACTCTCTTATCTCATCTATTTGTTTTACTAAATAGACTAAATGAACTGTATTATCGCATGGAAATTTTTATTTCCTACTGTGTAAAGTTGTTAGAACTCATGATGAATTCAACATAATGTTTGCTTTACTGAGACTGATACTGTTATTGTTTTTTCGACTCTAATTTTTACTATATGCCAAAGGCTTGGTATTTTCCGCATGATAAACCTTTTATGCTCATCTAGTTAGTGTATTTATCTACTTGCCACATTCTTTTTCTTACTGAACACATTGAGTTCACTCCTTACTTTTGCGAAGTATTCTTCTGCATTAAGGGTATACCCAGAATAAATATTATTTTATATCTAAATTTTTGTAAGTACAATAATGTTTATGAAATGTATATGGGGATGTAAACGTAGTTAAATTGTAATTGAACGATAATTCTGATTAATTGAAAAATGCTCTTTTGATTTTAATCAATGATTTTAATTTTATGTATGTTTGCATATAAACGATTAGAAAAATTTACTATTTTGATCTAGTATTGACTCGTAGCCCAGCCAAATTGTACGTATATCGAGTCGTCACTTTCTGTCTCTCTCCTTTTTATCTTTCCATTTAGCCTTTCCTCTTTACCCAAACTCCTGATGAGTCATATCATAATCCAACTCTACCATCTAGGCACGACGGGGAGCCTCAGATAATTGTGGATGTCGAAAGCAGCTAACTTGCCCTTGATATTGGGCCTCAAACCAGAAATAAACTTCACTATCTTCAACTGCTCATCTATGAAAGTGTGGACATCATAGCAGCAAAGGGAGGTAAATTAAGACTCGTACTCATCTACAAAAATGGAACCCTAAGTCACTCTAAAAAATTTTGCCTGCCTCTTCCTAGTCGTAGGCTATGGAATGTACTGCTTGAAGAA
Organism: Firmiana major; assembly: GCA_033439115.1. Lineage (NCBI taxonomy): Eukaryota > Viridiplantae > Streptophyta > Magnoliopsida > Malvales > Malvaceae > Firmiana > Firmiana major. Next base: position 21,916,995 of record CM065905.1, read on the forward strand.
ATAGTCTAAAAAGGCCTTCCATGATATCTTAAGATTCTGCTTCCTCAATAATTTCTTTGTCGATTCCCACAAGATCTCAGGTTTGTCCCTGAACATGAAGACTACTACAGCAACACGCTTAGTTGAGCTACATCCCATATACTTAAACAACTTCTCTAGCTATTTAACACACGCCTCTACCTCGTTAGGGTCTTTCACACCGTTAAATATTGGAGGGCTCATCTTCTGAAATTACCTTAACCTGATCATATTTCTATCTACCACATCTCCAGCCCGTGGCTATGAAGCAGCTTGCTACAGTGGGATCGTTAGTGGTGCTACTGGCTACTGTGGTGCAGGTGGTGCAGCCTACTGTTGTTGCTGAGCAGCTTGTGGTTATGGTGCCTGAACTAGAGGGTTAGGAGCCTGAGCCTGGACTCTTCCAAAGTGCTGGGTCAAGAGCTTAGTCAATGTCTAAACTGTCTACTGCAACTCCTTTAAGCTTCGCTTCATTTGCTCCATCAGAGTATTAGGGCTAGGAGGCTATGATGGCTGAGGAGTTGAGGAACGTGACCCCTACTCAATAGGTCCCTGTCCTCTATCCTCAAAAAAAAAATCAACAGATTAATGCCTATACAAAAGAAAACAATCTCAGTATAGGCAAAACAAAAAATCATAGCGGTATATAGACACAGACACAGTGGTGTTAGGATGTAAACTGATACTAACTGCTTACACAAACACAACAAACTCGGGCTCTAATACCAAACTGTAACACCCAAATATTTCTACCAGTTGCAGAAGCTTAATTTACATGCCTTTTTATTATTACTAATATTTTTTATTGGTTTTATTTTCACATCAGTTTGTATATGATGTGTAAGCCACAATCAATAAATATCAATTTCTTTTAATTTTTTAATTAACTTTGCCCTTAAATTTCAGGCCCTTTGTCACATGATCATTCAAGAAATCATACACATTAATAATAATAACAATAACTTTATTACGTATGATTTTGGTAGAAAGTTATGTTTATAATGCCTACTCCTAACTAAATAGGCCAATTCCCTTATTACCTCAAACACAAGCATCATTCCAACATCAAATTTACATCATCATAACATCCTTTTGTATTTTAGAAGCATAAGATGGTCACTATAACCTTCAATACAAGTTATATGCAACACATAACATCAATATCCCATAACATCTCAATATCAAACTTATCCAACACCAAATACCACATAGCAAAATAATTCAAGGTGATCACCGCGACCACCAACACAAATTATCATCAAGTCACAACAACAATTACATAAATCTCACAATCTACATCCCAACATGACATTTACATCTATTGTGTCAACTAACAATATCTATATGCTCACCTGCCTAGTATACCTTAGTTGACAACCACAAAATACTAAAGGAGGCAAGCAAGAACTTGCCACAGTTAGAGATCACTCAGAGGATTTATCTATAAGGTGGAAAAGAGGGAATGAGCTTAGCCTAGTAAGGGAATATAAGAACATAGGAAAATAATGAATGAAAATAAGATTTAAAGGCTTGCATGCTAGTTATAAGAAATGTCTAATATAATTTAAAGGGTATATGCAATAGAAACAATAAGAAATATATTTAAAATTACTTATCCAAAAACGTGCAAGTGCCATAAAAGAATAGATTTTTAAAGTAGATCACAAATATCACAAAGTGAGATATTTTTGAAGGTTCGCTACGTCGAACTAAGGTTTCTCCAAAAGTACTATAGCTATCAATACGTCACACTCCCCACCTGGGGCATTATCTATGATCATAGACTCACAACCAATCCATTAATCAAATGAGATCGGTACTTATCCAAACTATTCGGGATAGGCCAAAATGCTTCTACTAGACATGAAGTATAAACAAGGTGTACCTAATTATATTTATTGCATAGCTCTCAATTCACAAGCCAACTAAGTGGTATAAATCAATTCGCAAAGACTAACCAAAATCACACAATTAAACTCAAACACGGTATAGCTATGAACCATCAAAATCATGCTAAATTGGAAAATAATTTAATAAGTAATTTTCTCAAGTTTCATAGATGAATAGTTCATGCAAATATATATATATATATAAATAAATTTAAGGCATTCTTGAAATCATGAATATATATAAAAAAAAAGGCCATAGGGAGAGGATATATTTAATGGCCGAAAGCTATACCAATTGAAATATGTCATCACATTTTAAATTCACAAAACATAGTATCAATCAAATTTTCAAAAAAATCAAATGTAGCATTCTTATAATTCACTTACCGACTCTCAAACGAATTAATCGAAGGCTCCCTACCAATTGAAATTCCCACCAAATCCAACTCAATGATAAATTAGCCACAACACAATACATTAATAACCAAATTCAAATTCTAGAACCAATTTATCGTACATGAAACTATATCACAATAACCAACTTTTTTTTTTCAATCACTTACCAAAAGCATATATAGAAGGCCGAGAGCTTCAATTGCCTGAATCGTCTTGGTTTAATACCTAAATTCATTATAATGATCATGACTCATCAATTAACCATACCTCAATAATAGAAAATTCAAGTTACTTGAAATTTAAACATTCATACCTCAGTTTTCCTTAAAAACTGAATGTTCCCAAGTTTATTCTAATTTTCAATTTTTTTAACTCTCGGTTCCAGTCAACTCCAATGTCAAGCCTCCAACAACACCAAAATCCTCTCTCTTTTTGTCTCGGCTCATACAAAAAAATAACCTTTAAGATTGTGACAGCCCAAAATCGCGAAAAATAAGGCTAATTTAAAATAATTCTCAGATTAAACTTCTTACTCGGGTTGCATTCCTGTACAGTGTTAGTTAATTTATTTCCACCTCATTAATCATTTTCCCAAGGATCTCTCAACATCCACTCAAATCAAATACCCTAACATCAAAAGAAGTCTACTTCTCCATTCATTTAATAATACTAATTTGATTACATCCCAATATTACTCAAATACAAGTGTTTGTTTTACATAATTGTCTGGCTTACAAAATGAATTGAATTATACCTCTCACGTGTATAAGCAATAGCCTGAGAAGAGTCTCGTCCACCAGCATATGTCACGTACGTCGCAGGTACCAATGCTCACTGTAAGTAATTTAAGGGGGGAGGAAAAGAGGGGGCAAGCTTTCAACTTCGCTCAGTAAGGAGTGCGTATGAGCTTTAAAAACAATCATTTAAAGCATAAGTATAATAATGGCATAATTCACATGATTATAAATACATGATTGAAATCACAGTTCGTTAAAAACATCTTTATCTCATTTCACAAATACATCATATCTCAAAATAATTATGGAAACTAGGCATAGTATAATCATCATGAAAGCAATCATCACATCACATCACATCATATAATGTCATCCTCAATGAGGGCATCTCTCGTTACCAAAACGGAGACATCTCACGTTACCAAAATGGAGGCATCTCACGTTACCAAAACGGAGGCATCTCGCGTTACCAAGACGGAGGCATCTCGCGTTACCAAAACAGAGGCATCTCACATTACCAAAACAGAGGCATCTCACGTTACCAAAACGGAGGCATGGTAAGACTCGGGCCTAGCAAAGCCTTGGCGTCAACCGAAGTGTAAGCTTCATAACAAGTCTTTTAGTCTCAAAAATCACATGCCATTATTATGTAGAAATAGTTTCACCTTCACGTAGAGCTTATGATAGTTTTGTTCATAAATCTCTTTTAAATAAAAAGATATATTTTCTCACAATAATCTCAAATCATAAAACTGAGCTCAAACCGGTGAAACACGCACTCAAGTGATAAATCTCAAAACAAACACTTTTCTTAATAAGTATGCTCATTTTTAAACTCATTTTATGCTACCAAAGCATCTTCACCAGTAAGGAAATACATAAGCATAAAAGGTTGCATCCCTTACCTCTTGTACCTTGGGTGGTGCAATATTCCCGTCTCACGGACTAGCTCCGACTCACAAGTCAAATTCTCGAGCTGTCCAAATAACGTCAAAACATCAATGATTACTGATTATACCATTACTTCATACTTCTACTCATTCAACTCTAAAATGGGGTCACTTAGACCTTACTTGATTACTTCCTCTATTTTTCTCAGATTTTCACTTATCCGGTTATAAACCGAGTTCCTTCGGTATCAATTAAACATCCATTAGTCTTAGTTTAATCCATTTTCATTCTTTATAGCATTTTATCGAACACTTCTTATACCCATTTTCAATCATCATCAAATCTAACATGTGGATTCCACAAAGGTATTTTAAAATCATCTATACATACTTATCAACATCTCTATATACTCAAATCATCATTAACTCCAAGCCATTTCAACTTTCTCTCACTAAACTCATTATAGGTCATGGTTACTTAAGCATGTATATGAACATTCAAGCTAACAATGTATATACCAAATCAACTCATCTAAATGTTTAGATTATCATACCAGAAGTGGGTGCATTGAAATCTTACCTATCTCGACTTTTCTTCTTTTTGCCAAATGTGAGGAGAGATTCTTTTTCTCCTTCAATCCTTTGATCCAACCTCTAGCCTTCAACTATATTGTTCTCCTCCTCTTAAGCAATAACTTTGCTCTAATACATTTTTCTCAAATCTCTTTGGAAGGTGTTGAAAATCTAGAGTGAGAAACTAGGTTTTTACTCAAACATGGAAGGTCTTCAATGTTCTGGAGAAGAAGGCACAGATTGATTGGCTTTTTATAGATTTTACATTATGAGATCGATCTCCAAGGGGTGGAGATAGATCTTCCTTTGCTTAAACTCCTAAAAATTTTGACAATTGCAGGCAGGAGATCGATCTACCTATAGCATGGGATCGATCTGCTTAAGGGGATAGGATTGATCTGGTTCGGGAAGAAGGCTTTAGAGTTCGATCTGCTCCTAGCCGAGATAAATTGAGATCGATCTGCCATAGGGATGAGATCGATCTCTTCCAGGCAAAGCCACTTTAGGATCGATCTTCTTAGGGAGAAGATCGATCTGTTCTTCATCAGGGGATCGATCTAGCTTGAATAAGGATTGATCTTCTTACCAAAAACCTTGGTGTTTTCATTCCTTAATGGCAAGATCGATAATGTCAATACATGAGATCGATCTGGCCTTTATCTATAGGCTTCCTACTGCAGTTTTTCCCAAAATTCTCAAGGGAATTGTTGCATTCAATTGCTTCACTACTCATTTAACATTCTATCTATACTTAGCACTTAAAAACATCCATTACTTGTGATTCATATGAAATACAACTTGTCTGTACATTCTAAAATCATAAGTATTACATAGAAATTTACAGGTCTTACAAAGATACACACATGCATGTTTGATTGGTAATCCTCATTCACATTTCCTTAGCCAAAGCCAAAAGGAGTTATCAACCTTACCTTTATAAACTATTGCTAAAGCCACACTAATCTGATTCTCTATTTTAAAATACTCTTCCTTTGTTAAGTCAATTTAGTAAACCGAATGCCCACTTCTCCTAGACTTGTCAGTTTGCTTCAATTTCTTACTCTAACCACTGGTGTCACCATGCCCATTCTCTACTCATTTCAAGCTAAGAAAACTCCACTCCACATAATGGCCGAACATTCTTCTTAGTTCTGGAAATGCCGAACCAGTTTACTCCTACTCTCCCTTTGTTTCTCGCCAACACAAGGAATAATGCCAACATGCAAAGGTATCTATGGTCTTCCTTCAAGAAAATAATATAATTTCATTAAAAATATGATGTCACGACCCAAAACTACCCAAAAATCAGAGTTAATTTTTTCGCGTTTTGTTATTTTCTTTCATGCTTACCTGTCCTCTGATTGTGACCACACTCCACTAACAAATTGGGTTGTGCGTCAATGGCAGTCCCACTATACATTTACCATATAACTTAATTCTTTCTTAGTCATTTATATGTGTTTACAATATTTATACATCCCCTAAAGTTACTTACAAACATGTTACTGTGCTATGCTTATTTAGATACAATACATACAAGTGTATATACCTTAAATGATGGGCAGCAGCGGATATCCGGAATGCAGTACTGAGTCGCCTCAACGTCTACTGGAGATTATCTATGGGAGAAAATGAAAGGGGTGAGCACATCAAGCTCAGTAAGGCAATCCTACGAACAAGTAGGTAACCATACTACCTACATGAACGTGGTGCCATGCATAAACCACCCTTTCTCCACACATTTTAAAATAGATGATATGAGTTATGATGTTATGTAAATCCATTCGCATGGCAAAATTCAACATGAAATTATTTCAAATCATTTCTTTCTCGTTTAAAATGTCACAATAAGGCCAGGACTCAACCCATCCCTCGGGTGGTCCTGACTCACATAAAACCATGAAAATAGATTTACATTCACACATGGGTTTGAAAAGCGTGGAAATAGCATCCTGCAAATTTAGTTTAAAACCCAGTTTCAATCTCATCAAGGTCATCAACATGCGAGACTAGGCAACATCTGTATATCGGTAATAACCAGGACTATGGCCATGTGTCCTCGGGAGTTCCTCTGCTACACGGATCCTAGTGTGCGGGTTCTCACCATGATCGGGAATCGCCCGGGAGGTGGGTCACTCCATCTCGTCGGTCTTATCTGATCCCATGCATCCGAAGATGCCACATCCGAAGATGCCTCATCCGAAGATACCACACGGTACATCGTACTCTGTGGACCCATATCGCTCTAGGTACTCCAGCCCAAATGGCCTGCTTCCCACAGAGAGGTTTTGTTTCTTATATCATATCTCAATACTCATGCCATGTCTCAAAACGCACGTGCGAGCCTATTTAATCGGTGACACACGGTCTACCCGATGCTCCAAGCACGGCTCATCGCATGTTTTCATAAAAATCAGTGCGAGCGATGCTCAGCACTCTCATCAAATCAAGTAAAACTAGTGCGAGCTAAGCTCTAGCACTCTGTATGAAAACCATGTGAAAAGCTGGTGCGAGCGAAGCTCCAACACCCTGTCTTAAAAATCATATAAAATATGGTGCGAGTTAGACTCTAGCACCCTGTCACGAAAATCATGTAAAATCAGGCGCGAGTTAGACTCTAGCACCAATGCATGTAAAACTCTAGTGCGAGCTCTCGCTCCAGCACTAATGCATGCATCACACAAATCAAAACATCGTGCGAGCTGAGCTCCAGCACGTCACATGTAAATAAAAACACGTAGGCGGCTCTGTTTCCTCAAAACAGTTTTCAAAACAATTATATCGTTGAAAGTATGCAATGCTATGCATTTTCTTTCAAGGTTAGCCAGCCTACTCATGCATGCCTTAAAATGTCTCCAGAACGAGCAGAAACCTCTTGTTCTTGCTCCTCCCAATTTTTCCTAAATTTGTAAAATTCTACCCTTAACAAGGGTATTTTGGTAATTTACCCATTCGGGGCACTAAAATTATTATTTGACCTCTAGACCCTTCAGATAATTTTTAAAAGAACTGCAAATGAACTTAAAATTTCGTAAAGTTACCTCTAGCAGTCCGCAGAATTCCCTTACCTTATTTTCCTGTCGAGTCTGACCTTTCCTCTGATGTCACGTCGCGCAGTCCGATCTGCTCCCAATCCAATGTCCGAAACTGCGTATAAATATTCCTCAGGTCAAATATTATACAACTTAATTGTATTTAATACTTTCTGGGCTTAATTTAAATCATTGGGCCCATTTATCCCTATTGGGCCCGATTGCACCTTAATGGGCCTTAATCGGCCTTAAGCCCGTTTTCCACTTAATTTTTACATTATCGAGGCCTATTGGGCTCATTGGGCCCATCAACAATTTATTGGGCCTCGTTCTAACTCTCGAATAGCTAAATTTATTATTTACGACAATTTATCCGACTTTCCATAATTTAATTCATTTTATGCGATAATTAAATCCGAAACACGCATAACGATGTAAATTGTCGTAAATAAGGGTTACTTACCCGAGATTCCATGCTAGTCCGTAAATCGAGGCTGCCTCGAGCTCTCGTTGGATGCCAATTGTCGAGCTACACAATTTCATGAATTTTTGGGTAAATTTCCAGTTGAATAATAATTAAATAAAATATTCCAAAATTCAAATCGATCAATTTCGACGCTTATCGACTTACCCGAAGCTCGATTGCATCACTGGAATTTTTCTCAATTTTTTTTCCTCTTTTTCTTCTTCCTTTTTTCTCCTTTTTTCCTCTCCTTCTTGGTTGAACCGGTTCGGTCCGGTTCAACCCGGTTCAGACCGCCAGTTCACCCTAGTTCACTCCGGTTCACCGCCTTGCTGGCCGGTTCTCCGCCGACTTCCACCGCCAGTTGCTCCGTTGGGTCGTCCGCATCTTAGATCTGCCCTCGGTTTCACCCAAGACCGCCGGAAGGTCGCCGGTCTAGCCTCCTCTCTCTCGGTCGTCGGAACCCATTTTGGGTCTTGGTCGTCGCCGACTATTCCGACCATTTCGCCGGCTGCTACCGGTCTCAAAATGATCGGCTCCTCCTCCTGAACTCGTTGGTGGCCTCCGTTGATGCCCAACCGCCGTAGATCACCGGGAATCGGGCCGTTTCTCCCTCGATTTTTCCTTCTCGATTCGTCGGATTCGGGCTTCTCCGACGCGCGTCACCGGTGGCTGAAGGATCGCCGGCCTCTCCTCTTCCTCCTCGGCTCCTCGTCGGGGGTCGTCGGTCGCCGGTGATGGCTCGTCGGTCTCCTCGATTTTTTGGCTTCGTTTTCGTTTTCCTTTCTCTTTCTCTCTCCCCGACATTTCAATCTTCTTCTTCTTTTTTTTTTATCAATAACTAATTAATTAATTAATTTTATTAATATTTTAATCATTAAAATACATTAAAAATACCCAAATATCTCTTAAAATATCCTAAAAATTATTATTTTATTCCAAATTAATTAATTTAATTTTTTTATTTAATTTTTTTATTATATTTTAACCATTTTTTGGGTATAATTTCTCTATATTTTCGGGATATTATCCCGAATGACTTTTCGGTATACTTTTCGATTATTTTCGGGATTATTTTTTTTCGAACTAAAAATTCTGATTAATTCCAATAAATTGATATCTTGATCAATTTAACCCAAAATAAATTTATTTCACCTTTATTGACCAAGATTTCTCAAATCTATATTTTTAATTAAATTTCCTTATTGAAATTATACCGACCTTTGGTCTTTTGACCATTTTGCCCTTGCACGTGTTCGGGATTAATTTACCCCAACTTCCTTTCACGTACACTCACTCATTTCGTATTTTAATTAAATTCGGGTCTTACATATGAAGATCCCTCGCCAGATCCACTTGAAACTGTGGTTGTAACGGTGCTTCCAAGCTGCCTGCTTTAGCCGAATATGAAAGAGAAAGAAGAGTTATTATTGGATAAAAGAAAACTTAAGTACAAATACACTTTTGTTGCCCATTAGTTAAATATTTAATTTGCTTTAATTAAGCCTTAAATGAATCAATCCCAAATACCCATTCTCGGTTTTTGAGGTTCACTTCAAAGGAAATTGGCAATTTCAATTTCCTAAATTAATGATTGCCTTACAATTTTAAAAGCCAATATTGTAAACACCACGAATTTCCTACATTTAGTTAGACTATATAAAAATAGGAATAAAATATTTTAATGGAAGTGTGAATATTCGTTGTAGGGCTCGAGGAGTATAGGAGCCGAGAAGCTTATGAACAAGGGAACCCGAAATACAGGAAGTGACAAAGCAAATGCAAGCACAGAGGGATTGAAAAATCTTAATTCAAAATTTTCAACTAATCAATTAAAAATTTTCAATCCCTCCGTACTTGCATTTGCTTTGTCACTTCCTGTATTTCGGGTTCCCTGTCATTCACGGTCTTCTCGGTTCCCATACTCCTCGAGCCTTACAACGAATATTCGTACTTCCATTAAAACATATTATTTTTGTTTTTATATAGTCTAATTAAATGTAGGAAATTTGTGGTGTTTACACAGTGGCACGAAGCTCGAGGCACGCACTTCAATGTAAGAACCCAAGTTTAAGTATTGCTCAAAAAGTGTGATTGAAATCATGTTTTTCTGATTAGAAAGTGAAACTAAGGTGTTAGAAGTGAAAAAATTAGTGAAACTCGAGTTTACACTAAACCGAGCAAATGAGCCAGTAAGAGGAATAAATTCTGAATAAATTCTAGAAATTCACGAAAATTATTCTGAGGCCATCGTAAATTAACATAAGGCATAATTGACATGGGGAATGAATATGGAGTGGAAATAATGAGGTTTCGGTGTTCGCCTGAATTTTTAAAGTAAACCAAAAACCTTAAGCGATTTTGACCGGTAATGACCTAATCACGCAAAATGGGCTCAATCGGGGAAAGTTTCTTAAAAAAGTGGGCCCCATATTTTATGGGAGACAATAGAGACATAGTAGAACACCTGAAAATGGAAAATTTGAAGAAAATGGGCCAGACCTAATTTTATGGATTTTTCCAAAACAAGGTAATGGGCTGGCCTGGCCTAGATACCTGTATACCCATCATAGTTTTCCCAGTATGAAGCCCATATGAAAGTCAAAAAATGTTGAGCCACTCCATAATTAAACTACACTCATTAAGCTTTCCATAGCCTATTTAAACTCCTGGAACCGACTTACCAATTAAGAGAACCAGAGTCTTCTTTCTATCGCAGGCATCGTTGAGCAACTGAGATTGTGTGAATTTTACGGCCATCTTTCGACCATTTTCAGGCAATTATCAAGAAGGATAAAATATTCCTCCTTAACCCCTTATAACATATAAAAAATTCAGCCACAAAATGAGTCATTTTCTAGGTGAAACTCTAGTAAGAAGAACAGGGACAGAAACTGCCCTGTTCCGAGGTGAGAGAAATATTTAATTTTAGAAGTTTTTGGTTAGTTTTTCTTGTTGTTTTGGATGATTTGAAGATGATTACATGTTTATTGATAGCTTATAATTCTTTCTGGAGTAAAAATATTTAGTCAAAGTTGGTCAAAGTTAGCAAGAAGTTGGAGGAAGATGATGATGTTCATATATGTGATTGTTCAATGTTGTAGGATATTTTTTAGTTAAGCAAGAATTGTTGAAATAATTTCTAGAGACACATGTAGTTTTGGACAGCCTAGGGTTGATGGAGAAATGGTGAATTTTAACTATGTTGGATGTTGTAGACAATTAAAATTATATCGAAAAAACTCGGTTTAATGCTCAGTTAAGTGAAAAACTGTAAAAGTGTGAAAATTTGACAATTTGGGTGTTGTGAATGATTAAATAGAGTTTAGAATAAATGTTTAAGCTATTGGGTTGATAATTTATAAATTTGATAGAAAGAAACTAATGAAATAGCTTAAACTGAGACTTTATTGCTAAGACCGAGAAGGTAGGAAAAATGACCGAGAAAGGGTCTGATTGACCCCGTTTGAGTTTCAAATGAATTTAAATACAAAGTAAAGTTGAAATTGAGGATCAATTGATGATTTTAAAATTGTTCTAGACAGCTCGAGATGTTGGCATGTAAAACGAGGTGAACCCGACACCAGATGATTCAAGGCTGCCTCAACCTCATTTATGTAAGGGATGCAACCGATTTCAACATGAGCATTCTTTGTCTACAAATGAGCAATAATAACATGAAACTATTTTATAAAACAAGCATAAACCCTGAGAAAGACCTATAGCCCGAGTTTTCTTACCCGAGTGTATGTTTTGCTTTATATGAGCTTTATGATGTTTGCAAAACTATTTTCAGTATAATAATGTACATTTTGAGACTGTAGGCTCAATACCATGCGAGTTAGAGAAACCTGGGGGTCGATTGAGTGAGACCCAAGGGAAATCTAGCTGACGGCCTGAGATCGGCTAGACCTTGACCATGTTATGCATATTCTATGTGTTTGTCATGATGTTTTCCTTTATTTATATGAGATACTGCCTGTGTGGCATTGAGATGATGCTGTATGACCCTACTCCAGTCTACAGCCTTACCATGGCCATAGGCACTTGATTCTCTCTTCGGAGGATACCCTCTTTCGAGGATGACTTGATTCCTTTTTCGGAGGATGCCCTTTTTTGAGGATGGAGTGGTAATTTATTTCAAGACAGAAATAGTAAATGCCTAGTCTCTATATTATTATGAGATATGATTTAATATGATAATGAGTTGATGTTTTGATTTTATATACTCGGATGATTTTATCACATAGTCTAAGATGTGAATTCTACCATTATTTTACGAATGAATTGATTTATTACTTCTTGTTTTAAATGCACTCCTTACTGGGCTAGTTGAAGCTCACCCCTCTTTTCGCCTTCCTCTAAGATTACTTACAAGAGTTGCCAGTGCCTATTGCGTACGTGACATAGGTCGGTAGACAAGACTCTCCCCAAGCTATTTCTTATACACGTGTAAGGTATAATTCATTTTGTATCCAGACAATTTATGTAGTATAGATACTTGTGTATAAGTAAACGTTTGGGATGTAATCAGAGTTATATATATACGTAACTTGAGAAAAGTGAGTTGTTTCGATACTATGTGATATAATAAACTTGAATGTTGATGTTTGGGAATCTTTGGAATACTTGATAATAAGATGAAGATAAAATCAACTGCTTGAGATTATTATATGAGTTTGAATTTGCAGGAGGATAAAGATATATATATATATATATATACATATATATAAAAGGTTATGCTACCAGACTTTCATAGAAAATGATACAAGTATAATCGAATACGAGAAAGAGTGATAACAGTAAGATAAGAGGTAAACTGACACTGAGCGAGAATACACCTTAAGTAAGCAGTGAATTATAAGATAAAATTTTAAATTTGGCATAAATTCCACATTTTTGGGGTGCTACAGATTTAGTGGTATCAGAGCCAATGGTGCCTAATACTCTCAGTGTGAAACCCAAATTTTTTCCACTATTTTCATCATTTGGAATCATAAGACGGATGAATTGAGCATATGAATGTGAAGGATATAATGGAGGTATGAAAATACGGAACAAGATAAATGAGGAGCAGTAATTTAAATTAAAGGGATTTAAATCGTTGGAAGAAAGATACGAGTTTAAAATGAGCAAAGATAGTGGATCTAAGAAGGAAAGTCGGTCTAAATTGGTTCCGAACATGTAGAAAGGTAAAATGGTCAAAAGACCTGAAATCCGATATAAATTTAAAGAGAAAATTTCATTATAAATATGGATTTAGAAAATCTTGATCAATAAAGGAGAGACGATTGAATTCCGAGTCCAATCAGTCAAGATACGAAAATATTACGATAAATCGTAATTTTCGCCCGAGATATTATACCAAAAATATGGGAAAAATTGTACCAGAAAAATAATTAAATACAATAAAAATATATTTAATTGATTAAATATATTAAGTTAATGAATAGTGAAGATATTTGTTAAAAATAATGTATTTTATTCATTAAAATAATAATAAAGTATATTATAAAAAAAAAAAGAACTGAAAATCAGGATTTGCAAAATTGAAGAAAGGAAAGAAACAACAGAAAGGCGAAGAAGCGAAGGAGAAAGAGAGAACCACCAAGGAGCTACCACCAGACGAAGCACCGACGACCAAGCGGCCAGGCGAGGGTCGGCGAAGCGAGAGGACGACCGTACGATCCCCCTGGTACCAGTGACGCGTTTCGACGACTGCGAGAGCAGTAGATCGGCAAAGTTGAAGCCGAAAAGAGGAGAAGAGTGTCAAGACCCATCCTGACTTAACCAAAAATCACTACAAATTTACCTTTCCTCTCTTCAATGGTTGGGCTGTGATTCGATGTTAGCTTCCTCGCATACCATATCATACATGTCAATATATTGTTACTGACTGTAACTTCTTTTATAATACATATGAGATCATATAAAATCTAATATAAATACATTCCCTATAATATATATCGTATACATCACTGTGCTGTTTCTATGTTTAGATACATAACCGTACAAAACATGTATACTTGTCGATCGATAGGAAATAGCAGCGGACACAGGAATACTATCCCTTAAAAGCTCTCACTCTACTGCTGATGCTCTGTAGAGAGATGTAAAAGAAAAGGGGGTGAGCATACAACGTGCTCAGTAAGGAAATCAGGCAAGCAAGTAGATATCTACACTATCTACTCAAAATAATGCTATGCCTCAAAACGTTATTTCCTTAACTCATTTTCAAAGCATGTCTTTAAATATAAATATATATATACTTGTACAGATTAAATTCCATGTATAGAAATCATGCTTTCTTTCTCAAATGTAGGCATGTAGTGCAAAACAATGCATCTTTATAATATCACAATGCCTTTAGATAAATCATGCCATTTATATTTAAATCACAGTAAATATGGCATTTAAATCATTCACAACACAAAATCGGAGTCCAACCCATCCCTCAGGTCTATCCGCAATTAAATCAGTCAATCAGGTGATATATCATGTGAGACTCTGTGGTGAAAATTTAAATAGTATCCTGGACTATGATCATATCCGACATGGTGATCCCAGGCAACACAGTACTTGGTGTACGGGGCATCACTGCTACAACGGGAGGGGGGTCAGTCCATCACAACCGCCAGCTATATCCTCCTCAACTCCACAACACCACACAGTACAGTGTACTCCATGCCACATGCACGGTACAACGTACTCCGTGGACCCTACATCACAGTCGGGGTGCCTGCCATAGGTCTTAGCCCTTAAAACCATGGAATATCATACCACGTCTCTAAATCCTCATGCGACCCTCTCATAGTGTGACACTCAGTCTACACAAGGAAATCAAGCATGGTTTTCAACATGTATTATATATCACATACAGTCCGTGCCTTTGAGCGCGACTCACAGTCGACACTTCGCTCAAACACTGTTCACATCACAAACTCAACTCTAGTGCGAGTAAACCTCCAGCAACTAGGTCAATGCATAGTTCATGTTTCAAATCAAGTACGAGCAATAGCTCCAGTACCATGCTATGCACAAAATTCATCAAATCAAGTATGAGTAATAGCTCAAGTACTATGTCATGTATCTCATGTAAAATTCGAGTACGAGCTAATCGCTCTAGCACTCTCTCATGCATAAATCACATAAAACTGAGAACGAGTAATAACTCCAGAACTCTATCATGCATGTCATGGAAATCTAGTGTGAATCATAATCCTGCGCTAATATATGTGGAAAATATATGAAATCCAGTACGAGCTGTGCTCCAGCACGATTTATTCTCACATAATATGATAGATGGCTTTTTAAAAAAAAAGGATGGTTTTCAAAACATCAAAATTAGCACTATAAAGTGTGCTTAATTCACATTAACCTTAAAATCATTAGCCCATCTATTTATTCTTCTGCTAAACAGTAGTAAAACACTCAAAATGGTGGTTTCTATGCTTTTTACAACTTTTCACAAAAGTTGACTTTTTGACTAACTAGGGGTAAATCGTAATTTGCCACTATCGGGTCACAATAATTATTATTCACTTTCTCTGACCCTCAGAGTTTTTAAGTGAATGTAAAAGTAGACGAAAATACGTGCAGGTATCTCTAACTGCTCACAAAAGTCCCTTACCTGCAATCACTCGAGAAATTTCACTTTCTCAACGCTGCTCGATCTAGCAGTCCGATTTGTTTCTCTAATACTCTTTGGAGCTACATATAACCATTTATCAAGTTAATTACACTTTTCATACTGTATTTCACATTAAATACAGTCTATTTCCCTTAATGGGCTTTAATAAACCTTAATGGGCCTAACTATACCTTAAGCTCATTTCCATTTTACTATTCATTTTCGTTGGGCCTATTGGGCTTGTGGGGCCCACCAACTCTTATTGGGCTTATCCTAGACCCATTACATCACATTGGGCCTAAATTATTTGGGCTTGGCCCATTGGACCTCTCGGCCACATGCCATGGTGATAATTCTATATTTTTAGAATTATTTGTGCTTAATTTCCTAATTAATTATTTAATTTCCCAATTTATTTTGTTAATTATCCCCTTTATTTAATTAAAATTCTCATGTTTACAGATAAATTAAATTCGGATGAATTTCAAATATTTCGGTAGAAAATGGATCGAAATTGGGATAAAATAGAGATTGAGCCACGTGGACAACACGAGTCATGCCACCTAGCACATCCAATTGGACAAGAAGACTGTTAACATGGAAATATCTTTTCAAGGAGCCAATAGTGTGAAGACAAGTGGCCAAAAAAATGCCAACTCATCAAGGATGTGGAAATTACCATTTTACCCATAGTGTGTTTATAAATAGGAACGGATGACAATTGAAAATGTTATGTAATTTTAGGAGTAGAAGTTAGTGTAATTTTAGGAGTAGGAGTAGTGTAGGTAGAGTAGTTTTTAGAATTAGTTTCCTTCCTAGTATTTTTTATTTTCCCGTTTGATTACTATGCATTTCATGTTCTTTATTAAGCTTTGTTAAATTTCATTTTCAATGAAGAATCACTTTTATTTTCATGTACTCGGTTTGATAAGCTTAGCTCTTTGATATTTTTTTTTTTAGCACTTGAGTTCTCAAATCTCTGTTAATCCTCGGGTTAGCCTTCATGATTGGATTTCATATTTTATTTTCTCACTCTCCATTCATTCGGGTTTGCAATATGCTGAAGCTCGCTCACTGCCGAGCATTGTGTAATAGCAGTAGAGAAGGGAGAAGCCGGTGACAGTGGCCATCTTCCTCAGCTATTTAATTGTTATGGTGCAGATGTGGAGAGCAGCAGCTAGCATCCCATAGCAGCTAGCATCCCGAAAGCAGCAGCAAGCTATCCGAGAACTCTCCTCTGTTTTCCTCTGTATTGTGAAGATTTGCACCATGGATATTGCCTGCTGCCAGGGCTGTGTTGCAAAGCATGGAGCACAACCGGTGAACCTGGAATGGCAGCTGAATAACTGGAGCAGAGAATACAACTCGTGACCACAGCCTGAAATCGAGACACAACCCGAGGGCACTGCAGAACCAAGAAGCAGAAATGGTGCAGCAGGAAGCAGAACCGAGAACAGACTAGGTAGCTGGAACCGAGGCACACCAAGGCAGAACCAGCAGTCGATTGCAGAACTAGAGCAGCAAACAGCAAGAAGCAGCGGACCAGAGGACAAGCGAGCCATTACCTGGAAAATGTTTTGGAAAGACACGTGAACAATGAAGGGAGGGAATGGTTTAAATTTACTTAAGGCCTTGTTTGGCTTTTGCATTATAGCTTTAACTCATTTTCATGCATTATTAGTTTAGTTTAATTTCAATTTAATTTGTTAGGCTTAGTTTAGAGTTTTTAATTAAATTGCATGTTAGTATTCTTGCATAGTAGTATAAAACTTAGTTTTTTTTAGGATGATAGTTAATTAAGTGTTTATTTGGAATAAGATTAGGAGTAAATTTATTTCATTAAATCTTAGGTTAGTTTAAATTGCATTTTGATTAAGTAGTTTAATTGCATTTTAGGTTTGTTAAATTTAGTTTAATTTATCTTGCTTTGTTATTTTCATAATTGCATTTTATTTTAATTGTGTTAATCAATTTTAACTATTTTAATTTCTTTTGTAGGTTTTTGATTTTAATTGCGTTGAGCACTGTAAGTAATTTTGCTCGGTTTTATTTTCTTTATTTTATAGTTTTATTATTTTATTGCTTTTGGTATTTTCAATTCTAGATTAGTAGATCACCCACCTTAATCTCATAATTTGCTAGAGTATACTTAGGGTAAGATTAACCGGTACTTAATTAGGCTAGTCAACTTCTCTGTGGGACGATAATTTCGGGACTCAAATCCCATTATTACTTGTACGACCCGTGCACTTGCGGACATATACCTTTTGGGCGTGTCAAGTTTTTGGCGCTGTTGTCGGGGAAGTTTTAATTAGCCATTAGTTAATATCGGTGAAATTATGCTTAGGTGTAATTCTAGCTTGTAAATATTTAGGTTGTAAATATTTAGATCCTTAGTTTAGTTTAGTTAATTTTCTCATAATTAATTAATTAAAAAAAATTGAAAAATTGAAAAATTGAAAAAACTTAAAAAATTTTCTAAGGACTTTTCTATGATTGCATGCGTAGAGCCAGAAGTTTTGATTGCTTTCCTCTAGATCCTGAAATCGAACACACTCTTAGAAAAATTTGAAAGGACTCTAGGAAATTATTAGCTCTGCTGCAAAACATCATGGCAGAAAATAGGGAAATTAGGACAGTCGGAGATTATGCAATGCCGACTATTGGAGGGTATTATTCCGGCATTAGGCCACCAGCTGTCCATGCAAATAATTTTGAAATTAAACCCGCAATCCTCTAGATGATCCAGACTTCATTGCAGTTCAGTGGGCTCTCTCATGACGACCCACATGCTCACCTTGGGCAATTCCTGGACTTGTGCAACACCTTCAAACATAATGGATTATCTGATAATGCGCTTAGGCTTAGATTATTCCCCTTCTCACTTAGGGATAGGGTGAGACACTGGTTAACCTCCCTGCCTCTAGGATCCATTTCTACATGGGACGAGTTAGCCTATCAATTTCTATCTAAGTTTTTCCCTCCCTCTAAAATGGCCCAACTCCGTAGTAATATATCCTCCTTTGCCCAGTACGACTCTGAATCTCTTTACAAGGTATGGGAACGATATAAGGAGCTTCTTAGGAAGTGCCCTCACCATGGCCTACCTTTGTGGTTGCAAGTCCAGACCTTCTACAACGGACTTACAAGCCCAAATAGGACCATTATTGACGCTACGGCGGGTGGAGCGCTAATGTGTAAAACAGAGGATGAAGCTTACGAGTTGTTAGAAAAGATGGCGGCTAACAACTATCTATGGTCCTCGGAGAGGCAATTGCCAAAGAAGTCGACGGGTATTTATGACCTCGACACACTGTCTACCTTGACCTCTCAAATCGCTAATCTTACAAAGAAGGTAGAGTCGCTTAGTACCCAACATAATCCTCCCACTAGTCCTAACCCAGTGTATTCTGTCCAGAGTCATTTCCTTTCCTGCGAGCTGTGCAATGGTACCCATTCTGTAGATAGGTGTCCAGTTAACTTAGACTCGGTTCAGTATGTTGCTCCACTTCAGAAGCAACAGAACAACCCCTTGTCAAACACCTACAACCCAGGGTGGAGGAACCATCATAACTATTCCTGGAGCTAAAACCAAGGGCAAACTTCTAATTCTAGACTTGTAGGACCTCCTTGCTTTCAAGCTCCACCGGTTCATGTACCACCACAGCCGCAATTTTCATATCACCCGCCTCATCAACCATCCCCACCTCATTTTCAACATCATCCACCTCACTTCCATCAACCACCACCACCACCACAACATTACCATGCACCAGCAGCTGAGAAGAAGCCCTCGCTTGAGAAAATGTTCACGACTATCCTGCAAAATCAAGCTGCTTCAATTAAGAACTTAGAGGTTTAGGTGGGACAAATAGCAAATGCTCTTAGCCAACGTCCTCAAGGAACCCTTCCTAGTAACACTGAAGTTAACCTTGTTAAGCAAAAAGAGGATAAGGAACATGTTAGATCTATCACCCTTAGGAGTGGCAGAGAGCTAGATGAGCCACAAGTCAAGTCCCAACCTGAACAACACATAGTTGAAGAATCCATAAGTTCTAACCAAGCAGCTCAGAAAGAGCAGGAACATCAAGATCAGGCTCCAAAAGAATCCAAGCTAGGCACTTCTTCATCTATACCTTCTTCTATTTCACAGCCTTCCTCGCCCTCTGATGTTATACATGTTTCCACTGCATCCCCTTCGATTAGACCACCAGTACCTTTTCCTCGGAGGTTCCAAATTAAAAAATCGGATCAACAATTCACTAAATTTCTTGAGGTTTTCAAGAAACTTCACATTAACATTCCTTTCACAGATGCCTTAGAGCAAATGCCAAGTTATGTGAAGTTTCTAAAGGATATCTTCTCGAGGAAGAGGAGACTGGAAGAATATGAGAAGGTGGCTTTGACTGAGGAATGTAGTGCAATTATTCAGAGGAAATTACCCCCCAAGCTCAAAGATCCCAGGAGTTTTATCATACCATGCACTATTAGAAATTTATTCTTTGGTAGAGCCCTGTGTGATTTAGGAGCTAGTATAAATTTAATGCCATTGTCTATATATTAGAAG
The DNA here is from genome assembly GCA_033439115.1 of Firmiana major. Taxonomy (NCBI): domain Eukaryota; kingdom Viridiplantae; phylum Streptophyta; class Magnoliopsida; order Malvales; family Malvaceae; genus Firmiana; species Firmiana major. Next base: position 21,937,190 of record CM065905.1, read on the forward strand.
TTAGGAATAGGGCATGCCAAGCCCACCACAGTGACCCTTCAGTTGGCTGATCGATCAATTAAATATCCGTAGGGGGTCATTGAGAATATCTTAGTAAAGGTGGAGAAGTTTATTTTCCCTGCAGATTTTATTATTTTGGACATGGAGGAAGACAGGGAAGTCCCCATTATACTAGGTAAACCTTTCCTAGCTACTGGTAAAATAGTAATTGATGTACAAAAGGGGGAGTTAATGATGAGAGTCCAAGATCAGGAAGTAAAGTTTAATGTTTTCAAACCTTTGAAGCTCCCTGATGACTCTCAAGAATGTTTTAAGATGGAGATTGAGGAGAACATAAGGCTTAAGCATATAATATCTGAGAGAAAGAAGGAAGTAGATAGGGCTTAGGAGGATTTTACTATTAACACTCTGTCACCATTTTGGCTAATCCTCCTACTCTTCGCCCTGTTGCTGAGTGTTGTTTTCTTCAGCTGCATTTGAAGTGGTTGTGTTTTCCTTTTCACTGTGTATATAGTTCATTTTTCTTTTTCTTTTCTGTTGTTTCTTTCCTTGTTTATTTTGCAGGTTTATTTTCTAGTTTTATGCTTTCAATCAAGCTTCAGTTGTTCATCATCAGAAAGGGGAGTACTCTGTTCCTGAGCTTAAATTCTTATATTATCTGCACACTGAGGACACTATGCACTTTAAGTTTGGGGAATGGGATATCACTTGAGCAATTTTGTGAAAAATTGGATAAATTTTCTAAATTTTTTCGATAATATGAGCTTAAATTATTTGATTTTGGGATGATCTAGTGCTTAGCATGTAGTTTTCCCATATTCCGATGACCCCATGATTTAGTCTGACTTTGATTGACTGAGAAGCATGGTTATAGGAAAAGCATGAAGTTGAGTTCTTGAATTTGTCTTGATTCTGATTGCGATTTCCTCATTTTATGCACATGTCATGTCATGAATCTGTATATTTATTTAGAGAAAGCTTATGTGGACCTAGGATTGCATTTATTCAGTTGATTTTGTGTATCATATTCTAGAATTTGTTTGATCTAATCTCGAGGCGAAATATTAGATCACACTTAATTAGAGAGATGATTTAGGCCATCTTTGGATCGTTTGAGCCTTTCTAGCCATCCCTGTAGATATTTTACCCCTAGTCACCCATCTGGGCCAAATAAGGTTTTCTCTGTAAATATACCTACGTTATTTTCCTTAGCTTAAATAGTTTATTCCTATCCTTTACCCCAAAAGCATAAAAAGTCATTGGGATATATTGTGAGCTATATGGGTATTAAGTGATAATGAAAGAGTATGAAAAAAAAAATTGATGAAAAAGAAAGAAAAAGAAAAAGAAAAGAAGAAAGAAGAAAAATTCAAAAAAAATGTTTAGCAAAAGAAATAAGTTTGGGGGAAATGATTTGAGCTCTTACATAAAGATCCTAGAAGTAATGCATGTTAATGGGTAATTAAACCTAAATCGACTTTATCATACCTTAGCCCCAACCTTACATTACAAGCTTAATGAAGTCCTATTGATCTTTAGTTAAGTGTGCCTACATTAGTGGAGAGAGAAGTGAAAAGCAAACTTATGGGAATGATCACATGACTTTGCATTCACTGTGTTGCATAATCTGATCCGGATAATGTACTGTCAAGTGACTTAGACATTTTTCACACACTCACGAGGAGTCCAATTTGGGTTAGGACTTATGATTGAATAATTCTAAGTGCTGGACTTGTAATTGTGAGTCTTTGATTTCATAATCTGCACTTTTTCTTTGAGGATAATATTGGGGAAATTATTGTGTTTTGTACTCGTCATTCCTACAATCATTTTGTTTTGCTTGAGGACAAACAAAAGCTCAAGTTAGGGGTGTGATAATTCTATATTTTTAGAATTATTTGTGCTTAATTTCCTAATTAATTATTTAAATCCCTAATTTATTTTGTTAATTATCCCCTTTATTTAATTAAAATTATCATGTTTGCAGATAAATTAAATCTGGATGAATTTTGAATATTTCGGTAGAAAATGGATCGAAATTGGGCTAAAATCGAGATTGAGCCACGTGGACAACACGAGTCTTGCCACTTATCACATCCAATTAGACAAGAAGACTTATGACATGGAAATATCTTTTTAAGGAGCCAATTGTGTGAAGACAAGTGGCCAAAAAAATGCCAACTCATCAAGGATGTAGAAATTACCATTTTACCCCTAGTGTGTTTATAAATAGGAAAGGATGACAATTAAAAATGTTATGTAATTTTAGGAGTAGAAGTTAGTGTAATTTTAGGAGTAGGAGTAGTGTAGGTAGAATAGTTTTTAGAATTATTTTCCTTCCTAGTATTTTTTATTTTCCCGTTTGTTTACTATGCATTTCATGTTCTTTATTAAGCTTTGTTAAATTTCATTTTCAATGAAGAATCACTTTTATTTTCATGTTTTCGGTTTGATAAGCTTAGCTTTTTGATTTTTTTTTTTTAGCACTTGAGTTCTCAAATCTCTGTTAATCCTCGGGTTAGCCTTCATGATTGGATTTCATATTTTATTTTCCCACTCTCCATTCATTCGGGTTTGTGATGTGCTGAAGCTTTCTCACTGCCGAGCATTGTGTAACAGTAGTAGAGGAGGGAGAAGCCGGTGACAGTGGCCATCTTCCTCAGCTATTTAACTGTTGTGGTGCAGATGTGGAGAAGCAGCAGCTAGCATCCCGAAAGCAGCAACAAGCTATCCGAGAACTCTCCTCTGTTTTCCTCTGTATTGTGAAGATTTTCACCATGGATATTGCCTGCTGCCAGGGCTATGTTGCAAAGCATGGAGCACAACCCGTGAACCTGGAATGGCAGCTGAATAACTGGAGCAGAGAATACAACCCGTGACCACAGCTTGGAACTGAGACACAACCCGAGGGCACTGCAGAACCGAGAAGCAGAAATGGTACAGCAGGAAGCGAAACCGAGAACAGACTAGGTAGCTGGAACCGGGGCACACCAAGGCAGAACCAACAGTCGATTGCAGAACTGGAGCAGTAAACAGCAGGAAGCAGTGGACCAGAGGACGAACAACAGGAAGCAGCGGACAAGCGAGCCATTACCTGGAAAATGTTTTGGAAAGACACGTGAACAGTAAAGGGAGGGAATGGTTTAAATTTACTTAAGGCCTTGTTTGGCTTTTGCATTATAGCTTTAACTCATTTTCATGCATTATTAGTTTAGTTTAATTTCAATTTAATTTGTTAGGCTTAGTTTAGAGTTTTTAATTAAATTGCATGTTAGTATTCTTGCATAGTAATATAAAACTTAGTTTTAATTAGGATGATAGTTAATTAAGTGTTCATTTAGAATTAGATTAGGAGTAAATTTATTTCATTAAATCTTAGGTTAGTTTAAATTGCATTTTGATTAAGCAGTTTAATTGCATTTTAGGTTTGTTAAATTTAGTTTAATTTATCTTGCTTTGTTATTTTCATTATTGCATTTTATTTTAATTGCGTTAATCAATTTTAACTGTTTTAATTTCTTTTGTAGGTTTTTGATTTTGATTGCATTGAGCACTATAAGTAATTTTGCTCAGTTTTATTTTCTTTATTTTATAGTTTTATTATTTTATTGCTTTCGGTATTTTCAATTCTAGATTAGTAGATCACCCACCTTAATCTCATAATTTGCTAGAATATACTTAGGGTAAGATTAACCGGTACTTAATTAGGCTAGTCAACTTCTTTGTGGGACGATAATTCCAGGACTCCAATCCCATTATTACTTGTACTACCCGTGCACTTGCGGACATATACCTTTTGGGTGTGTCACATGGCCGAGAGCTTTCCATGCCGTCGATCACACCATGGCATGCCGGCCATGTCCCTTTCCTTAGCCAATTGACTTAGGCATTTTCACAAACACTTGGTTGGCAACATTCTTAAACATCACATAGTTCATTTAGGCATTTTATCAAATACCTTGATTGCCAACTTAATACATGTATTAATTAATTAAATTGATTAATTCTAATTATGCCATAATCATTAACACATGGACATTAATCCATTTATGCCTTAAAATCACATGGGGATTCATCAATATTTCACTACTCACTCTCGGCCTCACCATGATCATAGTGATTTCATATGTTTCAATGCTTAAAACATATTCCAATATACTTAAAATCTTTCATACATTAACATATATGAATTTGAAAACTTGAAAATATACCTAGTATTTGTGTTCACACTTGGCTGAAACTTTGGAGGCTCACGGTTTGCACACTATGGCTTCTTGATAGCCAATCCCAACATATGTCACACTCCTTTCAATTTGGAACAACTTTCATGAAGAATGCAAGTTCCAAATTTGCCTAATTCCTAGTGATTTCTAGTGAGAGAAAGCTTGGATAAATGTATTTCAATGGTTTCTTCTTCTAGCCGAGAATGGTGTGGTGAAGATGACAATGGTGTGACTGATTTTATAAGCCATTTACTTAGCCATTAAGCCTTACTTTCCAGCCATTAAACTTGGCTTTCTATGGCTTAGTTATGAGTCACCTAATGAGTCACCTAATGAGTCATAGTTAGCTTTAACTATGGTTAGATATTTATCTAATGGGCTTTCTAATTGGGCCTCTCGATTTGGGCTTTCTTAATGGGCTTTTAGGCTGAAAATTTTACTATACCTTGGGCCTTTTATTGTCTCAATATTTGGCCTATCAATTGGTCCAACAATTCGGTCTAAGGGACCTAAGAATTTCAATCTACGTTTAGTATACCTTAATGGGCTTTGAAATCTTTCCTTTATGCCCATTACGTTTTTAACCATTAAATTAAATCCGGAATCCTTTCGAAGAAATTTTCCTTACTTTCGGGGATGATTATGTTGTATTCTGACCAAGAATATTTTTCCGCAATTTTTTTCCTTAGGTTAATTTCTAACCATGGTTAGTCAACTCTGGTAAAAGTCCAATTTTCTTAACTATAGTTGAATTTTTCCTTAACCATTGACCAAGTTGACTTTTTTTCAAAATTTTGAAAGTGTCATATCTTATGTCTTACACTCTTGTCTTTACGTTTCAACCGTTCCCGGTAGATAATTACACCCGAAACACCTTAACTTGCTTAAAAGGTCCATTTTTACCCTTTTTAGCTTTTACTCTCGTTCTTTGTGTTTGGAACTAAATTAAACTGAGTTTCCTTCATGAGCCCTCTATATCTTCTCATTTTAAGTTCTTATTTTCAGTCAGAATGATTCAGATCCACTTGGTTTAGCTTGTGACTCTTATAGCCCACATTAGGCTTTTTATGTAGCTTTTGCATGTTAAATCATTTTACTAACACTTTAAATCTAGTAAATGCTCTTCTTATGATTCAACTATAATAATAGAGTGTTCATATCAACTATAATAATAGAGTGTTCATACACATAGGAATCATAAGGTATTGGCTACATAAAATGCGGGTCTGACAAAGAGGAACGACGGCCACCGACGTGATTTTGACTCGATCTAAGGCCAATCGAGTGTTCCCCTGCCAGAGACGAGCTGAACGGCGGTAGCGAGGCATCGGGAATCGGCCTAATGACGTCGAAATGGTGAAAGGAAGCCTGAATCGGTATGGACTGATTCAGTAAGAAGAGAACTGGGTTGAACTGATCGGTCTGAACTGGACCGAATCGGTTCAGCCAAGAAAGAGAGGAAAAAGGGAGAAAAAAAAGAAAGAAACAGAGAAAAAGGAACAAGGGAAAATTTTTTGGGTATACACCAGACTTCGGGTAACTCGGTAAGAGGTCAAAAGTGACCGATTTGATTTTCGAAAAAATTTATTTAAATTATATTTAATCAAAAATTTACCCGGAATTAAATATATAATTATGCAGTTCGACGATAAATAGCGTACGTGAGCCCCATCGAACTTCGATTTGCACACCATCATATAATCTCGGGTAAGTAAAGCTCATTTACGACAATTTATGTAATTATCGCATATTAAAGATTTATTTTATGAGTTACAGATTAAATTTCAGATTTAGTGGATTATATTGAGATTTTTAGTTAAATTGTCGTAAATGATATACGGGCTATTCAAAGAGTCTAGAAAAAGGCCCAATTAGTACTGATGGGCCCAGTGAGCCCAATAGGCCTTGATGAAAGAATTAATAAGTGAAAACAAGCTTAAAACAAATTAAGGCCCATTAAGATGCAATCACGCCCAATAGGAGAAAAATTGGCCCAATTAGCTAAATCGACTGTAGTAAATATGAGAAAAATATTTATTGAGTTAAATTGACTTAATAAATAATTATCTGCATTATATGCAGCTCCGAGACTGGATTAGGAGCAGGTCGGACTGGACGAACCTCCGACAGAGAGATTTAGCTACGTACTCAACGGGATTCGAGGTAAGGGATATAATTTAGAGTAGTGTTAGTACTCCTTCGTCCTTACCAAATGTTTATGTATGGGAATATGAATTGAATGAGATTTTGTGAAATGGATTTCCAACTATCTTCAAATCGAAGCCAAAACCATTTCCCGAGTTTTTAGCATGTTTTCTATATATGAGATACATTTTTACAGCATACATGTTTATAAAAGTGATTTTTCACTTCTAAGACGAAAGCTTAGTGTTTTCATGTGAGATTAGGGTTAAAGTCCCAATATGTATTGTGAAACAATATTTTCATGACACGGGTTAAAGTCCCGAAACAGCTTTTAAGTTATATTTTCATGGTACGGGTATGAGTCCCAAGAAATGACTATGATAACTATGCTTTCCATGTTTACACGGGTTAGAGTCCCGTAATAATTTATGAAAACCATGTTTTCTATGAGAAACGGGTTAGAGTCCCGTAATGATTTATGAAAACCATGTTTTCTATGAGAAACGAGTTAGAGTTCCGTAATGATTTATGAAAACCATGTTTTCTATGAGAAACGGGTTAGAGTCCTGTAACGATTTTGAGAATCGGGTTAGAGTCTCGTAATGGTTTTCAGTACACTGGTATAAGACCCGAAATGATTTTGATAAAATGGTAAGAGGCCCAAAAATGATTTTTGTGGGGTAAAAAGGCATGTTATGACAATAGTCAGAGGATCTGGGGTCGATCTCACATACATAGGGTAGCGTATGGAGACGATCGAGGATCTACCTAGCCGACGGCCAGGGAATGGGCTGGCGTTAACTTGAAATGAGATATGTGCGTATAGTCCACACTTGGTGATGCACTTGAGTTCGTGCGTATAGTCCCCATTTAGTGGTGCACAAGAGATAGGGCAGCGTACGACCTTGATCCAGTCCTACGGCTCCACTGTACAATGGCCATATGTACCTATGATGAACGTCCTACGAGACCTGATGTATGATGTCCTTCGGGACTAGTATATGATTATGCATGGCTCCACGATGAATTGACAAAAATGATATATATATATATATATATATATATGTTTTCGCACATTTCATGCTACCTATTTTATGATTTGCTATTGAGTACAAATTTTCTATGATGTGATTTTAAAGGTAGCTTATGAGTTTTGTTTTATGAAATGTGCATATGACAGTACAATTACACTTTCAAAGTGATAAGCATGTTATGATATGCATGATTGATTGAGATGCTTTTCACTTGCTTACACTACATGATATGCATACTATTTATGAGTTTTACCAAAAAGATGCATGATGTGTAAACTTATGATTTAAGCATGTTTTTACTACTTTTTTGAATTCAAGCATCTCTACTCCAGTACATGTTTATGCTAATTTTTAAAACCATGAGTTTTACCATGTTTTGAGTATTTAAAGCTATTTTAAATGTATCTCTTACTGAGTCTGAAAAACTCACCCCCTCCTCTCCATCTCCCAAATTATTTACAACGAGTTACTGCACATACGAGACTTTGGTCGTTGACAAGATAGTCCGACCTTTCATCGGATACTTTCGTAGCCTGGAGGTATTGTCTTACTCATATTTTAGACATGTGATACAGAATAGACATTATTGTATATAATAGTCAGGATGTAATAGTTGTAAATGATTGTATACAAAGTCTTAGTTACGCAGTATAAATGAATGGATATACTTAACTGATATATGATTCTGAGATATGGATTGAAAAGTATTGAGGATGTGGGTTGAATAATATAAATTGCGTTTCAAACTCTGCAGGTTGGGTTAAGTCATAATGCAGCCGTTAGGCTGCCAAAATTTCTAAAATAAAAGAGGTTTAAATCTAGACATGGGACATGAAAACAACATAGTTAATGGATAAAAAGTTTAAATTAGCCCCATTTTTCTGCGCTTCCGGGGCGTGACACTCAGTGTTAGTCAGTTGAAAATAGATTACATCCCAAGTGTCTATACTTGTCTGGTTATGAATTGAATATATTGGTTAAAATTATGACCAAGGTTGATGTGTACGTGCAGGTACATTAGACTTACGTTATGAGAGAGAGACAAGGTCGTCCCCAAAGGCGGGCACAGCCACCTCCACCACCTGCCCCACGGTCAAAGAGTCCTAACTCTCGGATAAATCAGTTAGAGTAGGATGTGAAATAGGGGTTTGAGCAGATGGAAGCATTGTTCACTAAACACTTCGGGGCTAATGCCTCAGGCACCACACCTCGCCCGGCCCCTACACCCACACCACAACAGGATCTGCATCCACCTCCTGCACAAACTGACCCAGTGCCACCCGCCACTCAAACTTCGGCACAGACCAGGCTTGATGACAGAGATATGGTCCAGTTTCAAGATTTTCTTAAGATAAATCCGCCGTCATTTAAGGTGGTGAAGAACCCCGTAGAAGCAGAGGAGTGGTTAGAAAATATGAGGATAATCTTTAATTTTCTGGGGTGCACTGATACAAAGAGAGTCAACATGAGTACATATATACTTAAGGGATCAGCCAGATACTGGTGAAGTGCCACTCAAAGCCTACTGACTGCCAGCCACCCGACGATTAGCTAAGTGATACGAAACTAGTGCCACTTGAAGTGACCTAGACGTTCTATCCGCAAGTGCACGGGTCGTACAAGTAATAATAGGATTTGAGTCTCGGATTATCATCCCACAGAGAAGTGATTAGCCTAATTAACTACCGGTTAATCTTACCCTAAGTATATCCTAGCAATTTATGAATTTGCTGATGGGTCATCTACATGGCTAATAATACTGAAAATAATAAAAACTATAAAATAAAGAAAATAAAACTGGGCTAAAATTACTTATAGTGCTCCAAGAAATTAAAAGCAAATACCTACAAAAGATAATTAAAACAATTAAAATTAATTAACGCAATTAAAAATGCAAATATGAAAATAAGAAACAAAATTAATTAAACTAAAATTAAACAAACTTAAAATAAAATATGCATGTAAATAAACTACTTAATAAAAATGCAAATTAAGCTAACCTAAAGCCTAATGAAATAAAATCCTATTAACTTAAGGAATTTCTTAAATTAAACTAAGAAATTTAACTACCTATAAAATGATCCTAAATTAAATCTAACTCTAACTAACTAATAAAACAAAATCTAAATAATGCATGAGAAATATTTTTGGATTTTTAGTTTAAAATGAAAACCTAAAACATGCATAAAATGATTTTACTCTAATTTATTTCTAAATGCAACATCTAATTCCTAATCCTAATATAGTTACAAATTAGCTATTAATAAAATTTAACTAAACCTTAAACTAATAAACTAAGAAAATTAAATTATTATGCTATTTAATGTATACCTAAACTAACAAATATTAAAAAGTAAAAACACCATTTATCAAAACAATATAAAAGCATATAATATTAATCTGCCTCAATTCTTAAGTGCCAACGTGGCCTTGCTCGATTTGTAAGATAACCAACTGCCCCGACTGTGCACTGCACTCAGCAGATGATGTATGCCCCTCCTGTTATGCACCATTCCTGCTCTATTCCACTACACGTCCTCGGCATGCTCCAGCTTATTCTGCACAGCCCAACACACACTTCACCTGCTGCTTCAAGCTTCAACCAAACACTGTCCAGCTAGCATCTTCTGCTCCTTCTCCCTGTACTGTCCATCATCACACCATGCTCCTACAATTGCTTCCAACTCCAGCAGCTGATCATTCTCTGTATTGCCTCACATTCGAACTCTGCACTGCTTCGACCCTATCACAGCTAGGAATCGTGGTCCCTCCGTGCACTATTTATGGTTCTTCTCCAGGTGCTGGCCTTGGTTCTGTCCAGCTGTTGTCCTACTTCTATTTTAGGTGATGTCCGTGAACTCTACGCCAGCTGCTGTCCAGGCCTGATCCAGGTGTTGTCCTCGGCTGTATCCAGGTCTATCCGCTCCTACTATTTGCTGCATATTCTCAGCTCAACACCACATCCTGCTGATAATTCTATATTTTTAGAATTATTTGTGCTTAATTTCCTAATTAATTATTTAAATGCCCAATTTATTTTGTTAATTATCCCCTTTATTTAATTAAAATTCTCATGTTTGCAGATAAATTAAATCCGGATGAATTTTGAATATTTCGATAGAAAATAGACCGAAATTGGGTTAAAATCAAGATTGAGCCACGCGGACAACACGAGCCATGCCACCTAGCACATCCAATTGGACACGAAGATTGATGACATGGAAATATCTTTTCAAGGATCCAATGGTGTGAAGACAAGTGGCCAAAAAAAATTATCAACTCATCTAGGATGGAAAAATTACAATTGTACCCCTAATGTGTGTATAAATAGGTAAGGATGGCAATTGAAAAACTATGTAAGGTAGGAGTAGGAGTAGTGTAATGTAATTTAGGAGTATTTTTAGTTTTTTTTTTAGAATAGTTTAAAGTTTTATTTTAAAAGCTTTGTTGTTAGATTTTATTTTGTTTTTCATTTGCAAGGATTTTCCGTTAGTTCTTAGTTAACCACCATTGTTACAATTTACAAGCTTTATTTTATTTCTTTAAAATGAAACAGTTTAATCCTAGTTGCTAATTTGATCTCTTACTGCATTTTTCTCATTTCCTTGTCTTTGTGTTCTCGATTTCATTCTACTCAAATGTCCTATTCATGTGGCTATCATAGCATTCATTAGTTGCATTTCTTTTTTTGTTGTTAATGTTTATATTTTTCTTAGCATCCAGTAGTCACCTATTCTGCTCTGTTATGTAGCCTTTGTACTGTTTATGTATGCAGAATTATTACCGAGTATTTGTTAGCTATGGAGTCCATTTGTTTATGTAAGACCCGATTTTATCGTAAGAGCAAAAAGGAATTAATAGAAATTTTCGAGTGCATTTAATAATGCAAAGGGACTGAAATGGTATTCTCGAACCCGTGCAAGGGTAAAACGGTCAAAAGATCGAGATTTGATATTAATCGGGACAAGAAAATTTAATTAAAAATAATGGCTTGAGAAATCTTGATCAATAACGAAGAAATAATTAAATTTCGGGTTAAATTGATCAAGATATAATTTTATTTAATATTTTCAAAATTTTCGCCTCGAAAAATAATCCCAAAAATAATCGAAAAATATACCGAAAAGGCAAAATCGGACTGATAAATTCATTTATGGAATAAATGAATAAAATAATATTTTTTTAGATATTTTTGGATTTTAATAATATTTTAATTGATTAAAATATTATTAAAAAGAAAATAATAATAAAAATAATAATAAATAAAAAAATAAGTAAATGAAAAAAAAAACAGAAACGAAATCTGAAATGAAACAGAGAAGAAGAAACGCGAAACGAAGCAGGAAGCCGAGACCGAGGAAGAGGGTCACCGACGAGCCACCGGCAAGGCCTAGGGGCCGACGAGGGCCGGCGAAGCAGGCTCGAAATCCGCGCAACCCACAGGCGGCCGCGACGTGCTGTGAGGTGGCAAAAAAATGCCAAAAAAGGGGGGAGAAGCCGCGGAAGAGGAGCCCCGATTGGCCGCCACCAGCGCCATTTTGACTCCAGCCGAGGGTCGATTTTGGAAGCCCAGGCCGTGGCACGCCGATTGGTGCTGGAATCGCACCGGGAACTGATCAGATGGCGCCGGAATGACCAAATGATGCTGAACCGGACTGAACCGCTGGACCGAACCGGACTGAACCGCTGGACCGAACCGGACTGAACAGGGTTGAACCGGACGAGACCGGTTCAGCCAAAAAGAAAAGGAAAAAAAAAGGAAGAAAAAGGGAAAAAGAAATAGAGGAAAAATTGTGAAAAATTCTAGTGATGCAATCGAGTTACGGGTAAGTCGGTAAGTGATCGAATTGACCGATTTAATTTTCAGAATATTTAATTTGATAAATAATCGACTAAAAGTTTACCCGAAAATATATTTAATTGTGTAGCTCGACAATTGGCATCAACTGAGAGCTCGAGACAGCCTCGATTTGTGTACGATCATGGAATAATGGGTAAGTGACCCTTATTTACGACAATTTGCATCGTTATGCGTGATTGATATTTATCGCATAAATTACGGATTTAATTTCTGGATTAAATGAATTAAATTCTGAAAATTGAGATAAATTGTCGTAAATACTAAATTGAGATATCCGAGAATTTAGAACGAGGCTAAATAAATACTGATGGGCCCAATGAGCCCAATAGGCCTCGATAAAGTGTGGTAAACGGGCTTAAGGCCGATTAAGGCCCATTAAGGTGCAATCGGGCCCAATATGAGTAAACGGGCCCAATGATTTAAATTAAGCCCAAGAAATTATGAAATACAATTAATTGTATTGTAATTGACCTGATGAATATGTATCCGCAGTTCCGGAGATTGGATTCGGAGCAAATCGGACTGTGTGATGAGTCATCAATGGAAAGGTCAGACTGTATAGAAAAATGAGGTAAGGGAATTGTGTGAGTAGCTAGAGGTAGCTACGCGTATTTTAATAGTTTTTTTTTGTACACTGATTATGTATGTGTACCCTGATTATGTATTAATGATCCTAAAAGTGGTTTAAATGATTTTAAGGATCGAAATAGGTGAAAAGACTATTTTACCCCTATTGAGGGAAGTTCACCTAAGGATGGTGAAAGCATGACATGCATGAAATGCATGATTTAAGGAATTTTTCGAGTTAAAGAATTTTATTGGTTTTAATCAAAGCAATTCGATAGATTGACCAGTAATTGCATGAATTTCATATGATAACACTACGTAAGTGTTATTTATATTTAAATGGAAATTTCTTTGGAAAATAGGCCAACTATCAAGTTTATATGGAAACAGATAGTGCTGGCATATAGTTCGCACTATATCTGCGTTTGTGAATGTGCTTGAGCAGTTACTCGCACCGACTTGTGTGACATCATATGCACGAAATGTGCTAGAGCGGTTGCTCGCACTGATTTTATGATTTGATATGCATGAGAGCTGCTGGAGCCTAGCTTGTACTCTGTTTTGACATGTTTTGACATGTTTGACTCGTTTTGACTCGATTTGCAAAAAAAAAAAGGTGCTGGAGCGATTGCTCGCACTAGTTTTACTGATTTGATATGCATGAGAGGTGCTAGAGCTTAGCTCGCATCCTGTTTTGATTTGATATTGCCTAAAGCCGTGCTGGAGTGTAACTCGCACGAGATTTGATTTATTTATGCATAAAGTCGTGCTGGAGTGTAACTCGCACGAGATTTTATTTACTTGAGCATTTATTTGTGCTGGAGCGTTGGTCGCACAAAGTTTTATATGGTTTTATAATTCATTTGAATGTTGTACTGGAGTTTTTCTCGTACGAGGTTTTCACTGAGTTTTTATACATATCCGTACTTGAGTATTGCTCGTACGTGGATTTTACTTGAATTTATAATCAGTTTAAGTCGTACTGGAGCACTGCTCGTACGCAGATTTTACTGATTTTTATGAAACTGTGCTAGAGCTTCGCTCGCACGAGGTTTTCTGATATCATGAATATGCATGGAGCCGTGCTTGAGCTTCGTTCGCACAGGGATTTATATTACATGCATATAGCCGTGTTGGAGCCTCCTGTAGACTGTGTGTCACAGTGAGATGATATGCTCACACGTGCATATTGAGACAAGATGATATGGGTGGATACGACCTATTGCAGGCACCCCTGATTGAGCTTGGGTTCACGGAGTACGTTGTACTGTGTATATCATACGGAGTACGCTGTACCGTGGGGATTGTTGGAGTGGAGTGGCATTAGCCACGAGGCAGCAAGCCTTGCCCTCGCAGTCCTGGTGTTATGCTGTTCTGGCAGGTAGGACGACCCACCTCCCGTTTCAGGTGTGATACCCCGCACACTAGGTACCGTGTTGTCAGGGATCACTAGGATATGGCCATAGTCCTCGATTTTATTGATATAATCACATACTTGTCTCACATGGTATAACTATTGGTCGATAGACCAGGGTAGACCCAAGGGAGGGGTCAGGCCCCCGATTTTATGATTTTGTACTGTGATTTGAGATTTCAGATGATTTTATGATATGTGAAAGAAGGGTGGTTTTATAACCGGAGTTTTATAATGAACTTTACTGAATCGTTTTATGAGATGATTGACCCGGAAGGGTTAGTTTTTGCTGCAGTTTTAATGGATTGATTTAAATGCAGTAGCATGATGATGTTTTCCATCTTTCATTTGAAATCCATGATTTGTCTTACATGACATGAAAGAATGCATGATCTTGTTTTAATTCATGATAATTATGATTTAATGATGTCACATAAAATGCTATGAATGCATGAATTACATGATTTATATATGCACAAATAGTTTTGGATAAACTATGGCATTGAATATGCATGGCTTTGTGCGTGAAATTTTAAATGAAAAGAAATGGATTTAAGGGCATGGCATTATGAGCATGTAGATAGTGGAGCTATCTACTTATTTGCATAATTGCCTTACTGAGCGTGTGGTTTGCTCACCCCCTTATTTTTCCATCTTTTCAGAGCACTCACAGTAATTAGTAAGCGGCTGAGGACTTGCATGCTTGGTATCCGCTACTTCCCATCGAGAGACAGGTATACACATTTGTATAGTTTTGTATCTAAATATGTAATGCACAGTACTGTAAATGGATATGATGTCGGGGATGTAGAGTTATAAATACTAATGATTATGTATTTATTTAAAGTCAAAGGATAGTAAACTTTGATATGCGAATGAGATTATGAAAGTGGAATGGTAAATAGTGTGAGGTGACTAACATCGAATCATAGCCCAACTGTTTGTAGGATGGTCATGATGAGAGAAATATAAGAATTAAATAATAAATGAAAAAGTGAAAAATTTACTCTGATTGTTAGGTAATTTGGGTCGTGACAGTTTGCCAGCAGTTCAGGAAAGCCGGGTGGATCATTGACAGCCACACCTATCCTTATTTAGTCTCTCTTAGTTTCACTTAGTCCTCTCCTTAATATTGTTGATGTTCAGCTTTGTCATTTCTTCACGCACTGTTATTCTCCTTTATTATGCTCTGTTTTTGTGACATTTTATTGTTAAAATTTATTAAGACTCGAAAGTTGCAGAAAATGTGGTCGTGGCTGCTGTAGGAGTGAGGCTCGGGTTAATGTCAAGCTGCTGAGCGCTGGACTGAAGCAGGAGGAGGCTTGGAGAGCGCTGAAGTAGCTGTTGTGTTGTCCCCATTTGGTGTCGGACAGAAGCATCACAGAGGTCACGGACATGCAGCAGCAGGTTGGAGCAGCAGAAGCAGACCGAGGATGAACAATAGCTAAAGCAGACTAAAGACAAACAGCTGGACAGAAGCTCGCCGCCAGACCTGGGAAAAGAAAGGTGCAGCAGGCTTAAGCAGTAGCACAGAACAGCAGAAGCAGAATGCAGCAGGACAGAGCCGAGAGTGCTAGCTGGTTATCGCCTAGAGCAGCAGTGGGACAGTATCGTTGGCAGCCAAGCAGACCTAGAGTAGCCTGGAGCAAGTTGCAGGCTCAGTATTGCATGACAGACTGAGTATGGAGGCCGAACAGCAGGCAAAAGCCTGGACCAGAGGACAAATCGAGTACAGCTTGGAAATGGAAAATAAACAAAGAAAGACACGTGAACAGTGAATGAAGGGCTTTGGATTATTTAAATTCGTTAAGGCCTTGTTTGGCCGTCTAAATTGTTATCTCATGCTTGTAGTTGTTTTAATTTTTTTATTAGTGGTTAGTAATTGGTAGGTTAGTTTTAATAACTTTGCATATTAATTTAATTTGTAGTGTTAATTTTTAGTTAGTAGTTGATTTTATATTATATGTTTAGGATTGTATTTTGGTTTAGTATTTTATTAGTGGTATTTAGAATTGATTTAGATTTAATGTGTTTCATGCATTTTTAGTTTAGTCTTCATTTTTATTAGATTTCTAGTTTAGTTTAATTTGCATTTTTAGTAAATTAGCTTAATTGCATGCATATTTTATTTTAGGTTAGTTTAATTGTAGTTTAATTAATTTTATTTCTTTATTTTCATATTTGCATTTTATTTTAATTGCGTTAATTAGCTTTAACTGTTTTAATTTCTTTTGTAGGTTTTTTATTTTAATTGCGTGGAGCACTGTAAGTAATTTTGCTCGGTTTTATTTAGTTTTTATTATTTTATTGCTTTCAGTATTTTTAATTCTAGTTATGTAGATCATCCACCTTAATTTCATAATTTGCTAGAATATACTTAGGGTAAAATTAACCGGTAGTTAATTAGGCTAACCAACTTCTCTGAGGGACGATAACTCGGAACTCAAATCCCATTATTACTTGTACGACCCATGCACTTGTGGTAATACGTTTAGGGCGTGTCACCTGCTCAGCATTTTGGTATTGTCCGCGACATGCACCAAATTCATTTCCTGTCCTGCGTCCTTTTCTTTAGCAGTACACCTATTGCTTCATGCCTTCAGCTCAAGCCCTACTACTACAGTAACCACAAACAACCACCCCTTAAGTCAGTAGCAGTGTCCAGCAAACTACTCTATCGTGGAATTGGCTCCTGATTTGTTTCTGACAGTAGCCAACTTCTAGTCCAAACTCAAGCATACTCAGCAGTGCAACACTGAGAAATACACACAAGTAGCAGTTGATAACAAGGAGATTTAAAGCCATAAATGTCACGACCCAATTCCATTCTCTTTAACCGAAAATCACTGAAAATTTTTCGCGTTTTACTGTTACCTTACCCGGTCGTGAACTAAACTCACCACACACTGTTGGGCTGTGAGTCAATAATAAACACCACATCTCATTCATTCTCAATTAATTAAAACGATGTCATACATGTGCATTTAATCGTGTACTTATACGAATACATGTTTTACTGACATCTACATCCCCCATAAGTACAACTCAAAAGAATACTGTGCTTTTACATTGTTTAGATACAAAAAGAATCACTGTGTATATACCTCTTAGCGATGGAGATGCAGCGGAGTCCAAAATAATACGCCTCAGTCCTCACTGGGCTACTATGCACGCTCTGTAGGGGGGAAAATAGAGTGGGATGAGCAACCACACGCTCAGTAAGGCAATAATGCAAGCATGGTAGATAACTACTCTATCTACATGCTGATAGTGTTATGCATAAATCATTTATAGTAGGAGCATGAGGAATAAAACTATGCCATATGAGTATACATATATATCATGTATCAAAGTCATGTAAAATTGGCATATAAAACATGGTAAAACATCATGTATAAATCATCTCATGCTCGATCTCATTTCAATTCATAAAAAGGGCAATTCATTAAGAAACCTCCTTTTTAAAACCCACGTCATAAAACTCTTTCTCATCACATACAATCACATCACATCAATTCACAATCACAACCTCATTTTCATTTCACAATTCAAATCCACGAGGCTCGACCCCTCCTTCGGGTCTACCTTAAACAATCACAATCACACTTAGAGATTTAAAATCATGTGGTAGTAAGTAAATCAAGCAAGGAGACAGGTTACTATATCTCAAGTGACTATGATGGCCAATCGTCACATATCATCCTAGACCACACGGGTGCCGGTGTGCGGGGTATCATGCTGGCACGAAGGTGGGTTAGTTCTCCGCCAGACTTTCTCAAATCAAGTAACCACCACGCGGTACATCGTACTCCATGTGATATACACGGTACATCGTACTCCGCGGACCCATAACATGGTTGGGGGTGCCTGCCATAGGTCTTATCTACCCCATGCCAAGTGTAACCTTTATAGTCTCTAGAGCGCGTGGGAGTAACCTCAATACCAGGTCCTAGCCCCTCATGGCCTTGCTCGCCCCTGTTGGGTTCCCTGATCCAGGTCCTAGCCCCTCACCCTCACCCCACCTAAGAGGTCTGTCAGGCCTGTTGGGTTCCCTGGATGGATTATGTCAGGTCCTAGCCCCTCACCCTCACCCCACCTAAGAGGTCTGTCAGGCCTGTTGGGTTCCCTGAGTTAATCCGTATCTCTCACCACGGCCTCATACGTACCACAGTGTGAAAACCAGCGCGAGCTACGCTCTAGCGCGAATTCATGCATCAAAACCATTCACTTCGTACTAGCAACGCTCTAGTACGGCATTTATGCATAAAAATATGAAGAAACCATGTACGAGCATAGCTCCAGTACGGTTATATGCATAAGAAAAACCACTCAAATCCACGTACGAGCGTAAGCTCCAGTACGGTTTATAACATCATCACAATTCAAATTCAAAGTGCGAGCTAAACTCAAGCACGTTTCACACAAGTGAAAACATAGAAATCTCGCGCGAGCGAGGCTCTAACGCGAATTATATCACATACACGCGATAGGCGGCTCACATGAATTCAAAACATCTCATAATATGCTTAGTGCCTCATATGGGCTATTTCACAACATCATTCAAGTACTAGCCAGCCTATCCTTTTATTTGCTCAAATCAAAGCATTGTGTTTTGTAAAAGCATTCAAAACACATGATTTATGCAATTATTAGCCTTACTATCCCTTTTTCAATAACCATTTCAAACAACCAAATCTCATACAAATACTCATACACCATCAAAACACATTTCTATAAGTCCATGCACATTTCCAAAGCCCTATATATACCCACGAGTTCAAAATACGAGCAGCTACCTCTATATACTTACAAAATTCCCTTACCTGGAATCGCGATGCGTGATTCCACTTCCTTAAGCTGCTTACTCGTACGATTCGGTTCGCCTTCAACGAACTCTTCGGGACTGCACAAAATCGTATCCCGCATTATATTCGATCCATATATTGCAACCCTTGTGCTCGCTATAGTCAATTTAATCTATAGCCTCTATTAACGCTTATATGGCCTCGTTTCATTACTTTACTCATAACTCGAGTTCTATGGATCTTCTTAGGCCTATTAACTTATTCAAAATCGATATCAAATCGATGTAAAGCTCATAGTGTTCATATTTCATGAATCCCCTCACTATGGCATTTATCAAGCATATTCATACTCATTTCCCCAATTCCTTCACACTCACAATGTAATCTCATTTAACCGTTTAAAATCATAATCATTACCCCAATAACAACTTTAGCATGCCATAAATCATCAGCTCATTCAATCCCACATATCCTCACATTATACCCATTTTAGATTTCTAGGTCACACCAATTCCACTACATTCCTAGGTAGTTTATCCATCAATACTCATATCAATCAACTCCAAAATCAATTAAATAGCTAATGCATTTGGATTGGAGTGTTAGAATCTTACCAATATGATTTCTCTTCTTGCTCCAAATGGTAATGCCCTTAACTCTTTCGATTCCAAGAATGGGAAAATGCCCTCTCACTATGTTGTTCTTCTCCTTGATAGGAACAACTTTGCCTCTAATGATCTCTCTCCAAATCTCACTGAAAATGGCTGATTTTAGAGAGGGAAAGTTGGGTTTTTGGGGTTGAAATTGTAAAGTTCGGTGTTTTTCTGAGATTTCCAGATTTTTCAGCTCTCCTTATATAGAAATAGCTTGGGGAGATTGATCTGGTCCAAGAGGAGATCGATCTGGTCCCTTAAAATCCCTCTTTTTCACGACATTTTTAAGCTTGAGATCGATCTGTCGAAGCAATGAGATCGATCTGTTGAAGCATGAGATCGATCTGTCGAAGCATGAGATCGATCTGGTCCCAAACAGAGAGCTAAGGAGATCGATCTGGGTGCTCGGGGATCGATCTTTCCACTACAGAATGCTTGGGAGATCGATCTGGCTCCATTGGAGATCGATCTGCTCTATTCTTTCGCCCAAATAAGAGCATTCTGGCTCTTCCAGATCGATCTCTCATCCTATGAGATCGATCTGGCCCTCATGTTTTCCAGATTTCCTGCAGTTTCTTTGCTGCAACTCATACCAACACATCCTTAATCTATTACCATGGCCATTTTCTCATCCATCCACCTTTATAACTTGAAAATGGCATCCATCCATACCTTATGCACATTGAAACTTGTGTGCATTCATTGTATGTTCAGAGGTATGCTACATAAAACCAAATGGAAGCATAACTCCATTCCATTTTACCACACTACTCATCTTGAGTCTCAATCACATCCATCACTTGCTAGAACTCATTTCTCCGTATTCATACTCAATGAAACTTGTATGTACGTTACAATTCATATTATACATACATACATTGAATCCATGGACTACATCAATCATACTTTACATTACTAGTCCATTCGTATTATTTGATTCGATTACACACATTACCATTATACATATACGGGGTCTTACATTCTCCCCTCCTTCAAGGAATTTGGTCCTCCAAATTAGAACCAAGTCACTCTTCAAACAGTTGGGGATACTTCTCCCGTATCAAGTTCTCCAATTCCCACGTGGCCTCTTCCGCCGTGTGGTGTTGCCAAAGCACTTTCACCAAGGGAATTGTCTTATTCCGCAACACTTTCTCTTTCCTATCCAATATCCGAACCGGCTTCTCAACGTATGTCATACTCTCATGGAGCTCCAACGGCTCATATTTTATCACGTGTGCCGGGTCCGGGTGATACTTTCGAAGCATCGAGACGTGGAAGACGTTGTGGACATTTGCCAAGTCCGGTGGCAATGCCAATCTATATGCCTTATCTCCCACTCTTTCCAAAATCTCGAAGGGTCCGATATATTTAGGGCTCAGCTTGCCCTTCTTACCAAATCTCATAATACCCTTCGATGGTGATACCCTCAGAAACACCGACTCACCCTCATCAAACTCCAGTGGTCTTCGTCTCTTGTCAGCATAACTCTATTGTCGGCTCTGAGCTGTCCGTAATCTCTCACATATCAACTGGACGTCCTCAGATGCCTGCTGCACTAAGTCCGGAGCAAAAATCTGTCTGTCACCAACCTCTTCCCATCCAATGGGGGAACGGCATCTACGCCCGTACAATGCCTCATAGGGTGCCATCCCGATACTAGCATGATAGCTATTATTATAAGCGAACTCGGCTAACTGCAGGTGGTCATCCTAGAAGCCTCTAAAATCCAGCACACACGCTCTCAACATATCCTCGAGGGCCTGCATAGTCCTCTCTGACTGCCCATCTGTCTGAGGATGAAAAGCGGTGCTAAAACTCAGTCGGGTCCCCAGCGCTTCCTGAAAATGTTCCCAGAAATGGGAAGTGAAGCGGGCATCCCTATCAGAAACAATGCTCACTGGTACACCATGTAGCCGTACTATCTCTCGAATATACAGGTTCGCCAACTGACTCAGTGTATCGGTAGCTCTCATAGCCAAGAAATGGGCGGACTTAGTCAACCGGTCCACAATAACCCATATGGCATCATGACCTCTGCGGGTCCTCGGCAACCCCATCACAAAATCCATGGTGACATGCTCCCACTTCCATGTCGGTATCGGTAGAGGCTGCAATAATCCTGCAGGCTTCTGATGCTCTACCTTCACTTGCTGACAAACGAGACACTTAGCGACATATTCAGCAATGTCTCTCTTCATTCCAGACCACCAATAAACCTTTCGAAGGTTTTGATACATCTTGGTACTTCCCGGATGTATCGTATACTTCGATGAGTGAGCCTCTGATAAAATCATCCTCCTGATCTCAGGATCCCTGGGAACGCATACTCTGCCTCTGAACCTCAATAAGCCATCAGTACTCTGCTCAAAATCAATACCCACACCTGTCTGTATCTGCCTCAGCCAATCGATACACCGTCGATCGCTCTGCTGGGCTTGCCGAATACGGCCAATCAACTCTGGCTCTAGTCTCAAACTAGCCATGATCTCAAGTCTCTCAGATCCAGGTGGGGTTACATCCAAACTGAGGTTCGCAAAGTGTTCTAACAGTTCATGTTCCCGTACCATCATATAAGACACCAACCCAAGGTTCTTTCTACTCAAAGCATCGGCAACTACATTTGCCTTACCTGGGTGGTACATGATTTCACAGTCATAGTCTTTCAGGAGTTCGAGCCATCTCCTCTGTCTCATATTCAGCTCTTTCTGCGAGAACAGGTACTTAAGGCTCTTATGATCTGTGAACACCTGAAATTTCTCACCATAGAGATAGTGGCGCCATATTTTCAATGCAAATACTACAGCCGCCAACTCTAAATCATGTGTCGGGTAGTTCCTCTCATGATCTTTCAACTGTCTAGATCCATAGGCAACTACCTTCCCATCCTGCATAAGCACACAGCCCAGTCCCTGGTGTGATGCATCCGTATACACCGAGAATCCTCCTGAGCTGGTAGGAATGGTGAGAACTGGAGCAGTCGTCAATCGACGCTTAAGCTCCTCAAAACTCCTCTCACATGCCTCATCCCATGTAAACTTAACATCCTTACGCGTGAGGCGTGTCAACGGAGCAGCTAGTCTGGAGAAACCCTCTACAAATCTCCGATAATATCCTGCCAATCCCAGGAAACTCCCGATCTCAGTTACTGTCTTGGGCTGTTCCCACTGCACAACTGCCTCTATCTTGGATGGATCCACTGATACCCCATCCTTTGACACGACATGCCCCAGAAATGAGATCTGTTCCAACCAAAAGTTACACTTGCTGAGTTTGGCATACAATTCTCTCTCTCGAGGGTTTGCAGAACTATCCTCAAGTGCTCCTCATGATCTTCCCTGGACTTGGAATACACCAAAATGTCATCAATGAACACTATCACAAACTTGTCCAGGTATGGCTTGAATATATCATTCATCAATGCCATAAATGCTGCGGGAGCATTTGTCAATCCGAATGGCATCACCAAAAACTCGTAGTGGCCATAACGGGTACGAAATGCTGTCTTGGGTACATCTCCACTCCTGATCCTCAACTGATGATACCCTGACCGCAGATCTATCTTAGAAAATACTTCGGCTCCCTGGAGCTGATCCAACAAATCATCGATTCTTGGAAGGGGGTACTTGTTCTTAATGGTGGCCTTATTCAACAACCGGTAATCTATACACAGTCAGAGGCTTCCATCCTTCTTCCTTACAAATAGAACCGGTGCTCCCCAAGGTGAGACACTCGGTCTAATAAACCCCTTCTCCAACAACTCTTGCAGCTGTTTCTTCAGCTCTTCCAATTCTATCGGAGCCATTCTATAGGGTGGTTTCGATATCGGCTCTGTACCAGGCACTAACTCAATGCAAAACTCCATTTCCCTTTCAGGTGGTAGTCCTGGTAATTCATCCGGAAAGACATCAGGGTAATCCGTAATTACGGGTATGTCCTTCAATTCCGAGTGTGCCTCATCTATATCGACCACATAGGCAATGAACCCTTCACAATATCCTCTCCATCGTTAGTAACATAAACCACCACTCCACATTCAATATTTATCATAAACAAGAAATTCATATCTCAAGCAATATGAATTTAAAATCATACTCCTTTTATTTACAACAACCATGCTAGTTTCATATCATTTCTTTTCATCAAAGTTTACAATAAGATTGTCTAACCCTGAAAACATCAATGTTTTGGCATGACAATCCATCATAACACGATTGGTAGCCAACCAATCCATTCCCAAAATTACATCAAAATCATTCATATTCAATAAAATCAGATTGGCTATCATTTCCTTCCCCTCTATCTTTAATTTACAATCCCTACATGCATGCTCAGTCAATTGACTATCATTCATGGGTGTGGAAATCATCAACATTTTATCCAACAATGTTGGTTTCACATATTTCAATAATTTATGTGCAAAGGAAGGTGATATGAAAGAATGCGTGGCACCAGGATCAAATAATACCAATGCTTCTAAATCAAAGATTCGGATGGTACCTTTGATCACATCCGTCGAAGCATCTGCAGTGTCCTGATCCAGTGCATGTACTCTTCCTCTACTCACACCCGCAGCCTGTTTCCCTTTTTCCTCAGCTGTAGCCCTCCTCCTCGGGGCCGCTGTCTCAACTGGAGCTCCCTCAGGCTCCTTGCCCTTCTGTGGGGCAACCTCAATCATCTCAGTGCAGTACCTCGATATATGTCCTGGCCTCCTACACCTAAAACACGAAACAGGGGGCGCCTGACATGGCCTAGTCCCATGGTATCTCCCACATCTCCTACACTGATCCGTGGTAGGTCGTGATCCTCCAATAGTTATACCCCTCGGCGCTGTCAAGGCTGGGTATACGGGAGGTCTGGCAGCTCTCTCCTGCACCTCCTCGATCTTAGGCCTCTTCTCGAAAAACCTTTGGCCACCTCTCTTGGCCACTCTTCCAAACCCGGATCTCTTCCGATCTCTGTCCTTCCTGACACTGATCCTTCCAAGCTCGGAGGCATTTCGCTCAAAGTCTTGCTCACAGAACTGAGCCTTATGTACAACCTCCTTATAAGTCACAATGTCGAAGGGAGCTAGCTTAGTCCGGATGGCCAATCTCAATCCATCCATGAACTTCTGAATCTTTCGGGTCTCACTACCCATCGTGTCCGGGTCATATCTCCCCAATGACATAAACTTGGACTCATACTCGTCCACAGTCCGGTTCCCTTGAACCAAATTCATGAATTCCATCCGCAGTTTCCTCTGTGCGGTAGCTGGGATGTAATGTCTCCTGAAGGCCTCTAGAAATATCTCCTACGAGATCTCTGAGTGTCTGGCCCTCAAAATAACCTCGGTGGACCTCCACCAATGCTCGGCCTCGCCTTTCAACATAAATACGGCAAAGGCTACCTTTTCAGCTGAAGTGCATCGGAAAAACCTATATAGTTTCTCCATCTCATACACCCAATCCTCCGTAATTACTGGGTCCTTCACCCCTCTAAACACTGGGGGTTTCAGCGCTTGAAATTCTCGCAACCTGCTCAAGTCGCAGTCATAACCCACATCACTACCGCTCTGCTGTGGAGCGATAGGAGAATCTGTATCCTGGGCTGGAGGTGGTGTAACTGTAGCTGTCTCAGCAGCATGAGGTCTCTCCGCCTCTGCAGCTACCTGTTCAGTAGTAGGCTGTGCTGCAGGACCTCGTCTATCACCGGCACCCAATGCCTGCATGACTATCTCCACCAAACTCTCAATACTCCGCTCTAACCTAGCGAAGCGAGCCTCAGTATCACCTGCTCTCTCAGCAGGGTTCTGTGGAGCCTGCTCAGTCTGTGGCTCCGCACGGCTCTCAGGCCTACCTCTACGGCCTCTAGCACGTGCTCTCGCCCCTCTACCTTTGCGTGTAACTGGCATAGTGCCTAACTCCCTGTATTATAATAATTCATTAAGCTCAATCCATCACAGTATACACAGTTATATCTAAACAAAAGCACAGCACTATGGGGATGTACTTTCCTACATTTTATTAATGACTCACATCAGGCCAACACAGCTCTGATACCAATCTCTGTCACGACCCAATTCCATTCTCTTTAACCGAAAATCACTGAAAATTTTTCGCGTTTTACTGTTACCTTACCCGGTCGTGAACTAAACTCACCACACACTGTTGGGCTGTGAGTCAATAATAAACACCACATCTCATTCATTCTCAATTAATTAAAACGATGTCATACATGTGCATTTAATCGTGTACTTATACGAATACATGTTTTACTGACATCTACATCCCCCATAAGTACAACTCAAAAGAATACTGTGCTTTTACATTGTTTAGATACAAAAAGAATCACTGTGTATATACCTCTTAGCGATGGAGATGCAGCGGAGTCCAAAATAATACGCCTCAGTCCTCACTGGGCTACTATGCACGCTCTGTAGGGGGGAAAATAGAGTGGGATGAGCAACCATACGCTCAGTAAGGCAATAATGCAAGCATGGTAGATAACTACTCTATCTACATGCTGATAGTGTTATGCATAAATCATTTATAGTAGGAGCATGAGGAATAAAACTATGCCATATGAGTATACATATATATCATGTATCAAAGTCATGTAAAATTGGCATATAAAACATGGTAAAACATCATGTATAAATCATCTCATGCTCGATCTCATTTCAATTCATAAAAAGGGCAATTCATTAAGAAACCTCCTTTTTAAAACCCACGTCATAAAACTCTTTCTCATCACATACAATCACATCACATCAATTCACAATCACAACCTCATTTTCATTTCACAATTCAAATCCACGAGGCTCGACCCCTCCTTCGGGTCTACCTTAAACAATCACAATCACACTTAGAGATTTAAAATCATGTGGTAGTAAGTAAATCAAGCAAGGAGACAGGTTACTATATCTCAAGTGACTATGATGGCCAATCGTCACATATCATCCCAGACCACACGGGTGCCGGTGTGCGGGGTATCATGCTGGCACGAAGGTGGGTTAGTTCTCCGCCAGACTTTCTCAAATCAAGTAACCACCACGCGGTACATCGTACTCCATGTGATATACACGGTACATCGTACTCCGCGGACCCATAACATGGTTGGGGGTGCCTGCCATAGGTCTTATCTACCCCATGCCAAGTGTAACCTTTATAGTCTCTAGAGCGCGTGGGAGTAACCTCAATACCAGGTCCTAGCCCCTCATGGCCTTGCTCGCCCCTGTTGGGTTCCCTGATCCAGGTCCTAGCCCCTCACCCTCACCCCACCTAAGAGGTCTGTCAGGCCTGTTGGGTTCCCTGGATGGATTATGTCAGGTCCTAGCCCCTCACCCTCACCCCACCTAAGAGGTCTGTCAGGCCTGTTGGGTTCCCTGAGTTAATCCGTATCTCTCACCACGGCCTCATACGTACCACAGTGTGAAAACCAGCGCGAGCTACGCTCTAGCACGAATTCATGCATCAAAACCATTCACTTCGTACTAGCAACGCTCTAGTACGGCATTTATGCATAAAAATATGAAGAAACCATGTACGAGCATAGCTCCAGTACGGTTATATGCATAAGAAAAACCACTCAAATCCACGTACGAGCGTAAGCTCCAGTACGGTTTATAACATCATCACAATTCAAATTCAAAGTGCGAGCTAAACTCAAGCACGTTTCACACAAGTGAAAACATAGAAATCTCGCGCGAGCGAGGCTCTAACGCGAATTATATCACATACACGCGATAGGCGGCTCACATGAATTCAAAACATCTCATAATATGCTTAGTGCCTCATATGGGCTATTTCACAACATCATTCAAGTACTAGCCAGCCTATCCTTTTATTTGCTCAAATCAAAGCATTGTGTTTTGTAAAAGCATTCAAAACACATGATTTATGCAATTATTAGCCTTACTATCCCTTTTTCAATAACCATTTCAAACAACCAAATCTCATACAAATACTCATACACCATCAAAACACATTTCTATAAGTCCATGCACATTTCCAAAGCCCTATATATACCCACGAGTTCAAAATACGAGCAGCTACCTCTATATACTTACAAAATTCCCTTACCTGGAATCGCGATGCGTGATTCCACTTCCTTAAGCTGCTTACTCGTACGATTCGGTTCGCCTTCAACGAACTCTTCGGGACTGCACAAAATCGTATCCCGCATTATATTCGATCCATATATTGCAACCCTTGTGCTCGCTATAGTCAATTTAATCTATAGCCTCTATTAACGCTTATATGGCCTCGTTTCATTACTTTACTCATAACTCGAGTTCTATGGATCTTCTTAGGCCTATTAACTTATTCAAAATCGATATCAAATCGATGTAAAGCTCATAGTGTTCATATTTCATGAATCCCCTCACTATGGCATTTATCAAGCATATTCATACTCATTTCCCCAATTCCTTCACACTCACAATGTAATCTCATTTAACCGTTTAAAATCATAATCATTACCCCAATAACAACTTTAGCATGCCATAAATCATCAGCTCATTCAATCCCACATATCCTCACATTATACCCATTTTAGATTTCTAGGTCACACCAATTCCACTACATTCCTAGGTAGTTTATCCATCAATACTCATATCAATCAACTCCAAAATCAATTAAATAGCTAATGCATTTGGATTGGAGTGTTAGAATCTTACCAATATGATTTCTCTTCTTGCTCCAAATGGTAATGCCTTTAACTCTTTCGATTCCAAGAATGGGAAAATGCCCTCTCACTATGTTGTTCTTCTCCTTGATAGGAACAACTTTGCCTCTAATGATCTCTCTCCAAATCTCACTGAAAATGGCTGATTTTAGAGAGGGAAAGTTGGGTTTTTGGGGTTGAAATTGTAAAGTTTGGTGTTTTTCCGAGATTTCCAGATTTTTCAGCTCTCCTTATATAGAAATAGCTTGGGGAGATCGATCTGGTCCAAGAGGAGATCGATCTGGTCCCTTAAAATCCCTCTTTTTCACGACATTTTTAAGCTTGAGATCGATCTGTCGAAGCAATGAGATCGATCTGTTGAAGCATGAGATCGATCTGTCGAAGCATGAGATCGATCTGGTCCCAAACAGAGAGCTAAGGAGATCGATCTGGGTGCTCGGGGATTGATCTTTCCACTACAGAATGCTTGGGAGATCGATCTGGCTCCATTGGAGATCGATCTGCTCTATTCTTTCGCCCAAATAAGAGCATTCTGGCTCTTCCAGATCGATCTCTCATCCTATGAGATCGATCTGGCCCTCATGTTTTCCAGATTTCCCGCAGTTTCTTTGCTGCAACTCATACCAACACATCCTTAATCTATTGCCATGGCCATTTTCTCATCCATCCACCTTTATAGCTTGAAAATGGCATCCATCCATACCTTATGCACATTGAAACTTGTGTGCATTCATTGTATGTTCAGAGGTATGCTACATAAAACCAAATGGAAGCATAACTCCATTCCATTTTACCACACTACTCATCTTGAGTCTCAATCACATCCATCACTTGCTAGAACTCATTTCTCCGTATTCATACTCAATGAAACTTGTATGTACGTTACAATTCATATTATACATACATACATTGAATCCATGGACTACATCAATCATACTTTACATTACTAGTCCATTCGTATTATTTGATTCGATTACACACATTACCATTATACATATACGGGGTCTTACAATAAATATAACTGCAAATATAAGCTTTGATGATAACCACATTGATGAAAAAATAACAACCAAAATGAACAGTAAAAGATGTAAAAAAACAGGGGAGAAATATGTTTCTAGTTGCTGCAAAACTCACGGTTTAAGGAACAAAAACAGAACATATAGCAAGGCCAAATTACTGGTAATATGACTTAGAAGAAAGGCTGCTAATATGTGAAGAAAATAAAAGATACACCGAGATAACAAAAGATCTAAACTAAAGAAATAAAAATATAAAGATGAACAGTAGAAGATAATGAAGAATAGATGAGAAAAGAGCATGATTTTTATCTAATGATCTGTTTCCTCATTCCTGTTCAGCAGCCCACCAAACAACACTATCTCGGCACTAGACAGAAACAGATTCAAGTAAGATAAGAAAAATAGAAATTCTGAAAACTAATACTTGACACTAAACCATACGTGAAGAAAATTATAAAACATCAACATAGTAATTTCCAGTAGCCACGGTTTCATTCATTTTCCGATCAAGCCAATGTTGTTCCACCATTTCAGTATTGCAAGACAATACACAGTATTAGACCGGCAATACTGCATCAAAACATATTAATGGCATTGATGATCAAAGCATTACAAATGCTTTAGACTACAACCGAAAATGGAGTGAATAAAACTTATAACAAAAACAAAATAGTAACAGGTGAAGTAAAACTAAAATCCTAAAGAAAATTTAATAAGCAACAATAATGATAAACTGAAAACAAGAACTATTCATAAAACTAAGTTAAATAAAACAGTAGCTATGGAGAAAAATGAAGGCTAAAAACTATTCGGGAAAAGATTCTAAAAAAAGAAAGGGAAAATAAAACTAAAGCTATTCTACCTGTACTACTTTCTACTCTAGAGTACTTAGTTTTTCAATTGCTATCATGTCCTATTTATACACACACTTAGGGGTAAAATGGTAATTTTTCATCCTAGATGAGTTAGCATTGTTTGGCCACTTGTCTTCATTTTATTCGCTGCAGAGTAGATATTTCCACGTCACCCGTCTTCTAGTACACTTGGTTGTGCAATGTGGCCTGGCGTGTGTCTTCCGGAACGTTAGTATGGTGTTCGTCGATGTCATCGTTTCAGAGCGAATAAAATACTAACACCCGACATCCCACGTGTCCAGATGACTGATGACTCAGTCTGCAAATTGGAAGTGGCCTTGTATCCTTTAGCCCGTTTCAGCTCATTTTTGACTGAAACGACTAAGTTTCATCTAGATTTAATTTACCTGCACATTACAGAATTTTAATTAAATAAAAGGGGATAAATAATAAAATAAATTAGGGATTTAAATAATTAATTGAGAAATTAAGCACAAATAATTCTATTTTAATAGAATTATCACTAAGATATTTTTCAGTCTGCTTTTTGGACCCAATATTCCCTCGCGTTGCCCAAAGGAAGATGCAAGCGGATTTTTTGGATTTATTTCAAGGCAATATGACAGTCAACGAGTACGAGAACCGGTTCACCACTTTATTGAGATATGACTCGAAGACTGTCAGGGACGAAGAGCACCGTACAGAGTGATTCATATATAGACTAATACCAGGAATTTGAGACTGATTGTTAGGGTTCTGTATCACTGAATTTAAGGTTACTCTGCGTCGCGTGCCAGAAATAAAAGGGGGTGTAGATTTGAGACAGTCCCAATATGGGTCCCGACTGAAGGTCAGAGATAAGGGCAAGAAGCCCAATGTATCCCGATCAGATTTTAGGAGGGGTCTGCCCAAGAGGCGGAGGATTGATGAGTTGAGGGTGAGGACTGATAGGCCCAGGATTCCTCCCGGTACTGCGGAGACCCCTCGAGGTATCAGACCATATTCTAAAACTTGTAGAGATTGTGGTCGACAACATGAGGGTGCTTGTTATCAGAGGATACAGGGATGTTTCAGATGTAGAGACATAGGTCATAGGGTTAAGGATTACCCACAGCCTTAGAGGCCACACCCCCAAGAGCCTTCTCGACAACAGCCTTAGAGAGCAATTCCCTAGGGGTCACCGCTGCTAATAAGGGTAAGAAACCTGTCACAGAGGGACGTGTATTCGCCATTGATAGAGAGACTATAGACACTTCGTCTGAGGCTATTCGAGGTCCACTATTTGTCTATAATTATGAGGATTTGACCCAGGATCTACTTATTCTTTTATTTCACCACACCTTGAATGTAAACTTCTAAGTTGCGTGTCGTGTCTTTGTCTAGTTTTAAACCTCTTTTATTTTAAAAATTTCGACAGCATAACGGCTGCATTATGACTTAACCCAACCTACAGAGTTTAAAACGTAGTTTACAATTTTCAACCCACATCCGCAACATAATTTCAATTCTATTCCAGGATCTCAGAACATCCACAACATATATCTACTCTGCGTAATAAAAACTCTATATATAAATATAATCATTTACAACTATTACATCCCGACTGTCATATACATTAGTGTCTATGTTATACATCATGTCTGGAATAAAAGTGAAGCTATACCTCGTCGCTACAAAGGATCCGACGAAAGGTCGGACTGCCTCGTCCACGACCTCTAGCGTGTGAGTGCAGTAGAATCATTGTAAGTAATCTGGAAGATGCAGAAAGGGGGGTGAGTTTTTCAGACTCAGTAAGAGATACATTTAAAATAGCTTTAAATACTCAAAACAGGGTAAAACTCGTGGTTTTACAAATCATCATAAATATGGACCATAGTAGAGATGCTTAGTTTCATATACACATTTGAAACATGCTTAAATCATTGTTTACACATTATGCATCACTTGGGTAAAACTCAAATATAGTATGCATATCATACGATGTAAAGAAGTAAAAAACATCTCATCTCATCAAATCATGCATATCGTATCTCAAGGGCTACCTTAGAACTTCATCATAGAAAACATGTGCTAATAGCAAGTAGTGTAAAAAAAAAAAGTAGCATGAAATGTGCAAAAACATAAATATCATTCCGTCAATTCATTGTGGAGCTAGGCATAATCATATACTCATCTCGAAAGACATCATACATCAGGTCCTGTAGGATGTTCATCATAGGTACATATGGCCATTGTACAGGGGAGCCGTGGGACTGGATCAGGGCCGTACATCGCCCTATCTCGTTCACCACCAAGTGTGGACTATACGCATGAACTCACGTGCACCACCAAATGTGGACTATACGTGCATTTCAAGTCAGAGACCTGCTCGTTCCCTGGTCGTCAGCTAGGAAGATCTTCGATCATCTTCATATGCTACCCTATGTATGCAAGATCGATCCCAGATCACTCTGACCTCGTCACATCATGCCTTTGCGGAACTCTAGCCCGCTTACCCCAAAAACATGGTTTTCATAAATCTTTACAGGCCTCTTACCCAGTTCTTGTGGAAAACCATAGTTTCAAATCATTTCTTGGGACTTTAACCCATGTAATCATAAAAACATAGTTCATAAACTCATTCGGGACTTTAACCCGTATCATGAAAACATTACTTTCGTAAAACATTCTTGGGGCTCTTCCCCGTCATTTCATGAAATCAAACCATGTTTTCTTCTTCATATTGAAAAATCACATTTTCATAAACATGTGAAGTAAAATGTATCTCATGCATGTACCAAACAGTTGAAAAACTTGGGAAATGGTTTAGTTTCGGTTTCTAAGTCATTGCTGCATATTTAATAAAATCTCATTCAACTAACATGCATAAAGTCATTAGTAAGGTAGGTGGAGCACTAACGCTACTCTAAATTATATCCCTTACCTCTTAGCGACTAAGGTAGATCATTTTCCTCGATGCTCGGGTTTGCCTCATAAAATGTGTCGATAGACTAATCTGCTGCAAAACAAATTCAACTTATCACATATAGCTTGAATTCATCCCAACACAACCATATATGTGATTATATCGAAAGCTTTGACTAATAGTTGACTTTTAATCGATTTTACTCTTTTTGCTCGATTTTATCGGTTTAAGCCCCATTTTAATCGTATTTAACTTGTTAGCTTCTTTTAAACTCATTTTCACTACCCTTAAGGCATCCTTCAAGTTTCCAAAAATTTCAATAATCTCATACTTCACCCTTAATGATTGATTCTAGCTTTTTTTTTTTTTTTGATAATTTGCTAGTCGACTACTAGATCGTATATTTACTGTCTAAATTCAATTGTAACCACAATTCTATTTCATCACATTTCATCATTCCAAAGACCTTAAACATGCTAAAAATAACTAAATTAAATCATACAATTTATTCCAGCCATTTTCCTTCCACTAAAAATCCCCTAAATCCGCCAACACCTAACATATATTCAAAACCAACCACATCCATCAATGTTCATCACTTTACCTCAACTTTCTCACACCTTTGACTGACCTTGACTTCAATCTAAGTTTCCAAAATTGTTCTTAAGCTGAAACAAAATATATTTATAACTTAGAATCATTGAAAATCATCCAGAAATTCATTCCACCATTTAAACTTCATTCTTCACTTACCTATAAAACAGGACAACTTTTGTTCTCAATCTTCTCTCTACCGTTTCAGGCATCAAATGACCCCCATTAAATTTGAAATTTTTATATATGTTAGAAGGGTGGTAGATGAAGGTTTCATCTAACTAGACCAAGGTCTGAAAATGAGTGAAAGGCTACGGAAACAATTCCACAAGTTAGCAAACCAATTCACATTACAAGCCCTACCCTATTTTTCTTTCCCTACCAATTCAGCTATCAAAAGACCTCATAAATTCTGGAATTTTTATATATGTTAGAGAAGAGGTAGATGAAGTTTTTACCTGAAGGTATGGAGGTCTGGAAATGAGTGGAAGGAAGATGAAAAAATTCAGGAAGTTACTAGACCCAGTCATATTGCAGCAGTGAAGAAGACTAGAATGCTTGGATTTTTCAGCTATCAAATGGCCTCTATAAATTCTGGGATTTTTATATGTTTTAGCGAAGTGGTAGAGGAGTGTTTTCTCTGACTGGACCTAGGTCTAAAAATGGTGGGAAGGCAGCTGAAAATGTTTAACAAGACAGGGTTGCAAGTGACGCCTGTGGTAGGGGAAAAGGGAATGGAGCTCTCGAGTTTGGCTGGA
Organism: Firmiana major; assembly: GCA_033439115.1. Taxonomy (NCBI): domain Eukaryota; kingdom Viridiplantae; phylum Streptophyta; class Magnoliopsida; order Malvales; family Malvaceae; genus Firmiana; species Firmiana major. The sequence goes on from CM065905.1 coordinate 21,971,689, forward strand.
ATGAAGAGGGAAATTGGCTTTATTTTGGAAGCCAAAGTTGTTAGCTTGGTGCTGGAAGGAAGTGGGTAGGAAATATTTTCTAGAAGGAAATTAATTAATTTATTTGTTTGGGGTTGTTTGGGTGGTGTAACTTCATGGGTTTGTAGTCTTAGTTTTAGAAAATTCACCAATTAAAATCCTGATAAGATTCCTTCAAAATTTCACTTCTCCATTGTCATACTATATTTATAGTATGTCTCATAAAAATTTGGGGGTTACTTGTTTAAGAAAATTTTCATGAACCAGCTCATTTTGCGCGATTAGGCCAATACCGAGCAAAATGGAAATAAGGTTTATGTTAGCTTCAAAAATTCATTTGAGCCCTTAAACCTCCTTATTTCTTCATGATTTTTATGTCCCATGTCAATTTCAGCTTATAAATATTTTCCATGGCCTCAGAATAATTTTTATGAATTTCAGGAATTTTATTCGGATTTATTTCGCTTATTAGGTCTGTTTTCTCGATTAAATTTAAAATTCGAATTCAACTATCTTTTTCATTTCCAATCACTTAGTTTTTATTTCTACACATCATTTCATGCATGAACATGATAATTTTAAGAAGTTCTTGCATCTGGGACCTTACCTCATTTTGCGTGCTATGGGGCCTACACTACAATCAGTTTCTTTGATCATCTACGGGCCTACAAAACCTTACATAGGGTTATAATTTACTTCTCACAAGTAACATAAGATGGGAAAACTTAGGTTTCACAGCTATACTAAGATTGTAACTTTCTCCTACCTGAAAAATTCAATGTACGTTTGACCGTTAAGGAATGAAATGTATGAAGTTTAGTGTAAGAAATTTTATCATATAATTATGATTTCCTAGAATTACTGATTAAATTATTGATGTAAAGGTTATATCGCACTCATCTCTGATATTAGTCGGGAACATCCGAGGATAGAGGATATACCATTGGTATGTGAGTTTTCGGATGTGTTCCCAGATGAGTTGTCAGGCTTACCACCGAAGAGAGAGCTGAAGTTCACTATTGATTTAGTGCCACCAGCCGATCTCTAAACCTCCCTATAGGATGGCGTTAGTTGAACTGGAAAAGCTAAAGAAACAGTTCTAGAAGTTGCTCAACTAGGGTTTCATCAGATCCAGTGTGTCACCATGGGGAGCTCCGATATTATTTGTTAAGAAGAAAGATGGTAGTCTCAGATTGTGCATAGATTACTGACTATTGAACAAGGCTACCGTGAAGAACAAATACCCCCTGCCAAGAATAGATGATTTGTTTGATCAGCTGAGAGGGGCTTCTGTCTTTCCCAAGATTGACATGAGATCGGGCTATCACCACTTGAGAATCGAGAAGGAGGATGTTTCAAAATTGGCCTTTAAAACTTGATATGGCCACTATGAATTTTTAGTGATGCCCTTTGGTTTGACGAATGCCCTTGCTACTTTCATGAACTTGATGAATGAGGTATTCCGGGACTATCTAGATCAATTTGTGATAGTTTTCATCGATGATATTCTCATCTATCATCAGTCTCGAGAGGAACATGCACAACATTTGAGGATTGTGCTCTAAATACTTCGAGATAGGCAGTTATATGGAAAGTTCAGTAAATATGAGTTTTAGCTGGACCATATAGCTTTGCTTGGTCACATTGTATCTAAGGACGAGGTGTCAGTTGATCCGTCCAAGATAGAGGTTGTACTTCAGTGGGAGAGATCGAGGATGGTTATAGAGATTCAGAGTTTTTTGGGACTGGCAGGGTATTATCGGAGGTTTGTTGAGGGATTCTCTAGAATTGCAGCTCCTTTGACTAAGCTTAAATGTAAGGATGTCCCTTTTGTATGGTTTGAGCAATGTGAGTAGAGTTTTTAGGAGCTTAAACGGAGATTATCAACAGCCCCTATTTTGACTACCCCAAGTGGATCTGGAGGCTTCGCAGTGTACAACAATGTTTCCCATCATGGTCTAGGGTGCGTACTCATGCAACATGGGAGAGTAGTCGCTTATGGTTCACGCCAGCTTAAGGACCATGAGCGGAACTATCCCACGCATGATTTTGAATTAGCTGCTGTGGTATTTTCTTTGAAGATATGACGACATTATCTATAAGACCCAATTTTTATCATAAGGGCAAAAAGGGAATAAATAGAAATTTTTGAGTGCATTTAAAAATGCAAAAGGATTGAAATGGCATTCTCGAACACGTGCAAGGGTAAAACGGTCAAAAGACTAAAATTCGGTATTAATCGGGATAAGAAAATTTAATTAAAAATAATAGCTTGAGAAATCTTGATCAATAACGAAGAAATAATTAAATTTCGGGTTAAATTGGTCAAGATATGAATTTATGGGGATAAACCGAAATTTTTGTATCGAAAAATAATCCCGTAAATAATCGAAAATTATACCGAAAAGGTAAAATCAGACTGATAGATTCATTTATGAAATAAATGAATAAAATAATAATTTTTCAGATATTTTGGTAAAATAATAATATTTAATTGATTAAAATAATAATAAAAATAAATTATAAATAAATAAATAAAATGTAAAAAAAAGGAAACAGAAACGAAATCTGGAAAACGAAACAGAGAAGAAACAAGGGAAACGCGAAGCAGGAAACCGAGGGAGTCGGTTTCCCTCCGATCCGACACCATCGGCGGGGCTGAGGGGCCAGCGAGGGTCGGCGAAGGTATCTCGGGCGAGCCACCAGCGGTCGCGACGCGTGGCGAGGTGGCCAAAAAATGCCAAAAAATGGGGGGAGAAGCCGCGGGAGAGAACCTCGATTCGTCGGCAATGGCTGCGTTTTGACTCCAGCCGAGGGTCGATTTTGGAAGCTCAAGCCGTAGCGCACCGATTGGTGCTGGAATCACGCCGAGAACCGGTCGGACGGCGCCGACACAACCAAATGTTGCCTGAATCGACCGAACCGGACTAAACCGGCTAAATCGGACTGAGCTGAACGACGGTCTGAACCGAGTTGAACCGGACCGGACCGGTTAAGCCAAAAAGAGAGGAAAAAATGAAGAAAAAGGGGAAAAGAAAAAGAGGAAAAATTGGAGAAAATTTCAGTGATGCAATCGAGCTTCGGGTAAGTTGGTAAGCGGTCGAATTGACCAATTTAATTTTTGGAATAATTAATTTGATTATTTTCCGACTGAAAATTTACCCGAAAAAATATTAAATGGTGTAGCTCGACAATTGGCATCAACCGAGAGCTCGAGATAGCCTCGATTCACATACTATCATGGAATCTCGAGTAAGTAACCCTTATTTACGACAATTTTGCATTGTTAGGCGTGATTGATATTTAACGCATAAATTATGGATTTAATTTCCGCATAAATGAATTAAATTATGGAAAATTGGATAAATTGTCGTAAATATTAAATTGAGATATCTGAGAATTTAGAACGAGGCTAAATAAATACTGATGGGCCCAATGAGCCCAATAGGCCTCGATAAAGTGTAGTAAACGGGCTTAAGGCCGATTAAGGCCCATTATGGTGTAATCGGGCCCAATATGGGTAAACGGGCCCAATGATTTAAATTAAGCCCAAAAAATATGAAATACAATTAATTGTATTGTATTTGACCTGATGAATGTGTATCCGCAGTTCCGGAGATTGGGTTCGGAGCAAATCGGACTGCGTGACGAGTCATCAGTGGAAAGGTCAGACTGTACAGATAAATGAGGTAAGGAAATTGTGTGAGTAGCTAGAGGTAGCTACGCATATTTTAATAGATTTTGTATACACTGATTATGTATGTATACGCGATTATTGTATAATGATCCTAAAAGTGGTTTAAATGATTTTTAAGGATCGAAATAGGTGAAATGTCTATTTTACCCCTATTGAGGGAAGTTCACCTAAGGATGGTGAAAGCATGACATGCATGAAATGCATGATTTAAGGATTTTTATGATTAAGGAATTTTCTTGTTTTTAATCAAAGTAAATCGATAGATTGGCCAATAATTGCATAAGTTTCCCAAAATAACACTATGTAGGTGTTATTAATATTTAAATGAAAATTTCTTTGGAAAATAGGCCAACTATCAAGTTTATATGGAAACAGATAGTGCTGATAAGTAGTTCGCACTATATCTGCGTTTGTGAATGTGCATAAATGTGCTTGAGCGGTTGCTCGCACCGACTTGTGTGACATCATATGCATGAAATGTGCTAGAGCATGGTGCTCGCACTGATTTTTATTATTGTGAAATGAGAGCTGCTGGAGCCTAGCTCGCACTCTGTTTTGACATGTTTTGACGTGGTATGCATAAAAAGGTGCTGGAGCAATTGCTCGCACTGGTTTTACTGATTTAATATAAATGAGAGATGCTGGAGCTTAGCTCGCATCCTGTTTTGATTTAATTATGCATGAAGCCGTGCTGGAGTGTAACTCGCACGAGATTTGATTTAGTTATGCATAAAGTCGTGCTGGAGTGTAACTCGCACGAGATTTGATTTACTTGAACATTCATTTGTGTTTGAGCTTGCTCGCACAAAGTTTTATATGGTTTTTATAATTCATTTGAATATCGTACTGGAGTTTTACTCGTACGAGATTTTCACTGAGTTTCTATACATATCCGTACTAGAGCATTGCTCGTACGTGGATTTTACTTGAAATTATAATCAGTTTAAGTCGTACTGGAGCGTTGCTCATATGCAGATTTTATTGATTTCTATGAAACCGTGCTAGAGCTTCGCTCGCATGAGGTTTTCTGATATTATGAATATGCATGGAGCCGTGCTTGAGCTTCGCTCGCACAGGGAATTGTATTACATGCATATAGCCGTGTTGGAGCCTCCTGTAGACTGTGTGTCACAGTGAGATGATATGCTCACACGTGCATTCTGAGACAGAGATGATATGGGTGGATAAGACCTATTACAGGCACCCCTGATTGAGCTTGGGTTCACAGAGTACGTTGTACCGTGTATATCAGCGGAGTACACTGTACCGTGGGGATTGTTGGAGTGGAGTGGCATTAGCCACGAGGCAGCAAGCCTTGCCCTCGCAATCCTGGTGTTATGCTTTTCTGGCAAGTAGGACGACCCACCTCCGTTTCAGGTGTGATACCCCGCACATTAGGTACCGTGTTGCCAGGGATCACTAGGATATGGCCATAGTCCTCGATGTTACTGATAATTACCTGATTGTCTCACATGATATAACTTGTGGTCTGTTGACCAGGGTAGACCCGAAGGAGGGGTCAGGCCCCCGATTTGATGATTTTATGATTTCATGATTTTATGACATGTGATCCTGAAAGAAGGGTGGTTTTATAACTGAAGTTTTATAATGAAATTTATTGAATTGTTTTATGAGATGATTAACCCTGAAGGGTCAGTTTATACTACAGTTTTAATGAAATGATTTGAATGTAGTAGCATGATGATGTTTACCATGCTTTCATTTCGAATTCATGAATTGTCTTACATGACATGAAAGAATGCATGATTTTGATTTAATTCATGCTAAGTATGATTTAATGATGTCACATAAAATGCTATTGATGCATGAATTATATGATTTATATATGCACGAACAGTTTTGATAAACTAAGTCATTGATGTTTGCATGACTTTGTTCTTGATGATTTTAATGAAAAGAAATGGATTTAAGGGCATGGCATTATGAGCATGTAGATAGTGGAGCTATCTACTTACTTGCATAATTGCCTTACTGAGCGTGTGGTTTACTCACCCCCCTTATTTTCCCATCTTTTCAGAGCACTCGCAATAGTTATTGAGCGGCTGAGGACTTGCATTCTGGGTATTTGCTGCTTCCCATCGAGAAACAGGTATACACATTTGTATAGTTTTGTATCTAAATATGTAATGCACAGTACTATAAACGGATATGATGTCGGGGATGTAGAGTTATAAATACCATTGAGTATGTATTTAATTAAAGTCAAAGATGGTAAACTCTGATATATAAATGTGATTATGGAAATGGAATTGGTAATAGTGTGAGGTGACTAACACCGAATCATAGCCCAACTGTTTGTAGGATGGTCACGATGAGAGAAAGGTAAGAATTAAATAATAAATGAAAAAACGAAAAATTTACTCTGATTTTTAGGTAATTTGGGTCGTGACATTATCTGTATGGGGAAAAGTTTCAGATCTTCACTGACCATAAGAGTCTAAAGTACATCTTCGACCAGAAAGAGCTTAATATGAGCATAGACGATGGATGAAGCTTCTTAAGGATTACAACTGTGAGATTTTGTATCATCCGGGGAAGGCAAATGTAGTTGCTGATGCCTTGAGTAAGAAGAGCATGGTTTCTGCTATGATGATCAGGGAATGAGATTTATTGGAACAGTTCGTTGGACTCAGGATCATGGTTGAGGAAGCGGAGGTTAGATTTATAGCTAGCCTACAGATAGAGCCAGGTGATTTGGATCAGATCAGAACAGGATAGAGAAATGATCAGAATTTAATAGACATGGATAGCCAAGCTGAGTAGAGCTCACGTCAGATTTTATGATCAGTGATGATGGGTTACTGAGGTTTAAGTGCTGTATTTGCGTTCCGAGCGATGATACCTTGAAACAACAGATTTTGAGGGAGTCTCATTGTTCCCGTTACATCATGCACCAAGGTAGTACCAAGATGTACCAGGATCTGCGTAAGGTGTATTAGTGGAGTGTATGAAACAGGATGTGGCAGAATTTATGGCTAGATGTTTAGTGTGTCAGCAGGTGAAAGCTGAGCATCAGAAGCCCGAAGGATTACTTAAGTCTTTGCCCGTGCCTACATGGAAATGGGAGCATATCACCATGGACTTTATCATGGGATTACCGAGGACTCGGAGGGGTCACGATGCAATATGGGTTATTGTTGACTGATTAACGAAGATTGCCTACTTCCTTGCCATCAAGAGCATGGATTCCTTGAATGCCTTAGTAGAGTTATATGTCAGAGAGGTAGCTCGTTTGCATGGGGCCCCCATGAGTATTACATTTGATAGAGATTCCAGGTTCACCTCCAGACTTTGGACCCATTTTCAAGAAGCCATGGGATCTCATTTGAATTTCAGTACCGCTTATCATCCTCAAACTGAAGGTCAGTCCGAGCAGACTATTCAAACCTTGAAGGATATGTTAAGGGTGTGTACATTGGACTTTATGTCATGACCCTTAACTTACCAAAATACGAACAATTTTTTCGCATTTTCATGCATCATTTATTAATCATCCTTCCTCGATCGTGAACAACCACACTCTCAACAGTTAGGCTGTGTGTCAATGTCTGCCTCATCCATCCATAACAATTTAATTTCAAAAGTAAACACTTTTATAAATACATCAGAGTTACTGTCTACAAGTGTTTACGTTGCTTTACATCCCCAATGTTTACATACAAAATTCTACTGTGCTATGTCTAGTTTAGATACAAAATAATTCAAGTATCCCCTTTATTTAATTAAAATTCTTTAATGCGCAGGTAAAATAAATCCGGATGAAACTTAGTCATTTCAGTCAAAAATAGGCTGAAAATAGGTTAAAAAGAGATCGAACCACTTCCAATTTGCAGATTGAGTCACCAATTGTTTGGACACATGTGATGCCAAGTGTCCGTATTTTATTTGCCTCAAAACGATAAAATCTACGGACACCGTGCCTACCTTCTGGAAGACACACGTCGGGCCACATCGCACATCCAAGTGGACAAACAGACAAGTGACGTGAAAATATCTACTCTGCAGCGAATGAAATGAAGACAAGTGGCCAAACAATGCCAACTCATCTAGGATTGAAAAATTACCATTGTACCCCTAATATTATGTATAAATAGAACATGATGAGTAATTGAAAAATGAGGTAATTTTTGGGTAAAGTAGTTTAGTTTTTTAGGTTAAAGTTTTTAAGGTTATTTTCTTTCTAGTTTTCTTTAAGCTTTTCCGACTAGCTTTGTCAAGCCACCATTTTTATTCTATTCTTGTTTCGCTACTGATCATAGCAATTGTTATGTTTATTTTATGAAAAGTTTCATTTCTTTTCTAGTTCTTTTATAGTTGACGTTGGCAGCCTCCATGGATATGGGTTTTTACAAGTTTTTATTTTACTAAAGTTCGAACCTTTAAAACTATTCAATGAAAAGCTTGTTTTTTCTTTAGTTCATTTTCACTACTTTGTTTCTATGGCTTTTAGTGTTCATTCGGGTAGAATCTGGGGTAGATTTGTGGCTGGTGACAGTAGCCATTATGCCTACCCCTTCTCGGCATTTTCTTTGTTTTAATTTGGTTTCTATTAATTCCTCTGTTCTGATTATTTTCCATCAATAGTTCTTATTCGGTATTTAGGATTCTAGTCAATATTATGCAAAAGCTGGGTAAATGAGAATGCAATGTTGTGTTTATGCTCACTGTCAATGGCCTTCATCAACTAGGTTGAAGTATAAAATGTTGATGATGTTGGAGGCCCGAGGTAAGAAGCATACCCCGCTGAGTTTTCTGGGTTCATAGTTACTGTTTCCAGCAACTGAGAACTTTCAGTTGTTTTTGCTTCTTTTGTTGGTTTTCGATGCAGGTTCTTGCTGTCCAGGGGCTACTGATTTATTGTTGATAGTACAAGCTGCAGCTGGTGTGCGTGACGAGCTGGGTTGAAGCAAGGTGTAGAGCCAGAACTTGCCGCTCACAATCGTGATTGGCGGGACTACTGCTGGGGACAGGGGCTATATTCTCCTTTGTTCTCCCTTGTTTCTAAACCATTTCTATTCATTTTCTTCATTTTCTGTTAACTTTGGCTTTCATTGCAGTTTACATTTTCTGTTTCCATTTTCTACTTTAAGTTTACAAGTTTACAATTTCTGCTTGCGTTCCATTGTTAATCCTTTAAAATCATGCTTTATTAATCTGTTCAGCCTTGTTGTTATTGTGACAAAGCTGACATTTGCTGGTATGAATATTTACAGTAAAGATGGAGGTGCACGGAGCAGTGTTGAGCTACACATATTGAAAGAGCAGAAGGGAGTGCAGTACATGGCAACTTACAGCAGCGCCTGTTAGCACACCTGTCTTTTGCTTGAAGCTGTTTTAGCAGGAACGATAATCCCATTGTAACAGTCGTGCTTGTAGAAATCAGTACAAAGCTGTGCGATGGGGAGGACGTGTGCAGGATCGACGAGGAATGTTGGGTGCAGCTGAAGCAGACGCTAACTGGGCAGAGACATGGGTTGTGTTGCAGGGAATGGAGTTGAACCAAAATAGCACTTGCAGACAGCGCCTGGAGCAGAAGGCTGGAACGTGCGTTGTACTATGCGCGGTCGGGCAGAGGGCAACATATAAATTTGATTAAGGCCATGTTTGGTAGTTTGGGATAGTTAATAATTCATTTTTCATGCATTTTTAATATTTTATATATATATTTTTATTTTCAATATTGTTTATTAGTTTAAAAATTAAAGTTTTAAATTAATTTGCATGTTAGTTATATTTTCTTTGCTTGTTAGTTCAAAACTTAGATTTAATTATGTTAATAGTTAATTTTTATTTTAGTGTTAGGTGTTGCATTTAAAATTAAATTGGGGATAAAATCATTTTATGCATTTTTAAGCTTTTTATTTTAAATTGAAAATCCAAAAATATTTATGTCTCGTGCATTATTAGGATCATTTTATAGGTAATTAGTTTCTTAGTTAGATTTAATAATTTCTTTAGGTTAATATAATTTTATTTTATTAGACTTTAGGTTAGATAAATTTACACTTTTATCTTTAACTTAATTAGATTAATTACATGCATATTTTATTTTAGGTTTGTTGAATTTTAATTTAATTAATTTTGTTTTTCTATTTTCATATTTGCATTCTAGTTTATTTGCAGTAATTAATTTTAACTGTGTTAATTATTTTTTGTAGGTTATTGCTTTTAATTGCTTGGAGCTCTATAAGTAATTTTAGCTCTGTTTGATTTTCTTTATTTATAGTTTTTATTATTTTCAGCACTGTTAGCCTTGCAGATCACCCACTAAAAATTCATAATTTGCTAGGATATACTTAGGGTAAGATTAACCGGTACTTAATTAGGCTAATTAAATTCTCTGTGGGACAATAATCCGGGACTCAAATCTCATTATTACTTGTACGACCCGTGCACTTGCGGATACACGTCTAGGTCACTTAGAGTGGGCATAGTCAGGCATCAGTAGTTATCTACCATGCTTGCTTTATTGCCTTACTGAGCGTGTGATTGCTCATCCCTCTCTACTTTCCCCTCTCTATAGAGCGTACATAGTAGCCAGTGAGGACTGAGGCGTTGTATTTTGGACATCCACTGCTTCTATCACCAAAAGGTATACACACAGGGATTCTTTTTGTATCTAAACATGTAAAGGCACAGTAGTCATTTTGTATTATAATGTGGGGGATGTAAAAGTTAGAAAACGTGTCATGTATAAGTGTATAACTCAACTTTCAAATGAATGATGCTTCTTTTGATTAATTGAAAATGAATGATTAGTGATGATTATTACTGACTCACAGCCCAACTCTGTAGTGGTGAGTTTGTTCATGACCGGGTAAGGAAAAGAAAATGCGAAAAATTTATAGTGATTTTCGGTTAAAAAGGATAAAATGGGTCGTGACACTTATATAGTTTAGTATATACACACTTACCTCCTTTATCTTTGTCAAGCTTTAAAGATGTTTTCATTAGAGTTAAGTGAGACTTGGTCACATCCATTCCAAACCTTTTGAACAAGTTCTTGGTGTACTTAGCTTAATCAATGAAGATGACATCCTTACTTTTCTTTATTTGGAGCCTCCATCATGCTCATATCAAATTCACCTTGCATGTTCTTAGAAAACCTTTGGCACAAAGACTCATTAGTAGAAGCAAGAATAATATCATCTACATACACTTAAATTATTAACAAGTTACTACCTTTGGTTTTAATAAACAAAATTGAATCAACCTTTCCTCTTGAAAATCCTTTTTCAATTAAAAATTTGGAAAGTTTCTCATATCAAGCTTTAGAAGATTATCTCAAACCAAATAAAGCTTTTGAAAGTTTGAAAACATGATTTGGAAATTTAGGATCTTTAAAACCGAGAGGTTGTTTAACATATATGTGAGAACTGTAAATTTTATGAGATTTGTTTAGTGAGAATTGTAATTTGGTGAATTTAATTATGATATGTTAATGTACACGCAAGTTTTAAATTTAATGCAGTATAAGGAAATAAATTTTTTAAGTTTAAATGTTTATAGATTGAAATATGGCCTATGGAGTAGATTATGGTGAGTTTTGCATTAAGTTTCCTGCAAATTGATACAGCAGCAGTAGAATCTGCGAAGGCCATATCGATCTCCAAGGATGAGAGATCGATCCCATAGCTCCAGAATGCAGAAAATGTGCAAATGTAGATAGGCAAATCAATCTCATAAGGAAGAAGATCGAACTCCTAATGCCTCTGTCTAGCAAGGATCAATCCTTTCACAAGGGCATATCGATCTCCTTAACTCTCGACCTGGAAGAGATCGATCCCCAATTTAATGCCAGATCGATCTCCTCTTAGAAGAACAAATCGATCTTCACCTCAACCAGATCGATCTTGTAATGGAGCAGATGGAGCAGTTGAAATGAAGCAGAGATCGATCTCCTTCAATACCAGAATGATCTCATAAGCCTTATCTATATAAGGATCACGAGATTTTCGCCTGAAACTGAGCTTTTCTCTCTCTACAACCCAAACCCTCACCATTTTCACCCAAACCAACTTTTCTCTCTCTAAGATTCACCATATTCTAGATAAAATTAGACAAAGGGGCAAGAGACAAAGTTGTTCCTTTTGGTAAGGAGAACAACATACTAGAAAATCAAGGATTGGGTTGAATAAAGGCAAGGACAAGCACTCTACAAGTTTGGTCAAGAGGAGACAAGCTAGGTGGGCTCACAAGATCCTTATTTTCTTAAGCATTACCATTTTATATATGTTGGTAAATGGATATATATGTATATATATAGGTACATCGGTTGGAAATGACTAGGTCATGAGGAAACAACCAATGAGTATAGTAGGGAAATGAAATGTGGATGTCTTACAATGATTGTGAACTAGCTAAAGTGATGATAGAGATGTAAGATAAGTTTTAAGACAATGTGAGTATTTAAGAATGATAACTTGGATATAGTATAGATATGAGTATAAATGAGGTGAAAAGAGAAATGAGAACGATGAATACTTACAATTTGATGACTTAATTATGTGTGTGGACAGCTCGAGAATCTAACACGGGAAACAAGGCTAGTCCGAGAACTGAGGATATTGTACCACTCAAGGTGCAAAAGGTAAGGGAAATAAACCATTTATGCTTTTGAGTTTTCTAATGAATGAAAACGTTTTAAGAGCATGAAAAAGAGTTTGATGAATGAGCATATTTTATAAGATGATTCGATGTGTTGATAAATATGTGAATGTTTTACCGATTTGAGCTCTACTTTTGATGTGATTTGTGTAATTGTGAACACTTATTGTTTATAACCAAAATGGATTTTGTGATAACCACCATGAGCTCTACGTGAAGGTAAAACAATTTATATGCAACAATGGCATGCTTTTACTGTGTGAGTGTTTTACCGGTTTGAGCTCGATTTTGATGAGTTTTGTGTAAACGTGAATACAATGTGTTATAACCAAAATGGGTTTTGTGATAACCACTAAGAGCTCTACGTGAAGGCAAAATGATTTTTACTAAGACTATGGCTTGTCATGAGATGCACATCGGGCTTTACTTTGGTAGCATGTAAGGCCGGGTCGTGCTCTAGTAGCATGTAAGACCGTTTTCCTCTATTTTAGTAACGTGAGATGACCCCGTTCCGATAGCAATGGGTGGCTTTTCTTTGATAGCATGTAAGGTCGGGTCGTGCTTTGATAGCATGTTAGACCGACGACTGTACGACTCTAATCAAGTCTACAGCGAATCATGGCCATGTATGTGTACTATTGTCGATCAAATCCCTCGATTGGGGATGTCCGCCTATGGGACGAATTCAATCGTTGTGATGTGTCGTGACGTTGATTTCATATGAGTTTTTATAAATGCCTAGTCTAGATTTCTATGATGATGATGTGATTTTACAACTGTGATTTATATCACTCGTTGATATTTGATGTAATGTGAATTGTGATTTTTATCACGTGATGTATGCTGATGCCATTGTTGTATACATTTATTTCTATAATGAATTGCATGCTCATTATTTCCATTATATTATGTTTGTGATGTTGATTTTTATAACTTCCCTTATCCTCCTTACTAAGTGTTTTGAGAGCTCACCCTTTTTCCTTCCCCCTCCAGATTACTTGAAGTAAGAGAGATAGAGCATGCCGCGTACGTGATATAGGCTAGTGGACAAGATCTCCCCAGGCTAGTGTACACGCATAAGGTATAATTCAGTTCATTTTATATCTAGACAATGATCTAATATAGACATTTATGATGAGTATTTTAGGATGTAATTAGGTGGATATGAAAGAAATGATTTGAGACTTATGGGTTGATTGTTTTTGGGACATTATGTAATTGATTTCATTAAGTATGAGTTGTATGATCTTAGGTATAATGACTAGTGTTAAAACGTAAGTGAGCACATGACATTGTATAGGAATACACCGAGAGTTGTTCGTTTTGTTTTAAGAAAAATTTTAAATCAACCATATTTTTCGCGCTTCCTGGCTGTCACAGATTTTCTTGGTATCAGAGCAAAAGATGTCTAGTACTGTCAGTGTCGATCAATTGGAAAAAGATTAAATCCCAAGTGTCTGTAATGAATTGAATTTAACGAGTAAAATTATGATCAATTTTTAATGAATATGCGCAGGCACGTAAGAGATAGAATATGAAGGGGAGAAGGGGACATTCAGGGAGGCTGGCATAGCCACCTCCACCACCTGAACCACAGTCGGAGAGTCCTAACTCTCGAATGAATCGCCTAAAGCATGATGTGCATCAGGGATTCGAGCAGATGGCAGTGCTATTCGCGCAACATTTTGGGGCTAATGCCTCGAGCACTACACCTGTGTCGACTCCTCTACCACCGCAGGGTCCACCCGCACCCCCACCACAGATTGACCCGGTGCCCCCCGCCACACAGCCTACGGTATAGACCCAACTTGATGATAGAGATAAGGGTCGGATGAAGGACTTTCTGAAGATAAACCCACCTGCTTTTAGAGGGGTGAAAGATCCCGCAGAGGTTGAGGAGTGGCTGACTGTGTTGTGAGTCATTTTTGACTTTTTAGGATGCACCGATGCAGAGAAGGTCAGTATGGGTGCCTATAAGTTAAAGGAAAAACCCGAGATTGGTGGAGCACTACTCAGGGTATATTGACGTCTAGCCATGAGGTGATTAGCTGGGAGGTGTTTCAATCGGCATTTAGAACCCAGTATGTGCCAAAAGCTGCCCAGAGGAGGAAGCAAGCTGAATTCCTAAATTTAGCTCAGGGTACTATGTCAGTTGATGACTATGAGAGTCGATTCACCACTCTACTTAAGTATGACCCGGAGACTCTGAAGGATGAGGAGCTCCGTATAGAGCGATTCATGTATGGACTGAGACCCATCATTAGGGACCGATTGATAGGGCTTTGTATCACTGAGTTCAAGGATGCTTTGAGGTGAGCATAAGAAGTGGAGAGGGGACTAGAGTTAGTACAGACCCGAACTGAGTCCAAAATTGTAACCAGAGATAAAGGTAAGCGAATTGTGACTTCCCACACAAACCTTTAGAGGGGTTCATTTAAAAGGAGACAGTTTGAGGGGCCGAGGGGAAGAGTTGACAGGCCCAAAGTTCCTCCCATGGTTATGGAGACCCCTCGAGGTGCCAGACTAGAGGTTAGAGTCTGTAGAGATTGTGGTAGATCACATGAGGGAAGCTATCCTAGAATTATACAAGGATGCTACAGATGCGGGGACATGGGTCACAGAGTGAGGTATTGCTCGTAACCACAAAAGCCACATTCTCCAAAGCCTCCTAGACAGCAGCCACAGAGGACGATTCCCCAAAGACGGGCTATGGCTGTTGATAAAGGCAAGAAGTCGGTCACAGAGGGATGAGTATTCACCTTAGATAAAGAGACTACAAACACTTCGTCTGAGACCATACGAGGTACACGTTTTGTCTATAATCATAAGGCTCATGTGTTATTTGATTCGGGATCCACGCATTCTTTTATTGATATACAATTTGCATGTAAATTGAGTTTGAAGTGTGAATCCTTAGATTATATTCTACATGTAAATACCCCCATGCTTGAGTCTTAAAGGACAGATAGGGTGCACAAGAGTTGTGAGATCAAGATGGGAGATAAGGTGATGTTAGTAGATCTAATGATGTTAAACATGTGTGGTTTCGATGTGATTTTAGGGATGGATTAGCTAGCAGCCAATCGTGTGAGTCTAGACTTCTACACTAAGATTGTAACTTTCTCCCTACCTGAAAAGTTTAGTCTATGTTTGAATGATTAAAGAAAAAAGACGTGTAAAGTTTATTATGAAATGTTAAGAGATGATTATATCGCTATAAATACTGATTGAATTATTGATGTGAAGGTTACATCACACTCATCTCTGAAATGAGTCGAGAACATCCAAGGATAGAGGACATACCGGTAGTATGTGAGTTTCTGGATGTATTCCCAGATGAATTACCTGGCTTACCACCAGAAAGAGAGCTAGAGTTCACTATCGATTTAGTGCCAGACACTCAGCTGATTTCTAAACCTCTCTATAGAATGGCGTTAGTCGAATTAGAAGAGTTAAAGAAACAGTTACAAGAACTGCTTGACCAGGGTTTTATTAAACCTAGTGTGTCGCCATGGGGAGCTCCGGTGTTGTTTGTAAGGAAGAATGACGGTAGCCTGAGACTATGTATAGATTAATTATTGCTGAACAAGGTTACAGTGAAGAACAAGTATCCCCTGCTAAGGATAGATGATTTGTTTGACCAGCTGAGAGGGGCTTCTATCTTTTCTAAGATTAATCTAAGATCGAGCTATCACCAGTTAAGAATCATGAAAGAGGATATTCCGAAGACAGCCTTCAGAACTAGATATGGCCACTACAAGTTCTTAGTGATGCCTTTTGGATTAACAAATGCCCCTGCTGCTTTTATGAGCTTAATGAATGAGGTATTTAGGGACTATCTAGATCAGTTTGTGATAGTCTTCATTGATGACATCCTTGTGTATTCTCGGTCTCATGAAGAGCATGCATAGCATTTGAGGATTGTGTTGCAAGTACTTAGAGATAAGTAACTTTATGGAAAGATCAGTAAGATTGAATTTTGGCTGGATCAGATACCTTTTCTTAGGCATATTGTATCTAAAGACAGTGTTAGTTGATCCGTCTAAGATTGAAGCTGTACTTAATTGGGAGAAACCGAGGACAGTGATAGAGATTTAGAGTTTTCTAGGACTTGCAGGGTATTACAGAAGGTTTGTTGAAGGATTTTCCAGGATTGTCGCTCCTTTAACTAAACTCACACGTAAGGAGACTCCTTTTGTATGGTCTGAGAAGAGTGAGCAGAGTTTCTAATAATTAAAGAGGAGATTAACGACGACACCTATGTTAACTATCCCAAATGGACCTAGAGGCTTTGTAGTGTACAATGATACCTCTCAACAAGGATTAGGATGTGTGCTCATGCAGCATGGAAGAGTAGTCGCTTATGGTTTGCGACAACTGAAAGATCATGAGCAAAACTACCCCACAGATGATTTGGAGTTAGCTGCAGTGGTGTTTGCATTGAAGATTTGGTGGCATTACTTATATGGGGAAAGGTTCCAAATATTTACTGATCACAAGAGCCTGAGATATATAGTTAACCATAAGAAGTTAAATATGAGACAAAGGAGATGGATAGAACTCCTTAAAGATTATGATTGCGAGATACTCTACCATCTAGGGAAGGCGAACGTAGTTGCTGATGCCTTGAGCAAGAAGAGTATGGTATCTGCTATGATGATCAGGGAATGGGATTTGTTGAAACAATTCGTCGGACTCAGGATCAGAGTTGAAGAGGTAGAGGTTGGATTTATGGCTAGCCTGCGGATAGAGCCCATTATTATGGATCAGATTAGAACAGGGCAAAGAAATGATTAGAAGCTATTGGGTATGGCTAGTCAAACTGAACAGACCTCACAGTCAGATTTCATGATCAGTGATGATGGGTTATTGAGGTTTAAGGGTCAAATTTGTGTTCCGAACGATGATACCCTGAAGCAACAAATATTGAGAGAGTCTAACTACTCGCGATACACCATGCACTTGGGAAGTACCAAGATGTACCAAGATTTAAGAGGGGTGTATTGGTGGAGTGGTATGAAGCGAGATGTGGCAGAATATATAGCCAAATATTTGGTGTGCCAACAAGTAAAAGCTGAGCACCAGAGGCCCAAAAGATTGCTTAAACCTTTTCTTGTGCCCACATGGAAATGGGAGCATATCACCATGGACTTTATCATGGGATTACCGAGGACCCGAGGAGGTCATGATGCAATATGGGTGATAGTAGATAGATTAACAAAGAGTGCTCACTTTCTTGCCATCAAAGAGCATAGATACATTGAGTATATTAGCCAAGCTATATGTTAGAGAGATAGCTAGACTACATGTGGCTCTAGTGAGTGTTACCTCTTATAGAGATTCTCGGTTCACCTCTAGGTTTTGGACTCATTTTCAGGAGGCCATGAGATCTCAGTTGAATTTCAGTACCACCTATCACCCTCAGACTGATGGTCAGTCCGAGTGGACTATACAGACCTTGGATAACATGTTGAGGGTGTGGACGATGGACTTTAAGGGATCATAGGATGATCATCTGCCCCTTGCTGAGTTTTCATACAATAATAGCTATCTACGAGTATTGGTATGGCACCTTATGAGCCTTTGTATGGTAGGAGGTGTAGATCCCCTATTGCGTGGGAAGAAGTAGGCGACAGGAAAGTAATTGCTCCTGAACTAGTTAAACAGGCAGTTCAGAATGTGAAAATCATTTGTGATAGATTACAGGCTGCTCAAAGTCAACAAAAGAGTTACACAAATGTGCATAGACGGCCACTTGAGTTTCAAGTTGGAGGTTATGTGTTCCTTAAGATATCTCCCAGTAAAGGTATCATGCGCTTCGAAAAGAAAGGGAAATTAAGTCCTCGATATATGGGACTGTTTGAGATTTTGGAAAGAGTAGGATACGTTGCCTACAGGTTGGCCTTAGCTTCACAGTTCTCTGGGATACACAATATCTTTCATGTATCCATGTTGAGGAAATATAATCCAGATCCCACCATGTCATTGAGTATAAAGCATTGGATATTCAAGGGGATATGAGTTATGTGGAAAAAATCCATCTGAATACTTGACAGGAAGAAAAAGGTACTTCGGACAAAAAGGATTCCATTGGTTAAGGTTCTCTGGAAACACCACTCAATGGAGGAAGCAACTTGGGAACTAGAGAGCCTTATGAAAGAGAAGTAGCCTAAGCTATTTAATGGGTTAAGTTGAATTTGGAGGACCAAATTCCCTTAAGGTGGGGAGAATGTGAGAACTGTAAATTTTATGAGATTTGTTAAGTGATAAATGTAATTTGGTGAATGTAATTATGATATGTTGATGTATACGCAAGTTTTAAATTTAATGAAGCATAAAGAAATGAAGTTTTTAAGTCTTAAATGTGTATGGATTGAAATATGGCCTTGCTCTTAAAACGTTTTCATTCATTAGAAAACTCACAAGCACAAATGGCTTATTTCCCTTACCTCTTGCACCTTGAGTGGTACAATATCCTCGGTTCTCGGACTAGCCTCGTTTCCCATGTTGGATTCTTGAGCTGTCCACACACATCATTAAGTCATCATATTGTAAGTATTCATCGTTCTCATTTCTCTTTCCACCTCATTTATACTCATATCTATACTATATCCAAGTCATCATTCTTAAATACCCACATTGTCTTAAAACTTATCCTACATCTCTATAATCACTTTAGCTAGTTCACAATCATCATAAGTCATCCACATTTCATTTCCCTACTATACTCATTGGTTGTTTCCTCATGACCTAGTCATTTCCAATCGATATACCTATATATATATATACATATATATATCCATTTACCAACATATATAAAATGGTAATGCTTAAGAAAATAAGGATCTTGTGAGCTCACCTAGCTTGTTTCCTCTTGACCAAACTTGTAGAGTGCTTGTCCTTGCCTTTGTTCAACCCAATCCTTGATTTTCTAGTATGTTGTTCTCCTTACCAATAGGAACAACTTTGTCTCTTGCCCCTTTGTCTAATTTTATCTAGAATAGGGTGAATCTGAGAGAGAGAAAGCTTGGTTTAGGTGAAAATGGTGAGGGTTTGGGTTGTAGAGAGAGAAAAGCTCGATTTCAAGTGAAAATCCTATGATCCTTATATAGATAAGGCTTTTGAGATCGATCTAGTATTGAAGGAGATCAATCTCTACTTCATTTCAACTACTCCATCTACTTCATTAATAAATACAAGATCGATCTGGTTGAGGTGAAGATTGATCTGTTCTTCTAAGAGGAGATCGATCTGGCATTGAATTGGGGATCGATCTCTTCCAGGCCGAGAGTTAAGGAGATCGTCTACCCTTGTGGTAGGATCGATCCTTGCTAGACAGAGGCATTAGGAGATCGATCTTCTTCCTTATGAGATCGATCTGCCTATCTGCATTTGCACGTTTTTCTGCATTCTGGAGCTATGGGATCGATCTCACATCCTTGGAGATCGATCTGACCTTCATAGATTCTACTACTGCTGCATTAATTTGTAGGAAACTCAATACAAAACTCACCATAATCTACTCCATGAAAAGAGTTTGATGAATGAGCACGTTTTATAAGATGATTTGATGTGTTGATAAATGTGTGAGTGTTTTACCAGTTTGAGCTCGACTTTTGATGTGATTTGTGTAATTGTGAACACATATGGTTTATAACCAAAATGAGTTTTGTGATAACCACCATGAGCTCTACGTGAAGGTAAAACGATTTATATGCAACAATGGCATGCTTTTACTGTGTGAGTGTTTTGCCAGTTTGAGCTCGATTTTGATGAGTTTTGTGTAAATGTGAATACAATGTGTTATAACCAAAATGGGTTTTGTGATAAGCACTAAGAGCTCTACGTGAAAGGCAAAATGATTTTTACTAAGACTATAGCTTCTCATGAGATGCACATCGGGCTTTGCTCTGGTAGCATGTAAGGCCTGGCCGTGCTCTAGTAACATGTAAGACTGATTTCCTCCGTTCTAGTAACGTGAGATGACCCCGCTCCGGTAGCAATGGGTGGCTTTTCTTTGATAGCATGTAAGGCCGGTGACACACCCTAAGGGTATTGTCCGCAAGTGCACGGGTCGTACAAGTAATAATGGGATTTGAGTCCCGAGTTATCGTCCCACAGAGAAGTTGATCAGCCTAATTAAGTACCGGTTAATCTTACCCTAAGTATATTCTAACAAATTATGAAATTAAAGTGGGTGATCTAATAAGGCTAATTAAAAATACTGAAAACAATAAACATTAAAATAAAGAAAATAAAACTGAACTAAGATTTGATTACTGAACTCCGAGCAATTAAAGAAAATACCTACAAAAGAAAATTAAAACAATTAATTAACGTAATTAAAATTAAATGCAAATATGAAAATAAAGAAATAAAATTAAACTAAACTAAAATTTAAACAAACTTAAAATAAAAATGCATGTAAGTAAACTAATTAAAATGCAATTTAAAGTAAACTAAAATTTAATGAAAATAAATACTAAATTAAAAATGCTTGAATCAAATTCTAAATGCAACTAAACTAAATTAAAATCCTAAAACATTTAATATAAAATTAACTACTAACTAACATTAACACTACAATTTAACATGCAAAAATGATAAAACTAATCTACCATTATAATTGACTAAACTAACTAACTAACAACTAACAAATGCATAAAAATACTAATGATGCATTAAACTAAAACATGACTAAATTGAACTATGGCCAAACATGGCCTTAACAATTTAAACCAGCCCCATGTCCCTCCAAACACTGTTCACGTCTTCAATTTGCATTTATTTTCCAGGTGCTTCGGTTCCAGCTGCTTCGGTTCCAGGTGCTGCCAGGCGTGCTTCTGCTCCATGCCTCTCGGTTGTCCTCTGCCCAGCTACCGCATACAGCCTGCACCTTTCTTGGTCTGCTTCAGGTACTGTCGGTATGCCTAGGTACTCTCGGTCTGCTGCATCCGATCTGTCCCTACTGCAGGTGTGCTCTCGATCTGCAGACGTTGTCCACGGCACCAGCTGTTGCTACATCCCTTCTATCCACTGATGCTCGATTCTGCTACACGAGGCTGTTGTGCTCAACCTGTCCAGCTAGCAGGAAATGGTCTGTTCAGGTGCTCTCGGAGTGCTCTATTTTTGTTCGACTGCTCCTGCAACCAGATGCTACTCACAATTCTGTACTGTGCTGCTATGGCCACACTGCCCAGCTGCTGTCCTGCCGCTAATCAGTCACCACATCAAGCTTCAGCAGGAACGACTAGCTTTGCACTTAGCCATCAACTGGCCATGGCCTGTTTCCCGGCAACTACAGCAGCTAGTTATGCATCCTTCTCCTTTGTTCAGTGCAACCCAAACCAATCACCAGCTACTGCCATCCACGTTCACACCTTCAGCAACTATGCAGTAAATGAAGACTAGCAAAAGACCAAAGCATTCAGCAGCAAATGGAATAGCACAATAATAAATGAAGAACTAAAATGAACAGTCAAGTGAGTTTCAAACAGAGCCGAACAGAGGGTAGAGTTATTGCTACTGTCATTGCCCGGTCTAGACCAATGTACCACCATCCAGCATACATTCTTCAATCACCCGAGCATCACAGCATGAAGCAATGAACCAACAAACAACCAAATACAGAAAATCATAGGTGAACAATAAGTAGAAAACAAAAACAGAGCACAACAGAGGCTGAATTTGTGGCTCTCGGTTATGGCTTCTTTGTTGCTCTCGGATTAGCCGTTGAACATCCTCTCTCGGTTCTGAATGTAAATATCTCCATACAAGTAGAAACTAAGAAGAAGATGCTAACATTTTCACTAAGACACAATATAACCGAGACCTCAAACCCGATCCACGGTGAAGAATGTAAAAAAAATAAAAGAAACCGAAACTAGGAAGGAAACCGGGAGAAACAAAATAAAAATAATAACTTTAAATTAAAACTTAAACAGTAAAATAACAATGGAATAGAAACTGAACAAATCCTAGAAGAAATATGATGAATCGTGGCTGCTGTCACCAACCAAAAAAAATTCAAAAGAAAACTTCTGAAAAATAAAACCTAAAATAAATGTTTAACCTAAAAAAAAACTAAAGTTGCCCCCTACTCCTAAATTACTTCTATTCTAACCTAGACTACCTCTTTTTCAATTGACATCTTTTTCTATTTATACACACACTTAGGGGCATAATTGTAATATTTCCATCCTAGATGAGTTGACATTGTTTGGCCACTTGTCTTCACACCATTGACTCCTTGAAAAATAGTATTTCCATGTCATCTGTCTTTTTGTCCAATTGGATGTGCTAAGATTGTGTTGTCCACGTGGTCCAGTCTGGATTTTAGCTCAATTCTGGTCCATTTTCTACCGAAATATTCAAATTCATTCGGATTTAATTTATTTGCAAACCTGAGAATTTTAATTAAATAAAGGGGATAATTAACAAAATAAATTGGGGATTTAAATAATTAATTAGGAAATTACGCACAAATAATTCTAAAAATATAGAATTATCACCACCCCAAACTTGAGCTTTTGCTTGTCCTCAAGCAAAACAAAATAATTGTAGGAATGACGAGTACAAAACACAATAATTTCCCCAATATTATCCTCAAAGAAAAAGTACAGACTATGAAATCAAAGAGTCACAATTATAAGTCCAACACTCAGAATCATTCAATCATAAGTCCTAACCCAAATTGGACTCCTCGTGAGTGTGTGAAAAATGTCAAAGTCACTTCACAGTACATTATCTGGATTAGATTATTTAAACACAGTGAATGCAAAGTCAATGACATGTGATCATTCCCATAAGTTTGCTTTTCACTTCTCTCTCCACTAATGTAGTCACACTTAACTAAAGATCAATAGGACTTCATTAAGCTTGTAATGTAAGGCTGGGGCTAAGGTATGATAAAGTCGATTTAGGTTTAATTACCCCTTAACATGCATTACTTCTAGGATCTTTAATGTAAGAGCTCAATTTATTTCCCCCAAACTTATTTATTTCACTAAACATTTTTTTTCCATTTTTGTATTTTTCTTCTTCTTCTTTCTTTTTCTTTTTCTTTTTCTTTTTTTTTTTTTAAATTTCACTATCACCAGATACCCATATGTACAAAGCTCACAATATCTCCCAATGACTTTTCATGCTTTCGGGGAAAGGGATAGGAAAAGAGTTTTTTTAAGCTAAGGAAAATAATGCAGGTGAATTTACAGAGAAAAGCTTATTTGGCCCAGATAGGTGACTAGGGGTAAAATATGTACAGGGAAGGCTCGAAAGGCTCAAACGATCCAAAGATGGCCTAATCATCTCCCTAATTAAGTGTGATCTAATATTTCGCCTCGAGACAAGATCAAACAAATTCTAGAATATGATATATAAAATCAACTAAACAAATACAATCCTAGGTTCACATAAGCTTTCTCTAAATAAATATATAGATTCATGACATGACATGTGCATAAGATGAGGCAATCACAATCAGAATCAAGACAAATTCAAACATAAGTTGAAGCATAAACTACAAATATAAATGTCTAACTGATAAGATAGTGGTAAAAAATAGTTTATACAATAAAATTTTCAGTTAAGATGAACATGTTCATCCTGTAAGGCAGAAAACAAACTTACCGAATAAAAGCGAAAGCAAATTCGAAAGCTTTTTCTCACCCAATTAATCAAATGTGCAACTACGATATCACAATGACAATTAAATAATATAATTCCAGCAAGCAAAAACTGCCAACAATCAATCGTAACAGCAAACACAAGAGACAATCAATTTTTATGTGGAAAAACCCTTCAAATCGAAGTGTAAAAACCACGAGACTTAAGAGTCCACTCAAAAGGCTTCACTATCAAGAGAAAGTTCTTACAAAATAATGTTCTTAGCTCCTACAATGAGTACATAACTCTATTCTCACCAATCATCAAGTTATCACTAAGAAAAAAAAGAGAGAAGTTGGAGATTTTACCCAAAAATTCAACCACTGTTCAGACCAAATTCGGAATGTTGCAGTAGCCTAATGGAAAAATCGACCGTCCAATGTCGGCGTCTACGTGTCCACTTCCCACTGTCAAAAAATCAGCTAAATCGGACCACAAAGATCCTCCGATCATCAAGTTGATGAAGGTTGGACAGAGTTTAAAAACCTGCTCTTTTTCCCGCTACACACTCGCGATTCTATATTTTTCAGGTTAAAAACACAGCAGCCCCCGCACATTTTTAACCTCTCAAAATCTTAGTAAAAGGCTTAAAAAGTAGGCTAAAAACAAAAGGCCAAATGTGATCCAAAACTATGGGTTTTTCCACATAGGAGGGAACCCCATAAAACCCAACAAATCTCCCCCTCCCGACTATGTGGAGGTGCTCGCCAATCGGGTGAACAAGCAACATATTTCAAACTTTCCTCTTGGCAAAGCTTTAGTCAACATATCAACACAATTATCATCAGTATGAATTTTCTCAAGTTCTAGTAATTTAGCATCTAGAACATCTCGTATCCAATGATAACTCATAACAATATGTTTAGATCTAGCATGGAAAGTTGAATTCTTATCAAGATGTATAGCGCTTTGCCTATTACAAAATAACACATACCTCTTATGTGTAAAACCGAGTTCATACATAAATTTCTTCATCCAGAGCAACTCTTTGGATGCTTCAGTCACTGCAATAAACTCTGACTCAGTAGTAGACAACGCAACACACTTTTGCAGTCTAGATTGCCAAGCCACAGCTCCCCCTGCACAAGTGATTAAGTAACCTGAAGTAGACTTTCTAGAATCAATATCTCCAGCCATATCAGAATCTGTATACCCAACTAGAATAGGTTTCTCACTACCGAAACAAAGCTTAAAGTTGGAAGTACCCCGAAGATATCTCAAAATCCACTTCACTGCATTCCAATGCTCTCTGCCTGGGTTAGAAAGGAACCGATTAACAGTACCAACAGAAAAGGCTAAGGGGACACCTAGTAAGTCCAGTGACAATGCCAACCTATAGGCCTTATTTCTCACTCGATTAAGTATCTCAAATGGTCCAATATTGGACTCAGCATTCCAGTTTTCCCAAATCTTGCTATGCCCTTGGAAGGAGAAACTTTCAGGAACACTGATTCACCAACTGCAAACTCTAGTGGCCTTTGTCTCTTATCAGCGTAACTCTTCTGTCTACTCTGAGCTGTCCTCAATCTCTCTACAATCAAACGGACATCCTCAGAGGCTTGTGTAACCAAGTCAGGAGCGAAAATCTTATGGTCACCCACTTCTTCCCATCCAATATGGGAACGACATCTACGGCTATATAAAGCCTCATACGGTGCCATCCGATACTTGAATGATAACTGTTGTTGTAGGCGAATTCGGCTAGTGGCAAGTGGTCATCCGAGGAGCCTTTAAAATTTAGCACACATGCTCTCAACATATCCTTCAGAGTCTGTATAGTCCTCTTTGACTGACCATCTGTCTGAGGATGGAAAGCGGTGCTCAAACTCAACTGGGTTCCCATTGCTTCCTGAAAATGTTCCCAAAAGTGAGAGGTGAAGCGGGAATCCCTATCAGAGACTATGCTCATTGGTACACCATGTAACCTCACTACCTCGCGTACGTACAGCTCTTCCAATGTGCTCAGAGTATAGATAGCGCTCATAGTTAGGAAGTAGGCTAACTTCGTCAGTCTGTCGACGATCACCCATATAGTATCGTGATTCCTGCGGGTCCTATGTAAACCCATCACTAAATCCATGATGATATGCTCCCATTTCCATGTCGGTATAGGTAGAGGCTATAATAACCCTGCAGGTTTCTGATGCTCTACCTTCAGTTACTGACATATGAGACATTTTACCATAAAATCTACTACAACTCTCTTCATACCCGACCACTAGTATACCTTTCTGAGGTTCTGATACATATTGTTACTCCCCGGATGTAATGTATACCTCGATGAATGAGCTTCTGCCAATATCAATCTCCTGAGTTCTGGATCCTCGGGAACACACAATCTGCCTCTGAACCTCAGTAGTCTATTCGAACTCAACTCAAAATCAGTCACTGTGCCCCTCTACATCTGACCACTTACATCAATACAAAACGGGTTAATCTACTGAGCCACTCTGATCTTGTCCAACAGATCTGACTCCAAGCGTAGACTAGCTATCTCATAGCCTGTATCTATGTCAGAAGGCACGACTCCCAAACTGATGCTAGCAAATTGCTTTAGCAATTCATGTTCCCTAACCATCATGTACGATACCATCCCTAGGCTCTTCCTACTCAAAGTATTTGCTACAACGTTAGCCTTACCCAGATGATAAAGTATCTCGCAATCGTAGTCCTTTAGAAGCTCTAGCCATCTTCTTTGTCTCATGTTCAATTCTTTCTATGAGAACAGATACTTGAGGCTCTTGTGGTCGGTAAATATCTGGAACTTCTCGCCATACAAGTAGTGGCGCCATACCTTCAACACAAACACTATTGTTGCTAACTCCAAATCATGTGTCGGATAGTTCTTCTCATGATCCTTCAACTGTCTAGATCCATAAGCAACTACCCTTCCATCCAACATCAACACACAACCCAATCCTTGATGCGAAACATCGACATACATTGCAAATCCTCCTGAGTTGGTAGGGATTGTGAGAATCGGAGCGGTTGTTAATCGACTCTTCAACTCCTGAAAACTCTTCTCACAATCCTCGTTCCATACAAATGGTACACTCTTCCGAGTGAGACGTGTCAACGGAGCAGCTAACTTTGAAAATCCCTCAACGAATCTCCGATAGTATCCAGCTAAACCCAAAACACTCCTGATCTTGGTGACTGTCCTCGGCTGTTCCCACTGAACTACAACCTCTATCTTAGATGGACCGACTGATACACCATCCCTCAATACAACATGTCCCAAAAATAAGATTTGTGACAACCAAAAGTCACACTTACTGAGTTTAGCATATAACTTCTGCTCTCGTAAAGTTTGTAATACAATCCTAAGGTGCTCCTCATGCTCCTCCTTGGATCTCGGATACACCAATATGTCATCGATGAAGATGATAACAAACTGGTCCAAATATGGCTTGGACACATCGTTCATCAAAGCCATGAAAGCCGCGGGAGCATTCGTCAATCCGAATGGCATAACCAAGAACTCATAATGGCCATATCGGGTATGAAACGCTGTCTTGGGTACATCTCCACTCCGAACTCTTAGCTGATGATACCCAGACCTCATATCAATATTGGAAAAGACCTGTGCTTCTCGAAACTGATCCAACAAGTCGTCAATGCGTGGAAGGGATACCTATTCTTGATGGTGGCCTTATTCAACAATCGGTAATCTATACACAATCGGAGGCTCCCATCCTTCTTCCTTAAGAATAAAATTGGTGCTCCCCAAGGTGAAACACTCGCTCTAACAAAACCCCTATCCAACAGCTTCTGCAACTGTCTCTTGAGCTCCTCCAGCTCAACTAAGGCCATGCGATATGGTGGTATCGAAATAGGCTCCGTACTAGGCACCAAGTCTATACAGAACTCCATCTCTCTGTCTGGTGGTAACCCTGGCAACTCATCCGGAAAAACATCTAGGTACTTACTGACCACAGGAATATCTAACCACTCCGGATGTGCCTTATCCATATCTACCACGTACGCAATGAAACCTTGATATGTTGAAGGTTTTGTAAGTTAGTAAATCATATCATAATCATAACTACTCCTTTCATTTATTTTCATTAAACTTTACAACACATCTAATAGGGTTAGGAAACATAACTGTCTTAGCATAACAATCTAAAACAACATGGTTTGCAGATAACCAATTCATTCCTAAGATTACATCAAAGTCGCTCATAGTTAGCAATATTAGATTACCTGTTATCTCCTTATTCCCTACTCTCAACTTGCAATCATTAAATACATACTCTACAATCTGACTACTATTTATATGCGTACTAATCAACATCATCATACATAACGGTGTACGCTCTACATGTCTTGCTAATTTATATGCAAATGAAGGCGATACAAAAGAATGCGTGGCACCAAGATCAATTAAAACATATGCTTCAATATCATAAATCAGGATGTTACCTCGTATCACATCCGATGAAGCATCAGCTGTGCCCTGGTCCAAAGCATGTACGCGCCCTGGACTGATCACTTGCTTTCCCTTCTCTTTTACTGTCGCTCTCCTCCTCAAAGCAGAAGGATCAACTGGAGCTCTCTTTGGCTGCCTACCTTTCAGTGGAGCAGTCTTAACCATCTCTGGGCAAGCTCTAGTAATATGCCTTGGTTTCCCACATCGAAAACTCACTATAGGTGTCAACAGACACGGTTTACCTCCATGATGTCTACCGCATCTACGACACTGATCGGTAGTAGGCCTCTGTCCTCCAATGACAATACCCTTCGTTGGCGCGTTTTAATTGTCAGAGCCCGCTTTACATCCCCACAAGGCCACTATCCTCACCCTCACTACCTCACTGGTAGACTTTTGGGCCTGTTGGATAACTCCAAGGGCAGACAGCGCTACTCCATAACCTCCACGTATTGTCCGCTTTGGCCCATTAGACCTCACGGCTTTGTTTCATTCGGGTACTCCAGCCCACATGGCCTGCTTCCCCTCAGAACACGTCCTTGGAGGCTCGAACTCGGGACAACGCCCTTGTTCTCGCACTCCTGATGCCAATTGAGCCCGGTGAGGTAGTGAGGGTGAGGATAGCGGCCTTGTGGGGATGTAAAGCGGGCTCTGACAATTATATGGTCGGATAAGCAGGAGGTCTAGCAGGTCTCTCTCGTGCCTCCTCAATCCGCGGTCTCTTACCGAAGAGTCTCCTTCCTCCTTGATAACTGAAAACTCTATCTCTCGTCGGCTCTTCCTCTGTATATCTCGGCTCTGACTAAACTTCTCGAAGTCAGAAACATTCCTCTCATAATCCTGCTCGCACAGTTGTGCCCTACGCACTGCTTCCTCATATGTGGCTATATCAAATGGGACCAATCTGGATCGCAGAATCGGTCTCAGTCCATTAATGAACCTGTCGACCTTCCTGATCTCACTAAACATGGTGTTTGGGTCATATCTCCCCAAGGATAAGAATCTTATCTTATTCTCATCCACGGACAAACTCCCCTGGTTTAGTCTCAAAAACACAACCTGTAGTTTTCGCTGTGCGATATCAGGAACAAACTGCCTCGTAAAGGCATCCCGAAATATCTCCCAACTAATATTTGTATGTCGGGCTCTCAATATGGGTCTCACAGACTTCCACCAATGCTCTGCAGCTCCCTTCAGTAGGAACGCAACAAATGCGACCATCTCCGATGTTGTACACTCGAAGAATCCAAAAAGCTTCTCCATCTCACTAACCTACTCCTCAGCAGTTATTGGGTCCTTGACCCCACTAAAAGATAAAGGTCTAAACTTTTGGAACTATCGCAACCGATCCAGATCACATCCGTATCCTAATCCACTACTACCCGAAACTGGTAGGGGTGTAGGAGTATTTGTAATCTGTGGTGCATGAGCTGCGTAGGTGTATCAGGGGTAACTGCCTCTCCTGTCGCAGCTCCTGCCTTCTGTCCCTGCCTACCTGGCATTGTTTGTGCCAATATCTCAACTATCGTCTCTAGGCTACGCTCTAACCTCGTGAAACGTAACTCAGCACACTCTGGTACCTCAATAGTACCTGGAGTCTTATGGGTAGGTAATGGCTTAGTAGCAGCTCGTCTCTTAGGCCTATCTCTATGGCCTCGAGCCCTACCTCTCGTCCCTCTACCACTACGAGTATTTTCCATATACGCAAAGTTCCTGCATTCATAATCATAAATTAGTCCATCTCCCATCTGGTATACATAGTTGTATCTAAACACAACACAATACTATGAGGATGTACACTTTCTTATTTTCTAACACTGACTCACATCAGACCAACCTCTGCTCTGATACCGTTCTGTCACGACCCTCCATGACTTAACCAAAACCACTACAAATTTTTTGCATTTTAACTTACCTTTCTCCTTATTAATGGTTGGGCTGTGATTCGATGTCAACATCCTCGCTTAACACATCATTCATCGATTTTCATACATACAAGTCAATACACTATCTATTGACTGTAATTTCTTTTATAATAATTGTGAGCTCATATAAAATCTGATACAAATACATTCCTCATAATATATCGTATACATCACTGTGTTGTTTATATGTTTAGATACAGAACCGTACAAAATATGTATACCTGTCGATCGATACGAAATAGCAACGGACAACAAGAACACTATCCCTCAAGCACACTCGCTCTACTGCTGATGCTATGTAGAGATGGAAAATAAAGGGGGATGAGCATACAACACGCTTAGTAAGGAAATCAGGCAAGCAAGTAGATATCTACACTATCTACTCAAAATAATGATGTGCCTCGAAAAATATCATTTCTTTAATTCACTTTAAAAGCATGTCTTTAAAATATATACATATACTTGTACAGATTAAATCCCATGTACAGAAATCATGCTTTCTTTCTCAAATATAAGCATGTAGTGCAAAATAATGCATCTTTATAATATCACAATGCCTTTAGATAAATCATGCCATGTATATTTAAATCACAGTAAATATGACATTTAAATCATTCACAACACAAAAACAGATTTCGACCCATCCCTCAGGTCTATCGTATCATAAATAATTCAATCAATCAGGTGATATATCATGTGAGACTCTGTGGTGAAATGCAATAATATCCTGGACTATGGCCATATCTTATAATGGTAATCCCAGGTTACACAGAATCCTAGTGTGCGGGGCATCATTGCTGCAACAGGAGGGGGGTCAGTTCATCATAACCGCCAGCTATCAACTCCTCAACTCCACAACACCACATGGTACAGTGTACTCCATGCCAGTCGCACGGTACAACATACTCCGTGGACCTTACATCACAGTCGGGGTACCTGCCATAGGTCTTAGCCCTCAAACCATGGAATATACATACCACGTCTCTAAATCCACATGCGAACATCTCACAGTGTGACACTTATTCTACACGAGAAAATCAAGCACGATTTTTCAACATGTCTTATATATCACATAAAATATAGTGCGTGCCTTTGAGCGCGACTCACAGTCGACACTATGCTCAAACACTGTTTCACATCACAAACTCAAACTCTAGTGCGAGTAAAACTCCAAAAACTAGGTCAATGCATAGTTCATGTTTCAAATCATGCATGAGCAATAGCTCCAGTACCATGCTATGCACAAAACTCATCAAATCAAGTACGAGCAATAACTGAAGTACTATGTCATGTATAAATCATGAAGAATCGAGTACGAGCAATACTCTAGCACTCTGTTATGCATCTCATAAAAATTTGAGTACGAGCTAACGCTCCAGCACTCTCTCATGCATAAATAATATATAACTGAGTACGAGTAATAACTCTAGCACTCTATCATGCATGTCATGGAAATCTAGTGCGAATCATACATCAACACTAATATATGTGGAAAATATATGAAATCAAGTGCGAGCTGTGCTCTAGCACGATTTATTCTCACATAATATGATGGATGGCTCTTTAAAAAGGGATGATTTTCAAAATATCAAAATCAGTACTATAAAGTGTGTTTAATTCACATCAACCTTAAAAGAATTAGCCCATCTATTTATTCTTCTGCTAAACAGCAGTAAAACACTCAAAATGGTGGTTTCCATGCTTTTACAACTTTTTCCAAAAGTTGGCTTTTTTCCTAAGGGTAAAATCGTAATTTACCACTATCGGATCGCAATAATTATTATTCACTTTATCTAACCCTCAGAGTTTTTAAGTGAATGTAAAAACAGATGAAAATATGTGTAGGTATCTCTAACTACTCACAAAAGTCCCTTACCTGCAATCACTCGAGAAATTTTACTTTCTCAACGCTGCTCGATCCAGCAGTCCAATTCGCTCCTCCAATAATCTCTGGAGCTGCATATAACCATTTATCAAGTTAATTATATTTTTTCTACTATATTTCACATTAAATACAGTCTATCTCCCTTAATGGGCTTTAATAAACTTTAATGGGCCTAACTATGCCTTAAGCCCATTTCCATTTTACTATTCATTTTCGTTGGGCCTATTGGGCTTATGGGGCGCTGATAATTCTATTTTTAATAGAATTATTTGTGCTTAATTTTCTAATTATTTGTTTAATCCCCATATTATTTTATTAATAATCCCCTTTATTTAATTAAAATTCTTTAATATGCAGATAAATTAAATCCGGATGAAACTCAGTCGTTTTAGTCGAAATTGGGCTGAAAATGAGCTAAAGGAGATTGGACCACTTCAAATTTTGCAAATTGAGTCACCAGTCGTCTGGACACGCGTGATGCCAGGTGTCCGTATTTTATTTGTTCCGAAACGATAAGATCGAAAGACATCGTGCCAACCCTCTGGAAGACACACATCGGGCCACATCTCACAACTAATTAGACAAAAAGACTGATGATGTGGAAATATCTACTCTGCAGCAAATTAAAGGAAGACAAGTGACCAAACAATGCCAACTCATATAGGCTAGATAAATTACCAATGTACCCCTAAGTGTGTATATAAATAAAAAAAGATGGCAATTGAAAAATGAGGTAGCCAAGGTTAGAATAGAAGTAATTTAGGAGTAGGAGTAGTGTTAGAATAGTTTTTCTTATTTCTTTAAAAAGATTTCTCGTTTGTTTTTCTCATGCAACCACTGATTTTATTTTTATTTAATACTCTTCATCGTTAAAGTTTGTTTTATGAAAAGTTCTTTGTTCCAGTTCATTTTCATTAATGTTGTTCAATCTCTCTTTACTATTGCATGTTTGCCCGTTTATTATTTTCCATTTGTTATCTTCCTTTCACTGTTTGCATTTACTCTATTTCGATTGAAGTTTGAGCATTTGGGAAGCTTCGATCACTATTGTCTCTTCTTTGTTTTGGTGTAATATTGTAGGTGTAATACTGAGTATTGTTCCTACAATACTAGCACGGTGGAACCACAGTGGCAGGGGTTGAAAATGAAGCAAGGCTTGGTGGTTATATTAGTTATTTTTACTTCTCTGTTTCACAATGGTGGTTGTTTTGGTCTTAGTTTTAGATTTTAGGCATGTTTTATGTTGCTTTAAGTAATCATATAGTAGTGCCTAGATTAACTGAAGCTTCTTTAGACTCTTCAATCTCTAGTTTCTGAATGCTATTTCCTACACCCGAGCATTTGTGGTTGTTTCATTTTACAGTACCATGCTATTTTCCAATTTTCGTCTTGAACTTGGTGAGGTTGATGAAGTGATGAGCATGGTTGTTTTGGGCTGCTACAACTTGTCTTAAAAGCTGTTGCATCAACAACTTACTTGTAGATGGGAAGAAGTTGCTGGATTATGGTGCTCGGGTTCATTCCTTGCAGCATAGTAGCATGATTTTATTCCTTGTTCTACTCCGTTCTTCGTATTTATACTATTCATTAGCTGTTTTTCTTATTATGCATTAATCTCACTGTTATTTGATGTTTAGGTTGTTGTTAGATGTTTAGCTTATTTAACAGTGTGCATGATGTTGAATGGAATGAAGCTGACTTGTGCGACAGAATGGAGCTGAAAGCAGGACAGGGAGCTCACTGATGTTACTGCAGAACAGAGCTGGTACACGCTACAGATACAAAAGCTGTGCAGAAGTGGATAAAATCGAGAGCAGCAGTAGGCAGTCTGGATGCAACACGGACAACAGCTGGAGGGCCTGTGCAGTTAGATGGGCAAAACCGAGATCAGCATGGCACCTGGATGCAGTCAGCAGATAGTTGCAGGGAACGAATAGTAGAAGTTGAGCAAAAACACTTGAGCAGCACCTACAGCAGATGGTATTACCTGGAACAGACAGCAACCAAGAGCAGCAGCAACGTCTGGATACCTGGGCACAGTAGGAGCAGAGGACTGGCCAGAACCGAGAGTGCATGACACCAGTAGCAGAGGACAAACCGAGCATGCCTGGACAAACCAAAAATTGGAAAGACAATGAACAATACTAGCACATAATCGGGACCACTTTGGTGTTTTACAATTCGCTTAAGGCCATGTTTGGCACATTTGCATTGTAGCTTTAATCCATTTTCATGCATTTTTAGAATAGTTAATTCCAATTTAATTTGTTAGTATAAGAAGTTAGAATATTGATTTTATATGCATGATTAGCTATAGTTCAATTGATTGGTTAGTCTAGAATATAGATTCAATTATGTCATTAGTTAATTTTTAATTCTGTAGGTTTTCCAATTAGAATTAATTTAGATTAAACTCATTTTATGTATTTTTAATTTAGTTTTCATTTTCATTAGATTTTAGGTTAGTTTAATTTGCAATTTTTATTAGTTTAATTACATGCATTTTTATTTTAAGTTTGTTTAAATTTTAGTTTAATTAATTTTATTTCTTTATTTCCATATTTGCATTTTATTTTAATTGCGTTATCTTTTGCAGGTACTTTCTTTTATTGCTTGGAGCACTGTAAGTACTTTTAGCTCGATTTTATTTTCTTTATTTTTTAATGTTTATTGTTTCAGTACTTTTAATTTTAGCCATGTAGACCACCCATTGCAATTTCATAATTTGCTAGGATATACTTAGGGTAAGATTAACCGGTAGTTAATTAGGCTGATCAACTTCTCTGTGGGACGATAACTCGGGACTCAAATCCCATGATTACTTGTACGACCCGTACACTTGCGAACAATACCTTCAGATCGTACCAGGCCCACCAACTCTTATTGGGTTTATCAGAGACCCATTACATCACATTGGGCCTAAAATAATTGGGCTTGGCCCATTGGACCTCTCGGCCACATGCCATGGTCGAGAGCATCCCATGTCGTCGGTCACACCATGACATGCTGTCCATGTCCATTTGTTTAGCCAATTTCACTTAGGCATTTTCACAAACACTTGGTTGGCAATGTTCTTAAGCTTCACATAGTTCATTTAGGTATTTTATCAAACACCTTGATTGCCAATTAAATACATGTATCAATTAATCACATTGATTAATTCTAACTATACCATAATAATTAACACATGTATATCATCTCATTTGTGCCTTAAAATCATATGTGCATTTATCAATATTTCACTACTCACTCTCGGCCTAACCATGATCATAGTGATTTCATATGTTTTAATGCTTAAAACATATACCAATATACTTAAAATCATTCATACATTAGCATATATGAATTTGAAAGCTTGAAAATATACCTAGTATTTGTGTTCACGTTTGGTCGAAACTTTGGAGCCTCACGGTTTGTACACTATGGCTTCTTGATAGCCAATTCCAACATATGTCACTCTCCTCTCAATTTGTAACAACTTTCATGAAGGTTGCAAGTTCCAAATATGCCTAATCCTAGTGATTTCTAGTGAGAGAAAGCTTGGATAAATGTATTTCAATGGTTTCCTTGTGTAGCCGAGAATGGTATGGTGAAGATAACAATGGTGTGGCTGATTTTATAAGCCATTTACTTAGCCATTAAGCCTTACTTTCCAGCCATTATAATTGACTTCCTAAGGTTTAGTTATGAGTCACCTAATGAGTCATCTAATGAGTCATAGTTAGCTTTAACTAAGGTTAGATATTTAATCCTAATGGGCCTTACAATTGGACCTCTCGGTTTGGGCTTTCTTAATGGGATTTCGAGCTAAAATTTTTTACTATACCTCAGGCCTTTAATTGTCTAAATATTTGGCCTATCTATTGGTCCAACAATTCGGTCTAAGGGCCTAAGAATTTCAATATACATTTAGTATACCTTAATGGGCTTTAAAATCTTCATTTCGACAATTATGTTTTTATCCATTAAATTTAATTTGGAATCCTTCCGAATCAATCTTTCTTACTTCCGGGGATGATTATCTTGTATTCTGACCAAAAATATTTTTCCCTAAATTTTTCTCCATACTTAGGTTAAGGTTTAACCATGGTTAGTCAACTATGGTAAAAGTTCACTTTTCTTAACTATAGTTGACTTTTTTCTTAATCATTGACCACGTTGATTTTTTTTCAAAATTTTGAAAGTATCACATCTTATGTCTTACAGTCTCGTCTTTACGTTTTAACCATTCCCGGTAGATAAATATGCCTGAAATACCTTAACTCGCTAAAAAAGTCTGTTTTATCCTTTTTAGCTTTTACTCTTGTTCTCTGTGTTCGAGACTAAATCAAACTGACCTTCCTTCATGAGCTCTCTATATTTTCTCATTTTAAGTTCTTCTATTCAGTCAGAATGATTCAGATCCACTCGATTTAACCTGTGGCACTTATAGCTCACATTAGGCTTTTATGTAGCTTATAAGTGTTAAATCATTTCACATAAACTGTAAATCTAGTAAATACTCTTCTTATGATTCAACTATAATCTCATAATGTTCATACACATAGGAATCATAAGGAACAAGCTATATAAAAGTACGGGTCTGACAACCTCACATGTGCTATTTCACAAAGTCATTTAAACACTAGCCAGCCCATACATTAATTCGTTTAAAACAAAGCATTGTGTTATGTGAAAACGTTCAAACACATGATTTATGCAATTATTAGCCTTACTAATCCCTTTTTATAAAAATCCACTTCAAAACCCAATCATATATACATACTCGTAATTATTCACACATATCATCAATCACTTTTCTTAAACATCCATGCATTTCATAAACGCCCTATATTCACCCACAAATTTAAACTACGAGCAGCTATCTTTATATACTTACAGAATTCCCTTACCTAGAATCGTGTCGCGTGATTCCACTTCATTAGAGCTGCTTACTTATGCAGTTCGATTTGTCTCCAACGAACTCTCTGGAACTGCACAAAGTCGTGTATCGCTCCAATTTAGTCCATATAATCACAACTCTTGTGTTTTCTATAGTCAATTCAACCTATAGCCTCCATTAACACTTATAAGTCCTCGTTTTATTGTTCTACTCACATCTCGAGTCTATTGGTTCTTTTAGGCCTATTTTTCATACTATATCGATGTTAAATCGATAATAAGCTCATAGTGTTCATATTTCATCACTTGCTTCACTATGGCATTTTGTCAAACGTTCTATTCTCATATAGTAACTTGCCAATCCTAGAAAACTTCTGATCTCAGTAACTGTCTTGGGCTGTTTCCACTGCACAACAGTCTCAATCTTGGATGGATCCACTGATACCCCATCCTTCGACACAACATGGCCTAGAAATGAGATCTGCTTTAACTAAAAGTTACACTTGCTGAGTTTGGCATATAACTCTTTCTCTCGG
Source organism: Firmiana major (assembly GCA_033439115.1). Lineage (NCBI taxonomy): Eukaryota > Viridiplantae > Streptophyta > Magnoliopsida > Malvales > Malvaceae > Firmiana > Firmiana major. Next base: position 22,009,355 of record CM065905.1, read on the forward strand.
AAAGCCTGTAGAACTACTCTCAAGTGCTCCTCATGATCTTCCCTGGACTTGGAATAAACCAATATATCATCAATAAACACAATCACAAACTTGTCCAGGTATGGCTTGAATACATCAGTCATCAGTGCCATAAATACTACGGGGGTATTAGTCAATCCGAATGGCATAACCAAAAACTCGTAGTGGCCATAACGGGTGTGAAATGCTGTCTTGGGTACATCTCCACTCCGTATCCTCAATTGATGGTAGCCTGATCGCAGATCTATCTTAGAAAAGACCTTTGCTCCCCGATGCTGATCCAACAAATCATCTATGCGTGGAAGGGGGTACTTGTTATTAATGGTAGCCTTATTCAACAATCGGTAATCTATACACAGTCAGAGGCTTCCATCCTTCTTCCTTACAAATAGAATCGATGCTCCCTAAGGTGAGATACTCAGTCTAATAAACCCATTCTCTAGCAACTCTTGCAGCTGTTTCTTTAACTCTTCCAACTCAATCGGAGCCATTCTATACGGTGGTTTAGATATCGGCTCGATACCAGGCACTAACTCTATGCAAAATTCCATTTCCCTTTCAGGTGGTAGCCCTGGTAAGTCGTCCAGAAAGATATCAAGAAATTCTGCAATCATTGGTATGTCTCTCAATTTTGGGTGTGCCTTATCTATGTCAACCACGTAAGCAATGAACCCTTCACATCATTCTTTCTATCGTTAGTGTCAAGTCATCACATCAATATTCAACGTAAACAAATAAATTCATCTCTCAAGTAGATTAAAGAAAAATCATACTCTTTTCATTTATCATGGTTATATTCTTTCATTTCATTTCACAAATCTTACAACATGATTTTCTATCTCTGGAAATATCAATTTTTTAGCATGATAGTCCTTAACAACATGATTGGTAGCCAACCAATCCATTCCCAATATAAAATCAAAATTATTCATATTTAATAAAATTAAATCGGCTGTCATTTCCTTTCCCTCTATCCTCAATTTACAATCCCTACATATATGCTCAGTTAATTGACTATCGTTCATGGGTGTGGAAATCATCAACATTTTATCCAGCAATTTAGGTTTCACATGCTTCAACAATTTATGTGCAAAGGAAGGCGATATGAAGTATTGCGTAGCACCAGGATCAAACAATACCAATGCTTCTAAATCAAAGATTAGGATGGTACCTTTAATCACATCCATCGAAGCATCTGTGGTGTCCTGATCCAGTGCATGTACTCTTCCTCTGCTCACATCCACTGCCTATTTCCCTTTTTCTTCAGCCGTGGTCCTCCTCCTCGGGGCAACTGTCTCAACTGGAGCTCTCTCTGGCTCCTTGCCTTTCTGTGGGGCAGTCTGAACCATATGAAAACAGTACCTCAAAATTTGTCCGGGCATCCCACACTTATAAAATGAAACAGGGGGCATCTGACATGGCCTAGTCCCATGGTATCTGCCACATCTCCTACACTGATCAGTTGTAGGTCGTGGTCATCCAATAACCATACCCCTCGGTGCAGTCAAAGTTGGGTACACGGGAGGTCTAGCAGCTCTCTCATGCACCTCCTCAATCTTAGGTCTCTTCTTGATAATTCTATAAAAAATAGAATTATTTATGCTTAATTTCTTAATTACTTATTTTAATCCCCAAATTATTTTGTTATTTATCCCCTCATTTTGACTAAAATTCTCATGTTTGTAGATAATTAAATCCGAATGAATTTGGAAAATTTTTGTAGAAAATGGACTGGAATTGGGCTAAAATCGAGATTGGACCACACGGACAACACGAGCCATGCCACCTAGCACATCCAATTGCACAAGAAGACAGATGACATGGAAATATATTTTCAAGGAGCCAATGGTGTGAAGACAAGTGGCCAAACAATGCCAACTCATCTAGGATGGAAAAATTACAATTTTACCCCTAAGTGTGTGTGTATAAATAAGACATGGTAGCAATTGAAGAAACTAAGTAGTTAGAAGTAGTTTTAGAGTAGGAGTAATTTAGGAGTAGTGTTAGAATAGTTTAGTTTAATTTCCTTGTTTTTAGAAGCTTTTCCCGAAAACCATTTCCTATTCTACTGTTCATGTTAATTCTCATTTGTCATCTTTGATGAAAAGCTTTTTATGTTTTATTAGCAGCCACCATTTTCCATTTTCATTTTCATTTTTGCTAAAGGTCCTTTCATTTATTGTTTTAATGTTTAAGTTTAATGAAATTTTTTTCAATTTTATTGTTTTAAGCTCTCGGTTTGCTTATTGTTTGTAGTTATTTTTGTTTTGTTATTGTGTAATGAAGCTCTTGGGTTTGCTTATTTTTGGGTAGTGTCGAGAGGTTGGTTTTGATGGTGTATCATGGTTCTGTAGGAGGCTAGCAGGATACATGACTGAACCTTGCATCTTTACAAAGTCTCGGTGCTAGCTGCTACTAGGAAAAATAATGCTGGAGGCAGAATCGCTTCTGCATGCTGATGATGGTTTACGGTTGTGGTAGGAAGGCATAGGGCTGTTTAAGCTGGCAGGTTGCTTCCATTCGGTGCAGTACAAGAGCTTCTTCACGATGTAGTGTGGTATCAGTATCGAATGAGGATGCTAACTTGCTAGACTCGACAACAACAGTAGCTAGAAATCACACTCTGCTTTGCTTTATTTCTAATTTGTGTCATTGTTCAGTTTCGTTTCTTTTTTATTTTTGTTGCATTCTTCCATTGTTGCTGAAATTTTAGTTTTCTGCTAGTTGTTTTACCAGTTGGGTAGTATTTGCTGGGGACGTTTTGGATTGAGCAGTGCGTGCTGTTGAAGAGGACGACATGGGACTGGAATTCGTTGAGCAAGGCCGCTGTGCAGGAAAAGAAACAAGAGCTACTGTTGGGTTGGTTTTCGATTGGCTGTTGTAGAAACGATCTTTGCTGTATGCGTTGCGGGAGTGTCACCAACTGCTGTAGGAGATATGACTTGGTGCAGCCGTCTGGAATGCATCAGCAGGAGATGGACAGTACAGGGAGCAGGAGCAGGAGCCGAACATTGCAAGGAGCAGAGGGCATGCTGGTCAGGCCGAGGACAATGTTGAAGCAGTGCATGCCGCGGACGCAAGCTGCTGAGCAGTAAGGTGCCGTGCTGTGTGTTGAGTGCAGGAAATGATGCTGTGCACGGAACCGAGGCAGAGTTGGTGGAAGTTGCAGAGCAGGAGATGGACACGCTTGGGCAGCAAAATGAAACAATGAAGAAGACGTGTACAATAGTGCAATTGGGACCACTTGGTTGATTTAAGCTTAAGGCCATGTTTGGCCATAATTCAATTTAGCCATTTTATAGTTTAATGCATTTTTATTAGTATTTACATTCCTTGCATTAGTTGTTAAGTAGGTTAATTGTTAAATAGGTTAGTTATAGTGTTTGTTTGTTAATTTAATTGTTAGTTTAATTTAGTTAGTAGTCAATTTTATATTATATGTTTTAGGACTTAATTTTAGTTTAGTATTTTATGAGTTGTATTTAGAATTAATTTGGATTAAATGAGTTTCATGCATTTTTAATTTAGTCTTCATTTTTATTAGATTTTAGGTTAGTTTAAATTGCAATCTTTATTAGTTTAATTACATGCATATTTTATTTTAAGTTTGTTTAATTTTAGTTTAATTAATTTGTTTCTTTATTTTCATATTTGCATTTTATTTTAATTGCGTTAATGAATTTTTAACTGTTTAATTATTTTTGTAGGTTTTTGCTTTTAATTGCTTGAAACACTGTAAGTAAATTTTAGCTCTATTTAATTTTCTTTATTTTATAGCTTTTATTATTTTCTGTACTTTTAATTTCAGCCTTGTAGATCACCCAGTGAAAAATTCATAATTTGCTAGAATATACTTAGGGTAAGATTAACCGGTACTTAAAATTAGCCTTATCAACTTCTCTGTGGAACGATAACTCGGGACTCAAATCCCATTATTACTTGTACGACCCGTGCACTTGAGGTAATACGTTTAGATCGTATCAATTCTCGAAAAATTCTGGCTTCCTCTCTTGGCCACTCTATCCATCCCGGATCTCTTTCGGTCTCTATCTTTTCTAACACCAATCTTCCGAAGCTCGGAGGCATTTCCCTCAAAGTCCTGCTCGCATAATTGAGCCTTGTGTACAACCTCTTCATAAGTATGAATGTCAAATGGGGCTAGCTTAGTCCGGATGGCAAATCTCAATATATCAACGAACTTCTGAATCTTTCGAGTCTCACTACCTATCGTATTCGGGTTGTATCTCCCCAAAGACATGAATCTCGACTCATATTCATCCACAGTAGGATTCCCCTGAACCAAATTCATAAATTCCATCCGCAATTTCCTCTGTGCAGTGGTTGGGATGTACTGCCTCTTGAAGGCCTCCAAAAATATCTCCTAGGTGATCTCGAAGTGTTTGACCCTCAAAATGGCCTCAGTGGACTTCCACCAATGTTCTGTATCACCCTTCAACATAAACACTGCGAATGCCACTTTCTCAACTGTGGTACATCTGAACAATCTGTACAGTTTCTCCATCACGTAGACCCAATCCTTAGTAATCACCGGGTCCTTTACCCCTCTAAACACTGGAGGTTTCAACTCCTGAAACTGTCTCACTTTGCTCAAGTCGCAATCATACCCCAGGCCACTCTCATTCGGCTGTGGAGTAATAGGAGAAGCCGTATCCTGTACTAGGGGTGTAACAGTAGCAGTTTCTGCAGTCAGAGGTCTCTCCACCTCTGCAGTTGCCTATCCAGTAGTAGGCTGTGCTGCGAGACCTCGTCTATCACCGGTACCTAATGCCTGTGTGACTATCTCCACTAGGCTCTCAATACTCCGCTCTATCCTAGCGAGGCGTGCCTCAACATCCTCTGGTCTCTCAACAGGGTTCTGAGGAGCCTGGTCAGTCTGTGGCTTCGCACGGCTCTCAGGCCCACCTCTACGGCCTCTAGGACGTGCTTTTGCCCCTTTACCTCGACGCATAATAGGCATACTGTCTAACTTCCTGTATTCACAATCACTTATTAGACTTAATCCATCACGGTATACACAGTTATATCTAAAAAAAATCACAGTAATATGAGGATGAAATTTTTCCTATGTTTTATTACTGACTCACATCAGGCCAACTCAGCTCTGATACCAATCTCTGTCATGACCCAATTTATCCTCTTTAACTGAAAATCACTATAAATTGTTTGCATTTTCCTTTCCTTACTCGGTCGTGAACAAACTCACCACTACACTGTTGGGCTGTGAGTCAATAATAATTATCACTCATCATTCATTCTTAAATTAATCATAGAAGTGTCATTCATTTGAAAGTTCAGTAATACACTTATACAATGACACGTTTTTCTAACTTTTACATCCTCCACATTACAATACAAAATGACTACTGTGCTTTTACATGTTTAGATACAAAACGAATTCCTATGTGTATACCTTTGGCGATGGAAGCAGCGGATGTCTAAAATGTAATGCCTCAGTCCTCACTGGGCTGCTTTGTACGCTCTGTGGAGGGGGAAAGTAGAGAGGGATGAGCAACCACACGCTTAGTAAGGCAATAATGCAAGCATGGTAGATAACTACTCTATCTACATGCTGATAGTGTTATACATAAATCATTTATAATCAAAACATGAGGAAATAAAATGATGCCACATGTATATACATATATCATGTATTGAAAATCATGTAAATAGGCAAAACCATGGAAATATCAACATGAAAAATCATCTCATGCTCAAACTAATTAAATCTCATCACAAAAAGGGAAATTCATTTAAGAAATATCCTTTTTCAAATCACGTCACATCTCAGCAGAAATCTCTTTTCAAATTCCACAAATCCCACAAGGCTCGACCCCTCCCTCGGGTCTACCCTGGACAATCACAATTACACTTATGTATCAAAACCATGAAGTATTATGTAATATTAAATGAGACAGGTCACTATATCTTAATAGACTATGTTGGCCAATTATGTCATAAATCATCCCAGACCACACGGATCCCGGTGTATGGGTATCATGCTGGAACGAAGGTGGGTTAGTTCTTCGCCAGACTTTCTCATCGGTAACTCAACCACGCGGTACAGGGTACTCCATGTGATGTACATGGTACAACGTACTCTGCGGACCTATATCATGGTTGGGGCTACCAGCCGTAGGTCTTATCTACCCTAATGCCATGTGTAACCGATATAGTCTCAAGTGCACGTGAGAGTATTTCTAATATCAGGTCCTAGCCCCTCATGGCCTTCCTTGCCCCTTTTGGGTTCCCTGAATGGATTAATGTCAGGTCTTAGCCCCTCATGGCCTTGCTCGCCCCTTTTGGGTTCCCTAAATTAATCCGTATTACCCTTACGATGACATCATACATACCACAGTGTGAAAACCTGTGCGAGCTAAGCTCTAGCATGATACATGCATCATAGGTAAATCTCCTCGTACGAGCAATGCTTTAGTATGACATTTAGGCATTAATTCATGAGAAAACCACGTACGAGCATCGCTCCAGTACGATTATATGCATAAGAAAAACCACTCAAAATCCACGTACGAGTAAAGCTCCAGTACGGTTTTATAAATCATCATCACAATTTCAAATCAAAGTGCGAGCTAAGCTCCAGCATGTTTCGTACATATGAAAATACTGAAATCCATTACGAGCGAGGTTCCAGCACGATTTAATTCACACAAACATGTTAGGTGGCTCATAATCAACCAAAACAATCTCAAAATCATGATTAGCACCTCACATGTGCTATTTCAAAAAGTCATTTAAACACTAGCCAACTCATACATTAATTCACTTAAAACAAAGTATTGTGTTATGTGAAAACATTTAAACACGTGATTTATACAATTATTAGCCTTACTAATCCCTTTTTATAAAAATCCACTTCAAAACCCAATCATATATACATACTCGTAATTATTCACACATATCATCAATCACCTTTCTTAAACATCCATGCATTTCATAAATGCCTAATATTCACCCACGAATTTAAACTACGAGCAGCTATCTCTATATACTTACAGAATTCCCTTACCTGGAATCGCGTCGCGTGATTCCACTTCCTTAGAGCTGCTTACTTGTGCGGTTCGATTCGCCTCTAATGAACTCTCCAGAACTGCACAAAGTCGTATATCGCACCAATTTAGTCCATATAATCACAACTCTTGTGTTTGCTATAGTCAATTCAACCTATAGCCTCCATTAACACTCATAAGTCCTTGTTTTATTGTTCTACTCACATCTCAAGTCTATTGGTTCTTTTAGGCCTATTGATTCATACTATATCGATGTTAAATCGATAATAAGCTCATAGTGTTCATATTTCATCACTTGCTTTACTATGGCATTTTGTCAAACCTTATATACTCATTTTCATAAATTGATTGTCCTCATAATGTGGCTTCATTCCATCATCTCAAATCATACATATTGTCTTTTAAACACTTTAGCATACCCATAAATCATCAACTCATTCAACCTATATTTTCTCACACTAGACTTATTCTAGGTTTTACTTGTTCCATCACATCCTAGGTAGTTTTAACCATCAATACACATACAAATCAACTCCAAAATCAATAAATAGACAAATGTACTTGGGCTGAAGCCTTAGAAACTCACCAATCTAGTTTCTCTTCTTGCTCCAAAGGAAAATGTCCCTTACTCCTTTAATCCAACAAATGATGCTTTGAATCCAAATTATGTTGTTCTCCTCTTGGATATGAACAACTTTGTATCTAATGGTTTTTCCTCAAATCTTACTGAAAATGGGATGATTTAGAGGGAGAAAACTAGGTTTTGGGTTGAAAATGGAGAAAATGAAGGTTGTTTCCGTGATTTACAGATTTCAGTGCTCCTATTTATAAAAATTACATGATGAGATTGATCTGCATTGGAAGAAGATCGATCTGGTCCTCTTAAATCCCTCATTTTCACCACATTTTTAGGGCATGAGATCGATCTGTCGAGGGTTTGAGATCGATCTGTTCTCAGGCAGTAGCTTAAGGAGATCGATCTGTCTAAGGAGGAGATCGATCTGCTCCAACCTGAGAGTAAAGGAAATCGATCTTCTTGCATTAAGGATCTATCTCTTCTTTACAGAATGTTTAATAGGTCGATCTGGTCCCATTGAAGATCGATCTGGCCCGTTTCATTGCTCGAATAAGAGCATTTTATCGATCTGGCATTCGTATTTTCCAGATTTTACTGCAGTAACTCACACAAAACAATCCTTAATTTGCTGCCATAGTCATTTTCTCATCCAACCACGTTTAAGACTTGAAAATGGCATCCATTCATACTTTATACATATTAAAACTTGTGTGCATTCATTATACAACCAAAGGTATACAATACATAGCTAAATGGAAGTACAACGATTTATGCAACTCATGTAACTTCATTCCATTTGCTGCACTACTCATTTTGCATTCCACTCACATTCATAATATACAAAAGTCCATTTCTTCATATTCATAAATAATGAAACTTGTACGTACATCACAAACTCTTATTACAAATGTTTACGTTGAATTTATAGACTTATATCACTTATGCTTCACATTACATGTACATCACACACTTATGAATTCATAAAGTTTACATCTGAAAATATGGGTCTTACATTCCTCCCCTCCTTAAAAAAATTTGGTCCTCCAAATAAGAACCAAGTTACTCTTCAAAAAGTTGAGGGTACTTCTCCAGTATCAAGTTCTCCAATTCCCATGTAGTTTCTTCCGGAGTGTGATATTCCCAAAGCACTTTCACCAAGGGAATTGTCTTTGTCCTCAACACTTTCTCTTTTCTGTCTAATATCTGAACTGGTTTCTCAACATACGTCATACTCTCATTGAGCTCTAACGGCTCATATTTTATCACATGTGCCGGGTCTGGGTGATACTTTCAAAGCATAGAGATGTGGAAGACGTTATGAACGCTTGCTAATTCCCGTGGCAACGCCAATTTATACGCCCTATCTCCCACTCTTTCCAAAATCTTGAAGGGTCCGATATATCTAGGGCTCAGCTTTCCCTTCTTACCAAATCTCATAATACCCTTCAAAGGTGAAACTCTCAGAAATACTGACTCACCCACATCAAACTCTAGTGGTCTTCGTCTCTTGTCAGCATAACTCTTTTGCTGGCTCTGAGCTATCCGTAATCTCTCACATATTAATTGGACGTCCTCAGATGCCTGTTGCACTAAGTCTGGAGCAAAAATATGTCTGTCACCAACCCCTTCCCATCCAATGGAGGATCGACATCTGCATCCATACAGTGCCTTATAGGATGCCATCCTGATACTTGCATGATAACTGTTATTATAGGCGAACTCGGCTAACGGTAGGTGATCATCCCAGGAGCCTCCAAAATCCTACTCACATGCTCTCAACATATCCTCTAGGGTCTGTATAGTCCTCTCTGACTGCCCATCTGTCAGAGGATGAAAAGCGGTGCTAAAACTCAAGTGGGTCCCCATCGCTTCCTGAAAATGTTCCCAGAAATGGGAAGTGAAGCGGACATCCCTATGAGAAACAATGCTCACTGGTACACCATGTAGCCATGCTATCTCTCATACATACAGGTTCGCCAAATGACTTAAAGTATCTGTAGCTCTCATAGCTAAGAAATAAGCCGACTTAGTCAACTGATCCATAATAACCCATATGACATCATGACCTCTACGGGTCCTCAGCAATCCCATCACAAAATCCACGGTGACATGCTCCCACTTCCATGTCGGTATCGATAGAGGCTGCAATAACCCTGCAGGCTTTTGATGCTCTACCTTCACCTGCTGACAAATGAGACACTTAGCGACATATTTTGCAATGTCTCTTTTCATTCTAGATCACCAATAAACCTTTCGAAGGTTTTGATACATCTTGGTACTCCCCGAATGTATCGTGTACTTCGATGAGTGAGCCTATGATAAAATCAGTCTCCTGATCTGAGGATCCTTGGGAACGCATACTCTGCCTCTAAACCTTAATAAGCCATCTGTACTCAGCTCAAAATCAATACCCACCTCTGTCTGTATCTGACTCAACCAATTGATACACTATCGATCGCTCTGTTGAGCCTGCCAAATACGGTCAATCAACTCTGGCTCTAATCTCATACAAGCGATGATATCCAATCTATTTGATCTAGGTGGGGTTACATCCAAACTGAGGTTTGCAAATTGTTCCAACAACTCATGTTCCTGTACCATCATATAAGATACCAACCCTAGGTTCTTCGTGCTCAAAGCATCGGCAACTACATTTGCCTTACCCTGGTGGTACATGATTTCACAATCATAATCCTTAAGGAGTTCGAGCCATCTCCTCTGTCTCATATTCAACTCTTTCTATGAGAACAGGTGCTTAAGGTTCTTATGATTTGTACAAACCTAAAATTTCTCACCATAAAGGTAGTGGCGCCATATTTTCAAAGCAAACACCATGGCCGCCAACTCTAAATCATGTGACGGGTAGTTCCTCTCGTGACCTTTCAACTGTATAGATCCATAGCAACTACCTTCCCATCCTACAAAGCACCCATCCCAGTCCCTAGTGTAATACATCCGTATACACCGAGAACCTTATTGAGCTGGTAGGAATGGTGAGAATCGGAGCAGTGGTCAATCAACGCTTAAGCTCCTCAAAACTCCTCTCACATGCCTCATCCCATACAAAGTTAATGTCTTTCCGCGTGAGGCATGTCAATGGAACAGTTAGTCTCGAGAAACCCTCTACAAATCTCCGATAATAACTTGCCAACCCCAAAAAACTTCTGATCTCAGTAACTGTCTTGGGCTGTTCCCATTGCACAACTACCTCAATCTTGGATGGATCCACTGATACCCCATCCTTCGACACAACATGGCCTAAAAATGAGATCTGCTCTAACCAAAAGTTACACTTACTGAGTTTGGCATATAACTCTTTCTCTCGAAAGGCCTGCAGAACTACTCTCAAGTGCTCCTCATGATCTTCCCTGAACTTGGAATAGACCAATATATCATCAATAAACACAATCACAAACTTGTCTAGGTATGGCTTGAATACATCATTCATCAGTGCCATAAATGCTGCGGGGGCATTCGTCAATCCGAATGGCATAACCAAAAACTAGTAGTGGCCATAACGGGTGTGAAATGCTATCTTGGGTACATCTCCACTCCGTATCCTTAATTGATGGTAGCCTGACCGCAAATCTATCTTAGAAAAGACCTGTGCTCCTCGAAGCTGATCCAACAAATCATCTATGCATGGAAGGGGGTACTTGTTATTAATGGTAGCCTTATTCAATAATCGGTAATCTATACACAGTCGGAGGCTTCCATCCTTCTTCCTAATAAACAGAACCGATGCTCCTCATGGTGAGACACTCAGTCTAATAAACCCCTTCTCTAGCAACTCTTGTAGCTGTTTCTTTAACTCTTCCAACTCAATAGGAGCCATTCTATACGGTGGTTTAGATATCGACGCGGTACTAGGCACTAACTCTATGCAAAATTCCATTTCCCTTTTCAGGTGGTAGCCCTGGTAAGTCGTCCGAAAAGAGGTCAGGAAATTCTGCAATCACTGGTATGTCTCTCAATTCCGGGTGTGCCTTATCTATGTCAACCACGTATGCAATGAACCCTTCACATAATTCTTTCTACCGTTAGTGTCAAGTCATCACATCAATATTCAACGTAAACAAATAAATTCATCTCTCAAGTAGATTAAAGAAAAATCATACTCTTTTCATTTATTATGGTTATGTTCTTTCATTTCATTTCACAAATCTTACAATATAATTTTCTATCTTTGGAAATATAAATGTTTTAGCATGAGAGTCCATAACAACATGATTGGTAGCCAACCAATCCATTCCCAATATTACATCAAAATCATTCATATTTAATAAAATTAAATCGGCTGTCATTTCCTTTCCCTCTATCCTCAATTTACAATCCCTACATATATGCTCAGTTAATTGACTATCGTTTATGGATGTGGAAATCATCAACATTTTATCCAACAATGTAGGTTTCACATGCTTCAACAATTTATGTGCAAATGAAATCGATATGAAGGAATGCGTAGCACCAGGATCAAACAATACTAATGCTTCTAAATCAAAGATTAGGATGGTGCCTTTAATCACAACCGTCAAAACATCTGCTATGTCTTGATCCAGTGCATGTACTCTTCCTCTGCTCACACCCATTGCCTATTTCTCTTTTTCTTTAGCCGTGGCCCTCTTCCTCGGGGTAACTGTCTCAACTGGAGCTCTCTCTGGCTCCTTGCCTTTCTGTGGGGCAGTCTCAACCATCTCAAAATAGTACCTCGAAATATGTCTAGGCTTCCCACACCTATAACATGAAACATGGGGCATCTAACATGGTCTAGTCCCATGTTATCTGCCACATCTCATACACTGATTAGTCGTAGGTCGTGGTCCTCCAATAACCATACCCATCGATGCAGTCAAAGTCGGGTACACAGGATGTCATGCCCCGCTTTCGGGAACCCTTCTATCCATACATTCTCTACTACGGTTGGGCTGTGAGAAGATGCAATTACTAAAAATTTATTTATTTACAGCGGAATATTTAAATCTTTAATTCACACTCCCAGGTGTGTGTGTAAATACACAAAATTAATTGTATAAATACCATGTGCTTACATATCATCCCCATAATACTGTTTACAATTCCAAGATATAACTGTGCGATACAATATATTAGATACAAAATACTCGTGTATACAAATCTTATACCTTTGCGGATTGTGGGAGCTGTTCAACACAAAAGACTTAGAGATCACCGCTCCCTTACTTCTCAGTACCTGGAGGGGGAAAAATAGTGGGATGAGCAAACCACGGCTCAGTAAGGAAATGTATGCTAGCAGGTAGATATCGTACTACCTACATAGCCCATGCATGCATAAACCAAAACCATGTTTTCGTTATAAATCGAAATATCATACGAACAATGCATTTAAATACATATTTCTCAAGAGCATTTTCGTGTAAATCAAATGTCAAACTTCCATTTAAAACATGCTCATAAATAGTGCCCTCATGGCACGAATGTGAAATCGGAGATTTATTAAAACATGAAATCTCTTTCACTTCTCAAATCATTCTTTCTCGCAAGTCTCTTTCTTTTCTGAGATTGTCTCTGTTTCTCGATTCTCTGAGACAGGCATGGAATTTTAGGCAATCAAATATCCACGACTTATGGCCACAGTCAGTGATCCCAGGCCTCACTGATCGGGTGTGCACAGGGTATCACTTCGCCTGAAGGGGGATGGGTCAGTCCTACCTCCGGCTCATCTCAATCCACCTCATCTCCTCGTATACTCACGGTGAAGATACGTCGTGTGTCATCTACGCGATACTCGTACTCACGTGCACCCAGCACGGTACATAGTATACCAACGGGTGACTACACTATTCTACGTACAACCGTGGACCCAAGTCCATACTCCAACTCCGATGGACTTTTTATCCTAAAACCATGTCTCATATACCAGGCGAGCAAGCAGCGTGACACACAGTCAACGCAAAGCTCCAGCGCGGTACGATCTATCGTTAAGGCCCAGCCCGTTCAATTGGCCGTCGGCTGGTATCCCCTTGGGTCCCAGACCCCCAGGTTTACTTAACTCAACAAAACAGGTACGAGCATAGTTCTCGCACTTTCTCAAAACCTCCGTGCGAGTTAAAACTCCCGCACGGTACATCAAGGCTTTAAACCGGGTGTGAGCTAACGCTTCAACACCAAATCTCATCTCAAAATTGATAGATGGCTAGTTTCTCTTTTTAAAACTCAAAACACGTTTATTCACATAGCATGCCTTTTCATGCCAAAACATGTAAAATTAGCCAACCTATCATCAACATTTCTCAATCATCAATAACAATGTAAAATTGAGAATTTCATTGAAAACATGCATATCATGCTATTTCCTTACCCTATCCCATTTCTCAATACATATATATACATCATAGTACTTTTCATACTTCCACATCATTTCATAAACTTATAATATCGTACTAGTCCTAGCAATATATCTACGAAATTGCTGTAATTACGTACGAACATCTCTATAGCTAACACACAGTCCCTTACCTCGTTTTACTTGTGTGCAACTATCCGCCTTTATGCTTCTTGCGTTCTCATCTTGACTTGCTCCGGCGTATCATCCGAAACTGAAATTCATCCATCAACATTTGAGTCAATGACTCTAACTCTTATTCAACTAAGCATTTATCCAATGCCTTAATTACACATTTTTACCCTTTGTGGTAAATCTCCCAATTTATCCTAATATCAACATTTCCAAACCATTCCCACAACATACTCATCCACTCAAGATATCCCATTCATCAAAAATACTCCCACATTCCACTTTCTCACACTTGACTCTTTCTAAGCTATATGCATTTCATACCATCCTAGGTAGTTCTATCCACAATATGCACACCCAAATATCTTTATAATCATTAACTAAACCAATGTACTTGGATTTGTGCATTAGAACTTACCTCATTGGATTTCCTCTTGCTCCAATTAGGATTGCCCTCTATTTCTTCAATCCTTCAAATGGGAAAATGCCTCTAGACTATGTTGTTCTTCTCTTTGATGTGAACAACTTTGTCTCTAATAGCCTCTCCTTAAATCTCACTGAAAATGGCTGGATTTAGGAGTGAGAAACTAGATTTCTTTGAGTTGAAGTGAAATGGAAATGTTTGTCCCGAAATTCTGATGATCCAACTGCTCCCATTTATAGGTTTGACTTGATGAGATCGATCTTCCTTGGGTGGAGATCGATCTGTTCCTCAAAAATCCCTCTTTTCTGAGACGTTTTAAAGGTAGGACATCGATCTGTCGAGGCTGGAGATCGATCTGCTGTCAAACAGAAGCTTAAGGAGATCGATCTGGTCTTATGGGAGATCGATCTGCTTCCAACCCGAGAGCTAAGGAGATCGATCTGCTTCCTTTGGAGATCGATCTGTCCCCTTCCATTTCTCACCTAAGGGCATTCTGGCTCTCCCAGATCGATCTCTCATCCTATGAGATCGATCTGGCCTTCACAAATTCCAGATTTCCTGCAGTTTTTTTGCAACAACTCTTACCAAGCACCCTTAATTTGCTTCCATGATCATTTTCTCATTCATTCATCTTTGAGACTTGAAAATGGGATCCATCCTCTCTACATACACATTAAAACTTATGTAGAATCTTTGTTTGACCAAATATATACGATATTACTCGAATGGAATTATACACTTATGTAAATCTTTCCTTCCATTTTACTATACTACTCACATCCCATTTTGATCACATTCTTCTCGTTTCAAGTTTATTTCCTCCTACTCACTCATAATGAAACTTGTACGTATAATCACAATTCTTACTACAAGTGCATACATAATCTTATGAACTTACATTGCATACACTTCACACTACAATACATCATCTTACTTATGATTCTATTTACATTCCCATGTTCCTATATACATAGCTATACATGTACGGGGTCTCACACAGGAGGTCTAGCAGCTCTCTCCTGCTCCTCCTCAATCTTAGGTCTCTTCTCAAAAAATCTCTGGTCTCCTCTCTTGGCCACTTTATCCATCCCGGATCTCTTTCGGTCTCTATATCTTCTGACACCAATCTTCCGAAGCTCAGAGGCATTTCACTCAAAGTCCTGCTCACATAACTGAGCCTTGTGTAGAGCCTCCTCAAAAGTATGAATGTTAAATGGGGCTATCTTATTCCGGATTGTAAATCTCAATATATCAACGAACTTCTGAATCTTTCGAGTCTCATTGCCTATTGTATTCGGGTTGTATCTCCCCAAAGACATGAATCTCGACTCATATTCATCCACAGTACGATCCCCCTGAACTAAATTCATAAATTCCATCCGTAATTTCCTTTGTGCAGTGGTTGGGATGTACTGCCTCCTAAAGGCCTCTAAAAATATCTCTCAGGTGATCTCGGAGTGTTTGCCCCTTAAAATAGCCTCAGTGGACCTCCACCAATGTTCTGCCTCGCCCTTCAACATAAAAACTGTGAATGCCACTTTCTCAATTGTGGTACATCTGAAACACTATACAGTTTCTCTATCTCGTAGACCCAATCCTCAGTAATCACCAGGTCCTTTACCCCTCTAAACCCTAGAGGTTTCAACTCCTGAAACTGTCTCAATATGCTTAAGTCACAATCATACCCCAAGTCACTCTCGCTCGGCTATGGAGTAATATGAGAAGCCATATCCTATACTAGGGGTGTAACAATAGAAGTCTCTGCAGTCAGAGGTTTCTCCACCTCTACAGCTGCCTGTCCAGTAGTAGGCTGTGCTGGAGGACCTCATCTATCACCGGTACCCAATGCCTGTGTGACTATCTCAACTAGGCTCTCAATACTCCGCTCTATCCTAGCGAAGCGTGCCTCAACATCCCCTGGTCTCTCAATAGGGTTCTGAGGAGCTTGGTCAGTCTGTAGCTCCGCACGGCTCTCATGCCCACCTCTACGACCTCTAGTACGTGCTCCCGCCCCTCTACCTCGATGTGTAACAGACATACTGCCTAACTTCCTATATTCACAATCACTTATTAGACTTAATCCACACGGTATACACATTTATATCTAAACAAAAGCACAATAATATAGGGATGAAAATTTTCCTATGTTTTATTACTGACTCACATCAGGCCAAGTCAGCTCTGATACCAATCTCTGTCACGACCCAATTTATCCTCTTTAACCGAAAATCACTATAAATTTTTATGTACACACTTGTTATGTGAGTTCGTGATGTACGCACAACTTTCATTAAGTAATGAATTATAAGAAATGGACCTTTTTAAGCGATAAATGTGGAATGAATGCAAATAAGTCGTGAGGTAAATTGATATGAAGTTTACTTTGAAAATTTGGGATGAATTTTAGCTAAGTAGGCTGCAGAGCAAGGGGAGATCGATCTCTCCTTCAAGCAAGATCGATCTCGATAAGCTTCTGCCAAGCAAGGATCGATCTCATCCTCAAGCAGACAGATCTCCTTATGTCTCGGCCAGAAGCAGATTGATCTCATCCCTTTGACAGATCAATCTCTGAAGTTCTCTGTCTGGTTAAGATCAATCTCATGCTCCTCGACAGATCAATCTCCCATGCTTGAAAACTGAATGTCGAGAGGCTTAAAGCAGAAGAAGATCGATCCCTCACTTATGGAGATCGATCTTAACAAGCTATTTCTATAAAAATTAGGTAGCTGAACTGCATTTCACGAGAAACAGGTTAAAACCCTTCCATTTTTAAGGTAAAGTGACCTAGTTTCACTCTCTAAAGTATCAACACCTTCCATTGAGATTGGAGAAAAGTTTATTTTAGCAAAGTTGTTCAGAGAGTGGAGAAGAACAACATAGTTGGGAACAAGAGGTAGAATCGCTGAATCGAAGGAGTTTTTCCTCAAAGTTGTGAAAAAGGAGAAAAGCTGAGATTGGTAAGATTTCAATGCACCAATCTCATATATGTTGATCTATACATTGGTATGAGTTGATTGGTATATAGATTGATGGTTGACACATCTAGTTCAAGCCTAATCATCCAAGACTAATAGATGGCTTGATGTGCCAAAACGAGAAAAGGATTAGTAGGCATGGATTCAATGATGAATTAAGTGTGCATTGATGTTATTGAGCATGTATATATGCTTGTATAATAGTTTGGTGAAATCCATGTGCTAGAAACAATAATGGTTGAAAGTAAGTATATGAGGTATTCGATGAAATGCTAAAATGAAATGAACTTATGAAAGAGTAAGGTCCGATAAGGATGTAACAAGGCCAAAAGAGATATAAATGGCCCAATGCATTGATTTGAATATCATGTAAGTGAAATGATGTATACTAATGTGTGTAGTATACGATTTCAGCTTCAGAAGATAAAATAGGACTCGATAAGACCGAGTAACGAGCATTGGGAATCGAAAGAAAGTGGTTCAAGCGTGATTCGAGGTAAGGGACTTATGCGAGCTATTAGAGAGAGCTATACATATGTTTTCTTACCTGCTGTGTGCAAATATATGCGATGAATATATAGATACTGATATATCTAGGTGAAAACTACGTATGAGAATAAGTCTAATAGTATGTGTTGCCTGACTTCTACGTTATTATTGTAAAAAGAGGTTTTGCAAACGTTTTAAGAAAAAGTAAGGTTAGACGGACTCCCGATTTTGTAATTTGCATAAAAAGCTTTTAAAGCGTGATTGAAGGGAGATTGCTCTCTCACTTATACTCGGTGAATAGAGTCTTCTCTCTCATTTTTATGTGAAATTGTGCTAGAGCCTAAGTGGCAATGATAAATTGACCAGCCCTACTCCCACATTATTTCAAAAGGATTTTTGAGAAAAGCAAAAGAGTGCTCGATACCTCGGGTGATGCTGTGTGTTCCACTCAAGAAGATCACACTAGATTTTGGGGAATCATGCTAAAGCCTTCAAGTATTGATGTGTGTCTTGCTCTGACTATGCTCCCATGTAATTTCCTAGTAATACCAAGCTCGATGCCTCAGGTATGCTGTGTGTCTTACACTGAGTTGCTAGCACGAAGTTTCTAAGATTATGTTGTGTGTTGAGTAAAACCGTGCTAGAGCCATCATGTATTGCAGTGTGTCTTGCATTGATCTTCTCGCACGTGGTTTATGAATATGATATAATGACTACAAAACCGTGCTTGAGCTGTCGTGCACTGCTGTGTGTCTTGCACAGACCTACTTGCATGAGATTTTGAGACCACGAAAATGGGTGATAAGGATCCACGAGAGCACGATGTACTGTGAGCGTTACTGACGACTACGCCATCTCTAAGTGACCTAGACGTGTTATCCGCAAGTGCACGGGTCGTACAAGTAATAATGGGATTTTAGCCCCGGATTATCATCTCACAGAGAATCTAATTAGTCTAATTAAGTACCGGTTAATCTTACCCTAAGTATATCCTAGCAAATTATGAATTTTTAATGGGTGATCTACAAGGCTATAATTAAAAAGTACTGAAAACAATAAAAGTTATAAAATAAAGAAAATGAAATAGAGCTAAAATTACTTACAGAGCTCCAAGCAATTAAAAGCAATAACCTACAAAATATAAGTAACACAGTTAAAATTAATTAATGCAAATAACTAGAATGCAATTATGAAAAGAAACAAGATTAATTCAAATCAAACTAAAAATAAAATGTGCATGCAATTAATTTAATTATCAAAATGCAACTTGAACTAACTTAAATCTAATGAAATAAAATTCTAAAAATAAAATTTCTAAATATAATTATAAATCTAAATGCCTAAAATAGTGATTCTAAATTAATCATAACTATAGCTAATTACTAACTTAACAATAAAATCTAAATAATGCATGAGAAATAAATATTTTTGGACTTTTAAATTTAAAATGAAGACTAAATTAAAAATGCATGAAACAATTTTACTCTAATTTAATTCTAAATGCAACACATGAGCCTTCTAATAAACATAAAATTTCCACCCTAATGTAATAAAAAATTAACTATTATCCTAATTAAAACTAAATTAACAAGCAATGAAAATTTTCAAATAACTTCTAAATCTATTTTTTCCTAACTCAACAAATAATAGTAAATGACATAAGAAAAATATTTAAAACATGCTAAACCAATTGTAACAATTAAAAGTGGCCAAACAAGGCCTTAGCCAAAGTCCTAGCCATGCGGTCCCGTGTACTGGTACTGTACACTTTACTTCATTTCCAGGTGTTGCCCGCAACTGCTACTGTGAGATGCCTAGTGGTCCTGCACTGCGGCTGTACGGGCTTCTGCTTTGCTAATGCCGGTTGTCCTTACACCAGAAAAAGCCAGCAACATTTCCTGCTTCATTCTCTGCAATCGGCGTGCCCAGCATCACCCGTCCCTACATTTACAGAATCCTCTCATCAGCAATGTTATATTGAGCTCGCAACAAAATATGCACTAAGCTCCTGCTTCAAATCAGTAACCAACAGAGGCCGACAATGACACTCTTGTGACGCATGTTCAGTAACACCAAGGCTGCTTCAAGGGAGGCTCGGTATAACTAAAGCAGGTAGGAGTTGTCGAGGGCAGTGCAGGACACTGTAATAACAAGTCATCTTACCCCTGCCGAACATGCACATTCAAGCTTCCTACAATACTCAGCAAAGCAGACCTGAGAATTCGAGAAAACACAAGCAAAGAAAATATGTAATATGCAAGTTCCAAGCAGTAAATGAAGAACAACAACTTAAAAGGACTGAAACTAAAAGATAAAACAAAAAAAGAAAATAGACAGTAAATAAAACATGGAATAGAGGAGAACAGAGTATGGTGTGGTCTGCCATTGTCTCGACCAAGCTCATAGCCCAGCCAGTTATGTTCTGCCTGGTTCGGTTAGTCATGACGGTAGCTTCAGATTTTGCCACTTTGCTCTTCTGCTTCATTTCTGTTCACTAGAATGCTTCGCATGATCCCAGCAATCAAGTATCCAGTGATCAGGCAGCAACACAAACAAATAAATAGCAAACCATGTCCTGGTCCTCATGGCCTGCTCCCACCTAGGCACTACACAGCTATAGGAACTTGACGCAGCAAAGCTGATTGCAAGAACATGTAGAAACACAATGCAAACAGAAAAATATAAAATGAACTACAGGAGTCCAGAAATGCAGATGAGCAGTACCCGATTAGCGAGGGAACAACTATATAACAGTAAACTACAATGCAGAACAAAGAATAAACACAGAAAGACAAACTCACCCAATAGACACACAAACAGTAATTAAAAACATTGATTAAAACTTAAACTGTAAAGAAAAAGAACAATAAAACAAGGAACCCAACAGTTTCGTGGCTAAGTCTTGCTTCATCCTTTGTTCAGCCATCATCGTTCCACTTGCCAACAATATAGGGAAAATGTTCACATCAAACCCGTACCACAACACAGAACAATATTTTGGCAGTCATGAATGAATTCTAATAGACTCTCTAGTTCTAAATGAATGAGCAGTAAAATAACATAATAAAAAGTGAACAGGAATCGATAATAGACAATAAAAAGAAACAAAGCTTTGCATTAAGGAAATAAAATGTGTTGTAAAATAGTAAAATGGAAACTTATACAAACCGAGAAGACCAAAAATGGTGGCTAGAAGTTAATGTGAAAAAATACCAAAGAACTAGAAATGAAAAAGCTTTTCATAAAGATAAAAATTACTATGAACAATAGCATAAACAAAAAGAAAAATTAAATGTGGCTAACGAGAAAGCTTTTAAAGAAAACAAGAAAAACTATTCTAAAATTACCTTAGCACTACTCTTACCCTAGAATTACTTCCTACACTACTTACACTACTTCTACCCTAAATTACTTCTACCCTAAAAACTGCTTCTATTCTACCCTACTTACTTCTACCCTACTTTTACTTACTTGCTTATCATGTTTTATTTATACACAAATTTAGGGGTACAATGGTAATTTTCAATCCTAGATGAGTTGGTATTGTTTGGCCACTTGTCTTCATTCCATTCGCTGTAGAGAAGATATTTCCACGTTATTCATCTTCAAGTCCACTTGGCTATGCAATGTGGCCCGACGTGTGTCTTCCAGAAGGTGGGCACAGTATCCGTCGATCTTATCTTGTCGAGGTGAATAAAATATGAACACCTGACATCACACGTGTCCAGACGACTGATGACTCATGCTACGAAATGGTAGTGGTCCAGTCTCCTTTTAGCCCATTTTCAGCCCATTTTCAACTGAAATTCATCCGGATTTAATTTACCTGCACATAAGATAATTTTAATTAAATTGAGGGGATAATTAATAAAATAATACAGGGTTTAGAATAATTAATTAAGAAATTAAATACAAATAATTCTATTTTAATAGAATTATCACACCCCTAAACTTGAGCTTTTGTTTGTCCTCAAGCAAAACAAAATACATGTAAGACTGACAAGTAACAAACATAATGGCTTCCCCAATATTATCCTCAAAGAAAAAGTACAAAATCTGATCTCAAAGAGTCACAATTATAAGTCCAACTTTCAGAATCATTCAATCATAAGTCTTAACTCAAATTGGACTCCTCGTGTGTGTGTGAAAATGTCAAAGCCACTTCACAGTACATTACCCGGATCAGATTATGCAAACACAGTGAATGTAAAGTCAATGACAAGTTATCATTCCTATAAGTTTTCTTTTCACTTATCTGTCCACTAATGTAGTCACACTTAACCAAAGATCAATAAGACTTCATTACGCTTGTAATGTAAGGCT
The DNA here is from genome assembly GCA_033439115.1 of Firmiana major. Classification (NCBI taxonomy): domain Eukaryota; kingdom Viridiplantae; phylum Streptophyta; class Magnoliopsida; order Malvales; family Malvaceae; genus Firmiana; species Firmiana major. The sequence continues at coordinate 22,031,700 of CM065905.1, forward strand.
GGGACTAAGGTATGATAAAGTCGATTTATGTTTAATTACCCCTCAACATGCAATACTTCTAGAATCTTTAATGTAAAAGCTCATAATTATTCCCCTAAACTTATTTATTTTGCTAAACTTTTTTTTTTTTGTATTTTTGTATTTTTCTTTTTTTTTCTTTCTTTTTTTCTTTTTTTTTTTTTGAATTTCACTATCACTTATAACCCATATGTACATAGCTCAAGATATATCCTAGTGAATTTATAGCTTTCAGGGTAAGGGATTGTCAGACCCGGATTTTTTGTAGCTTATTTCCTTATGATTCCTATGTGTATGAACACTAAATAATTATGGTTGAATCATAAGAAGAGTATTTACTAACATGCAATCGACAATTTGAGAATTTAAAAATGCATGTAAGCTACATAACAGCGATATAAGGGTTAAGTTAATTCCCGAATGAGTGCAGGGGTAAAACGGTCAAATGACTGACATTCGGTATAATTTCGATAAGAAAATTTCATTAAAAATATGAAATTGAGGAATCTTGATCAAAATCGAGGAAAATATTTAATTTGGAGCCCAATTGATCAAGATATAAATTTATTAGAATTTATCGGAATTTTTACCTCGAAAAATGAGCCCAAAAATATACCGAAAAGGTAAAATCGGACTGATAAATTCATTTACGGATTAAATGAATTTAATATGATTTTTGGAGATATTTTTAGATATTTATGGGATATTTATGGGATTTTTATTATTATTTTATAATAAAATAATAATAAAAATACATTTAAAAAAAAAAAAAAAAAAAGAGAGAGAAACGAAATCTGAAGAGAAAACACGGGGAGAGAGAAGAGAGAAATCGCGTGGAAGCCGACCGAGGGAGAAGACCACCGGACGGCGAGCACCGGCCACCCCAAGGGCAGCCAAGCGGCCGGAAAGGAAGAGCAGGACTGTGCGCACCCATCGGCACCGGTCACGATCTCCACCGACGCCGGACGCCGGCGAATCGAAGAGGAGAAGCCGCGGCGGAAAAGAAGAGATTCGGCGGCCACCGGCGGTGCTTGGTCCCGATCGAGCCCAGCCGAGTGTTGCCCAGGCTTAGGCGCGCCGAACTGCGGTGGTGCTGCGTCGGGAACCGACCGGAATACGCCGGCACGGCCAAATGATGCCTGAACCGGTCGGCGGTTCAGGGGAGAAGGTTCTGTGCTGAACCGGACCGGACCGGTTCAGCCAAGGAGAAAAGAGGAAAAAGAGGAAAAAGAAAGAAAAAGGAAAAGGAAAATTTTCGGGATTTCACCAGACTTCGGGTAAGTCGATACGAGGTCAAAAGTGACCGATTTGATTTTCGATGAATTTATTTAAATTATATTTAATCGGAAATTGACCCGGAGTTAAATATAATAAATTGTGCAGTTCGACGATAAATTTCGAACGGAAGCCCGATCGAACTTCGATTTGCGTACCATCGCATATTCTCGGGTAAGTAAAGTTCATTTACGATAAATTATGTGATTATTGCGTATTTAAGATTTATTTTACGCATTTCGGATTAAATTCCGTATTTAGTGAATTATAATTGGAATTTTGAATTAACTGTCGTAAATGATATACGGGCTATCCAAAGAGCTTGGAATAAAGCCCAATGGGTATTGATAGGCCCAATGAGTCGATATACCCTGATGAAGAGAAATAATAAGTGGAAAACGGGCTTAATACGGTTAAGGCCCATTAAGGAATTTAAGGCCCATTAAGGGAAAATAAACTGTATTAATGTGTAATACAGTAGGAAAATGATAATTAACCTGAAGAATGGTTATTTACAGCTCCGGAGTTTACATCGAGAGCTGATCGGACTGCGGGATTTAGCAGCACCGAGGAAGCGAGATCACTTGACGTGATCCGAGGTAGGGAACTTTTGCGAGTAGTTAGAGATACCTGCACGTATTTTCAACTGCTTCTGCATTCACTTAAAAACTCTGAGGGTCAGAGAAAGTGAATAATAATTATTGCGACCCGATAGTGGCAAATTACGATTTTGCCCCTAGTTAGTAAAAAAGTCAACTTTTGTGAGAAGTTGCAAAAAGCATGGAAAATGCTATTGTGAGTGTTTAATTGTTATTAGCATGAAAATAAATAGATGGGCTAATGATTTTAAGGTTGATATGACTTAAGCACACTTTGAGTGCTGATTTTGATGTTTTATAAACAATCCCTTTTTAAATAGCCATCTATCATATTATGTGAGAATGAATCGTGCTAGAGCACAGCTCGCACTGGGATTCATGTGTTTTTCCACATAATATTAGTGCTGGATTTGATACGCACTAGATTTTCATGACATGCATGATAGAGTACTGGAGTTTTACTCGTACTCAGCTTTGAATAATATATGCATGACAGAGTGCTAGAGCGTGGCTCGTACTCGATTCTTCATGGTTTATACATGACATAGTACTGGGAGCGATTGCTCGTACTTGATTTTGATATTGTGCATAGCATAGTACTGGGAGCTATTGCTCGTACTTGATTTGATACATAAACTATGCATTGACCTAGTTGCTGGAGGTTTACTCGCACTAGAGTTGAATTTTATGATGTGAAACAGTGTTGAGCGGAGTGACGACTGTGAGTCGCACTCAAGACGCACACTGTATGTGATATGTAATACATGTTGACACCCATGCCTGGATCTTTGCGTGACTGTGTGTCATAGCTAGAGAGGATATCCGCATGAGGTTGATATAGACGTGGTATACTTATTTCCATGGTTTCGAGGGCTAAAGACCCTGGCTATGAGGATTTCCATGGTTTCGAGGGCTAAAGACCCTGGCTGTGAGGGTCCACGGGTGTACTTTGTACCGTGCCCGGGGCACGAGGTGTACGCTGTACCGTGTGTTACGTAGCTGGCGGTTGACATTGGACTGACCATCCTCCCGTTACAGCAGTGAGGCCCTCACATCTAGATCTATGTGGCTTGGGATCACTTTCTTTTCGGATATGATCATAATCCAGGATACTATTTGTATTTACCACAGAGTCTCACATGATATATCACATTGATTGACTGATTTAAACTGCGGATAGACCTGAGGGATGGGTCGGACTCCGATTTGTGTTGTGAATCATTTGATGCCATATTTATATGTGATTTAAATATACATGGCATGATTTACATAAAGGCATGATTTATATATAAATGCATTGTGTTGCACTACATGCCTACTTTTGAGAAATAAAGCATGATTTTGTACATGGGATTTATTCTGTACAAGTACATATATATTATATTTCAAGACATGCTTTTAAAGTGAGTTAAGGAAATAATGTTTTCAAGGCATAGCACTATTTTGAGTAGATAGTGTGGATATCTACTTGCTTGCCTGATTTCCTTACTGAGCGCGTTATGCTCACCCCCTTTTCTTTACATCTCTCTACAGAGCGTCAGTAGATCGAGAGTTATCATGGGAGAGTGTCCCAGAGTCCACTGCTAGTTCCTATCGATTCATCAGGTATACTTATTATGTACAGTTGTGTATCTAAACATAGAAACAGCACAGTGATGTATACGTTATATATTATGGGGAATGTAATCGTATTAGATTTTATAAAATCTTACATGTATAATAAAAGCACCTACAGTCAGAATTAATATATTGACATGTATGTATGAGAATGGATATTATGGTAAGTGAAGACTCTGACATCGAATCACAGCCCAACCAGCGAAGAGAGGAAAGGTAAGTTAAAAAGCGAAAAATTTATTGTGGTTTTTGGTTAAAGTCAAGGATTTAAACTGGGGTCCTGACAGGATTGGTATCAGAGCAGAAGTTGGTCTGATGTGAGTCGGTGTTAGAAAATAGGAAAGTGTACATCCCCATAGTACTGTGCTGTGTTTAGATATAACTGTGTATACTAGATAGGAAATGGACTAATTCACTATTAAGAATGCAGGGACTTTGCCTAAATGGCAAATACGCGTAGTGGTAGAGGTATGAGAGGTAGGGCTCGAGGCCGGGGAGAGAGACCCGAGGGACGAGCCGCTGCCAGACCATTACCTACGCATGAGACTGGAGGTGCTACTGAGGCACCCGATTGTGCAGAGACGCGCTTCACGAGATTAGAGAGTGGTCTCGAGACTATTATTGAGATACTGGCACAGACGATGCCAGATAGGCAGAGACAGGAGGCAGGAGCTGCTACAGGAGAGGCAGTTGCCCCTGATACACCTACGCAGACAGCTGATGCACAGAGGACAGTAGATACTCCTACACCCCCACCAGTTTCGGGTGGTAGTGGATTAGGATATGGATGTGACTTGCATCGGTTGAGGGAGTTTCAGAAGTTCAGACCTCCATCATTTAGTGGGGTCAAGAACCCCGTAGCTGCGGAGGAGTGGTTGGCAGAGCTAGAGAAGCTCTATGGATACATCGAGTGTACGACCTCGGAGATGGTCGCGTTTGCTACGTTCCTACTGAAGGGAGCGGCAGAACATTGGTGGAAGTCCACCAGACCTATATTGAGATCCCGACATACGGATATCACTTGGGATATATTTCGGGAGGCCTTTAGGAGGCAGTTTATTCCTGATACCGCACAGCGGAAGTTACAGGCAGAGTTTTTGAGACTCAACCAGGGGAGTTTATCGGTGGACGAGTATGAGACTCGATTCCTATCCCTAGGGAGATACGACCCGGATACTATGTATAGTGAGACCAGGAAGGTCCACAGATTTATCGACGGGTTGAGACCGGTGTTACGGTCCAAGTTGGTCCCATTAGACATAGTGACCTATGAGGAGGCAGTGCGCAGGGCGCAGCTATGTGAGCAGGACTACGAGAGGAATGCTTCTGAGTTTGGGAAGATTAGCCGTAGCCAAGACTTGCAGAAGAAGAGGCCGGCTAGAGATTTTAGTTATCGAGGGGGGAAGAAACCTTTCGGTAAGAGATCACGGATAGAGGGGACACGAGATAGATATGCTAGATCTCCTGCTTATCCGACTGCAGCCTCAGCGAAGGGCATTATGATAGGAGGACCGAGACCTGCTGCAGATCAGTGCGGAAGATGCGGCAGATTTCATGGAGATAGACCGTGTTCACAGGGTGCTATAGTATGTTTCCGATGTGGGAAACAAGGGCATCTGGCTAGAGATTGCCCATTACCGTATGCGACTGCACCACAGAGGGGCATGGAGTATGATAGAACCCCAGCTGGTACGTCTGCTCAGAGAGGTAGAGCGACGGCAGAGGAGAAGGGGAAACAAGTGATGGGTCAAGGGCGAGTACATGCTTTGGACCAGGGGACAGCTGATGCTTCATCGGATGTGATTCGAGGTAACATCCTGATTTATGATATTGAAGCATATGTTTTAATTGATCCTGGTGCCACGCATTCTTTTGTATCGCCATCATTTGCATGTAAGTTAGCAAGACATGTAGAGCGTACACAATTATGTAAGATGATGTTAATCAGTATGCCTATGGATAGTAGTCAAGTGGTTGAATATGTATATAATGACTGCAAGTTGAGAGTAGGGGATAAGGAGATGACAGCCAATCTAATATTACTAAGCATGAGTGACTTTGATATAATATTAGGAATGGATTGGCTATCTGCAAACCATGCTGTTTTAGATTGTTACGCTAAGACAGTTATGTTTCCTAACCCTACTAGATATGTTGTAAAGTTTAATAAAGATAAATGAAAGGAGTAGATATGATTATTACATGACTTCTGATTTAGAAAACCTTCAACATATCAAGGTTTCATTGCGTACGTGGTAGATATGGATAAGGCACATCCGGAGTTGGCAGATATCACTGTGGTCAGTGAGTACCCTGATGTTTTCCCGGATGAATTGCCAGGGTTACCACCAGACAGAGAGATGGAGTTCTGTATAGATCTGGTACCTGGTACGGAGCCTATTTCGAGACCACCATATCGCATGGCCTTAGTTGAGCTGGAGGAGCTCAAGAGACAGTTACAGGAGCTGTTGGATAGGGGCTTTGTACGACCGAGTGTTTCACCTTGGGGAGCACCGGTTTTGTTTGTGAGGAAGAAGGATGGGAGCCTCCGATTGTGTATAGACTACCGATTGTTGAATAAGGCCACCATCAAGAATAGGTACCCCCTTCCACGCATTGACGACTTGCTAGATCAGCTACAGGGAGCACAGGTCTTTTCCAAGATTGACCTAAGGTCTGGGTATCATCAGCTGAAGGTTCGGAGTGGAGATGTACCCAAGACAGCATTTCGTACCCGATATGGCCACTATGAGTTCTTGGTCATGCCATTCGGATTGACGAATGCTCCAGCTGCTTTCATGGCTTTGATGAACGATGTGTTCAAGCCATACTTGGACCAGTTTGTTATCGTCTTCATCGATGACATATTGGTGTATTCGAGATCCAAGGAGGAGCATGAGGAGCACCTCAGGATCGTGTTGCAGACGTTATGGGAGCATATCACCATGGATTTCGTGATGGGTTTACCGAGGACCCGAAGGAATCACGATGCTATATGGGTGATCGTCGATAGACTGACGAAGTCAGCCCACTTCCTAGTTATGAGAGCTACTGATACTCTGAGTTCATTAGCAGAACTGTATGTACGCGAGGTAGTGAGGTTACACGGTGTACCAGTGAGCATAGTCTCTGATAGGGATTCCCGCTTCACATCCCACTTTTGGGGACATTTTCAGGAAGCCATGGGAACCCAGTTGAGTTTGAGCACCGCTTTCCATCCTCAGACAGATGGTCAGTCAGAGAGGACTATACAGACTCTGGAGGACATGTTGAGAGCATGTGTGCTAGACTATCGAGGCTCCTGGGATGACCACCTGCCACTAGCCGAGTTCGCCTACAACAACAGTCATCATTCGAGTATCGGGATGGCACCGTATGAGGCTTTGTATGGCCGTAGATGTCGTTCCCCTATTGGATGGGAAGAAGTGGGTGACCGTAAGATTTTTGCTCCTGACTTGGTTACGCAAGCATCTGAGGATGTCCACTTGATAATAGAGAGACTGAGGACAGCTCAGAGCAGACAGAAGAGTTACGCTGACAGGAGACGTAGGCCACTAGAGTTTGCAGTTGGTGAATCCGTGTTTTTGAGAGTTTCTCCTTCCAAGGGAATAGCGAGATTTGGGAAGAGAGGGAAACTAAATCCTCGCTATATTGGACCCTTTGAGATACTTGATCGAGTGAGAGATAAGGCGTATAGGTTGGCATTGCCACCGAACTTATCAGGTGTCCACAACGTCTTCCACATATCGATGCTTCGGAAGTATCACCCGGATCCGTCACATGTGATTTGTTACGAGCCTTTGGAGCTCCGAGAGGACTTGTCATATGTAGAGAGACCGATTCGGATATTGGATAGAAAGGAGAAGGTATTGAGATCGAAGACCATCGGATTAGTGAAGATTCTCTGGCAGCATCATACTTCGGAGGAAGCTACTTGGGAGCTAGAGAGTCTGATGCGAGAGAAGTACCCTCACCTATTTGAGGACTGACTTGGTTCTAATTTGGAGGACCAAATTTTCTGAGTGGGGGAGGATTGTCAGACCCGGATTTTTTGTAGCTTATTTCCTTATGATTCCTATGTGTATGAACACTAAATAATTATGGTTGAATCATAAGAAGAGTATTTACTAACATGCAATCGACAATTTGAGAATTTAAAAATGCATGTAAGCTACATAACAGCGATATAAGGGTTAAGTTAATTCCCGAATGAGTGCAGGGGTAAAACGGTCAAATGACTGACATTCGGTATAATTTCGATAAGAAAATTTTATTAAAAATATGAAATTGAGGAATCTTGATCAAAATCGAGGAAAATATTTAATTTGGAGCCCAATTGATCAAGATATAAATTTATTAGAATTTATCGGAATTTTTGCCTCGAAAAATGAGCCCAAAAATATACCGAAAAGGTAAAATCGGACTGATAAATTCATTTACGGATTAAATGAATTTAATATGATTTTTGGAGATATTTTTAGATATTTATGGGATATTTATGGGATTTTTATTATTATTTTATAATAAAATAATAATAAAAATACATTTAAAAAAAAAAAAAAAGAGAGAGAAACGAAATCTGAAGAGAAAACACGGGGAGAGAGAAGAGAGAAATCGCGTGGAAGCCGACCGAGGGAGAAGACCACCGGACGGCGAGCACCGGCCACCCCAAGGGCAGCCAAGCGGCCGGAAAGGAAGAGCAGGACCGTGCGCACCCATCGGCACCGGTCACGATCTCCACCGACGCCGGACGCCGGCGAATCGAAGAGGAGAAGCCGCGGCGGAAAAGAAGAGATTCGGCGGCCACCGGCGGTGCTTGGTCCCGATCGAGCCCAGCCGAGTGTTGCCCAGGCTTAGGCGCGCCGAACTGCGGTGGTGCTGCGTCGGGAACCGGCCGGAATACGCCGGCACGGCCAAATGATGCCTGAACCGGTCGGCGGTTCAGGGGAGAAGGTTCTGTGCTGAACCGGACCGGACCGGTTCAGCCAAGGAGAAAAGAGGAAAAAGAGGAAAAAGAAAGAAAAAGGAAAAGGAAAATTTTCGGGATTTCACCAGACTTCGGGTAAGTCGATACGAGGTCAAAAGTGACCGATTTGATTTTCGATGAATTTATTTAAATTATATTTAATCGGAAATTGACCCGGAGTTAAATATAATAAATTGTGCAGTTCGACGATAAATTCCGAACGGAAGCCCGATCGAACTTCGATTTGCGTACCATCGCATATTCTCGGGTAAGTAAAGTTCATTTACGATAAATTATGTGATTATTGCGTATTTAAGATTTATTTTACGCATTTCGGATTAAATTCCGTATTTAGTGAATTATAATTGGAATTTTGAATTAACTGTCGTAAATGATATACGGGCTATCCAAAGAGCTTGGAATAAAGCCCAATGGGTATTGATAGGCCCAATGAGTCGATATACCCTGATGAAGAGAAATAATAAGTGGAAAACGGGCTTAATACGGTTAAGGCCCATTAAGGAATTTAAGGCCCATTAAGGGAAAATAAACTGTATTAATGTGTAATACAGTAGGAAAATGATAATTAACCTGAAGAATGGTTATTTACAGCTCCGGAGTTTACATCGAGAGCTGATTGGACTGCGGGATTTAGCAGTACCGAGGAAGCGAGATCACTTGACGTGATCCGAGGTAGGGAACTTTTGCGAGTAGTTAGAGATACCTGCACGTATTTTCAACTGCTTCTGCATTCACTTAAAAACTCTGAGGGTCAGAGAAAGTGAATAATAATTATTGCGACCCGATAGTGGCAAATTACGATTTTGCCCCTAGTTAGTAAAAAAGTCAACTTTTGTGAGAAGTTGCAAAAAGCATGAAAAATGCTATTGTGAGTGTTTAATTGTTATTAGCATGAAAATAAATAGATGGGCTAATGATTTTAAGGTTGATATGACTTAAGCACACTTTGAGTGCTGATTTTGATGTTTTATAAACAATCCCTTTTTAAATAGCCATCTATCATATTATGTGAGAATGAATCGTGCTAGAGCACAGCTCGCACTGGGATTCATGTGTTTTTCCACATAATATTAGTGCTGGATTTGATACGCACTAGATTTTCATGACATGCATGATAGAGTACTGGAGTTTTACTCGTACTCAGCTTTGAATAATATATGCATGACAGAGTGCTAGAGCGTGGCTCGTACTCGATTCTTCATGGTTTATACATGACATAGTACTGGGAGCGATTACTCGTACTTGATTTTGATATTGTGCATAGCATAGTACTGGGAGCTATTGCTCGTACTTGATTTGATACATAAACTATGCATTGACCTAGTTGCTGGAGGTTTACTCGCACTAGAGTTGAATTTTATGATGTGAAACAGTGTTGAGCGGAGTGACGACTGTGAGTCGCACTCAAGACGCACACTGTATGTGATATGTAATACATGTTGACACCCATGCCTGGATCTTTGCGTGACTGTGTGTCATAGCTAGAGAGGATATCCGCATGAGGTTGATATAGACGTGGTATACTTATTTCCATGGTTTCGAGGGCTAAAGACCCTGGCTATGAGGATTTCCATGGTTTCGAGGGCTAAAGACCCTGGCTGTGAGGGTCCACGGGTGTACTTTGTACCGTGCCCGGGGCACGAGGTGTACGCTGTACCGTGTGTTACGTAGCTGGCGGTTGACATTGGACTGACCATCCTCCCGTTACAGCAGTGAGGCCCCGCACATCTAGATCTATGTGGCTTGGGATCACTTTCTTTTCGGATATGATCATAATCCAGGATACTATTTGTATTTACCACAGAGTCTCACATGATATATCACATTGATTGACTGATTTAAACTGCGGATAGACCTGAGGGATGGGTCGGACTCCGATTTGTGTTGTGAATCATTTGATGCCATATTTATATGTGATTTAAATATACATGGCATGATTTACATAAAGGCATGATTTATATATAAATGCATTGTGTTGCACTACATGCCTACTTTTGAGAAATAAAGCATGATTTTGTACATGGGATTTATTCTGTACAAGTACATATATATTATATTTCAAGACATGCTTTTAAAGTGAGTTAAGGAAATAATGTTTTCAAGGCATAGCACTATTTTGAGTAGATAGTGTGGATATCTACTTGCTTGCCTGATTTCCTTACTGAGCGCGTTATGCTCACCCCCTTTTCTTTACATCTCTCTACAGAGCGTCAGTAGATCGAGAGTTATCGTGGGAGAGTGTCCCAGAGTCCACTGCTAGTTCCTATCGATTCATCAGGTATACTTATTATGTACAGTTGTGTATCTAAACATAGAAACAGCACAGTGATGTATACGTTATATATTATGGGGAATGTAATCGTATTAGATTTTATAAAATCTTACATGTATAATAAAAGCACCTACAGTCAGAATTAATATATTGACATGTATGTATGAGAATGGATATTATGGTAAGTGAAGACTCTGACATCGAATCACAGCCCAACCAGCGAAGAGAGGAAAGGTAAGTTAAAAAGCGAAAAATTTATTGTGGTTTTTGGTTAAAGTCAAGGATTTAAACTGGGGTCCTGACAGGGATAGAAACAAAGTGTTTAAGCTAAGGAAAAATATGCAGGTGTATTTACAGAGTAAAGCTTATTTGACCCAGATGGGTGACTAGGGGTAAAATATGTATAAGGATGGCTAGAAAGGCTCAAACGATCTAAAGATGGCCTAAATCATTTTCCTAATTAAGTGTGATCTAATATTTCAGCTCGAGATAAGATCAAACAAGTTCTAGAATATGATGCACAAAATCAACTGAACAAATGCAATCCTATGTCCACATAAGCCTTCTCTAAATAAATATTCAGGTTTATGACATGACATGTGCATAAGATGAGGAAATCACAATCAGAATCAAGACAAATTCAAGAATTTAACTTCATGTTTTTTTCCTATAATCATGTTTCTTATTCAATCAAATTAAGACTAAATCATGGGGTTATATCATCGGAAAATGGGAAAACTACATGCTAAGTACTAAATCATCCTAAAATCAAATAATGTAAGCTTAAATTTTTGAAAATGTTTTTCAGTGTTTGCCCAAAATTTTTAAAAATGCTCAAGTGATATCTCCACCCCCAAACTTAAAGTGCACAGTGTCCTCAGTGTGTAGATAATATAGGAATTGAATCTTAAGAATAGAATACTCCCTTATCTGATGATGATGACGAACAATTGAAGCTTGATTGGAACATATTAGAAAAGTAATCTGCAAAAGAAATAAAGAAAGAAACAACAGAAAAGAAAAAGAAAAAGAACTATACAAAAAGTGAAAAGAAAAATTAAGCCACTTCAAATGCAGTTGAAGAAAACGACACTCAGCAGCAGGGCTAGAAGTAGGAAGGTCAGCCAAAGTGGTGACAGAGTGTTGATAGTCAAATCCTCTTGAGCTCTATCTACTTCCCTCCTTCTATCAGATATCTTGTACCCAAGTCTTATATCTTCCTTAACCTCCATCCTAAAACAATCTTAAGAGTCATTAGGGAACTTCAAAGGTTTGAAAACATTAAATGTTACCTCCTAATTTAGGACTCTCATGGTCAATTCGCCATTTTGTACATCAATTAACGTCTTACCAATAGCTAGGAAAGGTCTGCCTAGAATGATGGGGACTTCCCTGTCTTCCTCCATATCTAATATAATAAAATCTACAGGGAAAATGAACTTGTCCACCTTTACTAATATATCCTCAATGACTCCCTTTGGATACTCAATGCATCTATCAGCTAGCTAAAGGGTCACTGTGGTAGGCTTTGCATCCCCTACTCCTAACTTCTGGTATTTGGACCAGGGCTTGAGGTTAATACTAGCTCATAGATCACATAGGGCTCTACCAAAGAACTGATTTCCTATGGTGCAAGGTATGGTAAAACTACCTGGATCTTCGAGCTTGGGGGTAATCTCCTTTGAATAATGGCACTACACTCCTTAGTCAGTGCCACTATCTCGTAATCCTCTAATCTTCTCTTCCTTGAGAGGATCTCTTTCATAAACTTCACATAACTAGGCATTTGCTCTAAAGTATCTACGAAAGGAATGTTAATATGAAGCTTCTTAAAAACCTCAAGAAATTTAGCGAATTGTCGATCGAGCTTCTGGTTTTGGAACCTCTGAGGGAAAGGCACTATTGGTCTAACTAGGGGAAATGTAGTGGTAACATGTGTAGCATTAGATGAATAAGAAGGCTATGAAGAAGAAGAAGGTAAAGATGAAGAAACGCCTAACTTAGATTCCTTTGCAGCCTGATCCTGATGTTCCTGCTTTATCTAAACTGCTTCTTTAGAACCTATGGGCTCTACCACTGTGGGCTTAACAAGATTGGACTTAACTTGTGGCTCATCTAGCTCTCTGTTGCTCCTAAGGGTGATAGCCTTAACATGTTTCTTACCCTCCCTTTGCCTTACAGGGTTAGCTTCGGTATTACTGAGGAGGGTCTATTGTGGACTCTGGCTAAGAGCACTAGCTATTTGTCCAACTTGAACTTCTAAATTCTTGATAGAGGTTGCTTGATTTTGTAGGATAGTCGTAAACATCTCATCAAGCGAGGGCTTCTTCTCAACTGCAGCTGCTGGTGCAAGTAAGTAATGTGGCTACATAGGTAGTGGTGGTGATGGATGATGTTGAAATTGTTGAGGTGGGTATGGGTGATGAGAGTGATGAGGTGGATGACATGGAAACTACTGATGTGGTGTTACATGAATTGGTATAGCTTAAAAACCAAGGGGTCCTACAGGTCTAGAATTAGAAGATTGCCCTTGATTTTGGCTCCAGGAAAAATTAGGATGGTTCCTCCATCATGGATTGTACGTGTTTGAAAAGGGGTTATTCTGTTGCTTTTGAGATGGGGCAACGTACTGAACCAATTCTAAGTTAAGCGGACACCTATCTACAGAGTGTGTACCACCACATAGATCGCATGAAAGTAAAGGACTTTGGATGGCAAGAACAGGGTTAGGACTGGTGGCAGGATTATGATGGGTACTGAGTGACTCTACCTTTTTCATAAGGTTGGCTATTTGAGAAGTCAAGGTAGACAGTGTGTCTAACGCATAATACCCGTCGACTTTTTAGGCAGCTGCCTCTCTGAAGACCATTGATAGTTGTTAACTGTCATCTTGTCTAACAAACCATAAGTTTCTTCCTCCGTTTTGCACATTAGAGCTCGTCCCACAGCAACATCAACGATGGTCCTATTTTGGCTAGTTAGTCCAATGTCGATGGTCTGGACTTGTAGCCACAAGGGTAGGCCATGATGAGGACACTTCCTAAGAAGGTCCTTATATCATTCCCAAGCTTCATAAAGAGATTCAGAATCGAACTGGGCAAAGGAAGATATGTCACTACGGAGTTTAGCCATTTTAGAGGGAGGAAAGAACTTAGCTAGAAATTGATGGGCTAACTCGTCCCAAAAGTTAACTAGTGTCACGCCCTATCCCTAAGTGAGAAGGGAAATAATATAAGCCTTAGTGCCCCATTCGATAATCCATTATGCTTGAAGGTGTCGTACAGGTTTAGAAATTGCCCTAGGTGAGCATGTGGGTCGTCATAAGGAAGCCCATTGAATTATAGTGAAGATTGGATCATCTGGAGGATTAAAGGCTTAGTTTCAAAATTGTTTGCAGGGACAGCTGGTGGCCTAATGCCAGTATAATACTCTCCTATAGTTGGGACAACATAATCACCTACAATCCTAATTTCTCTATTCTCAGCCATCGTGTTTTGCAGCGGAGCTACTAATTTCCTAGAATCCTTTCTAATTTTTCTAAGTGTTCGTTCAATTTCAGGATCTAAAGGAAAGCAATCATAGCTCTTGGCTCTACGCATGTAAACATCTAAAAGTCCTCAGAATTTTTTTTAATTTTTTTAATAGAGAGAAAAAATTAACTATACTAAATTAATGCTCTAAATATTTACAACCTAAATATTTACAAACTAGAATTATACTTAAGCATAATTTCACCGATATTAATTAATGGCTAATTGTCTTCCCTGGCAACGACGCCAAAAACTTGGTGACGACTACTCCCACTCTAAGTGACCTAGATGTGTTATCTGCAAGTGCACGGGTCGTACAAGTAATAATGAGATTTGAGTCCCGGATTATCGTCTCACAGAGAATCTAATTAGCCTAATTAAGTACCGGTTAATCTTACCCTAAGTATATCCTAGCAAATTATGAATTTTAAATGGGTGATCTACAAGGCTAGAATTAAAAAGTATTGAAAAGAATAAAAGTTAAAAAATAAAGAAAATGAAATAGAGCTAAAATTACTTACAGAGCTTCAAGCAATTAAGAGCAATAACCTACAAAAGATAATTAACACAGTTAAAATTAATTAATGCAAATAACTAGAATGCAATTATGAAAAGAAACAAGATTAACTTAAATCAAACTAAAAATAAAATGTGCATGCAATTAATCTAATTATCAAAAAGTAACTTAAACTAACTTAAATCTAATGAAATAAAATTCTAAAAATAAAATTTCTAAATATAATTATAAATCTAAATGCCTAAAATAGTGATTCTAAATTAATCCTAACTATAGCTAATTACTAACTTACAATAAAATCTAAATAATGCATGAGAAATAAATATTTTTGGATTTTTAAATTTAAAATGAAGAGTAAATTAAAAATGCATAAAACAATTTTACTCTAATTTAATTCTAAATGCAACACATGAGCCTTCTAATTAACATAAAATTTCCACCTTAATGTAATAAAAAATTAACTATTATACTAATTAAAACTAAATTAACAAGCAATGAAAATTTTCAAATTACTTCAAAATCTAATTTTTCCTAACTCAACAAATAATAGTAAATCACATAAGAAAAATATTTAAAACATGCTAAACTAATTGTAACAATTAAAAGTGGCCAAACAAGGCCTTAGCCAAAGTCCCAGCCATGCGGTCTCGTGTACTGGTATTGTACACTTTGCTTCATTTCCAGGTGTTGCCCGTAACTGCTACTGTGAGATGCCAAGTGGTCCTGTACTGCTGCTATACGGGCTCCTGCTTTGCTAATGTCGACTGTCCTTACACTAGAAAAAGCCAGCAACATTTCCTGCTTCATTCTCTACAATTGGCGTGCACAGCATCACCCGTCCCTGCATTTACAGAATCCTCTCATCAGTAATGTTATACTGAGCTTGCAGTGAAACATGCACTCAGCTTCTGCTTCAAATCAGTAACCAACAGAGGTCGACAGTGACACTCCTGCGATGCATGATCAGTAACACCAAGGCTACTTCAAGGGAGGCTCGGTATAACTAAAGCAAGTCGGAGTTATTGAGGGCATGCAAGACATGGTAACAGTAAGTCATCTTACCCTTGCCGAACATGCATATTCAAGCTTCCTACAATACTTAGCAAATCAGACCTGGGAATCAGAGAAAACATAAGAAAGAAAATATGTAATATGCAAGTTCCAAGCAGTAAATGAAGAACATCAACTTAAAAGGACTGAAACTAAAAGCTAAAACAAAAAAAGAAAATGAACAGTAAATAAATCATGGAACGGAGGAGAACAGAGTATGGTGTGGTCTACCATTGTCTCGGCCAAGCTCACAGCCCAACTAGTTATGTTCGGTCTGGTTTGGTTAGTCACGATGGTAGCTTCAGATTCTATCGCTTTGCTCTTCTGCTTCATTTCTATTCACTGGAATGCTTCTCATGATCCTAGCAAACATGCATTCAGTGATCAGGCAGCAACACAGCCAAACCAATAGCAAACCACATCCTGGTCCTCAGGGCTTGCTCCCACCTCGGCACTACATAGTTATAGAAACTTGACGCAGCAAAGCTGATTGCAAGAACATGTAGAAACATGATGCAAATAGAAAAATATAAAATGAACTGCAGGAGTCCAGAAATGCAGATGAGCAGTACCTGATTAGCGAGGGAACAACTATATAACAGTGAACTATAATGCAGAACAAAGAATAAACAGAGAAAGACAAACTCACCCGATAGACACACAAACAGTTATTAAAAATATTGATTAAAACTTAAACTGCAAATAAAAAGAACAATAAAACAAGGAACCCAATAGTTCCGCGGCTAAGTCTTGCTTCATCCTTTGTTCAGCCATCATTTTTCCACTTGCCAATAGTGCAGGGAAAATGCTCTCATCATACCCGCACCACAGCACAGAACAATATTTTGGCAGTCATGAACGAATTCTAACAGACTCTCTAGTTCTAAATGAATGAACAGTAAAATAACATAATAAAAAGTGAACAGGAACCAGTAATAGACAATAAAAAGAAACAAAGCTTTGCATTAAGGAAATAAAATGTGTTGTAAAATAGTGAAATGGAAGCTTAGACAAATCGAGAAGACCAAAAATGGTGGCTAGAAGTTAATGTGAAAAAATACCAAAGAACTAGAAATGAAGAAGCTTTCCATAAAGATAAAAATTGGTATGAACAGTAGCATAAACAAAAAGAAAAATTAAATATGGCTAACGGGAAAGCTTTTAAAGAAAACAAGAAAAACTATCTAAAATTACCCTAGCACTACTCTTACCCTAGAATTACTTCCTACATTACTTACACTACTTCTACCCTAAATTACTTCTACCCTAAAAACTACTTCTATTCTACCCTTCCTACTTCTACCTTACTTTTACTTACTTGCTCATCATGTTCTATTTATACACGAATTTCGGTGTACAATGGTAATTTTCAATCCTAGATGAGTTGGCATTGTTTGGCCACTTGTCTTCATTTCATTTGTTGTAGAGAAGATATTTCCACGTCAATCATCTTCTAGTCCACTTGGCTGTGCAATGTGGCCCGACGTGTATCTTCTAGAAGGTGGATACGGTATCCGTTGATCTTATCTTTTTTAGGCGAATAAAATATGAACACCCGACATCGCATGTGTCCAGACGACTGATGACTCATGTTGCGAAATGGTAGTGGTCCAGTCTCCTTTTAGCCTGTTTTCAGCCCATTTTTGACTGAAATTCATTCGAATTTAATTGACCTACACATAAGAGAATTTTAATTAAATTGAGGGGATAGTTAATAAAATAATATGGGGATTAGAATAATTAATTAAGAAATTAAATGCAAATAATTCTATTTTAATAGAATTATCAGTTAGCCATGGGGTACGATGTGCCGTGATTTGAGTATGAGCTGAATGGATGGTTGATCCGCATCCCCAAGCGTAGGTTTCCCGTACACCTGATCAGTGTTGCCTGGAACTCGACTATGGCCATGAGTCTTTTATATCTTATTGAGACAACATTGTCACTATTATATCTTATTGAGGCAACATTGTCACTACTGTGTGAGGTGACATATGTCTCCCCTGCTGTGTGTCTGGGGATATGATAACCCATATTTATGTCTCATGTATATTGATTTGCTGGGTGCAAATTGATTTCTAAATGTGTACTCAATGAATTTAAAGATGAGCTGTGTGAATAGATTATGTTGTGTGAAGCTGTGTGATTCTGTGTGAATATGCATACACCCATCTAGCGAATTAACGGTTTCACATTGATGGAAGTTATTTTTAAAAATAATGCATATGTTTATAAGGAAAAATGAATATATATTTTTAGCATGTAGATAATGTAGTTATCTACCTGCTTTCATATTTTCCTTACTGAGCGTGTTAGCTCACCCCCTTATTTCTCCTCCACAGATTCTACGCAGTAGAGAGTATATTACAGTTGTCCCTGCTATTGTGTTGCTTAGGTCATCCAGCAGTATAGAGAGGTATACACTTGAAATAAAAAATTTTGTATCCTGTAAATTAATAAACAGTAAAGTTTGTATTTTGTATTTTGGGGGTTGTATATAAATAGAAACTGATGTGAACACTTCCGCATTTATATATAAAAGTCCAGTTTCTATCCTACTTCATTTGTATGAATTTATTAAACTATAATGGATGAGATATGGATTGGATGTTGACTCATAGCCCAACTATAAGTGGTAAGGTAAAGGTCAGCAGAGTTAGTTTGATGTGAGTCAGTATTCATATCTAGGAAATTATACATCCCCAAAGTACTGTGCATTATAAGGATACAATTGTGTATACCAAGCTGGAAAATGTGACTCAGACACTTATTTTGAGTATGCAGGATGTTTGATAGACGACGTACTAGTAGAGGAGAGAGTTCATGCTCTCAAAGGCATATAGATGAGCCCGAGAGATGCAGTGGGTCTAGTTCTAGTAGAGATCCACCCGGTCTTAGTGAGGTCACTGAGGAACGTATTACGTAATTACAGCGCAGCGTAGACACGATCATGGAGATGTTTACATAGGCGATTGCCAGACTTGAGGGTAGACAGGAGAACCTTACTAGTTAGGTTGCTGTACCTGAGATAAAAGAGTCAGCACAGCCTGCATCGAGACTTCAAGATGTAGAGGCAGAGATTCTTGCACCCCCTCTAGTTCAGGACATTCCCCCACCAGTTCAAGATCCTGTAGCTCCACAACAGGTTGGTGGCAAGGGAGTTTACGATTGTGATTTGGGTAGATTGAGAGAGTTCTAGAAGTTCAGACCACCTTCATTTAGTGGGGTGAAGAACCCAGTGTTAGCTGAGCATTAGATACGTAGTATGGAGAATCTCTATCGATTTTTCCATTGCTCCAACACCAAGAAGGTCACCTTTGCAACTTTCGTATTAGAGGATGAGGCCGAGCATTGGTGGATGGCCACACAACCGATGTTGAGTGAACGACACCTGGTTGTAACATGAGATATATTCTTGGATGCCTTTAGGAGGCAGTACATTCCAGCAATTGCTCAGAGAAAGATGTAGATGGAATTTATGACATTGACTCAGGGAAACCAGACAGTGGATGAGTATGAGTCTGGATTCACATCCTTGGGCAGATATGATACAGTCACTATGAGCCTTAAGGACAAAAAGGTTCAAAAATTTCTTGAGGGACTGAGACCTTCCATCAAAGTTCGATTAGCTCCACTGGACATTACCACTTAAAACGAGGCTGTACGCAGAGCTCAGTTGTGTGAGCAAGATTATGAGTTGCATGCCTCAAAATTGAGCAGGAGTGGTAAAGGTAGAGACAGAGATCGAAAAAGGTCGGTTGATGATAGAGGGTTCAGAAAGGGCCGAAGGTTATTTGGTAGAGGGCCTAAGATTGAAGAGGTTGAGAGAGGCCTGCGAAACCTCCAGTTCATCCAACTTTATCTACAGCTTCGAGGGGAATAGTTATTAGTGGACCTCGACCTACCATAGACCAGTGCAGGTTATGTGGTAGATATCATGTATAGGTGTGGTAAACCGGGGCACATAGCTCATGAATGCCCAGAGTTGATTGATACAGCCCCACAGAAGGGTAAAAAGCCAGAGAAGGCTACAGTTAAGACACCTACACCTAAGAGGAAGGCCACAGCTGAAGAGAAAGGAAAATAAGCTGTTGGTCGAGGTGAGTGTTTGCGTTGGACCAGGCATCTGCAGAGCCTTCCTCAGATGTGATTAACTGTACCATCCTAGTTTTTGATTTTAAAGCATTAGCATTGATTGATCTTGGTGCCATGCATTCATTCATATCACCTTCATTCACATGTAAACTGTGTGAATATGTGAAACCTGTACCTTTAGGTAGAGTTTTACTTATAAGCACTCTCATGAGAGACAATGTAATGACGGAGTATGTATATAAGAGTTGTAAGTTAAAAGTAGGGGAAAAGGACATATCGACCAATCACATCATATTAACTATGAAAGACTTCATTGTAATTCTAGGAATGGATTGGTTCGCTGCAAACCATGCTGTTTTAGATTGTTATGCTAAGACAGTAATGTTTTCCATCCCTGAAAGGTATGTTGTAAGATTTGAAAAGTAATGAAAGAAGTAGTAAGTTATTTTTAAGGATGGATGATGTTGCTAACGAATGTAATAATAATGTGTTGAAGGTTTTATCACTTATGTGGTTGACTTGGATAAGGTATACCCAGATATAGATGATATCCCTATGGTTATAGAATTTCTCAATGTCTTTTCAGAAGAGTTACCAGGGTTGCCACCAGACAGAGAAATGGAATTCTGTATTGATTTGGTGCTTGAAACTGAACCGATATCTAATCCACCGTATAGAATGACTTTGATTGAATTAGAGGAGCTAAAGAAGCAATTGCAAGAGTTGTTGGACAAGGGGTTTATCAGACCAAGTGTATCACCTTAGGGAGCACTGGTTCTGTTTGTAAAGAAGAAAGATGGGAGTCTCTGACTTTGTATAGACTATCGGTTGTTGAATAAGGTTACCATCAAGAATAAATACCCCCTTTCCACGGATAGATGATCTATTGGATTAGTTGCAGATGCACAAGTCCTTTCGAAGATTGATCTAAGGTCTGGGTATCATCAGTTGAGGATTCAGGGTGAAGATGTACCCAAGACAGCATTTCAGACTCGTTATGGCCATTATGAGTTTTTGGTTAAGCCATTTTGGTTGACGAATGCACCTGCAGCTTTTATAGCTCTAATGAATGATGTATTCAAGCCATACTTGGATAGATTTGTGATTGTCTTTATAGAAGACATACTAGTGTACTCGAAGTCCAGGGAAGAGCATGAGCAGCATTTGAGAACAGTGTTACAGACCCTCCGAGATCAGGAGTTGTATGCTAAACTTAATAAGTGTGATTTTTGGCTAAGTGAGATATCATTTCTAGGTCATGTGGTCTCGAGAGATGGGGTATCAGTGGATCCGTCCAAGAGAGATGTAGTGATATAGTGGGAAAGACCCAAACGGTTAAAGAAATCCATAGTTTCTTGGGTTTAGCAGGTTATTACCGATAATTTGTCGAAGGATTCTCTAAGCTGGCTGCTCCGTTGACACGTCTCACTTGAAAGAATGTGCCATTTGAGTGGGATGATAAATGTGATAGAAGTTTCTGCAAGTTAAAGTATAGATTGACCACCGCACCTATTCTCACCATGCCCACCAGCTCAGGAGGTTACTCAGTGTATACAGATGCCTCAGGACAGGGATTGGGCTGTGTATTGATGTTGGACAGAAAGGTAGTAGCCTATGGATCCAGACAGCTTAAGAACCATGAGAGGAACTACCTAGCCCATGATTTAGAGTTTACAGTCGTGGTATTTGCATTGAAAATATGACGCCACTACTTGTATGGTGAGAAATTCTAGGTGTATACAGATTATAAGAGCCTCAGATATCTATTTTCACAAAAAAAAGAGTTAAATATGAGGTAGAGACGATGGATGAAGCTTCTAAAGGATTATCAGTGCGAGATACTGTACCATCCAAGGAAGGCTAATGTTGTGGCGGATGCCCTAGGTAGAAAGAGCCTCAGAATGGTATCGCACATGATGGTCAGGGAATATGAGCTGCTAGAGCAGTTTGCTCACCTCAAGTTGGATATAGACCCTCTTGATTTTGACAGAGACTGTGTGATAGCTAGCTTGCGAGTGGAACCAGATTTGATTGATCGGATACACCAGGATCAACATGTCGATCTACTATATGAGGATCGTACGAGTCTGATTCAGAGGGGTGATGTGACCGATTTCTTAGTGAGTGATGATGGCCTACTGAGGTTTAGAGGTAAAATTTGCGTTTCCGATAACCAAGAGTTAAAGAGATTGATTTTGACAGAAGCTCATTCGTCAAGATATACATTGCATCCGGGGAGTAATAAGATGTATCAGAATCTTTGGAAAGTGTATTTGTGGTCAGGGATGAAAAGAGATATCACAGAATTTGTGGCAGGATGTCTGATATGTCAGCAAGTGAAGGTAAAGCATCAGAAGCCTGCAATGTTATTGTAGCCTCTACCTATACCAACTTGGAAATGGGAGCATGTCACCATGGATTTCATCATGGGATTGTCGAGGACTAAGAGGAACCATGATGCTATCTGGGTAGTGGTGGACAGACTGAGGAAATCTGCCCACTTTCTAGCTATGAAATCTACGGATACTTTGAGTAGTTTGACAGAGTTGTATGTATGGGAGATAGTGAGGCTACATGGTGTTCTAGTGAGTATCATATCAGATAGGGATTCCCGCTTCACTTCATGCTTTTGGGAATAATTTCAGGAAGCTATGGGAACCTGATTGAGTTTCAGTATTGCTTTCCATCCTCAGACCGATGGTTAGTCGGAGAGAACCATCCAGACGTTAGAGGATATGTTGACAGCAAGTGTTTTGGATTTTAAATGCTCCTTGGATGATCACCTACCATTAGCCAAATTTACATACAACAATAGTTATCAATCGAGTATCAGGATGGCACCATGTGAGGCCTTGTATGGTAGAAGGTGTCGTTCCCCTATTGGTTTAGAAGAAGTTGGTGAAAGGAAAAATTTTACTTTTGATTTGGTACAGCAAGCCTATGAGGTTATTCAGCTGATATGTGAAAGATTGAGAACAGCTCAGAGCAGGCAGAAAAGTTACGCTAACAAGAGACGGAGGCCACTAGAGTTCACTGTGGGTGACTCAGTTTTCTTGAAAGTCTCTCCCTCAAAAGGGATTATGAGGTTCGGTAAGAAAGGTAAGTTGAGCCCTCAGTATATCGGACCGTTTGAGATACTGGAGCGTGTGGGAGATAAGGCATACAGGCTAGCATTGCCATCGGAGCTAGCAGGCATACATAATGTCTTTCACATATCGATGCTTTAGAATTACGATCCAGATCCAACTCATGTAATTCGGTATGAGCCATTAGAGCTTAAGAATGATTTGTCATATGTAGAGAAACCGATCTGGATACTGGATAGGAAGGAAAAGGTGCTACAAAATAAGACAATTCTGCATATTAAGGTTCTCTGGCAGCACCATACTTCAGAGGAAGCTATTTAGGAATTGAAGAACCTCATACGGGAAAAGTAACCCAACTTTTTGAGGAGTAACTTGGTTCTAATTTGGATGACCAAAATTCTTAAAGAATGGGAGGAATGTAAGGCTTGTATTTTTATATGTAACCCTTATGATTCCCTAAATATTCATTTGTTCGTGTAATATGAATCATAAGTGATGTAAGGTTCGTAGATTAGATGTACACACTTGTTATGTGAGTTCATGATGTACGCACAAGCTTCATTAAGTAATGAATTATAAGAAATGGACATTTTTAAGTGATAAATATGGAATGAATGCAAATGAGTAGTGAGGTAAATTGATATGAAGTTTACTTTGAAAATCTGGGATGAATTTTAGCTAAGTAGGCTGCAGAGCAAAGGGAGTTCGATCTCTCCTTCAAGCAAGATCGATCTCGGTAAGCTTTTGCCAAGCAAGGATCGATCTTATCCTCAAGCAGACAGATCTCTTTATGTCTCGGCTAGAAGTAAATTGATCTCATCCCTCTGGTAGATCGATCTCTGAAGCTCTCTGCCTGGTTAAGATTGATCTCATGCTCTTCGACGGATCGATCCCTCATGCTTGAAAACTGAATGTCGAGAGGCTTAAAGCAGAAGAAGATCGATCCCTCACTTATGGAGATTGATCTCAACAAGCTATTTCTATAAAAATTGGGTAGCTGAACTGTATTTCATGAGAAACAGCTTAAAACCCTTCCATTTTTAAGGTAAAGTGACCTAGTTTCCCTCTCTAAAGTATCAACACCTTCCATTGAGATTAGAGAAAAGTTTATTTCAGCAAAGTTATTCATAGAGTAGAGAAGAACAACATAGTTGGGAACGAGAGGTAGAATCACTGAATCGAAGGAGTTTTTCCTCAAAGTTGTGAAAAAGGAGAAAAACTGAGATTGGTAAGATTTCAATGCACCAATCTCATATATGTTGATCTATACACTGGTATGAGTTGATTAGTATATAAATTGTTGGTTGAAACATCTAATTCATGCCTAATCTTCCAAGACTAATAAATGGCTTAATGTCCTAAAATGAGAAAAGGATTACTAGGCATGGATTCAATGATGAATTAAGTGTGCAATGATGTTATTGAGCATGTATATATGCCTGTATAATATTTTGGTGAAATCCATGTGCTAGAAAAAAATAATGGTTGAAAGTTAAGTATATGAGGTATTCAATGAAATGCCAAAATGAAATGAAATAATGAACTTGAGGTATTATAAGCTTAATACCAGTTCAATATGAATCAATAGAGTCAAGGATTCTGAGAGATTCTCGAAATATACTTGAAATGGACTTATGAAAGAGTAAGGTCCGATAAGGATGTAACGAGGCCAAATGAGATATAAATGGCCCAATGCATTGATTTGAACATCATGCAAGTGAAATGAAGTATACTGATGTGTGTAGAATACAATTTTAGCTCCAGAAGATAAACTTGGAGGCGATAAGACTGAGTCACGAGCATTGGGAATCGAAGGAAAGTGATTCAAGCGTGATTTAAGGTAAGAGACTTATGCGAGCTATTAGAGATAGCTATACATATGTTTTCTTACCTGCTGTGTGTAAATATATGCGATGAATATATAGATATTGATATATCTTGGTGAAAACTACGTATGACAATAAGTCTAATAGTATGTGTTGCATGACTTCTACGTTATTGTTGTGAAAAGAGGTTTTGCAAACGTTTTAAGAAAAAGTAAGGATAGACGAACTCCCGGTTTAGTAATTTGCATAAAAAGCTTTTAACGCGTGATTGAAAGGAGATTGCCCTCTCACTCATACTCGGTGAATAGAGTCCTCTATCTAGTTTCTGTGTGAAATTGTGCTAAAGCCTAAGTGGCAATGATAAATTGATCAGCCCTGCTCGCACATTATTTTAAAAGGATTTTTGAGAAAAGCAAAAGAGTTCTCTATGCCTTAGGTGATGCTGTGTGTTCCACTCGAGATGCTCACACTAGATTTTTGGGAATCATGCTAAAGCCTTCGACTATTGCTGTGTGTCTTGTTCTGACTATGCTTCCATGTAATTTCCTAGTAATATTGTGCTCGATGCCTCAGGTATGTTGTGTGTCTTACACTGAGTTGCTCGCACGAGGTTTTTATGATTATGCTGTGTGTTGAGTAAAACCATGCTAGAGCCGTCATGTATTGTTCTGTGTCTTGCATTGACCTTCTCGTACGTTGTTTATGAATGTGAGGTAATGAGTACAAAACCATGCTTGAGCCATCGGTGTACTGCTATGTGTCTTGCATAGACCTGCTAGCATGAGATTTTGAGACAACAGAAATGGGTGATAAGGATCCATGGGAGCACGATGTACCGTGAGCATTAGCCATGGGGTACGATGTGCAGTGATTTGAGTATGAGCTAAAGGGATGGTTGCTCTGCCTCCCTAAGCGTAGGGTTCCCGTACACCTGATCAGTGTTGCTTGGAACCCGACCATGGCCATAAGTCTTTTATATCTGTGTGATACAACATTGTCACTACTGTGTGAGGTGAGATATGTCCTTCTTGCTGTGTGTCTAGGGGTATGATAACCCATAATTATCTCTCATGTATACTGATTTACTGGGTGCAAAGTTATTTCTAAATGTGTACTCAATGAATTTAAAGATGAGCTGTGTGAATAGATTATGCTGTGTGATTCTGTGTGAATATACATATACCTATCTAGCAAATTAACGGTTTTGCATTGATGGAAGTTGTTTTTAAAAAGAATGCATATGTTTATAAGAAAAAATGAATATATATATTTTTAACATGTAGATAGTGTAGTTATCTACCTGCTTTCATATTTTCCTTACTGAGCGTGTTAGCTCACCCCCTTATTTCTCCTCCACAGATTCTACGCCTCCTCCACAGATTCTATGCAGTAGCGAGTATACTGCAGTCGTCCCTGCTATTGTGTTGCTCAGGTCATCCAGTAGTATAGAGAAGTATACACTTGAGATCAAAAAATTTGTATCTTGTAAATTAATGCACAGTAAAGTTTGTATTTTATATTTTGGGGGATGTATATATATAGAAACTAATGTGAACGCTTCCGCACTTATATATAAAAGTTCAGTTTCTATTCTACTTCATTTGTATGAATTTATTAAACTATAATGGATGAGATATGGATTGGATGTTAACTCACAGCCCAACTGTAAGAGGTAAGGTAAAGGTCACGGACAAAGAGAGAGGGTCGTGACATGTAGTGGCCTCCGTCTTTTGTCAGCATAGCTCTTCTTTCTGCTCTAAGCTGTTCTCAATCTCTCACATATCAACCAAACATCCTCAGAGGCTTTCGTGACCAAATCAGGAGCAAATATCTTTCGGTTACCTACTTCTTCCCATCCAATAGGGGAACGACATATACGACCATACAAAGCCTCATACGGTACTATCCCGATACTCAAATAGTAACTATTGTTGTAGGCGAATTCGTCTAGTGGCAAATGATCATCCTAAGAGCCTCTAAAATCCAGCACACATGCTTTAAACATATCCTCCAGAGTCTGTATAGTCCTCTCTGATTGACCATCTGCCTGAGTATGGAAAGTTATGCTCAAACTCAAATGGGTTCCCATGTCTTCCAAAAAATGTTCCCAAAAGTGGGAAGTGAAACGAGAATCCCTATCTGAAACAATGCTTACTGGAACACCGTGTAACCTCACTACCTTACGTACGTACAACTCTGCCATTGTACTCAAAGTATCGGTAGCTCTCATAGCTAGGAAGTGGGCTTACTTCGTCAGTCTGTCAACGATGACACATTAACATTTGATTCCTACGAGTCCTTGGTAAACTAATCACGAAATCCATAGTGATATGCTCTCATTTCCTTATCCGTATAGGTAGAGACTACAATAACCCTGTAGACTTCTGATGCTCTAATTTCACGTGCTAACAAACGAGACATCTCACCACATACTCTGCCACATCCTTCTTCATACCTGACCACCAATACACCTTCCGGAGATTCTGATACATTTGCTACTCCCCGGATGTAACGTGTACCTCAAAATATGAGCTTTCAAAAAAATCAATCTCATAAGCTCTAGATCATAGGGAACACACACCCTTCCTTGAACCTTAGTAGTCCATCAAAACTCAACTCATACTTAGTCACTGTGCCTGTCTGCATCTGACCAGTATTATCAACGTAATACAGATCACTTTGTTGAGCTTGTCTGATCCTGTCCAATAGATTTGGTTTCAATCTCAGGCTAGCTATCACACAGTCCGTATCCATGTCAGAAGGCACAACACCCAAACTGAGGCTAGCAAACTGCTCTAGCAACTCGTGTTCCCTAACCATCATGTATGATACTATCCCAAGGCTCTTTCTACTCAAAGCAACAGCTACAACATTAGCCTTACTCGGATGATAAAATATCTCACAATCATAGTCCTATAGAAGCTCTAGCCATATTCTCTGTCTTATATCCAGCTCCTTCTGCGAGAACAAATACTTGAGCCTCTTGTAGTCAGTGAAGATCTGAAACTTCTCACCGTATAAGTAGTGGCATCATATCTTCAATGTAAACACTACTGCTGCTAACTCCAAATCATGGGTCGGATAGTTCTTCTCATGGTCCTTTAGCTGTTTGAATCCATAAACAACTACATTCCCGTCCTACATCAATACACAGCCCAGTCCTTAATGTGATGCATCAGTATATACTGAAAAACCTCATAAGCTGGTAGGAATAGTGAGAATTGGAGCGGCGGTCAATCGATACTTAAACTCCTGAAAACTCCTCTCATAATCATCGTCCCACACGAATACAACATTCTTCTCAGTGAGATAAGTCAACAGAGTAGCTAACTTCGAAAATCCCTCAACAAACCTCCAGTAATAACCAGCTAAACCCAGAAAACTTCTGATCCCAGTGACTGTCCTTATCTATTCCCACAGAACTACAACCTCTATCTTGGATGGATCAACTAACACTCCATCCTTCAACACAACATGGCCTAGAAATGAAATCTGTTCTAGTCAAAACTCACACTTACCAAGTTTAGCATACAACTCCTTCTCTCAGAGGGTCTGTAAAATAATCCTTAGATACTGCTCATGCTCTTCCTCGGACTTCGAATACACCAAAATGTCATCGATAAAGACGATAACAAACTGATCTAAGTATGGCTTGAACACATCATTCATCAAAGCCATAAAAGTTGCGAGAGCATTCGTCAATCCGAATGGCATAACCAAGAAATTATAATGGCCATATCGGGTCTAAACTGTTATCTTGGGTACATCTCCACTCTAAGCGCTCAACTGATGGTGCCCAGACCTTAGATCAATCTTAGAAAAGACTTGTGCTCCCCGAAGCTGATCCAACAAGTCATCTATTTACGGAAGGGGATACTTATTCTTGATGGTAGCCTTATTCAACAATCAGTAATCAATACACAATCAGAGGCTTCCATCCTTCTTCTTCACAAAAAAAAATCAGTGCTCCCCAAGGTGAAACACTCGGTCTAATGAACCCCATATCCAACAGTTCCTACAACTACTTCTTGAGCTCCTCCAACTCAACTAAGGATATGCGGTATGGTAGTTTTAAAATAGGCTCGGTACCAAGCACTAAATATATACAGAACTCCATCTCTCTATCTGATGATAACCCTGACAGTTCATCCGAAATGACAACTGGGAACTCCTTAACCACAGGGATATCTGCCAACTCCGGATGCGCCTTATCCATATCAATCACGTACGCAATGAAACCTTTAACATATTAATTTCTTAGTCAGTATATTTTACAGGGGTATGAAACATAACTGTCTTAGAATAATAATCTAAAACAGCACGGTTTGCAGCTAACCAATCCATTGTTAAAATTACATCAAATCACTCATACTTAACAAGATTAGATTAGTTGACATATTCTTTCCCCTTACTCTTAGCTTGCAGTCTCTAAACACATACTTAACAAGCTGACTATTATTCATAGGCGTACTGATTAATATCATTCTACTTAACAACATACGCTCCATATTCTTTGATAACTTACATGTAAATAAAGGCGATACAAATGAATGTGTGGCACCAGGATCAAATGAAACGTATGCTTCAAGATTAAAAATCAGGATGGTACCTTTAATCACATCTGATGATGCATCAGCGTACCCTCGTCCAAAGCATGTACTCGCCCTCGACCAAACACCTACTTCCCCTTCTCCTCAGTTATTACTCTCCTTCTCGGAGCAGAAGTATCAACTGGAGCTCTCTCTGGCTCATTACCCTTCTATGGGGCAGGCTCAATCCACTCTGGGCAAGCTCTCGCGATATGCTCTGTCTTCTCACATCTGAAGCACATTCCAATAGTCATCAGACAAGATCTATTGCCATGGTATCTACCACATCTACCACACTACTCAGTAGGAGGCCTCTGTCCTCCAATAACAATGACTCTAGCTAGAGCTGTGATCGAATATACATGAAGTCTAACAGTTTTCTCTTGTACCTCCTCAATCCGTGATCTCTTACTGAAGAGTCTCCTCCCTCCTCGATAACTGAAACCTTTATCGCTCGTCGACCTCTTCCTATCTCTGTCCCTGCTCTTGCTAACCTTCCTGAACTTAGAGGCATTCCTCTTATAATCCTACTCATAGAGTTGCGCCATGTGCACTACCTCATCGTACGTAGAGATATCCAATGGAACCAATCTAGACCATAGTGTCGGTCTCAAACCATTAATAAATCTCCGAACCTTTTTGGTCTCATTGATCATAGTATTGGGGTTGTACCTTTCCAGGGATATAAACCTCGTCTCATACTCGTCAATTGATTTGTTCCCCTAGATCAACCCTAAAAAGTCCATCTGCAGCTTTCGCTGCGTTGTGTCTGGAACATACTACCTCCTGAAGGCATCCAGAAATATCTCCCAACTAATCTAGTATATCGGGCTCTCAATATCGATTTGGTGGACTTCCATAAATGCTTTGTCGCTCCCTTTAGCATGAACACGACAAAAGCAACTCTCTTAGAAGTAGTACACTGGAAGAACCTGTATAACTGCTCTATCTCACTCACCCAGTCCTCTGCCACCACTGAGTCCTTGACCCCACTAAATGATGGTGGTTTAAAGTTTTGGAACTGTCGTAAACGATCCAGCTCACAGCCATACTCCAATCCACTGCTACATTATTGCAGGTCAACAGGAGAAGACGTTCCCTGAACTGGTGGGGTGCAGGAGTATTTGTAGGCTGTGGCGTCTGTGCATGCTATGCAAGCATATCTGAAGCAGTTGCCTATCCAGTAGCACTCACTGTATCTGGATCCTACCTCTCATGCATAGAATCTGTAAACATCTCCATTATGATCTCTAGACTACGCTCTAACCTTGTAAAGCATGTCACGATACTCCCTAGTACCTCAGGGGGACCTGATGACGTATGGTTAGACGAAGACTCATCTTGACTCTCAGGCCTATCTCTACGGCCTCTAGCCGGACCTCTCGCCCCTCTACCATGGCTGGTATTATCCATATAGGTTTGATTCCTGCCTTCACAACCATTACTTAGTCAATTCTCATATCGAAATACACACTTGTGTATAAACAATGCACAATAATATTTAGATGTAAACTTTCTTAACCACTAACATTGACTCACATCAGACTAACTCTGCTCTGATACCATTTTGTCACGACCCAATTTACCTAAAATCACTACAAATTGTTTTCACTTTTTCTTACCTTTCCTTCTATGACAATTTCAAATATCTGTTGGGCTGTGATTCGGTATTAGTATCACCTCTTTTACTTACCATATCATCCATTCTATATTATGCATACATGTCAATGTAAACTATCTATTGATTGTAAATACTTTTATACCATAAGTGAGCTCTCATATATTTATATACAAATACATCCCAAATATTACATTCGTTTACATCACTATGTGGTTATACATTCAGATACAAAATCGTACGTGTGTGTATACCTTTCGCTCGATGGGAATGCAGCGGACAAAAGGAATACAAGTTCTCAGTCGTACTCTATCTACTGCGAGTGCTCTGTAGAGAGGGAAAATGAAAAGGGTGAGCTCACTAGCTTAGTAAGGAAATCAGGCAAGCAAGTAGATAACTACACTATCTACATGAATATAATGCTATGCCTTAAAACATTCTTTTTCATTTCACATCTAAAGCATGTATCTTTCTCCGTAAAATTTATGAAAAGTATTTACACATTCATCTGTGTATACTTAAATCATGCTTATTTATAAACATCAGTTATTCATGCAAAAATGTTGCATTCTCTTGTAAAGCTTGTAAATCATATCATATCATGCCATTTCGATTAAATCATAAGAAAATATGGCATTTCATAAAATCAAAACATGGAAATCGGGGCTCAATCCATCGCTCAGATTTACCTTGGTTTATAAACATTTACAGTTATATAAAACACAAAGTCACATGTCGCGGCTCAACCCATCCCTCGGGTCTACCCAATTTATATAAAGCCATGTGACATATCAAATAAGAAATATCAGGTGAGATTGGCAACTACTTGTATAATTTCGAGGATTATGATCATATCACAATTTCGATGATCCCAGACTACACATTACCCGGTTTGCGGGTGTCACGATTGACTTTTACAAAAAATTATTACAAATTTTTTTTCGCTTTTTCTTACTTTTCTTTCTGTCATAATTCAATCACCAACAGTTTGGCTGTGATTCGGTATTAGTATCATCACCTTTATTTACCATATCATCTGTTGGCTCTACCGAGAGGGGGGTGAATCGGTTTTCTAACAATTATGGCAGATTTTAAATTAATCGCAATTTAAACACAAATGATAATGAATAAAACAGTGCAATATAACAATTTAATGCAAAGAGAGGGAAAGAGAAACAAACACAGCGACTTATAGAGGTTCGGCCAACTCTTGCCTACGTCCTCTCTCCTTGACCTTCTTGTCAAGTGGTTTCTTTCTCTCTTTCAATAGAGTTTACAAAGTTCCTTTTACAGGTTAAGGAATAACCTCTCTACCCTTAGCAATACAGAAAATGTATTCACCCTTTTACAATAACACTCACTGAGGAACAATCCTCTTTTCTTTTAAGGTGTGGATGAATACAGAATAAGGCTTTTCAGTGGGTAGGACTAACAAAGCTTGTAGTACTTAAGCTTGTACAATAAATCTCAATTAATGAGCAATAGGGATACAAGGAATGAAAGAATTAAAGCTTGAGAATGTTTGGAATGTTCAGTGATAGTCTCCCTCTCTGCTTTGTCTTCAATGCTTGGTTATATACTGAAGGTTGGGTAGTTGGAGCATTAAATGCAGTTTTTCCCATTGAGATTTGAAGAAAATAGCCGTTGGGAACCTCCAGTGGTCAGACAGATCGATCTCTTATATTGGCCAGATCGATCTCTTATCTTGGCCAGATCGATCTCTTAGTTTTGAATCCTGCAAGATCAAAGCATAAATACACAGGGAGATCGATCTCATAGGTTACCAGATCGATCTCTCAGTTAAAGTATGAGAAGGCAGACCGATCTGTCGAATATCCAGATCGATCTCCTATCCTCTCTGTTTGAGGCAAGATCGATCTCTCAATACACCAGATCGATCTCTTAAGCTCTCTGACTTTGAGCAGATCGATCTCTTCCTTACCAGATCGATCTCCTAAGTTCTCTAACTTAGAGGAGATCGATCTCTTAACCCTGGAAGATCGATCTCTTTTTACCTTAAACCCTTTACACCGTTTTAAGGCTTGCCAGATCGATCTCTTCCATCATGAGATCGATCTCTCATCAAGTATAAACCCAGGAGATCGATCTCTCACACCTCAGATCGATCTCTCATCAGCAGAACTCTAAGTTCTGGTCCTGATATCTTCTAAACATGTTTGTATACCATTTTAACATTATTGTATTAACTTGTTTTGTCATTTCAAAATACATTAACTCAACATCATCCATTCAATACGATGCATATGTGTCGATATAAACTAGTTATTGACTTAAATACTTTTGTACCATAAGAGAGCTCACATATATTTAAATACAAATACATGCCCCATTATTACATTGTTTACATCATTGTGTTGTTTATATGTTTAGATACAAAATTGTACGTGATGTGTATACCTTTCGCTCGATGGGAATACAACGGACAAAAGGAATACAAGTCCTCAGCTATACTCTATCTACTACGGATGCTCTGTAGAGAGGTGAAAAATAAAAGGGGAGAGCTCACTAGCTCAGTAAGGAAATCAAGCAAGCAAGTAGATAACTACACTATCTACTAAAAATAATGCCATGCCTTGAAATACTCTTTCCTTCGTTTCACATTTAAAGCATGAATTGGAAAACTGATATAGTGTGTAAATATGTAGTCACATGTATTGAAATCATGTTGAGTTCATAAATACAAGCATTTCATGCAAAACATTGCATCTTTGTAATCTCATAATGCCTTTAAAGTAAATCATGCCATTTAAATTCAAACATGTTAAATATGGCATTTCAGCAATTAAAGCATATAAATCAAGTTTCGACCCATCCCTCAAGTCTACTTGAAAT
This sequence comes from Firmiana major, assembly GCA_033439115.1. Lineage (NCBI taxonomy): Eukaryota > Viridiplantae > Streptophyta > Magnoliopsida > Malvales > Malvaceae > Firmiana > Firmiana major. The sequence goes on from CM065905.1 coordinate 22,065,632, forward strand.
CATAAAATCATGTGATATAATCATGTGAGACTCGATGGTTATATGCAATAATATTCTGGACTATGGCCATATCATATACTGCAATCCCATGCTACACAGATCTTAGTGTGCGGGCATCATTGTTGCAATGGAAGGTGGGTGAAATCCTTAACCCCAGCTAGCAACTCCTCAACTCCACATATCACTCCCAAACAACACACGGTACAACGTACTTCATGACATATCCACGGTACGATGTACACCCGTGGACCCTATCTCAATAGATAATCAATGCCAAGTCTCTAAATCCACATGTGAACATCTCATCTGTGTGACACTCAATCTACACGAGGAAATCAGCACAGTTTTAAACATGTCTAGTATATCACATTAAAACTACAGTGTGCGCCTTGAGTGAGACTCACAGTCGACACCCCACTCAAACACTGTTTCATGCATATCACAAAATCGAGCTCTAGTGCGAGTAACTCTTCAGCACTAGGTCATGCATAATTCACATTTTAAATCAAGTACGAGCAATGCTCCAATACTAGGTTATGCACAAAACTCATTAAAATCAAGTACGAGCAACCCTCAAGTACTATGTCATGCATGTCATGAGAAATCAAGTGCGAATAATCACTCCAACACTTTTCATGCAGAAAACATATAAAATCAAGTGCGAACAGTGCTCCAGCATGATTTGTTTTCACACAACACGATAGATGGCTCCTTTAAACAAAGATATTTTCAAATCAGTAAAATCAACTTCATAATTAGGCTATTTATGTATTTCACAAAAACATTGGACAATCTATCTATTCTTCTACTAAACAGTAGTAAAAACATTCAAAACATGATTTTCATGCTTTTTAAAACTTTTCCTAAACTTTGACTTACCCATATAGGGGTAAAATCATAATTTACCAAAATCATATCTCTACAAATATTATTCACTTTCTCTGACCCTTAGACTTTTTAAGTGAATGCAAAAGCAGATGAAACTACACGCATATATCTCTAACTACCTACAAAATCCCCTCACTTGAAATCACGTCGAGAATTTTCACTTTCCCGTCATTGCTCGATCACGCAGTTCGAATAGCTTCCAATATAAACTTTGGAGCTGCATATAACCATTTATCAAGTTAATTATATTTTCCAATTGTATTTCACGTTTGATACAGTCTATTTCACTTAATGGGCCCGTTTACGCTTATTGGGCCTTAATGGATCTTAATGGGCTTAACGTTGTCTTAAGCTCATTTCACTTTACTATTCATTTCATCCGGGTCTATTGAGCTTGTGGGGTCCACCACACTTATTGGGCTTCGTTCGAGGCTCACGAATGCTTATTGGGCAGAGACCACGTTGGCAAGGCCCATTTGGCCTCTCAACCATGGCATGTGGTCAGGAGCTATCATACCGTCCATGGCCGAGCACCACGCCAACCATGGCCATCTAGCTAGCCATTCACTTAGGCATTTAATCAAACACCACATGTGAATGCCTTAAGCCTTAGTTTATGTTCACTTAAGCATTTCATCAAACACCTTATGTGCCATATTAAATTGATCAAATTAATTGAAATTAAGCATGCCATAATCATGTATACATGTTTACCAACCTAACAATGCATTAAAATCACATGCTTCTTCATGAAAACCTAAATACCCAATTTCGGCCATCATTGATTTATGATGTTTCCATGTGTTTTAATACATAAAACATACATCAATCAACTTGAATTAATCCATAGATAAATATATATATGAAGTTGGAAGCTTGAAATTATACCTAGCTTCACTTTCCCTTCTTGGCTGAGACTTATAGGATTCCTTAGAGTGTTGAAATTAGCTGTGTTGGCTTTTGACTATGTTAATCTACTGATCATGGGTAACAACTTCCATGAAGATAACTTTTTCTAATTTGGTTTGTAAGTTGATGAATTGTAGAGAGATAAAGCTTGCAACTATGGTTTAAATGGCTTTTCCTTGCTTAGACGAGAGCTATGAAGAAGATGATGGTGTGTTGGTTGATTTATAAGCTAGCACACTTAGTCATTAAGTCACAAATTTCAGCCCTTAATGTGGGCTAAAGGGTTTTGGGTTTTAGTTTACCATTTAGGCTTTAATTCATTTACTAATGGGTTTAAGTTTTGAGCTTCTCGGTTTGGGCTTTTCTTTTGGGCTTTTGAGTTGAAAATTTTTCTATCAATTGGACCTTAAATTTACTTAATATTGGGCCCACCAAATGGCCTAACAATTCAGTTAAATTGGCCTAAGAAATTCGGCCCACACTTGTTACACTTTAATAGGCTTTAAAAATTCCATCGTTGGCCCATCGAGTTTTACCCGTTTAATTTAGTCCGGATTTCGATTAAATTAATTTTCCATACTTAAGGGGATGAATATCGAGTGTTTTAACCAAAAATATTTCTTCCCCACTTCTTAACCTTAATTAGGTAAATTTTAACCATGGTTAGTCAACTATGGTCAAAGTCAACTTTTCTTAACTAACCTTGACTTTTCTTGACCATTGACCACGTTTGACTTTTTCTAAAAAATATGAAAGTGTCATATTCCATGGTTTACACTCTCATCTTTATGTTTTGGCCATTTTTGGGAGGCGAATATGTCAAAAACACCTCAAACGGACCATTTCGAACTCGTTTAGCCCCTTTTTGGTCTTTCCTCTGTTTCAATGTGTTCGGGACCAAATCAAACCGACTTTCCTTCATGAGCCCTCTATATTTTCCCATTTTGAGTTCTTATCTTTAGTCAAGATGTTTATATTCATTTGGTTTAGCCTGTGGCTCTTATAGCCCTTATTTGGCCTTTACATAACTTATGTGCGTTTAACCACTTTCATAATAATTTTAAGTTAGTAAACACTATTCTTATGATTCAACCCACATAATAGAATGTTTGTACATATAGGAATCATAAAAAATCTAGGTCTTACAGCAGGGCATCATTGCTGTAACAAGAGGTGGGTCAAATCGTACCCGCCAGCTAACAACTCCACAACACCATGCTCACGGTATATGGTACTCCGTGTCACATACACAGTACAATGTCCTCATAGACCCAATTCCAGTTTCGATAGTCCTTTGCCATATCTCAAAATGCACGTGCGAGTATCTCGTACGTGTGACACAAAGTCTACACGGGCCTCCAGCATGACTTTTTCATGTCTTCTCTTTCAAAACTGGTACATACGAGTAAACTCCAGCATGACCTCATGCACAAATCATATAGAATTGAGTACAAGTATCATTCCAGTACTCTATCATGCATAAATCACATTAAAATCAAGTACGAGCAACACTCCAATACTATGTTATGCATCTCATGAAAATCTAGTGCGAGTAATACTCCAAAACTAATTTATGAAGAAAACATATAAAATCCAGTACGAGCAGTGCTCTAGCACGATTTGTTTTCACACAACTAGATAGATGGCTCATTTAAAAGAGATTCACTCAATTAAATCAAATCGGCACTATATTATGTTGTTTTCTCATATAACATGAAAACATCGATCAATCTATCTATGCATCTGCTAAACAGCATTAAAAACATTCAAAAATATGCTTTCCATGTTTTTAACAACTTTTCCTAACTTTTAACTTTGTTACCCTTAGTAGGGGTAAAATCGTAATTTTCCCATATCGAGTAGCTATAAATTTTATTCATTTTCTCTGACCTTCATACTTTTTAAGTGAATGTAAAAGCAGGCGAAACTACGCGCAGATATCTCTAACTACTCACAAAACTCCTTTACCTAGAATCGCGTCGAGTAATTCCACTTTCTTAGAGCAGCTCGATCTCGTAGTCCGATTTGCTCCTACTATAATCTTCGAAGCTGCATATACCCATTTATTTGGTTAATTAAACTTTTTCATCTGTATTTCACCTTAAATACAATTTATTTCACTTAATGGGTTCTTTTTCTCTTATTGGGCCTAACACTATCTTAAGCCCATTTCATTTTACTATTCATTTTATTTGGGCCTATTGGACTTATGTGGCCTGCTAACTCTTATTGGGCCTAGTCCGAGGCCCATGAATCCTTATTGGGTGAGACCACCTCGGGTTGACCCATTTGGCCTCTCGGCCATGTGGCCGAGAGCCATCATGCTTCCCATGGCTGACGGTCACACCACACCTAGCCACTTTTGGCCATTTTGCTAGCCATTCACTTAAGCATTTCATCAAACACTACCTATACATGCCTTAAGCCTTTAGTTTATGTTCATTTAGGCATTTTATCAAACACCTTATATGCCATCTTCAATTTATCAACCAATTGATCCAATTGATTAAAACTAATTATGCCATAATCATGTAGACATACATACTAACCTATACATGTCTTAAAATCATATGGGTATTCATCAAAACACAAATACCCATTTTCGGCCAACTTAGGATCTTAGTGATTTTGTGTGTTTTGATCCATAAAACATACACTAATCAACTTAGAATAATCCATAGATTAACATAGTAGAAGTTGGATGCTTGAAAACTCATCTAGCATGTCCTTCCTCACTTGGCCGAAACTTTAAAGAAATTCCTCTCTCTCAATATGACTCCTTGATAGCCAATTCCAAGGTATGTTAATCCTCTCTCAATTTGGAACAACTTTCATGAAGATTGCTTGATCCAAATATGTCTCTAGGCTAGTGATTTCTAATGAGATAAAGCTTGAACACTTAGGGGTCCATGGTGTTTTATTGGTGCCGAGAGCTTAAGGAAGATGATTGTCACGCCCCGGAAACACAGAAAATAGGACAAATTTAAAAACTTTTTACTCATCAAATCACAATTAAGGGTGCATTCCTATGCAGTGTCATACATCATCATACATATCATACCTCAGGATCTCATCATTAGATAACATATATCGTATCATATACATTACTCAATATTAAATTAATTAATCCTAATACATCCCATACAATGTTATACATCAAGTGTCTGTAATTACAATAATTGTCTGGGTACATGAAAAGATAAATGATACCTCAAAATACAATATATGGCTTGGAGCTCAAGTCCTCCACTAGCCACTACTCCGTACGTCACAGGGAAACCCTTTTTACTTGAAGAAATCTGGGGGGAAAAAAATAGGGTGAGCTTCTAAATCGCTCAGTAAGGGGGCAAGGGACTCATTATATAAACCATAATGCACATCATAAAATATTTATTTGCATGTGAAACTCAGTATACTCATTTGAAAACCATAGCATGAAAGTTCTCAAAACAACATTCTCATATCTCAAAATCATGTGGAAACGTGAAGTAAAAGGCTCAATTTAGAGCAGTAACAAGCATGTGAAAATAATGCGATAATGGCTTTCTCAATAAACGTGATAAAATCACTGTAATAATAATGCACGTGGCGCAGCCACCAAACACACGTGGCATAGCCACTGATTTAGATTCACACGTGGCACAACCACAGAATAGGGTTTCACGTGGCAACAGCCACCAAATATACGTGGTACAACCACAGAATGGGGGATCTCACATGGCAACAGCCACCAAATATACGTGGTACAACCACAGAATGAGGGATCTCACGTGGCAACAGCCACCAAATATACATGGCACAGCCACAGAATTGGGGATCTGACGTGGCAACAGGCACCAAATATACGTGGTACAACCACAGAATAAGGGATCTCACGTGGCAACAACCACCAAATATACGTGGCACAGCCACAAAATGGGGGATCTCACGTTATCAGAACATAGAAGAATCAGACTTACATGCTACCGGAGCAATGCCCGGTGTGTACTCAAAATTACACACCTAAGTCTTTATCAATAGCCATTATCATATAAAACTGGTTTGCCTTCACGTAGAACTCATAGTGGTTTCTTTCTCATAAAACTCATTTAAAACCGTTTTTTACTCAACACAAAACATATTAAAACCGAGTCTCAACACGCACACATTTCTCAAATCTCGATATTGCCTTAACGTAGAGCCCAATTCATTTCTCACACAAACTCAACGGTTTATAAAGCGGTTTCGCACGTAGCTTATAAACTCATAAAAACATTGGGCTCCAACCGGCTATAAAAATCGTGTGCATTCTCATCAAAACACAACACATCAAACATGCTTGTTTTATAAATCGCAAATCATGCTATAATAGTTCACAAATCATATACACAAATGGTTTAGTTTCCCTTACCTCTTTGCACCTCGTATAGTGCAATCGTTTCCCCTTGTCACGGACTAGTCTCGCATTCCACTCTGAAACTCCCGAGCTGTCCAAACGATGTTAAAACATCATTACTCATCATTACAGTAACCTCAATTCTCAAAATCAAGCATAATTGCTCATAACACCTCAAATCTCTCAATTCCTGTAACTTTATCACAATCCACAATCTCATTCACAACATCTCAACATTCTACACTTCCCATGCCATAATATCTATGCTAATTCACCACATTGTCTAAATTTCCATTTATAGCTCAAAATTCCCAAAATTACCCAAAATTACTAAATATCATTATCACTCAAACTACATTGTAATTTCATCAATCTCTAATCATTTTCCAGCTACTTCAACACAATGCCAACAACCATTATCACCATAATCATCTCAAATATCAAGATCGAGGTTTAGAAATTACCCAAAACTTGTGGAGAGCTTATCTCTTGCCTCAATTCAATCCGTCTTTCGATTTTCAAGTATGTTGTTCTCCCTTTGGTGAGGAACAACTTTCCTTCTTGCCACAGCCTCTGATTTGGATGGAAATGGGTGCTTTGGATGAGTGAGAAAGCTAGGGCTCGGGTGAAAATGGGGTTTTAAAGAGAGAGAAAATGAAATTGCAAGAGAAAACAGGGGTTCCTTATATAGACGGATGGTAGGAGATCGATCTGGCTCTTGATGAGATCGATCTGCATTTGAATTTGGGGATGATTTGGGGTAATTTTATGCCTAGGAGATCGATCTGTCGAGGGGTGAGATCGATCTCTTTATGGCTTTATGAGATCGATCTGCTCCTTAAGGAGATCGATCTTCTCCCAAACAGAAACATTTGGAGATCGATCCCTTCCTCATGAGATCGATCTTCTCTTAAACAGAATCATAAGGAGATCGATCCTCTTCCATTGGAGATCGTTCTGTTCACTCACTATCCTCCTTTCTTGTCATTTTTAACTTACCATATCGATTTTTCTTCTCTAAGATCGATCTGACCTCATAGCTTCCCACTTGGTTAAGCACATACACATAAATCTCCAAATATAATTTCCACAATTCACTTAGCTCAATAAATTACACTTCAAGTTCTTATTACATAATTAAAATATGTCGAAAATTCTTAGATGTCACATCCTTCCCACCTTAAAAGAATTTGGTCCTCCAAATTCAACTCAACTAGTCAAATAGATGGGGGTATTTCTCCTTCATGAGACTTTCCAATTCCCACATTACCTCTTCCATTGAGTGATGTTTCCACAAAACGTTCACTAATGGGATGCTCTTGGTTCTAAGTACCTTCTCATTTCTATCGAGAATCTGGACGGGTTCCTCTGTATAGCTCATGTCCTCTTGTATGTCCATCTCGTCATACTCTATGACATGAGAAGGGTCTGGGTGGTACTTCCTCAACATAGACACATGAAAAACATTATGTATTCCGGACATCTGTGGGGGTAATGCCAATCTGTAGGCTACCTCTCCCACTCTCTCGAGAATCTCAAATGGTCCTATGTATCAAGGACTCAATTTTCCTTTCTTCCTAAATCACATGATACCCTTACTCGGTGATATTTTCAGAAATACTGCATCACCAACATCAAACTCGAGTGGCCGTCTACGCATATCTGCGTAACTTTTCTGTCTACTTTGTGCAGCCTGTAACCTCTCACATATGAGTTTCACACTCTGTACAGCTCGCTCAACAAGCTCAAGAGCATTTATCTTTCTGTCACCGACCTCTTCCGAAGCTACAGGGGATCTACACCTCCTACAATATAGAGCCTCAAAAGGTGCCATTCCAATACTCGCATGATAGCTGTTATTGTACGCAAACTCTGCTAGGGGCAGGTGATCATCCCATGATCTTTTAAAATCCATCGTACACGCCCTCAACATATCCTCTAGGGTCTGAATAGTCCTCTCTGACTGACCATCTATCTAAGGATGATAGGCGGTACTAAAACTCAATCAAGATCCCATGGACTCCTGAAACTGGGTCCAAAATCTGGAAGTAAACCTGGAATCTCTATCAGAAGTAATACTCACTGGAGCCCCATGTAATCTAGCTATCTCATTGACGTATAACTCAGCTAAGGCATCCACAATATCTGTGCTCTTGATGGCAAGGAAGTGGGCACTCTTGGTCAATCTATCCACTATAACCCATATAGCGTCACGACCTCTTCGGGTCCTCGGTAAACCCATAATAAAGTCCATAGTGACATGCTCCCATTTCCATGTAGGTACAAGTAAAGGCTGTAGTAGTCCCTCGGGATTCCTATGCTCAGCTTTCACTTGCTAGCATATTAAACATATGGCTACATATTCTGCCATGTCTCGCTTCATACCACTCCACCAGTACACCTTTCTCAAATCTCGGTACATCTCAGTACTCCCTGGGTGCATGGTGTATCGCGAGCAGTGAGATTCTCTCAGTATCTGTCTCTTCAGGGTATTATCGTCCGGTACACAAATCCGTCCTCTAAATCTCAACAATCCATCCTCACTGATTGCGAGATTTGACTGCGAAGTCTGTTCAGCTTGGCTAACCATATCTATCAACCTCTGATCACTGCGCTGCCCAGTTCTAATCTGATCCATGATCTTGGGCTCTATCCGCAAGCTAGCCAAAAATCCAGTCTCTACCTCTTTAACTCTGATCTGGAGTTCGGCGAACTGCTCCAGTAAATCCCATTCCCTGATCATCATAGCAGATATCATACTCTTCCTGCTCAGGGCATCAACAACTACATTCACCTTACCCGGTTGATATAGAATCTCGCAGTCATAATCCTTAAGGAGTTCCATCCATCTCATTTGTCTCATGTTTAACTCTTTCTAATCAAAGAGATATCTCAAACTCTTGTGATTAGTGAAGATCTGGAATCTTTCTCCATATAAGTAGTGTCGCCAGATCTTCAAGGCAAATACCACAGCGGCTAACTCCAGATCATGCGTGGGGTAATTTCGCTCATGGTCTTTCAACTGTTGTGATCCATATGCGACCACTCTTCCATGCTGCATAAGCACACACCCCAATCCTTGATGAGAAGCATCACTATATACCAAAAATCCCCCTGATCCCTCAGGAATAGTTAACACAGGTGTCGCTGTTAATCTCCTTTTTAACTCCTGAAAACTGAGATCACACTGATCAGTCCATATGAATGGAGTCTCCTTGCACGTGAGTTTAGTAAAAGGAGCGGCAATCCTGAAAAATACTTCCACAAATCTTCTGTAATACCCTGCCAAACCAAGAAAGATTCGCACCTCAGTAACTATCCTCGATCTTTTCCAATTAAGCACAGCCTTCACTTTACTTGGATCCACTGATACCCCTTCCTCTGAGACTATATGACCAATGAAAGCTATCCGATCTATCCAAAACTCACACTTACTAAGCTTTCCATATAATTGTTTATCTCGGAGTATCTGAAGTACTAACCACAAATGCTATGCATGCTCCTCATACGACTGAGAGTATACTAGGATATCATCAATAAAGACTATCACAAACTTATCTAGATAGTCTATGAACACCTCGTTCATTAATCTCATAAATGCTACAGGGGTGTTCGTCAATCCAAAGGACATCACCTGAAATTCATAATGGCCATACCTCGTCTTGAAGGTCGTCTTTGGAATATCTTCTTCCTTGATCCTCAATTGGTGATAGCCCGATCTCAAGTCAATCTTAGAGAAGACTGAGGCTCCTCTCAGCTGATCAAGTAGACCATCAATCCTGGGCAGTGGGTATTTATTCTTCATTGTGGCTTTATTCAACAACCGGTAGTCTACGCATAATCTGAGACTACCATCCTTCTTCTTAACAAATAAAACTGGTGCTCCCTACGATGAAACACTGGGTTTAATAAACCCTTGATCTAATAACTCCTGTAGTTGTTTCTTCAATTCCTCAAGTTCCACTAATGCCATCTTGTAGGGAGGTTTAGAGATCGGCTGAGTATCTGGTACCAAATCAATGGTAAACTCCAGCTCTCTCTCTGGTGGTAAACCTGGTAACTCATCTGGGAAAACATCTAGAAATTCACACACCACAGGTATATCCTCAATCATCGGATGTTCCCGATCATCATCTGATATGAGTGTTTCATAACCTTCACATGAACAATCATATTTAATACTCTCCAAAATAATATTAAAATTCTCAAATTGTTTAAAAAATTCCATACGTCTATTTACTCAATATTTCAAACGTACACTGTAAGGTTCAGGTAGGGAGAAAGTTATAATTTTAGTGTAGCAGTCTAAACTCACTCGATTGGTTGCCAACCAATCCATTCCTAAAATTATATCAAACCCATGTATATTCAATATGATTAGATCTGCTAACATCACTCTATCTCCTACCTTTATCTCACATTCTCTACAAATTAACTCAGTTCTCTGGGATTCACGCATAGGGGTATTTACATGTAGTATATACTCTAGAGGTTCAAACTTTAAATTTAAACTACACGCAAAATGCTCTGAAATAAATGAATGTGTGGATCTTGGATCAATTAACACATGAGCCTTATAATCACATACAGAGAGTGTACCTCTTATAGTTTCTACAGAAGTGTCTGCGGTCTCCTTATCTAGGGTAAACACACGTCCCTGTGTAACAGGCTTCTTCCCTTTCTCTATAGCAATGGCCCGTCTCTGGGGGTTCACTCTTTGAGGCTATTGTCTAGTGGGCTCCGGAACATGTTGTTTCTGAGGTTGAGGGCAGTCTTTCACCATGTGACCCATGTCTCCACATCTAAAACATCCATGGATCAACCTAGTACAACTTCCCTCATGCATTCGGCCACAATTTCTGCAAAACCTTGTCTCAGGCTTGACATCTCGAGGGGTCTCCCTAATGTTAGGGTAACCTTTGGGTCTCTCTAATCTACCCTTCTGCACCTCAATCCTTCCTCTTCTGAAGGAGCCTCTCTGAGCGTCTGTTTGGAAAATCGCTGCCCTCTTGCCCTTATCTCTATTCACCACTCTGAGCTCGTTCTAGGATTGTACCATTTCAATTCCCCTCTCAATCTCTTGTGCTCGTCTCAGAGCATCTCCAAACTCATTAATACATAGCCCTATCAATCTATCTCTGATGATGGGCTTCAATCCATACACAAACTTCTCTGTGCGAAGCTCTTCATTCTTGAAGGTCTTTGGGTCATATCTCAATAGCGCGGTGAATTGGCTCTCACAGTCATCCACAGACATATCACCTTGTTCCAAACTCAAAAACTCAACCTGTTTCTTTCTCTAGGTGGCTCGTGGTACATATTAGTCCTAAAGGCTGTCTGAAACTCTTCCCAACCAATCACATCCTGGTGGGACATCAGAATACCCTGGGTGGTACCCCACCAATCTCGAGCTCTCCCCTTCAACATATAGACACTCATACTGCCCCTCTCAGTATCGGTACACCCCAGATAATCAAATATAATTCTCAACTCCATCAGCCACTCCTCAGCCTCTGTAGGATCCTTCTTTCCCCTAAATGCGGGTGGATTCATCTTCAAAAAATCCTTCAGTCGGACCGTACTTCTGTCATCAAGTTGAGTGATGGAAGGTACTGGGTCCATCTGTACTGGGGGTACGGGAGGTCCTTATGGTGGTGTAGGAGTAGTACCCGAGGCATTAACTCTAAAGTGTTGTGCGAATAGCGCTGCCATATGCTCAAAACCTTACCTCACATCAGTTTCAATCCGATTAAATCGAGAGTTAGGACTCTCTGGTTGTGGGGCAGGTGGTGGATGGGACTCTGCCTGCCTCCTCGAACGACCTCGTCATCCACTCATTCTCTATCTCAACTCGTCTCCTGCACGTACATATCAAAATCGATTGAAATCTCAATCCTCAAATTCAGTTCATGACTAGACTATTACAGACACTTGGGATGTATTCTATTTCACTTAACCGACACTGACAGTACTAGACACCCTAAGCTCTGATATCAAGGAAACTCTGTCACGCCCCAAAAACGTAGAAAATAGGGCAAATTTAAAAACTTTTTACTCATCAAATCACAACTAAGGGTGCATTCCTGTGCAGTGTCATACATCATCATATATATCATACCTCAGGATCTCATCATTAGATAACATATATCGTATCATATATATTACTCAATATTAAGTTAATTAATCCTAATACATCCCATACAATGTTATACATCAAGTGTCTGTAATTACAATAATTGTCTGGGTACATGAAAAGATAAATGATACCTCAAAATACAATATATGGCTTGGAGCTCAAGTCCTCCACTAGCCACTACTCCGTACGTCGCAGGGAAACCCTTTTTACTTGAAGAAATCTGGGGGAAAAAAACAAGGTGAGCTTCTAAATCGCTTAGTAAGGGGGCAAATGACTCACTGTATAAATCATAATGCACATCATAAAATATTTATTTGCATGTGAAACTCAGTATACTCATTTGAAAACCATAGCATGAAAGTTCTCAAAACAACATTCTCATATCTCAAAATCATGTGGAAACATGAAGTAAAAGGCTCAATTTAGAGCAATAACGAGCATGTGAAAATAATGCGATAATGGCTTTCTCAATAAACGTGATAAAATCACTATAATAATAATGCACGTGGTGCAGCCACCAAACACACGTGGTATAGCCACTGATTTAGATTCACACGTGGCACAGCCACATAATAGGGTTTCACATGGCAACAGCCACCAAATATATGTGGTACAACCACAGAATGGGGGATCTCACGTGGCAACAGCCACCAAATATACGTGGTACAACCATGGAATGGGGGATCTCACATGGCAACAGCCACCAAATATACATGGCACAACCACAAAATAGGGGATCTCACGTGGCAACAGCTACCAAATATATGTGGTATAACCACATAATAAGGGATCTCACGTGGCAACAGCCACCAAATATACGTGGCATAGCCACAGAATGGGGGATCTCACGTTACCAGAACGGAGAAGAATCAGACTTACATGCTACCAGAGCAATGCCCAGTGTGTACTCAAAATTACACACCTAAGTCTTTATCAATAGCCATTATCATATAAAACTGGTTTGTCTTCACGTAGAACTCATAGTGGTTTCTTTCTCATAAAACTCATTTAAAACCGTTTTGTACTCAACACAAAACATATTAAAACTGAGTCCCAACCGGTAAAACACGCACACATTTCTCAAATCTCGATATTGCCTTAGCGTAGAGCCCAATTCATTTCTCACACAAACTCAACGGTTTATAAAGCGATTTCGCACGTAGCTTATAAACTCATAAAAACATTGGGCTCCAACCAGCTATAAAAATTATGTGCATTCTCATCAAAACACAACACATCAAACATGCTTGTTTTATAAATCGCAAATCATGCTATAATAGTTCCCAAATCACATACACAAATGGTTTAGTTTCCCTTACCTCTTTGCACCTCGTATAGTGCAATCGTTTCCCTCTTATCTCGGACTAGTCTTGCATTCCACTCTGGAACTCCCGAGCTGTCCAAACGATGTTAAAACATCATTACTCATCATCATAGTAACCTCAATTCTCAAAATCGAGCATAATTGCTCATAACACCTCAAATCTCTCAATTCCCGTAACTCTATCACAATCCACAATCTCATTCACAACATCTCAACATTCTACACTTCCCATGCCACAATATCTATGCTAATTCACCACATTGTCTAAATTTCCATTTATAGCTCAAAATTCCCAAAATTACCCAAAATTGCTAAATATCATTATCACTCCAACTACATTGTAATTTCATCAATCCCTAATCATTTTTCAGCTACTTCAACACAATGCCAACAACCATTATCACCAAAATCATCTCAAATATCAAGATCGAGGTTTAAAAATTACCCAAAACTTGTGGAGAGCTTATCTCTTGCCTCGATTCAATCCGTCTTCCGATTTCCAAGTATGTTGTTCTCTCTTTGATGAGGAACAACTTTCCTTCTTGCCACAGTCTCTGATTTAGAGGAAAATGGGTGCTTTGGATGAGTGAGAAAGCTAGGGCTCAGGTGAAAATGGGGTTTTGAAGAGAGAGAAAATAAAATTGTAGGAGAAAGTAGGGGTTCCTTATATAGACGGAGGGTAGGAGATCGATCTGGCTCTTGATGAGATCGATCTGCATTTGAATTTGGGGACGATTTGGGGTAATTTTATGCCTAGGAGATCGATCTGTCGAGGGGTGAGATCGATCTGCTCCTTGAGGAGATCGATCTTCTCCCAAACAGAAACATTTGGAGATCGATCCCTTCCTCATGAGATCGATCTTCTCTCAAACAGAATCATAAGGAGATCGATCCTCTTCCATTGGAGATCGATCTGCTCACTCACTATCCTCCTTCCTTGTCATTTTTAACTTACCAGATCGATCTTTCTTCTCTAAGATCGATCTGACCTCATAGCTTCCCACTTGGTTAAGCACATACACATAAATCTCCAAATATAATTTCCACAATTCACTTAGCTCAATAAATTACACTTCAAGTTCTTATTACATAATTAAAATACGTCTAAAATTCTTAGATCTCACAATGATGAATGATGTTGGCTGATGTTGGGCTTAAGTAAATAATCTAGTTAGTCTTAAATTTCAGCCCTTAGTGTGGGCTATGGGTTTTGGGCTTGAATTATAAGTTTTGGGCTTTAACTATTTACTAATGGGCTTGAAAATTAACTAATAGGCCAAGGTTTTAGGCTTCTCGGTTTGGGCTGTTTTTAGGCTTTTGGGCTGAAAATTTTTCTACAATTTAGGTCTTCAATTGACTTCATATTGGGCCCACTAATTGGTCTAACAATTTGGCTTAATGGGCCTAAGAAATTCGGCCCACACTTGTTGCACCTTAATGGGCTTTAAAGTTTCCATTATTAGCCCATCGAGTTTTACCCCTTAAATTCAATCCGGATTTTGATTAAATAAATTTTCCCTATTTAATGAGATGAAGATTGAGTGTTTTAACCAAAAATATTTTTTTCCCACTTTTTAACCTTACTAGTGTTAAAGTTTAACCATGGTTAATTCTTTATGGTCAAAGTCAACATTTTTAACTAGCCTTGACTTTTCTTGGCCATTGACCACATTTGACTTTTTCTCAAGAATCCAAAAGTGTCAATTTCCATGGTTTACACTCTCATCTTTGTGTTTTGGCCGCTTTCGAGAGGTGAATATGTCAAAAACACCTCAAACGGACTATTTCGATTCGTTTAGCCCTTTATGGGTGTTCCCTCTACTTCAATGATTTCAGGACCAAATTAAATCGACTTTCCTTCATGAACCCTCTATATTTTTACATTTAAAGTTCTTATCTTTAGTCAGAATGATTTAAATCCATTCGGTTTAGCCTGTGGCTCTTATAGCCCTTATTTGGCCTTTATTTGTCTTATATGCATTTTCTTACTTCCTTTGCATTTTCATTTTAGTAAATACTCTTCATATGATTCAACTAACATAATAAAATATTTTAAATGTAGAAATCATAAGGAATAAGCCACAAAAATTATGGGTTTTACACATTGACCATATCCCAATGTATTTAATGGTTATTATGATATTTATTGGCATAAATTCCTAGGTATACTGTAATGTATACTGCTTGAGTTAAAATTGCTTACCCAATGTAAATCTTGTTTTGAATAAGAATGGTTCACGATTTCAGAATGAATGCGACCTTTTGGGAGTTTCGAGTACTCACGCGTTCATGCATGTTCGCTTATACATAGAGAATAGAATTGTTATCTTTCAATTATCAAACACATAAACAGTCATTGCTATAGTTGCTTTCAACCTAGATTTGCTTGCAAATCATCATTATTAAACCACAATCCCAGATTTTGATTGGTTACCGCCATGTGACTCCACACTGTAGTCACTGACATGTGGCGGTACACGATATCGGTGATGGAACTTCTTCAATTTACATCAAATGTTCCTCTTCTTTTCCTTTTATCAAATCAGGACTTAGTTTTCTATAAAAATCTATAATTCCTTGTAGATTTGAGGGAAAAAAAAGCTCATTCCTCACACCATGCTCCCTTATCTTCAAGTCCTTAAAAGTGGTCTCCCTCAAACTCATGTCTCCTTCAATCCAACATCTCACCTCTCTTCTTGATATTATCTCTCTATTTTAACTGTCTTATTATTTGTCTTTCAGTATGATTTCTTTAGCTATTTGGGTGTCCATTGATTAGTTTTCTTCCAAAAAATTACTATTCTTGTTTGGTAATTTGTATGTTTACTTTTATTGTTTATAATCACTAGATTTGTGAAGTTTTCTTTTATTTTGGTAATTTGGTGATTTTTGTTATTTAACTATTTTTGGCTTGAAAAAAAGGCTTTCTATCCTACAAAGGACAAGCAACAACAAAAAATGGTAAAGAACAGTGTCTCAAACAAGAAAAGTCCTTAAACAGCCTACAGACGATCTCATCGAAACCCCTTCAATAGAAAGCTTTGACGATGAGGAAGAAGTTGATGATGATGATGATGAACTTGATGATTTTAAGGGAGACTTGTGGATTTCTTTCATGAAGGATTTTGATCACATTCAAAACATTTACTTGGATGAGGTTGCTTATATACAACATGAATAAGCTTCGCATTCAACCTCCCTATTTATGTGACATCAAATTCTTGTGCCATCCTTTACCTCTATCCTAGGGAGAGTTATTATGTCAAGGTCGACTTTTACCTAAAATCACTACAAATTTTTTGCTTATTCTTACCTTTCCTTCTATGACAATTTCAAACATCAGTTGGGTTGTGATTCGGTATCAGTATCATCTCCTTTACTCACTATATCATCCATTTAATACGATGCATACATGTCAATAGAACTATCTATTGACTGTAAATACTTTTGTATCATAAGTGAGCTCTATATATTTATATTCAAATACATCCCCACTATTACATACGTTTACATCACTGTGCTGTTATATGTTCAGATACAAAATTGTACGTGCCTATGTATAACTTTCGCTCGATGGGAATGCAGCAGACAAAAGAAATGCAAGTCCTCAACCGTACTCTAGCTACTATGGATGCTCTTTAGAGTGGGGGAAATTAAAGGGGTGAGCTCACTAGCTCAGTAAGAAAATCAGGCAAGCAAGTAGATAACCATACTATCTACATGAATATAATGCTATGCCTTAAAATATTCCTTTTCATTTCAAATTTAAAGCATGTACTATGCAAAGTATGTACACATTCATACGTGTATACTAAAATCATGCTTATTTATAAACATTAGTAATTCATGAAAAAATGTTGTATTCTCATGTAAAGCTTATAAATCGTATCATATCATGCCATTTCGATTAAATCATAAGAAAATATGGCATTTCATCATGTCAAAACATGGAAATCGGGGCTTAATACATCCCTCGGATTTACCCTGGTTTATAAACATTTACAGTTATATAAAGCACAAAGTCATATGTCGAGGCTCAACCTATCCCTCGCGTCTACCCAATGTGCATAAAATCATGTGACATATCAAGCAAGAAATATCAGGTGAGATTGGTAACTACTTATATGGTTTTGAGGATTATGATCATATCCCAATTTCGGTGATCCCATGCTACACAAATCCCGATGTGCGGGGCATCACTGCTGTAACGGGAGGTGGGTCAAATCCTCAACCGCTAGCTAACAACTCTACAACTCCACAACTCCACAATACATAACACCGTGTACTCACGGTACAACATACTCCATATTTTGTACACGGTACAAAGAACTCCATGGACCAAATTATAGTTTCGATAGTCCTTTGCCATATCTCAAAATGCATGTGCGAGTATCTCATACGTGTGACACATAACCTACACGGGCCTCCAGCATGACTGTTTCGTGTCATCTCTTTCAAAACTGGTATGTGCGAGTAAACTCCAGTACGACCTCATGCACAAATCATAAAAATCTAATGCGAGCAATGCTCCAGCTCTATGTCATGCAGAATCACGTAAAACTGAGTACAAGCAATACTCTAGCACTCTATCATGCATAGATCATATAAAAATCAAGTACGAGCAACGCTCCAGTACTATGTTATGCAGAATACATATAAAATTCAGTGCAAGTAGTGCTCCAGTACGATTTGTTTTTTCACAACTCGATAGATGGCTGATATAAAAGAGATTCACTCAATTAAATCAAATCGGCAATATACTATGATGTTTTCGCATATATCATGAAAAATCGTCCAATCTATCAATGCATCTTCTAAACAACATTAAAAACATTCAAAAACATGTTTTCCATGCTTTCTAGGACTTTTCCTAACTTTTGACTTTTTACCCTTAATAGGGGTAAAATTGTAATTTAAACTTTTCAGGTCTTTATAATTTTTATTCTCTTTCTCTGACCCTCAAACTTTTTAAGTGAATGTAAAAGCAGATGAAAATATGTGCAGATATCTCTAACTACCCATAAAATTCCCTTACCTGGAATCACGTCAAGTAATTTCACTTTCTCATCGTTGCTTGATCACACTGTCCAGTTAGCTCCCAATATAAACTCTGGAGCTGCATATAACCATTATTTGGTTAATTACATTTTTTTCAATTGTATTTCACCTTAAACACAATCTTTTTCACTTAATGGGCCTGTTTACTCTTATTGGGCCGTAATGGGCCTAACACTGTCTTAAGCCCATTTCACTTTACTATTCATTTTATCTGGGCTAATTGTGCTTATGGGGCCCACCAATACTTATTGGGCTTGGTCCGAGACCCATGAAATCTTATTGGGTTGAGACCACATCGAGAAGGCTAATTTGGCCTCTCGGCCATGGCATGTGGCCAAGAGCCATCATGCCACTCATGGCCGAGCACCACGCCAACCATGGCCATCTCGCTAGCCATTCACTTAGGCATTTCATCAAACACTGCCCATGCATGCCTTAAGCATTAGTTTATGTTCACTTAAGCAATTTAGCAAACACCTTATGTGTCATCTTCGATTCATCAACCAATTGATCAAATCAACTGAAATTAAGCATGCCATAATCATGTATACATGTTTACCAACCTAACTATGAATTAACATCACATGGGTATTCATCATATCATAAAAATCCATTTTCGGCCAACATGGAGTCATGGTGATTTTGTATGTTTTGATCCATAAAGTATACACCAATCAACTTAGAATAATTCATAGATTAATAGATATGATGTTGGAAGCTTGAAATTATACCTAGCTTGTCTTTCCTCACTTGGCTGAAACTTCCTGGATTTTTGTCTCTCACAATATGGCTCATTGATAGCCAATTCCAAGGTATGTTAATCCTCTCTCAATTTGGAACAACTTTCATGTAGATTGCGTGTTCCAAATATGTTTATAGGTTAGTAATTTCTAGTGTGATAAAACTTGAAACTATGGTTTTAATGGTTTTTGTTCTTTGGCCGAGAGCTTAAGGAGAAGATGATGATGTGTTAGCTGATTTTTCACTTGTATACTTAGCCATTAAGTCTTAAAATTCAGCCATTAAATTGAGCTAGCAATTGGTTTAGGCTTGTACCAAATTGGGCTTAAGTTTTGGGCATTAACATTTAACTAAAGGGCTTAACTTTGGGCTTTTGATTTTGGGCTTCGGTTTGGTCTTTTTCCTTGGGCTTTCAGGCTAAAATTTTTCTATCAATTGGGCCTTCAATTGACTTCATATTGGGCCCACCAATTGGCCCAACAATTCTGCCCAATGGGCCTTAGAAATTTGGCCCACACTT
The DNA here is from genome assembly GCA_033439115.1 of Firmiana major. Lineage (NCBI taxonomy): Eukaryota > Viridiplantae > Streptophyta > Magnoliopsida > Malvales > Malvaceae > Firmiana > Firmiana major. The sequence goes on from CM065905.1 coordinate 22,085,583, forward strand.
GTTTCACCTTAATGGGCTTTAAAAATTCCATCATTGTCCCATCAAGTTTTACCCGTTCAATTTAATTCGGATTTTGATTAAATTAATTTTCCATAATTTAGGAGATGAATATCGAGTGTTTTAATCAAAAATATTTCCTCCCCACTTTTTAACCTTACTTAGGTTAAATTTTAACAATGGTTAGTGAACTATGGTCAAAGTCAACATTTCTTAACAACCTTGACTTTTCTTGACTGTTGACAACGTTTGAATTTTTCTCAAAAATTTGAAAGTGTCATTTTCCATGGTTTACTTCTCAACTTTATGTTTTGGCCATTTTCAAGAGGCAAATATGTCAAAACACCTCAAATAGATCATTTTGAGCTTATTTAGCCCCTCTTTGGCCTTTCCTTTATTTCGATGCGTTCAGGACCAAATCAAACCGACATTCCTTAATGAACTCTATAATTTCACATTCTAAGTTCTTATCTTTAGTCAAAATGATTTAAATCCATTCGGTTTAGCCTGAGGCTCCTATAGCCCTTATTTAACCTCTACCTGATTTATATGCGTTTAAGGATTTTTGTAATATTTTTAATTAAGTAAATACTCTTTTCATGATTCAACCAACATAATAGAATGCTTGTATATATAGGAATCATAAGGAATAAGCTACATAAAAATCCAGGTCTTACAATCCTCCCCAACTTAAGAAATTTGGTCTTCCAAATGAGAACCAAGTCAGTCATCAAATAGTTGGGGGTGCTTCTAGCACATCAGGCTCTCTAACTCCGAAGTAGCTTCCTCCGAAGTGTGATGCTGACAGAGAACCTTCACTAACCCGATCGTATTTGATCTCAATACCTTCTCCTTCCCTATCTAATATCCGAATTGACTTCACTACATATGACATATCCTCTCTAAGCTCCAACGGCTCATAACTAATCACATGTGTCGTATTCGGGTTATACTTTCGAAGCATCAAAATGTGGAAGACGTTATGGACACTTGATAAGTTTGGTGGCAACGCCAACCTATAGGCCTTATCTTTCACTCGATCTAGTATCTCAAAGGGTCCAATGTAGCGAGGATTCAGCTTATCTCGCTATGCCCTTGGAAGAAGAAACTTTCATAAATACGGACTCACCAACTGTAAACTCTAGTGGCCTCTGTCTCTAGTCAGTGTAACTCTTCTGTCTGCTTTAAGTTATTCGCAAGCTATCACATATCAACCAAACATCCTCAGAGGCTTTCGTGACCAAATCAGGAGCAAATATCTTTCGGTCACCCACTTCTTCCCATCCAATAAGGGAATGACATCTACGGCCATACAAAGTCTCGTACGGTGCCATCTCGATACTCGAATGATAACTGTTGTTGTAGGTGAATTCGGCTAGTGGAAAATGCTCATCCTAGAAGCCTCTAAAATCTAGTACACATGCTCTCAACATATCCTTCAGAGTTTGTATAGTCCTCTCTAACTGACCATCTGTCTGAGGATAGAAAGCAGTGCTTAAACTTAACTGGGTTTTCATAGCTTCCTAAGAATGTTCCCAAAAGTGGGAAGTAAAGTGGGAATCCCTTTCTGAAATAATGCTCAATGGAACACCATGTAACCTCACTACCTCGCGCACATACAACTATGCCAATGAACTCAGAGTATCGATAACTCTCATAGCTAGGAAGTGAGCTGACTTCGTCAGTCTATCAACTATCACCCATATAACAGTGTGATTCCTATGGGTCCTCGGTAAACCCATCACGAAATCCATGATGATATGATCTCATTTCCATGTCGATAGAGGTAGAGGTTGCAATAACCCTGCAGGCTTCTTATGCTCTACCTTCATCTGCAGATAAATGAGACATCTCACCACATAAGTTGCCACATCTTTCTTCATACCTGACTACCAATACATTTTTTAGAGATTCTGATACATCTGTTGCTCCTCGGATGCAACGTGTACCTCGAAGAATGAATTTCTGACAAAATCAATCTCCTGAGCTCTTGATCCTCGAGAACACAAACCCTACCTCTGAATCTCAGTAGTCCATCAGAACTCATCTCATACTCAGTCACTGTGCCCGTCTATATTTCACTAGTCATATCAACGCAATGTGAATCACTCCGCTAAGCCTGTCTGATCTTGTCCAACAGATCTGGTTCCAACTTGAGGCTAGTAAACCCTAAACCCTAAACCCAACACCCAAACTGAGGCTAGTAAACTGCTCCAGTAACTCGTGTTCCCTAACCATCATATATGATACCATCCCAAGGCTGTTCCTGCTTAAAGCATTAGCTATGACATTAGCCTTACCCGGATCATAAAGTATCTCATAATCGTAGTCCTTCAGAAGCTCTAGCCATATTCTTTGTGTAGATACTTGAGGCTCTTATGGTTTGTATAAATCTGAAACTTCTCACCGTATAAGTAGTGGTGCCATATCTTCAATGTCAACACTACTGCTGCTAACTCCAAATCATGGGTCGGATAGTTCTTCGCATGTTCCTTCAATTGTCTGGATCTATAAAAAACTACATTCCCATCCTACATCAATACACAGCCCAGTCCCTGATGCAAATCATCGGTATATACTGAAAAATCTCCTGAGCTGTTAAGAATAGTGAGAATCAGAGCGGTGGTCAATCAACGCTTCATCTCCTGAAAACTCCTCTCACAATCATCATCCCACACGAATTGTAAGACCCTCAAATTCATAAGTATATACATGTACATGCTATGTGAAGCATGAATGATGTAAAGTCCATAGATTAAATGTACACACTTGTAATATGAGTTGGTGATGTACATATAAGTTTCGTTATGTATGAATAATAAAAAATGGACTTTAGTATGTGATGAATGAGAATATATGGAAAATTTAGTAGTGTGGTAAAATAGATTTAAGTATGCATAAGTTGCATAAGTTTTATACTCCATTTGGTTGTAAATGGTATACCTTTGGCTATACAAAGGATACACACAAGTTTCAATGTATATGATGTAAGAATGAATGTCATTTTCAAGTCTTAAGTGTGAATGAATGAGAAAATGACAATGATACCAAAATATATGAAGTTTGGCATGTGTTACTGCAGAAAACTGCAGTAAAATCTAGAAATTTAGGATGAGAGATTGATCTCATGGGATGAGAGATCGATTTGGAAGAGTAAAAAATGCTCAAATTTAAGCAATAGAACAGGGACAAATCATCTCATTGGAGAGCAGATCGATTTGCTGAGCCTTATGTGCTGAAGGAATCAATCTCAGAAGGGCCAGGTCGATGTCCTTAAGCTACTGACTTAAAGAAGATCGATCTCATGCAAAAGCAGATCGATCTCCTTAAGGTTCTGAGTTGCAACAGATCGATCTCATGCTTGAGACCAGATCGATCTCATGTGGTCTGGAATGTCAGTTTCAAGAGAAAAAATGCAGAGCAGATCGATCTTCTAGGGTACCAGATCGATCTCATCAAGACAATTCTATAAATACTGGACTTCTGCATTTCATTTTCCCGAGAACTACTATTCCATTTCGAAACAAAACCTAAACCTAACCAAGAGACACTAGATCATTTCAGTTTATGATCAGTTTTGAGTGAGGTATAAGTGAGCAAAGTTGTTCTTATCAAAGAGGAGAGCAACATACTTGAAAACAAGATACTAAAATCAAGAGTTGAAAGAACAATGAGGATTTTACCCTTTCGGTGACAAAAGAAGGAAAGTTCAACTAGGTAAGATTTAATGCACCAAGTTGATATATGTTAAACTAGGTGTATTGATGAGTTGATTTGTGTATATTTGAAATGTTGGAAATGAAAGGATCATGGAAAATGAGCATGACCTAGTTTTAGCATGAAAGTGAGAAAGTAATGAGGGAATGATATTAACATTGATTTAATGATGGAATATGCATGTATGGGAGATTATAAGTTAATCTTATGAAATGCGTATATTGGAAACAAGGAGAAATAAAGGTAGTTATGTGAAAACTTGACTTTATACCATATTGAGAGAAAATGGTGTAATGATGTGTCAAATTAAGATTTGGCAAATGAAATGAGTATATAATAATATACTAATGCCAATAATTGTAACAGCTTCAAAAATTACCTTGGAAGCTGATCGAACTGTGAGAGTGAGTTGAACCGAGGAAGAGATGTCACTTGACGTGATCCGAGGTAAGGGAATTTACATGAGTAGCTAGAGATGGCTACACATATTTTAAATAGAGTTTTGATATTATACTCTATATGAATTCCCTGAGATAAGTCTATTGTGTGTGCTAAAGAGAAATGAGAATAAGTATAGTTTATCCAAAAATAGGATAAAAAGCCTAAGAAGCATGTTGTGATCCAAAATGCATGAGTTGCATGATAGAATGGCTAATGTTTTCATGTGAATGCGAAAATAGCACATTTAAGTGCTAATTGATTTGAAATGAGTGAATTGTGATTTGAATAGCCATCCATCTGATTTTATGTGAAAACCATAAGTGCCAGAGAATATTCGCACTATATTTTGAGATATGCATCACATAGTACTGGAGGATATACAAGTACTATATTTTAATGCTATTTTATGCATGATAGAGTACTTGGAGCTTTGCTCATACTCAGTTTGTGATTGATGCATATAGAGTATTGGGAGCTATGCTCAAACTCAGTTTTACATGATAGAGTGCTTGGAGCTTTGCTCGTACTTGACTTTTCATGATTTATACATGATATAGTACTTGAGTGATAACTCGTACTTGATTTGAAAGAGAATTATGCATTGACCTAGTGCTAGAGGTTACTCGCACTAGCGTTTGATTTTGAGATGTATAGTGTTTAAGAGGCGGATTGATGATTGAGAGTCACACTCAAGACGCGCACTGTTGTTTTTATGTGATGTATGAGACATGTTATGAGAAAAATCGTGACGATTTCATTCGTGTAGACTGAGTGTCACATAGTTGAGACGTTCACACGTGGATTTAGAGATGTCGCATCAATCTCATAGTATGAGGGTTAAGACTCATGACGAGCACCCCGACTATGATGTATATTCCATGGTGTGAGGACTAAGACGTATAGCAGGCATCCCGACCATGAGGAGAGGGTCCACGGGTGTACGTTGTACCGTGCGTGTGGCATGGAGTACACTGTATCGTGTGTTGTTCTGGAGTTATGGAGTTAAGGAGTATATAGCTGGCGATTATGATGGACTGACCCTTCTCCCATTATAGCATTGATGCCCGCACGCTGAGATCTGTGTTGCCTGGTATATCACATTAGGATATGGCCATAGTCCTTGAGAGTATTGCATTTACCCACTGAGTCTCATATGTTATATCACTTGTTTTCATGATACGGTTAGACCTGAGAGAGATAGGTCAGAAATCGACATTTTTGCTGTGTTGTGAACTGCCATATTTACTTGATTTGTATGTAAATAGAATGATTGAGATAAAGGCATCCTAATTTTATAAATATACACTGTTTTGCATGAATGCCTACATTTGATAAATAAGCATGATTTCAAGTACATGGAATTTAATCTGTACTATACTATATCATTTTAATACATTCTTTGAGATGAAAAAAGGAAAGGCAAAGCCTTATTTTCAGTAAATAGTGCGATTATCTACTTGCTTGCTTGATTTCCTTACTGAGCGCGTTGTATGCTCACCCCCCTTATTTTACACTCTCTACAGATCATCCGTCGTAGATTGAGTTCGGTTGAGGCATAGCATTCATAGTGTCCACTGCCTATCCATTTTGCAAGAGGTATAAACACTAGAACACTTTGTACTGAACAATGTATAAGCACAGTTATGTAACTAAGTGTACGGTCAGGATATATATGTACAAATACTGTATAATAGGTTATATTATCGAAAAGAATATTAAGTTCTATGTATATTGTGAATGAATGTGAGTGGATGACTAATATCAAATCACAACCCAACAGTTGAGGTGAGAAAGGTAAGTAAAGTAAAAAACGTAAAAAATTTGTGGTGGATTTTGTTAAGTCACATGTGAGAGGAGGGCATGATAGAATGGTATCAGAGCAGTGTTGGTCTGATGTGAGTTGGTATTAGTTTAAGAAAATATACATCCTAATAGTACTATGCTTTGTTTAGTTACAATTGTGTATACAACATGGGAATCTGACTAATTAATGATTATGAATGCAGGAATTTAGTCTTCATGGCTAATACCAGCCGAGGTAGAGGGGCTAGAGGTAGGGCTCGAGGCCGTAGAGGTAGGCCAGAGACCCGAGATGAGAATATGGGTACTAATGAGGTTTCAGAGACTACAAAGGCATGCTTCACAAGGATTAAGCGTAGCCTAGAGATGGTACTGGAGATACTGGCACAGACTAGGCCAGGTAGACAAGGACAGGATGCAGAGACTGCGTCAGGAGAGGCAGTTGCACCAGACACACCTGTACAGCCGGTACCTGAGATGCCACAGGCTGCAGATACTCCTACACCCCCACCAGTTCAAGAGAGTAGTGGATTGGGATATGGGTGCGATCTTGACAGATTACGACAATTTCAGAAACTTGGACCTCTATGTTTTAAAGGGGTTCGGGATCCAGTTGTTGCCGAGGAGTAGATTGGAGAGATGGAGAAGTTGTACGAATTTTTTGATTGTACGACTTCATAGAGGGTCGCATTTACAGCGTTCTCACTAAAAGGAACGGTAGAGCATTGGTGGAACTCCACTAGATCCATATTTAGAGCCCGACACACTGAGGTTAGTTGGGAGCTATTCCTGGATGCCTTCAGGAGGCAGTTTGTTCCAGATATGGTACAGCGGAGGCTGCAGGTCAAATTTTTGGGATTGAATCAGGGAAGTCTTTGGGTAGATGAGTATGAGACCAGATTTTTATCTCTGGGGAGATATGACCTTGACACCATGAACAGCGAGACTAGGAAGGTCCACAGGTTTATCAATGGATTGAGACCAGCATTGAGGTCTAAATTGGTTCCATTTGATATTTCTACTTACGATGATGCTATGCTCATGGCGCAACTGTGAACAAGATTATGAAAGGAATGTCTCAGAGTTTAGAACATCAGGGAAAGGTAGAGATAAAGATAGAAGAGGCCGGTGAGTGATAGTGCTCAAGGTTTCAGTTATCGAAGAGGGATGAGACTCTTCGGTAAGAAACCAAGGATCGAAGAGGTACAAGAAAAGATGGTAAGATTTCCTGCATACTCGGCTATAGCTCCAGCCAGAGGAGTTGTGATTGGAGGACAGAGGCCTACCATAGAGTAGTGTAGTCAATGTGGTAGATACCATGGAAGTAGACGTTGTCCGTTGAGTCCTATTACGTGTTTTCGATGTGGGAAATCAGGGCATATTGCTAGAAATTGGCCAGAGATGGTTGAGACTGCCCCACAGAAGGGCAGGGAGATTGATAGAGCTCCAAGTGATATATATGCTCAAAGAGGAAGAGCGACGGCAGAAGAGAAGGGAAAGCAAGTGATGGGACGAGGGCGAGTACATGCCTTAGACCAGGGGACAGCTGATGCTTCATCGGATGTGATTAGAGGCAACATCCTGATTTATGATTTGGAAGCACATGTTTTGATTGATCCTGGTGCCACACATTCATTTGCATCGCCTTCATTTGTATGTAAATTATCAAAGCATGTAGAGCGTACTCCTTTAAATAGAATGATGTTGATTAGTACACCTATGGATAATAGTCAGCTAATGGAGTATGTATTAAATGATTGTAGGCTAAGAGTAGAGGAAAAGGACATGACAGCCAATCTAATATTGCTATGTATGAGTGATTTTGATGTAATATTAGGAATGGATTGGTTATCTATAAACCATGTTGTTTTAGATTGTTATGTTAAGATAGTTATGTTTCCTAACCCTACGAAATATGTTGTAAAGTTTGATGCAAACAAATAAAAATAATAGTTATAATTATAAATGATAGTGTACTATGCTGACTAAGAGATGAATATGTTGAAGGTTTTATTACGTACGTGGTTGATACGGATAAGGTACATCCAGAGTTGAAAGATATTCCTGTGGTTAGTAAATTCCCAGATGTCTTTCAGGATGAATTGCCAGGGTTACCACAAGATAGTGAGATGGAATTCTATATAGATTTGCTACCTGGTACTGAACCTATATCGAAACCATCTTATCGCATGGCCTTAGTTGAGCTAGAAGAGCTCAAGAGACAGTTGTAGGAGCTATTGGCTAGGGGTTTCATTAGACCGAGTGTTTCGCCTTGGGGAGCACCGATTTTATTCGTGAGGAAGAAGGATGGGAGCCTCCAATTGTGTATTGATTACATATTGTTGAATAAGGCAACCATCAAGAATAGATATCCCCTTCCACGTATTGATGATTTGTTGGATCAACTTCATGGAGCGCAGGTCTTTTCTAAGATTGATTTGAGGTCTGGGTATCATCAGTTGAGAGTGCAGAGAGAGGATGTGCCCAAGACAACATTTAGGACCCAATATGGCCAGTATGAGTTCTTAGTTATGCCATTTGGATTGACGAATGCTCCCGCAGCTTTCATGGCTTTGATGAACGCTGTGTTCAAGCCATATTTAGATCAAGTTGTTATCGTCTTTATAGATGACATTTTAGTATATTCTAAATCTGAGGAAGAGCATGAGAGACACCTCTTGATTGTGTTGCAGACTTTACAAGAGCAGAAGTTGTATGCTAAACTCAACAAGTGACTTTTGGTTATCACAGATCTCATTTTTGGGACATTTAGTGTCGAAGGATGGTGTATCAGTAGATCTATCCAAGATTGGGGCTGTAGTTCAGTGGGAACAGTCGAGGACAGTCACTGAGATTAGGAGTTTCTTGGGTTTAGTAAGATATTATCGAAGATTCGTTTAGGGATTTTCAAAGTTAGCTGCTCCGTTGACACGTCTCACTCGGAAGGGTGTAGCATTTGTGTGGAATGAGGATTGTGAGAAGAGTTTTCAGGAGTTGAAGAGTCGATTGACGACTGCTCCTATTCTCAGTATCCCTACCAGCTTAGGAGGATTTGCAGTGTATACAGATGCTTCGCATCAGGGACTAGGCTGTGTATTGATGCAGGATGGGAGGGTAGTTGCTTATGGATCCAGACAGCTGAAAGATCATGAGAAGAACTATCCGACCTACGATTTGGAGTTAGCAGCACTAGTGTTTGCGTTGAAGGTATGGTGCTACTACTTGTATGGAGAGAAATTTCATATCTATACTTACCACAAGAGCCTCAAGTATCTATTCTCACAGAAAGAATTAAACATGAGACAGAGAAGACGGCTAAAGCTTCTGAAGGACTATGATTGTGAGATACTTTATCATCCGGGTAAGGCTAATGTTGCAGCTGATGCTTTGAGTAGGAAGAGCCTTGGGATGGTATCGTATATGATAGTCAGGGAACATGATTTGCTAGAGTAGTTTGCTAGCCTCAGTTTGGGAGTCGTACCTTTTGACATAGATACGGACTTATGTGATTGCTAGTCTACGCTTGGAGCCAGACCTGGTAGAGAGAATCAGAGTGGCTCAACAGACTGATCTATATTGCATTGACATGCGAGGTCAGATGCAGAAGAGCACAGTGACTGACTTTGAGATAAGTTCAGATGGACTTCTGAGGCTTAGAGGCAGATTGTGTGTTCTCGAGGACTTAGATGTCAGGAGATTGATATTGTCGGAAGCTCATTCATTGAGGTACACGCTTCACCCGGGAAGTAACAAGATGTACCAAAATCTTCGAAAGGTGTACTGGTGGTCAGGTATGAAGAAGGATGTTACGGATTTTATGGCAAAATTTTTTGTATGTCTGCAAGTGAAGGTAGAGCATCAGAAACCTGCAGGGTTATTGCAGCCTCTACCTATACCGACATGGAAATGGGAGCATATCACCATGGATTTCGTGATGGGTTTAGCGAAGACCCAAAGGAATCACGATGCTATATGGGTGATAGTGGATAAACTGACGAAGTCAGCCCACTTTTTAGCTGTGAGAGCTACCGATACTCTGAGTACATTGGCAGAACTGTATGTACGTGAGGTAGTGAGGTTACATGGTATTCCAGTGAGCATTGTTTCAGTTAGGGATTCCCGCTTCACTTCCCACTTTTGGAAACATTTCAGGAAGCCATGGGAACCTAGTTGAGCTTGAGCACCGCTTATTATCCTCAGACAGATGGTCAGTCAGAGAGGACTATATAGACCCTAGAGGATATGTTGAGAGCGTGTTTGCTAGACTTTAGAGGCTCATGGGATGATCATTTGCCACTAGCCGAGTTCACCTACAACAATAGTTATCATGAGAGTATCGGGATGGCATCCTATGAGGCTTTATATGGCCATAGATGTCGTTCACCTATTGGGTGGGAAGAAGTGGGTGACCGTATGATTTTTGCTCTTGAGTTGGTTACACAAGCCTTTGAGGATGTTCGGTTAATTGTTGAGAGGTTGAGGATAGCTCAGAGTAGACAAAAAAGCTATATTGACAAGAGACGGAGACCACTTAAATTCGTAGTTGGTGATTCAGTATTTCTGAAGGTTTCTCCTTCTAAGGGTATAGCGAGATTTGGAAAGAGAGGTAAATTAAGTCTTCGCTACATTGGACCCTTTGAGATACTGGACAGAGTGGAAGATAAGGCATATAGATTGGCATTGCCACCTGATTTATCCAGAGTGCATAATGTCTTCCACATTTTAATGTTGAGGAAGTATAATCCAGATCCAAATCATGTGATTTGGTATGAGCCATTGGAGCTCAAGGATGATTTGACTTATGTCGAGAAACCGATATGGATACTGGATAGAAAGGAGAAAGTCTTGAGAAATAGGACTATTGGGTTAGTAAAGATTCTCTGGCAGCATCATACTTCAGGGGAAGCTACTTAGGAGTTAAAGTGTCTAATGTAAGAGAGATATCCCAAATTGTTTAAAGACTAACTTGGTTCAAATTTAGAGGACCAAATTCTTTTAAGGAGGGGAGGATTGTAAGACCCTCAAATTCATAAGTATATACATGTACATGTTATGTGAAGCATGAATGATGTAAAATCCATAGATTAAATGTACACACTCGTAATATGAGTTGGTGATGTACGTACAAGTTTTGTTATGTATGAATAATAAGAAATGGACTTTAGTATGTGATGAATGGGAATATATGGAAAATTTAGTAGTGTGGTAAAATAGATTTAAGTATGCATAAGTTGCATAAGTTTTATACTTCATTTGGTTGTAAATGGTATACCTTTGGCTATACAAAGGATAAACACAAGTTTCAATGTATATGATGTAAGAATGAATGTCATTTTCAAGTCTTAAGTGTGAATGAATGAGAAAATGACAATGACAGCAAAATATATGAAGTTTGGCATGTGTTACTGCAGAAAACTGCAGTAAAATCTAGAAATTTAGGATGAGAGATCGATCTCATTGGATGAGAGATCGATCTGGAAGAGCAAAAAATGATCGAATTTAAGTAATAGAAAGGGACAAATCGATCTCATTGGAGAGCAGATCGATCTGCTGAGCCTTCTGTGTTGAAGGAGTCGATCGCAGAAGGGCCAGATCGATGTCCTTAAGCTACTGACTTAGAGAAGATCGATCTCATGCAAAAGCAGATCGATCTCCTTAAGGTTCTGAGTTGCAACAGATCGATCTCATGCTTGAGAGTAGATCGATCTCATGTGGTCTGAAAGGTCGGTTTAAAGAGGAAAAATGCAGAGCAGATCGATCTCCTAGGGTAGCAGGTCGATCTCATCAAGACAATTCTATAAATACTAGACTTCTGCATTTCATTTTCTCGAGAACTACTATTCCATTTGGAAATAAAACTAAACCTAGCCAAGAGACACTAGAAAACTTCAATTTGTGATCAGTTTTGAGTGAGGTATAAGTGAGCAAAGTTGTTCTTATCAAAGAGGAGAGCAACATACTTGGAAACAAAAGATTGAAATCAAGAGTTGAAAGAGCAAGGAGGATTTTACCCTTTTGGTGACAAAAGAAGGAAAGTTCAACTAGGTAAGGTTTAATACACCAAGTTGATATATGTTAAACTAGGTGTATTGATGAGTTGATTTGTGTATATTTGAAATGTTGAAAATGAAAGGATCATGGAAAATGAGCATGACCTAGTTTTAGCATGAAAGTGAAAAAGTAATGAGGAAATGATATTAACATTGATTTAATGATGGAATATGAATGTATGGGAGATTATAAGTTAATCTTATGAAATGCATATATTGGAAATAAGGAGAAATAGAGGTAGTTATGTGAAAACTTGACTTTATACCATATTGAGAGAAAATGGTGTAATGATGTGTTAAACTAAGATTTGGCAAATGAAATGAGTATATAATAATATACTAATGCCAATAATTGTAACAGCTTCAGAAATTACCTTGGAAGCTGATCGGACTGCGAGAGTGAGTAGAACCGAGGAAGAGAGGTCACTTGACATGATCCGAGGTAAGGAAATTTGCGTGAGTAGCTAGAGATGGCTACACGTATTTTAAATAGAGTTTTGATATTATACTTTATATGAATTTCCTGAGATAAGTCTATTATGTGTGCTAAAAAGAAATGAGAAAAAGTATAGTTTATCCAAAAATAGGATAAAAAGCCTAAGAAGCATGTTGTGATCCAAAATGCATGAGTTGCATGATAGAATGGCTAATGTTTTCATGTGAATGCGAAAACAGCACATTTAGGTGCTAATTTGATTTGAAATGAGTGAATTGTGACTTGAATTGCCATCTATCTGGTTTTGTGTGAAAACCATAAGTGCCAGAGAATACTCGCACTATATTTTGAGATATGCATCACATAGTACTGGAGGATATACTCGTACTATATTTTACTGCTATTTTATGCATGATAGAGTGCTTGGAGCTTTGCTCGTACTTAGTTTGTGATTGATGCATATAGAGTATTGGGAGCTATGCTCATACTCAGTTTTACATGATAGAGTTCTTGGAGCTTTGCTTGTACTCAACTTTTCATGATTTATACATGATATAGTACTTGAGTGATAACTCATACTTGGTTTGAAAGAGAATTATGCATTGACCTAGTGCTAGAGGTTACTCGTACTAGCGTTTGATTTTGAGATGCATACATAGTGTTTAAGAGGCGGAGTGATGATTGAGAGTCACACTCAAGACGTGCACTGTTGTTTTTATGTGATATATGAGAAATGTTATGAGCAAAACCGTTACGATTTCCTCCGTGTAGACTGAGTGTCACACAGTTGAGACGTTCGCACGTGGATTTAGAGACGTGGCATAAATCTCATAGTATAAGGGCTAAGACTCATGGCGAGCACCCCGACTATGATGTGTATTCTGTGGTGTGAGGACTAAGACCTATGGCAGGCATCCCGACTATGAGGAGAGGGTCCACGGGTGTACGTTGTACCGTGCGTGTGGCATGGAGTACACTGTACCGTGTGTTGTTGTGGAGTTGTGGAGTTGAGGAGTATATAGATGGCGGTTGTGATGGACTGACCCCCACCCACTACAGTAATGATGCTCGCACACCGAGATCTGTGTTGCCTGGTATATCACCTTAGGATATAGCCATAGTCCAGGAGAGTATTGCATTTAGCTACTGAGTCTCACATGTTATATCACTTGTTTTCATAATACAGTCAAACTTGAGAGAGAGAGGTCGGAAACCGACATTTGTGCTGTGTTGTGAACTGCCATATTTACTTGATTTGTATGTAAATGGCATGATTGAGATAAAGGCATCCTAATTTTATAAATATGCACTGTTTTACATGAATGCCTACATTTGATAAATAAGCATGATTTCAAGTACATGGAATTTAATCTGTACTATACTATATCATTTTAATACATGCTTTGAGACGAAAAAAGGAAAGGCAAAGCCTTATTTTCAGTAGATAGTGCGGTTATCTACTTGCTTGCCTAATTTCCTTACTGAGCGCGTTGTATGCTCACCCCCCTTATTTTACACTCTCTACAGATCATCCACAGTAGATTGAGTCCAGTTGAGGCATATCATTCATAGTGTCCGCTGTCCATCCATCTTGTAAGAGGTATACACATTAGAACATTTTGTACTGAACAATGCATAAGCACAGTTATGTAACTAAGTGTATGGTCGGGATATATATGCACAAATACTGTATAACAGTTTATATTATTGAAAAGAATATTAAGTTCTATGTATATTGTGAATGAATATGAGTGGATGACTAATATCAAATCACAGCCCAACAGTTGAGGTGAGAAAGGTAAGTAAAGTAAAAAGTGAAAAACAATTTGTGGTGGATTTTGGTAAGTCACGTGTGAGAGGAGGGCGTGACACGAATGCAACATTCTTTCGAGTGAGACGGGTCAATGGAACAGCTATCTTCAAAAATCCCTCAACAAACCAACTGTAATAACTAGCCAAACTCAGAAAACTCCTGATCTCGGTGATTGTCGTCGGTTGTTCCAACTGAACTACTATCATGATCGACTTTTACCAATAATCACTACAAAATTTTCACTTTTTCTTACCTTTCTTTCTGAAACAAATAGGGGAATGACACCTTCTACCATACAACGCCTCATACGGTGCCATCCCGATACTCGAGTGATAACTGTTGTTATATGCAAATTCGACTAATGGTAGGTGATCATCCCAAGAGCCTCTAAAATCCATAACACTTGCTCTCAACTTATCCTTTAACGTTTGGATGGTTCTCTCTGACTGACCATTGGTTTGAGGGTGGAAAGCGGTACTGAAACTTAACTGGGTTCCCATAGCTTCTTGAAAATGGTCCGAGAAGTGGGAAGTGAAGCCGGAATCCCTATCTGATACGATGCTCACTAGAACACCCTGTAGCCTTACTATCTCCCGTACATACAACTCTGCCAAAGTACTCAGAGTATCTGTGGATTTCATGGCTAAAAAATGGGTGGATTTCGTCAATCTGTCTACCACTACCCAGATAGCATCATGGTTCCTCTTAGTCCTCAGCTATCCCATAATGAAATCCATGGTGACATGCTCTCATTTCCATGTTGGTATAGGTAGAGGCTGTAATAATCGTGCAGGCTTCTGATGTTCTACCTTCACTTGTTGACATACTAGACATTTCGCCATAAACTCTATGATATCTTTTTTCATCCCTAACCACCAATACACTTTCTGGAGATTCTGATACATCTTGTTACTCCCTGGATGTAATATATATCTCGATGAATGAGCGTTTTTCAAAATCAATCTCTTTAGTTTTGGGTCATCGAGAACACAAATCCTGCCTC
This sequence comes from Firmiana major, assembly GCA_033439115.1. NCBI lineage: Eukaryota > Viridiplantae > Streptophyta > Magnoliopsida > Malvales > Malvaceae > Firmiana > Firmiana major. The sequence goes on from CM065905.1 coordinate 22,100,840, forward strand.
TAAACCTCAATAGACCATCATCACTCATTAAGTAATCGACCACATCACCCCTATTCATCGTCTCTGCCTCATATTTAACTCTTTCTACGAAAACAAATATATGATGCTCTTATGATCTGTGAATACCTGAAATTTCTCACCGTACAAGTAGTGGTGCCATATCTTTAATGCAAATACCATGGCTGCCAACTCTAAATCATGGGTCGGGTAGTTCCTCTCATGGTCCTTAAGCTGTCGGGATCCCTAAGCTACTACCTTCCCGTCCTGTATCAACACACAGCCCAGTCCCTATCCCGAGGCATCTGTATACACTGAGTAATCTTTTGAGCTGGTGGGTATGGTAAGAATAGGTGTGGTGGTCAGTCTACGTTTCAACTCATGAAAACTCTTTTTACATTTATCATCCCACTCAAATGCCACATTCTTCTGAGTGAAACGTGTCAACGGAGCAGCCATCTTATAGAATCCCTCGACAAACCATCGGTAATAACTTGCTAAATCCAAAAAACTGTCGATCTCTATAATCGTTTTAGGTCTTTCCCACTATATCATAGCCTCTATCTTTGATGGATCCATTGATACGTCATCTCTCGAGACTGCATGACCCAAAAACGATATCTCACTCAGCCAGATATCACACTTATTGAGTTTAGCATGCATCTCCTTATCTCGGAGGGTCTGTAACACTATTATCAAGTGCTGCTCATGTTCTTCCCTAGACTTCGAGTGCACCAATATGTCATCTATAAAGACAATCATGAAGTTGTCCAGGTATGGCTTAAATACATCATTCATTAATGCCATAAACGCTGTAGGAGCATTCATCAACCCAAATGGCATAACCAGAAACTCATAATGGCCATAACTGGTCTGAAACGCTGTCTTGGGCACATCTCTACTCCGAATCCTCAACTGATGATACCCAAATCTCAGATCAATCTTTGAAAAGATTTGTGCTCCTAGCATCTGATCCAATAGATCATCAATCCGTGGAAGAGGATATTTATTCTTGATGGAAGCCTTGTTCAACAACTGATAATCTATACACAGTCGGAGGCTCCCATCTTTCTTCTTTACAAACAGAACCAGTGCTCCCCATGGTGACATAGACGGTCTGATAAACCCCTTGTCCAACAACTCTTGCAACTGTCTCTTTAGCTCCTCTAATTCCACTAGAGCCATTCTATACGATGGCTTGGATATTGGTTCAGTACCAGGCACCAAATCAATACAGAATTTCATCTCTATGTCTGGTGGCAATCCTGGTAATTATTCCGGAAAGACATCTGAGAACTCTCTAACCACTGCGGTGTCAGCTAGTTTCGAGTGTGCCTTATCCAAATCAACCACATATACGATATAACCTTCAACATATTATGATTACATTTGTTAGAAAAATCATCCATCCTTGGAAATAATTTACCACTCCTTTCATTACTTTGCAAATCTTACAACATACTTTTTAAGGGTGGAAAACATTACTGTCTTAGCATAACAGTCTAAAACAGCATGGTTTGTAGCCAACCAATCCATTCCTAGTATTACATCAAAATCCTTCATGTCTAACAAGATAAGATTGGTCAACATATCCATTTTCCCTACTTTTAACTTACAACCATTACATACATACTCAGTCACTACATTATCTCTCACTAGAGTGCTTATAAGCAACATTTTACCTAAAGCTACAGGTTTCACATGTCCAAACAATCTACATGCAAATGAAGGCGATATAAATGAATACGTGGCACTAGGAACAATTAATGCTAATGCTTCAACTTCAAAGACTAGGATGGTACCTTTAATCACATCCGTAGAAGCTTTTGCAGATGCTTGGTCCAATGCAAGCACTCGCCCTTGACCAACAACTTGCTTCTCCTTCTCTTCAGTTGTGGCCTTCCACTTAGGAGTAGGTGTCTCAACTGTAGCCTTCTTTGGCTCTTTGCCCTTCTGTGGGGCTGTATCAACCAACTCTGGGCATTCACGAGCTATATGCCCTGGCTTACCACATCTATAACAAGACCTCATCACCAAATGGTGCGGTCTACTCCCATGATATCTACCACACATCCTATACTGTTCAATGGTAAGTCGGGGTTCACCAATAACTATTCCTCTCGATGCTGAAGGTAAAGTTAGATACACTGGAGGCTTCGCAGGCCTCTCTCGTACTTCCTCAATCTTTGGCCCTTTACCAAATAACCTTTAACCCTTTCTGAATCCTCTATCATCAACTGACCTCTTCCGATATCTATCTCTTCCCTTACCACTCTTACTTAGCTTCGAGGCATGCAACTCATAATCCTGCTCACATAGTTGAGATCTGTTTACTGCCTCGTTATAGGTGGTAATGTCAAATGGGGCTAATCGAGCTCTGATCGAAGGTCTCAACCCCTCAATAAATTTCTTAACCTTCTTGTCCTGATAGCTCATGGTGACTATATCATACCTACGCAGGGATGTGAATCTAGACTCATACTAATCAACTTTACTGTTCCCCTGAGTCAAGGTCATAAATTCCATCTGCATCTTCCTCTGAGCAGTGGTTGGAATGTACTGCCTCCTAAAGGCATCCAGAAATATGTCCCAAGTCACAACCGGGTGACGTGCACTTAGAATTGGTTGTGTGGCCATCCATGAATGCTCGACCTCACCCTCTAATACGAAAGCCACAAAGGTGACCTTCTCTGTGGTAAAGTAATGGAAAAATCTGTAGAGTTTCTCCATACTGCGAATCTAATGCTCCGCTAACATTGGGTCTTTCACTCCACAAAGTAAAGGTGGTCCAAACTTTCTGAACTCTCTCAATCTGCCCAGATCACAATCATAAACTCCTTCACCACCAACCTATTGTGAAACTACAGGATCCTGAACTGGTGGGGGAATATACTGAACTAGAAGAGGTGCAGGAATCTCTGCCTCTGCAACCTGAGGTCTCGGTGCAAGTTGTGCAGGCTCATGTCTCTCAGGTACAACAGCCTGATTAGTAGGGTTCTCTTACCTACCCTCAAATCTTTCCATCGTCTGTGCAAAAATCTTCATGACTGTGTCTACACTACGCTGTAATTACGCTATACGTGCCTCAACGACATCACTAAGACCAGGTGGATCTCTACTAGAATTGGACCCACTGCGCCTCTCGGGCTCATCTTTAGGCCCTTGAGAGCGCAAACTCTCTCCTCTACGAGTGCATCATCTATCCGACATCCTGTATACTTAATAACAAGTGTCTCAGTCACATTTCCAGCTTGGTATACACAATTGTATCCAAATAATGCATAGTACTTTAGGGATGTATATTTTCCTAACTATGGATACTGACTCACATCAGATCAACTCAGCTCTAATACCACCTCTGTCACGCCCCTCTTCCCGTGACTTAACTTACCACTAACAGTTGGGCTATGAGTCAACATTCATATCCACATCTCATCCATTTTATAATTTATTTTCCTTTAATGAAATAGAAATAGTACTTTTATAAATATGCAGAAGCGTTTACATCAGTTTCTATTATATACATCCCTTTCGTACAAAAGATAGCTTTATTGTGCACTATTTTACAAGATACAAATTTTTTTTCTCATAAATGTATACCTCTGTATTGCTGGAGAACTGGAGAACACGATAGCAGGAGCAATTGCAGTAAACTCACTACTGCGTAGAATTTGTAGAGGAGAAAATAAGGGGGCGAGCTAACACGCTCAGTAAGGAAAATAGAAAGCAGGTAGATAACTACACTATCTACATGCTTAAAATATATACATTTATTTCCCTTATAAAACATATGCAATTCTTTTAAAACAATCTTCGATCGATGCGAAACTATTAATTCGCTAGATGGGTATATGCATATTTCGTTCTCAAGTCACATAGAATCACACAGCATATTCTTTAAAATCACACAACTTCTTTTTCAATTCATACAGTACACACTTAGAAATTTCCTTACATTTAGCAAATCACTTAGTAAATTGATAAACATGAGACATAGTATGGGATATCATATCACCCTGTACCACACAACAGGGGGACATATGTCACCTCACACAGTAGCGGCAAAATGTCATATCATAAAGATAAAAGACTTATGGCCATAGTCTGGATTCCCAAAAGACTTAGCAGTACTCGATGGCTCTAGCATGATTCCTAAAATCTAGTGTGAGCTCTCGAGTGGATCACACAGCTTACACTTAGCTCTTGTGAGATCTGAGAATTTCAGACATATTTTAATTATGTAATATGAACTTGAAGTGTAATTTATTGAGCTAAGTGAATTGTGGGAATTATATTTGGAGATTTATGTGTAAGTGTTTTACATAAGTGTGAAACTAAGAGGTCAGATCGATCTTGGAGAAGGAGAGATCGATCTGGTGAGTTAAAAATGACAAGGAATGAGGAATTTAAGAAGCAGATCGATCTTCAATGGAAGAGGATCGATCTCCTTATGATTCTGTTTGAGAGAAGATCGATCTCATGAGGAAGGGATCGATCTCCAAACGTTTCTCTTTGGGAGAAGATCGATCTCCTCAAGGAGCAGATCGATCTCATAAAGCCATAAAGAGATCGATCTCACCCCTCGACAAATCGATCTCCTAGGCATAAAATTACCCCTGATCGTCCCCAAATTCAAATGCAGATCGATCTCATCAAGAGCCAGATCGATCTCCTACCTTCAGTCTATATAAGGAACCCCTGCTTTCTCCTGCAATTTCATTTTCTCTCTCTTCCAAACCCCATTTTCACCGAGCCCTAACTTTCTCACTCATCCAAAGCACCCATTTCCATCCAAATCAGAGGCTGTGGCAAGAAAGAAAGTTGTTCCTCATCAAAGGGAGAACAACATACTTGGAAATTGTAAGACGGATTGAATCGAGGCAAGAGATAAGCTCTCCACAAGTTTTGGGTAATTTCTAAACCTCGATCTTGATATTTGAGATGATTTTGGCGATAATGGATGTTGGCATTGTGTTGAAATAGTGGGAAAATGATTAGGGATTAATGAAATTACAATGTAGTTAGAGTGATGATGATATTTAGCAATTTTGGTAATTTTGGGAATTTTGAGCTATAAATGGAAATTTAGACAATGTGGTGAATTAGCATAGATAATTTGGCATGAGAAATGTAGGACGTTGAGATGTTATGAATGAGATTGTAGTTTGGGGTAGAGTTACGAGAATCAAGAGATTTGAGGTGTTACGAGCAATTATGCTCGATTTTGAGAATTTAGGTTACTGTGATGATGAATATTGATGTTTTAACATCGTTTGGACAGCTCGGGAGTTCCAGAGTGGAGTGCGAGACTAGTCCGTGACAAGGGGGAAATAATTGCACTATACGAGGTGCAAAGAGGTAAGGGAAACTAAACCAATTGTGTATGTGATTTTGAACTATTATAGCATGATTTGTGATTTATAAAACAAGCATGTTTGATGTGTTGTGTTTTGATGAGAATGCACACGATTTTTATAGCCGGTTGGAGCCCAATGTTTTTATAAGTTTATAATTGGGCTCTACGTTAAGGTGATCTTGAGATTTGAGAAATGTGTGCGTGTTTTGCCGGTTGGGACTCGGTTTCAATATGTTTTGTGTTGAGTACAAAACGGTTTTAAATGAGTTTTATGAGAGAAAACCCACTATGAGTTCTACGTGAAGGTAAGCCAGTCTTATGTGATAAGACTTGGGTGTGTGATTTTGAGTACACACCGGGCATTGCTCTGGTAGCATGTAAGCCTGATTCTTCTCCATTCTGGTAACGTGAGATTCCTTATTCTGTGGCTATGCCACGTATATTTGGTGGCTGTTGCCATGTGAGAACCCCATCTGGTCGCCATTGCCACGTGAGAACCCTATTTGGTGGCCGTTGCCACGTGAGAACCCCATTTGGTGGCCATTGCCATGTGAGAACCCTATTTGGTGGCCGTTGCCACGTGAGAACCCTATTTAGTGGTCGTTGCCACTTGAGAACCCTAATTGGTGGCCGTTGCCATGTGAGATCCCCTATTCTGTGGCTATGCCACGTATATTTGGTGGTCGTTGCCACGTGAAACCCTATTCTGTGGCTGTGCCACGTGTGAATCTAAATCAGTGGCTATGCCACGTATATTTGGTGGTCGTTGCCACGTGAAACCCTATTTTGTGGCTGTGCCACGTGTGAATCTAAAACAGTGGCTATGCCACGTGTGTTTAGTGGCTGTGCCACGTGCATTATTATTACAGTGATTGTATCACGTTTATTGAGATAGTGATTACCGCATTGTTTTCACACGCTTGTTATTGCTCTAGACTGAGCCTTTTTACTTCATGTTTTCACATGATTTGAGATATGAGAATGTCGTTTTAAGTACTTTCATGCTATGGTTTTCAAATGAGTATAATGAGTTTCACATACAAATAAATATTTTGTGATGTGCATATTGGTTTATATAATGAGTCCCTTACCCCATTTACTGAGCGATTTAGAAGCTCACCCTGTTTTCTTTCCCCTCAGACTTCTTCAAGTGAAAAAGGGTTTCCCTGCGACGTACGAAGTAGTGGCTAGTGGAGGACTTGAGCTCCAGGCCATATATTGTGCTTTGAGGTATCGTTTATCTTTTCATGAACCCAGACAATTATTGTAATTACAGTCACTTGATGTATAACATTGTATGGGATGTATTAGGACTAATTAACTTGAGATTGAGTAATGTATATGGTATAGTATATACTATTTAATGACGAGATCCTGAGGTATGATAAGTGTGATGATGTATGACACTGCACAGGAATGCACTCTTAATTGTGAATCAATGAGTAAAAGTTTTAAATTGGCCCTATTTTCCGCATTTCCGGGGCGTGACAGCTCTAGCATCGTTTATTTTTCTTAAAATCCTCTTAAAATGATGTGTGAGCAAGGCTGGTAAATCTACCTTTGCCACACAGGCTCTAGCATAAGTTTACACAAAAAAAGAAATAGATGGCTCCATTTACTATGTATGAGTGAGAGGGAAATCTCCTTTCAATCACTCGTTTAAAACTTTTCACTTTGTAAATCATGTATTTTACGATAATAGTTAAATCGAGAGCCTGTTTATTATTATTTTTATCAATCACTTACAAAACATTCACCAAAACATCTTTTCACATTCAAGACATTGAAGACATGCAATTTGTGCATGTAAGCATTCTTCTCATACTTTGTTTTCACGTAGATATATCAATATCTAAACACTCTATAATATTCATGTACACATAGCAGGTAAGAAATATACGTATAGCCATCTCTAATAGCTCACATAAATCCCTTACTTCGAATCACACTCGAATCGTTTTCCTTGATTTCCACTTCTCGTGATCTGTCTAATCGGCTCTAATTATATCTCTAGGAGTTGCAAGTATTTACTTCTCATGTCAGTATAGTGTAATATACTTAATTCTCACTTGCACAAAGTTTAATTCAATGCATTGGGCCTGTTTTACACCAATTGGGCCTCGTTACATCTTATTGAACTTTACTCTCTCTTAAGTCCATTTCAATTATACAATTCATTTCTCGAGAATCCATTAGACTTATCAAGTCTATTGATTCGTATTAAACCGGCATTAATCTCACAATGCCTTAAGTTCATCATTTTCCTTCACTATGGCATTTCATCATATACCTCTTATGCCCATTTTCAATCATCATCTATTCCAACAATTGGATTTCATAAAACTATTTTAGAATTATGTACACATGCTTAATAACATCTCTACATGCTTAAATCATCATTAACTCCATGCCATTTCAACTTTCTTTTATTAAGTCCATTCTAGGTCATGGTTGCTTAAGCATGCTCATGGATGTTTCAGCCAACAATACATACACCAATCAACTCATACACTTGTCTAGATTAGCAAGCTAGAAGTTGGTGTATTGAAATCTTACCTAGCTTGACTTTTCTCCTTCTTTTGCCAAATTTGGGGAAAAATCACTTTGATCCTTCAATCCAAAATTTTGACTTCCAATCTTTGACTATGTTGTTCTCTTCCTCACTAGGAACAACTTTGCTCAAAGGAATCTCTCTCAAATCTGATTGGAAGGTGATGATTTTTTTAGAGTGAGAAGACTAGGTTTTTTGTTAAAAATGAAGGAAATTTAGGCTGTCTCATGAAATGAAGATTCAACTGTCGAGTTTTTATAGAAATCGCATTACGAGATCGATCTCCAAGGGTGAGAGATCGATCTCCCCTTGCTTGAACTCTCTCATCATTTTAGTTTGCAGGCTGTAGGATTGATCTGCTCATTGGTAGGGATCGATCTTGGCTAGGTAGAAACACTTAGAGATCGATCTGGCTTTGAGAAGGGATCGATCTTTGCTAACCAGAGGCAACTAGAGATCGATCTGCCTTATGGGAAGAGGTCGATCTTTGCTAACTAGAATCCATCCGAGATCGATCTGCTTTGAATGAGGGATCGATCTCCCTTTTGCAGAATGCTTCGACATTGCGTTTCAAGGTAATGAGATCGATCTCCCCTTGAACTAAGATCGATCTGCCCTTCATCTACTGCATTCTAGCTGTAATTTTCCTTAATTTTTCAAAGGTAAACTCATATTCCATTGTTTCACTACTCATTTTGCATTTCATTCACACTTAGCACTTAAAAATATCCATTTTTTATGATTTATATATAATGTAACTTGTCTGTACATCATGAAATCATAAAGAATACATAATAATTTATGAGGCTTACAGTAATTATTTTTGTACCATAAGTGAGCTCACATATATTTAAATACAAATACATTCCCCATTATTACATTGTTTACATCATTGTGTCGTTATATGTTCAGATACAAAATCGTATGTGATGTGTATACCTTTCGCTTGATGAGAATGCAACGGACAAAAGGAATGCAAGTCCTCAGTCGTACTCTAGCTACTGCAGATGCTCTATAGAGAGGTGGAAAACGAAAGGGGTGAGCTCACTAGCTCAGTAAGGAAATCAGCCAAGTAATTAGATAACTACACTATTTATTGAAAATAATGCCATGCCTCGAAATAGTCATTCCTTCGTTTCAAATTTAAAGCATGAATTGGAAAATTGAAATAGTCTGTACATATGCAGTCACATGTACTTAAATCATGCTGAGTTCGTAAATACATGCATTTCAAACAAAACATTGCATCATTGTAAACTCATATTGCCTTTAAAGTATATCATGCCATTTAAATTCAAACATGTTAAATATGGCATTTCAGCAAATAAAGCATATAAATCAGGTTCCGACCCATCCTTTTGGTCTACTCGAAATCATGAAATCATGTGATATAATCATTGAGACTTGGTACCTATATGCAATAATATCCCAGACTATGAACATATCCTATGCTGTGATCCCAAACTACACGGATCCCAGTGTACGGAGCATCGCTGCTGCAACGAAAGGTGGGTCAAATCCTTAACCGCTAGCTATCAACTCATCAACTCCACATATCACTTCTAAACAGCACAAGGTACAGCATACTCCGTGACACATGCACGGTATAACATACATCCTTGGACCCTATCTCAATAAATAATCAATACCACGTCTCTAAATCCACATGCGAACATCTCATCTGTGTGACACTCAGTCTACACGAGGAAATTAGCACAGTCTTAACATGTCATGTATATCACATCAAAGTTACAGTGCGAGCCTTGAGTGCGATTCACAGTCGACACCTCGCTCAATCACTATTTCACACATATTACAAAATCAAACTCTACTGCGAGTAACACTTCAGCACTAGGTCATGTATAATTCACATTTTAAATAGAGTACGAGCAACGCTCCAGTACTATGCCATGCACAAAACTCATTAAAATCAAGTACGAGCAACGCTCCAATACTATGTCATGCATATCATGGGAAATCAAGTGCAAGTAACCACTCCAACACTGTTCATTCAGAATACACATAAAATCAAGTACAAACAGCGCTCCAGCACGATTTGTTTTCACACAACTCGATATATGGCTCATTTAAATAGGGATGTTTCCAAGCATTAAAATCAGCACCATAATTGGGCTATTTTGTGTATTTCACGAAATCACTTTCCAATCTATCTATTCTCTAGCTAAAAAATAGTAAAAACATTCAAAAACATGTTTTCCATACTTTTTAGAACTTTTTCTAAACTTTGACTTTTTACCCTTAGTAGTGGTAAAATCGTAATTTACCCATATCTGGTCGCTATAAATTTTATTCACCTTCTCTGACCCTCAGACTTTTTAAGTGAATGTAAAAGCATACAAAACTATAGGCAGATATCTCTAACTACCCATAAAATCCCCTTACCTGAAGTCACGTTGAGCAATTCCACTTTCCCGACACGGCTCGATTACACTGCCTGGTTAGCTCCCAATATAAACTCTAGAGCTGTATATAACCATTTATCATGTTAATTAAATCTTTCCAACTGTATTTCATGTTTAATACAGTCTATTTCACTTAATGGACCCGTTTACTCTTATTGGGCCTTAATGGACCTAACACTGTCTTAAGCTCATTTCACTTTACTATTCATTTCATCTTGGCATATTAGCTTATGGGACCCACTAACTCTTATTGGGCTTGGTCCGAGGCCCACAAATGCTTATTGGTCCAAGACCACATCGAAAAGGCCCATTTGGCCTCTCGGCCATGGCATGTGGCCGAGAGTCATCATGCCGCCCATGGCCGAGCACCACGCCAACCATGGCCATTTTGCTAGCCATTCACTTAGGCATTTCATTAAACACCACGTGTGAATGCCTTAAGCCTTAATTTATGTTCACTTAAGCATTTTATCAAACACCTTATGTGCCATCTTCAATTTATCAACCAATTAATCAAATCAATTGAAATTAAGCATGCCATAATCATGTACACATGTTTACCAACCTAACCATGCATTAAAATCACACGTCTTCATGAAAACCTAAATAACCATTTTTGGCCATCATTGATTTATGGTGTTTCCATGTGTTTTGATCCATAAAACATACACCAATCAACTTGAATTAATCCATAGATAAACATATATGAAGTTGGAAACTTGAAATTATACCTTTCTTTACTTTCCCTTCTTGGCCGAGACTTGAAAGATTCCTTGAGGTGTTGAAATCAAATCTTTAGGTGTTGGCTTTAGACTATGTTAATCTACTCATCATGGGTAAAAACTTTCAGGCAGACAACTTTTTCCCAATTTGGTTTGTGGTTGATGAATTCTAGAAAGATAAAGCTTGAAACTTAGGTTTTAATGGCTTTTCATTGCTTGACCGAGAACTATGGAGAAGATGATGGTGTGTAGGCTGATTTTTAACTTTGTACACTTAGCCATTAAGTCACCAATTTTAGCCTTTAATGTGGGCTAAAGGGTTTTGGGTTTAAATTTACCATTTGGGCATTAAATCATTTACAAATGGGCTTGAGTTTTGGGCTTCTCGATTTGGGCTTTTCTTTTGGGCTTTTGGGTTGAAAATTTTTCTTTTAATTGGGCCTTCAATATACTTTATTTTAGGCCCACCAAATGGCCCAACAATTCTGCCCAATGGACCTAAGAAATTAGGCCCACACTTGTTACACCTTAATAGTCTTTAAAAATTCCATCGTTGGCCCATCGAGTTTTACCCGTTTAATTTAATCTGAATTTCGATTAAATTAATTTTCCACACTTAAGGGGATGAATATCGAGTGTTTTAACGAAAAATATTTCTTTCCCACTTTTTAACCTTACTTAGGTTAAATTTTAACGATCGTTAGTCAACTATGGTCAAATTCAATATTTCTTAACTACCCTTGACTTTTCTTGACCATTGACCACGTTTGACTTTTTCTCAAAAATCCAAAAGTTTCATATTCCATGGTTTACACTCTCATCTTTATGTTTTGGACATTTTCGGGAGGCGAATATGTCAAAAACACCTCAAACAGACCATTTTGAACTTGTTTAGCCCCTTTTTGGTCTTTCCTCTACTTTAATGTGTTTAGGTTCAAATCAAACTGACTTTCCTTCATGAGCCCTCTATATTTTCCCATTTTAAGTTCTTATATTTAGTCATAATTATTTAAATTCATTTGGTTTAGCTGGTGGCTCTTATAGCCTTTATTTTGCCTTTACGTAGCTTATATGCATTTAATCACTTCACTTACAATTTCATTCTAGAAAATACTCTTCTTATGATTCAACCAACATAATAGAATGTTTGTACATATTGGAATCATAAGGAATAAGCTATATAAAAATCTGGGTCTTAAAAATATAGTCTCGATCTTGGATGGATCTACTGACACTCCATCCTTCGACACAACATGTCCCAAAAACGAGATCTGCTCTAACCAAAAGTCACACTTGCTGAGTTTAGTATACAACTCCTTCTCTCTGAGAGTCTATAATACAATCCTCAGATGCTGCTCATGCCCTTCTTGAGACATTGAATACACCTAGATGTCATCGATAAAGATGATAACAAACTGATCCAAGTATGGCTTGAACACATCATTCATCAAAGCCATAAAAGCTACAGGAGCATTCATCAATCCGAATGGCATAACCAAGAACTCGTAATGGCCATATCGGGTCTGAAATGCTATCTTGGGTACATCTCCACTCTAAACTCTCAACTGATGGTACCCAGACCTCATATCAATCTTAGGAAAGACCTGCGCTCACCGAAGCTGATCAAATAAATCATCTATACACGGAAGGGGATACCTATTCTTAATGGTAGCCTTATTCAGCAATCTGTAATCAATACACAATCAGAGGCTTCCATCCATCTTCTTCACAAACAAAATCGATGCTCCCCAAGGTGAAACACTCGGTCTGATGAACCCCCTATCCAACAGTTCCTGCAACTACTTCTTGAGCTCCTGAAACTCAACTAAGGCCATGCGATACGGTGGTTTCGGAATAGGCTTGGTACCAGACACCAAATCTATACAAAACTCCATCTCTCTGTCTGGTGGTAACCCTGGCAGTTCATCCGAAAAAACATCTAGGAACTCCCTAACCACAAGGATATCTGCCAACTCTGGATGTGCCTTATCCGTATGAACCATGTACGCAATGAAACCTTCAACATATTAATTATTCAGTCAACATAGAAATTGTCTTACTTAATACTACAACTACATCTTTCATTTCTTTTAGTAAACTTTACAATATATTTTGCAGGGGTAGGAAACATAACCGTCTTAGAATAACAATCTAAAACAATTTGGTTTACAGCTAACCAATCCATTCATAAAATTACATCAAAATGGCTCATACTTAATAAGATTAGATTGGCTAACATATCCTTTTCCCCTACTCTTAGCTTGCAATCTCTAAATACATACTTGACTAGCTGACTATTATTCATAGGCGTACTAATCAACATCATCCTACTTAAAGGTGTACGCTCTACATGTTTCGATAACTTACATGCAAATAAAGGCGATACAAATGAATATGTGGCACTAAGATCAATTAATACATATGTTTCAAGATAAAAAAAAATTAGGATGTTACCTTTAATCACATCTGATAAAGCATTAGCTGTGCCCTGGTCCAAAGCATGTAGTTACCCTCGACAAATCACCTGTTTTCCCTTCTCATCAGTTGTTGCTCTCCTCCTTGGAGCATAAATATCAACAGGAGTACTCTCTGGCTTATTGCCCTTCCGTAGGGCAGTCTCAATCATCTCTGGGTAAGCTTTCACGATATGCCCTGGCTTCCCACATCTTAAGCACATTTCGATAGTCATCGGACAAGGTCTACCGTTATGGTATCTACCACATCTACCACACTGCTCGGTAGTAGGCCTTTGTCCTCCAATAACAATGCCTCTAGCTAGAGCTATGGCTGGGTATACAAGAGGTCTAACAGACTTCTCTTGTATCTCCTCAATTCGTGGTCTCTTATCAAGGAGTCTTCTCCCTTCTCGATAATCAAAACCTCTACCACTGTCCCTCGTTAACCTCTTCCTATCTCTATCTCAGCTTCGGCTAACCTTCTCGAACTCAGAAGCATTCCTCTCATAGTCTTGCTCACATAATTACACCATACACACTGCCTCCTCATACATAGAAATATTCAGTGGAACCAATCTAGACCGTAATGTCGGTCTCAATCCATCTACAAATCTCTGGACCATTTCGATCTCACTGATCATACTGTCAGGGTTGTACCTTTCCAGGGACATAAATCTCATCTCATGCTCATCCATTGACTGACTCCCCTGGCTCAACCCCAAGAAGCCCATCTGCAACTTTCGCTGCGCTGTATCTGGAACATGCTTCCTCCTTAAGGCATCTTAAAATATATCCCAACTAATCTCAGAGTGTCGGGCTCTCAATATCACTTTGGTGGACTTCCACCAGTGCTCTCCCACTCCCTTTAGCATAAATGCAGTGAAACCAACCATCTCTAAAGTTGTACAATGAAAGAACTCGTAAAACTTCTCGATCTCTCCTATCCAATCCTCTACAACCACTCGGTCTTTGACCCCACTGAATGACGACGGTCTAAACTTCTAAAACTGTCATAACCAATCCAACTGACAACCATTCCCTAATCCACTACTAACCTACTACGGGTCAACAGGAGAGGACATACCCTGAACAGGTGAGGGTGTAGGAGTATCTGTAGGGTGTGGCATTTGTGCAGGCATATTAGGAGCAACTGCCTGTCCAGTAGTTGTCCCTGTATCTAGACCTGCCTCTCATGCATAGCCTATGTAAACATCCCCATCATAGTCTCTAGGCTATGATCTAACCTCGTAAAATGTGCCTCAATACTTTCTGGTACCTTAGTGGGACCCGGTGACATATGGTCAGACGAAGACTCGTCTTGGCTCTCAAGCCTACCTCTACGGCCTCTAGCTCGACCTCTCGCCCCTGTACACGACTGGTATGAGCCATAATGGCTTGATTCTTGCATTCACAACTATTACTTAGTCAATTCCCATCTCATAATACATACTTGTATCTAAACAAAGCACAGTAATATGGGGATGTAAACTTTCCTAACCACTAACACCGATTCACATCAGACCAACTCTTACTCTGATATCATTCTGTTAAGACTAACTTTTACCTAAAATCACTACAAATTTTCACTTTTTCTCACCTTTCCCTCTATGACAATTTCAAACATCAGTTGGGCTGTGATTTGGTATCAATATCATCTCCTATACTTACCATATCATCCATTCAATACGATGCATACATGTCAATATAACTATCTATTAACTATGAATACTTTTGTGTCATAAGTGAGCTCACATATATTTATATACAAATACATCCCTAATATTACATATGTTTACACCACTGTGCTGTTATATGTTCACATACAAAATCGTATGTGCGTATGTATACCTTTCGCTTGATAGGAATGCAGCGGAAAAAAGGAATGTAAGTCTTCAGCCGTACTTTAGCTACTGCGGATGCTCTGTAGAGTGGGAAAAATTAAAGGGGTGAGCTCAATAGCTCAGTAAGGAAATCAGGCAAGCAAGTAGATATCCACACTATCTACATGAATATAATGATATGCCTTAAAATATTCCTTTTCATTTCACATCTAAAGCATGTATCTTTCTCTGTAAAACTTATGCAAAGTATGTACACATTAATACGTGTATACTGAAATCATGCTTATTTATAAACTTCAGTAATTCATGCAGAAATGTTGCATTCTCATGTAAAGCTTATAAATCATATCATATCATGTCATTTCGATTAAATCATAAGAAAATATGTCATTTCATAAGGTCAAAACATGGAAATCGGGGCTCAATCCATCCCTCGAATTTTCCCTAGTTTATAAGCATTTACAGTTATATAAAGCACAAAGTCACATGTTGAGGCTTAACCCATCTCTTGGGTCTACCCAATTTGTATAAAATCATACGACATATCAAGTAAGAAATATCAGGTGACATTGGCAACTACTTGTATGGTTTCGAGCATTATGATCATATCCCAATTTCAGTGATCCCAAGCTTCACGGATCCCGGTGTGTGGGGCATCATTGTTGTAATGGGAGGTGGGTCAAATCCTCAACCGCTAGCTAATAACTCTACAACTCCATAACTACATATCACATAACACCATGTACTTACAGTACAATGTACTCTGTGTTCTGTACACGGTACAAAGTACTCCATGGATCCAATTATAGTTTCGATAGTCCTTAGCCATATCTCAAAATGCATGTATGAGTATCTCATACATGTGACACACAATCTACACGAGCCTCCAGCACGGCTGTTTCATGTTAGCTCTTTCAAAACTGGTATGTGCGAGTAAACTCCAGCACGACCTGATGCATACATCATAAAAATCTAGTGCGGGCAATGCTCCAGCACTATGTCATGCACAATCATGTAAAACTGAGTACGAGCAATGCTTCAGCACACTATCATGCATAAATCATATAAAAATCAAGTACGAGAAATGCTTCAATACTATGTTATGTAAAATACATATAAAATCCAGTGTTAGCAGTGCTCCAGCACGATTTGTTTTCTTACAGCTCGATAAATGACTCATTTAAAAGAGATTCACCCAATTAAATCAAATTGGCGCTATATTATGTTGTTTTCATATATATCATGAAAACATTAGCCAATCTATCAATGCATCTGCTAAATGACATTAAAAACATTCAAAAACATGCTTCCCATGCTTTTTAGGACTTTTTCTAACTTTTGACTTTTTACCCTTAATAGGGGTAAAATCATAATTTACCCTTTCCAGCTCTCTATAATTTTTATTCACTTTCTCTGACCTTCAGACTTTTTAAGTGAATGTAAGAGCAGACAAAAATATGTACAGATATCTCTAACTACTCGTAAAATTCCCTTAACTAGAATCACAACGAGCAATTTCACTTTCTTGTCGATGCTCGATCGCATTGTCTAGTTAGCTCCCAATAAAAACTCTGGAGCTGCATATGGTTATTTGGTTAATTACATTTTTTCAACTGTATTTCACCTAAATATAGTCTATTTCACTTAATGGGCCCGTATACTCTTATTGGGTCGTAATGGGCCTAACACTGTCTTAAGCCCATTTCACTTTACTATTCATTTTCTCTGGGCTTATTGCACTTGTAAGGCCTACCAACACTTATTGGACTTGGTCAGAGACCCATGAACTCTTATTGGGTCGAGACCACATCAGCAAGGCCGATTTGGCCGCTCGACCATAGCATGTGGCCAAGAGCCATCATGTCGCACATGGCTGAGCACCATGCTAACCATGGTCATCTTGCTAGCCATTCACTTAGGCATTTCATCAAACACTATCCATGCATGCCTTAAGCCTTAGTTTATGTTCACTTAAGCAATTTATCAAATGTGTCATCTTCAATTCATCAACCAATTGATCAAATCAATTGAAATTATGCATGCCATAATCATGTATACATGGTTACCAACCTAACCATGCATTAAAATCACATGGGTATTCATCATATCACAAATACCCATTTTTGACCAACATGGATTCATGGTGATTTTGTGTGTTTTGATCCATAAAACAAACACAAATAAACTTAGAATAATTTATAAATTAACATATATGAAGTTGGAAGCTTGAAATTATACCAACTTATTTTTCTTCACTTGGCCGAAACTTCCTTGATTTTTGTCTCTCTCAATATGGATCATTGATAGCCAATTCAAAGGTAGGTTAATCCTCTCTCAATTTGGAACAACTTTCATGAAGATTTCATGTTCCAAATATGTCTATAGGTTAGTGATTTCTAGTGAGATAAAACTTGAAACTATGGTTTTCATGGTTTTTGTTCTTTGGCCAAGAGCTTAAGGGAGAAGATGATGGTGTGTTGGCTGATTTTTTCCTTGTATACTTAGCCATTAATTCTTAAAATTCGGCCATTAAATTGGGCTAGCAATTGGTTTGTGCTTATACCAAATTAGGCTTAAGTTTTGGGCCTTAACCATTTAACTAATGGGCCTAACTTTGGGCTTCAGTTTAGGCTTTTTCCTTGGGCTTTCAAGCTAAAAATTTTCCTATCAATTGGGCCTTCAATTTACTTCATATTGGACCCACAAATTAGCCCAACAATTTGGCCCAATAGGCCTTAGAAATTCGACCCACACTTGTTGCACCTTAATAGGCTTTAAAAATTCCATTGTTGGCCTATCGAGTTTTACTCGTTCAATTTAATCCGAATTTTGATTAAATTAATTTTCCATAATGAAGGAGATGAATATCGAGTGTTTTAACCAAAAATATTTTTTCCCCTCTTTTTAACCTTACTTAGGTTAAATTTTAACCATGGTTAGTCAACTATGGTCAAAGTCAACATTTCTTAACTAACATTGACTTTTCTTGACCATTGATCACATTTGACTTTTTTTTCAAAAATCAAAAGTGTCATTTTCCATGGTTTACACTCTTATATTTATGTTTTGGCCATTTTCGAGAGGTAAATATGTCAAAAACACCTCAAACAGACCATTTCGAGCTTATTTAGCCCGTTTTCGACCCTTCCTTTATTTCGATGCGTTCGAGACCAAATTAAACCGACTTTCCTTCATGAACTCTCTATATTTTCACATTTTAAGTTCTTATCTTTATTAAGAATGATTTAAATCCATTCGGTTTAGCCTATAGCTCTTATAGCCCTTATTTAACCTCTACTTGACTTATATGCGTTTAAGTATTTCCATAATAATTTCAATTAAGTAAATACTCTTCTTATGATTCAACCAACATAGTAGAATGTTTGTACATATAGGAATTATAAGGAATAAGCTACATAAAAATCCTAGTCTTACATATTAAGAGGTACTTCCTTTGTATTATTAAAAGTAAAATATATGTGAAATTCTTGAGTCAAAAATCAAGAAATTTGTAGAGGAAATTTTAGCATTTGGAAAAAAAATTAATTGATGTCAAGATATTAACAACTTGAAACCTCAAGCCACAACATCTGTTAAGGACTTACAAGCTAAGGTTGGTGAGTTTGAAAATATAAATGAGGCGTTGATGAATAGTATGACATGTCTTCTAAAGGAAAAAGAGCTTTTGAAGCAAAATAAGCTGAGATTGTTAAAGATGGAAACCAAAATTCAACAAGTCGAGTCAAGAAATAAGGAATTTGATCAGATGACTCCTTACTTGTAAAAGGAAAATCATAAGTTGTAAGAGAGAATTTTACACATAGAAGACATTCAAAGTTTAAGAGACTATGTCAACCAAAAACATGCAATGAATGGTAAATCACCACACCAATTATGTATCAATAATTTGGATAAGCTCATGTCATCAGAAAGATTTGCTACCTTCTTACCTTTTGATGATGAAAAGTTAGTTTGGTTCAATTTTAAAAGAGAAAAAATTATTTGTAGGAAATGCAGTCTTTTAGCTTGGGACTTAACGATCATAAACAACTTACCTACATTATGTATGTACAAGGGAAAATCCAACCTCAATCCTTCAAATTAAAGTCCAAACCTAAGATAGAAAAGATGCAAAGTGAAGTCCCTGATCAACCTTTGTTGGCCAAAAGTGAAGATTCAATGGTTAAAGAGAGTACGATGTATGTTGAAGACAATTCTTCCATTGAAATTAGCAACTTTGCTAGTGCAAGCACAGGTAAATGGTTCTTTCGAATGGTTTTGATAATCTACCCTGCCAGAATCTAAGAAAGGTCGAGAGATTAAACACTTTTGTCTTTCATTATAAAATGTTAAAAGCAAGAGGTAAGTAATCCATTGTCTATAAATGAACAAGGAAAATGGGATGAATGCATTAGTTGGATTACTAGTAAAAAGACCACGCAAATACGAACGAAGATGTCAACTTTGGCTAGAGCTAAGATTGTACAAGCAAAAAAAATTCTCTTTGCAATTAGAAGCCAAAGCAAGAAACATATGTCAAGAAGAATAAATCAAAATCTAATAGAATAATTGCACAGTTAGGAAAAAGGAATTCAAGCTGCGAGCTTGGTTCAACCTTTATACTAAGTACTCTTAATAAGAAAAGAATAAAGTTAGAAAGGGTTAAAAACTGAATGATCAAAATAGTTTAACTTTGAGCTTCAGTTCAGAGAGACTTTGGTGATGTTGTAGTTGGATATTTCTTAAATTACTTCCTTAGCTTTCATTTTGATGTTCCTAACTATTTGGTCTCTTTGCTTTTTATCATCTTTGGTATTATTTTCTTCCGTACTGATTGCTTCTATGTTTTACTGTTTTCTAATGAAATTTTCTTGATTCAATACCCAACAAAATTATCAAACACATATAAGATATCAAGTAACGTACGTAAGGTATAAAGAAAAGTGCGGTTCTCACATATATGGTTTAAGAGTAAGTTTTATAGGACAATTGTTTTACCAACATTGCTATATAATAGTGAATGTTGGCGACTAAGAGACTATATAGACAAAAGACGAGTGTAGCAAGAATGTGAATGTTGCAGTGGATGTGTAGATATTTAAGAAAAAATAAAATGAGAAATGAAAACATCCATAAAAAGTTTAGACTGGTATCCATCAAAGACAAGATGAGTGAAAATCATTTATGTTGATTTAGACACGTACGATGTAGACCTATAAATGCTTTAGTTAAGAGAATGGTGGCTATAAATGATACAAATAGGGTCAAGGCTACTAGAAGACCAAAAGAGACTTGGAAATAAGTCATTTGGAAAGATATAGCGGCACTAAGGTTGGAAAAGCATATTACTTTAGAAATGAATGAGTGGATAAGGAGAATTAAAGTTGAGGACTTAACATGAATTCATATGTTGGTTCACAAAGCCTACCTCAATATATTGGGATAAAGGCTCTGATGATGGGGATTTAATGTTTAGTAAAATACCAAGCAGTTTTTATAATTCAAAGTACATATCAATTTGAATATTTAATTTTTTAACACTTATTTTTTGGTTTATCAAACAAAACTTCAGTGTTTATACGTGTTGAATAGGTTTGAGCTTTTCTTTTCATATGCTTTGACTATTTGAGTCCCTCTCTTGTAGGGCTATAAGTGAACCAAACATAAACGAATGAAATGATGTCTCTCTTTATTCATTTATTTTTAGTATTGTTCATGCTAGGTTTACGTTTGTTAAGAAAATTGGTTTTTACGCTCGAGCTCTTTCGTTTCTTTCATAAGATTGTTTAATAAATTTTTGCGAACAAGCTTGATCGCCTTACATGGACTCGTTCGTGAACATTAACCGAACTTGTTCGTGAAAAATATACAAGAAGTAATACAAACTGAATATTAAATATAAAAAATCCTACATAAAGATTAAATCCTACACATAAATTGAAATCTTTCACATGAAATCTTAAGTACAACACAACTTATGTATGAGGATTAATATCTTAAAAAAAGTCTAAACATTAATACTAAGGGGCTAGTGTTGCCATTATTCCTCTAAATCATCTGATAAAATAAGATGAGTAATATTAGAATTAATATTCATACCCAAAAAATAGAAAAACAAATTGTATAGTGTAACCATAATTTTTTTTAATAAGTCATAATTTTATTGATTGAGATAAATGCTAACTAGAGATAAAACTCTAAAAGCAAATGAACAATGTCGTCACCAAGCACAACAAACCAAAATAAACCTACAACTAAAACAAATTCATGGCATGAACGGTGAACAACAGTGATCTCTATCCTTTGCATTCTGTAACTTGGAAATTAAGGCGCACATGGTTTTGGCTCTTATATATGTAAATGTTTTATTAATCCCTTCCCTTCTATAAGACCCGAAATTCAGTGTCATTTCTTTAAGAAGTTGTCATTATAAATATGGATTCATGTAATCTTGATCAATAAAGAAGAAATAATTAAATTCCAAGTCCAATTGATCAATATACGAATTTATTGTGATTACTCAGAATTTTTCACATCGGGAATTTATCTCAAAAATATGAAAAAATATTTCCAGAAAATAATAATAATAAATAAAAAATATTTTTGAGGAAATAAAAATAAATAACAATGTCTATATATATATATATATATAGAAATAAATTAAATAATATTATATTATAAGATATTTGTTATATATAATTTATTATATTATATTAAAAAATATATATATATAATATTGGCAGAGTTCATTGGCAGAGTTGTATGTACGCGAGGTAGTGAGGTTACATGGCGTTCCAGTGAGCATTGTGTCAGATAGAGATTCCCGCTTTACTTCCCACTTTTGGGAACATTTTCAGGAAGCCATGGGAACCCAGTTGAGTTTGACCACAGCTTTCCATCTTCAGACAGATGGTTAGTCAGAGAGGATTATACAGACTATGGAGAATATGTTGAGAGCATGTGTGCTAGATTTTATAGGCTTCTAGGATGATCATTTGCCACTAGTCGAATTCATCTACAACAACAGTTATTATTCGAGTATCGGGATGGCACCGTATGAGGCTTTATATAGCCGTAGATGTCGTTCCCTTATTGGATGGGAAGAATTGGATGACCGAAAGATATTTGCTCCTGATTTGGTTATGAAAGCCTCTGAGGATGTTCGGTTGATATGTGAGAGATTGAGAACAGCTCAGAACAGAGAGCAGAGTTATGTTGACAAGAGAAGGAGGTCACTAGAGTTTACAGTTGGTGAGTTAGTATTTTTGAAAGTTTCTCCTTCCAAGGGTATTGTAAGACCCGATTTTATCGTAAGATCAAATGAAGGTTGAAATGGCCACGGACGAAACGAATAGGATTCGGACTAGAGATAGGGATCTAAAACACGAAATGAGTGAGTGTTCGTGAAGGGAAGTTGGATTGGTTTGGTCCCAAACACGTTGAAGGGTAAAACGGTCAAAAGATCAAAATTCGATATAAATTCGATAAGAAAATTTCATTAAAAATATGGAATTGAGAAATCTTGATCAATAATGAGGAAAATATTGAATTTCGAGTCCAATTGATTAAGATATGAATTTATTGGAATAAACCAGAATGTTCACTACGAGAAATTATCCTGAAAATATTGAAAAAATATACCGGAAAGATAAAATCAGACAAATAAATACAATAATTGATTAAATGAATAAAATATAATATTTTGAAATATTTTGGAAAAATATTATATTTTATTCAATTAAAATAATAATAATAAAAAATAAAAAGAAAATAAAAAATGGAAATGGTGAAAAACGCAAAATGGGAAAGGAAGCAGAAGCTGAGCCCCCTCTGCCTCACCGAACGGAGCGATCGATGTCGGACCCAGGCAAGGTGGCCGAAGCCATCGAACAGCCGAGCCATCGCGACGTTAGTAGAGGTCGAAGGAAGCGGCGGTAGGCGACCAAGAGGGAGAAATCGAGAGAAACAGAGGGCGAAAGAGAACTCCGGCGAGCCAACGCTGATTCGGCCATAGCCACCACCAGCCGAGCATTCCTCAAACGAAGACCAACCGATCGGTGGCTGAATCGGCCAGTGGAACGGCCGGCAGCGCTGTAAACGGCGGGAAAAGAGAACCATCACTGACATCAAAGGGAGAACCTACTGGACCGGCCACTTTTCGACCACCACGGGCGAAACCGAGACCAGATCTGTGTACCAGACGACCCCGCAGAGTTGCTGGTGATGGAAGCCGATGAAGAACCAACCGATGAAGCCCCGAACCGGTCGAACAGGACTGAACCGGGCTGAACCGAACCGAACCGGACCGATTCAACTAGAAAAGGAAGAAAAGAAAGAGAAAAAGGGAAAAAGAAAAAGAGGAAAAATTGAGGAAAAATCCCAGTGATGCAATCGAGCTATGGGTAAGTCGGTAAACGGTCAAAATTGACTGATTTAAATTTCAAAATATTTAATTTGATAATGATTCAACTGAAAATTGACTCGAAAAAATATAAAATTGTGTAGCTTGACAATTAACGTCAAACGAAAGGTCAAGTCAGCCTCGATTTGCGTACTATCATGGAATCTTATGTAAGTAACTTTTATTGCAACGACCCTTGACCCCTGAAAATCAGAGGAAAATTTTTTTTTTGAATTTAATTTACCCACTTATTCCCTTATTCACTTAGGTTGTGTTCCTGTGCAGTGTCAAAACACTTTTCCTAATTCATTACTCGTAATTATAATTAATTTTCATACTTTAACTTATATGCGCAATAGAAATTTCGACAGCATAACGGCTTATATATGAGCCTACCCACCTGCAATTCAGTTGTTTTCGACAATCCTAGATATCCACAACTACCAAGCATGCTTTCCAACAATCCTAGATATCTATAACTACCAAGCATACTTTCCCAATCCACTTTTACAACTCAATATATCGATTTCGATTTAATACTAGCTATCTCAAAATATACACCCAAAATAATATTGTTTACATCGTTTTCCTTACAAATTACATCGCAACAAAAATATTCCCAATATATATGTGTCTGTGCGTACAAATATGTCTGGTACAGGAATGTAAATGTATACCTTACTTATGTGTACAAAAAGTAGACTAGGGTAGCTCTTTCCCACAGCCTACATCGTGTACGCGGTAGGTAGCGCCCACAGATCACTGCAAATAGTCTGAGAGGTAAAGGGGTGAGCTTTTTGAGAAAAGCCTAGTAAGAAAATGCATTTAAAACGGTCCTAGTAATTCAAATATGTAGAAAACATAATAGCACGTATAATGATTTCTTTCTGAAAATAATATAAAGGACATTCAAAGTTAAGGAAAATCGAAAACATCATGATTCAAAACGTAATTCTTTATGTACATGAACTTAACAGATATTACGTAAACTTTTCGCATAATCAAAATTCCAAAACAGGAATATATGTCAAATCACATAATATAAAATCACATTCTGAAAACAGAGTTTAATTTTCAAATAGAGACTACATCGGCCCATCTAATTATCATGCGGCAATAACCAAATCATCCTCTGTAGAGGGAATTCTAAACCCGAAGGTGAAATTCAGAACCTATGGCCACGGCAAGGCAGAACCCGAAGGTAAAATTCAGAACCTATGGCCACGACAAGGCAGAACCCGAAGGTGAAATTCAGAACCTATGGCCACGGCAAGATAGAACCCGAAGGTGAAATTCAGAACCTATGGCCACGGCAAAGCAGAACCCGAAGGTGAAATTCAGAACCTATGGCCACGGCAAGACAGAACCTATGGCCACGGCAAGACAGAAGCCGAAGGTGAAATTCAGAACCTATGGCCGCGGCAAGGCAGAACCCGAAGGTGAAATTCAGAACCTATGGCCACGGCAAGGTTGTAGACGGGATTAAGGTCATACAGCGTTTCATAACCATAAGGGCGAAGTTCAGATGCCACATAGGCGAAGTTGACATGCGTTAGCATACAACATAAATGGCCCTTAGTCTCAAAACATACTATATTTCTCATATACAAAAACATCGAATTAAAAATCATCTTGTTCGGAAGATCATTTCGGAAGACATGTTCTTATTTCAAAAGCACAAATACAGAAAGCATAGTCTTGATCAGAAATATAATTTAGAAACATGCATGAAAATCATACTTCATATCTTTGTAAGCTTTCCTTAATCATGGTTCAGAAAGTAACTATTACCATTTTAAATTATATCCCATTACCTCGATCTATCGAAATTCACGAATTCGAGTGATGACGCCTCTTAGTACCTCCTTTAATTCCTTCTACGATCACCTACACCGAAATCGGATACTTAGCACCCTATTCATGCGAATTGTCCAAATTGCGTTAAAATCGTAACCTATTCGTTACTACTTCGTGTGTACGTATTATTACACATACCTAAGCCACCACTCACGTTTATATATTTTCTTTGCTATTTGTATATATTTTGTACATACAAATCTTAACATACACATTTATTATATACATCTACATCTATATACACATAAACATATATATATATATACACTCCTATATGTATATATATATTTTTATTTGTTTTCAATTTTTTCCTATCTCATATATACATTCTTTTTATGTACATATACTAGCACACATTCATCTTATATACACCCATATGTATATACACCTAAATATATATATATATATACATATACACTCCTATATATATATTATTATTGTTTTCCATTTTTCCTTATCACATATACATACATATTCTTGTATGAATACAAACTAATATACACCCTTATCATATACACCTATTGTATATACCCCTAATAAATATATATATATATATATATATTCACATAAATACATATATATTATTACTTATTTCCATTATTCATCATTACATAAATATATATACATATATATATATACATTTTTTTGTCTATTATTCATCTCTCCCATTTTTATTTTTATCTCACATCTAATTTAAAATCTACACTAACATGCTTGTATCTACAATATATAAATACATGTATATTAAAAATACATATATACATAAATATTTTACCTTTTCTTTTCTTTCTCTCTTCTTTCTTTTTTTTCTTTTCCTTTCTCCTTTTCCTTTCTTCCCTCTCGGTCAGCTTCTCCCTCAATCTCCCCTGCCTCTCGGTTCCAGCCCTTTCTTCAGCTCTCAGTTCCAGTGCTGTTTTCTGCCTTCAATTTCCAGCCTTCCATCATTATCATTTTCCTTCACTCACTCTCCTCTTCAGCCTCATTTCCTGCTTTAGTTCTGTTTCACGTTTCTAGCCCTGTTTCTGTTTTGTTTCAGCCCTCGGTGTGCTTCAATACAAGCCTCGATTCTGTTCGGTCTTCTTCTCCCCTCAAGCCTCTCGGTTTCTTCCTATCCTAACGTCTTTGCTTCTACTCTTCTCCTTCTTCCTCAGCCAGCTCTCCTCTTTCTCCTCTTTTCTTTCCTTCTTTCTCTTCTCCTCCAGCTGACCCTCTCCTTCTTCCTTTTCCCCATCAGCCCCGTCTTCTTTCTTTCCCTCTCTTTTCTTTCTCTTATTCTCTTCTTTCTCTTCTTCTCAAGTCGAGCAGCTTCCCTCTCCTTTTTCTTTCCTCTCTTCCCGCTCCCCGCTCTTCTCTGTTTTGTTTTCAATTCGAAAACATGGCAGACGGAATTGGCTTTTCTATGCCAATTCCATACATGCTATTATATATATATATATATATATTATATTTATATATATATATATAAATGTATATTATATTAATATATATATATATGTATTATTTGTTTATTTTTTTGTATTATTTTTTTTGTATGGTTTCCATTTCATTTTTAATTGTCTCATGCTTTAATTTTAATTTTATTAACACATATATATTAAATACTATACATTACATAATATATACATTTGTTATATATATATATATTTATATATATATATATATTATTGCCTATCCATTTAAATTTGTTTAGTATATATATATATATATGTTATACCTATGTACGTATATATATATATATATACATTTTCTTTCCTTCTTTTTTTTTTTTTTATAAAATCACCTAATGGCAATATTCATGCCTTCCATGAAATTCTCATTATTTTGAAAATGAAATATTATTTTTATTCTTATATGGTCTAATTAAATATAGGAATTTCGTGGGGTTTACATTCTCCCCACCTTAAAAGAATTTGATCCTCCAAATTCATTCGGGTCCATCTGTCTACGATCACCCAAATTGTATCATGCTCCTTTCGGGTCCTTGGTAATCCCATTATGAAATCCATAGTAATGTGCTCCCATTTCCAAGTAAGCACTGGAAGAAACTTAAGTAACCCCGCTGGTCTTTGGTGTTCGATCTTAATCTGTTGGCAAATCAAATACTTGGCCACAAACTCAGCTACATCTCTTTTCATACCGACCAACCAATACATCCTCCGTAAATTATGGTACATCTTAGTGCTTCCCGGGTGCATGGTGTACCGAGAACAATGAAACTCCTTTAAGATCCTTTGTCGTAGGGCATCATCGTTTATGACACCAAACTTATCACACTTTCACATTTGTCCTTAATGAGAACTTATTCTTAATTTATATCCCTTGATCCTAATCACTTCACATACTAGAGATATTCGTACCTTGCACACATCTCTTATTCCAATATGACTTGTATATTCAAGATTTATCTCATTTCAAAGCTTGTCTCTTTTCGAATCTCAACTATCACAAAATTCATTCCTTATTCAATTTAACTCTCACATTCCAAACATAAGAATATAGAAATTACAGTCCTTAGATTCAATACATAATCCATATTCTAAAGTTTCCTTATATCTCAACTCTGAATCTTCATAATAGTTTGGATCTTTCCCATTAACATGTAACCTCTGTTTGGGAAATCCTACTTACACCTATTCTTAATACACTGTGACCCAAGATACTCCGAGTCTCCTTAAAATTTAATACCAATACACTCTAAAGTAGGTCACTCGATTAGAAAATCCCCCCTTCATGTAGTTCTTATAATCACTCTCTCAGCATTTCTAATCCAAGCAAAGTCACTCAGTACAATGGTTTGAGTAATTAATTCGATACCACCTACTAAATCAATTCTAGAACTTCTCCTTTTAGTTTAGGGGTAACTTTGATAAATCATTTGATCATGTGTCAGAAAACTTTCCCTGTTTACAGGGATGTTTCTATACTCCGAACATGCCCTATCTTTATCAATCATGTAAGCATTGTGATCTTTAGAGTCTTATTTATACCGTTAGTTTCCTTATTCATTCTTCCAGCATAGTGACGGTGCTCTTACATTGTCACTATTTCCTTTGTAGATCTCTTTTCTGTCATTCTCTTTATCTTTCCCATTATCTCCTATGAGTTTTCTGAACTTCCTTTATCTAACAGTTCTTGCAACTCCTTTTTCTTTGTTCCTCGAGATCTACAAAGTCCATCGATAGGGAGACTTCGAGATAAGCTGCACATCTGGAGCCAAATCCATAGTGAACTCTAGTTCTTTCTCCTGATGTAATCCTGGTAGTTTACCAGGAAATACATTCGGGAACTCGCATACCACTGGTATGTCCTGAATACTTGGATATTTCCTACTAGTATCGAGGATGAATGTAACATAACCTTCACATTAGTATGTTCACCAAAAATTTCCATCATAAACAAAATCATAAAATTTATTCCTTAACTGCAAAACATACATTAAACTTACTAGGTAAGGAGAAGGTTACAATCTTAGAGTAACAGTCTAAACTTACACGGTTGGTGGCTAGCCAATCCATACCCAAAATTACATCAAAGCCATACATGCACAACAAAATTAGATCTACTAATATGATCCTATCTCCTACCTTGATTTCGTAATTCCTACATACCACATCAGTCTTATGCAAAGATCCTTCCATAAGTGATAGGTTTCTTGACTTTCTTTACCGCGGTAGTCCGTCTCAGTGGGACTTGTCTCTAGGGAGCTTACCTCTCAGGTTGTCGTGGTGGCTCTGGGGGCTGTGGAAACTTATTCAGTGGGCAATCATTAATCAAGTGTCCCCTCTGTCCACACCTAAAATAGCTCCTTGTGGACCAGTGACACGCACTACTATGGAAATTTCCACATCTAGTGCACAATCTGTCGTACTGCTGGAAGCCTCTAGTAGTCTGTGGGGTAGCTATAGGAGCCGTGGGCCAATCAACCCTAGCCTGAGACTCATCTGTCCTCTGTCTCTTAGGTTGGGCCCTCCGAAAGTCTTGTCTCACAATTTTCGTTCGCTTACTCTTGTCTCCATTCTTTCTCTTAAATGCTGGAGGCTCCATCTTTCGGGAATCCCTTATCCCACCGATATCCCTCTCTTCTCTCCGGGCTTGTACAGGAGGCTGAGGCGCCATAGGTACTGGAGGAACTTATAGAGGAGGAGGTAGTGGTGCTTGTGGAGGAATCGGCACCGAAGTAAGAAATGGTGTCGTGCCAACTGAATCGGAAACGTTTGCCCCTAGATGTTGGGCAATCATGGCATCTATCGACTCCAAACCTCGCTCGAGGCGCTGCTCCAACCGCTGCTCAAACTGAGCCATATGAGTACGAAGACTCTCTGGCTCGGGTGAAGGAGGTGGGGGTGGCTGAGCCTGCCTCCGAAGACGTCTACGTCTTCCACTCATCATGCAAGTGATCTTATACCTGCGCGTAATTCCAAAGATCAAGTCTTAATTCCATTAGGTATACATTACCTACTACCAGACAAGCATAAACATTGGGATGTAATGTTTAGCCTTATTTCGGCACTGACAGTACTAGACAACCTTCGCTCTGATACCACTTAAACTGTAATGACCCTTGACCCTTGAAAATCGGGGGAAATTTTTTTTTGAATTTAATTTACCCACTTATTCCCTTATTCACTTGGTTGTATTCCTGTGCAGTGTTAAAACACTTTCCTAATTCTTTACTCGTAATTATAATTAATTTCCATACTTTAACTTATATGGTCGATAGAAATTTCGGCAGCATAACGGCTTATATATGAGCCTACCCACCTGTAATTCAGTTGTTTTCGACAATCCTAGATATCCACAACTACCAAGCATGCTTTCCAACAATCCTAGATATCTACAACTACCAAGCATACTTTCTCAATCCACTTTTACAACTCAATATATCGATTTTGATTTAATACTAGCCATCTCAAAATATAAACCCAAAATAATATTGTTTACATCGTTTTCCTTACAAATTACATCCTAACAAAAATATTCCCAATATATATGTGTCTATGCGTACAAATATGTCTCGTACAGGAATGTAAATGTATACCTTAGCTGCGTGTACAAAAAGTAGCCTAGGGTAGCTCTTTCCCACAGCCTACGTCGTGTACGCGGCTGGTAGCGCCCACGGATCACTGCAAATAGTCTGAGAGGTAGAGGGGGTGAGCTTTTTGGGAAAAGCCCAGTAAGAAAGTGCATTTAAAACGGTCCTAGTAATTCAAATATGTAGAAAACATAATAGCACGTATAATGATTTCTTTCTGAAACTAATATAAAGGACATTCAAAGTTAAGGAAAATCGAAAACATCATGATTCAAAACGTAATTCTTTATGTACATGAACTTAACAGATATTACGTAAACTTTTCGTATAATCAAAATTCCAAAATAGGAATATATGTCAAATCACATAATATAAAATCATATTCTGAAAACAGAGTTTAATTTTCAAATAGAGACTACATCGGCCCATTTAATTATCATACGGCAATAACCAAATCATCCTCCGTAGAGGGAATTCAAAACCTGAAGGTGAAATTCAGAACCTATGGCCACGGCAAGGCAGAACCCAAAGGTGAAATTCAGAACCTATGGCCACGGCAAGACAAAACCCAAAGGTGAAATTCAGAACCTATGGCCACGGTAAGACAGAACCTGAAGGTGAAATTCAGAACCCATGGCCACGGCAAGGCAGAACCCGAAGTGAAATTCAGAACCTATGGCCACGGCAAGACAGAACCCCAAGGTGAAATTCAGAACCTATGGCCACGACAAAGCTGTAGACGGGATCAAGGTCATACAGCGTTTCATAACCATAAGGGCGAAGTTCAGATGCCACACAGACGAAGTTGACATGCGTTAGCATACAACATAAATGGCCCTTAGTCTCAAAACATACTATATTTCTCATATACGAAAACATCGAATTAAAAATCATCTTGTTCGAAAGATCATTTCGGAAGACATGTTCTTATTTCAAAAGCACAAATACAGAAAGCATAGTCTTGATCAGAAATATAATTTAGAAACATGGATGAAAATCATACTTCATGTCTTTGTAAGCTTTCCTTAATCATGGTTCAGAAAGTAACTATTACCATTTTAAATTATATCCCCTTACCTTGATCTATCGAAATTCACGAATTCGAGTGATGACGCCTCTTAGTACCTCCTTTAATTCCTTCTACGATCACCTACATTGAAATCGGATACTTAGCAACCTATTCATGTGAATTGTCCGAATTGCGTTAAAATCGTAACCTATTCGTTACTACTTCGTGTGTACGTATTATTGCACATACCTAAGCTAACAGGCACGTTTATATATTTTCTTTGCTATTTGTATATATTTTGTACATACAAATCTTAACATACACATTTATTATATACATCTACATCTATATACACGAACATAAATATATATATATATACACTTCTCTATGTATATATATATATTTTTATTTGTTTTCAATTTTTTCCTATCTCATATATACATTCTTTGTATGTACATATACTAGCACACATTCATCTTATATACACCTAAATATATATATATATATATATATATATATATACATATACACTCCTATATATATATTCACATAAATACATATATATATATTTTTACTTATTTCCATTCTTCATCATTACATAAATATATATACATATATATATATATATACATTTTTTTTGTCTATTATTCATCTCTCACATTTTTATTTTTATCTCACATCTAATTTAAAATTTACACTAACATGCTTGTATCTACAACATATAAATACATGTGTATTAAAAATACATATATACATAAATATTTTACCTTTTTCTTTTCTTTCTCTCTTCTTTTTTTTTTTCCTTTTCCTTTCTCCTTTTCCTTTTTTCCCTCTCGGTCAGCTTCTCCCTCAATCTCCCCTGCCTCTCGGTTCCAGCCCTTTCTTCATCTCTCAGTTCCAGCTGCTGTTTTTTGCCTTCAATTTCTAGCCTTCCATGATCATCATTTTCCTTCACTCACTCTCCTCGTCAGCCCCATTTCTTGCTTTAGTTCTGTTTCACGTTTCCAGCCCTGTTTCTATTTTGTTTTAGCCCTCAGTTTGCTTCAATACAAGCCTCGATTCTGTTCGATCTTCTTCTCCCCTCAAGCCTCTCGGTTTCTTCCTGTCCTAGCCTCTTTGCTTCTGCTCTTCTCCTTCTTCCTCGGCCAGCTCTCCTCTATTCTTTCCTTCTTTCTCTTCTCCTCCAGCCGACCCTCTCCTTCTTCCTTTTCCTGATCAGCCCCTTCTTCTTCCTTTCCCTCTCTTTTCTTTCTCTTCTTCTCCAGCCGAGCAGCTTCCCTCTCCTTTTTCTTTCCTCTCTTCCCGCTCCCCGTTCTTCTCTGTTTTTTTTCAATTTGAAAACATGGCAGGCGGAATTGGCTTTTCTAAGCCAATTACGTACATGCTATTTTTTATATATATATATATTATATTAATATATATATATATATATATTATATTAATATATATGTATTATTTGTTTATCATCATTTTTTATTATTATTTTTGTTTGTTTTGTATGGTTTCCATTTCATTTTTAATTGTCTCATGCTTTAATTTTAATTTTATTAACACATATATTTTAAATACTGTACATTACATAATATATATCCATTTAAATTTGTTTAGTATATATATATGTTATACCTATGTACATATATATATATTTATATATATATACATTTTCTTTCCCTTTTTTTTTTTATAAAATCACCTAATGACAATATTCATGCCTTCCATGAAATTTTCATTGTTTCAAAAATGAAATATTATTTTTATTCTTATATGGTCTAATTAAATATAGAAATTTCATGGGGTTTACATTTATTTACGATAATTTGTATCGTTATACGTGTTAGAAATTTACTGTATAAATTACAGATTTAATTTTCACATAAAATGAATTATATTATGGATTTAGAGATAAATTGTCGTAAATAATTAATTGAGTTATCCAAGAGTTTAGAACGAGGCCCAATAAATACTGATGGGCCTAATGAGCCCAATAAGCTTCGATAATGTGAACAGTAAGTGGAAAACGGACTTAAGGCTGATTAAGACCACTATGGCACAATCGAGCCCAATATAGGGAAACAGGCCCAATAATTTAAATTAAGCCTAGAAAATATGAAATACAATTAAATATATTGTATTTGACCTGATGAACATTTATCCGCAGTTTCGAAGATTAGATTGGGAGCAAATCGAACTGCGTGACGAGTCATCAGTGGAAAGGTTAGACTGTACAGAAAAATGAGGTAAGGGAATTGTGTGAGTAGCTAGAGGTAGCTACGTGTATTTTAATAGCTTTTGTATACACTGAATATGTATAAAGATTTTAAGGATGCGAAATAGGCAAACGACTTCTTTACCCCTATTGAGGGAATTCACGTAAGGATGGTGAAAGCATGACATGCATGAAATGCATGATTTAAGCAATTTTTGTGGTTTTTAAGCAAAGTAAAACGGTAGATTGGCCAGTAATTGCATAAATTTCACAAGATAACATTACGTAAGTGTTATTAATATTTAAAGGAAATATCTTTAGAAAATGAGCCAACTATCAAGTTTATATGGAAACTGTGAGACCCCGTATATGTAAAGTTGTGATGTGTAATGAATGTGAATGGACTTGTAATGTAAAGTATGATTGATGTAAGTCCATGGATCCAATGTACGTATGTGTAATATGATTTGTAACGTACATACAAGTTCCATTGAGTATGAATATGAAGAAATGAGTTCTTATAAGTGATGGATGTGATTGAAACTCAAAATGAGTAGTGTGGTAAAATGGAATGAAGTTATGCTTCCATTTGGTTTTATGTAGCATACCTTTGGACATACAATGAATGCACACAAGTTTCAATGTGCATAAGGTATGAATGGATGCCATTTTCAAGTTATAAAGGTGGATGGATGAGAAAATGGCCATGGCAACAGATTAAGGATGTGTTGGTATGAGTTGCAGCAAGAAAACTACAGGAAATCTGGAAAACATGAAGGCCAGATCGATCTCATAGGATGAGAGATCGATCTGGAAGAGCCAGAATGCTCTTATTCGGGCAATGGAATAGAGCAGATCGATCTCCAATGGGGCCAGATCGATCTCCTAAGCATTCTGTGATGAAAAGATCGATCCTCAAGCGCTCAGATCGATCTCCTTAGCTCTCTGTTTGGGACTAGATCGATCTCATGCTTTGACAGATCGATCTCATGCTTCGACAGATCGATCTCATGCTTAAAAATGTCGTGAAAAGAAGGGATTTAAGGGGACCAGATCGATCTCCTCTTGGACCAGATCGATCTCCTCAAGCTATTTCTATAAAAGGAGGGCTGAAAATCTAAAAATTTCGGGAAAAACACCAATCTTCCATTTCTAACCCAAAAACCTAACTTTCCCTCTCTAAAATCAGCCATTTTCAGTGAGATTTGAAGAGAGACCATTAGAGGCAAAGTTGTTCCTATCAAAGAGAAGAACAACATAGTGGGTAGGCATTTTCCCATTGTTGGTATTGAAGGAGTTAAGGGCATTGCCATTTGGAGCAAGAAGAAAAATCATATTTGGTAAGATTCTAACACTCCAATCCAAATACATTGTCTATTTAATTGATTTTGGAGTTGTTTGGCATGAGTATTGATGGATAAATTATCTAGGGATGTGGTGGAATTGGTGTGACCTAGAAAACCTAGAATGGGTATAATGTGAGAATATATGGGTTGAATGAGTTTATGATTTATGGGCATGCTAAAGTTGTTATTGAGGTAATGTTTATGATTTTAGATGGTTAAATGAAATTACATTATGAGTTTGGAGGAATTGTGGAAATGAGTATGTATATGCTTGATAAAATGCCATAGTGAGGGAATTCATGAAATATGAACACTATGAGCTTAATGTCGATTTAATATCGATTCGGAATAAGTTAATAGGCCTAAGAAGAATCCATAGACTCGAGTTATGGGTAAAGTAATGAAACGAGGCCTCATAAGCGTTAATAGAAAACTATAGGTCGAATTGACTATAATGAACGCACGATGTCATATTATATGGATCGAATATAAGGCGGGATACGATTTTGTGCAGTCCCGAAGAGTTCGTTGAAGAAGAATCGAACCATACGAGTAAGCAGCTTAAGGAAGTGGAATCACGCATCGCGATTCCAGGTAAGGGAATTTTGTGAGTATATAGAGGTAGCTGCTCGTACTTTAAATTTGTGGGTGAATATTGGGTGTTTTACGAAGTGCATGGTTGCTAAAGTAAATGATTGATGGTATTCATGAATGAGAATGAGTATATGTGTGATTTTTGGTTTTGGAAGTGGATTCTATGAAATGGGATAGTAAGGCTAATAATTGCATAAATCTAATGTCTTGATGCCTTTCAAAATGAAATTGCTTTGTTTTAAGCAAGCTTGTAGATGGGTCGGCTAATGTTTATTAATGTTGTGGAAAAAGGCATTTATGAAGTGCTAAACCCGATTGTCGGGATTGTTTGATTGTGTATGAGCCACCTATCGTATTTGCATGACATAAATCGCGCTAGAACCTCGCTCGCGCTGGATTTCTATGTTTTCACTTGTGTGATACGTGCTTGAGCTTAGCTCGCACCTTGATTTGGAAACTATGATGATGTTTATAAACCGTACTGGAGCTTCTGCTCGTACGTGGCTTTTGAGTGGTTGTCTTATGAGTATAACCGTACTAGAGCTATGCTCGTACGCGTCTCTTTATGAGAGGATGCATGAATCGTGCTAGAGCTTTGCTCACACAAGTTTGCACTTTGTGATACGTATAAGGTTGTGAAAGTTGGTAAGATCCTTAAGCCTTACATCCTTAAGCCAACATCCTTAAGCCCGAGGAGGTAGTGAGGCTCTGTTAGGCGGGGAGGCTCTGTTCGGTGGGGAGGCTCTCTTACGGTGGGATCCTTAAGCCAACATCCTTAAGCCCTGGAGGGGCGGGGAGGCTCTGTTAGGCAGGGAGGCTCTCCTACATGGGTACGGTAAGATCCTTAAGCCCTACATCCTTAAGCCAACATCCTTAAGCCCAAAGAGGCGGGGAGGCTCTGTTAGGCAGGGAGGCTCTGTTCGGTGGGGAGGCTCTCTTACGAAAGGATCCTTAAGCCCTACATCCTTAAGCTAACATCCTTAAGCCCGAGGAGGCAGGGAGGCTCTGTTAGGCGGGGAGGCTCTGTTCGGCAGGGAGGCTCTCCTTCACGGATATGGAAAACTCTTGGTATGGGGTAGGTAAGACCTAGGAATGGCACCCCCAATCACGATATGAGTCTGCGGAGTACGCTGTACCTTGTATATCACATGGAGTACGATGTACCGCATGATGGTTATGTGATGAGAAAGTCTGGTGAGGGATAATCCATCTTCGTGCCAGCATGATACCCTGCACACCTGGATGCGTGTGGTCTGGGATTATTTATGATGTAGTGGTCCACATAGGCACTTTTGATATAGTGACCTAGTTTTTATACACATGCGTGAATTGTGAAATGAAAATGTGGTTGTGATTATGAATTGATTTGGGGGTATTTATGTGTTGAGGAAGAGGTTTATGATGTTGGTTTAAAAAGGAGGTTTCTTAATGAATTGCCCTTTTTATGAATTTAAATGAGATTGAGCATGAGATGATTTATACATGATGTTCTTTTACCATGTTTGATATGCCAATGTACATGATTTTGACACCTGATATATATGTATACTCATATGGCATAGTTTTATTCCTCATGCTCCTACCATAAATGATTTATGCATAACACTATCAGCATGTAGATAGAGTAGTTATCTACCATGCTTGCATTATTGCCTTACTGAGCGTGTGGTTGCTCATCCTTCTCTATTTCCCCCTACAGAGCGTGCATAGTAGCCCAGTGAGGACTGAGGCGTGGTATTTTGGACTCCGCTGCATCTCCATCGCTTAGAGGTATATACACAGTGATTCTTTTTGTATCTAAACAATGTAAAAGCACAGTATTCTTTGAGTTGTAATTATGGGGGATGTAGATGTCAGTAAAACATGCTTTTGTATATGTACAAGATTAAATGCAAATATATGACATCGTTTTATTTAACTGAGAATGAATGAGATGTGGAGTTTATTATTGACTCACAGCCCAACAGTGTGTGGTGAGTTAGTTCACGACCGGGTAAGGTAACAGTAAAACGCAAAAATTTTTTAGTGATTTTCGGTTAAAGAGAATGGAATTGGGTCGTGACAGAGATTGGTATCAGAGCTGTGTTGGCCTGATGTGAGTCATTAATAAAACATAGGAAAGTACATCCCCATAGTACTGTGCTTTTGTTTAGATATAACTGTGTATACCGCGATGGATTGAGCTTGATAAATGATTTTAAATACAGGAAGTTAGGCACTATGCCAGTTACACGCAAAGGTAGAGGGGCGAGAGCACATGCTAGTGGCCGTAGAGGTAGGCTTGAGAGCCGTGCGGACCCACAGATTGAGCAGGCTCCACAGAACCCTGCTGAGAGAGCAGAGGATATAGAGGCTCGCTTCGCTAGGTTAGAGCGGAGTATTGAGAATTTGGTGGAGATAGTCACGCAGGCCTTGGGCGTCGGTGACAGACGAGGTCCTGCGGCACAGCCTACTACTGAACAGGCAGCTGCAGAGGTGAAGAGACCTCAGACTGCTGAGACAGCTACAGTTACACCACCTCCAGCCCAAGATATAGCTTCTCCTATCTCTCCACAGCAGAGCGGTAGTGATTTGGGTTATGACTGTGACTTGAGCAGGTTGCGAGAGTTTCAAGCACTGAAACCCCCAGTGTTTAGAGGGGTGAAGGACCCAGTGGTTACGGAGGATTGGGTGTATGAGATGGAGAAACTATATAGGTTTTTCAGATGCACTTCAGCTGAGAAGGTTGCCTTTGCCGTGTTTAAGCTGAAAGGCGAGGCAGAGCACTGGTGGAGGTCCACCGAAGCTATTTTGAGAGCTAGACACTCCGAGATTTCATGGGAGATATTCTTGGAGGCCTTCAGAAGACAGTATATTCCAGCTACCGCATAGAGAAAATTACGGATGGAATTTATGAACCTGGTTCAAGGGAGCCGATCTGTGGACGAGTATGAGTCCAAGTTTATGTCCTTGGGGAGATATGACCCAGACACGATGGGTAGTGAGACCTGGAAGATTCAGAAGTTCATGGATGGATTGAGATTGGCCATCCTGACTAAGCTAGCTCCCTTTGACATCTTGACCTATGAGGAGGCTGTACATAAGGCTCAGTTATGTGAGCAAGACTTTGTGCGAAATGCCTCCGAGCTTGGGAGAGTCAGTGTTAGAAAGGACAGAGATCGGAAGAGATTCGGGTTTGGAAGAGTGGCCAAGAGAGGTGGCCAAAGATTTTTCGAGAAGAGGCCTAAGATTGAGGAGGTGCAGGAGAGAGCTGCTAGACCTCCCATATACCCAGCCTTGACTGCGCCGAGGGGTATGACTATTGGAGGACCACGGCCTACCACTGATCAGTGTAGGAGATGTGGGAGATTTCATTGGAATAGGCCCTGTCTGATGACCCCTATGATGTGTTTTAGATGCGAGAGACCAGGACATATGGCTAAGTATTATCCCGAGAAGATGGAGATTGCCCCACAAAAGGGCAAGGAGCCTGAGGGAGCTCCAGTTGAGACAGCAGCCCCGAGGAGGAGGGCTACAGCTGAGGAGAAAGGGAAACAAGCTGCGGGTGTGAGCAGAGGAAGAGTACATGCACTGGATCAGGAAACCGCAGATGCTTCGACGGATGTGATTAAAGGTACCATCCGAATCTTTGATTTAGAAGCATTGGTATTATTTGATCCTGGTGCCACGCATTCTTTCATATCACCTTCCTTTGCACATAAATTATTGAAATATGTGAAACCAACATTGTTGGATAAAATGTTGATGATTTCCACACCCATGAATGATAGTCAATTGACTGAGCATGTATGTAGAGATTGTAAGTTAAAGATAGAGGGGAAGGAAATGATAGCCAATATGATTTTATTGAATATGAATGATTTTGATATAATTTTAGGAATGGATTGGTTGGCTACCAATCGTGTTGTGATGGATTGTCATGCCAAAACATTGATGTTTTCAGAATTAGACAATCATATTGTAAATTTTGATGAAAAGAAATGATATGAAAATAGTATGTTTGTTGTAAATAAAGGAGTATGATTTTAAATGCATATTGCTTAAGAGATAAATTATTGTTTATGATAAATGTTGAATGTGGAGTGATGGTTTATGTTACTAACGATGGACAGGATAATGTGAAGGGTTCATTGCATACGTGGTTGATATAGATGAGGCACACCCGGAATTGAGGGACATAGCCGTAATTAAGGATTACCGTGATGTCTTTCCGGATGAATTACCAAGACTACCACCTGAAAGGGAAATAGAATTTTGCACTGAGCTAGTGCCTGGTACAGAACCGATATCGAAACCACCCTATAGAATGGCTCCGATAGAATTGGAAGAGCTGAAGAAACAGCTGCAAGAGTTGCTGGAGAAGGGGTTTATTAGACTGAGTGTCTCACCTTGGGGAGCACCAGTTCTATTTGTAAGGAAGAAGGATGGAAGCCTCCGACTGTGTATAGATTATCGGTTGTTGAATAAGGCCACCATTAAGAACAAGTACCCCCTTCCAAGAATCGATGATTTGTTGGATCAGCTCCAGGGAGCCGAAGTATTTTCTAAGATAGATTTGCGGTCAGGGTATCATCAGTTGAGGATCAGGAGTGGAGATGTACCCAAGACAGCATTTCGTACCCGTTATGGCCACTACGAGTTTTTGGTGATGCCATTCGGATTGACGAATGCTCCCGCAGCATTTATGGCATTGATGAATGATATATTCAAGCCATACCTGGACAAGTTTGTGATTGTTTTCATAGATGACATTTTGGTGTATTCCAAGTCCAGGGAAGATCATGAGGAGCACTTGAGGATAGTTTTACAGACCCTCCGAGAGAGAGAATTGTATGCCAAACTCAGCAAGTGTAACTTTTGGTTGGAACAGATCTCATTTCTAGGGCATGTTGTGTCAAAGGATGGGGTATCGGTGGATCCATCCAAGATAGAGGCAGTTGTACAGTGGGAACAGCCTAAGACAGTAACTGAGATCAGGAGTTTTCTGGGATTGGCAGGATATTATCGGAGATTTGTAGAGGGTTTCTCCAGACTAGCTGCTCCGTTGACACGCCTCACGCGTAAGGATGTTAAGTTTACATGGGATGAGGCATGTGAGAGGAGTTTTGAGGAGCTTAAGCGTCGATTGACGACTGCTCCAGTTCTCACTATTCCTACCAGCTCAGGAGGATTCTCGGTGTATACGGATGCATCACACCAGGGACTGGGCTGTGTGCTTATGCAGGATGGGAAGGTAGTTGCCTATGGGTCTAGACAGTTGAAAGATCATGAGAGGAACTACCCGACCCATGATTTAGAGTTGGCGGCTGTAGTATTTGCTTTGAAAATATGGCGCCACTATCTCTATGGTGAGAAATTTCAGGTGTTCACAGATCATAAGAGCCTTAAGTACCTGTTCTCGCAGAAGAGCTGAATATGAGACAGAGGAGATGGCTCGAACTCCTGAAGGACTATGATTGTGAAATCATGTACCACCCGGGTAAGGCAAATGTAGTTGTCGATGCTTTGAGTAGAAAGAACCTTGGGTTGGTGTCTTATATGATGGTACGGGAACATGAATTGTTAGAACACTTTGCGAACCTCAATTTGGATATAACCCCACCTGGATCTGAGAGACTTGAGATCATGGCTAGTTTAAGACTGGAGCCAGAATTGATTGGCCGTATTCGACAAGCCCAGCAGAGCGATCGACGGTGCATCGATTGGCTGAGGCAGATACAGACAGGTGTGGGTATTGATTTTGAGCAGAGTGCTGATGGCTTATTGAGGTTCAGAGGCAGAGTATGCGTTCCCAGGGATCCTGAGATCAGGAGAACGATTTTATCAGAGGCTCACTCGTCGAAGTATACGATAAATCCAGGAAGTACCAAGATGTATCAAAACCTTCGAAAGGTTTATTGGTGGTCTGGAATGAAGAGAGACATTGCTGAATATGTCGCTAAGTGTCTCGTTTGTCAGCAAGTGAAGGTAGAGCATCAGAAGCCTGCAGGATTATTACAGCCTCTACCGATACCGACATGGAAGTGGGAGCATGTCACCATGGATTTTGTGATGGGGTTGCCGAGGACCCGTAGAGGCCATGATGCCATATGGGTTATTGTGGATCGATTGACTAAGTCCGCCCATTTCTTGGCTATGAGAGCTACCGATACACTGAGTCAGTTAGCGAACCTGTATATTCGAGAGATAGTACGGCTACATGGTGTACCAGTGAGCGTTGTTTCTGATAGGGATGCCCGCTTCACTTTCCATTTCTGGGAACATTTTCAAGAAGCGCTGGGGACCCAACTGAGTTTTAGCACCGCTTTTCATCCTCAGACAGATGGGCAGTCAGAGAGGACTATACAGACCCTCGAGGATATGTTGAGAGCGTGTGTGCTGGATTTTAGAGGCTCCTGGGATGACCACCTGCAGTTAGCCGAGTTCGCTTATAATAATAGCTATCATGCTAGTATCGGGATGGCACCCTATGAGGCATTGTACGGGCGTAGATGTCGTTCCCCCATTGGATGGGAAGAGGTTGGTGACAGACAGATTTTTGCTCCGGACTTAGTGCAGCAGGCATCTGAGGACGTCCAGTTGATATGTGAGAGATTACGGACAGCTCAGAGCCGGCAAAAGAGTTATGCTGACAAGAGACGAGGACCACTGGAGTTTGATGAGGGTGAGTCGGTGTTTCTGAGGGTATCACCATCGAAGGGTATTATGAGATTCGGTAAGAAGGGCAAGCTGAGCCCTAGATATATTGGACTTTTCGAGATTTTAGAGAGAGTGGGAGATAAGGCGTATAGGTTGGCATTGCCACCGGACTTGGCAAATGTCCACAACATCTTCCACGTCTCGATGCTTCGGAAGTATCACCCGGACCCGACACAAGTATAAGATGTGAGCCGTTGGAGCTCAATGAGAGTATGACGTATGTTGAGAAGCCGGTTCGGATATTGGATAGGAAAGAGAAAGTGTTGGGGAATAAGACAATTCCCTTGGTGAAAGTCCTTTGGCAACATCACAGGTGGAAGAGGCCACATGGGAATTGGAGAACTTGATACAGGAGAAGTACCCCCAACGTTTTAAAGAGTGACTTGGTTCTAATTTGGAGGACCAAATTCCTTGAAGGATGGGAGAATGTGAGACCCCGTATATGTAAAGTAGTGATGTGTAATGAATGTGAATGGACTTGTAATGTAAAGTATGATTGATGTAAGTCCATGGATCCAATGTACGTATGTGTAATATGATTTGTAACGTACAAACAAGTTCCATTGAGTATGAATATGAAGAAATGAGTTCTTATAAGTGATGGATGTGATTGAAACTCAAAATGAGTAGTGTGGTAAAATGGAATGAAGTTATGCTTCCATTTGGTTTTATGTAGCATACCTTTGGACATACAATGAATGCACACAAGTTTCAATGTGCATAAGGTATGAATGGATGCCATTTTCAAGTTATAAAGGTGGATGGATGAGAAAATGGCCATGTCAACAGATTAAGGATGTGTTGGTATGAGTTACAGCAAGAAAACTACAGGAAATCTGGAAAACATGAAGGCCAGATCGATCTCATAGGATGAGAGATCGATCTGGAAGAGCCGGAATGCTCTTATTTGGGCAATGGAATAGAGCAGATCGATCTCCAATGGGGCCAGATCGATCTCCTAAGCATTCTGTGATGAAAAGATCTATCCTCAAGTGCTCAGATCGATCTCCTTAGCTCTCTGTTTGGGACCAGATCGATCTCATGCTTCGACAGATCGATCTCATGCTTCGACAGATCGATCTCATGCTTAAAAATGTCATGAAAAGAAGGGATTTAAGGGGACCAGATCGATCTCCTCAAGCTATTTCTATAAAAGGAGGGCTGAAAATCGGAAAATTTCGAAAAAAACACCAATTTCCATTTCTAACCCAAAAACCTAACTTTCCCTCTCTAAAATCAGCCATTTTCAGTGAGATTTGAAGAGAGACCATTAGAGGCAAAGTTGTTCCTATCAAAGAGAGGAACAACATAGTGGGTAGGCATTTTCCCATTGTTGGTATTGAAGGAGCTAAGGGCATTGCCATTTGGAGCAAGAAGAAAAATCATATTTGGTAAGATTCTAACACTCCAATCCAAATACATTGTCTATTTAATTGATTTTGGAGTTGTTTGGCATGAGTATTTATGGATAAATTATCTAGGGATGTGGTGGAATTGGTGTGACCTAGAAAACCTAGAATGGGTATAATGTCAGAATATATGGGTTGAATGAGTTTATGATTTATGGGCATGCTAAAGTTGTGATTGAGGTAATGTTTATGATTTTAGATGGTTAAATGAAATTACATTGTGAGTTTGGAGGAATTGTGAAAATGAGTATGTATATGCTTGATAAAATGCCATAGTGAGGGAATTCATGAAATATGAACACTATGAGCTTAATGTCGATTTAATATCGATTCGGAATAAGTTAATAGGCCTAAGAAGAATCCATAGACTCGAGTTATGGGTAAAGTAATGAAACGAGGCCTCATAAGTGTTAATAGAAAACTATAGGTCGAATTG
Organism: Firmiana major; assembly: GCA_033439115.1. Lineage (NCBI taxonomy): Eukaryota > Viridiplantae > Streptophyta > Magnoliopsida > Malvales > Malvaceae > Firmiana > Firmiana major. Next base: position 22,145,175 of record CM065905.1, read on the forward strand.
ACTATAATGAACGCACGATGTCATATTATATGGATCGAATATAAGGCAGGATACGATTTTGTGCAGTCCCAAAGAGTTCGTTGAAGACAAATTGAACCGTACGAGTAAGCAGCTTAAGGAAGTGGAATCACGCATCGCGATTCCAGGTAAGGGAATTTTGTGAGTATATAGAGGTAGCTGCTCGTACTTTAAATTTATGGGTGAATATTGGGTGTTTTACGAAGTGCATGGTTGCTAAAGTAAATGATTGATGGTATTCATGAATGAGAATGAGTATATGTGTGATTTTTGGTTTTGGAAGTGGATTCTATGAAATGGGATAGTAAGGCTAATAATTGCATAAATCTAATGTCTTGATGCCTTTCAAAACGAAATTGCTTTGTTTTAAGCAAGCTTGTAGATGGGTCGGCTAATGTTTATTAATGTTGTGGAAAAAGGCATTTGTGAAGTGCTAAACCCGGTTGTCGGGATTGTTTGATTGTGTATGAGCCACCTATCGTATTTGCATGACATAAATCGCGCTAGAGCCTCGCTCGCGCTGGATTTCTATGTTTTCACTTGTGTGATACGTGCTTGAGATTAGCTCGCACCTTGATTTGGAAACTATGATACGTATTGGGGCTTCTGCTCATACGTGGCTTTTAAGTGGTTGTCTTATGAGTATAACCGTAATAGAGCTATGCTCGTATGCGTCTCTTTATGAGAGGATGCATGAATCGTGCTAGAGCTTTGCTCGCACAAGTTTGCACTTTGTGATACGTATAAGGTTGTGAAAGTTGGTAAGATCCTTAAGCCTTACATCCTTAAGCCCGAGGAGGCAGGGAGGCTCTGTTAGGCAGGGAGGCTCTGTTCAGTGGGGAGGCTCTCTTACGGTGGGATCCTTAAGCCAACATCCTTAAGCCCTGGAGGGGCAGGGAGGCTCTGTTAGGCAGGGAGGCTCTACTACATGGGTACGGTAAGATCCTTAAGCCCTACATCCTTAAGCCAACATCCTTAAGCCCAAAGAGGCGGGGAGGCTCTGTTAGGCGGGGAGGCTCTGTTCGGTGGGGAGGCTCTCTTACGGAAGGATCCTTAAGCCCTACATCCTTAAGCTAACATCCTTAAGCCCGAGGAGGCAGGGAGGCTCTGTTAGGCGGGGAGGCTCTGTTCGGCAGGGAGGCTCTCCTTCACGGATATGGAAAACTCTTGGTATGGGGTAGGTAAGACCTAGGAATGGCACCCCCAATCACGATATGAGTATGCGGAGTACGCTGTATCGTGTATATCACATGGAGTACGATGTACCGCATGATGGTTATGTGATGAGAAAGTCTGGCGAGGGATAATCCATCTTCGTGCCAGCATGATACCCCGCACACCTGGATGCGTGTGGTCTGGGATGATTTATGATGTAGTGGTCCACATAGGCACTTTTGATATAGTGACCTAGTTTTTATACACATGCGTGAATTGTGAAATGAAAATGTGGTTGTTATTGTGAATTGATTTGGAGGTATTTATGTGTTGAGGAAGAGGTTTATGATGTTGGTTTAAAAAGGAGGTTTCTTAATGAATTGCCCTTTTTATGAATTTAAATGAGATTGAGCATGAGATGATTTATACATGATGTTCTTTTACCATGTTTGATATGCCAATGTACATGATTTTGACACCTGATATATATGTATACTCATATGGCATAGTCTTATTCCTCATGCTCCTACCATAAATGATTTATGCATAACACTATCAGCATGTAGATAGAGTAGTTATCTACCATGCTTTCATTATTGCCTTACTGAGCGTGTGGTTGCTCATCCCTCTCTATTTCCCCCTACAGAGCGTGCATAGTAGCCCAGTGAGGACTGAGGCGTGGTATTTTGGACTCCGCTGGATCTCCATCGCTTAGAGGTATATACACAGTGATTCTTTTTGTATCTAAACAATGTAAAAGCACATTATTCTTTGAGTTGTAATTATGGGGGATGTAGATGTCAGTAAAACATGCTTTTGTATAAGTACAAGATTAAATGCAAATGTATGACATCGTTTTATTTAACTGAGAATGAATGAGATGTGGAGTTTATTATTGACTCACAGCCCAACAGTGTGTGGTGAGTTAGTTCACGACCGGGTAAGGTAACAGTAAAACGTGAAAATTTTTTAGTGATTTTCGGTTAAAGAGAATGGAATTGGGTCGTGACAGAAACAGATAGTGCTGGTGGATAGCTCGCACTATATCTGCATTTGTGAGTGTGCATAAAATGTGCTAGAGCGGTTACTCGCATCAAGTTATGTGACATCATATGCATGAAATGTGTTAGAGCGGTTGCTCGCATTGATTTTATTATTGTGAAATGCATGAGAGGTGCTGGAGCCTAGCTCGTACCCTGTTTTGACTGTTTTGGACTATTTTGACTTGATATGCATAAAAAGGTGCTAGAGCGATTGCTCGCACTAGTTTTAATGATTTGACATGCATGAGAGGTGCTGGAGCTTAACTCACATCCTGTTTTGATATGATAATTGCATAAAAGCCGTGCTTGAGTGTAACTTGCATGAGATTTGATTTATTTATGCATAAAAACGTGTTGGAGCTTGCTCACACGTGATTTTATATGGATTTATAACTCATTTTAAAGTCGTACTGGAGTGCTACTCGTACACAGATTATAATGATTTTTATGAAATCGTGCTAGAGCTTTGCTCGTACAGGGATTTATATAACATGCATATAGCTGTATTTGAGCCTCTTGTAGACTGTATGTCACAGTGAGATGATATGCCACACGTCCATATTGAGACATATATGGTATGGGTGGATAAGACCTATTGCAGGCACCCCTTGAATGAGATTGGGTTCACGGAGTACGTTGTACCGTGTATATCACATAGAGTACGTTGTACCATGGGGATTGTTGAAGTGGAGTGGCATTAGCCACGAGGCAGCAAGCCTTGCCCTCGCAATCTTGATGTTATATTGTTCTGGCGGCAGGATTGACCCACCTCCCATTTCAGGTGTGATACCCCGCACACTAGGTACCCTGTAGCCAGGGATCACTAGGTTATGGCCATAGTGTTCGTTGTTACTGATATAGTCACCTACATATCTCACATGATATAACTTGTGGTCTCGATAGACCAGGGTAGACCCGAGGGAGGGGTCAGGCCCCCGATTTTGTGATTTTCTACTATGATGCTAGATTTTCAGAGGATTTTATGAAGTGAGTCCCTAAAACAAGGGTGACTTTTATAACAGAATTTTATAATGACTTTTTAATGAGATGATTGACCCCTTCAGGTTATTTTATATTGAGTTTTAATGCAGTGATTTAAATGCAGTAGCATGGTGAGTTTTCCATGCTTTGATTATAAATTCATGAAAAGAATTATTTCTCATGATTTGTTTTACATGGCATGAAATAATGCATGATCTTGATTTACTTCATGCAAATTATGATTTGACATAAAATGCCATGGATGCATGAGTTGCATGATTTCTATATGCACGAATAGTTTTTATAAACTATAGCATCGATGTATGCATGATTTTGTGCGTGAGATTTAAACGAAAAGAAATGGATTTTAAGGGCATGGCATTATAAGCATGTAGATAGTGGAGCTATCTACTTTCTTGCATAATTGCCTTACTGAGCGTGTGGTTTGCTCACCCCCTTATTATCCCTTTTTTTTTCAGAGCACTCGCAGTAGTTAGTGAGTGGCTGAGGACTTGCATTCTTAGTATCCGCTGCATCCCATCGAGAGTCAGGTATACACATTTGTATAGTTTTGTATCTAAATATGTAAATGCACAATACTGTAAACGGATATGATGTCGGGGATGTAAGGTTATGTAAATACCATTGTAAATGTATTTAGTTAAAGTCAAACGATAGTAAATCCTGATGTGTGAATGTAAATATGGAAATGGAATAGTAAATAGGTGAGAAGGGACTAACACCGAATCATAGCCCAACTGTTGGTAGGATGGTCACGAAAAGAGGAAGGTAAGAATTTAATAATAAACGAAAAAAAAGAAAAATTTGTAGTGATTTTTAGGAAATTTGAGTCGTGATAGGTATAGCGATATTCAGGAAGGGAGGTAAGCTGAGTCCTCGCTACATTAGACCCTTTGAGATCTAGATCGAGTGGGAGATAAGGCCTATAGGTTGGCATTGCCACAAGACTTATCAGGCGTCCCTAACATCTTCCACATTTCGATGCTTCGGAAGTATCACCCAGATCCGGCACATGTGATTAGATGCAAGCCGTTAGAGCTCAGGGAGGATATGTTATACATGGAGAAACCGACTCAGATAGTGGATAAGAAGGAGAAGGTATTGAAGTCGAAGACGATCGCGTTGGTTAAGGTTCTCTGGCAGCACCACTCTTCAAAGGATGTTACGTAAGAATTAGAGAGCATAAAGAGAGAGAAGCAACCCCAGCTATTTGAGGACTGACTTGGTTCTAATTTAGAGGACCAAATTTCTTAAGTTATGGAGGATTATAAGACCTGAAATTCAGCATCATTTCTTTAAAAAGTTATCATTATAAATATGGATTCATGTAATCTTGATCAAAAAAGAAGAAATAATTGAATTCCAAGTCCAATTGATCAAGATACGAATTTATGGTGATAACCCGAAATTTTTCACATCAGGAATTTATCTTAAAAATATGGAAAAATATTTTTAAAAAATAATAATAATAAATAAAAATATTTTCGAGGAAATAAAAATAAATAACAATGTTTATATATAAATATATATAGAAATGAATTAAATAATATTATATTATAAGATATTTGTTATATATAATATAATATATTATATTAAAAAATATATAATATATTATTTATAATAAAAAAAGAAGAAAAATTGGAATCGCGCAAAATAGTATCGTGCGACCCAGGGGAGGGAGGATCGAACGAAGTTGATCCCCCTAGTTTTTCGATCACCAGCGACGAACGGCGATGAAGGGCAGCTAACTAAGGTAGACCGGCACGGTGGGAGTACCACGAGCACCACCACCCTCCGAGATCCACCGGTGATGAGGAGATCGATGGGAGAGGACCCGAAAGGGGGAGAAAAGAAATCAGTGACATCGACGCCGATTTACCCTGCACCACCGCCAACCGAACGCTTCCCAAGCGAAGACAAACCGAGGGGTGGTGAAATCGGCCAGAGCATTGGTCGACAAGGCCAACAACAACGAAAGGGAGAAAATCGGCAACAAAGCCGAACAGAGAAAAGGCTGAGCTGGCCATTTTTCAGCCAAATGAGGCTTGGCCACCACCAAATCCATGCTTCGTGGGTCTCGCAGATCTGCTGAAAATTGAAAGCCAATGAAGAACCGGCTAGCAAAGCTCCAAACGACGACGAGGGGGACTGAACCGATCCGAACCGGTTTAGCCAAGGAAAAGAAAAAGAAAAAGGGAAAAAGGAAAAAAATGGAGGAAATTTTTTATGATGCCTCGAGTTAAGGAGTAGCCGATAAGTGGTCAGAATTGATCGATTTAATTTTTGAGAAATTTATTTGAATTTATATTTGACCAAAATTGATCAATTTAAATATATAAATGTGTAGCGCGACAATAGGTGATGAACGTGAGTTCAATCGAGCCTCGATTTGCTAGACAACACGGAATCTCAGGTAAGTGAATCTCACTTGCAATAACTTGTATAGTTATACGAGTTAGAAATTAATCGCATAAGTTGCGGATTTAGTTCCATATAAATTGCTTTGTGTTTGGAATTGAAAATTGACTATCGTAATGTAAGGCCGTAAATTTCTATGTAACGTTTATGATTCTAGAATGTACAAACAAGTTACAATATATATGAATCATAAGAAATGGATATTTTTAAGTTCTAAGTGTGAATGAAATACAAAATGAGTAGTGAAGCAATTGAACGTGAGTTTAACTTTAGAAATCTGGGAAAAATTGCACTAGGAATGCTGTAGATGAAGGGCAGATCGATCTCATTGCAAGGGGAGATCGATCTCATTGACTCAAAATGCATGCCAAAGCATTCTGCAAGAGGGAGATCGATCCCTCATTCAAAGTAGATCGATCTAAAGTTGTTTCTGCTGGGACAAGATCGATTTCCTCCCATAAGGCAAATCAATCTCTAGTTGCTTCTGGTTAGCAAAGATTGATCTCTTCTTAAGGCCAGATCGATCTCTAGAGTCCTCTACCTGGCCAAGATTGATCACATCCCATGAGCAAGGACCATTCTCATTTGTTGAGCAGTTTGATCTCATCCAAGAAGGCATATCGATCTCCTAGCATGCGTGTTGAATTTTGAAGGAGTTTAAATAAGGCCAGATCGATCTCTCACCTAGGAGATCAATCTGATGAGGAAAATCCTATAAAACCCGATAGCTGATCTTGCATTTCACGAAAACAACTCATCCTCCTCCATTTTTAATAAGAACCTAGCTTTCTCACTCTAAAAATCATCACCTTCCAATCAGATTTGAGAGAGATTCCTTTGAGCAAAGTTGTTCCTAGTGAGGAAGAGAACAACATAGTTTGTGACACCCCGGAAGCGTAAAAAATAAGGAAAATTTAAAACTTATTTACATCAACACAATTCTAGGTGCATTCCTGTGTAGTGTCATGCATCATCATATGTATACATTATAACACTTTCACCTTAGGATCTCATCATCTAATATTTATATATCATAGCATATACAATCCTCAATTCAAATTTAATTAATCCTAATACATCCCATACATCATTGTACATCAAGCGTCTGTAAATACAACTTTATTCTGGGTACATGAAATATTAAAGTATACCTCAAAATACAATATATATGGCCTGGAGCTCAAGTCTTCCACTAGCCACTACTCCGTACGTCGCAGGAAACTCTCTTCACTTGAAGAAATCTGGGGGGAATATAAAAATAGGGTGAGCTTCTAAATCGCTCAGAAAATGGGTAAGGGACTCATTAACAAAAATGACTAATTACACAACACAATCATTTTGTTTTGCAAGTGAAACTTAATAAACTCAGTAGAAAACATAGCATGAAATCATTAAACATCATTCTCATCTCATTTCTCTAAAATCATGTAGAAACATGAGAGTAAATGGTTCAGTATGAAAACCATAGTTACAAGCATATGGAAATAAGGATGCGATAATGGCTTTTCTCGTAAAACGTGATAAAAATCACCTCAGTAGTAATGCATGTGGCACAGCCACAAAACAGAATCTCATGTGTAAAACGGAGACTAGGCAAAAGAACTCAGATAAAAACATCTGTCATGGCACATCAAAATAATCTCCTCTGGGTGCGCATCCCAGGCATCCTCAAAAGAGGGAACGTCGATAATATGGTCGTGTACATGGTGTATTGGTCTTACGTGTTACCAGAACAAGGCCCAGACTTACAAGTTACCAAAGCAAGGCCTCTCCTCATGTACACTATCGGTCCTACATGCTACCAAAGCAAGGCCACCCCGGGATACCAGAGCAGGGGTTATCTCACGTTACCAGAACGAAGGCATCTCTCGCTGCCAAAACGGAGGAATATCAGACTTACATGCTACCAGAGCAAGGCTCGATGTGTTATCACATGACATGCCTAAGTCTCAATATCATCCATTATCATATAAAACCATTTTGCCTTCACGTAAAGCTCATAATGGGTTTTCTCATAAAATTCATCTAAAAACCCCATTTTTTGTACTCATCACAAAACATGTCAAAATTGAGCTCAAACCGACAAAACCACGCACACATTTCTCAAATCTCAGTACACTTAACGTAGAGCCCAAATCCCGTTTCACATTTTAAACTTAAACGATTTGTAAAACAATTTCACACTTTGTTTACAACTCATAAAAATTGGGCCTCAATCGGCTATAAAATCGTGTGTAATAACTCAATCACAACTCGCAAAACATGTTTGTTTCTCAAAACGTTTCATGCTACAATTATCATCACAAAATTGCATACACAATGAGTTTAAGTTTTCCTTTACCTTGTTGCACCTCGTATAGTGCAATCGTTTCCCCTAACGACGGACTAGCCTCGCATTCCTCACTGGAACTCTCGGGCTGTCCAAACGATGTAAAATCATCATCAACACATCATCACATAGTCCATAATCTCAACATCGAGCATAATTGCTCACATTCTCATAATTTCTCAATACCTCAATGATTCTAACAACCCTAACCATTTTCAGCCTACTCATCACAAATCTACAGCCACAATTGCAGAAATCTACTTCCAAATCAAGGATTGAAGCTTAAAAATTTACCCAAAACTTGTGGAGTGCTCAATTCACACCTCAGCTCAAATCGTCCTTCGATTGTCAAGTATGTTGTTCTCCTTTTGATGAGGAACAACTTTTCATCTTGCCACAACCTTTGATTCGAATGGAAATGGAGAGAGAAAGCTAGGGATTTCGTGTTTTTTAGAGAGAGAAGATGAGTTCCAGCAAAAAATGCTAGGGTCCTTATATAGGCAAAGGGCAAGCGATCAATCGGCTCCTGTAGGAGATCGATCTGCCTTTGAATTTGGGAACATTTTAGGCACTTTTTATGCCTACCAAATCGATCTATCATGGGGGTAAGATCGATCTCATAATCTTGAGGAGATCGATCTACTCTTTGTGAGGAGATCAATCTATATTTTATAGAAACATTTGGAGGAGATCGATCTACTTTTATAGGAGATCGATTCCTTTAAGGCAAAATCACAAGGAGATCACTCTGCTTCCATTAGAGATTAATCTGCTCGTTTAGATTTTCCATTCCTTGTCACTTTGGTCTACCAGATCGATCCCCTCTTCTCCAAGATCGATCTGGCCTCATAGTTTCACCCTTTGGTTGCACACTTGACATAAAATCTCCACATATAATTGGCATAATTTACTCCATTGATTATTTCTCATTTAATACTCACTCATCACTTAGAAATTTCATTTCTTACCACCTCATTATATGAGTACATCACATTTAGCTCAATCAATTACACTTCATGTTTACATTACAAAATTAGATGTGTATTAAATTCTCAGGTCTCACATCCTCCCCACCTTTAAAGAATTTGGTCCTCCAAATTCAACTCGACACGTCAAACAGATGGGGTACTTCTCCTTCATGGGGCTTTCCAATTCCTAAGTTGCCTCTTCCATGGAGTGATGTTTTCATAAAACTTTCACTAATGGGATGCTTTTAGTCTGAAACACCTTCTCTTTCCTATCAAGGATTCGGACGGGTTCTTCCGTGTAGCTCATGTCCTCTTGTATGTTCATCTCTTCATACTCTATAACATGAGAAGGGTCCAAGTGGTACTTCCTCAACATAGATATATGGAAGATATTGTGTATCCTAGACATCTGTGGGGGTAATGCCAACCTGTAGGCTACCTCTCTCACTATCTCTAAAATCTCGAATAGTCCAATGTATCGAGGACCCAATTTCCCTTTCTTCCCAAATCTCATGATACCCTTACTCGGTGATATTTTCAAAAATACTGCATCACCAACATCAAACTCGAGTGGCCGTCTACGCACATCTGTGTAGCTTTTCTGTCTATCTGTGTAGCCCGTAATCTCTCATATATAAGTTTCACACTCTTTACAGCCTGTTCAACAAGCTGGAGAGCATTTATCTTTCTGTCACCCACTTCTTCCCAAGCTACAGGGGATCTACACCTCCTACCATATAGAACCTCAAAATGTGCCATTCCAATACTTGCATAATAGCTATTATTATATGCAAACTCTGCTAGGGGCAGGTGATCATCCCATGATCCTTTAAAATCCATCGTACACACCCTCAACATATCCTCCAGGATCTGAATAGTCCTCTCTGACTGTCCATCTGTCTGAGGATGATAGGCGGTACTAAAACTCAATCGAGATCCCATGGACTCCTGAAACTGGGTCTAACATCTGAAGGTAAATCGAGAATCTCTGTCAGAAGTAATACTTATTGGAGCCCCATGTAATCTAGCTATCTAATTGACATATAACTCAGCTAGAGCATCCACAGTATCTATGCTCTTGATGGCAAGGAAGTGGGCACTTTTTTTCAATCTATCCACTATGACCCATATCACATCACAACCTCTTTGGGTCCTCGATAATCCCATAATAAAGTTCATGGTGACCCACTAAACATATGGCCACGTAATTTGCCATATCTTGCTTCATACCACTCCACCAGTACACCTTTCTCAAATCTCGGTACATCTTAGTACTTCCTAGGTGCATGGTGTTTCGCGAGCAGTGGGATTCTCTCAGTATTTGTCTCTTTAGGGTATCATCGTTCGATACACAAATTCGTCCTCTAAATCTCAACAACCCATCCTCACTGATAATGAGATCTGACTGTGAAGTCTGCTCAGCTTGGCTAACCATATCAATCAACCTCTGACCATCACGTTGCCCAGTTCTAATCCGATCCATGATCCTGGGCTCTATTCGCAGGCTAGCCAAAAATCCAATCTCTACCTCTTTAACTTTGATCCAGAGTTCGACGAACTGCTGCAATAAATTCCATTCCCTGATCATCAAAGCAGATATCATACTCTTCATGCTCAGGTGATAATTTTATATTTTTAGAATTATTTGTGCTTAATTTTCTAATTAATTATTTAAATCCCCAATTTATTTTATTAATTATCCCCTTTATTTAATTAAAATTCTCATGTTTGCAGATAAATTAAATCAGGATGAATTTTGAATATTTCGATAGAAAATGGATCGAAATTGGGCTAAAATCGAGATTGGACCACGCGGACAACACGAGCTTAGCACATCCAATTGGACAAAAAGACAGATGACATGGAAATATTATTTTTCAAGGAGCCAATGGTGTGAAGACAAGTGGCCAAACAATGCCAACTCATCTAGGATGAAAAAATTACAATTGTAGCCTTAAGTGTGTGTATAAATAGAAAAAGATGGCAATTGAAAAAGGGGTAGCTTTAGTTTTTTTAGGTTAAAAATTTTATTGCTAGGTTTTATTATTTTTCCTTAGGTTTTCTTTTAAGTTTTCGGCTAGTGACAGTGGCTAAAGCTTCTCCCCTGTTCTTGATGCGTTGTTTTCCATTGTTTTGTGCTTTTAGTTTCTATTTTATTTAGATTTTAATTAGCTCTTCAGTTTATCGTTACGTTTACAGTTTGGTTACAATAGAATTCAGTCTCCTTTTTAGAATTCAAATTCAATGAAGTTTCGTTTTTATCGTTTCCCCTTGATTTGATTAGTAACTTACTGTTCTGATATTTTCTTGCTTAGTTTCTTTAGATCATGGTTCAAACTTACTGTTCTAGTTCTTTAATTCTACACTGCATTGTTTCTGTTTACTGCTTGTTCTTGGTCTCTGCAACGTGTAGGTGCGTGAAAGCAGTTCATGATAAGGCTGGTCGAAGGCAACGTTGCTGCAGTTGCATGCTGTGTGGATAGATGTTGCTTAGCTTGGCCACGAGTTGAAGGATTAAGGATACTGCAAAAGGCAGTAGCTAGCATCGGTATAAGTTGGAATGCGTTGTTACAGCCGATAGAGAACCACATTGCTTCTCTGTTCTCCCCTATTTTCCCACCCAATTACTGTTCATTTTCTGTATTTTGTTTTTAGCTTTTAGTTCAGTCCACTTAAGCTGTCATTTTTCATTTACTGAAGTGCATATTACCTCTTTTCTTTGTAAATGTTTTCTTTTGTTCCCAGGTTAGCATTGCTGAGAATTGCAGGAAAATTGCATGTGCATGTTCGGCAAGAGTAAGGTGACTTGTTGTTGCTGCACCTAACTTTACTGGATATCAAATTACCTGGGTTTGCACAACATGAGCAGTTACAAAACAAGGGAAACTCAAAATAGTTGAAGCAGGTGGAAGACCGAGAGAAGTTGCAGCAGCTGAAGCAGACCGACAACGTGGAGCAGGCTGGAGCATAAGACAGGACCGTGAGCACCTGAAGCAAGCAGTGGGGACGTGCATTATACTGGGTAGAACTGGTAGTTGATGCACACCAGTGTAGAGCAGCAAGACACATGCAAAACCGAGAGCAGAGTGTAGGACACCTGTAGCGGTGAGCAAGCTGAGAATGCTAGAAATGAAATTTGTGAAATTGAAGACGTGAGCAGTGTTTGAAGGGATATTTGGATGATTTAAAATTGGTTAAGGCTTGTTTGGCTAGTGCATAATAGTTAATTAATTCATTTTCATGCATTATTAGTTTAGTTTAATTCCAATTTAATTTGTTAGCTTAGTTTAGAGTCTTTAATTAAATTGCATGATTAGTATTCTTGCTTAATGGTTTAGAACTTAGTTTTAAATAGGTTGATAGTTAATTAAGTGTCCATTTAGAATTAGATTAGGGGTAAATTTATTTCATTAAATCTTCACTTAGTTTAAATTGCATTTTGATTAAGTAGTTTAATTGCATTTTAGGTTAGTTTAATTTTAGTTTAATTAATCTTGCTTTGTTATTTTCATAATTGCATTTTATTTTAATTGCGTTAATTAGTTTTAATTGTTTTAATTATTTTTTGTAGGTTTTTTATTTTAATTGCGTGGAGCACTGTAAGTAATTTTGCTCGATTTTATTTAGTTCTTTTTATTTTATTGCTTTCCAGTATTTTTAACTTTAGACTTAGTAGATCACCCACTTCAATTTTATAATTTGCTAGAATATACTTAGGGTAAGATTAACCGGTAGTTAATTAGGGTAACCAACTTCTCTGAGGGACGATAACTCGGGACTCAAATCCCATTATTACTTGTACGACCCGTGCACTTGCAGACTATACCTTTAGGGCGTTTTATCAGGGTATTAGCAACTACGTCCGCCTTCCCCGGATGGTACAGAATCTCGTGTCATAATCCTTAAGGAGTTCCATCCATCTCCTTTGTCTCATATTTAACTTTTTCTGATCAAACAGGTACCTCAAACTCTTGTGGTCAGTGAAGATTTGGAATCTTTCCCCATATAAGTAGTGCTGCCAGATCTTCAAGGCAAATACCACACACTACAAGAAAAATGGGCAACAGCGACGGATTTTTCGTCGCTAATTTTTGCTTTCCGTTGCAAATGAGTATTTGCGACGGAATTAGCGACGAAACTTTCCGTCGGTAAATTTCAAGTCACTGAAAGTTTTCCATAACTGAGAGAAAAAAATTTGTCGTTAATTTCGTCGCAAATAATTTCCGTCGTTGAAAAATTTTTCCGATGGAATTCCGACGCTATTTTTATTTTTCGATTAAGCAAAAAATCTGTCGCTAAAGGGATTCAGCGACGGATTTTCGTCGCTAAGTTATATATATATATATTTCAATTAAGCAAAAAAATCTGTCGCTAAAAGGATTTAACAACGGATTTTCGTCGCTAACTTATCTATATATATATATTTGAATTAATTAATTTTTTTGTAGCTAAAAGGATTCAGCGGCGGATTTTCATCGCTAATATATATATTTTTGAATTAATTCAATTTTTCGTCGCTAATATATATTTGAATTAATTAATTTTTTCATCGCTGAAATGTTTCAGCGACGGATTTTCGTCTCTAATTTATATATTTATTTTGTGAATTAATTAAATTTTTTATCGCTGAAATTCCGTAGCTGAATTGTATATATATTCATTAATTTTTTCGTCGCTAAAAGGTTTCAGCGACGGAATTCCATAGCTAATTTTGATATAAATATATTTAAAAATTGAATAAATTTTTCGTCGCTGAAAGGCTTCAGCGACAGATTTTCGTAGCTAATTTTACTATATATTTTTAATATTTTTATAGCTTAAATTCGAGTGCCTAAAATAACAAAACAGACATGTAGAAATCGATAAAAACAAACATAAAATATATACCACAACTATATATCAAAACTAACATCAACTATTCATTGAAAATCACCATCATATACAGTCCGATAAGATCATCATCTCAAATATCATTCAGAATTCATAAGAAAACCAAATAAAATTAAAAAAAATGGGTACTCTCACTGATTAGTGTGACCTCCAAATCCAGACAGTCCAGGTCCAGGTGCTCCTATGTTATTGGCATTCCTTGCCATCAAGTTCATCATTTGATCCATAAAATCAGACAACTTTCCTTTCAGACTATCAAACCTATTCATCATGACTCTGGCGTCCTCTTTCACTTGCTGCACCTCTGAATGTCACGACCCTCGACTTACCAAAATACGTACAAATTTTTCGCATTTTCATGCATCAATTCTTAATCATCCTTCCTCGATCGTGAACAACCACGCGCTTAACAGTTGGGCTATGTGTCGACGTCTAACCCACTCCACTATACCAATTCAATTGAAACATTATTTATGAGTAAACACTTGTGTAAATGTATATATATTAGAGTTGTTACATGTGTTTACATTATTTTACATCCCCAGTAGTTACATACAAAATGCTACTGTGCTATGTCTAGTTTAGATACAAAATAATCCAAGTGTGTATACCTTTAGCGATGGGATGCAGCGGATTACCAAAAAGGGGTGCCTCCAGTCACGCTCAATCTATACTCAAATCTCTGTAGAGAGGGGAAAATAAGGGGGGGTGAGCAAACCACACGCTCAGTAAGGCAATCATGCAAACAGGTAGATACTGTACTATCTACGTGATCGTGATGCCATGCTCAAAAGCATTTAATTCATTGTTTATCTCAAAACATGAGTGTATGATTGTGTTAATGGCATGTAAAGCATTCATGCTATTAAAATTCAGTGCACATTTCAACTCAAAGCATGGTATAAATCATCATGCAAAATTCACAATAAAAGCATGGCATTAAACATCATACATCCGTGCACTTTAAAAACCATTAACAAATCAATTCAACGTCAGGTCCCAGCCCATCCCTTGGGCTTTCCTGACCACAATCACTTCAAACATGGATTTATTCTCAAATAGCATTAAACATGTGAGATAGGCAGTTCAACAATAGGTAATAACCTCAAGGCATATGTACATAACCTGTGATACCGGCTACACGGATCAGGTGTGCGGGATATCACCACCATCTGCTTCCACACGGGAGGTGGGTCAAATCCTACCCGCCGGTCCATAGCAGATCTCATCCGAAGACGGCACATCACATCACAACACGGTACAATGTACTCCATGCTACATGCACGGTACAATGTACTCCGTGGACCCAATCAACACATCATATCATGCCACATCTCAAACGCACGTGTGAGCCTATTTAATCGGGGCGACCTCTTGTCTATCCGAAGCTCCTAACACGGCTAATTAATCATGTCAAAACAATGCACGTGTGAGCCTATTTAATCGATATGACACCCAGTCTACTCGAAGCTCCAAACACGGCAACATGCAAGGTGGGCATCCAGTGCGAGACAAACTCGAGCACAATGCCAAAACAATTATGAAATCCATGTGAAAAACTAGTGCCTTTTGCACTCTTTCATACTCACGAAATCATGTAGGTGGCTCAAAACTTGCAAAATGTGGTTAACAAAACCAAAACACACTCATTTCTTTTGCAAATCATTTCAATGTTAGCCAACCTACTAATTATTTGCTAAAAAGCAATAAAACATGATTTTCAAAGCAATATGCTTTTGTTTTCATGCACATTTCTCAAACTCCCAACTTTTACCCTTCAATCACCCAACAACATTTCCTAATCTCATGCATTCTAGCAAAACATTTAAGCGCCCAAATTGCGTACAGATATCTCTAAGAGTCCACACAATTCCCTTACCTCGATTTACTTGGTGTGACTCCTTTCCTTTTTGCTTTTCACGCTCTTGGCTTAACTCGCCTCGGCGTATCCTCGGAAGCTGCGATTCATTCATTAAATCGATTGAGTTAACGTATTTAACCCATAATTGACCTCACTAGTCAACATTATTTACTTATGCATTTTACAAATGCCTTAACCCTCATTTTACCTCTTTTAGGTAAACCTCACAATTTATCCACCAATAACATCTTAAAATCATACCCATACACTATTAATAACTTCTATATATATCTCATTTCTCATTAATCTCCATCAATTTCATTTTCTCACACTTAACCATTTCTAGGTCAAAATCATTCCAATGCATTCTAGATAGTTTCTAACCATCCATACTCATGCCAAACAACTCCAAAATCAATTATATAAACAATGTACCATAGTTGGAGTGTTAGAATCTTACCAAATTTGATTTCTCTTCTTGCTCCAAATGGCAATGCCCTTAAATCCTTCAATATCCACAATGGGAAAATGCTCTTCAACTATGTTGTTCTTCTCTTTGATAGGAACAACTTTGCCTCTAATGGTCTCTCTTCAAATCTCACTGAAAACGGCTGATTTTAGAGAGAGAAAGTTAGGTTTTTGGGTTGAAAGTGGAAGGTTTGTGTTTTTCTCGAAATTTTCTGATTTCCAGCACTCCTTATATAGAAATAGCTTGAGGAGATCGATCTGGTCCAAGAGGAGATCGATCTGGTCCCTTAAAATCCCTCTTTTCACGGTATTTTTAAGCCTGAGATCGATCTGTCGAAGCATGAGATCGATCTGTGGAGGCATGAGATCGATCTGTCGAGGCATGAGATCGATCTGCTCCCAAACAGAGAGCTAAGGAGATCGATCTGGTCCATTGGAGATCGATCTGTTCTATTCTTTTGCTCAAATAAGAGCATTCTGGCTCTTCCAGATCGATCTCTCATCCCATGAGATCGATCTGCCCTTCAAAATTTCCAGATTTTCTGCAGTTCCTCTGCAACAACACTTACCAAACATCCTTAATTTGCTACCATGATCATTTCCTCATTCATTCATCTTTGAGACTTGAAAATGGCATCCATCCTCACTTCATACACATTAAAACTTGTGTAGGATCTTTGTGTGCCCAATGGTATTTAATATAAACAAAAATGGAAGTGCACATCTTATGCAATTCTACTTCCATTTTATCAAACTATTCATAATCCACTCTACACACATTCTCCACATGTTTAAGTCCATTTCTACACATTCATACATAATGAAACTTGTATGTACGATTACCACTCTCATTACAAGTGTGTACATTACTTATGGACTTACATCACATATACTTCACTTATGAATTCATAGTACAACTCTATTTACACTTCTATGTACATATATACCCTTATACATATACGGGGTCTCACATTCTCCCCCACTTAGAAAATTTGGTCCTCCAAATTGGAACCAATTATTCTGTGAACAACTCGGGATACCTCTCCCGCATCAAACTCTCCAATTCCCATGTGGCTTCTTCCACAGTGTGATGTTGCCAAAGTATCTTCACCAAGGGAATTGTCTTTGTCCTCAGCACTTTCTCTTTTCTGTCCAGTACCCGAACTGGCTTCTCAACATAGGTCATACCCTCATTGAGCTCCAAAGGCTCATATCTTATCACATGTGCCGGGTCCGGGTGATACTTCCTCAACATGGATACGTGGAAGACGTTATGCACACTTGCCAACTCTGGTGGCAATGCCAACCTATACGCCTTGTCTCCCACCTTATCAAGTATCTCAAATGGCCCGATATATCGAGGGCTCAACTTTCCCTTCTTCCCAAATCTCATAATTCCCTTCGAAGGGGAAACTTTCAAAAACACTGACTCACCCACCTCAAACTCTAGTGGTCTCCGTCTCTTGTCAGCATAACTCTTTTGCCTGCTCTGAGCTGTCCGTAACCTCTCACATATCAATTGGACATCCTCAGAGGCTTGTCTAACCAAGTCGGGAGCAAAGATCTGTCTGTCACCAACCTCTTCCCATCCAATAGGGGAACGGCATCTACGCCCATACAATGCCTCATATGGTGCCATCCCGATACTCGCATGAAAACTGTTATTATACGCGAACTCTGCGAGTGGCAAATGGTCATCCCAGGAGCCTCCAAAATCCAATGCACACGCTCTCAACATGTCCTCCAGGGTCTGTATAGTCCTCTCTGACTGACCATCTGTCTGAGGATGAAACGTGGTGCTAAAATTCAACTGGGTCCCCATCGCTTCCTGAAAATGTTCCCAAAAGTGGGAAGTGAAGCGGGCATCCCTATCAGAAACAACGCTCACTGGAATTCCATGTAGCCTCACTATCTCGCGCACATATAGGTTCGCTAACTGGCTCAAAGTATCGGTAGCTCTCATAGCTAGAAAATGGGCTGATTTCGTCAACCGATCCACAATCACCCATATGGCATCATGACCTCTCCGGGTCCTCGGTAATCCCATCACAAAATCCATGATGACATGCTCCCACTTCCATGTCGGTATCGGTAGAGGCTGCAATAACCCTGCAGGCTTCTGATGCTCTACCTTCACCTGCTGACAAACGAGACACTTAGCAACATATTTAGCAATGTGCTTTTTCATTCCCGACCACCAATAAACCTTTCGAAGGTTTTGATACATTTTGGTACCCCCTGGATGTATCGTATACTTCGATGAGTGAGCCTCTGTCAGGATCAACCTTTTGATCTCTGCGTCATCAGGAACACATATCCTACCTCTGAACCTCAGCAATCCATCCGAACTCAACCCAAATTCCGTCTCTATACCCCTCTGTATCTGCCCGACAATATCACTACACTGCTGATCAACTCGCTGAGCCTGTCGGATTTGATCTACCAGATCCGGTTCTAACTGCAAACTAGCTATCATAAATCCACTATCAGCGTCAGGCGGGGTCATATCCAAACTGAGGTTCGTGAACTGTTCCAACAGCTCGTGTTCCCTGATCATCATAAATGATACCATCCCGAGATGCTTCCTACTCAATGGATCAGCAACCACATTTGCTTTACCAGGGTGGTATAGGATTTCACAATCATAATCCTTTAACAGCTCGAGCCATCTCCTCTGTCTCATGTTCAACTCTTTCTGTGAGAACAGGAATTTAAGGCTCTTATGATCTGTATAAATATGGAATCTCTCACATAGAGGTAGTGGCGCCATATCTTCAGCGCAAACACCACCGCTGCCAACTCCAAGTCATGGGTCGGGTAGTCCCTCTCATGATCCTTTAACTGTCTTGATCCATAGGCTACTACCTTCCCATCCTGCATCAATACACAGCCCAGTCCTAGGTGTGAAGCATCTGCATACACCGAGAAACCTCCTGAGCTGGTAGGAATGGTGAGTATTGGAGCTGTAGTTAATCTCCTTTTCAACTCCTCAAAACTTTCTTCGCACTTTTTGTCCCACACAAACTCTACATTTTTTCTCGTGAGACGTGTCAAAGGAGCAGCTAACCTCGAAAATCCCTCTACAAACGTTCGGTAATACCCAGCTAAACCCAGGAAACTTTTGATCTCTGTCACTGTCTGGGGTCTCTGCCACTGAACTACGGCCTCAATCTTAGATGGATCCACTGATACTCCATCCTTTGATACTATGTGACCCAGAAAAGAGATCTGTTCCAACCAAAAGTCGCACTTACTGAGTTTAGCGTACAACTTCTTCTCTCGAAGGGTTTGTAGCACTATCCTTAAATGCCTTTCATGCTCCTCTCTAGACCTTGAATACACCAGTATATCATCAATGAACACAATAACAAATCGATCCAAGTACTGGTGGAATACCTCATTCATAAAAGACATAAAAGCTGCGGGAGCATTCGTCAACCCGAATGGCATAACCATAAACTCATAATGTCCATACCGAGTGCGAAAAGCTGTCTTGGGTACATCTCCATCTCGTATCTTCAACTGATGGTACCCTGATCTCAGATCAATCTTGGAAAAGACTTGCGCTCCCTTAAGCTGATCCAACAAATCATCGATGCGTGGGAGGGGATACTTATTCTTGATGGTGGCCTTATTCAACAACCGGTAATCTATACACAGTCGGAGGCTTCCATCTTTCTTCCTTACAAACAGAACCAGTGCCCCCCAAGGTGAGACGCTCGGCCTGATGAACCCCTTCTCCAGCAACTCTTGTAATTGTTTCCTTAACTCCTATAACTCAACTTGAGCCATCCTGTATGGTGGCTTGGACATCGGCTCTGTACCAGGTGCCAAATCTATACCAAACTCCATCTCCCTATCTGGAGGTAACCCTGGTAACTCATCCGGAAAGACATCTGGGAATTCCCTAACCACTGGTATGTCTTCCAATTCCGGACGTGCCTTATCCATCTCAATCACAAAAGCGATGAATCCTTCACATTATTCTTTCCACCATTAGTATCATAAATCATCACATCACATACATAAATGAAATCAAATTTATTTTTCATACATCATGTATCAAGATTATACTCATCACACTTATAAAAATCATGTTCTTTAATTTCATTTCACAAAATTAACTACAAGATTGTCTATCTTTGGAAACATCAAGGTTTTAGCATGACAATCCATAACAACATGATTGGCAGCCAACCAATCCATTCCTAGGATAACATCAAAATCACTCATATTTAATAAAATTAAATCGGCTGCCATCTCTTTACCTCCTATCTTCATTTTACAATCCCTATATATATGCTCAGTCAACTGACTATCATTCATAGGGGTAGATATCAACAGCATCTTATCAAGCAGCGTGGGTTTTACATGCTTCAACAATTTACATGCAAAGGATGGCGAAGTAAAGGAATGAGTGGCACCAGGATCAAACAGTACATAAGCTTCTAAATCAAAGATTTGGATGGTACCTTTTACCACATCTGATGACTGATCTGCAGTATCCTGATCCAGTGCGTGCACTCGTCCTCTGCTTACACCCACTACTTGCTTCCCCTTTTCCTCAGCTGTAGCCCTCCTCCTCGGAGCAGCAGTACCAACTGGAGCTCTCTCTGGTTCCTTGCCCTTCTGTGGGGCTCTCTCTATCATCTCTGGGCAATCTCTGATTACGTGCCCTGGCTTCCCACATCTGTAGCATACAACCTGAGGTCCGTAACATGGTCGAGTACCATGGTACCTACCACACTTGCCACACTGGTCTGTAGTAGGCCGTGGTCCTCCAATCACGATTCCCTTAGCTGGAGCAATGGCCGGATACATAGGGGTATCAACTGTCCTCTCCCGGATCTCATCAATTCTCGGCCTCTTTCCAGAGAATCTCTTGCTTCCTTTATAGCTGAAGCCTCTTTCCATCATCGGTCTCTTCTTATCTCTGTCCCTCACCTTACCAACCTTCCCAAACTCCGAGGCGATTCTATCAACATCTTGTTCACATAATTGCGCCCTGCGCATTGCCTCCTCATAGGTCGGTATATCCAGGGGAACCAATCTAGACCTGACGGTTGGTCTCAATCCATCCACAAACTTCTGGATCTTCTCGACCTCATTACTCATCGTGTTGGGATCATATCTGCCCAGGGATATAAAAGCAGTCTCATACTCATCCACAGTCCTGCTCCCTTGGGTCAGTCCCAAAAATGCCATCTTTAGCTTTCGCTGGGCGGTATCCGGGACATACTGTCTCCGGAAGGCCTCTAGAAACACATCCCAGCTGATCTCAGTATGCCGGGCTCTCAAAATAGGCCTGGTGGATTTCCACCAATGTTCTGCTGATCCCTTCAGCATAAAAGCGGCAAATGCTACCATCTCGGTAGTAGTGCACTCAAAGAACCCATATAATTTCTCGATCTCACTGATCCAATCCTCAGCCGCTACTGGGTCCTTTACTCCACTGAAAGACGGCGGTCCAAACTTCTGGAACTGCCGCAGTCTATCCAAATCACATCCATATCCCCAACCTCTACTGCCTGGCATAGCAACCGGCGTAGGCACATCCTGTGGGGGTGGGGTATCTGTCGTCTGAGGTCCTTGGGCTTGCCTCGCCCGTGCCTCGGGAGCTGCTGCCTGCTCGGCATCACCCTGTGTAGCGGGACTCTGTCTACCGCCAACTCCAGGTAAAGATTGAGTGACCAATTCCAAAATCATCTCAATGCTCCGCTCAATCCTCGCGAAGCGAGCCTCAGTACTCTCGGGCCTCTCCTCTGGACCCTGTGGAGCGTGCTCAACGTCGACCTCCACCTCAACATCCTCCTGAGCCTCGTGTGTCTCCGGCTCAACACGACCCCCAGGCCTACCTCTACGGCCTCGAGCCTGTGCTCTCATCCCTCTACCGCGACTGGTATTAGGCATACTTACTCAGTTCCCTACATTCACAACCAATTACTTAGTCAACCCATCGACATACACTATTTGTATCTAAACAAGCACAGTAACTTGGGGATGTAATTTTTTCACTTATTAAGTATTTTAGACACGACACACGTCAGACCAACTCGAGCTCTGATACCAACTTCTGTCACGACCCTCGACTTACCAAAATACGTACAAATTTTTCGCATTTTCATGCATCAATCCTTAATCATCCTTCCTCGATCGTGAACAACCACGCGCTTAACAGTTGGGCTGTGTGTCGACGTCTAACCCACTCCACCATACCAATTCAATTGAAACATTATTTATGAGTAAACACTTGTGTAAATGTATATATATCAGAGTTGTTACATGTGTTTACATTGTTTTACATCCCCAGTAGTTACATACAAAATGCTACTGTGCTATGTCTAGTTTAGATACAAAATAATCCAAGTGTGTATACCTTTAGCGATGGGATGCAGCGGATTACCAAAAAGGGGCGCCTCCAGTCACGCTCAATCTATACTCAAATCTCTGTAGAAAATAAGGGGGGTGAGCAAACCACACGCTCAGTAAGGCAATCATGCGAACAGGTAGATACTGTACTATCTACGTGATCGTGATGCCATGCTCAAAAGCATTTAATTCATTGTTTATCTCAAAACATGAGTGTATGATTGTGTTAATGGCATGTAAAGCATTCATGCTATTAAAATTCAGTGCACATTTCAACTCAAAGCATGGTATAAATCATCATGCAAAATTCACAATAAAAGCATGGCATTAAACATCATACATCCGTGCACTTTAAAAACCATTAACAAATCAATTCAACGTCAGGTCCCAGCCCATCCCTTGGGCTTTCCTGACCACAATCACTTCAAACATGGATTTATTCTCAAATAGCATTAAACATGTGAGATAGGCAGTTCAACAATAGGTAATAACCTCAAGGCATATGTACATAACCTGTGATACCGGCTACACGGATCAGGTGTGCGGGATATCACCACCATCTGCTTCCACACGGGAGGTGGGTCAAATCCTACCCGCCGGTCCATAGCAGATCTCGTCCGAAGACGACACATCACATCACAACACGATACAATGTACTCCATGCTACATGCACGGTACAACGTACTCCGTGGACCCAATCAACACATCATATCATGCCACATCTCAAACGCACGTGTGAGCCTATTTAATCGGGGTGACCTCTTGTCTATCCGAAGCTCCTAACACGGCTAATTAATCATGTCAAAACAATGCACGTGTGAGCCTATTTAATCGATATGACACCCAGTCTACTCGAAGCTCCAAACACTGCAACATGCAAGGTGGGCATCCAGTGCGAGACAAACTCGAGCACAATGCCAAAACAATTATGAAATCCATGTGAAAAACTAGTGCCTTTTGCACTCTTTCATACTCACGAAATCATGTAGGTGGCTCAAAACTTGCAAAATGTGGTTAACAAAACCAAAACACACTCATTTCTTTTGCAAATCATTTCAATGTTAGCCAACCTACTAATTATTTGCTAAAAAGCAATAAAACATGATTTTCAAAGCAATATGCTTTTGTTTTCATGCACATTTCTCAAACTCCCAACTTTTACCCTTCAATCACCCAACAACATTTCCTAATCTCATGCATTCTAGCAAAACATTTAAGCGCCCAAATTACGCACAGATATCTCTAAGAGTCCACACTATTCCCTTACCTCGATTTACTTGGTGTGACTCCTTTCCTTTTTGCTTTTCACGCTCTTGGCTCAACTCGCCTCGGCGTATCCTCGGAAGCTGCGATTCATTCATTAAATCGATTGAGTTAACGTATTTAACCCATAATTGACCTCACTAGTCAACATTATTTACTTATGCATTTTACAAATGCCTTAACCCTCATTTTACCTCTTTTAGGTAAACCTCACAATTTATCCACCAATAACATCTTAAAATCATACCCATACACTATTAATAACTTCTATATATATCTCATTTCTCATTAATCTCCATCAATTTCATTTTCTCACACTTAACCATTTTTAGGTCAAAATCATTCCAATGCATTCTAGATAGTTTCTAACCATCCATACTCATGCCAAACAACTCCAAAATCAATTATATAAACAATGTACCATAGTTGGAGTGTTAGAATCTTACCAAATTTGATTTCTCTTCTTGCTCCAAATGGCAATGCCCTTAAATCCTTCAATATCCACAATGGGAAAATGCTCTTCAACTATGTTGTTCTTCTCTTTGATAGGAACAACTTTGCCTCTAATGGTCTCTCTTCAAATCTCACTGAAAACGGCTGATTTTAGAGAGAGAAAGTTAGGTTTTTGGGTTGAAAGTGGAAGGTTTGTGTTTTTCCCGAAATTTTTTGATTTCCAGCACTCCTTATATAGAAATAGCTTGAGGAGATCGATCTGGTCCAAGAGGAGATCGATCTGGTCCCTTAAAATCCCTCTTTTCACGGTATTTTTAAGCCTGAGATCGATCTGTCGAAGCATGAGATCGATCTGTGGAGGCATGAGATCGATCTGTCGAGGCATGAGATCGATCTGCTCCCAAACAGAGAGCTAAGAAGATCGATCTGGTCCATTGGAGATCGATCTGTTCTATTCTTTTGCTCAAATAAGAGCATTCTGGCTCTTCCAGATCGATCTCTCATCCCATGAGATCGATCTGCCCTTCAAAATTTCCAGATTTTCTGTAGTTCCTCTGCAACAACACTTACCAAACATCCTTAATTTGCTACCATGATCATTTCCTCATTCATTCATCTTTGAGACTTGAAAATGGCATCCATCCTCACTTCATACACATTAAAACTTGTGTAGGATCTTTGTGTGACCAATGGTATTTAATATAAACAAAAATGGAAGTGCACATCTTATGCAATTCTACTTCCATTTTATCAAACTATTCATAATCCACTCTACACACATTCTCCACATGTTTAAGTCCATTTCTACACATTCATACATAATGAAACTTGTATGTACGATTACCACTCTCATTACAAGTGTGTACATTACTTATGGACTTACATCACATATACTTCACTTATGAATTCATAGTACAACTCTATTTACACTTCTATGTACATATATACCCTTATACATATACGGGGTCTCACACTGAATTTGTGTCAGGATTACTAATTACACCAGGAGTAGGATAAGGAAAAGGACCATAAGCTGAATGAGATGCGCAAGAAGATTGGGTGAAAATAGAGGCAGATGCAATGTTTGTCCCCATTTGTAAATCAAGGCGATGTGGCCTAGTCCTAAATCCGTACGTATGTGTATGCATAGTCTCCATCCATCCAATTACCTCACACCATGCAGCTCGATCAAAATGAGGATGGGTGCTTATATCCTCGTTGTATTTCTGAGTCAATGAAGTAGCGTACTTTTCCTACAATGTAATTAGAAGAAGGATATTAAACAGTTAAATTTAATAATGATAAAACCATATTAGAAGCCAATAGAATGCATTATGTATACTGACAGATTTGGACTTGTTGTCCACATAATCACCATCTCCACCTAAACATCTATGCGTCCGATCAAACAATTCTTTATATGTTGGTGCTCGACCTAGACTTTGCGCCTACATTAAAAGATATGCAATTTTTCATAGAAAGATATTAAATTCTTATAAGGAATAAAAATTACATTAAAAGAAATAAAAAATAAAATACATTTTATTATTTGGACTTACCATCCTATATTCATAGACCGAAAAAGATACAAAACTACTTGTATGCTTTGTTATCGTTCCTTCTTTTTCCTTCAACCGATTCTGTTTTCCTTTTTTTGACTTCTCCTCCCACCTTTCAGTCCCCCATTCATTCTCAACTAATTGATCCCATATTTGGACTAAAATCCACTTTGGCTTGTTGTACCCTTTACAGTTAGATATTTTATCCGTATTAAAATATTGCATTATTTTTCTTCTCTCCAACTGCAGCAGGTATCTAAAACGTGACTTGCATAAGTGCTCCGAAATTGTATAGACATTATTGGTTTGGTTAGCAGACCACATGAACTTCTTCTGAAGAGAAAAACAAATGATAATTAATTTTGATACATTTAAAAAATTATCAATTTATTTACTTCAAAGTAGTATACTTGAAATTTATTCCACATTTGTGCTTTCACTTCATTTGGAACCCTTTTCCATGTTGGCCATGGTTCCGAGTAATGTTGTTTAATTAAATTGGATATAGTCCTCATCGTAAGACCCGATTTTTATCGTAAGAGAAAACGGAATGAATAGAAATTTTCGAGGGCATTTAAAAAATGCAAAAGGATTGAAATGGAATTCTTCAACACGTGCAAGGGTAAAACGATCAAAAGACCGAAAGCCGGTATAATTTCAACAAGAAAATTTTATTTAAAATATGGGATTGAGAAATTTTGATCAATAATGAAGAAATAATTAAATTTTGGGTTAAATTGATTAAGATATGAATTTATTGAAATAAACTGAAATTTTCACCTCGAGAAATAATCCCGAAAATAATAAAAAATTAAACCGTAAAGCTGAAATAATACCGATAAATTTATTTATTGGTTAACTGAATTAAATATAAATTTTTTTTAGATATTTTGGCAAAATAATAATATAATATTGAATAAAATAATAAAATAATAAATTATAAATAAATAAATAAATAAAAAATAAAAAAGAAACTTCTCGCAAAATGCGAAAACTGAAGGAAAAATGAAGCAGGAAGCCGAGCTCCCCTCTGCCTCACTGACAGCCACCGGGATGAGGTGCCGAGGAAGCCAGGCTAGGCAGCCGAGCCACCACTAGCATCAACGAAGCGGCGAATGGTGGCCGGCCGAAGGAAAGATAGAGAAACCGAGCAACCGAGAGAAGGAGAAAGGAAAAATCGGTGACCAGCGCCGATTCAGGCCCGGCCATCTACAGCTGAAGGTAGCCCACATGAAGACCGGCCGATCAGTGGCTGAATCGGTCGGTGGGGCAGCGGCTAGCATCGAAAATGGCAAGAAAGAGAGAAGTCACCGACGACGGAAAGGAGAAAGGCCGGACCAGTCACTTTCCGACGACCTTGGACGAAACCGAGCCCAGATCCAAGCTGCGGACGACCCCACGGAGCTTCTACCAGTGAAAACCGGCTGAGAACCAACCGACGAGGCACTGAACCTGTCGAACCGGACTGAACCGACGGTCTGAACTGGGTTGAACCGGACCGGACTGGTTCAGCCAAAAAGAAAAGGAAAAAGGAAGAAAAAATAGGGAAAAAGAAAAAAAGAGAAAAATTTTGGGAAAAATCCCAGAGATGCAATCGACCTACGGGTAAGTCGATAAGCGGTCGAATTGACCGATTTAAATTTTGAAATATTTAATTTGATTAATATCCAACTGAAAGTTTACCCGGAAAAATATTAAATTGTGTAGCTTGACAATTGACGTCAAACGAGGACTCGAGTCAGCCTTGATTTATATACGATCATGGAATATCAGATAAGTAACCCTTATTTATGACAATATTACATCGTTATGCGTGTTAAAAATTTACCGCATAAATTACGGATTTAATTTTCACATTTAATGAATTAAATTCTGAAAATTGAGATAAATTGTCGTAAATAATTCATTAAGTTATTCGAAAGTTTAGAACGAGGTTCAATAAATATTGATGGGCCCAATGATTCTAATAGGCCTCAATAATGTGAATAGTCAGTGGGAAACGAGCTTAAGGCCGATTAAGGCCCATTATGGTACAATCGGGGCCAATATGGGTAAATGGGCCCAATGATTTATAATTAAGCCCAGAAAATATGAAATACAATTAATTGTATTGAATTTGACCTGATGTATATTTATACGCAGTTCCAGAGATTTGATTGAGAGTAAATCGGACTACATGACAAGACATCAGTGGAAAGGTCAGACTATACAGAAAATGAGGTAAGGGAATTGTGTAAGTAGCTAGAGGTAGCTATGCGTATTTTAATAGCTTTGTTGTACACTGAATATGTATGTATACCTTGATTTTGTATAAAGGTCCTAAAAATGGTTTAAAAATTTTACGGACTCGAAATAGGAAAAGACTATTTTACCCCTATTGAAGGAAGTTCACATAAGGATGGTGAAAGCATGACATGCATGAAATGCATGAATTAAGTAATTTCTGATGCGTCACAATGAGATGATATGCTCACACGTGCATACTGAGACAGATATGATATGGGTGGATAAGACCTATTGCAGGTACCCCTAATTGAGCTTGGGTTCATGGAGTACGTTGTACCGTGTATGTCACGCCGAGTACACTGTACCGTGGGGATTGTTGGAGTGGAGTGGCATTAGCCACGAGGCAGCAAGCCTTGCCCTCGCAATCCTGGTGTTATGCTGTTTTGGCGGGTAGGACAACCCACCTCCCGTTTCAGGTGTGATACCCCACACACTAGGTACCGTGTTGTCAGGGATCACTAGGTTATGGCCATAGTCCTCGATGTTACTGATAGTCACTTACTTGTCCCACATGATATAACTTGTGGTCTGATAGACCAAGGTAGACCCGAGGGAGGGGTCAGGCCCCCGATTTTACGATTTTATGATTTTATGATATGTGACCCTGAAAGAAGGGTGGTTTTATAACCGAAGCTTTAGAATGAATTTTAACGACTTGTTTTATGAATTTTAGATTTACTTATGAGATAATTTACCCGGATGGGATTATTTTATTCTGTATTTTAATAAAATGATTTGAATGCAGTAACATGATGATATTTTCCATGCTTTCATTTCAAATTAATGATTTATCTTACATGATAGGAAAGAATGCATGATTTTGATTAAATTGATGCTAAGTATGATTTACTGATGTCACATAAAATGCCATTGATGCATAAGTAGTATGAATGATATATGCACGAACAGTTTTATAAACTAAGTCATTGATGAAATACATGATTTTGTGCTTGAGATTTTAATGAAAAGAAATGGATTTAAGGGCATGGAATTATGAGCATGTAGATAGTGGAGCTATCTACTTACTTGCATAATTGCCTTACTGAGCGTGTGGTTTGCTCACCTCCTTATTTTTCCCATCTTTTCAAAGCACTCGCAATAGTTAGTGAGCGGCTGAGGACTTGCATTTTGGTATCCGCTGCTTCCTATTGAGAAACAGGTATACACATTTGTATAGTTTTGTATCTAAATATGTAATGCACAGTACTGTAAACGTATATGATGTCGGGGATGTAACGTTATGTAAATCCCATTATGTATGTATTTAGTTAAAGTCAAAAGATAGTAAACTCTGATATGTGAATGAGATTATGGAAATGAAATGGTAAATAGGTGAGAGGTGACTAACACCGAATCATAGCCCAACAGTTTGGTAAGATGGTCACGATGAGAGAAAGGTAAGAATTAAATAATAAATGAAAAAGCAAAAAATTTATTATGATTTTAGGTAATTTGGGTCGTAACAAGTTTAATGGTATCAGAGCTAAGTTGGCCTGATATGAGTAAGTGTTAGTGGTTAAGGAAGTTTACATCCCCATGTATTGTGCATTGTTTAGATACAATTGTGTATATCGAGATGGAAGTACAGTTAAGAATTTGGTTTCAAATGCAAGAATAGACTTATTAACTGATAGCCGCTATGGTAGAGGGGCGAGTACACGAGTTAGAGGCCGTAAAGATAGGCCCGAGAGTCGTACTGAGTCGCCACATGAGACTCGAGATGAGATTGACGTGGAGGCTAGTATTGAGTATGCCCCACAGAGTTCGACAGAAAGATAGACAGAGTCTAACAGAGAGATCGGACAATATTGAGACACGCTTCGCGAGGTTGGAGCGGAGTGTGGAGAACATTTTGCAAGCTAATAGCTCAGTGTATGCATGGTATTTGAGTGCGAGTCGGAGCATTGTTGGATGTCCGCTCGACCCATCTTAAGAATTAGACATCCAAAATGGATATGAAAAATAATTCTAGATGTATTTCGGTGACAGAATATACCAGACACTGCTTAAAGAAAATTGCAGATAAAATTCTTTACTCTAACCCAGAGGAACTAGTTGATTAATAAGTATGAAAGTCAGTTTATATTCCTGGGCAGATATGACTCGGACACAATGAACAGTGAGAGTTGGAATATCTGAAAGTTCATGGAAGGGCTCAGATTGTCAATTAGAGTCTGATTGGGCCAGTTAGATATCACTACCTATGTCGAGGCAGTGCACAGACTACAGTTATGTGAATAAGAGCATGAGTTGCACGCCTCTAAGATTAGGAAAGGTAGTAATGGTCGAAATAGAGACAAAAGAGAATAGAGAATGACTGAGATGTCTGAACGGGAAAAACAAACATAGTTTGGTAAAAGATTAGAGCTGCTGAGTCACGGGGTAAGATGATTGGTAAGACCCCAGTGTATCTAATTTCAGTATTTTAGAGGGGTATTGTGATTGGAGGACCCCAAACTGCTCCGTAGCAGTGTAGGATATGTGGTAGTTACCACGGAAAGTAAGATGTTGGACGAGGGCGAGTGTATGCCTTGGACCAGGACACTATTGATGTTTCATCTGATGTGGTGGAAGATACCACATTGGTTGTAAATAATGAAGTAATTATTTAATTGATCCTGGTGCCACGCATTTATTGATACCGCCTTCAGTTGCTTATAAGCTAGTGAAAGATGTGAAGCATGTACCCTGAGACAAGAAGATGATGATAGTTAGCTGATTTTCACTAACTGAATATGGGTATAGTGATTGTAAGTTGAAAATAGGGGTGAAAACTCACTGAAAAGTATACTGTAAGTTTGACAAGTAATGATAGAGTTTGTTATAAGTGATATATGAAAGGAGATAAGTTTTGAGATGTGATAGATCTTGAATACGAGATATATTGGAATAAGAGGCGTATGCAAGGTAAGAATACCTTTGATATGTAAAGTAATTTGGATTGAGCAATATGTAGTGAATATGAATTATGACCAAGGATAAGAGGAGGATATAACCATAACCAGTCTATGTGGTCAAGTTTGAGGGTTAAGAAAGGTATTTCAAAATACTTCCCCGCCTGAAGACTTGACAGAGTCTAGAAGCGCACACATAACCTATAAATTGAAATCAACAGTCATATGTATACATTTAAAATTTGGGTACCTTTACTGGTATGATAAAGAAATATAGAATACGATTAATCATGAATGTTTAAAAATTTAAAATTTTATAAAAGTCGTTAATATAAGAAAAAGGAAATGACGCGGGTTAGTAGCTTGAACAGAAGCGATTTCGTAATGACGTTTTACGTTTATGCGTACGTAGGTCAAGAATATGAATGATTGAAATATTTACTGGAACTCAACTACGATGAGGTATTTAAACCTTACCTGGACCGATTGGTTGTCATCTTTAGCGATGATATTATGATGTATTCGAAGTCCAGGGAAGAGCATGGTAGCAACAGGAAACTGTCTTACAGACGAGGTGTTGAGAATTTCTCAAAAATAGCTACTCAGTTGACACATCTCATTCGGAAAAAGATTGTATACGAGTGGGATGATGAGTATGAAAATGGCTTCTGTGAGTTTTTGGTGTATTAAAATAATAAACTGACCACCGTAATTATTCTCACCATAACCAATAGCTTAAGAGGTTTTCACTGTGTATAGATACCTCAAAATAAGGATTGGGCTGTGTATTAATGTAAAATGGGGAGATAGTCGTTTATGGATCCAGTTAGTTCAAGGACCATGAGAGAAACTATCCGACCCATGATTTAGAGTTGGCAGCTGTAACGTTTACACTGAAAGTATGGCGCCACTACTTATACGGAGAGAAATGTCGGGTATGCACTGATCGTAAAAGCCCCGAGTATCTGTTTTAACAGAAAGAGTAGAATATGAGATAACCAAGAGGGTTAGAGCTTCTAAGGATTATGATTGTGAACATTGTACCACCCAGGAAAGGCTAATGTAATGGCTGATGCCTTGAACAGAAAGAGCCTCAGAATGGTATCACATATGATGGTTAGGGAGCGTGAGCTACTAGAGCAGTTGTGAGCCTCAGTAGTGATGTGATCCCTTATGATGATGACGGTGATTGTGTAACAGCTAGCCTGAGGTTAGAACCAAATTTGTGTGACCGGATTTGCCAGGCTTAGCGTGATGATCGACATGGTGTCGATAGTGTGGGTCAGATTCAGAAGGGTGACAAAGTTCACAGTGAATGATGATAACTTACAGAGGTTCAGAGACAGTTTAAGTGCTCCCCAGGACCACAGTTGATGAGATAGTTTTATTGTAAGAAGCTCACTTTTCGGGATATACAGTGCATCCAGGAAGTAATAAATATATCTGAATCTCTGGAAAAAGGTATTGGTGGTCAGGTATGAAAAGAGACATTGTAAAGATTGTGGATAAGTGTCTCCTATGTCAGTAGATTAAGGTAGAGCAATAGAAGTCTGCAGAGTTATTGCAGCCTTTACTTATATTGACACGGAAAGGAGAACAAGTTACCAAAAATTTTATGATGGGTTACAAAGGACCCGGATTGACCACGAGGCTATCTAGGTGATAGTCGATAGATTGACTAAGTCTACCTACCTTTTGACTAAGAAAATCCCTAGATACTCTTAGAGTGTAGTCGGATTTATGTGTATGGAAAAATTGTGATACATGATGTAGCGTTCCAGTGAGCATGGTATCAGATAGGGATTCCCACTTTTGGGAACGTTTTTCAGGAAGCTATGGGAACCTGACTGAGTGTTAGCATAACTTTTCATCCTCAGACAGATGGTCAGCTAGAGAAGACTGTACAGGTTCTGGAGGATATGATGAGAGTGTGTTAAATTGATGTGATAAGCTCCTGGGATGATCAGTTGTTACTAATTGAATTCGCCAATAATGATAGTTGTCACTTGAGTATCGGGATAACATGATATGAGGCTTAGTATGGCCATAGGGATTGTTACCTGACTTGGATAAGAAAAAGTGGGTGACAGATAGAAATTTGTTTCCAAATTGATAAGACAAACCTCTAAGGATGTTCAGTTGATTTGTGAGAGATTAAGAACATCTCAGAGCAGATAGAAAAGCTATGTTGACAAGAGACAGAAACCATTGGAATTCACTGAGGGTGAATCAGTATTGAGTTGAGTTAGATTGAATCCTTTGAGATATTGGACAAAGTGGGAGATAAGGCCTGTAGGTTGGCATTCTGACTTGAATTAGCAGGCATCCACTATGTGTCCCATCTTTTGATGCTTCGAAAATACTATTCGGACCCAACATATGTGATCGGATATGAGCTCCAACAGTTTAGCTTAATGAAAGTATAACGTATGTTAAAAAAAAAAAATCGATTTAGGTGTTAGACGGAAGGGGAAAGTGTTGAGGTTTAATATGATCTCCATAATTAAGTATGTTGGTAGTATTACACTTAGGGAAAAGGTCACATGGGAATTAAAGAGTATGGTGTGATAGACGTACCAGAGTAGTTCATGGACCCATTTGACTTGGTTCTAATTTGGAGGACCAAATTTCTTAAGTGGGGGAGATTGTAATACCCGGTTTTTATCGTAAGAGCAAATGGAATGAATAGAAATTTTCGAGGGCATTTAAAAAATGCAAAAGGATTGAAATGGAATTCCCGAACATGTGCAAGGGTAAAACGGTCAAAAGATCGAAAGCCGGTATAATTTCGACAAGAAAATTTTATTAAAAATATGGGATTGAGAAATCTTGATCAATAATGAAGAAATAATTAAATTTCGGGTTAAATTAATCAAGATATGAATTTATTGAAATAAATCGAAATTTTCACCTCGGGAAATAATCCCGAAAATAATCAAA
Source organism: Firmiana major (assembly GCA_033439115.1). Classification (NCBI taxonomy): domain Eukaryota; kingdom Viridiplantae; phylum Streptophyta; class Magnoliopsida; order Malvales; family Malvaceae; genus Firmiana; species Firmiana major. The sequence goes on from CM065905.1 coordinate 22,179,091, forward strand.
AATTAAATCGAAAAGCCGAAATAATACCGATAAATTTATTTATTGGTAAAATGAATTAAATATAATTTTTTTAGATATTTTGGCAAAATAATAATATAATATTAAATAAAATAATAATAAAAATAAATTATAAATGAATAAATAAAATAAAATATATAAAATAAAAAAAGAAAAAAGAAATTTTTCGCGAAACGCGAAAACTAAAGGAAAAATGAAGCAGGAAGCTGAGCTCCCCTCTGCCTCACCAACGGCCACCGGGAAGAGGCGTCGAGGAAGCCAGGAGAGGCAGCCGAGCCACCACTGGCATCAACAAAGCGGCGAACGGCGGCTGATGGAAGGAAAGAGGGAGAAACCGAGCAACCGAGAAAAGGAGAAAGGAAAAATCGGTGACCGGCATCGATTCAGGCCCGGCCACCGACAGCCGAAGGTTGCCCACTCGAAGACCTGCCGATCAGCGGCTGAATCGACCAGTGGGGTAGCGACTAGCACCGAAAATGGTGAGAAAGAGAGAAGTCACCGACGACAGAAAGGAGAAGGGCCGGACCGGCCACTTTTCGACTACCTTGGACGAAACCGAGCCTAGATCCGAGTTGCAGACGACCCCGCGGAGCTTCTAGCGACGAAAACCAACAGAGAACCGGCCGACGAGGCACTGAACCGGTCAAGCCAGACTGAACCGGCGGTCTGAACCGGGTTGAACCGAACTGGACCGGTTCAACCAAAAAGAAAAGGAAAAAAGAAGAAAAAATAGGGAAAAAGAAAAAAAGAAAAAATTTAGGAAAAATCCTAGAGATGCAATCGAGCTACGGGTAAGTCGGTAAGCGGTCAAATTGATCGATTTAAATTTTAGAATATTTAATTTGATTAATATCTGACTGTAAGCTTAGCCGAAAAAATATTAAATTGTGTAGCTCGACAATTGACGTCAAACGAGGACTCAAGTCAGCCTCGATTTATATACAATCATGGAATATCGGGTAAGTAACCCTTATTTATGACAATATTACATCGTTATGCATGTTAGAAATTTACCGCATAAATTACGGATTTAATTTCCGCATTTAATGAATTAAATTCTGGAAATTGAGATAAATTGTCGTAAGTAATTCATTAAGTTATTCAAAAGTTTAGAATGAGGTTCAATAAATATTGATGAGCCCAATGAGTCTAATAGGCCTCGATAATGTGAATAGTCAGTAGGAAACGGGCTTAAGGCCCATTATGGTACAATCAGGCCCAATATGGGTAAATGGGCCCAATGATTTACAATTAAACCCAAAAAATATGAAATACAATTAATTGTATTGAATTTGACCTGATGTATATTTATACGCAGTTTCGGAGATTTGATTCAGAGCAAATCGGACTACATGATGAGACATCAGTGGAAAGGTCAGACTGTACAGAAAATGAGGTAAGGGTATTGTGTGAGTAGCTAGAGGTAGCTATGCGTATTTTAATAGCTTTGTTGTACACTGAATATGTATGTATACCCTGATTTTGTACAAAGGTCCTAAAAATGGTTTAAAGATTTTAAGGACTCGAAATAGGAAAAGACTATTTTACCCTATTGAAGGAAGTTCACCTAAGGATGGTAAAAGTATGACATGCATGAAATGCATGAATTAAGTAATTTCTTATTTAAGGAATTTTCGTGGTTTTAAACAAAGCAAATCGGTAGATTGACCAAAAATTGTATAAATTTCACAATATAACACTACGTAAGTATTATTGGTATTTAAATGAAATTCTTTGGAAAACGGGCCAACTATCAAGTTTATATGGAAATAGATAGTGCCGGCACATAGCTCGCACTATATCTGCATTTTTGAGTGTGCATAAATATGCTTGAGCGGTTGCTTGCACCGACTTGCGTGACATCATATGCATGAAATTTGCTAGAGCGGTTGCTCGCATTGATTTTTATTCTTGTGAAATGCATGAGAAGTGCTGGAGCCTAGCTCGCACTCTGTTTTGAAATGTTTTGACATGTTTTAACTTATTTTGACTGGATATGCATAAAAAGGTGCTAGAGCGATTGTTCGCACTAGTTTTTATGATTTGACATGCATGAGAGATGCTGGAGCTTAGCTCGCATCCAGTTTTGATATGATATTGCATAAAAGTCGTGCTGGAGTGTAACTCGCACGAGATTTGATTTATTGATGCATAACACTCTGCTGGAGCTTGCAAGTACGAAGTTTTATATGGTTTTATAACTCATTTTAAAGTCGTACTGGAGTTTTTCTCGTGCGAGGTTTTCACTGAGTTTTCATATCCATACTAGAGTATTGCTCGTACGTGGATTTTACTTGAATTTATAATTATTTTAAGTTGTACTGGAGCACTGCTCGTACGCAGATTTCATTGATTTCTATGAAACTATGCTAGAGCTTTGCTCGCACGAGATTTTTTGATATCATGAATATGCATGGAGCCATGCTAGAGCTTCGCTCGTATAGGGATTTATATTACATGCATATAGCTGTGTTGGAGCCTCCTGTAGTCTATGTCTCATAGTGAGATGATATGCTCACACGTGCATATTGAGACAGAGATGATTTGGGTGGATAAGACCTATTGCAGGTACCCCTAACTGAGCTTGGGTTCACGGAGTACGTTGTACCTTGTATGTCACGCCGAGTACGCTGTACCGTGGGGATTGTTGGAGTGGAGTGGCATTAGCCATGAGGCAGCAAGCTCTGCCCTCGCAATCTTGGTGTTATGCTATTCTGGCGGGTAGGACGACCCACCTCCCATTTCAGGTGTGATACCCCGCACACTAGGTACCTTGTGGCCAGGGATCACTAGGTTTTGGCCATAGTCCTCGATGTTACTGATTGTCACCTACTTGTCTCACATGATATAACTTGTGGTCAGATAGATCAGGGTAGACCCTAGGGAGGGGTCAGGCCCTCAATTTTATGATTTTTTGATTTTTTGATATGTGATCCTGAAAGAAGGGTGATTTTATAACCGGAGCTTTATAATGAATTTTAATGACTTGTTTTATGAATTTGAGATTTACTTATGAGATAATTGACCCGGATGAGGTTATTTTATTATGCATTTTAATAAAATGATTTGAATGCAGTAGCATTATGATATTTGCCATGCTTTCATTTCAAATTCATGATTTGTCTTACATGACAGGAAAGAATGCATGATTTTGATTAAATTCATGCTAAGTATGATTTTCTGATGTCATATAAAATGCCATTGATGCATAAGTAGTATGAATGATATATGCACGAACAGTTTTATAAACTAAGTCATTGATGAAATACATGATTTTGTGCTTGAGATTTTAATGAAAAGAAATGGGTAGTATGAATGATATATGAATGAATAGTTTTATAAACTAAGTCATTGATGAAATAAATGATTTTGTGCTAGAGATTTTAATGAAAAGAAATGGATTTAAGGGCATGGCATTATGAGCATGTATTTAGTAGAGCTATCTACTTACTTGCATAATTGCCTTACTGAGCATGTGGTTTGCTCACCCCCTTATTTTCTCATCTTTTCAGAGCACTCGCAATAGTTAGTGAGCGGCTGAGGACTTGTATTTTGGTATCCGCTGCTTCCTATTGAGAAACAGGTATACACATTTGTATATTTTTGTATCTAAATATGTAATGCACAGTACTGTAAACGTATATGATGTCAGGGATGTAAGGTTATGTAAATACCATTGTGTATGTATTTAGTTAAAGTCAAAAGATAGTAAACTCTGATATGTGAATGAGATTATGGAAATGAAATGGTAAATAGGTGAGAGGTGACTAACACCGAATCATAGCTCAACTGTTTGGTAAGATGGTCATGATGGGAGAAAGGTAAGAATTAAATAATAAATGAAAAAACGAAAAATTTGTTGTGATTTTAGGTAATTTGGGTCGTGACACTAACACCTTTCGAGTCTTCAAAAGAACTGCCAAAAAAAATGATATCTTAAATATTATACCATATTTAATACCATAGTTGTATGAAAATAAAACAAAATTAGAAGCAATAAACCTGTTACCAAGGGGTGTCAAGAATAACCTATGCTCTGGAATTTGCAGTGTTTCAAGGCTCTGATTTGGGCCTCTTGTTATTTTTCAACCACTACCCGTCCTACTCCCACTCCCACTACCACCCGCAGTTTGTGTAGCCTCCTCTAAATATTCCCCAGTAGATATTCTTCGCCCTGGTAATGGTTGTTCTACCGCTGATGGAGGAGCTGGAATGGCATCATCATCGTCGTCATTATCGTCATTATTATCATCATGAACTACATCAGGTCGACTTGAAGCTCGAGTTGGTTACGTGAGAGGTCGAGAACGAGGTTGATTTGGACGGTGAGCTAAAGGTCGATCACGAGCCTAAGCATGAGACTAAGTAGAATTCTGAGATTGAGGTTGAATGTCAGAGTCAAGATTATAGTCAAACTCCAATCCAAGTATAGTCTCTATTGCAGGTGAAGGAGACTTGGAGATAGATGATCACTGTGCTAACTTTTTCAATCTTCTCATCTGCAATACAGATACAAAAATTATGTTCACAAATAAGTAAATGAAGTCCAATAATATTTATTTTACAATCAAATGTTTAATTCTTACTATTCATTATTCTAATCACTGTCATCTTTTCTATCATTACCAACTGCTTCTGTAAGACCCGATTTTATTTAAAACACGAAATGAGTGAGTCTTTGTGAAGCGAAGTTGAAATGGTATTCCGGAACACATTGAAGGGTAAAATGGTCAAAAGATCAAAATTCGATATTTATCGTGATAAGAAAATTTAAGTAAAAATATGGGATTGAGAAATCTTGATCAATAACGAAGAAATAATTAAATTTCGGGTTAAATTGATCAAGTTATGAATTTATAGGGATTAATAGAAACTTTTACATCGGGAAATTACCCCGAAAATAATCAAAAAATATACCGAAATGCCAAAATCAGACCGAGAAATTCATTTATGGAATAAATGAATAAAATAATAGTTTTTTTGATATATTGGATTTTTAAGAATAAAATAATGAATAAAATATTATTACAAATAAATTATAAATAAATAAATAATAAAATAAATTAAAAAAACTAAAGAAATCTCGAAAATTGTGAAATAGGAAAAACGAAAGCCGATGCTTCCCTTCTGCGGCACCGACGGAGGCGACCGACGGCAGCCCAGGCGAAGGAAGCCGACCCCGTGAGGACCACCAGCCATCGAAACACGTGCCCCTAGCCACCGAAAATCACGTCAACGACGAAGAGGGAGAAATCGAGAGAAACCAACGAGGGAGGAAAAGAGAAATTCGGCCATTCGCAGACGATCTAGCCCCAACCGACCCTAACTGGCGGTTCCCCAGGCGCAGGCAACGTGATTGGTGGCAGCACTAGCCAGTATAACGACGACCAACGCCGGCAACGGCGAGGAAAAAGAAACAGTATAGACGGTGGAAAGGAGAAGAGTTGAACCGACCACTTTCCGGTGACCTCGGACCACACCGACCCTAGATCCGAGCTTCGGACGACCCCACGAAGCTGTTGGCGATGGAAACCAGCGGAGAACCGGTCGACGAAGCCTTGAACTGACGAACCGGACTGAACTGGTTAGACCGAACCGGTCTGAATTGGACCGAACCGGTTCAGCCAGAAAAAAAAAAGAAAAAAAGGAAAAAAAGAGGAAAAATTGGGGAAAAATTGCAGTGATGCAATCGAGCTACGGGTAAGTCAATAAGCGGTCGAAATTGATTGATTTAAATTTTGGAATATTTAATTTGCTTATTAATCGACTGAACGTTTACCTGAAAAACTATTTAATTGTGTAGCTCGACAATTGGCGTCAACTGAGAGCTCGAGATAGCCTCGATTTGCGTACTATCATGGAATCACGAGTAAGTAACCCTTATTTACGATAATTTTACATCGTTATGCGTATTAAAATTTACTGCATAAATTACGGATTTAAATTTTGCATCAAATGAATTATATTCTGAAAATTGGGATAAATTGTCGTAAATAATTCATTAAACTATCCGGGAATTTTAAATGAGGCTCAATAAATATTGATAGGCCCAATGAGCCTAATAGGCCTCGATAATGCGCATAGTAAGTGGAAAACGAGCTTAAGGCCGATTAAGGCCCATTAAGGTACAATCGGGCCCAATAAGGGTAAACGAGCCCAATGATTTAAATTAAGCCCAGAAAATATGAAATACAATTAATTGTATTGTATTTGATCTGATGAATATTTATCCGTAGTTTCAGAGATTGGATTGGGAGCAAATTGGACTACGTGACGAGACATCAGTGGAAAGGTCAGACTGTACAGAAAAATGAGGTAAGGGAATTGTGTGAGTAGTTAGAGGTAGCTACGCGTATTTTAATAGTTTTTGTATACACTGATTATGTATAAAGCTCCTAGAAATAAATTAGAGATTTTAAGGACTCGAAATAGGTAAAAATGTTATTTTTCCACTATTAAGGGAATTCACCTAAGGATGGTGAAAGCATGACATGCATGAAATGCATGATTTAAGGAATTTTTTGATGTAAGGAATTTTTGTGGTTTTTAAGCAAAGCAAATCGGTAGATTGGCCAGTAATTGCATAAATTCACAATATAACACTATGTAAGTGTTATTAAGATTTAACTGAAAATTCTTTGGAAAACGGGCCAACTATCAAGTTTATATGAAAACAGATAGTGCTAGCGCATAGCTCGCACTATATCTGAGTTTATGAGTGTGCATAAAATGTGCTTGAGCAGTTGCTCGCACTGACTTGTGTGACATCATATGCATGAAAAGTGCTAGAGTGGTTGCTCGCACTGATTTTACTAATGTGAAATGCATAAGAGGTGCTAGAGCTTAGCTCGCACTCTGTTTTGACTTGATATGCATAAAAAGGTGCTAGAGCAATTGATCGCACTAGTTTAATGATTTGACATGCATGAGAGGTGCTGGAGCTTAGCTCGCATCCTGTTTCGATATGATAATTGCATAAAAGTCTTACTAGAGTGTAACTTGCACGAGATTTGATTTATTTATGCATAAAACCGTGCTGGAGTGTAACTCGCATGAGATTTCATTTATTGATGCATAACACCGTGCTGGAGCTTGCTCGCACGAAGTTCTATATGGATTTATAACTCATTTTAAACACGTGCTGGAGTACTACTCGTACCCAGATTTTACTGATTTTTATGAAACCGTGCTTGAGCTTCTCTCGTACGAGATTTTTTGATATCATGACTATGTATAGAGCCGTGCTAGAGCTTTGGTCGCACAGGGATTTATATGACATGCATAAAGCCGTATTGGAGCCTCCTGTAGATTGTATGTCATAGTGAGATGATATGCTCACACGTGCATACTGAGACAGAGATGGTATGGGTGGATAAGACCTATTGCAGGCACCCCTGACTAAGCTTGGGTTCACAGAGCACGTTGTACCGTGTATGTCATGTGGAGTACACTGTACCGTGGGGATTGTTGGAGTGGAGTGGCACTAGCCACGAGGCCGCAAGCCTTGCCCTCGCAATCCTGATGTTATGCTGTTCTGGCAGGTAGGACCGACCCACCTCCCGTTTCAGTTGTGATACCCTACACACTAGGTACCGTGTAGCCAGGGATCACTAGGATATGGCCATAGTCCTCGTTGTTAATGATATAGTCACCTACTTGTCTCACATGATATAACTTTTCGTCTCGATAGACCAGGGTAGACCCGATGGAGGGGTCAGGCCCCCGATTTTATGATTTTCTACTATGATGCTAGATTTCAAATGATTTTATGACATGTGATGCTTAACCCCTTCGGGTTATTTTATACTGCAGTTTTAATAAATTGATTTAAATGCAGTAGCATGATGAGTTTTCCATACGTTAATGATAAATTCATGAAAAGAATTGTTTCTCATGATTTGTTATACATGGCATGATCTTGATTTACCTCATGTTAAGTATGATTTAATGATGTCACATAAAATGCCTTTGATGCATGAATTATATGATTTCTATATGCACAAATAGTTTTGATAAACTATGTCATTGATGTATGCATGGTTTTGTGCTTGAGATTTTAATGAAAAGAAATGGATTTTAAGGGCATAGCATTATGAACATGTAGATAGTGGAGCTATCTACTTACTTGCATAATTGCCTTACTGAACGTGTGGTTTGCTCACCCCCCTTTTTTTCCCATCTTTTCAGAGCACTCACAATAGTTAGTGAGCGGCTGAGGACTTGCATTTTTGGTATCCTCAGCTTCCATGGAGAAACAAGTATACACATTTGTATGGTTTTGTATCTAAATATGTAATGCACAGTACTGTAAATAGATATGATGTCGGGGATGTAAGGTTATGTAAATACCATTGTGTATGTATTTAGTTAAAGTCAAAAGATAGTAAACTCTGATATGTGAATGTGATTATGGAAATGGAATGGTAAATAAGTGAGAGGTGACTAACACTGTATCATAGCCCAACTGTTTGTAGGATGGTCACGATGAGAGAAAGGTAAGAATTAAATAATAAATGAAAAAGCAAAAAATTTACTCTGATTTTTAGGTAATTTGGGTCGTGACAGTTTTTGGTATCAGAGCTAAGTTGGCCTGATATGATTCGGTGTTAGTGGTTAAGGAAGTTTATATCCCCATGTACTGTGCATTGTTTAGATATAATTGTGTATATCGAGATAGAATTGCAGCTAAGAATTTGGTTTTGAATGCAAGAATAGACTCATTAACTGATAGCCGCTATGGTAGAGGGGCGAGTACATGAGCTCGAGGCCGTAAAGGTAGGCCTGAGAGTCGTACTGAGTCGCCACATGAGTTTCAAGATGAGATTAAGGTGAAGACTGGTATTGAGTATGCCCCACAGAGTCCGACAGACTGATCGAACAGTATTGAGACACGCTTCGTGAGATTGGAGCGGAGTGTGGAGAATATTTTACGAGCTAATTACTCAAAGTAAGCAGGGGATTTGAGGGCGAGTCGAAACATTGGTGGAAGTCCACTCGACCCATCTTAAGAGTTAGACATCCAGAATGGACAGGAAAAATAATTCTAGATGTATTCCGGTGACAGAATATCCCAGACACTACTTAAAAGAGATTGCAGATAAAATTCTTGACTCTGACCCAGAAGAACTGATTGATTAACGAGTATAAAACTCAGTTTATTCCTGGGCAGATATGACCCCGACACTATGAATAGTGAGAGTCGAGATGTCTGAAAGATTATGGAAGGGCTCAGATTGTCAATTAGAGTCCGATTAGCCCCATTAGATATCACTAACTATATCGAGGCAGTGCGCAGACTACAGTTGTGTGAATAAGATCATGAGTTGCACGCCTCTGAGATTGGGAAAGGTAGTAAGGGCCGAAATAGAGATAAAAAGTGAATAGTGGATGACAGAGATGTCAGAACGGGAAAAAGGTAGTTTGGTAAAAGCTTAGAGCTGTTGAGTCACGAGGTAAGATGATTGGTAAGGCCCCAGTGTATCCAAATACAGTACTTTTGAGGGGTATGATAATTGAAGGACCCCGACCTGCTCCGTAACAGTGTAGGATGTGTGGTAGATACCACGAAAGTAAGATGTTGGACGAGGGGGAGTGTATGCCTTGGACCAGGACACTACTGATGTTTTATCTGATGTAGTGGAAGAAACCACACTGGTTGTAAATAATGAAGTAATTATTTTAATTGATCCTGGTGCCACGCATTTATTCATACCGCCTTCAGTTGCTTATAAGCTAGTAAAAGATGTGAAGCTTGTACCCTTAGGCAAGATTATGATAGTCAGCTGATTATCACTAACTGAATATGGGTATAGGGATTGTTAGTTGAAAACGAGGGAAAAAGGATATATCAGCCGATTTTATTCAATGGAATATGAATAATTTTGAAATAATATTTGAGAATAGAGTGATTCAGCTACAAACTATTATGTTTAGATTGCTATCCTAAGATAGTGATGTTTTCACCCCTGAAAAGTGTATTGTAAGTTTTAATAAGTAATGAAAGAGTTTGTTATAAATGATATATGAAAGGAGATAAGCTTTGAGATGTGATAGATCCTGAATACAAGATATATTGGAATAAGAGGCGTATGCAATGTAAGAATATCTTTGATACGTAAAGTAATTTGGATTAAGCGATATGTAGTGAATATGAATTGCGGCCAAGGATAAGAGGAGGATATATCCACACCTTGTCCATGTGGTCAAGTCTGAGGGTTAACAAAAGTATTTCAAAATACCTCCCCGCCTGAAAACTTGACAGCGTCTAGAAGCGCACACATAACCTATAAATTGAAATCGACAGTCGTAATACATACATTTAAAATTTGGGTACCTTTACTGGTACGATAAAGAAATATAGAAGTCGATTAATCATGAAGGTTTAAAAATTAAAATTTTATAAAAGCCATTAATATAAGAAAAATGAAATGACGTGGGTTAGTATCTTGAACGGAAGCGATTTCGAAATGACATTATACCTTTATGCGTACATAGGTCAAGGATATGGGTGATTGAAATATTTAGTGGAACTCAACTACGATGAGGTATTTAAACCTTACCTGGACCGATTGGTTGTCATCTTTAGCGATGATATTTCGATGTATTCGAAGTCCAGGGAAGAGCATGAGTAGCAATTGGAAACTGTCTTATAAACGAGTTGTTGAGAGTTTCTCGAAATGGGTTGCTCAGATGACACATCTTGTTTGGAAAAAGATTGCATACGAGTAGGATTATAAGTATGGAAGTAGTTTCGGTGAGTTTTGGTAGATTGAAGTAATAAACTGACCACCATAATTATTCTCACCATAACCAATAGCTCAAGAGGTTTCAGTGTGTATGGATACCTCAAAATAAGGATTGAGCTGTGTATTGATGTAAAATGGGAAGATAGTCGTTTATGGATCCAGATAGTTCAAGGACCATGAGAGAAACTATCTGACCCATGATTTAGAGTTGGCAGTCGTAGTGTTTACACTGAAAGTATGGCGCCACCACTTATACAGTGAGAAATTTCAGATATACACTGATTATAAAAAGCCCCGAGTATCTGTTTTCACAGAAAGAGTAGAATATGAGAGAACAAAGAAGGTTAGAGCTTCTAGGGATTATGATTGTGAACATTGTACCACCCAGGAAAGGCTAATGTAATGGTTGATGCCTTGAACAGAAAGAGCCTCGGGATGGTATTACATATGATGGTTAGGGAGCGTGAGCTGCTAGAGCAGTTAGGAGCCTTAGTAGTGATGTGATCCCTTCTCATGATGACGATAATTCTGTGATGGCTAGCCTGAGGTTAGAACTAGACTTGAGTGACCGGATTTGCCAAACTTAACGTGATGATCGGCATGATGTCGATAGTGTGGGTCAGATTCAAAAGGATACAGTGACAGAGTTCACAAAGAGTGATGATGACTTACAGAGGTTCAAAGACAGTATAAGTGCTCCCTAGGACCATAGTTGTTGAGATAGTATTATTGTTAGAAGCTCACTCTTCAAGATATACAGTGCATCCGGGAAGTAATAAATATATCGAAATCTCTAAAAAGGGTATTGGTGGTCAGATATAAAAAAAAAAAGAAGAAAAGACATTGAAGAGATTGTGGAAAAGTGTCGTATGTTAGTAGAGTAAGGTAGAGTACTAGAAGTTGCAGGGTTATTGCAGCCTCTACCTATATTGACACGGAAATGGGAACAAGTTACCATGAATTTTGTGATGGGTTACAGAGAACCCGGAGGAATCACGAGACTAAGTAATAGTCGATAGGTTGACTAAGTCTACCCACCTTCTGGTTATGAAATCCTTAGATACTCTGAGTGCGTTGGTGAAGTTATAATTGAGGAAGATTGTGAAACATTATGTAGCGTTCCAATGAGCATGATATCAGATAGGGATTCTCGCTTCACTTCCCACTTCTGGGAATGTTTTTCAGGAAGCTATGGGAACCCGATTGAGTATTAGCACAGCTTTCGTCCTTAGATAGATGGTCAGTCAGAGAGGACTGTACAGGTTCTGGAGGATGTGATGAGAGTGTGTGCCATTGATTTTATAAGCTCCTGGGATGATCAGTTGTTACTAATCGAATTCGCCAATAATGACAGTTGTCACTTGAGTATTGGGATAACATTTTATGTGAGGCATTGTATTGTCGTAGGGAGTTGTTTCCCGACTTGGATAAGAAGTGGTGACAGATAGAGAATTACTTCCGAATTGGTAAGACAAACCTCTGAGGATGTTCAGTGGATTGTGAGAGATTAAGAACACCTCAGAGCAGACAAAAAGGCTATGCTGACAAGAGACAGAAAACCATTGGAATTCACCAAGGGTGAATCAGTATTGTCGGAAGTTACTTGTCCTAAGGGCATAAGGACATAACGAGATTCGGAAAGAAGGCAAATTGAGTTTCGTTAGATTGAATCCTTTGAGAGATTTGACAAAGTGGGAGATAAGGCTTATAGGTTGGCATTACCACTTGAATTAGCAGGCATCCACAATGTGTCCTATCTTATGATGCTTCGGAAATACTATCCGGACCCAGCATATGTGATCGGATATGAGCTCCAACAGCTTAGCTCAAGGGAAGTATAACGTATGTAGAAAAATCGATTCGGGTATTAGACGGAAGGAGAAAGTGTTGAGGTTTAAGATGATCTCCCTAGTCAAGTCTGTTGGTAGTATTACACTCCGAAAAAACGGCACATGAGAATTAAAGAGTATGATGCGATAGACGTACTCGAAGTTGTTTATGGACCTGTTTGACTTGGGTCTAATTTGGAGGACCAAATTTCTTAAGTGGGGGAGATTGTAAGACCCGATTTTATTTAAAACATGAAATGAGTGAGTGTTCATGAAGGGAAGTTGAAATGGTATTCCCGAACACGTTGAAGGGTAAAACGATCAAAAGACCAAAATTCGATATTTATTGTGACAAGAAAATTTAATAAAAAATATGGGATTGAGAAATCTTGATTAATAATGAAGAAATAATTAAATTTTGGGTTCAATTGATCAAGATATGAATTTATAAGAATTAATCAAAATTTTTACATCGGGAAATTATCCCGAAAATAATCTAAAAATATACCGAAAAGTCGAAATAAGACCGAAAAATTCATTTATTGAATAAATGAATAAAATAATAATTTCTTTTGATATTTTGGATTTTTAAGAATAAAATAATGAATAAAATAATATTAAAAATAAATTATAAATAAATAAATAATAAAATAAATTAAAAAAACTGAAGAAATCGCGAAAATCGCGAAATAGGAAAAATGGAAGTCGATGCTTCCCTTCTGTGGCACCGAAAAAGGCGGTCGGCGGCAACCCAAGCGAAGGAAGCCAAACTCGTGAGGACCACCAGCCACCAGAACACGTGCCCCAAGCCACTGGAAATAGCGTCAACGATGAAGAGGGAGAAATCGAGAGAAACCGACGGGGGAGGAAAAGAGAAATCCGGCCATTCATCGGCGATCTAGCCCCAACCGACCCTAGCTGGCTGTTCCCCAAGCACAGGCGACTCGATTAGTGGCAGCACCGGCCAGTTTAACGGTGGTCAGAGCCGCTAACGGGGAGGAAAAAGAAACAGTATTGGCGGTGGAAAGGAGAAGAGCTGAACCGGCCACTTTCCGACAACCTCGGACCACACCGACCCCAGATCCGAGCTTCAAATGACCCCATGGAGCTACTAGCGGTGGAGATCTGACCGGCGAAGCCTTGAACCAACCGAACCGGACTGAATCGGCTGGACCGAACCGATCTGAACTGGGTTGAACCGGACCAAACTGGTTCAGCCAGAAAAGAAGAAAAAAAGAGAAAAAGGGAAAAAAGAAAAGAGGAAAAATTAGAGAAAAATCTCAGTGATGCAATCGAGCTACGGGTAAGTCGGTAAGCGGTCGAAAAAGAACCGATTTAAATTTTGAAAAATTTAATTTGCTTATTAATCGACTGAAAGTTTACCTAAAAAAATATTTAATTGTGTAGCTCAACAATTGGAGTCAACCGAGAGCTCGAGATAGCCTCGATTTGCGTACTATCATGGAATCACGGGTAAGTAACCCTTATGTACTACAATTTTGCATCTTTATGCATGTTAGAATTTATCGCATAAATTACAAATTTAAATTCCGCATTAAATGAATTATATTTTGAAAATTGGGATAAATTGTCGTAAATAATTCATTAAGCTATCCCGAAATTTAGAATGAGGCTCAATAAATACTGATGGGTCCAATGAGCCCAATAGGCCTCGAAAATGTGAATAGTAAGTGGAAAACGGGCTTAAGGCAGATTAAGGCCCATTAAGGTACAATCGGGCCAATATGCGTAAACAAGCCCAATGATTTAAATTAAGCCCAAAAAATATGAAATACAATTAATTGTATTGTATATGACCTGATGAATATTTATCCGCAGTTTCGAAGATTGGATTGGGAGCAAATCGGAATGCGTGACGAGACATCAGTGGAAAGGTCAGACTATACAGAAAAATGAGGTAAGGGAATTGTGTGAGTAGCTAGAGGTAGCTATGCGTATTTTAATAGTTTTTGTATACACTGAATATGTATGTATACACTGAATATGTATAAAGGTCTTAAAAATAAATTAAAGATTTTAAGGACTCGAAATAGGTAAAAATGATATTTTTCCCCTATTGAGGGAATTTCCCTAAGAATGGTGAAAGCATGACATGCATGAAATGCATGATTTAAGGAATTTTCTGATTTATGGAATTTTTGTGGTTTTTAAGCAAAGCAAATCGGTAGATTGGCCAGTAATTGCATAAATTTCACAATATAACACTACGTAAGTGTTATTAATATTTAACTGAAAATTCTTTCGAAAACGGGCCAACTATCAAGTTTATATGAAAACAGATAGTGTTGGCGCATAGCTCGCACTATATCTGAGTTTGTGAGTGTGCATAAAATGTGCTTGAGCGGTTGTTCGCACCGACTTGTGTGACATCGTATGCATGAAATGTGCTAGAGCGGTTGCTCGCACTGATTTTACTAATGTGAAATGCATGAGAGGTGCTAGAGCTTAGCTCGCACTCTGTTTTGACTATTTTGACTTGATGTGCATAAAAAAGTGCTAGAGCGATTGCTCGCACTAGTTTTAATGATTTAACATGCATGAGAGGTGCTGGAGCTTAGCTAGCATCCTGTTTTGATATTATAATTGCAACACCATGCTGGATCTTGCTCGCACGAAGTTTTATATGGATTTATAACTCATTTTAAAGACGTGCTGGAGTACTACTCGTACGTAGATTTTACTGATTTTTATGAAACCGTGCTAGAGCTTCACTCGCACGAGATTTTCTGATATCATGAATATGCATGGAGCTGTGCTAAAGCTTTGCTCACATAGGGATTTATATGACATGCATATAGTCGTGTTGGAGCCTCTTGTAGACTGTGTCACAGTGAGATGATATGCTCACACGTGCATACTGAGACAGAGATGGTATGGGTGGATAAGACCTATTGCAAGCACCCCTGACTGAGCTTGGGTTCACGGAGTACATTGTACTGTGTATGTCACATGGAGTACACTGTACCGTGGGGATTGTTGGAGTGGAGTGGCACTAGCCACGAGGCAGCAAGCCTTGCCCTCGCAATCCTGATGTTAAGCTGTTCTGGCGGGTAGGACCGACCCACCTCCCGTTTCAGGTGTGATACCCTGTACACTAGGTACCGTGTAGCCAGGGATCACTAGGATATGGCCATAGTCCTCGTTGTTACTGATATAGTCACCTACTTGTCTCACATGATATAACTTTTGGTCTCGATAGACCAGGGTAGACCCGAGGGAGGGGTCAGGCCCCTGATTTTATGATTTTCTACTGTGATGCTAGATTTCAGATGATTTTATGACATGTAACCCTAAAAGAAGGGTGATTTTATGACATAATTTTATAACGAGTTCTTTTATGAGTTTTGAGAAGTAGTTATGAGATGCTTAACCCCTTCGGGTTATTTTATACTGCAGTTTTTATAAATTGATTTAAATGCAGTAGCATGATGAGTTTTCCATATGTTAATGATAAATTCATGAAAAGAATTGTTTCCCACGATTTGTTTTACATGGCATGATCTTGATTTACCTCATGCTAAGTATGATTTAATGATGTCACATAAAATGCCTTTGATGCATGAATTATATGATTTCTATATGTACAAATAGTTTTGATAAACTATGTCATTGATGTATGCATGGCTTTGTGCTTGAGATTTTAATGAAAAGAAATGGATTTTTAGGGCATGGCATTATGAGCATGTAGATAGTAGAGCTATCTACTTACTTGCATAATTGCCTTATTGAGCGTGTGGTTTGCTCACCCCCTTATTTTCCCATCTTTTGATAGCACTCACAATAGTTAGTGAGCGGCTGAGGACTTGCATTTTTGGCATCCGCTGCTTCCCATTGAGAAACATGTATACACATTTGTATGGTTTTGTATCTAAATATGTAATGCACAGTACTGTAAATGGATATGATGTCGGGGATGTAAGGTTATGTAAATACCATTATGTATGTATTTAGTTAAAGTCAAAAGATAGTAAACTATGATATGTGAATGTGATTATGGAAATAGAATGGTAAATAGGTGAGAGGTGACTAACACCGAATCATAGCCCAACTGTTTGTAGGATGGTCACGATGAGAGAAAGGTAAGAATTAAATAATAAATGAAATACCGAAAAATTTACTCTGATTTTTAGGTAATTTAGGTCGTGACAGCTTCATCATTCCATACTTCATCCTCCTCCTCTTCTTCTTCTTCTTCCTCTTCGTCTTCCTCTTCCTCGTCCTCTTCTTCTTCTTCTTCTACAAATTTATTGACTTCTTCATATTCGCCACTAATAAGAACAGTAGGGTTGTCCAGTTCATCTGAATATGCAACTATTCTAGGGTTTGAAACTTCCACTTCTTGGTAAACTCCCTCATTCAAATCTAGAATCTGTCCATCGTTCTTTCGTCGAAGGGTAAATCTACTTTGTGCCTTTGTTTTGAATACAGCCCTCCAATGACGACGATCTTTTTTTGTAGAAGGATAAGGACTAAAGTACACTTGTTGGCTCTGTTCAGCTAATATAAAAGGTTCGTTACCGACAAGTATAGATTTATGCTTGATATTAGCAAGACCATGACGGGGATCAACATGAAGACCTTGTTTTGTATCAAACCAATGACACTTGAATAACACAACTTTATTTCAAATTTCAAAGTACTCTAATTCGATTATATCTGTCAGTATGCAAAAAAAATCACGATCAAAATCATTGTAATAGCTGCCTTTGACCTATACACCATTGTTCATTATTTTTCGAGATTGACCATAATCCAACGTATGAAACTTGAAACCATTTACAAAATAACCTTGATAAATCCTTATCATACGTCTAGGACCACGAGAAATCTCAATAATACGTGGATCTGTTTGATTGGCATGTTCAAATACCTGAAACCCCGCAAAACCAATCATTAAAATTTTAAAAATTAAGTTCAAACTACTGATTGTTCTATTTTTATAGTACTTACAAATTGTTTAAGCCATTTTGGAATATGATCATGATGTGCTTTCTCTAATTGTGCATCGCTGATATTCAGATGATCTCTTTTAATCATATCATCAAATGTCCTACAATGACATTTAAAACTAAATAAGAGAACAAATATATCAGCCATATAATTCTAAATTCTTAGATGGGTTAGATTTAGATAACTTACACAATATAGGGGACTATTTCCTCACAAGTCATTAACACGTATATACATGCAGCATTGTATTCATCTTCCTCTAAGTATCGAGCATTATTTTTTGTCAGCCCAATTGGTCGACCCGGACGTCTAAAAATGGACAAATGTCCTATCGGATTGACATCTCCTCCATCATCATTACGTGGTGGATGGGTTAATCTTGTTTGAACTTCTGGTTCAAAATACAAGGCACAAAATTTTCCAATCTCCTCCCTTATGTATGCCATACATATCGACCTTTCTGGATGGGCTGGATTTTTCATTTTATTTTTTAAGTGATGCAAAAACCTGAAGTGAATATTGTAAGCAATTAAAATTTGTTAACTTTTTCAGATAGAATATTTGGGATGATAAATATTAATATAAAAGTGAATAATGATTAACTATAAGTCATTACCTCTCAAAGGGATACATTCATCGATATTGCACTGGACTGCCCACCATAGCCTCATAAGGCAATTGGTTTGGAAGATGCTCCATACAATCAAAAACTGAAGGGGGAAGATCTTCTCTAGTTTGCAAATGGTTTGTACAATGTTCCTTTGCAAAACTTGCATGTGATCTACACGTATTTCCGATAAGCATACATCTCTGAAAAAATAAGATAGCTCTGTGATTGCATCCCAAATTGGATTGAGGATAAAATCACGAATAGCTATGGAAGTAAGCACTATATAAAAATGTGACGGTCATGAGATTTCATTCCGTAAAACTTGCATTCATCGACATTAGCACACCGAGCTATATTTGATGCAAACCCATCAAGAAGCCTTAACTCTTTAACCCAAACACATAGTCTTTTTGCTCCTCCTTGGTTAGAGTGAATGAAGCTTTAGGCTTTAATGTTTTTCCATCACTTTTCACCAATTCTAATTCTTTTCTTTTGCAAATCAAGGCCAAATCCATTATTGCCTTTATATTATCTTTAGTTCTACCCTTAACATCCATCAGGTGTTAAACAAATTGTCAAAAACATTTTTTTCAATATGCATGACATCCAAATTGTGTTGAATAAGATTGGTATGTCAATAAGGCAATTCCCAGAATATACTCTTCTTCACCCAATTATGAGATACTCCAAACCCTACAGGTTTTTGGGAACCACATTTTTTACCGTATTGTAAATCTTCGATGGCATCTAATCGTTACAATACTTCTTCACCTGACAATCTCTGCACTGGAGGATCATGATCTACCCTTTTACTAAATTTGTCATGTTGCCTCCTGAAAGGATGATTAGGAGGCAAAAAATGACGATGACAATCGAAAAAGCAAGGCTTTCATCCATACTAGAACCTAAAGGCCTTTGTACGTTCCATGCAATAAGGACAAGATAATCGACCATAGGTGCTCCACCCAGACAACATTCCATAAGTAGGGAAGTCATTCATCGTCCATAACAATGCAGCCCTTAACATAAAATTTTATTTTCTGTGAGCATTATAAGTCTCAACACCCTGTTCCCACAACACCTTTAACTCAGCAATTAAAGGTCTCAAGAAAACATCAATGTTATGTGATGGACTTTTTCTTCCCGGAATTATCATATTGAGAAATAAATATGATTGCTTTATGCACATCTATGGAGGTAAATTATAAACAGTAAGCATTATTGGCCAACAAGAGTATGATCTCGATGCCGACCCATAAGGACAAAATCCATCAGCACACAAAGCAAGTCTTACATTCCGAGGATCAGCAACAAACGATTGGTGAATACGATCAAATTTTTGCTATACCTCCCCATCAACAGGATGATTGAGCACTCAGTTAGTATTTCAACTTTCAACATGCCATGTCATAAACTTAGCAGTTGCTGACGACATAAAAAGCCTTTGCAACCTTGAAATTAATGGAAAATAATGTAAAACCTTATAAGGTTTCCTTTTTCCTCGTTCACCAACAATTGAGATAGGTTTATATCGACGATGACCACATATTTGACAATACTCCTGCTCTGCCAATTCTTTATCAAACAACATACAATTATTCTTGCATACATCTATTTTAACATAACTAAGACCCAATTTTTCTAGCTTCTTATTCATTTCATAATTGGTTTGTGGCAAATTATCATCTTCTGGTAACATAGGCTTCATAATCCCCAACAAACGATTGAAGCATGCTTCACTTATATTAAACTCTGACTTCCAATTCAAAAGTTGTGAAACAGCCGATAATGTTATGTCCATTGAACAACCAGGCCATAGTGGTTCATCTGTATCATTCAAGAGAGAATAGAAGTATGTAGTAGATGAATTTGGATGTTACTCCTCACTTCTTGAATTGTTCACATAATTACCAACTATGTCATCATCCATACGAAAAGCATCCATAACCATTCTAACATATGGATTTTGTTCCTTAGGTCTCACCCCAGATAGTGGATCAATTGTTTCATTTATATTTTGTGATGATTGTCCTTCTTCAATTTCTCCGTGTTTATCCCAAGTGGTATATCCAACAACAAAACCTTTGTAATAAAGGTGTTTACGCACCTTATCGACTTCCAAGAATTGTTTATTCATACATTTGCTACAAGGACATTTAATTCGATTTCCACTGACTACCTCCGGATGACAAAATGCAAAACTAATAAACTCTACAACTCCATTCAAAAATTCATCTCTAATGAATCCATCTACATCTAATCGACAATACATCCAAGATCTATCCTTATCCATTTTTCACACAGAATACAGTATCTGAAAATATAGAATAACAATTACACTCTATCACCAAATAATTTTTGTCAATTAAGTATAATCAAATTTTTTAACTTAAGCAAATCATTGGAAAAATTTTATAATAATTTTTTTAATTTTGTACTTCACGAATGAATAACCCTAAATAACCCTAAAACTTAACTGTTCATTAAAATATACCTATTTATCCTTCGTTCATATTTACTTTAATTATTTATTAATTTCCAAATAATATATACAACTAAAAAGTACAGAAATATTTTTGTAATACATATTATAAACATGGAATTTAAATTGAACTTACCTTTAATGTATGTCATATATGACAGTTGAATTTAAAAATAAAACCTAGAGTAAAAAAATAAAAATTAAACATTGTTAGTATGTAACGTGCATATAACAAAATTTAACATCTACAATAACAAAATAAAAAAAATAAAAAAATAAAATATTACAAAATAAATCAAATTAGTTAACATTAATATATCTAGGTTTAAATCTTGGAACTGAATATGTGGAGGATTTTATTTAAATTCCTAAGTTTCCTTAGAAATTTCGGCACCATAACGACTGCAATTTGTCTCTACCTAACCTACAAATAATACTATATAGCAGTCCAAATCCTCAATACAATTCATGCATATTAAATCATCTCAACAACCTTAGTTATCCATAACTAACAATCATGCTTTCCAATCACATCAGCAACCACAATATCATAAAATCATTTTTTTTCAAGACTAAAATCAGTAAACTTATATTCATAACTTTAGCTAAAATAATTATAAATGAATTAACAAAATGAAAATAACCTGACTCTTATCACGTTGTTTTAATCATTTCATAGAACAATAATAATAACCAACAACAATATTAATAATAACATTTAAATAACAAATTTATTATTTATAAATAATAAAAAATTGATATAATAATAATTTTACCTTCAGAAAGAAAGGGAAAGGCTACTGGTCGGTGGGGTGACCAATTCGTCGTCAACAATGAGGGAGGAACGACAGGCGAGGATGCCTCAGCTAGAGGGGCTCGATCGCGCAAACGAAATAAAAAACAGAGGCAGGGAATCGGGTTTCCTGGGTTCTGGGCGAGGTAGGGGAAAGAAAGGGAAACAATGTTGCTCGTCCCGGCAGTTCGTCGTCGACAGTGAAGGGAGAAACTACCGACGAATAGAGGCAGGGAAATCAGGGAGAAAGGGGTGCTCGGGAGGGAAAAAAATGGGGTGCTCGGTGGCGAAAAAAAAGGGGAAAACGAAGATCAACCGGAGGGAAGGGCCGCGTCGGTGGTCGCGGGGGATTCGTGATGGTTGGTAGAGGCAAGGAAAAGGGAAATCGGGGAGAGTGGTGTTCGGGAGGGAAAGAAATTGGGGGGAAAAAGGGGAGGGTCGTGAGAGTTTGTTAAGCGCGTGTTCTTTTTTTTTTTTAAACTTAGAAAGGCTTCAGCGACGAAAAAATTTAAATAAAAATTAGAAAAATAAAAGGTGTTACCGACGGAATTCCTTAGCTGAAGCCTTTCAGTGATGGAATAAATATAAAATAAAAATTAAGAAAATTTAGACAGGCTTCAGTGACGGAATTATGTAGTTGAAAACTTTCAGCAACGAAAAAACTTAAATTAAAACTAGAAAAAATAGAAAGGCTTCAACGACGAAATTTCGTCCCTGAATCCTTTCCGTGACGAAGAAGTTTAAATTAAAATTAAAAAAAATTAGAAAGGCTTGAGCGACAGAATTCCGTAGGTGTAGCCTTTCAGCGACGGAATAAAAATAAAATAAAAATTAGAAAAAATTAGGCAGGCTTCAACGACGAAATTTCATAGCTGAATCCTTTCTACGACAGAAAAATTTAAATTTAAATTAGAAAAAATTTAAAGGGCTTCAGCGACGGAGTTCTGTAGCTGTAGCCTTTCAGGGATGGAATAAATATAAAATAAAAATTGGAAAAAATTAGAAAGGCTTCAGCGACGAAATTCCGTAGCTGTAGCCTTTCAGAGACGAAATAAATATAAAATAAAAATTAGGAAAAAATAGAAAGGCTTCAGCGACAAAATTTCATCGCTGAATCCTTTCCGCGACGAAAAAATTTAAATTTAAATTAGAAAATATTAGAAAGGCTTCAGCGACGGAATTTTGTAGCTGAATCCTTTCCGTGATGAAAAAATTTAAATTAAAATTATAAGAAATTAGAAAGGCATCAGCAATGAAATTTCGTAGCTGTAGCATTTTCAGTGACGGAATAAATATAAAAAAAATTAGGAAAAATTAGACAGGCTTCAACGACCAAATTCCGTAGCTGAATCCTTTCCGCAACGGAAAAATTTAAATTAAAATTAGAAAGGCTTCAGCGATGGAATTCTGTAGCTGTAGCCTTTCAGCAACGGAATTCTGTAGCTGTAGCCTTTCAGCGACTGAAGAAATATAAAATAAGAATTACGAAAAATTAGATAGGCTTCAGCGATAAAAAAAATTAAAAAATTTAGAAAAAATAGAGGTGTCTTCAGCGACGAAATTCTGTATCTAAATATTTTTCGGGACAGAATAAATTTTTAATAAAATAAAATAAATAAATGAGGAGTCAGCGATAGAATTCCGTCGCAAAATATAAATAATAGATTTGAAAATATTAGCGACGAAATTTCGTCCCTAATTTATTTATTTAGCGACGGAATAATTTCGTCGATAAAATTTCGTCGCTGAAAGTTTGTTTTCTTGTAGTGACAGTGGCTAATTCCAAATCATGCGAGGGGTAATTCTGCTCATGGTCTTTCAACTGTCGCGATCCATAGGCGACCACTCTTCCATGCTGCATGAGCACACACCCTAATCCTTGGTGAGAAGCATCACTATACACTGAAAATCCTCCTGATCCCTCAAGGATAGTTAACACAGGTGCCACTGTTAATCTTCTTTTTAATTCCTGAAAGTTGAGCTCACATTGATCAGTCCATATGAATGGAGTCTCTTTGCGCATAAGCTTAGTCAAAGGAGCGGCAATCTTGGAAAATCCCTCCACAAATCTTCTATAATACCCTGCCAAACCAAGAAAAATTCGTACCTCTATCACTGTCTATAAGACCCAATTTTTATCATAATTCCTTATGATTCACACATTGTATGGATATTGTTATATGTTAATGGAATCATAAGACGAATGATTTTGATCATATAAATATGAATGAAGTAGTCGAACGTACGTAAAATCTGAAAACGAACAGTTAAGAAATTTCAAATTAAATTTATGAGATTTGAATTGTCTGGACAGAGATACGAATTTTAAATGAGAAATTATAGTGGGTCCAAGAAGGAAAGTCGACCTAAATTGGTCTCGAACGTGTAAAAGGGTAAAACGATCAAAAGACAAAAATCTAGTATAAATTCGATAAGAAAATTTCATTAAAATATGGATTTAGGAAATCTTGATCAATAAAAGAAAAATTATTGAATTTCGAATCTAATTGATCAAGATACAAATTTATTAAGATTTACCGAAATTTAGCTAGGATAATATCCCGAAAATATGGAAACAATTACACCGAAAAAAGGTTAAAATAAAATAAATAATTAAATAAATTATTCTAAATAAAATATAGTTTTTTATTCATATTTTGGGATTTTTTTATAGTATTTTAAAGATTAAAATAATAATAAAATAAACTATAAATATAAAAAAAAAACTGAAATCTAAAAACGAAACAGAAGGAAACAGTGAAGCCGAACGGAGACCGCGCATTCACGAAGCCCGACGACGATCCAACGACCGACGAGGCCAGGCGAGGGTCGGAGAGGAGAGAGGTCATCCGTGCAAACCTGCTGATACTGACGACGCGCGCCACCGACGTCAGAGTCTGGTGAACGGAGGAGGAAAAGCCGATGGGAAAAAGGGGCTCAATTTCGGCGATATAGGGCAGCTGGGTGTCATTGAAGGGTACCAACGTGATCGGGAGGATGAGTCGATTCTGTTGGTACCTGATTTGTCCGGCGAAACGGCTGGAAATGATCGACGAAGGTGAGGGCCCGAAACGACACCATTTTGGCCGAGAGGAAAGGGGAAGGAAAAGGAAGGAAGAGAAAAGAAAAGAAAAAAAGAAAGAAAGGGGAAAAGGAAAGAAATTTTGCCAGGGACGTCTCGATATTCAAGTAAGTTGATCGATGGTCGAGATTGACCTACGGGCAAATTCCAAAAATTAATTTAATATTATATTTAATGGAAAATAACCTGGATTAATCTAATTGTATAGTTCTACGATAGAGCCCAAACGAGAACCGATTGAGCTCCAATTTTCGTACCCCACATAGTATTGGTTAAGTACACTTTAATTACGACAATTTAAGTTCTTAACACAGAGTTAAGATTATTTTACGGATTTTACAGATTAATTCTGCATAAATTGAATTGTATTCGAAATTTTAAAGTAATTATCGTAAATAGTATACGGGCTATCCAATGAGTTTGGAACGAAGCCCGATGAGTATTGGTAAGCCAAATAAGCCCAATAGACCTGAAGAAGGGATTTAATAAGTAAAAACGGGCTGAAAAAGGTGTCGAGGCCCATTAAGGTGCAATCGGGCCCAATAAAATACAACGGGCCCAATGTTTTGATTCGATCAATAAGAGTAAAATACTGAGAAGTATATTAGAACTGACCCAATACGTGATTATATGCAGCTTCGTAGATTTCGTTTGGAGCGAATTGGACTAAGAGACCTGGTACGGTCGAGACGGGATAAGCTCGCGCGTGATTCTAGGTAAGGGAATTTTACGGACTACTAGAGGTAACTTTACTCAATTTCGACCTCATTTACATTCCCTAAAATTGTCTAAAGGGTCCAGATTTAAAATAAGAATTTTGGTGCTCGAATGGATAAATGACCAAAATACCCCTATGAAGGGTAAAATTTTCAAATTTAGGAAAAGTTGGGGGAGCAAGAACAAGAGGTTCCTGCTTGCACGTGCATGGGTAGGCTGACTAGCTTTTAAATAAAAATGCACATCATTGTATATTTTCAACAATGTGATTTCTTTTGGAAATTGTTTTGAGATAATAGAGTATAGCCTACGTGATTTTATGAAAATGTGACGTGCTAGAGCTCAGCTCGCACGAGTTTTGATTTTTTGTGATGCATGCATTAGTGTTGGAGTAGGGGCTCGTACTAGAGTTTTAGATGCATTGGTGCTGGAGTCTAACTCGCACCAGATTTTCATATGATTTTTGTGACAGGGTGCTAGAGTCTAACTCGCACTAAATTATCACTTAATTTTTATGACAGAGTGTTGGAGCCTAGCTCACGCTAGTTTTACATGATTTTGACAGAGTGTTGGAGCTTAGCTCGCACTACATCTTATGAGATTTTATGAAATGCGTGCTGGAGCTTAGCTCGCATGAGATTTTCCTTGATTTTATGAGAGTGCTGGAGCATTGCTCACACTAGTTTTATGAGAACATGCTATGAGCCGTACTTGGAGCGTCGGGTAGACTATGTGTCACATCGATGAAATAGGCTCGTACGTTTGTTTTAAGACATGGCACGAGTATAGATATGAGATATGGGTCTACGGAGTACGTTGTACCGTGCAAGTAGCATGGAGTACGTTGTACCATGCTGTGATTGATTATGTGGCATCTTCGGATGCGAGTGGCATCTTCGGATGCTAGTGATCAGGCAAGATCGACGTGATGGACTGACCCACCTCTCGGGACAGTTCGCGATAGTGGTGAGACCCCGCACACAGGATCCGTGTAGCAGTGGGATCACGAGGATATGGCCATAGTCCTGGTTATTTGCCCGAGATATATATATTACCTAGTCTCACATGTTATTACTTGATGTTTTTGATAATCATGTTTTGTGGACTTTAGTGTGAGTCTGGATCACCCGAGGGAGGGGTTGGATCCTAACTAATATATGATTTTGATGAGAATGAAACTGTGTTTTAAACTGAAACTTGCATGAATATTATTTAAAAAAAAGAAATGAGAAAAGGTCAAATGAAGGATTAAAATGGTATTCCCAAACACGTGCAAGGGTAAAACGGTCAAAAGATCGAAATTCGTTCTTAATTTGAGAAGAAAATTTAATTAAAAATATGGGATTGAGAAATCTTGATCAATAACGAAGAAATGATTAAATTTCATGTTGAATTGATCAAGATATGAATTTATAGGAATAAATCAAAATTTTCACTTCGAGAAATTATTCCGAAAATAATCAAAAAAATATCGAAAATACGAAATAAGACCGATAAATTCATTTAGTGATTAAATGAATAAAATATAATTTTTTAAGATATTTTGGATTTTTAGTAAAAAAAAATAATGAATAAAATAATATTAAAACAAATAAAGAAAAAAAGGAAACGAAACAGGAAAAACGCGAAAGAGGAAAACGGAAGCTGAGCTTCCCTTCTGTGGCACCGGACGAAGTCACCGACGACCTGGAGGCCATCGAGGAAGCCCAGTCGAGCCTCGTCGGTGATGGTAGAGGCTGAAAGTAGCACGAACGGCGAGAGAAATGCCGACGAAAGAGAAAGAGAGAGAATCGAGAGGGAGAAAAATGAGAAATTCGGTGACCAGCACCGATTCAGGCCCGGCCACCGCCAGCCGAAGAAGCACCAAGTGAAGGTCGACCGATCAGTAGCTGCATCGGCCAGTGGAACAACCCGCCACGTCGTCAACGGCGACAGAAAAGGAGAAGAATCGGATCGGCCACTTTTCGGCCGGCCATGGAAAAACCGAGGGCAGATCCGTGCACCGGACGACCCCGCGGAGCTACTGGCAACGAAAGCCGGTGGAGAATCGGCCGACAAAGCCCTAAATAGGCCGAACCGGATTGAACCGGCTGGATCGAACTGGGTTGAACCGGACCGAACCAGTTCAGCCAGAAAAGAAGAGAAGAGAAGAGAAAAAGGAAAAAAGAAAAAGAGGAAAAATTGGGAAAAAATTTTGGTAATGCAATCGAGCTATGGGTAAGTCAGTAGGCAATCGAAATTGATCGATTTAAATTTTGGAATATTTAATTTGCTTAATATTCGACTGGAAATTTACCCGAAAAATATGTAATTGTGTAGCTCGACAATTGACGTTAAACCAGAGCTCGAGATAGCCTCGATTTACGTACTATCTTGGAATCTCGAGTAAATAACCCTTATTTACGACAATTTACATCGTTATGCGTGTTAGAATTATCGCATAAATTACGAAGTTAATTTTCGCATTTAATGAATTATATTCTGGGAATTACAGATAGATTGTCGTAAATAATTTATTAAGCTATCCGAGAATTTAGAATGAGACTCAATAAATACTGATGGGTCCAATGAGCCCAATAGGCCTCGATAATGTAAATAATAATTGGAAAACGGGCTTAAGGCCGATTAAGGCCTATTATGGTGCTATCGGGCCCAATATGGGTAAACGGGCCCAATGATTTAAATTAAGCCCAAAAAATATGAAATACAATTAATTGTATTGTATTTGACCTGATGTATATTTATACCCAATATGGGTCGTGACAGTTTTTGGTATTAGTGCTAAGTTAGCCTGATATGAGTTGGTGTTAGTGGTTACATCCCCATGTATTGTGCATTGTTTAGATACAACTGTGTATATCGAGAAGAAATTGCAGCTAAGAATTTGGTTTTGAATGCAAGAATGTAGACTCATTAACTGATAGCCACTATGGTAGAGAGGCGAGTACACGAGCTCGAGGCCGTATAGGTAGGCCTAAGCGTCGTACTGAGCCGCCACATGAAACTTAAAATGAGATTGAAGTGGAGGCTACTGTTGAGCATGCCCCATAGAGTCCGATAGAGAGATCGGACAGAGTCCGACAGAGAAACCAGACAGTATTGAGACACGCTTCGCGTGGTTAGAGCGGAGTATGGAGAATATTTTGAGAGTTAATTGCTCAGAGTATGTATGGAATTTGAGGGTGAGTCGGAGCATTGGTGGAAGTTCGCTCGACCCATCTTAAGAGTTAAACATTCAAAATGGATAGGGAAAGTAATTCTAGATGTATTCCGGTGACAGAATATCCCGGATATTGTTTAAAGGAAATTACAGATTAAATTCGTTACTTTGACCCAGAGGAACTGGTTGATTAAAGAGTATGAATCTCAGTTTATATTCTTGGGCAGGTATGACCCCGACACTATGAACAGTAAGAGTCGAAATGTCTGAAAGTTCATGAAGGGCTTAGATTGTTAATTAGAGTCCGATTGGGCCGTTAGATATCACTACCTATGCCGAGGCAGTGCGCAGACTACAGTTGTGTAAATAAGATCATGAGTTGCACGCCTCTGAGATTGAGAAAGGTAGTAAGGGCCGAAATAGAGACAAAAGAGAATAGAGAATGACAGCGATGTCAGAACGAAAAAAAAAAGGTAGTTAGTAAAAGATTAGAGTTGGTGAGTCAAGGGGGAAGATGATTGGTAAAACCCCCAGTGTATCCAATTTCAGCACTTTTGAGGGGTATTGTGATTGGCGGACCCCGACCTACTATGGAATAGTGTAGGATCTGTGGTAGATACCACAGAAGTAGGCCCTACACATTATTGACTAAAATAGGTGTTACATGTGGTAAGATGGGCCACTTATTTAGTGATTGCTCAGAGTTGGGTGAGACTACCCTACAGAACGGCAAAGAGATAGAGAAAACCTTGTTGATATCTTTGCACCGAAAAGGGAAGCCACAGTCGAAGAGAAAAGGAAAGTAAGCTGTTGGGAGAGGGCGAGTGTATGCCTTGGACCAGGACACTACAGATGTTTCATCGGATGTGGTGGAAGATACCACACTGGTTGTAAATAATAAAATAGTTATTTTAATTGATCCTGGTGCCACGTATTTATTCATACCGCCTTTAGTTGCTTATAAGCTAGTGAAAGATGTGAAACCTAAACCCTTAGGCAAGATGATAATAGTTAGCTGATTAGCACTAACTGAATATGGGTATACAGATTGTAAGTTGAAAACGAGGGAAAAATGATATGTCAGCCGATTTTATTCAATGGAATATGAATAATTTTGAAGTAATATTTGAGAATAGATTGATTCGGCTGCAAACTATGCTATTTAGATTGCTATCCTAAAATAGTGATGTTTTCACCCCTGAAAAGTGTACTGTAAGTTTGACAAGTAATGAAAGGGGTGTAGAGATTGAAATTAAAGGAGTGATTGATTATATGGATGAGATGAGTAATGATGGGAATGTTTTCATCGCTTATGTGGTTGGTATGGATAAGGCACATCTAGAGTTAACAGATATCTTTATGGTCAGGGAGTTTCCTCATATCTTCCCGGATAATCTACCAGGGTTACCACCCGTTAAAGGAATGGAGTTTTTGTATTGATTTGGTACCTGGTACGGAGCTGATATCCTAACCACGGTATAAAATGATATTAGTGGAACTAGAAGGACTAAAGAAACAATTACAAGAGTTATTGGATAAGCGTTCCTCAGACCGAATGTGTAACTTGAGGAGTACTTGTTATGTTTGTGAAAAGAGAATGGAAGCTTCCGATCATGTATTGAATTTTGATTGTCGAACGAGGCTAACATCAAGAATAAGTGTTTCCTCCCACTATAGATAATTTATTGGATTAGCTATGATAAGCGTATATCCTTTTAGAGATCGATTTGAAGTCTGGGTAACATCCGTTAAGAATTCGAAAGGTGAGTGTGTCGTAACTGTTAGGACATTGATGAACAAGGTATTTAAACCTTACCTGGACAGATTGGTGGTCATCTTTAGCAATGATATTTTGATGTATTCGAAGTCCAGGAAAGAGCATGAGTAGCAACTGGGAAACTGTCTTACAGACGAGGTGTTGTGAGTTTCTCGAAATGGGCTGCTCAGTTCACATATCTCATTCGGAAAAAGATTTCATACGAGTGGGATGATAAGTATGAAAATGGTTTCCGTGAGTTTTGGTATATGGAAGTAATAAACTGACCACCGTAATTATTCTCACCATAACCAACAGCTGAAGAGGTTTCAGTGTGTATGAATACCTCAAAATAAGGATTGGGCTGTGTATTGATGTAAAATGGGAAGATAGTCGTTTATGGATCCATATAGTTCAAGGATCATGAGAGAAACTATCCGACCCATGATTTAGAGTTGACAGCCGTAGCGTTTACACTAAAAGTATAGCACCACCGCTTAAATGGTAAGAAACTTCGGGTATGCACTGATCATAAAAGCCCCGAGTATTTGTTTTCACAGAAAGAGTCGGATATGATAACAAAGAGGGTTAGAGCTTCTAAGGAAGTATGATTGTGAAAATCATACCACCCAGGAAAGCCTGATGCCTTGAGCAGAAAGAGCCTCAGGATGGTATTACATATGATGGTCAGGGAGCGTGAGTTGCTAGAGCAGTTGTGAGCCTCAGTAGTGATGTGATCCCTTCTGATGATAACAGTGATTGTGTGACAGCTAGCCTGAGATTAGAACCGAATTTGAGTGACTGAATTTGCCAGGGTTATTGTGATAATCGGCATGATGTCGATAGTGTGGGTCAGATTCAGATGGGTACAGTGACAGAGTTCACAGTGAGAGATGATGACTTACAGAGGTTCAGAGACAGTATAAGTGCTCCCCAGGACCACAGTTGTTGACATAGTGTTATTGTCAGAAGCTCACTCTTTGGGATATATAGTGCATCCGAGAAGTAATAAATATATCAAAATCTCTGAAAAGGGTATTGGTTGTCAGATATGAAAAAAGAACATTGTAGAGATTGTGGAAAAGTGTCTCGTATGTCAGCAGATTAAGGTAGAGTAAAAGAAGTTGCAGGGTTATTGCAACCTCTACCTATATTGACATGGAAAAGAGAACAAGTTACCATGGATATCGTGATGGGTTACAGAGGACCCAAATGAATCACGAGACTATCTGGGTGATAGTCGATAGAGTGACTAAGTCTACCCACCTTCTGACTATGGAAATCCCCAGATACTCTGAGTGCGTAGGTGGATTTATATGTAAGGAAGATTGTGGAACATTATGCAGCATTCCAGTGAGCATGGTATCAGATAGGGATTCCCACTTCACTTCCCACTTTTGGGAATATTTTTTTCAGGAAGATACAGGAACCCGACTGAGTATTAGCACAGATTTGTGTCCTCAAACAGATAGTCAATCAGAGAGGACTGTACAAGTTTTGAAGGATATGATGAGAGCGTGTGCCATTGATTTGATAAGCTCATGGGATGATCAGTTGTTACTAATTGAATTCGCCAATAATGACAGTTAGCACTTGAGTATTGGGATGACTTTATATAAAGCATAGTATGTGTCACGACCCAAATTACCTAAAAATCAGAGTAAATTTTTCACTTTTTCATTTATTATTTAATTCTTACATTTCTCTCATCGTGACACTCCTACAACACAGTTGGGCTATGATTCGGTGTTAGTCACCTCTCACCTATTACCATTCCATTTCCATAATCATATTCATATATTAGAGTTTACTATCTTTTGACTTTAATTAAATACATACCCAATGGTATTTATAACTCTATATCCTCGACATCATATCCATTTACAGTACTGTCCAGTACATATTTAGATACAAAACCATACAAATATGTATACCTGTCTCTCGATGGGAAGCAAGGATATCAAGCATGCAAGTCCTCAGCCGCTTACTAATTTCTGTGAGTGCTCTGAAAAGATGGGAAAATAAGGGGGGTGAGCAAACCACACGCTCAGTAAGGCAATTATCCAAGTAAGTAGATAGCTCCACTATCTACATGCTCATAATGCCATGCCCTTAAATCCATTTCTTTTCATTTAAAATTTCACGCACAAAATCATGCATTTTCAATGCCATAGTTTATCCAAAACTATTTGTGCATATTTAAATCATGTAATTCATGCATTCAAAGCATTTTATGTGACATCATTAAATCATAATAAGCATGAAGTGAAATAAGATCATGCATTCATTTGTGTCATGTAAGACAAATCATGAATTTGAATTATAAGCATGGAAAACAACATCATGCTTCTGCATTTAAATCAATTCATTTAAAACTGCAGTATAAACTAACCCTTCCGGGTTAATAATCTCATTAAAACAATTTAGTAAAGTTCATTATAAAACTCCAGTTATAAAACCACCCTTCTTTCAGGGTCACATATCATAAAATCATCTGAAATCTCATATCACAGTATAAAATCATAAAATCGGGGGCCTGACCCCTCCCTTGGGTCTACCCTGGTCTATCGACCAATAGTTATATCATGTGAGACATGTAATTGATTATATCAGTAACATCGAGGACTATGGCCATATCCTAGTGATCCCTGGCAACACGGTACCTAGTGTGCGGGGTATCACACCTGAAACGGGAGGTGGGTCGTCCTACCCGCCAGAACGGCATAACACCAGGATTGTGAAGGCAAGGCTTGCTACCTTGTGGCTAATGCCACTCCACTCCAACAATCCTCACGGTACAGCGTACTCCGCGTGACATACACGGTACAACGTACTCCGTGAACCCAAGCTCAGTCAGGGGTGCCTGCAATAGGTCTTATCCACCCATATCATCTCTGTCTCAGTATGCACGTGTGAGCATATCATCTCACTGTGACACACAGTCTACAGGAGGCTCCAACACGGCTATATGCATGTAATATAAATCCCTATGCGAGCGAAGCTCTAGCACGGCTCCATGCATATTCATGATATCAGAAAACCTCGTGCGAGCGAAGCTCTAGCACGGTTTCATAGAAATCAATGAAATCTACGTACGAGCAGCGCTCCAGTACGACTTAAACTAATTATAATTTCAAGTAAAATCCACGTACGAGCAATGCTCTAGTCCGGATATGCATAAAAACTCAATGAAAACCTCGTACGAGAAAAACTCCAGTACGACATTCAAATGAATTATGAAAACCACGAAAAACTTTGTGCGAGCAACGCTCCAGCACAAATGAATGCTCAAGTAAATCAAATCTCGTGCGAGTTACACTCCAGCACGACTTTATGCAAAATTAAATCAAATCTCGTGCGAGTTACACTCCAGCACGGCTTTATGCAATATCAAATCAAAACAGGATGCGAGCTAAGCTCCAGCATCTCTCATGCATGTCAAATCATTAAAACTAGTGCGAGCAATCGCTCTAGCACCATTTATGCATACCACGTCAAAACAAATCAAAACATGTCAAAACATGTCAAAACAGAGTGCGAGCTAGGCTCCAGCAGCTCTCATTTCACAATAATAAAAATCAGTGCGAGCACCATGCTCTAGCACATTTCATGCATATGATGTCACACAAGTCGGTGCGAGCAACCGCTCAAGCACATTTATGCACATTCACAAACGTAGATATAGTGCGAACTACGTGTCAGCACTATCTGTTTCCATATAAACTTGATAGTTGGCCCATTTTTTAAAGAAATTTCCATTTAAATACAAATAACACTTACGTAGTGTTATCATGTGAAATTCATGCAATTACTGGCCAATCTATCGCTTTACTTTGATTAAAACCAATAAAATTCCTTAATCATAAAATTCCTTAAATCATGCATTTCATGCATGTCATGCTTTCACCATCCTTAGGTAAACTTCCCTCAATAGGGGTAAAATAGTCTTTTCACCTATTTCGATCCTTAAAATCATTCAAACCATTTTTAGGATCATTATACAATATCAATGTATACATACATATTCAGTGTACAGAAAAGCTATTAAAATACGCGTAGCTACCTCTAGCTACTCACATAATTCCCTTACCTCGTTTTTCTGTACAGTCTGACATTCCCACTGATGACTCGTCACGCAGTCCGATTTGCTCCGAATCCAAATCAAATCTCCAACACTGCGGATAAATGTTCATCAGGTCAAATACAATACAATTAATTGTATTTCACAATTTTCTGGGCTTAATTTAAATCATTGGGCCCGATTGCACCATAATGGGCCTTAATCGACCTTAAGCCTGTTTACCACACTTTATCGAGGCCTATTGGGCTCATTGGGCCCATCAGTAATTTATTTAGCCTCGTTCTAAATTCTCGGATATCTCAATTTAATATTTACGACAATTTATATCAATTTTCAGAATTTAATTCATTTAATCCGAAAATTAAATCCATAATTTATGCGTTAAATATCAATCACGCATAACAATGCAAAATTGTCGTAAATAAGGGTTACTTACCCGTGATTCCATGATAGTACTCAAATCGAGACTGTCTCGAGCTCTCAGTTGATGCCAATCGTCGAGCTACACAATTAAATATATTTTTGGGTAAACTTTCAGTCGATTATTTATCAAATTAAATATTTCAAAAATTAAATCGGTCAATTTGACCGCTTACCGACTTACCCGAAGCTCGATTGCATCACTGAAATTTTCCCCAATTTTTCCTCTTTTTGTTTTTCCCTTTTTCTTCCTTTTTTTCTCTCTTTTTAGCTGAACCGGTTCGGTCCGGTTCAACCCAGTTCAGACCGTCGGTTCACACCGGTTCGACCGGTTCAGTGGCTTGCCGACTGGTTCTCCACCGGTTTTCACCGCCAGTGACTCCGCTGGGTCGTTCGCACCTCGGATCTGCCCTTGGTTTTGCCCGATGTCGTCGGAAAGTGGCCGGTCAGGCCTCCTCTCCCTTCGTCGTCAGTGACTTCCTCTTTCCTCGCCGTTTTCGGCACTGGCCGCCATTTTAACGGCCAAGGCTGCCACCAATCGAACCGTCGGCGCTTGGGGAACGCTCGGCTGGTGGTGGTCGGCCTCGAATCGGCGCCGGTCGTCGGGAAATGGCTTTCTCCCTCTCGGTTCTCTTTTCCTCTCTCTTTCTCTTACCGATTCTCTCTCTTCACCGCGGATAACCGCCTGGGTCGGCGTCGGCTGTCTTCGCCTGGTGGCTGCGCCATTGCCGATCGCCGGTGATGGTGAGGAACCTTCGGTTGCCTCGGTTTTCTGCAAAAATCGCGTTTCACGATTTTTTGCCTCTTTTTTTTCAGATTTCAATTATTATTATTATTATTATTATTTTTTACTTATCCTATTTTATTTATTAGTATTATTATTTTTTATTATTATTTAATTTTAATATTATTTTAATCATTAAAATAATATTAAAATCCTAAAATATCTAAAAATTATTATTATTTAATTCATTTAATCTATAAATGAATTTATCAGTCCGATTTTACCTTTTCGGTATATTTTTCAATTATTTTCTGATACGAAAATTCCGATTTATTTCAATAAATTCATATCTTGACCAATTTAATACGAAATTTAATTATTTCTTCGTTATTGATCAAGATTTCTCAATCTCATATTTTTAATTAAATTTTCTTGTCCCGATTACTACCTAATTTTGATCTTTTGACCGTTTTGCCCTTGCACGTATTCGAGAATACCATTTAAGTCCTTTTGCATTTTTAAATGCACTCGAAAATTTTTATTTATTCCCTTTTTGCCCTTACGATAAAATCGGGTCTTACAATCTCCCCCACTTAAGAAATTTGGTCCTCCAAATTAGAACCAAGTTATATGTGTCCATAAATAACTCCGGGTACATCTATTGCGTCATACTGTCATCCTCAAGTGACTTTCTCCGGAGTGTAATACTACCATCATACTTAACTAGGGAGATTATCTTAAACCTCAACACTTTCTCTTTCCGTCTAATACCCGAATCGATTTTTTCAATCATACGTTATACTTTCATTGAGCTAAGCTATTGAAGCTCATATCCGATTACATATATCAGGTCCGGATACTATTTTCGAAGCATCATAAGACAGGACACATTGTGGATGCCTATTAATTCAAGTAGTAACGTCAACTTACAGGTCTTACCTTCCACTTCGTCCTATATCTCTATCTGAATCTCGTTACGTCCTTATGCTCTTAGGACAAGTAACTATCAACAATACTAATTCACCATCGGTGAATTCCAATGATTTCCTATCTCTTGTCAGCATAGTCTTTCTGTCTGCTCTTAGGTGTTCTTAATTTCTCATAAATCAACTGAACATCCTCAAAGGTTAGTCTTACAAATTAAGGAACAATTTTCTATCTGTCACCCACTTCTTCTTATCAAAGTCAGGGAACAACTCCCTACGACCATACACTGCCTCATATAAAATGTTATCCCGATACTCTAGTGACAACTGTCATCATTGGCGAATTTGATTTGTAGCAACTGATCATCCCAGGAGCTCATAAAATCAATGGCACACGCTCTCATCACATCCTCCAGAACTTGTACAGTCCTCTCTGACTGACTATCTGTCTGAGGATGGAAGCTGTGCTAACACACAATCGGGTTCCTCTAGCTTCCTGAAAACATTCCCAAAAGTGGGAAGTGAAGCGGGAATCCCTATCTGATACCTTGCTCACTGGAACGCTACACAATATTTTACAATTTTCCATTCACATAAATTCGCCTACACACTCAGAGTATCTGGGTATTTCATAACCAGAAGGTGGGTAGACTTAATCAATCTATCGACTATCACCCAGATAGCCTCGTGATTTATTGGGGTTCTCTATACCCCATCACAATATCCATGGTAACTTGTTCTCTTTTCCGTGTCAATATAGGTAGAGGCTACAATAACTCTGTAACTTCTTTTGCTCTACCTTAATCCGCTGACATACGAGACATTTCTCTACAATCTTTACAATGTTTCTTTTTATATCTGACCACCAATACCCTTTTAAGAGATTTCGATATCTTTATTACTTCTCGGATGCACTGTATATCTCGAAGAACGAGCTTCTGACAATAATACTATCTCATCAACTATGGTCATGGGAAGCACTTATACTATCTTTGAACCTCTGTAAGTCATCATCACTCACTGTGATCTCTGTCACTATACCCTTCTGAATCTGACCCACACTATCGACACCATGTCGATTATCACGCTAAGCCTGGCAAATCCGATCACATAAATCCGGTTCTAACCTCAGGCTAGCTGTCACACAATCACTGTCGTCATCAGAAGGGATCACATCACTACTGAGGCTCACAACTGCTCTAGCAGCTCACGCTCCTTGACCATCATATGTAATACCATCCCGAGGCTCTTTCTGCTCAAGGCATTAGCCTTTACATTAGCCTTTCCTAGGTGGTACAATTTTCACAATCATAATCTTTAGAAGCTCTAACCCTCTTGGTTATCTCATATTCTACTCTTTCTGTGAAAACAGATACTCGAGGCTTTTTATAACCAGTGCATATTCGAAATTTCTCACAGTATAAATGGTGGCGCCATACTTTCAGTGTAATCACTACGGCTACCAACTCTAGATCATGGGTCGGATAGTTTCTCTCATGATCCTTGAATTATTTGGATCTATAAACGACTATCTTCCCATTTTACATCAATACACAGCTCAATCCTTATTTAGGTATCCATACATACTGAAACCTCTCGAGCTGTTGGTTATAGTGAGAATACTTACGGTGGTCAGTTCATTGCTTCAATATACTAAAACTCACCGAAGCCATTTACATACTTATCATAACACTTATATGAAATCTTTTTCCCAAATGAGATATGTCAATTGAGCAGCTCATTTCAAGAAACTCTCAACACCTTGTCTGTAAGACAGTTTTCTGTTGCTACTCATTCTCTTCCCTAGACTTCGAATACATCATAATATCATCACTAAAGATGACAACCACTCGATCCAGTTAAGGTTTAAATACCTTTTCGTAGTTGAGTTCCACTGAATATTTCATTCACCCATATCCTTGACCTATGTACGCATAAACGTACAATGTCATTTCAAAAGTGCTTCCGTTCAAGATACTAACCCGCTTCATTTCCTTTTTCTTATATTAACGGCTTTTATAAAATTTTTAATTTTTTTCTAAACTTTCATGATTAATCAAATTCTATATCTTTTTATCTTACCAGTAAAGGTACCTAAATTTTAAATGTATATATTACGACTGTCTATTTCAATGTATAGGTTATGTGTGCGCTTCCAAGCGCTGTCAAATCTTCAGACAGGGAAGTATTTTGAAATACCTTTATTAACCTTCAGATTTGACCACATCAACTGGATGTAGATATATCTACCCCTTATCTTGCTTACGCCCCTATTTTTAACTTACAATCTCTATACCCATATTCAGTTAGTGAAAATCAGCTAACTATCATCATCTTGCTTAAGGGTACAGGCTTCACATCTTTCATTCGCTTGTAAGAAACTGAAGGCGATATTAATAAATTCGTGGCACCAGGATTAATTAAAATAATTATTTCATTATTCTTAACCAGTGTGGTATCTTTCACCACATCATAATAATCATCAATGGTGTCCTAGTCCAAGGCATACACTCGCCCTCGTCCAACATCTTATTTCCGTGTAACTACCACACATCTTACACTGTTACACTTGCTACTCTGTTCCGTAGCATGTCGGGGTCCTCTTATCACAATACCCCTCATAAGGGATGCAATTAGATACATTGGGGTTTATCAATCAACTTACCCCATGACTTATCAACTCTAATCCTTTACCAAACTACCTTTTTCCCTTTCTGACATCTCTGTCAATCTTTATTCTCTTTTGTCTCTATTTTGGCCCTTACTACCTTTCCCAATCTCAGAGGCGTGCAAATCATGATCTTATTTACACAATTGTAGTCTGCGCACTGTCTCGGCATAGGTAGTGGTATCTAACGGCCCAATTGGACTCTAATTGACAATCTGAGCCCTTCCATGAACTTTCAAACATCTCGACTTTTATTGTTCATCGTGTCCGAGTCACATCTGCCCAGGAATAAACTAAGTTTCATACTCGTTAATCAATCAGTTCCTCTGGGTTAGAGTAAATAATTTTATTAGTAATTTCCTTTCAGTAGTGTCCGGGATATTCTGTCACCGGAATACATATAGAATTATTTTCCATGTCCATTCTGGACGTTTAACTCTTAAGATGGGTCGAGCGGACTTCCACCAATGCTCCGACTCGCCTTCAAATCTCATGTATACTCTGAGCAATTAGCTCTCAATATATTCTCCACACTCCGCTCCAATCTCGCGAAGCGTGTCTCAATACTGTCTGGTCTCTCTGTCAGACTCTGTCCGATCTCTCTGTCGGACTCTGTGGGGCATGCTCAACATCAGCCTCCACGTTAATCTAATCTCGAGTCTCATGTGGTGACTCAGTACAACTCTTGGGCCTACCTCTACGGCCTCGAGCTCGTGTACTCGCCTTTCAACCGTAGTGGCTATCAATTAATGAGTCTATTCTTGCATTTAAAACCAAATTCTTAGCTGTACTTCCATCTCGATATACATAATAGTATCTAAACAATGCACAGTACATGGGGATGTAAACTTCCTTAACCACTAACGCTGACTCATATAAGGCCAACTCAGCTCTGATACCATTAAACTTGTCACGACCCAAATTACCTAAAAATCAGAGTAAATTTTTTGCTTTTTCATTTATTATTTAATTCTTACATTTCTCTCATCGTAACCATCCTATAACACAGTTGGGCTATGATTCGGTGCTAGTCACCTCTCACCTATTACCATTCCATTTCCATAATCATATTCATATATCAGAGTTTACTATCTTTTGACTTTAATTAAATACATACCCAATGGTATTTATAACTCTACATCCCCGACATCATATCCATTTACAGTACTGTGCATTACATATTTAGATACAAAACCATATAAATGTGTATACCTGTCTCTCGATGGGAAGCAACGGATATCAAGCATGCAAGTCCTCAGTCGCTTACTAATTTCTGTGAGTGCTCTGAAAAGATGGGAAAATAAGGGGGGTGAGCAAACCACACTCTCAGTAAGGCAATTATGCAAGTAAGTAGATAGCTCCACTATCTACATGCTCATAATGCCATGCCCTTAAATCCATTTCTTTTCATTTAAAATTTCACGCACAAAATCATGCATATTCAATGCCATAGTTTATCCAGAACTATTTGTGCATATTTAAATCATGTAATTCATGCATTCAAAGCATTTTATGTGACATCATTAAATCATAATAAGCGAAGTAAAACAAGATCATGCATTCGTTTGTGTCATGTAAGACAAATCATGAATTTGAATTAAAAGTATGGAAAACAACATCATACTTTTGCATTTAAATCAATTCATTTAAAACTGCATTATAAACTAACCCTTCCGGGTTAATAATCTCACTAAAACAATTCAGTAAAGTTCATTATAAAACTCCAGTTATAAAACCGCCCTTCTTTCAGGGTCACATATCATAAAATCATCTGAAATCTCATATCACAGTATAAAATCATAAAATCGGGGGCCTGACCCCTCCCTCGGGTCTACCCTAGTCTATCGACCAATAGTTATATCATGTGAGATATGTAATTGATTATATCAGTAACATCGAGGACTATGGCCATATCCTAGTGATCCCTGGCAACACGGTACCTAGAGTGCGGGGTATCACACCTGAAACGGGAGGTGGGTCGTCCTACCCGCCAGAACAGCATAACACCAGGATTACGAGGGCAAGGCTTGCTACCTCGTGGCTAATGCCACTCCACTCTAACAATCCCCACGGTACAGCGTACTCCGCGTGACATACACGGTACAATGTACTCCGTGAACCCAAGCTCAGTCAGGGGTGCCTGCAATAGGTCTTATCCACCCATATCATCTATGTCTCAGTATGCACGTGTGAGCATATCATCTCACTGTGACACACAGTCTACAGGAGGCTCCAACACGGTTATATGCATGTAATATAAATCCCTGTGCGAGCGAAGCTCTAGCACGGCTCCATGTATATTCATGATATCAGAAAACCTCGTGCGAGCGAAGCTCTAGCACGGTTTCATAGAAATCAATTAAATCTACGTACGAGCAGTGCTCCAGTACAACTTAAACTGATTATAATTTCAAGTAAAATCCACGTACGAGCAATGCTCTAGTACGGATATGCATAAAAACTCAATGAAAACCTCATACGAGAAAAGCTCCAGTACGTCATTCAAATGAATTATGAAAACCACGTAAAACTTTGTGCGAGCAACGCTCCAGCACAAATGAATGCTTAAGTAAATCAAATCTCGTGCGAGTTACACTCCAGCACGACTTTATGCATAATTAAATTAAATCTCGTGCGAGTTACACTCCAGCACGGCTTTATGCAATATCAAATAAAAACAGGATGCGAGCTAAGCTCCAGCATCTCTCATGCATGTCAAATCATTAAAACTAGTGCGAGCAATCACTCCAGCACCATTTTATGCATACCACGACAAAACAAATCAAAACATGTCAAAACAGAGTGCGAGCTAGGCTCCATCAGCTCTCATTTCACAATAATAAAAATCAGTGCGAGCACCATGCTCTAGCACATTTCATGCATATGATGTCACACAAGTCGGTGCGAGCAACCGCTCAAGCACATTTATGCACATTCACAAACGTAGATATAGTGCGAACTACGTGTCAGCACTATCTGTTTCCATATAAACTTGATAGTTGGCCCATTTTCCAAAGAAATTTCCATTTAAATACAAATAACACTTACGTAGTGTTATCATCTGAAATTCATTCAATTACTGGCCAAT
Organism: Firmiana major; assembly: GCA_033439115.1. Taxonomy (NCBI): domain Eukaryota; kingdom Viridiplantae; phylum Streptophyta; class Magnoliopsida; order Malvales; family Malvaceae; genus Firmiana; species Firmiana major. The sequence continues at coordinate 22,221,161 of CM065905.1, forward strand.
CTATCGCTTTGCTTTGATTAAAACCAATAAAATTCCTTAATCATAAAATTCCTTAAATCATGCATTTCATGCATGTCATGCTTTCACCATCCTTAGGTGAACTTCCCTCAATAGGGGTAAAATAGTCTTTTCACCTATTTCGATCCTTAAAATCATTCAAACCATTTTTAGGATCATTATACAATATCAATGTATACATACATATTCAGTGTACAGAAAAGCTATTAAAATACGCGTAGCTGCCTCTAGCTACTCACATAATTCGCTTACCTCATTTTTCTGTACAGTTTGACTTTCCCACTGATGACTCATCACGCAGTCCGATTTGCTCCGAATCCAAATCAAATCTTCGACACTGCGGATAAATGTTCATCAGGTCAAATACAATACAATTAATTGTATTTCATAATTTTCTGGGCTTAATTTAAATCATTGGGCCCGTTTACCCATATTGGGCTCGATTGCACCATAATGGGCCTTAATCGACTTTAAGCCCGTTTACCACACTTTATCGAGGCCTATTGGGCTCATTGGGCCCATCAGTAATTTATTTAGCCTCGTTCTAAATTCTCGGATATCTCAATTTAATATTTACGACAATTTATCTCAATTTTCAGAATTTAATTCATTTAATCTAGAAATTAAATCCGTAATTTATGTGTTAAATATCAATCACGCATAACAATGCAAAATTATCATAAATAAGGGTTACTTACTCTTGATTCCATGATAGTACTCAAATCGAGACTGTCTCGAGCTCTCAGTTGATGCCAATCGTCGAGCTACACAATTAAATATATTTTCGGGTAAACTTTCAGTCGATTATTTATCAAATTAAATATTTTGAATATTAAATCAGTCAATTTGACCGCTTACCGACTTACCCGAAGCTCGATTGCATCACTGAAATTTTCCCCAATTTTTTCCTCTTTTTCTTTTTCTCTTTTTCTTCCTTTTTTCCTCTCTTTTTGGCTGAACCGGTTCGGTCCGGTTCAACCCGGTTCAGACCGTCGGTTCACACTGGTTCGACCGGTTCAGTGGCTTGCCGGTCGGTTCTCCGCCGGTTTCCACCGCCAGTGACTCCGTTGGGTCGTCCGCACCTCGGATCTGCCCTCGGTTTTGCCCGATGTCGTCGGAAAGTGGCCGGTCCGGCCTATTCTCCCTATGCCGTCGGTGACTTCCTCTTTCCTTGCCGTTTTCGACGCTGGCCGCCGTTTTAACGGCCAAGGCTGCCACCAATCGAACCGCCGGCGCTTGGGGAACGCTCGGCTAGGGGTGGCCGGCCTCGAATCGGCGCTGATCGCCGGGAAATGGCTTTCTCCCTCTCGGTTCTCTTTTCCTCTCTCTTTCTCTCGCCGATTCTCTCTCTTCACCACCGATAACCGACTGGGTCGGCGTCGACTGTCTTCACCTGGTGGGTGCGCCGTTGCCGATCGCCGGTGATGGTGAGGCACCTTCGGTTGCCTCGGTTTTCTGCAGAAATCGCGTTTCGCGATTTTCTGCCTCTTTTTTTTTTCAGATTTCAATTATTATTATTATTATTATTTACATATCTTATTTTATTTATTATTATTATTATTATTATTATTTATTATTTAATTTTAATATTATTTTAATCATTAAAATAATATTAAAATCCCAAAATATCTAAAAATTATTATTATTTAATTCATTTAATCTATAAATGAATTTATCAGTCCGATTTTACCTTTTCGGTATATTTTTCGATTATTTTCGGGATTATTTTTCGATACGAAAATTTTGATTTATTTCAATAAATTCATATCTTGACCAATTTAATCCGAAATTTAATTATTTCTTCGTTATTGATCAAGATTTCTCAATCTCATATTTTTAATTAAATTTTCTTGTCCCGATTACTACCGAATTTTGATCTTTTGATCGTTTTACCCTTGCACATATTCGAGAATACCATTTAAGTCCTTTTGCATTTTTAAATACACTCAAAAATTTCTATTTATTCCCTTTTTGCCCTCACGATAAAATCGGGTCTTACAATCTCCCCCACTTAAGAAATTTGGTCCTTGAAATTAGAACCAAGTCATATAGGTCCATAAATAACTCCGGGTACATCTATTGCGTCATACTGTCATCCTCAAGTGACTTTGTCCGGAGTGTAATACTACCATCATACTTAACTAGGGAGATTATCTTAAACCTCAACACTTTCTTTTTCCGTCTAATACCCGAATCGATTTTTCCAATCATACGTTATACTTTCATTGAGCTAAGCTGTTGAAGCTCATATCTGATTACATATATCGGGTCCGGATACTATTTTCGAAGCATCATAAGACAGGACACATTGTGGATGCCTGTTAATTCAAGTGGTAACGTCAACTTACAGGTCTTACCTTCCACTTCGTCCTATATCTCTATCTGAATCTCGTTACGTCCTTATGCTCTTAGGACAAGTAACTATCAACAATACTAATTCACCATCGGTGAATTCCAATGATTTCCTATCTCTTGTCAGCATAGTCTTTCTGTCTGCTCTGAGGTGTTCTTAATTTCTCATAAATCAACTGAACATCCTCAAAGGTTAATCTTACAAATTAGGGAACAATTTTCTATCTGTCACCCACTTCTTCTTATCAAAGTCAGGGAACAACTCCCTACGACCATACACTACCTCATATAAAATGTTATCCCGATACTCAAGTGACAACTGTCATCATTGGCGAATTTGATTAGTAGCAACTGATCATCCCAGGAGCTCATAAAATCAATAGCACACGCTCTCATCACATCCTCCAGAACCTGTACAGTCCTCTCTGACTGACCATCTGTCTGAGGATGGAAGCTGTGCTAACACACAATCGGGTTCCTCTAGCTTCCTAAAAACATTCCCAAAAGTGGGAAGTGAAGCGGGAATCCCTATCTGATACCTTGCTCACTGGAACGTTACACAATGTTTTACAATTTTCCATTCAAATAATTTCACCTACACACTCAGAGTATCTGGGGATTTCATAACCAGAAGGTGGGTATACTTAATCAATCTATCGACTATCACCCAGATAGCCTCGTGATTTATTAGGGTTCTCTATACCCCATCACAATATCCATGGTAACTTGTTCTCTTTTCCGTGTCAATATAGGTAGAGGCGGCAATAACTCTGCAACTTCTTTTGCTCTACCTTAATCCGCTGACATACGAGACATTTCTCCACAATCTTTACAATGTTTCTTTTTATATCTGACCACCAATACCCTTTTCAAAGATTTCGATATCTTTATTACTTCTCGGATGCAATGTATATCTCGAAGAACAAGCTTCTAACAATAATACTATCTCATCAACTATGGTCATGGGAAGCACTTATACTATCTTTGAACCTCTGTAAGTCATCATCACTCACTGTGAACTCTGTCACTATACCCTTCTGAATCTGACCCACACTATCGACACCATGTCGATTATCATGCTAAGCCTGGCAAATCCGATCACATAAATCCGGTTCTAACCTCAGGCTAGCTGTCACACAATCACTATCATCATCAGAAGGGATCACATCACTACTGAGGCTCACAACTGCTCTAGCAGCTCACGCTCCTTGACCATCATATATAATACCATCCCGAGGCTCTTTCTGCTCAAGGCATCAGCCTTTACATTAACCTTTCCTAGGTGGTACAATTTTCACAATCATAATCTTTAGAAGCTCTAACCCTCTTGGTTATCTCATATTCTACTCTTTCTGTGAAAACAGATACTCGGGGCTTTTTATAACCAGTGCATATTCAAAATTTCTCACAGTATAAATGGTGGCGCCATACTTTCAGTGTAATCACTATGGCTACCAACTCTAGATCATGGGTCGGATAGTTTCTCTCATGATCCTTGAATTATTTGGATCTATAAACGACTATCTTCCCATTTTACATCAATACACAGCTCAATGCTTATTTAGGTATCCATACATACTGAAACCTCTCGAGCTGTTGGTTATAGTGAGAATACTTACGGTGGTCAGTTCATTGCTTCAATATACTAAAACTCACCGAAGCCATTTACATACTTATCATAACACTTGTATGAAATCTTTTTCCCAAATGAGATATGTCAATTGAGCAGCTCATTTCAAGAAACTCTTAACACCTCGTCTGTAAGACAGTTTCCTGTTGCTACTCATTCTCTTCCCTGGACTTCGAATACATCATAATATCATCACTAAAGATGACAACCACTCGATCCAGTTAAGGTTTAAATACCTTTTCGTAGTTGAGTTCCACTAAATATTTCATTCACCCATATCCTTGACTTATGTACGCATAAACGTACAATGTCATTTCAAAAGTGCTTCCGTTCAAGATACTAACCCACGTCATTTCCTTTTTCTTATATTAGCGGCTTTTATAAAATTCTTATTTTATTTTTTAAACTTTCATGATTAATCAAATTCTATATCTCTTTATCGTACCAGTAAAGGTACCCAAATTTTAAAGGTATATATTACGACTGTCTATTTCAATGTATAGGTTATGTGTGCACTTCCAGGTGCTGTCAAATCTTCAGACAGGGAAGTATTTTGAAATACCTTTATTAACCCTCAGATTTGACCACATCGACTGGGTGTAGATAGATCTACCCCTTATCTTGCTTACGCCCCTATTTTTAACTTACAATCTCTATACCCATATTCAGTTAGTGACCGACGACAGAAAAGAAAAGCATCGACGTCGAAAAGGAGAAGAGTCGGACCGACCACTTTTCGACCAGCCATGGCGAAACCGAGGGCAGATCTGTGTACCGGACGACCCCGCGGAGCTACTGGCGACGGAAGTCGACGGAGAACCGGCCGACGAAGCCCTGAACCGATCGAACCGAACTGAACCGGTTGGACCGAACCGATCTAAATCGGGCTGAACCGGATCGAACCGGTTTAGCCAGAAAAAAGAAAAAGAAAGAGAAAAAAGGAAAAAGAAAAAGTGGAAAATTTGAGGAAAAATCCCAATGATGCAATCGAGCTACAGGTAAGCTGGTAAGCGGTCAAAATTGACTGATTTAAATTTTGAAATATTTAATTTGCTTAATATTCCACTGGAAATTTACCCGAAAAATATGTAATTGTGTAGCTGACAATTGACGTCAAACGAGAGCTCGAGACAGCCTCGATTTACGTACTATCATAGAATCTTGGGTAAGTAACCTTTATTTACAATAATTTGCATCGTTATGCGTATTAAAATTACCGCATAAATTACGGAGTTAATTTTCGCATTTAATGAATTATATTTTGGGAATTAGAGATGCATTGTCATAAATAATTCATTAAGCTATCCGAGAATTTAGAATGAGACTTAATAAATACTGATGGGCCTAATGAGCCCAATAGGCCTTGATAATGTAAATAATAATTGAAAAACGGGCTTAAGGCTGATTAAGGCCCAATTATGGTGCAATCGGGCCAATATGGGTAAATGGGCCCAATGATTTAAATTAAGCCCAAAAAAAATGAAATACAATTAATTGTATTGTATTTGACCTGATGTATATTTATACGCAGTTCCAGAGATTTGATTGAGAGCAAATCAGACTGCATGATGAGACATCAGTGAAAGGTCAGACTGTATAGAAAAATGAGGTAAGAGAATTGTGTGAGTAGCTAGAGGTAGCTACGCATATTTTAATAACTTTTGTATACACTGAATATGTATGTATACACAGAATATGTATAAAGGTCCTAGAAATAAATTAAAGATTTTAAGGACTCGAAATAGGTAAAAGGCTATTTTACCCATACTGAGGGAAAATTCAGCTAAGGAGGGTGAAAGCATGACATGCATGAAATGCATGATTTAAGGAATTTTCTGATTTAAAGAATTCTCGTGGTTTTTAAGCAAAGCAAATCGATAAATTGGCCAGTAATTGCATAAAATTTCACAATATAACACTACGTAAGTGTTATTAAGATTTAAATGAAAATTATTTGGAAAATGGGTCAACTATCAAGTTTATATGGAAATAGATAGTGCTGGCACATAGCTCACACTATATCTGCGTTTGTAAGTGTGCATAAAATGTGCTTGAGCGGTTGCTTGCACTGACTTGTGTGACATCATATGTATGAAATGTGCTAGAGCGGTTGCTCGCATTGATTTTTATTATTGTGAAATGCATGAGAGGTGCTAGAGCCTAACTCACACTCTGTTTTGAATGTTTTGATTTGTTTTGACTTGATTTACCTAAAAAGGTGCTGGAGCGATTGCTTGCACTAGTTTTTATGACTTGATATGCTTAAAAAGGTGCTGGACTTTAGCTCGCATCCAGTTTTGATATGATAATTGCATAAAGTCGTACTAGAGCATTGCTCGTATGAAGTTTTGATTTACTTAAGCATTCATTCTGCTGTTGCATTTCTCGCACGAGATTTGATTTGTTTATGCATAAAACCGTGCTGGAGCTTACTCGTATGTGATTTTCTATGGATTTATAATTATTTTAAAGTCGTACTGGAGTGCTACTCGTATGCAGATTTTACTAATTTTTATGAAACCGTGCTAGAGCTTCGTTCGTATGAGATTTTTAGATTTCATGATTATGCATGGAGCCGTGCTAGAGCTTCGCTTGCACAGGGATTTATATGATATGCATATAGTCGTATTGGAACCTCCTGTAGACTGTGTGTCACAGTGAGATGATATGTCCACACGTGCATACTGAGACATAATTGGTATGGGTGGATAAGACTTATTGCAGGCACCCTCTGACTGAGATTGGGTTCACGGAGTATGTTTTACTGTGTATATCACATGGCGTACGCTGTACCATGGGAATTGTTGGAGTGGAGTGGCATTAGCCACGAGGCAGCAAGCCTTGCCCTCGTAATCCTGATGTTATGTTGTTCTGGTGGTAGGATTGACCCACCTCGGTATCAGGTGTGATACCCCACACACTAGGTACCGTGTAGCCAGGGATCACTAGGTCATGGCCATAGTTCTTGATATTACTTATATAGTCACCTACATGTCTCACATGGTATAACTTGTGGTCTTGATAGACAAGGGTAGACCAGAGGGAGGGGTCAGGCCCCCGATTTTATGATTTTCTATTATGATGATAGGTTTTTCAGAGAATTTTATAAAATATGTCCCTGAAAGAAGGGTGACTTTTATAACAGAATTTTATAATGAATTTTTAATGAGATTGATTTATGAGATGCTTAAACCCTTCGGGTTATTTTATACTGCAGTTTTAATGAAGTGATTTAAGTGCAGTAGCGTGATGAGTTTTCCATGCGTTAATGATAAATTCATGAAAAGAATTGTTTCTCATGATTTGATTGACATGGCATGAACTAATTTATGATCCTGGTTTAATTCATGCTAATTATGATATTATGATGTTACATAAAATGCCATTGATGCATAAGCTGCACGATTTTTATATGTACGAATAGTTTTTATAACTATGACATTGAAATATGCATGATTTTGTGTGTAAGCTTTTAACGAAAAGAAATGGATTTTAAGGGCATGGCATTATGAGCATGTAGATAGTGGAGCTATCTACTTACTTGCATAACTGCCTTACTGAGCGTGTGGTTTGCTTACCCCCTTATTTTCCCATCTTTTCAGAGCACTCGCAATAGTTAGTGAGCATGACATTATGAGGACTTGCCATCTTAGTATCCGTTGCTTCCCATCGAGAGTCAGGTATACATATTTGTATAGTTTTGTAGCTGAACATGTAATGCATAGTACTGTAAACGTATATGATGTCGGGGATGTAAGGTTATATAAATACCATTGTGTATGTATTTAGTTAAAGTCAAAAGATAGTAAACTCTGATATGTGAATGTGATTATGGAAATGGAATGGTAAATAGGTGAGAGGTGACTAACACCGAATCATAGCCCAACTGTTTGGTAAGATGGTCACGATGAGAAAAAGGTAAGAATTAAATAATAATCGAAAAGCAAAAAATTTGTAGTGATTTTAGGTAATTTGGGTCATGACATTATTTTCCCTGCTATTTAAACCCATACGTGATGTAAAGTGGTTTTACATGACATTCATTTATGTGGCATATGGGTATGCGTGAACGTTTATTTTGCAAATTATGTGGAGAAAAGGTGGTATATGCATGGCACCATGTTCATGTAGGTTGTATGGTTACCTACTTGTTCGTAGGATTGCCTTTCTAAGCTTGATGTGCTCACCCCTTTCATTTTTCCTACACATATTTCTTTCAATAAACTTTGAGACGACTGAGTACTGATTCCTGATATCCACTGCTACCCATCATTTTGAGGTATATACACTAGTACGTATTGTATCTGAATAACAATAGCACAGTAATATGTTTGTAGTAACTTTCGGGAATGTATAGACATTGTAAACACTTGTAAATGAATGGTGGGACTGGCATTGACGCACAGGCCAATAGTTAGTGGAGTGTGGTCACGATCAGAGGACAGGTAAGTATGAAACAAAAAGTGAAACATTTATTACGAATTTTGAGTAGTTGGGGTCGTGACACTATCCTCGATCTTTCCCAATTAAGCACAACCTCCACTTTAGTTGGATCAACTAATACTCCCTCCGCTAAAACTATATAACCAAGGAAAGCTATCTGATCCAGCCAAAATTCACACTTAATAAGCTTTCTATATAATTGCTTATCTCAGAGTATCTGAAGTACTAACCACAATTGCTGTGTGTGCACCTCATAAGACCAAGAGTACACCAAAATATCATCAATAACGACTATCACAAACTTATCTAGATAGTCTCTGAACACCTCATTCATTAACCTTATAAAGGCTGCAAGGGCGTTCGTCAATCCAAAGGGCATCACTAGAAATTCATAATGGCCATACCTTGTTCTGAAGGACGTCTTTGGAATATCTTCCTCCTTAATCCTGAATTGGTGATAGCCCGATCTTAAATCAATCTTAGAGAAGATTGAAGCCCCTCTCAGCTGATCAAGAAGATCGTCAATCATGGGCAATGGGTATTTATTCTTCACCGTGGCTTTATTCAATAGTCGATAGTCTATGCATAATCTGAGACTACCATCCTTCTTCCTTACGAATAACACTGGGGCTCCCCACGGTAAGACACTGTGCCTAATAAATCCCTGATCCAATAACTCCTACAGTTGTTTCTTCAATTCTTCTAGTTCCACTAATGCCATCCTATAAGGAGGTCTAAAGATAGGCTGAGTATCCGATACCAAATCAATGGTAAACTCCAGCTCTCTCTCTCTGGTGATAAACCGGGCAACTCATTGGGGAAAACATCCAAAAATTCACACACCACGGGTATATCCTCAATCCTCGGATGTTCCCGGTTATCATCTGAAATGAGTGCTTCATAACCTTCAAATTAAAAGAAAATTTAATACTCTCAAGCGGTAACATCATAAATTTCAAATTTCTTACAAAAATTCCACACATTTATTTCCTCAATATTTCAAACGTACACTGTAAGATTCAGGTAGGGAGAAAGTTATTATCTTAGTGTAGCAGTCTAAACTCACTCGATTGGTTGCCAGCCAATCCATTCCCAAAATCACATCAAACCCACATATATTTAACACTATTAGATCTGTTAACATTACTTTGTCTCCCACCTTTATTTCACATCCTCTACATATCATATCCATTCTCTGGGACTCACGCATAGGGGTTTCACAAGTAAGATATACTCTAGGGGTTCAAACTTCAAATTTAACTTACATGCGAAATATTTAGAAATAAACGAATGCATGGATGCCGGATCAATCAACACATGAGCCTTATGATTATAGATAGAGAGTGTACCTCTTATAGTTTCTGCAGAAGTGTCTGTTGTTTCCTTATCCAGAGCGAACACACATCCCACTGTGACGGGCTTCTTTCCTTTCTCTGTAGCAGTGGCCCATCTCGGAGGATTCACTCTTTGAGGCTGCTGTCTGGTAGGCTCCAGAGCATGTGGTCTCAGAGGTTGAGGACAATCTTTTACTTTGCGACCCATGTCTCCACATCCAATGACTCCCTTTGGATATTTAATGGATCGATCAGCCAGTTAGAGGGTCATTGTAGTGGGCTTGACATCCCTTATTCCTAACTTCTGATAAGTAGAGAAAGGCATTAGATTTATACTGGCTCTGAAATCACACAGGGCTCTACCAAAGAAAAGATTTCCTATCATGCAGGGTATGGTAAAACTCCCGGGATCCTTGAGCTTGGGGGGTAATTTCCTCTGAATAATTAATTGTATTACATTCCTTAGTTAAAGCCATCGTCTCATAATCTTCCAATCTTCTTTTCCTAGAGAGGATATCCTTTGAAAACTTCACATAACATGGCATCTGTTCTAAAGCATCTACGAAAGGAATGTTGATGTGAAGTTTCTTAAGAACTTCAAGAAATTTAGTGAATTGTTGATCCAATTTTTTATTTTGGAACCTCTGAGGAAAAGGTACTCGTGGTCTAACTGGAGGGGACGTAGTGGAAACATTTGTAGTGTCAGACGACAAGGAAGGCTGTGAAGTAGAAGAAGTTATATATGAAGAAGTACCTAACTTGGATTCTTTTGCAGCCTGATCCTGATGTTCCTGTTCTTTTTGAGCTGCCTCTTTAGACCTTAAAGGCTCTACCACTGTGGGCTTAACAGGATTGGACTTAACTTGTGGATCATCTAACTCTCTACCACTCCTAAGGGTGATGGATTTAGCTTGTTCCTTACCCTCCCTTTGCCAAACATGATTAACTTCAGTGTTATTAGGAAGGGTCCCTTGTGGACGTTGGATAAGAGCATTGGCTATTTGTCCAACCTGAACTTCTAAATTCTTAATTGAGGCAGCTTGATTTTGCAAGATCGTTGTGAACATTTCCTTAAGCGAGGGCTTCTTCTCAGCTGCTGGTAAGTGCTGGGGTTGTGGTGGTGCTGGTGGTTGATGGAAGTGAGGTGGATGGGGATGATTAGGTGGATGGTGTGGATATGGATGATGTGATGGATAGTGTGGAAATTATTGATGTGGTGGTACATGAATCGATGGAGCTTGAAAATCAGGTATGTAGTTAGAAGATTGCCCTTGATTTTGGCTCCAGGAAAAGTTAGGATGGTTCTTCCACCCTGGACTGTAGGTGTTTGAAAAGGGGTTGTTTTGTTGCTTCTGAGAGGGTGCAATGTACTGAACCGATTCTAAGTTAAGCGGTCACCTATCTACAGAGTGTGTACCACCACACAGATCACAGAAAAGAAAAGAACTTTGGACAGAATAAACAAGATTAGGACTGGTGGAAGGATTATGTTGGGTACTAAGTGACTCTACCTTCTTCATAAGGTTAGCAATTTGAGAGGTCAAGGTAGACAACGTGTCTAACTCATAGATACCCGCCGACTTCTTAGGCAGTTGCCTCTCCGAGGACCACAGATAGTTGCTAGCAGCCATCTTGTCTAAGAGCTCGTAAGCTTCCTCCTCTGTTTTGCACATTAGAGCTCCACCCGCAGCAGTGTTAACAATAGTCCTATTTTGGCTTGTAACTCCGTTGTAGAAGGTCTAGACTTGCAGCCACAAAGTTAAGCCACGATGAGGGCACTTCCTAAGAAGTTCCTTATATCATTCCCATGCTTCGTAAAGAGATTCAGAATCGAACTGGGCAAAGGAAGATATGTCACTACAGAGTTTGGCCATTGTAGAGGGAGGGAAAAACTTGGCTAGAAATTGATGGGCTAACTTGTCCCATGTAGAAATGGATCCCAAAGGCAAGAAGGTTAACCAGTGTCACGCCTTATCCCTAAGTGAGAAGGGGAATAATCTAAGCCTAAGCGCATCATCAGATAATCCATTGTGCTTGAATGTGTTGCACAAGTCCAGGAATTGCCCGAGGTGAGCTTGTGGGCCGTCATGCGGAAGTCTGGATCATCTGAAGGATTGCAGGCTTAATTTCAAAATTGTTTGTAGGGACAGCTGGTGGCCTAATGCCGGTATAATATTCTCCATTCGTCGACACTGCATAATCTCCAACGATCCTAATTTCTCTATTATCTGCCATGTTGTTTTGCAATGGAGCTATGAATTTCCTAGAATCCTTTCAAATTTTTCTAAGAGTTCGTTCAATTTCAGGATCTAAAGGAAAGCAATCATAACTCCTGGCTCCACGGATGCAAACATCACAAAGTCCTTATAAATGTTTTTTTTTTTATTTTTAATTTTTCTATTTTTTAATTAGATAGAGAAAATTTAACTAACCTAACTAAGGCTATAAATATTTACAAGCTAGAATTACACCTAAGCATAATTTCACCGATATTAATTAATGGCTAATTATCTTCCTCGGCAACGGTACCAAAAACTTGATACGAACTACGCCCACTCTAAGTGACCTAGACGTGTATCCGTAAGTGCACGGGTCATACAAGTAATAATGAGATTTGATTCCCAGATTATCGTCCCATAAAGAAGTTGATTAGTCTAATTAAGTATCGATTAACCTTACCCTAAGTATATCCTAGCAAATTATGAAGCTTTTAGGGAGTGATCTACAAGGCTGAAATTAAAAATATTGAAAACAATAAAAATTATAAACTACTAAAATAGAGCAAAAATTACTTACAAAACTTTGAGTAATTAAAACCATTAACCTACAAAAGATAATTAAAACAATTAATTAAAGCAATTAAAAATGAAAATATGAAAATAAGAAACTGATGGAGGTCGTGTCAGCAGAATCCACGTGTACAGCAACCCGCCAACCAGACAACGCCACGCGTCAGCCCAGGAGAGGCCACGTGGCCAAGAGAGACAGAGTGTTCCCTACAGTAGAACACTGTCGCATAGCACGTGTGCCGCACAGGAGGCGCGGCAGACTTCCATCGCCTCTCTTGCGGTAGAGGTCCCCCGCTCAGCATGCGGCATAGTCTCCCGCACAGACCGCGGTAGAGGTCTCCCGTACAGCATGCGGCATAGTCTCCCGCACGGACCGCGGTAGAGGTCCCCCGCTCAGCATGCGGCATAGTCTCCCGCACGGACCGCGGTAGAGGTCCCCCGCACACCATGCGGCATAGTCTCCCGCACAGACCACGGTAGAGGTCTCCCGCACAGCATGCGGCATAGTCTCTCGCACGGACCGCGGTAGAGGTCCCCCGCACAGCATGCGGCATAGTCTCCCGCACGGACCGCGGTAGAGGTCCCCCGCGCAGCATGCGGCATAGTCTCCCGCACAGACCGCGGTAGAGGTCTCCCACACAGACCGCGGTAGAGGTCTCCCGCACAGCATGCGGCATAGTCTCCCGCACGGACCGCGGTAGAGGTCCCCAGCGCAGCATGCGGCATAGTCTCCCGCACGGACCGCGGTAGAGGTCTCCCGCATGAACAGCGGTAGATGTCCCTCGCCCAGCGTAGTGGCAGAGCAGCTCCAGCTTAGACAGCGGTAGAGGTCCCTCGCACAGCGTAGCGGCAGAGGTCTCCCGCACCAACAGCGGTAGAGGTTCCATGCATACTCTGCCGCCAGACTACTTCCCCTCAAGTTGCATGGCCCGAGGCGCGACAGAGTGCTCTATAACTCTGTCGCGGCCCAGACACGCGCCTGGGTCTCAGCCCGAACCACCTTAGGAACCTATAAATACCAGGTGAGCTCTCTGAAAAAAAGGAGATCCGATCCAAAATAGAAAACAACAGGGAGAAACACTTAAACCCTTTGATTTAAGCAATACTTTCCCCTTTTCTTACATACACCAACTCCCGATCACTGACTTGATCGTCGGAGTGCGCGTGCAGGGAATAATCCCTGCCCCCTCTGATTCCTGTTGTTTTTGCAGGATATACGAAGAACACGTGGAGCAAATTGCATCGACGTCACCCTTTCGTCGTTAGTGTAATCAGACTACGCGAAAGGCATAATCAGACCACGTGGAAGGTAAAGCACTGTTGCTGTCAGGTAGGCAACATCAATTGGCGCCGTCTGTGGGAATCTCGACAAAAAGTCAGGTTCTCTATCAAAATGGTGAGGACACTCTCAACTGCAGAATTGACAGGAGGGCAGAACTCTGTAAGTCCCCCTGTCAGATCAGAACAGCGAAGAAGACACAGTGAAAGGGCTCAAGGAGAACCCTTAGTCTCCTTGGAGGAATTCGAGGCCCTGAAACGCAAAAATACGGAGGCTACCACAGCACTGAGAGCCATGGTGAACTTCTTCAAAGAAGCTCTCCCCCAATTCAGCTTACCCCATGAAGTGCAGCAGCTAGTGGGGGAAAGCACACCAAGGCAGACCTACGAGAGAGGTCAACCCTCCAGCCTGGTAAACATTGGACAAGAGGTAGGAACGCCACGCAACGCTACTGCCAATCCAGCGAGACAGAGTCCGCCCTCAGCTCCCAGGCGGCAGAGTTCTCCAGTGGCTCAGGTGCGACAGAGTCCGCCCGTAGCTCCCGGGCGACAGAGTTCGCCAGAGACTCATAGGCGACACAGCTCACCCGCATCTCCAATGCGTCAAACATCTCCTTTGTCCTATGAGCGGCAGAGCTCACCGAATGTGCAGCGGAGTCCCCCTGCGGCTCAACGGCGACAGAACTCTCCCGCAGACAACACGCGGCAGAGGTATCCCACATCAGATATGCGACGGTGCTCTCCCGCCTCTAATAGGCGGCAGAGTTCACCCTTGCCCGATGCGCAGCAGACCTCTCCTCTGGCCGCTCAGCGGCAGGGTCCTTCCGCAGCCCCTAGGCGGCAGAGTCTCCCTACCTGCCGCAACTCATCTCCCGTAGTGTTGGAACATGACCTAAGGGCACATAGAGCTGGGGAGCAACGGAGACAAGGAGATTTTAACCCACAAGAAGGTCCAGAGATATCAAGTCCCGTAGTGAGAGGTGCTGGAAGAGGCATTTATCAATCGGACTCTTCTAGACCAGAAGGGACAGGACCTTACTCAGCTCGAGGGTCGGAGGACGTGGAGAAGGTCGTCCAAAGGATCCTCGAGAAGAAAAAGCTAGTGTCTCCGGATGACGGACAAAGGAGGAGGATCCCATTCAGCCTGGAAATCATGAACAAACCTTTGCCGAAGAAGTTCAAGATGCCCTCTATGGCTACTTATACCGGCAAAACGGATCCCTATGACCATATTCAGAGTTATGAATCCCTCATGCTGTTGCATGGATGGGAGGACGAAATTATATGCAGAGCTTTTTCTCTCACATTGTCCGGGCATGCTCTCAAGTGGTTCAACGGGTTGAGCGAAGGTTCAATCTCCTCTTTTGATGAGTTGAGAAATGAATTCCTCAAAGTCTTCATGATCCACAGCCAGAGGAAGAAAGACGCTACCTACTTACTCACGCTTAAACAAGGGAATAAAGAACCCTTGAAAGGCTTTGTAGATCGCTTCCGAGATGCAACCTTGGAAGTGGAAGATCTACCAGTAGGCGTAGCCTTGGCTGCAATGCTGCAAGGGACGAGCTCCGAGAAGCTACAAGAATCCATCTCTCTCGATTAACCGATGACGATCTCCGACCTCTTTACCAGGGCTAACAAATATGTAGCTCAAGAAGAAGTGATGAGAACGATACAGCCCAGGGAGGCGAAGGAAGGAAAGAAAAGAGAGAGAGACGCACCCGAGAGAAGCTTCCCAAGACCCGTGAGGACTGACAAAGCCCCTAGGCTCAGGTATGAAGGTTATACCAAGTTAAATGAGCCTCGCACTGCAATACTGGCAGCCATCGAAGGGGCAGGATTATTGGAATTCCCCAAGAAGAAAATTGGAGATGTAGGACGAAACCCCGAAGCCTACTGTGAATTCCATTGTGCTCATGGTCACCCAACAGAGAGGTGCAGAGATTTAATGGACCAGTTGGAAAGGCTGGCCAGAGAAGGGAAGATTAACCGCTTCCTATGGAGGAGCGAGAGACCCCGTTATCCTCCGCGCGACCAAAGGAATGATCGTCCGCGGACGAGGGCAAATAATGATATCAGAAGGGATAGGCCTAGAAACGAAGCAGTCAGGCCCATCCCCCGTGCTAATCCGCCAAACAACGAACCTACAGCCCCCGCGATAAATGTCATTGCAGGCGGGGACTCAAGTACAGGAAGCTCCTCTACTTCCCGTGAAAGTTACGCTAGGCAAGCGTATCAGGTTAACGTGGTGATGGAGGAGCAGGCGGATGAAGAGCCCATCATGTTCACTCCGGCTGACAAAGGCGATGTCGCCATGCCCCATGACGACCCCATGGTGATATCCACGGTGGTGGCCAAACACCCGGTGAGCAAGGTCCTGGTCGATAACGGGAGCTCAGTGAACCTGATCTATTGGAATTGCTTCGAAAAAATGAGCATATCCGAAGATAGGTTAAAACCCGTTATGACACCACTATATGGATTCACGGGGGAGCGAGTGAAAGTTGTCGGGTCCATAGAGTTGCCTGTAACTCTCGGTGAGCACCCGAAAGACGTGACCCGGCAAGTATTGTTCATGATAGTCAGATCGACCTCTGCTGCCTATAACATGATTTTAGGCAGGCCGGTGTTGAACGACATGAGGGCGGTGATATCCTCTTGCTACCTACTGATGAAGTTTCCCACTCCCAACGGAGTCGGGCAAGTATGCGGAAACCAAAGGAGTGCCGTACTTGTTATCTCGCTTCCACTGCCAACAAGGTAGCACAGAGGAAAGAAACCTTATGCATCGACGATCCGCCTAAACCCCAACCTGTAGAGGAAACAGAAGCCATTGCGCTAACTGAAGGGGATAACGGAAAAAAGGGCATTCATCGGGACTCAGTTGGGCGAGCAACAGAAAAAGGAGATAGTCGAGTGTCTGAGGAGAAACTCGGATATCTTCGCCTGGAGCCCAGCGGACATGCCCGGGATCAGTCCCGAAGTCATATGCCATGAACTTAACATCATACCCGGACATAGACCCGTCAAACAGAAGAAGAGGAGTTTCACCCCGGAGCGACAAAAAGCAATCACTGAAGAAGTGAATAAACTCCTAGGCGCCGGATTCATCCGAGAGGTCTACTACCCTGAGTGGTTAGCCAATGTAGTGATGGTAAAGAAATCTAGCGGGAAGTGGCGAATGTGTGTTGATTTCACCGACCTGAACAAAGCCTGCCCCAAAGATTCATACCCCCTACCACGGATAGACCGACTAGTAGACAAAACATCCAGTTACGAATTCCTCAGTTTCTTGGATGCATTCTCCGGGTATCACCAAATCATGCTTCACCCAAAAGACGAGGAAAAGACTTCCTTTATAACCGACAACGGGACCTATTGTTATCGGGTAATGCCGTTCGGTTTAAAGAACGCGGGTGCCACCTACCAACGAATGGTGAGCAAAGTGTTCAAGGATCTTCTGGGAAATACCATGAAAGCCTACGTGGACGATATGATAATCAAGAGCCACGTAGGAGAGTCTCACGCCGATCAAATGTCCAGGGTATTTGAAGTATTGAGGAGATTCAACATGAAGCTAAACCCCGAAAAGTGCTCATTCGGGGTAAGATCAGGAAAATTCCTAGGCTTCATGATCACTAACAAGGGCATCGAGGCAAATCCTGAGAAGATACAGGCTGTCATTGACATGAAACCCCCAACCACCGTAAGAGAGGTCCAAAGATTGACAGGCAGAATAGCGGCTCTGAATCGCTTCTTGTCGAAATCAGTAGAAAGGAGCTTGCCTTTCTTCAAAACTCTACGGGGGGGGAAGAACTTCGAGTGGACGAAAGATTGTCAAAAAGCCTTTGAAGACCTCAAGGAATACTTGAAGCTGTTGCCTCTATTAACAAGGCCCCTGGAAGCAGAACAGCTCTATATGTATTTGGGAGTCGGTGATTTCGCCGTCAGCGCGGTGTTACTGAAGAAAGATGAAATGATACACCGTCCCATCTACTACGTGAGCAAAGTGTTATTGGATCCAGAGACCCGCTATCCACTGGCCGAGAAGCTAGCATTAGCCCTCTTGATGGCCTCGTGAAAGTTGCGTCCGTATTTCCAAGCACATCCCATCACCGTCTTAACAGATCAACCATTAAGACAGATCCTCCAGAAACCTGAACATTCAGGAAGGTTAGTGAAATGGGCGGTGGAGCTTGGGGGATACGACATCACATTCCAACCGAGGCAGGCTATCAAAGGTCAAGCTCTGGCTGACTTCATCGTGGAATGCACTATCCCGAACGACAGCAGTGAAGGGAAGGCTCACCCATGGTTGCTGCATGTCGATGGGTCATCAAGTGCCAACGGAAGTGGAGCGGGTATAGTCCTGGTGTCGCCAGAAGGAAAATCCCTGGAATACTCCCTACGATTCGGATTCCCTAGTTCGAACAACATAGCGGAGTATGAAGCTCTGATAGCAGGGATGGCACTAGCGGAGAAACTGCAGGTTCACCACTTGGTAGCACACAGTGATTCTCAACTGGTGGTGAACCAATTCAGCGGAAAGTACGAGGTACGAGAACCGATGCTGGTTCCTTACTTAAAGAAAGTCCAACTCCTGGCCAAGACTTTCAAAAGCTTTCAGCTGATGCAAATCAACCGGTCCGAAAACACACATGCTGATTCACTGTCTAAGCTAGCCTCCTCCACCGAAACACAAGGAAGGACAGTAAAGGTGGAGAGGCTCGAACGACCGAGTATTGAAGGAGTCGAAGTGTGTGACATTCAAGTTGGAGACGATTGGAGATCCCCATTTAAACAGTATCTCACTGAGGGTACACTCTCCCAAGATAAAGACGAGGCTCGTCGCTTGAAAATACAAGGGGTGAAGTTCACACTCATCAACGGAGAACTGTACAAAAGAGGATACTCATCGCCACTGCTAAAATGTCTAGGACCGGAACAAGCAAGATATGCCCTAGCGAAAGTGCACGAAGGAATCTGCGGCAAACACTTAGGAGCAAGAGCCCTCGCTACTAAAGTACTGCGATCAGGATTCTACTGGCCAACGCTGAAAAAGGATGCAATGGACCAAACCCGCAGGTGTGACAAATGCCAGAGGTTTGCGCCTATCACCACAGCCCCAGTAACTCCCTCTCAAGGCACAGTACAACCAATTCCTTTTGCACAATGGGGGTTGGACATCCTTGGACCTTTCCCATTAGCCACGGGTCAAAGAAAGTTCCTATTAGTGGCTACCGATTACTTTACAAAGTGGATTGAAGCAGAGCCTTTAGCCACAATCACGGAGAAGAAAGTGGAGGCAATGGTGTGGAAAGACATTATCTGTCGATTTGGAATTCCCCGCATCTTAAATGCCGACCATGGAAAGCAATTTGATTGCAACGCCTTCCGTGAATTTTGTAAGAGCCTCAACATTCAGCTAAGGATCTCCTCAGTGTCATATCCTCAAGCTAATGGACAGGCCGAAGTCAGTAATCGGACTATCCTCCATGGGCTGAAGACCAGGCTAGACAAAGCAAAAGGGGCCTGGGTGGACGAATTGCCTAGTGTTTTATGGGCATATCGTACCACCAGTCGTGTGTCGACTAAAGAAACGCCGTTCAGCCTTGTATACGGCGCAGAAGCATTGATCCCCGTGGAACTTGGAGCATTATCGCCAAGAGTGGTACCCTTAGTAGAGGAAGAAAACTCACAAGCTCTAAGGGAAGGCTTGGACCTACTCGATGAACACAGAGAAACCGCGGCTATTCGATTGGCATCCTATCATCAGAGGGTGGCCAACTACTATAATAGCCGGGTAAGAGATAGGCCAATGTCTGAGGGAGATCTAGTGCTCAGAAAGTCACAGATCACAAATGCCCTGAAGGAGGATGGGAAGTTCAGAGCCAACTGGGAAGGTCCCTACAGAATCAGATGCAAGATTGGACCCAACACTTGCGCTCTGGAAACTCTACAAGGGAAGAAGATAGGGAAAACGTGGAATTCAAATCACTTAAAGCTGTATTTGAATTGACCACTACATCTTCCTTCCCAAGCACTATTGTTTTACTTACACTGTCACCAGATGTCATTACCTAACCGATATATGAATTATCTTTTTGTTGTAAGTCAAAATCTCGTGACAGGATTCAAAACCGTGAGGGCTGCCCTTAGTTCGGGCCCTACGAACGCAGGCTACCAACGGGCCAAACCCAAAGCGGACAATACGGGTTGAGTGGGCCAGACCCAAAGTAGACCGTTCAACAGAGCCGTAAGAGCCTGAGGCGCTTTGCGTCACTGTGGCCAGGCGTAGTCCCACCGAGCCATAAGAGCCTGAGGCGCTTTGCGTCACTGTGGCCAGGCGTAGTTCCATCGAGCCGTAAGAGCCTAAGGCGCTTTGCGTCACTGTGGCCAGGCATAGTTCCACCGAGCCGTAAGAGCCTGAGGCGCTTTGCGTCACTGTGGCCAGGCGTAGTTCAGACGAGCCGTAAGAGCCTGAGGCGCTTTGCGTCACTGTGGCCAAGCGTAGTTCAACCGAGCCGTAAGAGCCTGAGGCGCTTTGCGTCACTATGGCCAGGCGTAGTTCAACCGAGCCGTAAGAGCCTGAGGCGCTATGCGTCACTGTGGCCAGGCGTAGTTCAATCGAGCCATAAGAGCCTGAGGCGCTTTGCGTCACTGTGGCCAGGCGTAGTTCAACCGAGCCGTAAGAGCCTGAGGCGCTATGCGTCACTGTGGCCAGGCGTAGTTCGGACGAGCCATAAGAGCCTGAGGCGCTTTGCGTCACTGTGGCCCGGCGTATACGTATCACTGTAAAACAGGTATATATACATCCACACAAGAGCCGTAAGAGCCTGAGACGCAACGCGTCACTGTGGCCAGGCGTATACTCAAAAGAGCCGTGAGAGCCTGAGACGCAATGTGTCACTAAGGCCAGGCATAAAACATTCAATTAACCATAAAGGCCTAAGACGCTACGCGTCACTGTGGCCAGGTAATCAAAATACTAAGGCTATAAAAACTAAAGACGCCTTCACGTCACAGTACTCAAGCCTTAAACAACTGCGCGTTTGCACAAAAAATTCTTCCTGAAAGTATACCTTTCTATCAAGAATTGGGGAGCATACACGAATATAAATACAAAGCTATATACAAGCAAAGTATATACAAGCAAAGCAAAAGAAACAATCAGACAAAGAATGATAAATGACAATTAGAGAAGTAGTGCAAGACAAAGCATGAACAAAAATCTCAATTTCATTTCATTCAAGTGTCGGTACAAGCAGATCTTTAACAGATCTTTACAATTACATTTCGACAAAGGTACAAAGTTAAAACAAAAAACAAAGTACTTGAAATGAAAAACAAAAAACAAAAAAGCAAAAATCCCTATCTACTCTCCGGGAGGAAGCTGGGGATCAGCTGCAAAACCTTCACTTCCAAGGGACTGCTCGCCCTCCTCGCCGTCTAAATCGATGAGGGCTTCTATAGGCTCAGGAGCACCGTCCAGATCCGCGGGCTCCTAAGGACCAGCAAGGTTGGCGAGATCGTCCTGAGCAGTCCTCTTGAACAGCTCGTCCGCAGGCTCAGCCTCGGGCTCGTACTTGGTCCAATCAAGGGCCTCAAAGAGCATCGCCTCATGGGTATATTGGAGCTCAGGAAACTCCTCTCCTTCCCTGTGTACTTCTAGCCAAGATCGGGCCAAGTAGAACCCGTACTTAACGTAAGGGTTGGAGAAGTCTTCCTTCCGCCTCAAGTAGTCTTTGGAGAGACGATACTCCTTTACGGCCTCGGCCCGTATGCTGTCAATCTCGGCCTGGGACAGTACAGGAGCAGCTTGGCCTTCCAACTCAGCAACACTTTGCTCGAGCTCCTGATTCTGAGCAAGTAAAGACCCGTAGTTGGACTGCATACAGTCTAGCTCAGAGTGGGCATCCCGAAGATCCTCTTGAAATCTGCTAGACCGAGCCTTCTCTACAGTAAGATCCCCCTGGGCGTGATTGAGGTCTTGATGAACCTTTGCGAGCTGCTCCTCCAAGCTTCGAACTAAATCCGGAAGTTTGGATAAGTTGTTGATGGTGTTCTGCAAGTCCATAACTTGATCCTTTAACTCCTGGATTTCCCTATCAGCACGCTCCCGATAAGCCCGATGTTGGGCATTGTTGGCCACAGTACGTTGAGCCAGCTGCAAAGGAATACAAAAAGTTAGATTCAAAGAATGCGGCAAAAATGAGTCAAACGAAGAGGAGTATGAAACTTACCCTCAATGCCTCGATATCGGCTAAGTCTTCCCCCTCGGGGTAGTTTCTGAATATCCTTGCCTCAACTCGAGGAAGGATAGTGGACCAGCTCAACCGGGAGGCCACCCCGGGAGTGTCCAGAACGTCGTTATCATGAACCCCGGGGTAGACTCGGAACTCGTGGCCCCTCATAATATTCCCCCCATCCATGGAATAGGGCCTCTCGTCGGCAGGACCTATCCTCGGCAATATCGGTCTGCTTCCCATCGAACCCTCGATGTACAGGCACTTTCTATTCTTCCGCTGAGACGGAATGATATTGCATTCCGCGCGCTCCTCGGAGCGTGATCGCCCGGATGACCTGAAAGCCCCCCGTGAAGACGAGGCAACTCTCCCCCTATCCCGAGAGAGATCTCTCTGCTCTGAAGGAGGGGGAGGCATCGCCTGCCTAGAAACAGGAGGGGTCCGAGCACGAGGTGGATGAGAGGGGACCGGTTCCTCACTTGGGACATCGTCAGCCAAACGATGCCTCTTCCTGGCAGGAGCGCTGGAAGGACCAGCCTCAGAAACCTGGCGACCTAATGATTGCCGAAAATGACTCATATCTGCAAAAAAGAAAAAGAAGATCAGTGGTTAATAAATTGATCAAAAATGATAAGCAGCGGGAAAAAATAAAAGTTACCGTCAGGAGAGTCTAAGTGCTCCTAAAGGGACTCGATATTTATCCCCTCATCGTCTGGGAGCACCATGAAAGTGGAGCCGAACCCTTCCCAACCAGTGAGATCGGCTAAGGGTTCGCTACCAGAGCTGGATTCCAGATTGGTGCCTCCTATATCCTCTTGTGGCCTAGGGGCTTCAGGATTTAACTCGGGAGAAGCCGAAGGCAGAGGATCTGACGACGGAACAGAGGGTCCGGCATCAAGGACCTGACCCACACCCCAGCCGGCCGATATCAAATTTTCATTTGATAAAAGGGTGTCGAGGCTAAGGGGTTGAGGGACTAGCAACTTATTAACGTCAGAAGACAGTTGCTCCCTAAGCGTGGCAATACGAGGGCCCTTGGGAATTTCACGCCTGGTTCCCCAACGAGTGGGGATATCTAGGCCCTCGGGTAATCCCATCACCAGCCATTCAGTCTCGAAACCATGCAGCTTGTTAGCAGGTTTCTCAAACAATCGGTTCTCAAAACCGGGCTGATACACTCGCTGAAGCGAGTAAGGCACCAAGCCGGGGCTCCCTCGAAACCTAAAGAAAACATCTAAGAGAGGGAGGGTTGGAACGACGCCCCTCGAACAACAGTGCACAGTGAATGCCACTAACTGCATCCAGGCGTGAGGATGCAGTTGCCCCGGGGATACCCTATGTGCCCTGAGAAAGGAAGCCCCGAAGTTGGAGATTGGGAAGCGGAGTCCCAACTCTAGGGCTACCCTAAAAACCACGGCCCCGTCGGACACGCGGCGAATATCGCTCTCCTGAGGGGTGGGCAGCCTATAAGAGTACCCCTCGGGCAAAGGAAAACGGGATTCCAGATCTCGGATGTCGGCTTCCGTCAAAGTCGACTTGACTCCGAGGTCTATTTGTTTCCCTACACCATGTCTAGCCATTTTAGGAGTCTGTAAGTCAAAAGAGTGGGACTGCAGACTATGAAATTACCTAAAATGAAGTAAATGAGAGATTGGCGACAGAGTGTGAAAATCCGCGGCAGACTAGCGACATAGTAAGCAGTCCCGCGGCAGAGTTGCGACAGTGTGGCGAAGGAGTTGCGGCAGAGTAGCGACAGAGCGTCCTGAGAATCGCGACAGAGTTTTTGCGAGAGAATTCAGCAGCTACAAAGACAGTAGGGGCCCAGTATATATAGTGCCCTGACCGCGTCGCCACACACGCTGAGATTCGACCCGACCCGCGAAAAATCCGGACCCAGATACTCTTTCGCAGGAAAAACTTCCTACCAAAGAGTGGGGAGCAATTGATGGAGGTCGTGTCAGCAGAATCCACGTGTACAGCAACCCGCCAACCAGACAACGCCACGCGTCAGCCCAGGAGAGGCCACGTGGCCAAGAGCGACAGAGTGTTCCCTACAGTAGAACACTGTCGCATAGCACGTGTGCCGCACAGGAGGCGCGGCAGACTTCCAACGCCTCTCTTGCGGTAGAGGTCCCCCGCTCAGCATGCGGCATAGTCTCCCGCACAGACCGCGGTAGAGGTCTCCCGCACAGCATGCGGCATAGTCTCCCGCACGGACTACGGTAGAGGTCCCCCGCTCAGCATGTGGCATAGTCTCCCGCACAGACCGCGGTAGAGGTCTCCCGCACAGCATGCGGCATAGTCTCCCGCACAGACCGCGGTAGAGGTCCCCCGCACAGCATGCGGCATAGTCTCCCGCACGGACCGCGGTAGAGGTCCCCCGCGCAGCATGCGGCATAGTCTCCCGTACAGACCGCGGTAGAGGTCTCCCGCACCGCATGCGGCATAGTCTCCCGCACGGACTGCGGTAGAGGTCCCCCACGCAGCATGCGGCATAGTCTCCCGCACGGACCGCGGTAGAGGTCTCCCGCACGAACAGCGGTAGATGTCCCTCGCCCAGCGTAGTGGCAGAGCAGCTCCAGCTTAGACAGCGGTAGAGGTCCCTCGCACAGCGTAGCAGCAGAGGTCTCCCGCACCAACAGCGGTAGAGGTTCCATGCATACTCTGCCGCCAGACTACTTCCCCACAAGTTGCATGGCCCGAGGCGCGACAGAGTGCTCTATAACTCTGTCGCGGCCCAGACACGCGCCTGGGTCTCAGCCCGAACCGCCTCAGGAACCTATAAATACCAGGTGAGCTCTCTGAAAAAAAGGAGATCCGATCCAAAAAAGAAAAAAAACAGGGAGAAACACTTAAACCCTTTGATTTAAGCAATACTTTCCCCTTTTCTTACATACACCAACTCCCGATCACTGACTTGATCGTCGGAGTGCGCGTGCAGGGAATAATCCCTGCCCCCTCTGATTCCTGTTATTTTTGCAGGATATACGAAGAACACGTGGAGCAAATTGCATCGACGTCACCCTTTCGTCGTTAGTGTAATCAGACTACGCGAAAGGCATAATCAGACCACGTGGAAGGTAAAGCACTGTTGCTGTCAGGTAGGCAACATCAGAAACAAAATTAATTAAATTAGAATTAAACAAACCTAAAATAAAATGTGCATGTAATTAAACTAATTAAAAAATGCAAATTAAACTAACCTAAAGTTTAATAATATAAAATCCTAGAAATAAAATTTCTAATTTTAAATCTAAATGACTAAAATAGTGCATCTAAATTAATCCTAGCTATAGCTACATACAAATTTAATAATAAAATCTAAATAATGCAAGAGAAATAAATATTTTTGGATTTTTCAATTTAAAGTGCAACTTACTTAAAATTACCTAAAATAATTCTACTACGAATTTTAATTATGAACTACCTAAATATTAAATTTAATTCTAAATTCCTAGTTAAAACTAAGTTTATACTAAGAAGCAAGGTGCAATAATATGCAATTCAAATTAAGATTATAATCTAAGCTAACAAATAAAATAAAAAGGATAATATAATAATGGGCATGAATAAAAAAAATGGTTATATACATAAATGAGGTGCCACACGTGGTCTTAACAATATGCAAGCCAAGAGGTCCCAACCATGCATGTACTGCAATGTTCACGCTTCATTTTGGTTCTGTCTCTAGGTGCTCCAGTTGCTCTCAGTCCTGTCCAGGTCTGCTGTCCTGCGTCGCTGGCATCAGCGCACGTCCTGGGGAAAGTGCTCCTGCTCCAGGTGTTGTCTTGTACTGCACATTCCTCGGCCTGCCCAGCTAGCATCTTCTTCATCTGCACCCAAAATTCCTTGCTCAGTTGCTTCCTGTCCGTTGTGCCTCCAGCTTCTGCAGTCACCACGTCCTTATGTTGCTTATGCATATAACCCACGTTCACAGCAGATTTTGCCAAATGATGCCACATTTATCATGACAAAATACACCAAATACTGTCCAGCAGAGGGAAACAGCAGAAATCCGACTTCATCTACCAACACTGACCCTCCATACCATCATTCATGCACACAACAACAAAACAACAGAAACTAACTAATTGAACCAGCTTAACTAAACATAGAGATAAACCAAAGGAAATGCAGTAAGCTAAGGGAAGGAAGAAAAATAGAACATGAATAAACTTCAACACACCAGCAGAATCAAAGTACCAACAATATGGAAACGTGCAACACAACCGGAAAAATAAAAATGAACAGTAATAAGAGCTCAAAACAGGGCAAAACAGAGCAAGCCCAGGTGGAAGTGTTTGCTCCCTATCGGCTACAAAATCACGTCCCAACTTATACCGATGCTAGCATGCTCATCATCTCAACAGTATAGCAACAAATCCTCCATCTCTGCTTCGGTAAACACCAGCAAGAGCCAACCTCTCGGCACCAATAGCTTGCTATGCCCTACTTTCAACACGCCTTGTATCTCCTGTACACAGCCTCTCATGCACCAGGCCAAGCCAGCAGATGAACGAGCGATGCAAGGGAAATTAGCTCCTACACCCAATATCTTCCCCTCTGTTCAACACCCGATCCACGGTAAAGAAGGTAAAAAGAAAAATAAAAGAAAACGAAACAGGGAATGGAACTCCTATTAATCGGAAACAAGGATTTTCATTCAAAGAGCTTAAATGTGTCAAATCTAACAAGAAACAAAACTTGCAAAGCTTAAAAATGGTGGCTGCCAACAACGTGAAATACAAAAGCACTAACTAAAAAATATTGAAGCTTTTCATATAATAAAAACAAACACTTGCTTAATCTATAATACGTCAAACAAGAAAAATTCCAGAATGGAAATGTGATGAACAGTAGTAAAATGTAAACTTGCATAATCAAGAGGTAATGGTGGCTGCCAAATAAAACCAACGGGAAAGCTTTAAAACAAAACTAAAAATTGCATAATACTTTAACCTAAAAAATTTAAACTATTCTAAAAACTAATCCTGAATTACTCTACACTACTCCTACCCTAAAACTACAATAAAAACTACCCTAGGCTACCTAATTTTCAATTGCTCATCATGTTCTATTTATACACAAACCTAGGGGTATAATGGCAATTTTTTATCCTAGATGAGTTGGCATTGTTTGGCCACTTGTCTTCATTTTATTTGTTGCAGAGTAGATATTTCCACGTCACTCGTCATCTAGTCCAATTGGTTGTGCAATGTGGCCCAGCGTGTGTCTTACAAAAGGTTGGCACGGTGTCCGTCGTTCTTATCTTTTCGGAGCGAATAACATACAGACACTTAACATCACGCGTGTCCAGACGACTGGTGACTCAGTGTCCAAATTAGAAGTGGTCCAGTCTCCTTTAGCCCGATTTTAGCCCATTTTTGATTGAAACGATCGAGTTTCATCCAGATTTAATTTATCTGCACATTAAAAAATTTTAATTAAATAAAGGGGATAATTAATAAAATAAATTGGGGATTTAAATAATTAATTAAGAATTAAGCACAAATAATTCTATTAAAAATAGAATTATCACACCCCCAAACTTGAGCTTTTTTCTTGTCCTCAAGCAAAACAAAACAAATGCAGGAATGACAAGTACTGACATAATAATTTCCCCAATATTATCCTCAAAGAAAAAGTACAGACTCTGATCTTAAAGACTCACAATTACAAGTCAAACACTTAGAATCATCCAATCATAAGTCCTAACCCAAATTGGACTCCTTGTGTGTGTGTGAAAAATGTCAAAGCCACTTCACAGTACATTACCCGGATCAAATTATGTAAACACAGTGAATGCAAAGTCAATGACATGTGATCATTCCCATAAGTTTACTTTTCACTTCTCTCTCCACTAATGTAGTCACACTTAATCAGAGATCAATTGGACTTCATTAGGCTTTTAATGTAAGGCTAGGGTTAAGGCATGATAAAGTCAATTTAGGTTTAATTACCCCTTAACATGCATTACTTCTAGGATCTTTAATGTAAGAGCTCTTAATTATTTCCCCCAAACTTGTTTATTTCACTAAACATTTTTTTCTATTTTTGTATTTTTCTTCTTCTTTTTTCCTTTTTCACAATTTTTTTTCATCCATTTTCTTGTCACTTTTTTCATTTTTCTTAAACTTTCACTATCACTTAATCCCCATATGTACATAGCTCACAATATATCCCAGTGACTTTCATGCTTTCGGGGTAAGGGATAGGAACCGAGTATTTAAGCTAAGGAAAATATGCAGGTGTATTTACAGAGAAAATCTTATTTGGCCCAGATGGTTGACTAAGGGTAAAATATGTACAAGGTTGGCTAGAAAGGCTCAAACGATGGCCTAAATCATCTCCCTAATTAAGTGTGATCTAATATTTCACCTCGAGATTAGATCAAACAAATTCTAGGATATGATGCACAAAATCAACTGAACAAATGCAATCCTATGTCCACATAAGCTTTCTCTAAATAATTATACAGATTCATGATATGACATGTGCATAAAATGAGGAAATCACAATCAGAATCAAGACAAATTCAAGAATTCAACTTCATGCTTTTCCTATAATCATACTTCAGAGTCAATCAAAGTCAGACTAAATCATGGGTTTATATCATCGGAATATGGTAAAACTACATGCTAAGCACTAAATCATCCCAAAATCAAACAATATCAGCCCATAATTTCGAAATTTTTTTTCAATTTTGCCTAAAAATGCTCAAGTGATATCTCCTCCACCAAACTTAAAGTGCACAGTATCCTCAGTGTGCAGATAATATAGGAATTTAAGCTCAAGAACAAAGTACTCCCCTTTCTGATGATGATGAAGAACAACTGAAGCTTGATTAAAAGCGTAATACTAGAAAAGAAATCTGCAAAATAAACAGACAAAGAAACAACGGAAAAGAAAAAGAAAAAGAACTATACAAAAAGTGAAAGGAAAAACACCAACCACATCAAATACAGCTAAAGAAAACAACACTCATCAGTAGGGCGAAGAGTAGGAGGGTCAGCCAAAGTGGTGACAGAGTGTTGGCAATCAAATCCTCCTTAGCTCTATCTACTTCCCTCATTCTTTCATATTTCTTATGCTCAAGCCTTATATCCTCCATCCTAAAACAGTCTTGAGAGTCATCAGGGAACTTTAAAGGTTTGAAAACATTAAATGTCACCTCGTGATTTAGGACTCTCATGGTTAATTCCCCCTTTTGTACATCAATTAAAGTTCTACGTCGCTAGGAAAGGTCTGCCTAGTATAATGGGGACTTCCCGTCTTCCTCCATGTTTAACACGGTAAAATCTGCAGGAAAAATAAATTTGCCCACCTTTGCCAAAACATCCTCAATGACCCCCTTTAGATATTTAATGGATCGATCAGCCAGTTAGAGGGTCACTGTAGTGGGCTTGGCATCCCTTATTCCTAACTTATGATAAGTAGAGAAAGGCATTAGATTTATACTGGCTCCTAAATCACACAAGGCTCTACCAAAGAAAAGATTTCCTATCGATCAGGGTATGGTAAAACTCTCGGGATCCTTGAGCTTTGGGGGTAATTTCCTCTGAATGATTGCACTACATTCCTGAGTTAAATCCACCATCTCATAATCTTCCAATCTTCTATTCCTAGAGAGGATATCCTTCAAAAACTTCACATAACTTGGCATTTGCTCTAAAGCATCTACGAAAGGAATGTTGATGTGAAGTTTCTTAAAAACCTCAAGAAATTTGGTGAATTGTTGATCCAGTTTTTTATTTTGGAACCTCTGAGGAAAAGGTACTGGTGGTCTAACTGGAGGGGATGTAGTGGAAACATTTGTAGCGTCAGACGACGAGGAAGGCTGTGAAGTAGAAGAAGGCATAGATCAAGAAGTACCTAACTTAGATTCCTTTGCAGCTTGATCCTGATGTTCTTGTTCTTTATGAGCTGCCTCTTTAGACCCTAAAGGCTCTACCACTGTGGGCTTAATAGGAATGGACTTAACTTATGGATAATCTAGCTCTCTGCCACTCCTAAGGGTGATGGATTTAACATGTTCCTTACTCTCCCTTTGCCTAACATGATTAACTTCAGTGTTATTAGGAAGGGTCCCTTGTGGACATTGGCTAAGAGCATTGGCTATTTGCCCAACCTAAACTTCTAAATTCTTGATTGAGGCAGCTTGATTTTGCAGGATCGTTGTGAACATTTCCTCAAACGAGGGCTTCTTCTCAGCTACTGGTAAGTGCTGGGGTTGTGGTGGTGGTAGTGGTTGATGGAGGTGAGGTTGATGGGGATGATTAGGTGGATAGTGTGGATATGGATGATGTGGTGGATAGTGTGGAAATTACTGATGTGGTAGTACATGAATCGATGGAGCTTGAAAACCAGAGGGTCCTACAGATATGGAGTTAGAAGATTGCCCTTGATTTTGGCTTCAGGAAAAGTTAGGATGGTTCCTCCACCCTGGATTGTAGGTGTTTGAAAATGGGTTGTTTTGTTATTTTTGATAGGGGGCAACGTACTAAACCGATTCTAAGTTAAGTGGACACCTATCTACAGAGTGTGTACCACCACATAGATCGCAGAAAAGAAAAGGACTTTAGACAGAATAAACAAGATTAGGATTGGTGGAAGGATTATGTTGGGTACTGAGTGACTCTACCTTCTTCGTAAGGTTAGCAATTTGAGAGGTCAAGGTAGACAACATGTCTAACTCATAGATACCCGCCGACTTCTTAGGCAGTTGCCTCTCCGAGGACCATAGATAGTTGTTAGCAGCCATCTTGTCTAAGAGCTCGTAAGCTTCCTCCTCTATTTTGCACATTAGAGCTCCACCCGCAGCAGCGCCAACAATGGTCCTATTTTGGCTTGTAAGTCCGTTGTAGAAGGTTTGGACTTGCAACCACAAAGGTAGGCCATGATGAGGGCACTTCCTAAGAAGTTCCTTATATCGTTCCCATGCTTCGTAAAGAGATTCAGAATTGAACTGGGCAAAGGAAAATATGTCACTACGGAGTTTGACCATTTTAGATGGAAGGAAAAACTTAGCTTGAAATTGATGGGCTAACTCATCCCATGTAGAAATGGATCCTGGAGGCAAGGAGGTTAACCAGTGCCACGCTCTATCCCTAAGTGAGAAGGGGAATAATCTAAGCCTAATCGCATCATCAGATAATCCATTGTGCTTGAATATGTTGCACAGGTCCAGGAATTGCCCGATGTGAGCTTTTGGGCCGTCATGCGGAAGCCCACTGAACTATAAAGAAGTCTGGATCATCTGAAGGATTGCAGGCTTAATTTCGAAATTGTTTGCAGGGATAGCTGGTGGCCTAATGTCGGTATAATGTCCTCCAATCGTCGGCATTGCATAATCTCCGACAGTCCTAATTTCTCTATTATCTGCCATGGTGTTTTGCAGCGGAGCTATTAATTTCCTAGAATCCTTTCAAATTTTTCTAAGAGTTCGTTCAATTTTAGGATCTAAAGGAAAGCAATCATAACTCCTGGCTCTATGCATGCAAACATCACAAAGTCCTTATAAATGTTTTTTTTTTTTTAAATTTTTAATGTTTCAATTTTTTTTTAATTAGTTAGTGAAAATTTAACTAACCTAACTAAGGCTATAAATATTTACAAGCTAGAATTACACCTAAGCATAATTTCACCGATATTAATTAATGGCTAATTATCCCCGACAACGGCGCTAAAAACTTGATACGAACTATGCCCACTCTAAGTGACCTAGACGTGTATCTGCAAGTGCACGGGTCGTACAAGTAATAATGAGATTTGAGTCTCGGATTATCGTCCCACAGAGAAGTTGATTAGTCTAATTAAGTACGGGTTAATCTTACCCTAAGTATATCCTAGCAAATTATGAAATTTTTAGGGAGTGATCTACAAGGCTGAAATTAAAAATATTGAAAGCAATAAAAATTATAAACTACTAAAACAGAGCAAAAACTACTTACAAAGCTCTGAGTAATTAAAAGCATTAACCTACAAAAGATAATTAAAATAATTAATTAATGCAATTAAAAATGCAAATATGAAAATAAGAAACAAAATTAATTAAACTAAAATTAAACAAACCTAAAATAAAATGTGCATGTAATTAAACTAATTAAAAAATGCAAATTAAACTAACCTAAAGTTTAATAATATAAAATCCTAGAAATAAAATTTCTAATTTTAAATCTAAATGACTAAAATAGTGCATCTAAATTAATCCTAGCTATAGCTACATACTAACTTAATAATAAAATCTAAATAATGCATAAGAAATAAATATTTTTGGATTTTTCAATTTAAAGTGCAACTTACTTAAAATTACCTAAAATAATTCTACTACTAATTTTAATTATGCACTACCTAAATACTAAATTTAATTCTAAATTCCTAATTAAAACTAAGTTTATACTAAGAAGCAAGGTGCAATAATATGCAATTCAAATTAAGATTATAATCTAAGCTAACAAATAAAATAAAAGGGATAATATAATAATGGGCATGCATAAAAAAATGGTTATGTGCATAAATGAGGTGCCAAACGTGGTCTTAACAATATTGCCAGCCGAGTGGTCCCAACCATGCATGTATTGCACTGTTCATGCTTCGTTTTGGTTCTGTCTTTAGGTACTCTAGCTACTCTCTGTCTTGTCCAGGTCTACTGTCCTGCGTCGCTGGCACCAGCGCACGTCCTGGGGAAAGTGCTCCTGCTCTAGGTGCTGTCTTGTACTACACATTCCTCGGCCTGCCCAGCTAGCATCTTCTTCATCTGCACCTAAAATTCCTTGCCCAGCTGCTTCCTATCCGTTGTGCCTCCAGCTTCTGCAGTCACCACATCTTTGCATCGCTTCTGGATACAACCCACGATCACAGTAGATTTTGCCAAATGATGCCACACTTATCATGACAGAATACACTAAATACTATCCAGCAGAGGGAAACAGCAGAAATCTGGCTTCATCTACCAACACCGACCCTTCATACCATCATTCATGCACACAATAGCAAAACAACAGAAAATACTAATTGAACCCGATCACCCAATATCTTTCCCTTTGTTCAACACCCGATCCACGGTAAAGAAGGTAAAAAGAAAAATAAAAGAAAATGAAATAGGGAATGGAACTACTATTAATCGAAAACAAGGGTTTTCATTCAAAGAGCTTAAATGTGTCAAATCTAACAAGAACCAAAACTTGCAAAGCTTAAAAATGGTGGCTGTCACCAACATGAAATACAAAAGAACTAACTAAAAAAAAATTGAAACTTTTCATAAAATAAAAAGAAACACTTGCATAATCTACAATGCGTCAAACAAGAAAAATTCTAGAATGGAAATGTGATGAACAGTAGTAAAATGTAAATTTGCATAATCAAGAGGTAATGGTGGCTGCCAAATAAAACCAACGGGAAAGCTTTAAAACAAAACTAAAAATTGCATAACACTTTAACCTAAAAAAATATAAACTATTCTAAAAACTACTCCTAAATTACTCTACACTACTCCTACCCTAAAACTACACTAAAAACTACCCTAGGCTTATTAATTTTCAATTGCTCATCATCTTCTATTTATACACAAACCTAGGGGTACAATGGTAATTTTTCATTCTGGATGAGTTGGCATTGTTTGGCCACTTGTCTTCATTTTATTTGCTGTAGAGTAGATATTTCCATGTCACTCGTCTTCTAGTCCAATTGGCTGTGCGATGTGGCCCAGCATGTGTCTTCCCGAAGGTTGGCACGGTGTCTGTCGTTCTTATCTTTTTGAAGTGAATAAAATACAGACACCTTACATCACGCGTGTCTAGACAATTGGTGACTCCGTTTGCAAATTGGAAGTGGTCCAGTCTACTTTAGCCCGATTTCAGCCTATTTTTGACTGAAACGACTGAGTTTCATCCAAATTTAATTTATCTGCACATTAAAGAATTTTAATTAAATAAAGGGGATAATTAATAAAATAAATTAGGGATTTAAATAATTAATTAAGAATTAATCACAAATAATTCTATTAAAAATAGAATTATCTGACTAACACCGAATCATAGTCCAACTGTTGGTAGGATGGTCACAATGAGAGGAAGGTAAGAATTAAATAACAAACGAAAAAAATAAATAAATAAAAAATTTGTAGTGATTTTTTTAGGTAATTTAGGTCGTGATAAAAAGATGGTATCGGAGCTGAGTTGGCCTGATATGAGTCAGTGTTAGTGGTTAAGGAAGTTTACATCCCCATGTACTGTGCATTGCTTAGATACAATTGTGTATATCAAGATGAAATCGCAACTAAGAATTTGGTTTTGAATGCAAGAATCTAATTATTATAACTGATAGCCGCTATGGTAGAGGGGTGAGAGTACACGTGCTCGAGACTCAGGATGAGATTGAAGTGGAGGCTAGTATTGAGTATGCCTTACAGAGTCCGACAGAGAGACTAGACAGTATTGAGACACACTTCGCGAGGTTGGAGCGGAGTGTGGAGAATATTTTGGGACCTGTTTGCTCAGAGTATGCAGGGGATTTGAGGGCGAGTCGGAGCATTGGTGGAAGTTCGCTCGACCCATGTTAAAAGTTAGTTATCCAGAGCTGACATGAAAGATAATTCTGAATGTATTCCGATGACAGCATATCCCAAACACTGCTTAAAGGAAATTACAGATAAAGTTCTTTACTCTAACCTAGAAGAAACTGGTTAACTGATGAGTATGAATCTCAGTTTATATCCTTGGGCAGGTATGAGCCCGACACTATGAACAATGAGAGTCGAAATGCTGAAAGTTCATGGAAGGGCTCAGACCGTTAATTAAAGTCCGATTGGCCTCCTTAGATATCACTACCTAGGCCGAGGCGATGCGCAGACTACAGTTGTGTGAATAAGATTATGAGATGCACGCCTCTAAGATTGGGAAAGGTAGTAAGGGCTGAAATAGAGACAGAAATAGAGACAGAAATAGAATAATAGATGATAGAGATGTTAGAGAGGGAAAGAGACCATTTGGTAAGAGATTATAAGTTGAAACGGGGGAAGAAGTATAAGTCAGCCAATTTTATTCAATGGAATATGAATAATTTTGAAGTAATATTTGAGAATAAATTGGTCGGCTGCAAACTATGCTGTTCAAATTTCTATCCTAAGATAGTGATATGGTTACCCTTGAAAAGTATACTGTAAGTTTTGACAAGTAATGAAAGGGGTGTAGCGATTGAAATTAAAGGAGTAAACGATTGTACTCACGGAATGAGTAATGATGGGAATGTTTTCTCGCTTGTGTGGTTGGTAAGGATAAAGCACATCCGGAGTTAACAGATATCCTTATGGTCAGGGAGTTTCCTGATATCTTCCCGGATAATCTACCAAGGTTGCCACCCGTTAAAGGAATGGAGATTTGTATTGAGTTGGTACCTAGTAAGGAGCCGATATCCTAACCACGATATAAAATGGTATTAGTGGAACTGGAAGGACTAAAGAAGGAATTATAGGAGTGATTGGATAAAAGTTCATCAGATCAAATGTTTCACCTTGAGGAACACTGATTCTGTTTGTGAAAAGAAAGATGAAAGCCTCCGACTAAACATTGATTTTTTTTGTCGAATGAGGCTACCGTCAAGAATAAGTGTTTTCTTCCACTGTTGATGATTTATTGAATCAGCTGTGAAAAGCGCGGATCTTTTTAGAGATCGATTTGAAGTCTGGGTAACATCCGTTAAGAATTCAGAATGTGAATGTGCCCAAAATGATTCTCGTAACCGTTAGGGCATTGATGAACAAGGTATTTAAACTTTACCTGGACTGATTTGTGGTCATCTTTAGCGATGATATTTTTTTCATAACCCAAATTACCTAAAAATCAGAGTAAATTTTTCGATTTTCAATTATTATTTAATTCTTACCTTTCTCTCATCGTGACCATCTTACCAAACAGTTGGGCTATGATTTGGTGTTAGTCACCTCTCGCCTATTTACCATTCCATTTCCATAATCACATTCACATATCAGAGTTTACTATCTTTTGACTTTAACTAAATACATACACAATAATATTTATAACTTTACATCCTCGACATCATATCTGTTTACAGTACTATGCATTACATATTTAGATATAAAGCTATACAAATGTGTATACCTGTCTCTCGATGGGAAGCAGCGGATACCAAGAATGCAAGTCTTCAGCCGCTCAATAACTATTGCAAGTGCTCTGAAAAGATGGAAAAATAAGGGAGTGAGCAAACCACACGCTCAGTAAGGCAATTATGCAAGTAAGTAGATAGCTCCACTATCTACATGCTCATAATGCCATGCCTTTAAATCCTTTTCTTTTCAATAAAATCTCAAGCACAAAATCATGTATTTCATCAATGACTTAGTTTATAAAACTATTCGTGCATATATAAATCATACTTCTTATGCATCAATAGCATTTTATGTGACATCCTTAATCATAATTAGCTTAAAGTAAGTCAAGATCATGCATTCTTTCATGTCATGTACATGTCATGTAAGACAAATCATGAATTTGAAATGAAAGCATGGAAAACATCATCATGCTACTGCATTCAAATCATTTCATTAAAACTGTAGTATAAACTAACCCTTCTGGGTCAATCATCTCATAAAAAAATTCATTAAAATTCATTATAAAACTTTGGTTATAAAATCACCCTTCTTTCAGGGTCACATATCATAAAATCGAAGGCCTGACCCCTCCCTCGGGTCTACCTTGGTCCAATAGTTATACCATGTGAGGTGACTATCAGTAACAACAAGGACTATGGCCATAACCGAGTGATCCCTGGCAACACGGTACCTAGTGTGTGGGGTATCACACCTGAAACGGGAGGTTGGTTGATCTTACCCGCCAGAACATCATAACATCAGGATTACGAGGGCAAGGCTTGCTGCCTCTTGGCTAATGCCACTCCACTCCAACAATCCCCATGGTACAGCATACTCCGCATGACATATATGGTACAACGTACTCCGTGAACCCAAGCTCAGTCAGGGGTGCCTACAATAGGTCTTATCCACCCATATCATCTCTGTCTCAGTATGCACGTGTGAGCATATCATCTAACTATGACACACAGTCTACAGGAGACTCCAACACAGCTATATGCATGTCATATAAATCTTTGTGCGAGCGAAGCTCTAGCATGGCTCCGTACATATTAATGATATCTAAAAATCTCATACGAGCGAAGCTCTAGCACGGTGTCATAAAAATCAGTAAAATCTACATACGAGTAGCACTCTAGTACGACTTAAAAATGAATGAGTTATAAATCCATATAAAATCACGTGCAAGTGAGCTCCAGCACGGTGTTATGCATCAATAAATCAAATCTCGTGCGAGTTACACTCCAGCACGACTTTATGCATAAATAAATCAAATCTCGTGTGAGTTACACTCTAGCACGGCTTTTATGCAATATCATATCAAAACTGGATGCGAGCTAGGCTCCAGCACCACTCATGCATGTCAAATCATTAAAACTAGTGCGAGCAATCGCTCCAGCACCTTTTTATGCATATTCAGTCAAAACAGTCAAAACCGTCAAAACAGTCAAAACATGGTGCGAGCTAGGCTCCAGCACCTCTCATGCATTTCACAATAATAAAAATCAATGCGAGCAACCGCTCTAGCACATTTCATGCATATGATGTCACACAAGTCGGTGCGAGCAACCACTCAAGCACATTTATGCACACTCACAAATGCAGATATAGTACGAGCTATGTGCAGACACTATCTGTTTCCATATAAACTTGATAGTTGGCCCAGTTTCCTAAGAAATTTCATTTAAATCTAAATAACACTTACGTAGTGTTATCTTATGAAATTTATGCAATTATTGGCCAATCTATCGATTTACTTTGTTTAAAAACCACGAAAATTCCTTAAATCAGAAAATTCCTTAAATTATGCATTTCATGCATGTCATGGTTTCACCATCCTTAGGTGAACTTCCCTTAAGAGGGGTAAAATAGTCTTTACCTATTTCGAGTCCTTAAAATCTTTAAACTATTTTTAGGACCTTTGTACAATATCAATGTATACATACATATTCAGTGTATACAAAAGCTATTTAAAGTACGCGTAGGTACCTCTGGCTACTCACACAATTCTCTTACCTCATTTTCTGTACAGTCTGACCTTTTTCACTGATGTCTCGTCACGTAGTCTGATTTGCTCCGAATCCAATCTTCGAAACTGCGGATAAATATTCATCAGGTCAAATACAATACAATTAACTATATTTCATATTTTTTGGGCTTAATTTAAATCATTAGGCCCGTTTACCCATATTGGGACCGATTGTACCATAATGGGTCTTAATCGGCCTTAAGCCCATTTTTCCACTTATTATTCACAATATCGAGGCTTATTGGGCTCATTGAGCCCATCAGTATTTATTGAGCCTTGTTCTAGACTTTCAGATAGCTTAATGAATTATTTACGACAATTTATCTCAATTTCCAGAATATAATTCATTTAATGCGAAAATTAATTTCGTAATTTATGCGGTAAATTCTAACATGCATAACGATGCAAATTGTCATAAATAAGGGTTACTTACTCGAGATTTCATGATAGTACACAAATCGAGACTATCTCGAGCTCTCGATTGACGTCAATTGTCGAGCTATATAATTAAATATTTTTTCGGGTAAACTTTCAGTCAAATATTAATTAAATTAAATAATCTAAAATTTAAATCGGTCAATTTTGACCGCTTACCGACTTACCCGTAGCTCGATTGCATCATTGGAATTTTTTCCAATTTGTCTTCTTTTTTCTTTCCTTTTTTTCTTCTTTTTTTCCTTTTCTTTTTGGCTGAACCGGTCCGATCTGGTTCAACCCGATTTAGACCAGTTTGGTCTAGCCAGTTCAGTCCGATTCAGTGCCTCGTTGGCTGGTTCTCCGCCGGCTTCCGTCGCTAGCAGCTCTGCGGATCGTCCGATGCACGGATCTGGTCTCGATTTCACCCGAGGTGGCTGGAAAGTGGTCGGTCTGGATTGTTCTCCTTTTCGGCGTCGATGCTTTCCTCTTTCCTCGCCGTTTGGGGCTTTTTCAATGGCTGGGGGTGCGTGTTCTGGTGGTTGAGGGTTCTCACGAGGTTGGGCTTCCCTCGGCTATCGGTGGTCGGACCTGAATCGACGCCGGTCACCGGTTTCTCCTCTCGATTTATCTCTCTCCTTTCTCACCGATAGTTTCTCGTCGTTCGTCGGTGCGTTGGTGTCGGTGGTGGTTCGGTTCTCGTATGGCTTCCCTGGCGTCTCTTCCCAGCGGCCTCCGTCGGTGGAGGCAGAAGGCATTGGCCTTCTTCGTCGGTCTTCGATTTTCCTGGCTGCAGAATCGCGATTTTCGCGATTCTGTAAAAAAAAGTTATTTTATTTTTTATTTATGATTTATTTTTTATTATTTTAATATTATTTTATTCAATATTATATTATTATTTTTGCCAAAATATCTAAAAATTTTATATTTAATTCATTTAATCAATAAATGAATTTATCGGTATTATTTCATCTTTTCGGTATATTTTTCGATTATTTTCGGGATAATTTTTCAATGGAAAAATTTTGATTAATTCCTAAAAATTCATATCTTGATCAATTTAACCAGAAATTTAATTATTTCTTCGTTATTGATCAAGATTTCTCATTCTCATATTTTTTAATTAAATTTTCTTATCGACTTTATACCGGGTTTCGATCTTTTGACCGTTTACCCTTCACGTGTTCGGGAATACCATTTCAATCCTTTTGCATTTTTCATTTCGTATTTTAAATAAAACCGGGTCTTACAATTTTGATGTATTCAAAGTCCAGGGAAAAGCATGAACAGCAACTGAAAACTATTATATAGATGAATTGTTGAGAGTTTCTCGAAATGGGCTGCTCAGTTGACACATCTCGTTCGAAAAAAGATTGCATACGAGTGGGATGATAAGTATGAAAGTAGCTTCGATGAGTTTTGGTGTATTGAGGTATGAACTGACCACCGTAATTATTTTCACCATACCCAATAGCTCAAGAGGTTTCTTAGTGTATATGGATACCTCAAAATAATGAGTGGGCTGTGTATTAATGCAAAATGGGAAGATAGTTGATTATGTATCCAGACAACTCAACGATCATGAAAGAAACTATTCGACCCATGATTTAAAGTTGGTGACGGTAGTGTTTGTACTGAGTATATGGCATTCTATGTACACTATGAGAAATTTCGGGTATGCACTGATCATAAAAGCCCCGAGTATATGTTTTCACAGAAAGAGTAGAATATGAGATAACATAGATGGTTAGAGCTTCCGAAGGATTATGATTGTTGAAATTGTACCACCCAGAAAAGGCTAATGTAATGGCTGATGCCTTGAGCAGAAAGAGCCTCGGGATGGTATCATAGATGATGGTCAGGGAGCGTGAGCTGCTAGAGCAATTGTGAGCCTCAGTAGTGATGTAATCCCTTCTGATGATGACACTGATTGTGTGATGCTAGCCTGAGATTAAAACCGAATTTAACAAGCTTAGTGTGATGATTGACAGGGTGTCGATAGTGTGGGTTAGATTCAGGTGGGTACAGTGACAGAGTTCACAGTGAATAATGATGTCTTACTGAGGTTCAGAGACAGTATAAGTGCTCCATAGGACCACAGTTGATGAGATAGTGTTATTGTCAAAAGTCCACTCTTCGGGATATACAGTGTATCCAGGAAGTAATAAATAT
The DNA here is from genome assembly GCA_033439115.1 of Firmiana major. Taxonomy (NCBI): domain Eukaryota; kingdom Viridiplantae; phylum Streptophyta; class Magnoliopsida; order Malvales; family Malvaceae; genus Firmiana; species Firmiana major. The sequence continues at coordinate 22,261,970 of CM065905.1, forward strand.
ATCGAAATCTCTGAAAAGGGTATTGGTGGTCAGATATGAAAAGAGACATTGTAGAGATTGTGGAGAAGTGTCTCGTATGTCAGCATATTAAGGTAGAGCAATAGAAGTTTGCAGGGTTATTGCAGCCTCTACCTATATCAACACGAAAATGAGAGCAAGTTACCGTGGATATCATGATGGGTTATAGAGGACCGCAGGAATCACGAGGCTATCTAGGTGATAGTTGATAGATTGACTAAGTCTACCTACCTTTTGGTTATGAAATCCCCAGATACTCTGATTGTGTAGGCAGATTTATGTGTACGAAAAATTGTGAAACATTATGTAGCGTCCCAGGGAGCATGATATCAAATAGGGATTTCCACTTCACTTCCCAGTTTTGAGAACGTTTTTCAAGAAACTATGGGAACCCGATTGAGTGTTAGCGTAGCTTTTCATCCTCAGACAGATGGTCAATCAAAGAAAACTGTAAAGGTTCTGAAGGATATGATGAGAGCGTGTGCCCTTGATTTTATAAGCTCCTGGGATGATCAGTTGCTACTAATTGAATTCACCAATAGTGACAGTTATCACTTGAGTATCGGGATAACATTATATGAGGCATTGTATGGCCGTAGGAATTGTTCCTCGACTTGGATAGGAAGAAGCAGGTGACAGATAGAGAATTGCTCCCAAATTGGTATAATAAGTCTCTGAAGGTGTTTAGTTGATTGTGAGTGATGGAGAATACCTCAGAGCAGACAGAAAAGCTATGCTGACAAGAGACGGAGACCGTTGAAGCTCAAAGTGAGTAGGTCGTCTGTTGAAAAGTTGATTTGGGTATTAGACAGAAGGAGAAAGTACTAAGGTCTAAGATGATCTCCCTAGTCAAAATCCTTTGGTAGTATTACACTTCGAAAAAAAACACACGAGAATTAAAGAGTATGATGCGATAGACGTACCCAGAATTATTTATGGACCCATTTGACTCGATTCTAATTTGGAGGACCAAATTTCTTAAGTGGGGGAGATTATGTAAGACCCGATTTTTTTATTGAAATTCCTTTCGATTCATGTGATGTAAACGTGGTTGGATGTAAATTGAATCATAAGAAGAGTTGTACGTGAATGAAAAATGTAAATGGAATGAATAAAAAATTTCTGAATGCATTTAAAGATCAAATGAAGGATTGAAATGGCCACAAATTAAACGAATGAGATTCGGACCATTCGGATTGGACATAAGAATTTAAAACACAAAATGAGAAAGGGTTCGTGAAGGAAAGTTGTGTTGATTTGGTCCCGAACACGTTGAAGGGTAAAGCGGTCAAAAGATCCGAAATTCGATGTCAATTCGGTAAGAAATTGACATTGTAAACATGGATTTAGGAAATCTCGATCAATAACGGAGAAATAATTAAATTTCAGGTTAAATTGATGAAGATATGAATTTATTGGAATAAACCAAAATTTTCACATCCAGAAATTATCTCGAAATATTGGAAAAATACACCGAAAAGATAAAATCAGACAAATAAATACATTAATTTATTAAATGAATAAAATATAATATTTTTGGAATATCTTGGCAAAAATAATATATTTTATTCAATTAAAATAATAATAAAATAATTAAAAAAAGGTAAAGTAAAGGAATTGAAAAAAAAATCGAAAAGGAAACAGAGAAGGAATCGGGACCCGATTCCCTCTCTCTGCTCCTCTCCGATTTAAAGGCCAGAGGAGGCGCCTGATGGCAAGGAACGGATCGGGTGGCGAGAGGCGATACCGACGGACTAGGGGGAGGAAGCGGTGGCCTCTGGTAAGGCTCAGAGAGGGAGATTGGCGAGGGTGAGGGTCGAAAAGGGAGAGAGGAAATCTGACAGCCACTAGAGCCGATCGGTCAAACCCGAGGCCAAACGAAGACTCCCCAGGCACAGCCGAGTCGAATGGTGGTAGAAAGGAGTCGGGAACCGATCGAAAACGCTGGGAACAACAAAGGGAAGGCTGAACCGGTATGGTTAGTTCAGCGAAATGAAGGTGAGCTGAACCGGACTCGACCGGTTCAGCCAAAAAGAAAAGAAAGAAAAGAAAAGAAAAAGAAAAAGGGAAAAAGAAAAAAAGAGGAAAAATTTGAAAAACATTCTAGTGATGCAATCGAGCTACGAGTAAGCCGGTAAGCAGTCGAAATTAACCAATTTAAATTTCAGAATATTAAATTTGATTAATATTCGACTGAAAATTTACCCAAAAAAATATGTAATTGTGTAGCATGATAATTGGCGACAAACAAGAGCTCGAGTCAGCCTTAATTTGCGTACTATCACGAAATCTCGGGTAAATAACCCTTATTTACGTCAATTTGCATCGTTATACGTGTTAGAAATTTACTACATAAATTACGGATTTAATTTTCGCATAAAATGAATTATATTCTGGAATTTGAGATAAATTATCTTAAATAATTAGTTGAGCTATCCGAGAGTTTAGAACGAGGCCTAATAAATACTGATGGGCCTAATGAGTCCAATAGGCCTTGATGATGTGAATAATAAGTGGAAAATAGGCTTAAGGCCGGTTAAGGCCCATTATGGTACAATCGGGCCCAATATGGGTAAACAGGCTCAATGATTTAAATTAAGCTCAAAAAATATGAAATACAATTAATTATATTATATTTGACCTAATGAATATTTATACGCAGTTTCAGAGATTGGATTGGGAGAAAATCGGACTGCGTGACGAGACATCAGTGGGAAGGTCAGACTGTGCAGAAAAATGAGGTAAGAGAATTTTACGAGTAGCTAGAGGTAGCTACGCGTATTTTTAACAGCTTTTACATACACTGAAAATGTAAAAAGGTCCTAAAAATGGATTAAAACTTTTAAGGACCCGGATGGGTAAAAGACTATTTTACCCCTACCGAGGGAAAATTCACCTAAGGATGGTGAAAGCATGACATGCATGAAATGCATGATTTGGGAAATTTTTGTGGTTTTTAAGCAAAACAAATTGTTAGATTGGTCATTGTGTGTATAAATTTCACAAGATAGCACTACGTAAGTGTTATTTAGATTTAAATGAAATTTCTTTGGAAAATGGGCCAACTATCAAGTTTCTATGAAAACAGATGGTGCGGGAGCCTTGCTCGCACTATATCTGAGTTTGTAAGTGTGCATAATGGTGCTGGAGCGGTTGCTCGCACCGATTTGTGTGACATGATATGCAAAAAAAGGTGCTGGAGCGATTGCTCGCACTAGTTTTAATGATTCGACATGCATGAGAGGTGTTGGAGCCTAGCTTGCACCCTATTTTGACTTGATATGCATAAGAAGGTGTGGGACCGATTGCTTGTACTAGTTTTAATGATTTAACATGCATGAGAGGTGCTAGAGCTTAGCTCGCACGAGTTTTGAACTGTGTGACGCATGCATTAGTGTTGGAGCATGAGCTCACACTAGAGTTTTACATGCATGGGTGCTGGAGCCTTACTCGTACCAGATTTTCACATGATTTTTGTGACAGGGTGTTGGAGCCTAGCTCGCACCAGATTTTCACATGATTTTTATGACAGAGTGCTGGAACTTAGCTCGCACTAGTTTTACTTGATTTCATGATAGAGTGTTGGAGCATAGCTAGCACTAGTTTTATGAGGAAATTATAGTCGTGCTTGTGCTTCGGGTATATTATGTATTACACCGATTAAATAGGCTCGCACGTGCATTTTGATTTGAGACATGCTATGAGTCGTGCTTAGAGCGTCGGGTATATTGTGTGTTACACCAATTAAATAGGCTCGCACGTGCATTTTGATTTGAGACATGTTATGAGTCGTGCTGGGAGCTTCGGGTAGACTGTGTGTCATGCCGATTAAACATGCTCGCACGTGCATTTTGAGACATGGCACGAGTATTGATGTGAGATATGGGTCCACGGAGTACGATGTACCGTGCTTGTCGCATGGAGTATGTTGTACCGTGTTATTATATATTATATTTATGTGGCGTCTTTGGATGTGAGTGATCGGGTTGGACCGACGGGTTGGATTTGACCCACCTCCCGTGGCAGTTCTCGATAGTGGTGATACCCCGCACACCTGATCCGTGTAGCCTGGGATCACGAGGATATGACCATAGTCCTAGTTATTTCCATGATACATTACCTAGTCTTGAATGTTACTATATGATGTTTTGAAAGCTTGAGAATGCGTGGATTTTGTGTGAGTTTGGACCACCCGAGGGAGGGGTTGGATCTGACTGATGATACTGGTTTTGTTGTGAATAAATGAAATTTTCAATGTTTTCGAAAATGCTTGGAAATAAATGATTTTATATGGATCAGGATCACCCGAGGGAGGGGTTGAGTCCTGATGAGTCTGATGGATGTGGATTTTTGAAATGAATTAAGTGTTTTCTAAGGTTTTGTGGAAACTCAGCATGATGTATTTTTCATACTTGTTTATAATTCATGTGTTTTATGATTTTACATGAGATGCCATTGAGGCATGAGTTGCATGATTTCCATAAGCACGGACAGCTTTTATAAACTATGGCATTGATGTGTGCATGATTTCGTGCATGAGCTTTAAACGAAAAGAAATGGATTTAAGTGTCACACCCCACTTCCGGGGGTCCTTTATACATACTTACTCTACTATGGTTGGGCTGTGAGGCGATGCAATTACTAAAGTTCCAAAAATTTACAGCGAAAATATTTAAGATTTAATTCACACTCCCAGGTGTGTGTGCGTAAATATACAAGATTAATTGAATATTAATAACTTTACATATCATCCCCATAAAACTGTTACATTTCTTAGGTATAACTGTGCGATTCATCAAGATAGATACAAAATACACGTGTGTATACAATTCTTATACCTTTACAACTAGTGGGAGCTGTCCAACTCAAAAAAAAATCTAGAGACCACTGCTCTCCTACTTCTCAGTACCTGGAGGGGGAAAATAGTAGGATGAGCAAACCACAGCTCAGTAAGGAAATGAATGCTAGCAGGTAAATATCGTACTACCTACATAGTCCATGCATGTATAAAACAAAACCATGTTTTCATTATAGATGGAAATATCATCAAAAAATGCAGTAAACATATATTTCTCATTTAGCATTTTCATGAATACAAATATTAAATATTTCCACTTAGAACATGTTTCATAAAACAGTGCTCTCTAGGCACAAGTGATTAAATCAGAGATTTATCAAATACACAAGAATCTCTTTCTTTTCTCAATCATTTCTTTTTCCTCAAACCTCTCGAATCTCTGAGACGGGCATGAAATTTTCGACAATCAAATATCCACGACATATGGCCATAGTCAGTGATCCCAAGCCTCACTGATCAGGTGTGCACAGGGCATCACTTTGCCTGAAGGGGGATAGGTCAGTCCTACCCTCCGGCTCATCTCAATCAACCTCATCTCCTCATATACTCACGGTATAAGGTACGCCATGTGTCATCTACGTGATACTCGTACTCACGTGTACCCAGCACGGTACATAGTATACCAACGGACAACTACACAGTACTACGTATGACCGTGGAACCAAGTCCATACTCCAACTCCGATGGACTTTTCATCCTGAGCCATGTCTCATATATCGGGCTAGCAAGCAGCATGACACACAGTCATCGTAAGGCTCCCGAGCAGTACGAGATATTATTAAGGCCCAGCCCGTTCAAAGGCCTTCGACTGGCATCCCCTTGGGTCTCAAACCCCCAGGTTTACCTCAACTGATTAAAAACAGGTGCGAGCAATGTTGCAGCACTTTTCTCAAAACCATTATGCGAGTTAAACTCCAGCACGGTACATCAAAAGCATAGAAACATGTGCGAGCTAATACCCCAGCACATAGTCAAGTCATTAAAACAGGTGTGACCTAGAGCTCCAACACTAATCTCATCCCAAATCCGATAGGTGGCTATTTTCTCTTTTAAACTGAAAACATGTTTATTTATGCAGCATGTCTTTCCATGCCAAAACATGTAAAACTAGCCAACCTATCATTATCATTTCTCAATCACCACATCAATACAAAATTGACAAAACATTGAAATCATGCATATCATGTTATTTCCTTACCTCATCCCATTTCTCAATACATATATATCATAGTATATTTCATGCTTCCATATCATTTCATAGAATTGTAATGTCGTACTAATTCTAGCGATATATCTACAAAATTGCCATAAAATATGTATGAACATCTCTATAGCTAACACACAGTCCCTTACCTCGAATCGCTCTCGTATCCCCTCTGTCACGTTTGCTTCGTTCGCGATCCGGGTTAGTTGTGTCTCACGTATTCTGAGCTACACGTATAGATCATCAAGTTATTTTATGTTTTCATATACTAAACATACACATTGTCTTCTATTTATCTATTCATACTCCTTAAATCCTTCAAATCACATTACACCTTTCTACTAACATCATTTTATCATCTATAAAGCTTTCCATCATTTTTCCATGGATTTCCTCTTTATAAATCTCCCTTAATACTACTCAACTATCACTACATTCATCTTTCATATCAACATTTCACATCTCATTCAACCCATACAATGTCTAGAATCCATATTTAGAGCTTGAAGGTTGAAGAGCTTACCCCTTTACTTAGCCAAACTTGTGGTAGCCACAACTCCTTCTCTTGATCACACCAATGTATGATTTTTGGATATGTTGTTCTCCTTTCTTCAATGAACTTTTCCTTCTTGAGCTCCTTCAGATTTTGACTGCAAGGTAGTGATTTTTAGAGTGAGAAAGCTTGGGTTTTAAGAGAAAATGGCAGGTGAGGTTTGGTTGAGTAAGAGTTCTGAGTTTTCATCTCAATCTCGTGCTCTTTTTATAGATGCAGAGACATGAGATCGATCTGGCCCTTGTGAAGATTGATCTCTGCAAGGTTTGGTAGTCCTTTTTACCAAACACAACCACTACAAGATTGATCTTCTTCCATGATGAGATCGATCTGTCGAAGGCAATTTTTCTCTTGGAGATCGATCTTCCCCTTATAGGAAATCGATCTGCTCTTTACAGAACCCTTAAGGAGATCGATCTGTCTGGCTTTGAGATTGATATGTTCTCAAACTGAGAGTTAAGGAGATCGATCCTCTTACCTTAAAATCGATCTTCTCATTGCAGAAAGTTGATCAGATCGATCTGGCTCCATTGGAGATCGATCTGTCTCGCCCCATAGCTCAAAATAAGGTCATTTTGGCTCTTCCAGATCGATCTCTCATTCCATGAGATCGATCTGTCATTCATATTTCTAGATTTTACTGCAGTTTTCTGCAGCAACTTCATTCAAAACATCCTTAATTTGCTGCCATAGTCATTTCCTCATTCATCCATCCTTGAGACTTGAAAATGGCATACAATCATACTTTGTACACATTAAAACTTGTGTGTAATCCTTGCATGACCAAATATATACACAATATATAACTAAATGGAAATATAAAGACTTGCACCACTTATGCAAATTTTATTCCATTTTACTCCAATACTCATATATCAAAGTCCATTTCTTCATTTTCATGCTTAATGCAACTTGTACGTACATTACAACTCTTATTACAGAAGTGTACATTAATCTTATGGAATTTATATAACATATGCTTCACATTACTAGTACATCATCATACTTATGAATTCATATACATATGTTCAAGGTTAAACCTATACGGGGTCTCACATTAAGGGCATGGCATTATTAGCATGTAGACAGTGGAGCTATCTTCTTACTTGCATAATTGCCTTACTAAGCGTGTGGTTGCTCACCCCCTTATTTTCCCCATCTACAGAGTACTTTCAGTGGATAGAAAGCGGCAGTGATCGTACATTCTTGTTATCCGCTATTTCCCATCGGGAAAAAGGTATACACACTTGTATGGTTTTGTATCTAAATATGTAAATGCACAGTACTGTTAACGTATATGATGTCGGAGATGTAAGGTTATGTAAATGCAATTGAGAACATATTAGTTAAAGTCAAAGGATAGAAAAATCCTAATGTGTTAATGTAACATGGAAATGGAATGGTAAGTAGTGTGAGGGGACTAACACCGAATCATAGTCCAACTGTTGGTAGGATGGTCACTATGAGAGGAAGGTAAGAATTAAATAACAAACGAAAAAAATAAAATAAAATATTTGTAGTGATTTTTTTTAGGTAATTTGGGTCGTGACAATGTGAAATTATATAAAATGTAATATTTTGCATGAAATACCTGTATTTATAAAACAAAGCATGATTTTAGTAATTTCGAGTAAATATATGCACACTGCATAAGTTTTATAATTCATTCTTTAAATGTGAAACTAAGGAAAGATTATTTCCAAGGCATGGCATTATTTGTAGTAGATAGTATAGTTATCTACTTACTTGCCTGATTTCCTTACTAAGCTAGTGAGCTCACCCCTTTCATTTTCCACCTCTCTACAGAGCATCTGTAGTAGCTAGAGTACGACTGAGGACTTGCATTCCTTTTGTCTACTGCATTCCCATCGAGCGAAAGGTATACACATCACGTATGATTTTGTATCTGAACATATAACAGCACAGTGATGTAAACGAATGTGATAATGGGGGATGCATTTGTATATTAATATAGTGAGCTCCCTTATGACACAAAAGTATTCACAGTCAATAGATAGTTTATATTGACATGTATGCATTGTATAGAATGGATGATATGGTGTGTAAAGGAGATTATACTAATACCGAATCATAGCCCAATTGATATTCGAAATTGTTACAGAAGGAAAGGTAAGAAAAAGCGAAAAATTTGTAGTGATTTTTGGTGAACTAGGTCGTGACACCTTCCCTGTTTTATAAATTATATCTTCACAAATCGAAGGAATATTAATTAGTCAGATGATAATGAATGATCATCACCTATGCACTAAACAAGCGTCTAGCAACTACTTTTTCTTCTCTTTTCCGTGAGTAGCTTAAATGTTTCATATAATATAAATATATATATATATGATAAGAATAAAACAAATAATCAACATTCAATCTTAAATAAAAACTGGAATAGGAAATGAAAAGAGATCACATACCAATTAGTTGATTAGGATTCTCAATGCAAATAATCATCTTTACAGCAATTGCCAAGGTAAATCTTGATTTAACTATTGGTGGGAGTTGTGAAGTATGTAAATCTGGCAAAGCTAGGTGCCAGGTAGGGTAGCCCCAATGGCTGCTTCACCAATCACCCACCCTTTCTCAAGCGTCAAACCATTCATTTTTTTTTCAAAAAGTTAATGTCATTTCTTCACTGCTTGACCAAAAGTAACCACAAAATCTAACACCAAATTTCAAGCACAATAGCTAGCATACTCAGTACACTAAACTCAAGAGAGGAAGAAACATTTATCGGTAAGATAGGGTTGATTTGGGCTTTGAGCCCAATTGGGAAACTAATTTGAAGGGAAACTAGTCCTTGGCTCAAGCGATGGTACCAATCATGAGCTAGGGAATGAGGATAGAAGTTGTTGTCGAGGGAGAAATTAAGGATGGTGGCTGAGATGTTTAGTTTTTAAGGGTTTACGGTAAAGATAAAAGCTTCCTCTCTCTTTGTAAATATAAAATGTTGAGTTTTGAAGTTTTATTATTTTATGCAAAAAATAAAAAATTTAGATCATGCACACAATTACATAAATATTATTTTATATTATGAGTTTATTTTTTAATAAATTATTTTCATATTTTTTAATTCGAGTTTAGCTAACTTATTATGAGTGTAAGAATTGTATGTTAACTTATTATGAATTTTTTTATGAATTTAATTTTCGTACCTTGTTTTTATAAAAATTTGGTATCATAAGCACAATTAACTAATTTAATTTCATAATTAATTTTATTAAGTTTTATTAATTTTTTTTTAAAAGAGTTTTAACTCCCAAATATAATTGATAATTTTGTAAGACCATAATGCTATATCCATTATCCATATATTATTTCACATAATCATTTGATCTAAAGTTTCATACTATTCAACTTCTATCTTAATATAAAATGTTTTCAATTTCAATCTATTATCATAGATTAGAATATAATGTTGTATTTTTAGTTTCAAACATTTAATTTCTTAGGATGTATTCATATAATATAGATTAATTTGATTTATTATCATAAAATTAAATAAATAAATAGAGATTGGCCTTAAATTTGATAATTATCATAATGTTTAAAATTTAAAAAGTTATTATCTTAAGCATAATTAACTAATTTTATTTCATAATTATTTTATTATTATGTTTCATAAATTTTTTGAGTCAACAATATTTTATTAAAATTGATAATTACAATTTTAAGTATAATTTGTATTATATATACAATATAGTATTATATGTAGTTGGTCAGTGTGTAAAAATTGTATATTAAATGATTATAAAACTTTTATTAATTTGGTTATGTTTTTATTTTTAGGTTTAGATTAAAGTTAGGGTGGTGTATTAGTAATTTTAGTATTATAATAAATAATAAACAGACAATAAACGAAAAACAAACGAAAAACAAATGACACTTTAAATGAATGAACAATGAATAAGCCTGTTCTCGAATAAAAATGAACGAACCACACCTCTATTCATGTTCGATTCGTCTAATAAACGAACACTGGAATGTTGTTCATGATCATTTGTTAAGCTTAATAAACGAATATAAGCGAATAGAAACTGAACAAGTTCATGAATTGCTTATCGAACATTTTGTTCGTTTACACCCCTACTCTCATTGATTGGGTTGTCACTGAGGTTGCTACTATTTTTTATTCTAAGTAGGGCTAAGAAAAAACCATAATAACTAAAAAATCGACTAAAACCAAGTAGTTCGAATCAGATCGGTTCACATGACGATCCCGAATTTTTGATATTCTTTTGTAAACAATTTTGATGGAAGTTGACCCAAATTTAAGCTAATTTTGATTTAGTATTGGCATATTATGAAGTTTGAGAATAATGCGAGGTCACATGAAAAATTTGGTATGATTCCGAGATAAGGGACAAAAAGGTAAATTTCTTTATCCCGAAAATAATTGGAATATTTACAGGAATTGAAAATTATGGAAAGTACATATTTAATGTACAAGTTCATGAATAACATTAGTACAATAAATTCATGAAATTAGAAAAATAAATAATAGTAAATTAAGGGAATAATTCATGGCATGTGACTAAATCATTAATTTAAACATTTAAGTGATAAAATACTTTTTTCCTAGTTTGAACACAACCCCATTTGGCTGAAAATAGGAACTAGAATCGTGATTCCTTTTCTTTACTCCCTAAATGCCAAAAAAGCTCCAAATTTGTTTAGCCATTTCTTCCCAAAACCGAATCCCCAAAGAAATTCAAAAAACAAATCATATTGATTTTCCCTATTACATGGCCAAGAATCACTCTTTCATTCATTGATTTCCATTCATCCATTACAATTTTAGGAAAATAGAGAAAGAAATTTGGGGATTTATAAAGGTTAAGGTTCCGCAAAGGTGAGAAATTTGGGGTAAGTATTATTTGATGCAATCTTATTATTATGTGAAGTACCTTCTAGTAATTGGAATTAATTTCAAGAGTTTCTTAAAGATTTCAAGTTAGGGTTGTGATCCACAATTTGGTGATTTTAGAGTCTAGGTTTGGCAATCACCAATTGAAGGGAAATTGAAAGAAGCTTGGGAAAGGCCATCAAGAACTCTTGGCAATCCTCATTTAGGTAAGAATTCTATAAACTTTGTATTGTGTAAACTTGTTACAAGAATGCTTTTATTTTGTGAAATTGTACTATAATGATAATGAAATGTAATCGAGAGCTTAGTCATGGAGAGCTCTTGGCATTTTATACAAATTGTGAGAAGAAAACTGATTTGGTAATAAATCTGCATATGTGCTCTGCTAATGACCTGAATTTAAAAATTTGGTATAATTAATCTATGAGGTGATAGATTTTGAAATTCTTATGATAAATAGCCTTAAAATTTAGTTTTAATTCAGTTTTGGAATCACTAGATTTGGAGTTGTGTAACTGAAGAAATAGGCAAAACAGTACAAGGCATTCTGCCTAAAAAACGTGAATTTTGGTTCTGACATTAAAAAATTGTGGAAAATAGCATAAAATGAGGTTTTGATCCTTATATTTCCAGCTAGGGAAATGAGTTATTTTTCACCTAGAACTAACTAGATATATTTACAATTAGATAAGTGCATTTTACTACTCATAAGTTAGTGTAATATTTTGCCTGACACTATTAGAACATGGGATAACTTTTGAGAATTTACTGGTAACTATCCAAGAAGAGATGACTTATGAACCTTACATTTCTGAAAAGGGATTTAAGTTAGGTTTCATATAAAATTTACGATTTGGCAATTGGATTCCAAAATCTTTAATTAAGCCCAACAAAATGCCATAAGGTCAAAAATTTCAAATGCAGGAAAAATAGAACTGTGGAATTTCATCTTGTGGCAATGATTTAAATCGATGTAGTTAATTATTAGTGCCATATTATAATGATGCAATTGATATATTGTGATGATTTATGATAATGTGCTATATATATTCAAGAGACAAATTATTATTAAGTGCCTTTAAAAGATGTAGCATGCTTTCGATTACAAGAGAATCATAAGGCAAATTAGGATCCATATGTTGAAAATATGACAAATTGAGATGTAGCAAAAAAATGTATCATGCATAGTTTATGTAATTTGGCATAGATGACTATGGAATAAGTTCAATAAGTCAAAAGCAAATTTGATAACTTGTGATGTGTTTATGATTTAAGGTTGTGTGATTGAGGTCTACTGATAGGATAAAACATTAAGAATAGGTCCTATGGCATTCGACCACTATAGAAAATTTATTATAGCATGTCTAAATTATGTAATTTTGACTATAAGACTTTTGAAAAACTTAAATGATAAACTCATGCATACCCTAATGAAATGAATTCTAAATGACAACCTAGCTTGAGCATTCAACATTATTTGGTATTATTTATAAAGTAATGTGTGCTACGAAAACATGCATGTTGTGTCCATATAATCATGAAGTGGAGGACTTTAAAGTGTTTTATTTCGATGTTATAACATTTGCTACTGGAGGAGCATTTGAGGAACAAGATATTGTTCATCCGAGCATTTGATTTCTTAGGGATAGTTACGGTGAGCCAAAAGCTCACAAGTTAGTAAGTTTAGAATGTAAGTGGATTTCATAAGTAGTATTTTTCAAAATGTGCATGATATTTGTTTTGTAAAATGTTTTGAACTTAGCATGTTTACAAATATGTGCTATCCTAGATGTGTGATGTCATCAAACCTTGATTTGGTTTCAGTTGAAATCATTCATTGCTTATCACCCTATTTTATGTTTTTTTTTCTTTTGGTTAAGCATGTTTTGCGTATTGATTTTACCTTAATGATCTTTTACGCGTACTCATAAACAATTTTGGATTTATATAATGAAAAAAAGATTTATCGTGACTTTGAAAGGAATGAAACCAGGTAATAAATGTCTTTGAGGTTTTTTTTAGCACATGGGATTTCGATGGAATTGGTTTATGGTAACTCATGCCATTACGATGATTTTTGCTAGAAAAAGGTTTATAATGCCTTAAAAATATCTTTGAAACTTGTGGGATTGTATGGAATCTTTTGAGGACCTTTAGAGCAATATTATGATACTTGCGTTTTGAAAGCTTTTAACTTATCCCGAGTTGACTTAAGTACAAGTCACCATCTGATCAATGGAGACTAGTTTCAAGGATCTATGGCCATAAGTAGTACTTATTTTGGGGAGTTTAAGGTTAATGCACTTTTCCTAGAGTGCTACTTTATTGCTTAATTTATGCGATGTTACATTAGATGCCTTCTTACTTGTATTTTGATATGATTATAATTTATCATGATTAGTTGAAAAATGATTTGATTTCTCACTATGCATTGATGATCTTGTATGGTTTTGATGTATTTGACATTTTTTATGTTTTTGATATATTCGACGTTTTGATGCATTCCATGTTTTCGAAGTTTGTGATATCCTATGTCTTCGAGGATTTAAATGATTATGCATGTGTAAGGCCCGTAAATTTCTGTGTATTGCTTATGATTTCTGGAATATACAGACAACTTACATTATATATGGATCATAAGAATTGACTATTTGTAAGTTCTAAGTGTGAATAAAATGCAAATGGATATTGAAGTAATTGAATATGAGTTTACCTTTGAAAATCTGGAAAATTGCAATTGAAATGCTACAGGATGAATGCCAGATCGATCTTACATATAAGGGAGATCGATCTTATTGTGCTCAAATACAAAACCAAAGCATTCTGTAAAGGGGAGTCGATCTCTCATTCAATCAGATCGATCCCCATGTGATTTTGTAAGGAACAAATCGATCCCTACTTGATTCAGCAAAGAGCAGATCGATCTCTCCTCATGAGCAGATCGATCTCCAGTTGCTTCTAGCTAGCAAGGATCGATCCCTTCTCAAAGCCAGATCGATCTCTAAGTGATTTTGCCTGGCCAAGATCGATCTCTACTAATGAATAGATCGATCCCTTCTTCAAGAGGCAGATTGATCTCATCCAAAGAGGCAGATCGATCCCCTAACCTGCATTGTCGAATTCTGAAGGAGTTTAAGCAAGGAAAGATCGATTCTAGCCTTGGAGATCGATCTCATAACACGACTACTATAAAAGAGACCCGACTATCGAGCCTTCTTCCCCAAAAATCCCAAAACCTTACATTTTAGCCAAAACAACCTAGTTTTCTCACTCTAGGATATCCATACCTTCCAAAAAGATTTGAGGAAAAAGTTATTTGGGAAAAGTTGTTCCTAGTGAGGAACAGAACAACATAGTCAAAGGTTGGAAGCTAAAACTTTGGATTGAAGGAGCAAAGGGGTTTTCTCCCAAATTTGGCAAAAAAAGGAGAAAAGTCAAGCTAGATAAGATTTCAATACACTATCTTCAAGTATGTTTATCTAGACATTGTTATTGGTTATTTGGTGTATGTGTTGTTGGTTGAAATTATCTAAAACATGATGAATCTTCCATGGCCTAGAATGGACTTAGTGTGAGAAAGTCAGAGAAAGTTGATAGGCATGGATTAGATGAAGATTGGAGCATGAATTAATATTATTAAGCATGTAGAAATGATTATGAGATAGTTTTGTGTAACACATATGTTGAAATGGATGATAATTGAAAATAGGCTTAAGAGATGTATGAGGAAATGCCATAGTGAAAGAAATTATGAACTTAAGGCATTGTAAGACTAATGTCGACCCAATATGAATCAATAAGCTTGGTGGATCCAATAAATTCCCAAAAAATGAATAGTATATTGAAAATGACTTAAAAGAAAGTAAGGCTCAATAAGTGTTAATGAACCCAATAAGGCGAATCGAATATAATAAACGCAAGAATTGTGTTATATTGGGTTAAATTGATGTAATAAATAATTTTGTACAGCTCCAGAGATTTCATTGGGAGCAAATAGGATTGCGCGATCGAGCAGCCCTGAGGTAGCTGCACGTATTGTAAGGGTGTTCATAGGGTTTTGTAATTACTTGGTTATCTAGAAAAGAATTAATGATTTGTGCAAAGTTTTCGGATATAGATGTAAGACCCGTATTTTCAGTTGTAACCTTATGAATTCATAAGTAATATACATGTACATGTTATGTGAAACATAAACGATGTAAAGTCCATAAATTCAATGTACAAACTTGTAATATAAGTTGTGATGTACGTACAAGTTTCATTATGAATGAATATGAAGAAATGGACTTTTGTAAGTGATGAATGTGGATATATTGAGTTATGAGTGGTGTGGCAAAATAGAGTGAAGTTGCATGAGTTGCATAAACCTTAGTACCTGCATTTGGCTTTGCATTGTATACTTTTGGTTATACAATGAATGCACACAAGTTTTAATCTGTATAAAGTATAAATGGATTTCTTTTTCAAGTCTTAAAGGTGGTTGGATGAGAAAATGACTATGGCAGCAAAACTATAAATGTTTTATGTGAGTTACTACAGAAAATTACAGTCAAATCTAGAAAATATGAATGCCAGATCGATCTTATTTAAGGAAAGATCGATCTGGAAGAGCAAAAAATGCTCTTATTCGAGCAATGGAACAGGGAAGATCGATCTCCAATAGGGCCAGATCGATATGCTAAGCATTCTGTGTAGAAGGAATCAATTTCCTTAGCTCTCAGCTAAGAGCAGATCGATCTCATCCTTGTGCCAGATCGATCTGTTTAGCTCTCGGTTGGATAAGATCGATCCCATCACTTAGAGCAGATCGATCTCATGAAATCCAATGCACTGAAAAGTAATGTGGCAAAGAAGGAGAGATCGATCCTCTTACCATGCAGATCAATTTCCTAGTGAAATTTCTATATAAGAAACAGGATTTTAGGCTTAAAAGCATAGTAACCTAAAACCTCTCAATTTTGCTTAAGTGTTCAAACCCTTTTTCCTAGACAAACCACCCTTTCTAGCTAGAAGTAAGAGACGTTTCCTTCTACGAAGTTGTTTGTTAGCCAGAGGAGAGCGGCATAGTTGGAAAGAGACCTCGATACAATAGATCGAAGGTGTTGATCGATATAAAGAGATTTTGGACTAAATGACAAGAAAAGCAAACTAGGTAAGCTTTCAGGCTACCAAATTTTAGTATGTTAATCTAGCTACTGCTATGAACCTATTGATATACGGGAAGATAGCTAGAAGTGACTATAACATGAAAAGTCACTAAGGACCTATGTTAGATCAAAGAGGAAATAAGATAATAAAATGGTGTTTTGATGATTCGAGATAATAGAAATGATGAATGATACGTTTGATGTGTATCTACAGCGTCTAGAGAGATAGACAGAGCTGTAGACGTAAATGGTGACATGTGAAGCAGTGTAAGACTAAGAGATACACTGCAAGATCAAAGTAAGGGACTTATGTAAGTTATAGAGATAGCTATACGTATGTTGTCTTATCTGCTATGTGTAAATGTATGTGTTAGTATATAGATATCGATATGTCTAGAAGAAAACTACGTATGGAAATAAGTCGATGCTATGAGTTGTATGACTTCTATGTTTGTTGCGAAAAAAGGTTTTTCAAACTTTTTTAGAAAGAATGATAATAGACAGGCTCCGATTTTAGCCAATTGTATGAAATGTGTATAAAGAGTGATTGAAGGGAGTTTACCCTCCCACTCATACTTAGTGAAAGGAGCTATTTTCTGTGTGAAACCGTGATTAGAGCATGAGAGGCAACGGTAAATTGACTAGCCTCGCTTGCACATTATTTTCAAAGGAATTTCAAGAAAATAAAAGAGTGTTTGATGCCTCGATGGTATTGTGTGTTCCACTCGAGAGCTCGCACGTGATTTGAGACAACGAAAATGGAAGATAAGGATCCACGAGAGCATGATGTATCGTGAGCGTTAGCCATGGGGTACGATGTACCCTGACTATCTGTGTGATATCTGTGTAAGTTGAAAGGATGGTTGATCCGCCTTCCAAAGCGTAGGGTTCCCGCACACTTGATCAGTGTAGCCTGAAATCCAACTATGGCCATAAATCTTTATGTATCTGAGTGATACAATATTGTCACTACTATGTGAGGTGACAGATCTCCTCATTTGATGTGTGTCCGGGGATGGGATGACCCATGATTATGTCTCAACCTATATTGATGTACATAGTAAGAAGCATTTTCTAGATATGAGCTGTGTGAATAGATTTTGTTATGTGAAGCTATGTGCTACTGTGTGAAGTTAAACGCCAATGGTTTTGTATGATGAACTGTGTGAATATGCATATACCCATCTAGCGAATTAATGATTTCGCATTGATGGAAGTTGTTTTAACAAACATGCATATTGTTTTATAAGGAAATGAACATATATGAAGTTTAGCATGTAGATAGTGTAATTGTCTACCTGCTTGCACATTTTCCATACTGAACGTGTTATGCTCACCCACTTATTTCCTCTTTCATAGATACTAGGCAGTAGTGAGTACTGTAGTCGTCCCTGCTAAGGTGTTCTCCAGTTCTCCAGCAGTACAGAGAGGTATACACTTGTGTTGAGAAAAATTTTGTATCCTGTAAATTAATGCACAGTCTCGTGATACTATGTAGAAAGGGATGTATAGTTAATAGGAACTGATGTAAACACTTCCGCATATTTATAAAAGTTCAGTTTCTATTCTAGTTCAATTAAATGAATGTATATGAGAAGTGGATTGGATGTTGACTCACAGCCCAACTGTAAGTGGTAAGTGGTAAGGTAAAGGTCACGGATTTGGAAAGAGGACCATGATCGTGTCAGAATGGTATCAGAGCCGAGTTGGTCTGATGTGAGTCATATCTACGATTAGGAAATTATACACCCCTAAAGTATATTGCATTACTAGGATACAAATGTGTATACCAAGCTGAAAATTATGACTGAGACACTTATTTTAAGTATGCAGGATGTCTAATAGATGACATACTCGTAGAGGAGAGAGTTCACACTCTCAGGGGCATAGAAACGAGCCCGAGAGGCATAGTGGGTCTAATTCTCGTAGAGATCCACCAGAGCTTAGTGAGGCTGCTGAGGCCCGTATAGCGCAGTTACAATGCAGTGTAGACATAATGATGGAGATGTTTACACAGGCAATGGCCATAATGAAGGGTAGACAGGAAAACCTTATTTGTTAAGCTGCTGCACCTGAGAGAGATGAGCCAACACAGCCTACACCGAGACCTCATGCTGTAGAGGCAGAGATACTTGCACCTCCCCTAGTTCAAGACATTTCCCTACCGATTCAGGATCTTGTAGTTCCACAACAGGTTGGTGGAGAGGGAATCTATGATTGTGACCTGTGTAGATTGAGAGAATTCTGGGAGTTCGGACCACCTTTGTTTAATAGGGTGAAGAACCCAGTGTCAACTGAGCATTGGATACGTAGTATGGAGAAGCTCTATCAATTTTACCATTGCTCCGACACAGAGAAGGTCACGTTTGTGGCTTTTGTGTTAGAGGATGAAACCGAGCATTGGTGGATGGCTACACAGTCGATGTTGAGTGTAGGGCACTCGGTTGTGACATGGGACATATTCTTAGATGCCTTTAGGAGGCAATACATTCCAGTTACTGCTCAGAGAAAGATGCAGTTGGAATTTATGACATTGACTCAGGGGAACCGAACAGTAGATGAGTGTGAGTCTGGATTCACATCCCTGGGCAGATATGATACAGTCACGATGAGCCTTGAGGACAGAAAGGTTCAGAAATTTCTTGAGGGACTGAGACCTTCCATCAGAGCTCGACTAGCTCCGTTGGACATTACCACTTATGATGGGGCAGTACGCAGAGCTCAGCTGTGTGAGCAAGATTATGAGTTGCATGCTTCAGAGTTAAGTAAGAGTGGTAATGGTAGAGATAGAGACCGAAAGAGGTCGGTTGATGATAGAAGGTTTCGAAAGGGCCGAAGGTCATTCGATAAGGGGCCTAAGATTGAGGAGATGCAAGAAGGGCTTGTGAAGCCTCAAGTTTATCCAGCATCGAGGGGCGTTGTTATTGGTGGACCCAGATCTACCATCGAACAATGTTGAATGTGTGGTAGATATCATGGGGGTAAACCATGCCCTATGATGAGATTATGCTATAGATGCTGTAAAGCAGGGCACATAGCTTGTGAATGCCCAGAGTTAGTTGATGCAGCCCCACAGAAGGGCAAATAGCCAGAGAAGGCTACGGTTGAGACACCTACACCTAAGAGGGAAGCCATAGCTGAAGAGAAAGGAAAACAAGTTGTTGGTCATGGGTGAGTGTTTACTTTGGACCAAGCTTCTGCAGAGACTTTTAAGGATGTGATTAAAGGTACCATCCTAGTATTTAATTTTGAAGCATTAGCATTGATTGATCCTGGTGCTACACATTCATTCATATCGCCTACTTTTGCATGTAAATTGATTGAACATGTAATACCTGTACCTCTAGGTAGGATTTTATTTATAAGCACTCCACTTAGAAATAATGTAATGACAGAGTATGTTTGCAATGGTTGTAAACTAAAAGTAGGGGAAAAGGAAATGTTAGCCAATCTGATTTTGTTAAAGATGAAAGATTTTGATGTAATATTAGGGATGGATTGGTTAGCTACAAACCAAGTCGTCTTAAACTGTTATGCTAAGACAGTAATATTTTCTACCCCTGAAAAGTGTATTGTAAGCTTTGCAAAGTAATGAAAGAAGTAGTAAATTATGTCCAAGGGCGAATGATTTTACTAATTAAATGTGATTGTGATGTGTTGAAGGTTTTATAGCCTATGTGGTTGATTTGGATAAGGTGTATTCGGATATGGTTGACATCCCTATGGTTAGAGAATTGCCTAATGTCTTTCCGGAAGAATTACTAAGATTACCACCAGATAGGGAGATGGAATTCTGTATTGATTTGGTGCTTGGAACTAAACCAATATCCAAACCACCGTATCGAATGGCTTTAGTGGAATTGGAGGAGCTAAAGAAACAATTGTAAGAGTTGTTGGAAAAGGAGTTCATCAGAATAAGTGTATCACCTTAGGGAGCACCAATTTTGTTTGTAAGGAAGAAAGATGGGAGTCTCCGACTGTGTATAGACTACAGGTTATTGAATAAGGCTACCATCAAGAATAAATATCCCCTTCCATGGATTGATGATCTATTGGATCAGTTGTAGGGAGCATAGGTCTTTTCGAAGATTGATCTAAGGTCTGGGTATCATCCGTTGAGTATTCGGAGTGGAGATGTACCCAAGACACCGTTCCGGACCTGGTATGGTTCTGGTTATGCCATTTGGATTGACGAATGCTCTTGCAGCGTTTATGGCTCTAATGAATGATGTATTAGAGCCATACCTGGATAGATTCGTGATAGTCTTTATAGATGACATATTAGTGTACTCAAAGTCCAGGGAAGAGCATGCACAGCATTTGAGAACAGTATTGCAGACCCTCCGAGATCAGGAGTTGTATGCTAAACTGAACAAGTGTGATTTATGGCTGAGTGAAATATCCTTTTTGGGTCATGTAGTCTCAAGAGACGGTGTATCTATTGATCCGTCTAAGATAGAGGCTGTGATACAGTAGGATAGACCCAAGACGATTATAGAAATTCATAATTTCCTGGGTTTAGCAGGTTAACACCTATGATTTGTCGAGGGATTCTCTAAGCTGGCTACTCATTGACTCGTCTTACTCGAAAGAATGTGGTGTTCGAGTGGGATGATAAGTGTGAGAAAAGTTTTTGTGAGCTAAAGAATAGACTGACCACCGCAACTATTCTCACCATATCTACTAGTTCAGGAGGTTATTCAGTGTATACAGATTCCTCTGGATAGGGACTGGGTTGTGTATTGATGTAGGATGGGATGGTAGTAGCCTATGGATCCAGACAACTTAAGGACCATGAGAGGAACTACCCGACCCATGATTTAGAATTGGCAGCCGTGGTATTTGCATTGAAAATATGGCACCACTACTTATACGGTGAGAAATTTTAGGTGTATACAGATCATAAGAGCCTAAAATATCTGTTTTCACAAAAAGAGTTGAATATGAGGCAAAGACGATGGATAGAGCTTTTGAAAGATTATGAGTGCAAGATATTGTACCATCCAAGAAAGGCTAATATTGTGGCAGATGCCTTGAGTAGAAAGAGCCCCAGAATGGTATCGCACATGATGGTCAGGGAATATGAGCTGCTCGACTAGTTTGCTCACCTAAGGTTAGATATAAACCCTCTTGATGTTGACAAAGACTGTGTGATAGCTAGCCTGCGAGTGGAACCAGATTTGATTGACCGGATACGCCAGGCTCAGTGTACCGATCTACTATATGAGGATCGTACGAGTCAGAGTCGGAAGAGTGATGCAGCCGATTTCTTTGTGAGTGATGATAGCCTACTGAGGTTTAGAGGTAGGATTTTCATTCTCGATGACCCAAAGTTACAGAGATTGATTTTGACAGAAGCTCATTCATCGAGGTGCACATTGCATCCGGGAGGTAACAAGATGTACCAGAACCTCCGAAAAGTGTATTGGTGCTCAGGGATGAAAAGAGATATCGCAGAGTTTATGGCAAGATGTATGATATGTCAACAAGTAAAGGTAGAGCATCAGAAGCCTGCAGGGTTATTGCAGCCTCTACCAGTACCGACTTGGAAATGGGAGCATGTCACCATGGATTTCATCATGGGATTGTCAAGGTCTAAGAGGAACCATGATGCTATCTGGGTAGTGGTTGATTGATTGACGAAATTGTCCCACTTTATAGCTATGAAAGCTACAGATACTTTGAGTACCTTAACAGAGTTGTATGTACGAGAGATAGTAAGGCTACATGGTATACCAGTGAGTATCGTATCATATAGGGATTCCCGCTTCACTTCTCATTTTTGGGAATAATTTCAAGAAGCTATGGGAACCCAATTGAGTTTCAATACTACTTTTCACTCTCAAACTGATGGTCAATCAGAGAGAACCATCTAGACGTTAGAGGATATATTGAGAGCAAGTGTTATGAATTTTAAAGGCTCCTAGGATGATCACCTACCATTAACCGAATTTGCATACAACAATAGTTATCACTCGAGTATCGGGATGGCACTATATGAGGCCTTGTATGGTAGAAGGTGTCGATCCCCAATTTGTTGGGAAGAAGTGGGTGAGCGAAAAATATTTGCTCCTGACTTGGAACAGCAAGCCTCTGAGGTTATTCAGTTGATATGTGAGAGATTAAGAACAACTCAGAGCAGGCAAAAAAGCTACGCTGACATAAGATGTAGGCCACTAGAGTTCACTGTGTGTGACTCAGTTTTCTTGAAAGTCTCTCCCTTGAAAGGGATTATGAGGTTCGATAAGAAGGGTAAGTTAAGCCCTCGGTATATCAAACCGTTTGAAATATTGGAGCGAATGGGAGATAAGGTTTATAGAATTGTGTTGCCACTGGAGTTGGCGAGCATATATAATTTCTTCCACGTATCGATGCTTTGGAAGTACCATCCAGATCCAATTCATGTGATTTGGTATGAGCTATTAGAGCTCAAAGATGATTTATCTTGTGTAGAGAAACCGATCCAGATACTAGATAGGAAAGAGAAAGTGTTAAGGAATAAAACGATTTCGATTGTTAAGGTTCTTTGACAGCACCATAATTCGAAAGAAGCGACTTGAGAGTTAGAGAACCTGATACGAGGAAAGTACCCCTCCCCCCCCCCCGACTTTTTGAGGAGTAACTTAGTTCTAATTTAGAGGACCAAATTCTTTTAAGGAGGGGAGGAATGTAAGAACCGTATTTTCAGTTATAACCTTATGAATTCATAAGTAATATACATGTACATGTTATGTAAAGCATAAATGATGTAAAATCCATAAATTCAATGTACACACTTGCAATATGAGTTGTGATGTACGTACAAGTTTCATTATGTATGAATATGAAGAAATGGACTTTTGTAAGTGATGAATGTGAATATATTGAGTTATGAGTGGTGTGGCAAAATGGAGTGAAGTTGCATGAGTTGCATAAACATTTGTACCTCCATTTGACTTTGCATTGTATACTTTTGGTTATACAATGAATGCACACAAGTTTTAATCTGTATAAAGTATGGATGGATGTCATTTTCAAGTCTTAAAGGCGGTTTAATGAGAAAATGACTGGCAGCAAAACTAGAAATGTTTTGTGTGAGTTACTCCAGAAAACTGTAGTCAAATATGGAAAATATGAATGCCAAATCGATCTCATTGAAGGAAAGATCGATTTGGAAGAGCAAAAAATGTTCTTATTCGAGCAATGGAACAGGGACGATCGATCTCCAATGGGGCCAGATCAATCTGCTAAGCATTCTGTATAGAAGGAATCGATTTCCTTAGCTCTTGACCAAGAGTAGATCGATCTTATCCTTGTGCCAGATTGATCTATTTAGCTCTCTGGCTGGAGAAGATCGATCCCATCACTTAGAGCAGATCGATCTCATGAAATCTAATGCACTAAAAAGTAATGTGGCAAAGAAGGAGAGATCGATCCTCTTACCATGCAAATCGATCTCCTAGTGAAATTTCTATATAAGAAATGAGATTTTAGGCTGAAAAGCATAGTAACCTAAAACTTCTCAATTTTGCTTAAGTGTTCAAACCCTTTTTCCTAGACAAACCACCCTTTCTAGCCAGAAGTAAGAGACGTTTCCTTCTACGAAGTTGTTCGTTAGTCAGAGGAGAGCAACATAGTTGGAAACGAGACCTCGATACAATAGATTGAAGGTGTTGATCGATATAAAGAGATTTTGGACCAAGTGGCAAGAAATGAAAACTAGGTAAGCTTTCAGGCTACCAAATTTTAGTATGTTAATCTAGCTACTGCTATGAACCTATTGATATAAGGGAAGATAGCTAGAAGTGACTATAACATGAAAAGTCACTAAGGACCTATGTTAGGTCAAAAAGGAAATAAAAGAATAAAATGGTGTTTTGATGATTCAAGATAATAGAAATGATGAATGATATGTTTGATGTGTATTTGCAGCGTCTGGAGAGATAAACGAAGTTGTAGACGTAAATGGTGACATGTGAAGTAGTGTGAGACTAAGAGATACACTACAAGATCAAAGTAAGGGACTTATGTAAGCTATAGAGATAGCTATACATATGTTTTCTTATCTGTTGTGTGTAAATGTATGTGTTAGTATATAGATATCGATATATCTAGAAGAAAACTACATATGGAAATAAGTCGATGGTATGAGTTGTATGACTTCTATGTTTGTTGCGAAAAGAGGTTTTTGAAACGTTTTGAGAAAGAATTATAATAGATAGGCTCCGATTTTAGCCAATTGTATGAAATGTGTATAAAGAGTGATTGAAGAGAGTTTACCCTCTCACTTACACTCAGAGAAAGGAGCAATTCTATTTCTTTTCTATGTGAAATCGTAATTAGAGCATGAGAGGCAACGGTAAATCGGCCAGCCTCGCTCACACATTATTTTCAAAGGAATTTCAAGAAAACAAAAGAGTGCTTGATGCCTCGATGGTATTGTGTGTTCCACTCATGAGCTCACACGTGATTTGAGACAACGAAAATAGGTGATAAGGATCCACGAGAGCACGATGTACCGTGAGCGTTAACCATGAGGTATGATGTGCCGTGACTATCTGTGTGATATCAGTGTGAGCTGAAGGGATGGCTGATCTCCTCCCTAAGCGTAGGGTTCCCGCACACCTGATCAGTGTAGCTTGGAATCCGACTATGGCCATAAGTCTTTATGTATCTGAGTGATATGATATTGTCACTACTGTGTGAGGTGATAGATCTCCCCCTTTGCTATGTGTCGAGGATGGGATGACCCATGATTATGTCTCAACATATATTGATGTACATAGTAAGAAGCATTTTCTAGATATAAGCTGTGTGAATAGATTTTGTTATGTGAAACTATGTGCTACTGTGTGAAGTTAAACCCCAGTGGTTTTGTATGACGAACTGTGTGAATATGCATATACTTATCTAGCGAATTAATGATTTCGCATTGATGGAAGTTGTTTTAACGAACATGCATATTGTTTTATAAGGAAAATAAACATATATGTATTTTAGCATGTTGATAGTGTAGTTGTCTACCTACTTGCACATTTTCCTTACTGAGCGTGTTATGCTCACCCCCTTATTTCCTTCTCCATAGATACTACATAGTCGTCCCTGCTAAGGTGTTCTCTAGTTCTCCAGCAGTACAGAGAGGTATACACTTGTGTTGAGAAAAATTTTATATCTTGTAAATTAATGCACAGTCTAGTGATACTATGTACGAAAGGGATGTATAGTTAATAGGAACTGATGTAAATGCTTCCGCATATTTATAAAAATTCAGTTTCTATTCCAGTTCAATTAAATGAATGTATATGAGAAGTGGATTGGATGTTGACTCACAGCCCAACTGTAAGTGGTAAGGTAAAGGTCACAGATTTGGAAAGAGGGTCGTGATCATGTCAATAGATGATTTTGGTTTTCAAAGTGAATCTTACAAAAAGAGTAGTAAGGCTATTAAATTGCATGAATATCATGTTTTGATATTTTTACATAATACATTGCTTTTGCTTCAGCAAATCTACGGATAGGCTAGCTATTGACTTTATAATTTCATGAAATAGCACGACTCAGGTGCTATTTGTGGTTTGAAGCGTGTTTTGTGGAAATAGAGCCGCCTATCAGATTTATATGAGTTAAATCATGCTGGAGCTTCCCTCGCACTCGATTTTGATGTTTTTAATATGCATGAAATGTGCTGGAGCCTAGCTCGCACCATATTCTGAGTTGTGATGTTTTACAAGTCGTACTGGAGCTTTTACTCGTACATGGGTTTCCATTGATTTTTTTTATGCATATAACCGTATTGGAGCTATGCTCGTACATGATTTCCTTATTATTTATTATGCATAAAGTCGTACTAGAGCATTGCTCGTATGAGGGTATTTACTGATGATGCATGAAATCGTGCTAGAGCTTTACTCATACTTTACTTTTCACATAGTGATATGTAATGAGTGATGCTGGATGTCTCGTGTAGACTTTATGTCACACAGATGAGATGCTTGCACGAGCCATGCTAGATACCTCCTGTAGACTGCTAGTCACACAGATGAGATGCTCATACGTGCACTTGAGACTGAGTAGGTTATACATGGCATGAGGTAGATAAGACCTACGACAGGCACCCCCCAACCATGATATGGGTCCACGAAGTACGTTATACCATGTATATCACATGGAGTACGTTATACCGTGTGATTATGATGTTGATCTAAAAGTCTGGCGATAGGATTAACCCATCTCTGTTCCAACATGATCCCCTGCACATCGGGATCCGTGTGGTCTGGGATAATAATGACATAGTTGGCCAATAGAATCCTCGATTATATATAGTGACCACCTGTCTCATATGATATCACATGGTTTTATATACTGAACATGATTTGTGTTATCCAAGGTAGACCCGAGGGAGGGGTCTAACCTTGTAGGATGTTTTTTTTAAGGATGATATGCTGATTGTGATGAGTTTTACTAAGTTTTGATTTGATATTAAACCATGAGGAATGATTTTATGATGAGTTTTATTATAATGAGCATGAGAAGTTTTACATGATGGTTTTCCATGTTTACATGTCTATTTTCATGTTTTTCAGTACATGATATATGTATATATATGTGGCATAGTTTTAATATTTCCTCATGCTTTGGATATTAATGATTTTTATGCATGACATTATAAGCATGTAGATAGTGTAGTTATCTACCATGCTTGCATTATTGCCTTACTAAGCGTGTTGTTGCTCATCCCATTCATTTCCCCCATCTACAGAGCGCACACAGTAGTCTAGTGAGGGACTGAAGAGTTTTATCCTGATATTCGTTGCTCTCTATCGCCAAGAGGTATACACACAAGAATCTTTTTGTATCTAAACATGTAATATCATAGTAATGATTTTGAAATATAATGTGGAGGATGTAAATATTAATAGACACGTACAAGTATCGAATTTCAATTATAAAGCATACGTGTTTATTTTTTAATGAATTAAAAGATAGATGACATGGTAAATGGTAAATAATGACTAATACTGACTCATAGCCCACCACGTGTGTGGTGGTAAGAATGTTCACAACCAAGAAAAGAAATTAAAAAGTGAAAAATTTATGGTGGATTTTGGATGAAAAAGATGAAAAGGGGTCATGACAGAGATTGGTATCAGAGCTGAGCTGGCCTGATATGAGTCGTTATTAATAAGTAGGAAAGTTACATCCCCGTATTACTATGCTTTTGTTTAGATAAATCTGTGTATACAGAGATGGAAAAAAACTAATAAATGTTATGGATACAGGAAATTAGGCATTATGTCTGTCACCCGCCGTGGTAGAGGGGCGAGTTCACGTGCTAGCGGTTGTAGGGGTAAGCCTGAGAGCCGTGTGGAGCCACAGACTGATCAGGCTCCACAGGACCCTGTTGAGAGACCAGGGGATACTGAGGCACACTTCACTCGGATAGAGTGGAGTATTGAGAGCCTCATTGAGATAGTCACACAGGCATTAGGGGCTGGTGATAGACGAGGTCCAATCATGCAGCCTACTACGACTGGATAGGCAGTTGCGGAGGTAGAGAGACCTCAGACCACAGAGACCGTTACACTACTACCGGTTCAGGATACCACTTCTCCTATCGCTCCACAGCCAAGCGGAAGTGACCTGGGTTATGACTGTGAGTTGGGCAGGTTATGACAATTCCAGGAGTTGAAACCTCCAGTCTTTATAGGGGTGAAGGACCCAGTTGTGGCTGAGGATTGGGTATATGAGATGGAGAAGTTGTATGGGTTCTTCAGATGTACATCGACTAAGAAAGTTGCCTTTGTTGTATTTATGCTGAAGGGTAAGGCAGAGCACTGGTAGAGATCCACCGTATCAATTTTGAGAGCCCGACACCCCGAGATTACATGGGAGATATTCTTGGAGGCCTTTAGGAGCCAGTATATCTCAGCCACTGTGCAACGAAAGTTACGGATGGAGTTTATGAATTTAGTTTAGGGGAACTGCTCCGTTGATGAATATGAGTCCAAGTTCATATCCTTGGGGAGGTATGACCCTGATACGTTAAGCAGTGAGGCTCGGAAGGTCCAAAAGTTCATGGACGGATTGAGACCAGCCATTCGGACTAAATTGGCTCTGTTTAATGTCCCCACTTATGAGGAGCAGTTCACAGGGCACATTTGTGTGAGCAGGACTTTGTGCGGAATGCCTCCGAGTTTGGGAAGGTTAGTGGCAGGAGAGATAAAGATCGAAAGAGATCCAGGGTTGATAGAGTGGTCAGGAAAGGAGGTCAGAAACTGTTTGAGAAGAGACCAAAGATTGAGGAGGTGCAGGAGAGAGCTGCTAAACCTCCTATGTACCCAGCTTTAGCTCCACCGAGGGGTATAGTCATTGGAGGACCATGACCTACTACCAAGCAGTGCAGGAAATGTGGTAGATTTCATGGTACCAGGTCTTGTCCGGTGACCCCTGTTATGTGTTACAAGTGTTGGAAGCTGGGGCATATCGCGAGGTATTGTCCAGAGATGATTGAGACTGCCTCACAAAAGGACAAAGAGTCGGAGAGAGCTCTTGTTGAGACTTCTGCTCCAAGGAGGAAAGCTACAGCTGAGGAAAAAAGGGAAACAGGCGGTTGGCAAAGGGCGAGTACATGCACTGGACCAAGACACTGCGGATGCTTCAACGGATGTGATTAAAGGTACCATCATAATTTTTGATTTAGAAGCATTTGTATTATTTGATCTTGATGCCACGCATTCCTTTATATTTCCTTCCTTTTCACATAAGTTGTTGAAGCATCTAAAGCCTACATTGTTAGATAGAATGTTGTTGATTTCTACACCTATGAATGATAGTCAGTTGACTGAGTATGTATATAGGAATTGTAAGTTGAAGATAGGGGAAAAGATATGGCAGCTGATTTAATTCTATTGAGTATGAGTGATTTTGATGTAATTTTAGGAATGGATTGGTTGGCTACAAATCGTACTATTTTGGACTGTTATGCTAAGACAGTGATGTTTTAAGAGATAGATAACGTTATTGTAAGTTTTGTTAAAAAGAGATGAAGGAACATGATTATTGTAAATGGGAAGAGTATAATTTTAATCCATCATATTAAAGAGATGAATTTTCTTGTTAATTATGAATGTTAATGTGATAACCTATGTTACTAATGGTGGAAAAGGATAATGTGAAGGGTTCATTGCATACGTTGTTGACACAAATAAGGCACATTCGGAATTGAGAGACATTCCAGCGGTTGCAGAGTTTCTTTATGTCTTTTCAGACAATTTACCAAGGCTACCACCCAACAGGGAATTGGAGTTTTGTATAGAGTTGGTACTTGGTACAAAGCCGATATCTAAGCCACTGTATAGAATGGCTTCGATTGAGTTGGAGGAGCTAAAAAAGCAGTTGCAAGAGTTGCTAGAGAAGGGGTTTATTAGATCGAGCGTCTCACCATGGGGAACTCCTGTTCTGTTTGTGAGGAAGAAGGATGGGAGCCTCTAACTGTGCATAGATTATCGGTTGTTGAATAAGGCTACTATTAAGAACAAGTATCCTCTTCCACACATTGACGATCTGTTGGATCAGCTTCGGGGAGTACAAGTCTTTTCGAAGATAGATTTGCGATCTGGGTACCATCAGTTGAGGATACGGAGTGGAGATGTACCCAAGACAGCATTTCGTACCTGTTATGGCCACTACAAGTTCATGGTTATGCCATTTGGATTGACGAATGCCCCCGCAACATTTATGGCTTTGATGAATGATGTATTTAAGCCATACCTAGACCAGTTTGTGATTGTGTTTATTGATGATATATTGGTTTATTCCAAGTCCAGGGAAGATCATGAGCAGCACTTAAGGATAGCTCTGTAGACCCTTCGAGAGAAGGAGTTATATGCCAAACTCAGTAAGTGTAATTTTTGGTTGGAGCAGATCTCATTTCTGGGTCATGTTGCACCGAGGGATGGGATATCAATGGATCCATCCAAAATTGAGGCAGTCGTACAGTGGGAACAGTCCAGGATAATTACTGAGATCAAAAGTTTTCTAGGATTGGCAAGTTATTATCGGAGATTTGTAGAGGGTTTCTCTAGACTAGCTGCTCCGTTGGCACATCTCTTGCGGAAGAATGTTAAATTTGTGTGGGACGAGGCATGTGAGAGGAGTTTTCAGGAGCTTAAGCGTCAGTTGACCACTGCTCCGATTCTCACCAGTCCTACCAGCTCAGGAGGTTTTTCTATGCATACGGATGCATCACATCAGGGACTCAGCTGTGCACTTATGCAGGATGGGAAGGTAGTTGCCTATGGATCCAGATAGTTGAAGGATCACGAGAGGAACTATTTGACTCACGATTTAGAGTTGGCAACCGTAGTGTTTGCGTTGAAGATATGGCACCACTATCTCTTTGGTGAGAAATTTCAGATATATTGATGAGTGTCATATTTTTATTATTTATTTCCTTCTACATTTTAATATTTTGCTATGTTCCTCATATTAATTAGAGTACTTATGATAATTTGTGATTTTGGCAGATAAATTGGGCTTCAAAGCTTAACCGAAGAAATTAGACAGTTTTAGTGCTATTTTGAATTTTAGCTCTAAATAGAGTTCTAGATGTTGGATTAGGGAAACTTTTAGCTCGTTGGAAAGAAGATTAAAAGGCCTACGATTTCTCTGCAGAGAACTAAGCCCAGTTTGGACGTTTTATAGATAAAAAAAAATTCCACAAAGTTACAGCGAATCAGTTTTATATATTTCAAGGCAGTTTTGGTTTTTAGCCTATATCTGGAGTTCTAAACCTCCAAATTATGCAAGATCAGGACCAGTGGAACACTGATTTATTGATTTAAAACTTTGAAGAAGACCCCAAGATCCAATTCGGCCTTTTTCCACTCCAAAACTAGTTGTGAAGCAAAAGCCTGAATCTGTCAGCCTTTTCCCACTTGTAATAGGATTATCGAATTTAGGTTCTTTTTACTATATATATATATATATATATATATATATATATATATATATATATATATATATATATATATATAGCTTCATTTTCTTTAGGGAATATCAAAGAAAAGGGAGAGAGAGGTGGCAGCAGTCAGAAGAAAAAAATAATTCACTCTCTATATTTTTTATTTTTGTTTTTCAATAATAATGTGCTGCTAAATCTTTTATTCGGTTTAAGGGAATTGAATCCAGTGAATTTCAACAATTGAGAAACACGGTTTGTTGATCTAAACTATCTTTTGATTCAATTATCGATTGTTTCTGGAATTATTAGATTCGATTGCATGAGAAAATTATATGATCTGGCCAATTAGATAATCTTCGCATGTGATTGTATGCTATCTGAAGTTTTCACAATCTGTAATTATTGTGATAGAAATCAGAACCAGTAGCAATTAGGGTTCGTCAACTCTAAGTGAAACAATAGAACGGATTAAACAGTCAACCCGTGGTTGAAGTGTTATTCAGTTTAGTAGTCTTCCTAAAACGTTAATGTTTTTCCTAGTCTAAATAGGATTACGCCAAAACCTACTAGATTATGGAGAAGAATTTAATTCGGGTGTTGGGCTTGAGTTATTGATAACAGGGAAGAAGAGATATTATTCTACTGGCAGATAATACCTCAGCTAAGTAATTGAAGACAAGATGGTAAATTAGGTGTTAAGGATCAATTGTTAATGACTGGGCAATTCCCTTGAATCAAAATTGTTAATCTTGGTTTACCCTTTTTATAATTAGTTAAATATAAATTCTGTTTTAGGATTTTAATTCAGTTAAATTAAACCCCCCCTAATTATTTCAGTTATTGCATGATAATTAATCCACCAATCTCTAGGGTTTAACCTGGATTTGCCGCTACTACAAAATTTCGGTAAGACCAGTAATTTAAATTTGGTTGAATTCGACACTCACCAATTTTTGGCGTCACTACCGAGGACTGGTTCTGATTAATTACTGTGTTTTTATTATTCTCATTAATTTGCTTTTAAATTCTTGTGATTTTTATTTTTAATTATTTATTTATTTTTTAGGGCTTTTGGTACTATTCATATTACTATTCATACTATTCACAAGAAAAGTTTTTGTTGAGTTAGGTGTAACGACTCTTGACCCTTGAAAATCGGAGGATTTTTTTTTTTGAAACTTTGGCTTACAACTTAATCCTTTATTTACTTAAGCTGTATTCCTGTTCAATGTCAATCCTTAAAAATATTTCATTTAATTTATCCCTATACAGATTTCATCCCGACACATTATTTTCAATAGATGTTTGTGCATACAAATAGTCTGGTAAAGAGATAAGAATGTATACCTCATGCATATACAAAAGGTAGTATGGGGAAGCTCATATCCGCCAGCCTACGTCGTCTACGCAGCATTTATTAACAGTAATTCACTGCAAAAATCTAAGAGGTAGAGGGGTGAGCTTTTAGGGAAAAGCCCAGTAAGATAATACTTTTAAAACAGTTCTGATATATATAAAAGCATTTGAAGTTGTTCATAGAACGAAACTTAATGCAATACATAAATTTCCATTTCATGCATAATCGTCATAAAGCATGCGTGTCTTTAAAACAAATCACATGCTTAACCATTTTACAACTTTTCATAAACCTTTCATGAACATTTCATAAATCATTTCGTAAACATTTCATGAATATTTCATAGTCATTTCGTAAACATCTCATGAATGTTTCATAATCAATTCGTAAACATTTCATGCATATTTCATAATCATTTCGTAAACGTTTCATGAATATTTCATAGTCATTTCGTAAACATCTCATGAATATTTCATATTCATTCGTAAACATTTCATGCATATTTCATAATCATTTCATAAACGTTTCATGAATATTTCATAATCGTTTCATAAACATTTCATAAAGCATATTGGTCGTAACCAATTTTCGTATATATCATGAAAACACATATTTATTCATCATAGTCGATTTTCATAATCAAATCGAGAAGACTAGGCTATAACTAAGTCATGCGATACGTGTCATTCTCCGTGGAGAGTCATCATACCTATGGCCATGGTAAGGGGGACTGTAGACTGGATTAGGTTTATACAAGAATAATAATTATAAACACGGGTAGTATCTTCTTATTTCTTATCATATACTAGCACATAGCTAGGGCACGAGCACCTGTGGCACTCACCGTGCAGGGAACATTAATGCATGCTGCGCAGGCACAAGATACTACCAAAACATCATCATAAACCACCAGTAGCACGACATCTTCCACACAGGTTGAGTCAAGTGCTAAAGGGGCCTACGTACCGGCACCCCAAGTGGTGTAGCCAGAACACCACAAGAAGTAACCATGCATGAAACCTATAGTCTCAAAACAGAGTTTTCAAAATCTTTCTTAGGTTTTATAACCCATAAACTCGTATCGAGTAATAAAATCGAATTCGTTGTAATCTGAAAACTCTTTCATAAAATTGAAAGACTATTTGGCACTTTGTTCCCGCAGGACTCAAGAGGTGGCCCCCACAATCCCCTTTCGAAAACAAATTTCTTTTCTTACATACTTTTGAAATTGTCAAAAGTTTCTTTAACGATATGGATATAAAAACATAAATAAATGTAAAACATCCATACGCTTCATACCTTAGGAAATTCATTTCACAACATGGAAAGTACTCGGGAAATATTTCGATAAATTAAAACATGCATCGTAAACAGTTTCACAAATATGAAAGCATTGATAAATCACTTCAAATCATATGCTCTTTCATAAAATCATTTATCGGTGAAAGAAGAATGCATTATCAGAACTAAGTTAAATAGTACCCCTTACCTCGATTTAACGAAAATTTCGAGTTCGAGTAGTGACGCCTCCTAGTATCTCCCTTAAATCCTTCTACGATTCTCCTACACCAAAAATTGTATTTCTTAGTATCCTATTTATCGAATTAACTACGATGCGTTAAAATCGTAACCTTGCCTACCTAGGGAAAATACACTCGAGATTATAAAATACATATAATTATCCCTAAAACTTGTATAAATTATTACCTCGGTATCTGTCCGTAATCCTTGATTACTTCGACTTAGCGAGTCGATGGGTCCGATCCTCTTAGTAAATTTTTTGGAGTTGTTCCCTGAATTTCCAAAATTTAGTACCCTTATTTTCTGTCTTCGATTTTTCCTCTATTTTCAATAATATATATATATATATTATATACATATTTATATTACTTCCTGCTTCTCTTTTTTTACTATTCACCCTTTTCTCTTTTTCTTTTTCTTTTTTTTCTTTTGAATTTCCCGCCTTATTTTCTTCCTTCATTTTCTTCTTCTTCTCCACTAAGCCCGACACACTATTCACCAAATATATAATTTCTCTGTTTTCATTCTCTTCCACCATCTCTCGGCATTGCCACTACCTCTTTCATTGTCCACGGTTTTCGCCGTCCTCATCATCTTCCTCCAGTTGTCCCATTCCGGTTTCCAGCTAGCGAGACAGGGGTGTTCTGCCTCTATCTTTACCAGTCCCGATTTTCCCAGCTCGATTTTCCAACCTCTCCTTGTCTATTTCAACTTCTCACTTTCTCTTCTCTTTCTCGGTTTCCAGCTTCCAACCGAGGCCCTGCCAATCCCAGCATCCATCACCCTCGCCAACTAAGGAATAGTGAAGCTGATCTCCCCCTTGTTATTGTGTCGACACAGTTGGGTTTTCTACTGACCCATTGTAGTTTCCAAGCTTGTCGATCCTGTTTCCAGTTCTCCCTTGTTCAGTTTTTTTTTTGGCTTACCTGCAGCAACCATCCACCGGTCCTTCAGCCCTCTAAAATTTTATTTTCTTGCCAGCTTATACTCCCTTTGCTCTACCCTCCATTGCTGCTGTAATTTTCAGCAATTTGCACGATCACTGCAAATTCTTACTAGCTTCATTCTAGAACTCCAACGATATAAATCCTACTAGAAATTTTCTGGATTACGATGGAAAATTATAACTCTTTTATAAGCAGCTCTCGATTACACCATTGTTTCCTTACAGCACCTCTGTTTATGTATGTAAATATATTTCTTTGTTATATTTCTCAGATTTTAGCCATAATCCCATGCCTCTTTTCGTGCTTCAGTCTACCTTGCTCAGTTGTTGATGTTTCCTTTCTCACGTTACCAGCCTTGATGTCCTTCTTTCTCCCTTGCAGCAAATCACGAAATAGCTACTCCTGTCCATCTCCTGTCCGATTCTTTTCAGTTCACTGCTTCTGTTACCTATACAGATACATATATATATATATATATATATATATATATATATGTATACTCACTTCATTTCACCGACCCTATACGTGCTTCAGATTTTTTTTTTCTTAAACAAAGAAAAGCAGGCGATGGGACAGTTTAATTCTATCATACCCTAGTTTGTAGACTGCTGCCACAGTGTCCTTTTTACATCTGTTTTTTTCTACTGCAACTAGCATTCACGGGATTGCCTCTATCTCTTCTCTTCTTCTTCATTGGATTTCAGACTGACTCACATTTATTTATTTAATTTTTTTCTTGCCAACAGTAGACTTCCTTCTTTTATTTCATCTTTCTTTTCCCTTGCCAGTTTCTTTCTTTCTGTCGACCCGACATGGTTACCTAAACTATTGCTGCTAATGGGTAACATGATCTTCCATCATTTACCACTTCCTAGGCCGTCGACCCCTTCACTATCCATTGCCCCTTTCATGTATTTTTTTTATATGTATATATGTACATGTACATTTATATAAATATATACATATATATACCTATCCATTTAACTTAAAGACTAATTGAAACATACCATATATATTTTTATAGTACACAAAATGAATTTAATCAAATTGTTGTATCTATGAATTTAATCAAAATGAATTTAACAATAAAATTTTAAATTTTAATCTTCAGCTAATGGAACGTTATCTTTAATCTCGATGATTAATTTCTTAATCTTGGGTAAAATTGAGTATCTAAAAATTTACGGTATTTACATTAGGAGACTATGAGTACTTGATTTCAAGAGGAAACGGCATAATAAAATAGACCAGAAGATTTCCCTACCCTATCTTGGCCAAATTCCATCGTTTTCTTATAGTTTTAGCCCATTTTTTGTTTTAGTCGTAATTATTTTAAGATTTTTTTTGGTTTTTTATGACCAGATCCTCCAAATCAGGTGAAATTGCACTTTGATTCGATCTAGAGATAGAGAGAACCTTGAGGAGGTTGAAAAAAGACCAAGAAGCTATAACCATTGTAGAACCCTTAGATTCTGAAAGTACGCCAGATAAGAGCTCAATAGAGGAGTTTGACACTGACAACATGGCAATGAATAATAACATGACTTTGAAGGAGCTTGCTGCTCCTGACTTAAACTTAAAACCTTTGTGTGTTGAGTACCCTACTTTAGATGTGGCTTTTGAACTTAAATCGGGACTAATACATCTTCTGCCTACTTTCCGTAGACTTACAGGTGAAGATCCCCTCAAGCACCTTAAGGAGTTTCATGTGGTGTGTTCGAGCATAAAACCATAGGGCATCTCAGAAGATCAGATCAAGCTGAAGGCATTCCCCTTCTCGTTGGCAGATCAAGTGAAGGACTGGTTATATGACCTTCCTTCAGGGTCAATACGTTCTTGGAATGAGATGAAGCGGTTGTTTTTGGAGAAGTATTTCCTAGCTTCTAGGGCTGTAAATATAAGAAAAGAGATTTATGGCATTTGATAATATAATGGTGAAACCTTGTACGAGTATTAGGAAAGTTTTAAGAAGCTGTGTGCTAGCTGCCCATACCACCAGATTACTGACCATCTTCTAATCTAGTATTTCTATGAAGGTCTAATGCCAATGGATATGAGTATGATTGATGCTGCCAGTGGAGGAGCACTAGTAGATAAGACCCCAGAGGCTGCGAGGAATCTCATCGCCAACATGGCAGCCAATACACAACAGTTCGAGAATAGATTGGATCACACACCGAAGAAGGTGAACGAGGTAAGTACTTCCAACTTGGAACGTCAAATTTTTTATCTAACCTCTTTAGTTTGTCAAATGACAGGAGGGAATTTACAAGCAGCAAGGGTGTGCGAAATCTGTTCGTTGGCAGGACACAACACTGACATGTGTCAAAGTTGGAAGAAGATGACTCGACCATGCAACAAGCGAATGCCATTGGAAATTTTTCAGGTCAGCCCCAACGGAGACATGATCCATATGCAAATACATATAACCCAGGCTAGAGAGATCATCCCAATTTGAGATATGGTAACCAAGCTACCTATCAACATCCTGTTCAGAGGCCGCAAACAAATCAAGCCACAAGCTCAGGTTCAGGTATGTCACTTGAAGATATTGTAAAAAACCTAGCTAACAATACTTTGCAATTCCAACAGGAAACAAGGACAAGCATCCAGAACTTGGAAAAACAAATGGATCAACAAGCAACCACGGTTGGTAGATTAGAAGCTCAAGGTTCTGGGAAGTTACCATCTCAAACAATAAAGAACCCTAGGGAGAATGCGAGTGCCATAGTGCTGCGTAGTGAAAAAGAGATCAAAACACAGATTACAGAGGCAAAGAAAAAGGTTGAGACACAGATGCAACCTGTTATAGATAACACTAACCCTATTCGTCCTCCCTTTCCTTGCAGGTAGCTAAGACACAGAAAAAGGAACAACAGAAAGAAATCATAAAGGTATATAAAAAGGTGGAAATTAACATACCACTTCTGGACGCAGTGAAGCAAATTCCAAGGTATGCGAAATTCCTTAAAGAGTTGTGCACAACAAAGAGGAAACTAAGAGGCGATGAGAAGGTAAGTGTGGGGGAGAATGTATCTACGGTCATTCAAAGAAAACTGCCCAAAAAATGTAAAGACCCAGGTACGTTTACAATCCCTTACATCACTGGTAATAGGAAAATCGAACATGCCATGGCAGATTTGGGTGCATCGATTAATGTTATGCCTTTTTCAATTTATGCATCCTTAAATTTAGGTCCTTTGAAAAAAATTGGAGTGATCATACTATTAGCATATCGATCTAATGCATACCCCGAAGGGGTAGTTGATGATGTTTTGGTACAGGTGAATCAATTGATCTTTCCAGTTGATTTCTACATTCTGCATATGGAGGACATCAGTAGTCCAGTGAATCCCGCAGTAATAATTTTGTCGACCCTTTCTTGCCACTGCCAAGACTAAGATTGATGTGTTTGATGGGACATTAACGATGGAGTTCGATGGAAAGGTTGTCAAAATTAGCATCTTTGATGCTATGAGGTATCCAGCAAATGTACATTCAATATTTTCCATTGACAGTTTGGATGTCTTGATATAGGATACATTTGAAGTAAGCAGAATGGATGAGCTGGAAGTGGTGATCAGTAAAAGCGTGATGCAGAATGAGGCTGAATTGGAGCTAAGTCCTGAAGTTGAAGAAATTATCATGGCTATGCAGTCATTGCAGCCCAGGTATGAAGTTAAAAGATTGGAACTACCATTTTCTAACACGAAGCTACTACCTTCTGTTGTGTAGGCACCAATTCTGGAATTGAAGTCTTTACCTAACCACTTAAAGTATGCCTACCTGGGAGATGGTGAGACACTTCTAGTCATAATTACGAAGAACTTGACAGTGGTGTAAGAAGAAAAGTTAATCAGGGTGCTCCGTGATCATAGAACAACCATAGGATGGACCATAGCTGACATTAAGGGAATTAGTCCATCCATGTGCATGCACAAAATTCTGTTGGAAGAGGGATCTAAACCAAGCCGAGAACCTCAAAGTAGATTGAATCCCCAGATGATGGATGTAGTCAAGATAGAGATTCTGAAGTTGTTAAATGCAGGTTATAACCAGATTGTGATTGCACCAAAAGATCAGGAGAAAATAACTTTCACATGCCCATTTGGAACATTTGCTTTTAGGAGGATGTCGTTCGGCCTTTGTAATGCACCAAGTACTTTTCAAAGATGCATGGTAAGTATTTTTTCTAATTTGTTGGAAAATTACATTGAGATGTTCATGGATGATTTCTCAGTGCATGGTGACTCATTTGATAAGTGCTTAAATCATTTGACGAGTGTACTTGAGCGTTGCATTGAAACTAATCTAGTGCTGAATTTTGAAAAATGTCATTTCATGGTAGAACAAGGTATTGTTTTAGGTCATGTAGTTTCATCCAAGGGAATTGAAGTAGACAAGGCTAAGATTTATTTGATTTTGAGCTTACCCTACCCCACTAGTGTGCGAGAAGTTTGTTCTTTTCTTGGTCATGTAGGTTTTTACCGCAGATTCATTAGGAAATTCTCAAAGATAACACTACCATTGTCGAAGTTGTTACAGAAGGACGTACCCTTTGAATTCAATGAAGAGTGCAAGGCAATATTCAATGAATTAAAGTCATCTTTGACTTCTGCCCTTATCATTTAACCATCGAATTGGGAGCTACCTTTTGAAATAATGTACGATGCAAGCAACTACGTTGTGGGGGCTGTTTTAGGATAGCGGGTCGTCAACCAGGCGCACGTGATCTATTATACGTCGGGGACGCTTAACCCAGCTTAGTGCAATTATTCCAGGATCGAAAATGAGCTTTTGGATATTGTATTTGCTTTAGATAAGTTTCGATCTGTCACGACCCAAATTACCTAAAAATCAGAGTAAATTTTTCACTTTTTAATGTCCTTACCCGTCGTGAACAGTTACACTACTAAACAGTTGGGCTATGATTCGATGTTAGTCACCTCTCACCTATTTACCATTCCATTTTCACCTTTCATTTACATATCAATTTATTTAAACTAAATACATCCCCAATATTACATTCATATACAGTACTGTGCATCTATATGTTCAGATACAAAATTGTATAAATGTGTATACCTGGTCTTGCTAAGAAGCAGAGGATAACTGAGATGCGAGACTATTGTTGCTCTCTTCTACTGAATATACCCTGTGGGGTGGAAAATGAAAGGGTGAGCGAAACGTGCTCAGTAAGACAATAATGTAAGCAGGTAGATAACTATACTATCTACGTGCTGATAATGTCATGATGTAAAAGTCGTTTACTTTCGGAGCATGAGGTAAGATTAAAATAATGCCACATGTATGTATATATCATATACAAGAAATCATGAAATCGACATATAAAGCACACATGGAAAAATCATCATGTATGACATCTCATGCTCGTCACATTAAAAACTTATTAGTTTCATCATAAACTCTTCACTTTAAAACTTATTCGTTTAATCACAAAACTCATCACTTTAAAACTCATTTGTTTCATCATAAAACAACTTCATCAAGGTCAAACCCATCTCTCGGGAATACCTTGATTCATTAGATCACATCTCTTTAAAAACATAAATCGGGACTACCCCTCCATCGGGTTTGTCCTGGTCTATCCAGACCGTATGATATCATGTGAGGCATGTAGGTTACTGTATGAAAAATCGAGGACTATGGCCATACTATGTCCCTGTGATCCCAGGCTACACGGATCCCGGTGTGCGGGGTATCACAACTACAATGGGAGGTGGGGTCAAGTCCTACCCGCCAGAATATCAAGTAACATCATAGAGTCATCATGACTGCACGGTACAGCGTACTCCGTGTGACATACACGGTACATCGTACTCCGTGGACCCATATCATAGTCTGGGGGTGCCTGCCGTAGGTCTTATCCACCCCAATACTATGTCGATAACCAACCCATGTCTCAAAGTATGCGTGCGAGCATCTCAACTCTCTGTGACACACAGTCTATAGGAGGCTTCTGCACGACTATATGCATGTCAACTCGCGTCTAGTGCGAGCGAAGCTCCAGCACCACGCTATGCATATCATGATATCTAAAATCTCGTGCGAGCGAAGCTCCAGCACGGTTTTGTGCACACACAAATTTCTCGTACGAGCAATGCTCCAGTACGGCTTTTCATGAGAAATAAATCAGTAAACTTGAGTGCGAGTAAGACTCTAGCACTCTTTTTACTCGTGTAAATATGATAGGTGGCTCACTTTTAATAAAACATCTTTTAAAATAGTAACCGGTACAAACCGGTACCGTTTCGTATAATTCATAAAATCAACAACCAACCTATATGTAAATTTGCTTAAACCCAAGCAATACATTCATATAAAATATCAAAACATGAAAATTACGTAATTTATATGCCTTACTACCCTTTTTGTAAATTTTACTCTCAGGGGCAAAATCGTCTTTTTCTTTATTCACCTAAGCCCCGATTTTCACAGAAATTATTATTTCAATTCTAGATGCTGTAAGAAATTTCTAACCCCTGTAAATACCCTCAAAATATGTATAGAAATCTCTATACGCCTACAAAATTTCCTTACCTTATTTTCCTGTCGAGTCTGACCTTTTCTTTTCCACTGTTGTCTCGTCGCAGTCCGATATGCCCCCAATCAAATGTCCAGAACTGCGTATCAATATTCCTCAGGTCAGATAACATACAATTTAATTGTATTTAATCTTTTCTGGGCTTAATTTAAATCATTGGGCCCGTTTACCCCTATTGGGCCCGATTGCACCTTAATGGGCCTTAATCGGCCTTAAGCCCGTTTTCCACTTAATTTTCACTTTATCGAGGCCTATTGGGCTCATTGGGCCCACCAACAATTTATTGGGCCTCGTTCTAACCCTCGAATAGCTAAGTTTATTATTTACGACAATTTATCTAATTTTTCATAATTTATGCGGAATTTAAATTCATGTCACGCATAACGATGTAAATTGTCGTAAATAATGGTCACTTACCCGAGATTCCATGCTAGTCCGCAAATCGAGGCTGTCTCGAGCTCTCGTTGGATGCCAATTGTCGAGCTACACAATTTCATAATTTTCGGGTAAATTTCCAGTCGAATAAAAATTAAATAAAATATTTCAAAATTCAAATCGGTCAATTTCGACCCTCGGTCAA
The DNA here is from genome assembly GCA_033439115.1 of Firmiana major. NCBI lineage: Eukaryota > Viridiplantae > Streptophyta > Magnoliopsida > Malvales > Malvaceae > Firmiana > Firmiana major. Next base: position 22,304,537 of record CM065905.1, read on the forward strand.
CTTACCCGAACCTCGAGTCGTCCCCGGTAAATTTCTTTCCTTTTTTCCCCCTTTTTCCTTTCTTTTCTTTCCTTTTCCTTCCTTTTCCTTTCTTTTCTTTTCCCCTTTCCTTCCTTTTCCCTCCTTTTCCTTCCCTTTTCTTTCGGCCAAACGGTGCCGTTTACTGCCTATTGCCTTCGCCAGCGTTTTCGGCGGTCTCACCGGTCGAGACCGGTCTCAAAAGAACCGGCCTCTTCCCCTGAGTGCGTCGGTAGCCTCCGTTTCAGCCCAGACGCGGTGGTTCGTCGAAAATTAGCCCTTTTCGCCCTCGGTTTTCCTTTGCTCGATCGGCTTGCTCCGGCCACCTGACGGCGTGATTCCGGTGCCCACGTGCTCGCCGGTCTCCCCTCTTCCTCCTGGTACCTTCGTCGGACGCTATCGGTCGTCGGTGTGCAGGGATCGTCGGTCGGTTCTCACGGGTAGCAGTCGGGTTTCGTTTTCTTTGTTTTCAGGTTTTCCCGATTTTCAGGCTTTCCCTTTTTTTTTTGCTTTGTTTTTTTTTGAATTATTATTATTATTTAACAATTTATTTTATTATTAAAATATTCATTAAAATAGTCTAAAAAAATCTGAAAATATCTACAATTCTATTATTTTATTCCAAATAAATAAATTTAGTTTAATTTAATTTGTTTATTATATTTTTAATCATTTTTTTCTGGTATAATTTCTTCGTATTTTCGGGATATTGTCCCGGGTGACTTTTCGGTATTTTTAAAAATTTCGGATCTTGATCAATTGGACTCGAAATTGTATAATTCCTCATTATTGATCAAGATATCCTAAATCCTTATTTTTAATTAAATTTTCTTATCGAATTAATACTGAATTTTGGTATTTTTACCATTTTGCCCTTGCACGTGTTCGGGATTAATTTACCCCAACTTCTCTTCACGAATACTCATTCGTTTTATGATTTGAATCCTTATTTTCAGTCCGAATCTCATTCCTTTAAATTTGTGAACATTTTTCTACCTCATAAAATTTACGATTTAATTTCGGGTCTTACAAATCTCCCCCACTTAAGGAATTTGGTCCTCCAAATTAGAACCAAGTCATATGAGCCCATATACAACTCCGGGTACATCTATTGTATCATATACTGTCATCCTCAAGTGACTTCTCCGGAGTGTATTACTACCAAAGGGCTTTAATTAGGGAGATCCCTTTAAACCTCAATACTTCCTCTTTCCTGTTTAATGCCCAAATCAACTTATCAATATACTTATATTTTCATTAAACTGAACTTTTGGAATTCATATTTGATCACCTATGCTGGATCCAGATAGTATTTTCGAAGCATCAAAAGCTGTGACACATTGTGGGTGCCTATTAATTCAGGTGATAACGCCAACCTACAGGTCTTATCTCCCACTTGTCCAATCTCTCAAAATATTCAATCCAGCGAAACTCAACTTACCTTCTTCCAAAAGCTCGCTATGTCCTTATTCTCTTAGGACAAGTAACTTTCAACCATACTAATTCACCAAGGGTGAATTCCAATACTTGTCTATCTGCTCTGAGGTGTTCTTAATCTCTCATCCTTAACTAAACATCATCAGAGACTTATTATCCAAGTTGAAAATAATTCTATCTGTCACCCACTTTTTCTTATCCAATTTGGGGAACAACCCCTACAGCCATACACTGCATCATATCTTGTTATCCCGATACTCAAGTGCCAACTGTTGTTATTGGCGACTTCAATTTGTAACAACTGATCATTCCAGGAGCTTATAAAATCAATGGCACACGCTTTCATCCTCTCCTCCAAAATATGTACAGTCCTCTCTGACTGACCATCTATCTGAGGATGAAAAGCTGTGCTAATACTCAGTCGGGTTCCCATAGCTTCTTGAAAATATCCTCAAAGGTGAGAAATGAAGCCGGAATCCCTATATGATACCATGCTCACTGGAACGCTACTTAATGTTTCACAATCTTCCTTATACCTAAATCCTCATATACACTCTGAGTATCTGGGGGTTTCATAACCATAAGGTGGGTAGACTTAGTCACTCTATCGACTATGATCCAAATAGCCTCGTAATTCACATGGGTCCTCTGTAACCCATCACGACATTCATGGAGACTTGCTCTCATTTTTGTCCCGTGTCGATATAGGTAGATGCTGCAATAACTCTGCAGACTTTTAATACTCTACCTTACCCTACTGACATACTAGGCACTTTTCCACAATCTCTACCATATCTCTTTCCACCTCTGACCACCAATACCCTTTTCGAGATTTTAATATATATATATATTTTTATTACCTTCCGTATGCACTGTATATCCCGAAGAGTGAGCTTCTGACAATATTACTATCTCATCAACTGTGGCCCTGGGGAGCACTTATACTGTCTCTGAACCTTTCTGTAAATCATTATCATACTCCGTGAACTCTGTCACTGTACCCTTCTGAATCTGACCCAAACTATAGACATCGTGCCGATCATCACGCTAAGCCTGTCAAATCCTGGCACTCTCATCCGGTTCTAGTCTCAGGCTAGCTGTCACACAATCACTGTCATCATCAAAAGGGATCACATCAATACTGAGGCTCATAACTGCTCTAGCAGCTCATGCTCCCTGACCATCATATGTGGTACCATCCCGAGGCTCTTTCTGCTCAAGGCATTAGCCATTACATTAGCCTTCCCTGGGTGGTACAATTTTCACAAATCAAAACATCTCAGAAGCTCTAACCCACTATGTATTCTCATATTCGCCTCTTTCTGTGAAAACAGATACTTGGGACTTTATGATCAGTGCATATCCAAAATTCCTCATCGTGTACATAATAGTACCATATCCTCGGTACAAATACTGTTGTCAACTTTAAATCATAGGTCAGATAGTTTATTTCGTGATCAAGGAGTTGTCTGACTCCAAAATTGACTATCTTCCCATTATACATCAATACACAGCTCATCATGATTTGAGGTATCCATACTCATTGAAAACCTCTTGAGCTGTTGGGTATGGTAAAATTAATCACAGTGGTCAGTTCATACTTCACTACACCGAAATTCACGTCACATCTATTATCTCACTCAAAGACCACGTTTTCATAGTTAAACGTGTCAAGGTATACCCTCTTTAGAAGTCGCAACAACCCATTTGTAAAAGTCATTTTCAATTGTTGCTTATAATTTACCCTTGACTTTAACTACACCCAACATATCATCGATAATGATGATTACAATTCGGTCCAATCCTTGACTTATTTACGCATAAGCGTATAAGATCCTTCAAAATCGCTTACGTTTTCAAGTACTAACCTGCGTCATTTCCTTTTCTTATCTTAACGGCTCTTATTAAATTTTTTACTATGTTAACGTTTATGATTTGTCGAATTTTAATATTCTTATCGTCTTAGTAAAGGTATCCTAATGCTAAAGGTAGTTATTACAACGATCGATTTCACGTTATAGGTTATATATATATATATATATATATATATATATATACTTTTAGACACTGTCAAGTCTTCAGGCGGGGAGGTATTTTGAAATACCTTTATTAACCTTCAGACTTAACCACATTTACTTTATATATTAAGGGCATTCCTTACCTAGCATATGTCTCTTACTCCAACACATCTTGTATTTAGGATTAAGCAAATCTCAAAGATTATCTCCTTTCGTATATCCCTCATCACAAAACTCTTTCATTATTCATTCCGTGAGTACCATCCTTTACTCCTTTAATTTCAACCGTTGCACCCCTTTTTATCACTTGTTAACACTTCCAGTATACTTCTCAGTGATGTTTTCACCCCTGTTTTCAACTTAGAATCTCTATATCCATATTCCGTTAATTAATCCTCCTCTATTGGGGTACTCATTTATCAGTATTGTGCCCAATGATGTAGGCATTCATGCCTTTTACTCACTTATATGCGAATGAAGGCGGTATGAATAAATGTGTGGCACCAGGATCAATGAACATATGTACTTCATTATTCATAACAAGTGTGGTATCTTACACCACATCCATGAAACATCAATAGTGTCCTGGTCCAAGACATCCTCTCGCCTTCGTCCAACAGCCTACTTTCCTTTTTCTTTTCTGCTATGACCTCCCTTTTCGTTGCAGCTATACCAACGAAGTTTTTCTCTGTCTCTTTACTTTTCTGTGGGGCGATCTCGCCCAACTCTATGCAATCAAAATCAATGGTCCGTCTTACCACACTTAACAGCCATTTTCATCAATACAGTGTAGGTATAGACCCTCCTTGCGTGGTATCCACCACACATTCTACAGTGATCACACTGCTACTCTGCTTCGTAGCAGTTCAAGGTCCTACAATCACAATACCCCTCAAGAGTGCCAAAATCGGATGCACTGGGGCCTTACCAATTATCTTACTCCATGACTCATCAAATTAACTCTTTTACCAATTACCATTTTCCCATTTTAACATCTCTGTCATTTCTCGATTCTCTTTTTTTGTCTCTATTTCGGCCCTCACTATCTTTCCCAATCTCAGAGGCGTGCAATTCGTGTTCTTATTTACCCAACTGTAAATCTGCGCACTGCCTCGACATAAGTAGTGAGCCAATCGAACTCTTATCGATAATTTGAGCATTCCATGAACTTTTAGGCTTTTCGACTCTCACTGTCCACAATATCGGGTTCATACTTGCCCAGGGATGTAATCTGAGATTCATATTCATCAATCAACCAATGACTATGGGCAGTGTAAGAAACTTTATCAATAAATTCCTTTAAGTAGTGCCCGAAATATTCAGTCACCAGAATACATCAAGTATTTCTCATGTTGACTCCGGATGTCTAACTCTTAAGTTGGGTCGAGCGGACTTCCACCAATGCTCCGCTGCGCCCTCGTATCTCATTCATAATCTGAGCAATTAGCTCCTCAAAATAATCTTCACACTCTGCTCCAATTTCGCGAAGCTTGTCTCAATACTATCCGATCACTCTGTCGGACTTTGAAAGGCATGCTCAACATTAGCCTCCATATCAATTTCATCCTGATTCTCACAAATCAACTCAGCACGACTTAGCAGACTTAGGTCTACCTCTACAACCTCTGTCTCATACACTATCTCATCTTGAGTCTCATAACATGACTCATTCGATTCTCAGGCCGATCTCTATGGCCTCGAGCATGTGTACTCGCCACTCTATCATAGCGGCTATCAGTTGTAAAAACTATATTCTTGCATTCGAAACAACATTCTTAGGTGCAATTCCATCTTGATATACATAATTGTATCTAAACAATGCACAGTACATGAGCTCAAGTGGCATTAGGAGTGCACGAACAAGGGTGTTGACCCGAGTTCGAGCCTTCGTGTCGCGTATCCTGGGAGATGGGCTTGCCCCCCCAGTGGAGCAAAACCTTGAGTGGGCCGAGGCCTACAAAGAGGACAATACGGGTTTGTGATGAGTTCGCCGTAAGCCTGTGACCTGGTGAGGGGCGGGCAGCAGGGTTCTCACATAAAAATGCGCATTTTTATGTGAGAACCCTGCTGCCCGCCCCTCACCAGGTCACAGGCTTACGGTGAACTCATCACAAACCCGTATTGTCCTCTTTGCAGGCCTCGGCCCACTCAAGGTTTTGCTCCACTGGGGGGGCAAGCCCATCTCCCAGGAGACGCGTCACGAAGGCTCGAACTCGGGTCAACACCCTTGTTCGTGCACTCCTAATGCCACTGAGCTCGCGAGCTCAAGTGGCATTAAGAGTGCACAAATAAGGGTGTTGACCCGAGTTCGAGCCTCCGTGACGCGTCTCTTGGGAGATGGGCTTGCCCCCCCAGTGGAGCAAAACCTTGAGTGGGCCGAGGCCTGCAAAGAGGACAATACGGGTTTGTGATGAGTTCGCCGTAAGCCTGTGACCTGGTGAGGGGTGGGCAGCAGGGTTCTCACACGATCTTACTTACTTGGGACTAAAGTTGTTGTGTTTTCTGACCATGCAGTTTTGAAATACCTTTTGGCGAAAAAAGAAGTAAAGCCAATGCTGATTAGGTGGATTCTTCTACTGCAAGAGTTTGATCTTGAGATCAAAGATAAGAAGGGGGCAAAAAACCTAGTAGCTGACCACTTGAGCCGGTTAGTGAGAGAAGAAGATCTAGTGCCAATGCAAGAAACTTTCCCTGATGAGCAGCTCTTTATGGTACAAGGTATAACCCCTTGGTATGCTGACTTGGTAAATTATTTGGTTACTAAGGTCATACCTAAATATTTGAGTAGAGCTAAAAAAGATAAAATGAAAAGTGAGGCTAAATACTATGTATGGGATGAACCATATTTGTGGAAATATTGTTATGATCAAATCATTAGAAGGTGCATCCCTGATTCAAAAATTCAGTCTGTCCTTACTTTTTGTCTTGCATATGCCTACGGGGGTAATTTTGGGCCAAAGAGAACAGCTAGGAAGGTGTTAGATTGTGGTTTTTATTGGCCTACTTTGTTTCGTGACAGTTATGTGTTTTGTAAAAATTGTGAACGATGTCAAAGGATAGGGAGCTTAAACCGTAGGAATGAGATGCCTCAAACTCCTATACTTGTGTGTGAAATTTTTTATGTGTGGGGTATTGACTTTATAGGTCCATTTCCTCATTCCTTTGGGTTTATTTACACTTTACTTACTGTTGATTATGTGTCGAAATGGGTGGAAGCAAAGGTCACCAAAACTGAAGATTCACGAGTTGTTGTAGGTTTTATCAAATCTAACATTTTCAGCAGGTTTGGCATACCAAGAGCATTGATTAGTGATCAGGGAACTCATTTTTGTAATTGGTCAATGGAGGCTTTATTAAAGAAGTATGGAGTCTTGCATAAAACCTCCACAGCTTACTATCCCTAGACGAATGGATAGGCAGAGGCGTCTAATAGGGAAGTTAAGTTGATTTTGGAGAAAACGGTAAATCCAAACAAAAAAGACTGGAGTCTCAGACTTGACGACGCTTTATGGGCTTATAGGATAGCATATTAGACGCCTATTGGGATGTCCCCGTATAGGCTAATTTTTGGTAAGTTGTGTCATCTGCCTGTAGAGTTAGAACACAAGGCTTATTGGGCAGTTAGACGATGTAACATAGACCTATAGCAGGCAAGTTTGGAATGGAAGTTGCAGTTGCAGCAATTGGAGGAAATTCGACTTGAGGCTTATGAGAACTCACAAATTTACAAGGAAAAGACCAAGGCATTTCATGATAAGATGATCATTAGGAAGCAATTTGTGGTTGGACCCTTTATTGTTACTGACGTATTTCCTCATGGTGCAGTTGAGATTCAAAGTATGGAAACCAACAAGGTGTTCAAGGTTAACAGGCATAGACTCAAGCCATATTATGACAATTTTCAAGCACACACGGTTGAGGAGGTGCAGTTAGGAGATGCGGTCTACTCGATGTGAAGGAAGTTGTATTGTCGAGCCAATGACATTAACCAAAGGCGCTGCATGGGAGGCAACCCATGAACCCCAGATTTGATTTCTCACCCTATCTCTTTTAATTTTACTTGTCCATTATTTGCTTTAATTATTTGCTTTACATTAGGGAAATGTAAATCTAAGTGTGGGAGGGGGGGAGAGAATTTTAGGAATTTTGAATTTTTACATAAAAAGAATATCTTAGTGCATGTTTAGGTGCTTTCTATCACTGAAAGTTTATATTTATCATAAACTTAAATCAATTGGATTTGAAAAGAGGATAACACAATTGAATTGATTGACTTTTCATCTTAAATTTGTTGATTAAGTGATTGATTTCGAAATATTGGTGAATTGAATTGGTACCTGTGAGATTTTTTACCATTAATGTCAATCTTTATTTTCTTTGGATGCGTGATATTCTTCCATGGATGTGTTTCTCTAGAACTTGCATTGATTCTATTTGAGATTACATTGATTCAGGTGTACATAAAAGTGATTAAGGCCATTTTTGGATGAACCACTCTAGCCAAATAATCCACCTAACATAATTTACCATTGTTAAGCCCCTTTGAACCTAATTTACTTTTCTTTGTTGAATAACTTGTTTTAACCGTGAGCTTAACATGAATGACTTTACCTAACCTTAAAAATTAGTAGGGCATTTGAAAATTCTCGAGCATATTATGAAACAAGTGTGGGGGTGTGATTAATTCCATATGTTAGTGGTGGTGATGGTGGACTTAAAAAAAATAAAAAATAAAATGAAAAGAGGGTATTTAATTGATAAAAGACTTAAGTAAGGTGCGAGTGATTAATAAAGTGTTTGTATTTGAGGTGATTGTAGGTTGTTGATTGCTTTATTTACCCGAGTTGTAATTTTGAATACTCTATTAATTTTTAGGGTTTTAAACTCTCTTACCCCAAAACAAATTTCGTACCTTATCCCTAGCCCCATTACAACCCTTGAATTAAGTCCTTTTGATTTTTGATATGCATGAATACTAAGTAGTGGAGATTAGATGATATGCAAGCTTATGGTAGGACATGTTTTATGGAATGAATGTGAGTGAAATACTTACCCCTTAAACGCTTGAGTGAATATAGAGAATATTGTGAGGATCTACCAATTTAATTTGCTTCGTTTTGAATGAAATTGCTATGTTGGCAAATTCTTGAGATTATTAAGGATTTTGATTCATGACATGTTATGTTTCTCGAAAATGTTGGTTGTTTTTTATTTTGTTTATGGTTTTTGTAAACTTGATGTGATTGAAAAGTTTTAGAGGGTGATTTAGTCTTAGATTTTGAGTTTGCTCAAGGACGTGCAAAAAATTAAGTGTGGGGGAATTTGATGAGTGTCATATTTTTATTATTTATTTCCTTCTACATTTTAATATTTTGCTATGTTCCTCATATTAATTAGAGTACTGGTGATAATTTTTTATTTTGACAGATAAATTGGGCTTCAAAGCTTAACCGAAGAAATTGGACAGTTTTAGTGCTATTTGGGATTTTAGCTCTAAATAGAGTTCTAGATGTCAGATTGGGGCGATTATTATCTCATTGGAAAGAAAATTAAAAAGCCTACGATTTCTCTAAAGAGGACTAAGCCTAGTTTGGACGTTTTATAGATAAAAAAATTCCACAAAGTTGCAACAAATCGGTTTTATATATTTCAAGGTAGTTTCGGTTTTTGGCCTATATCTGGAGTTCTAGACCTCCAAATTATGTAAGGTCAAACCCAGTGGAACACTGATTTACTGATTTACAACTTTGAAGAAAAGCCTAAGATCCAATTCGGCCTATTCCACTCCAAAACAAGCTATGAAGCAAAAGCCTAAATCTGTCAACTTTTTCCCACTTGTAATAAGATTGTTGAATTTAGGTTTTTTTACTATATATATATATTTATTTATATATATATATATATATATATATATATATATAGCTTCGTTTTCTTTAGGGAATATTAGAGAAAAGGGAGAGAGAGACGACAGCAGTCAGAAGAAAAAAATAATTCACTCTCTATATTTTTATTTTCGTTTTTCAATAATAATGTGCTGCTAAATCTTTTATTCGGTTTAAGGGAATCGAATCCAGTGAATTTCAAAAATTGAGAAACACGGTTTGTTGATCTAAACTATCTTTTGATTCAATTATCTATTTTTTCTGGAATTATTAGATTCTATTGCATGAGAAAATTATATGATCTGGCCAATTGGATAATCTTCGCATGTGATTGTATGCTATCTGAAGTTTTCACAATCCGTAATTGTTGTGATAGAAATCAAAACTAGTAGCAATTAGGGTTCGTCAACTCTAAGTGAAACAATAGAATGGATTAAAGATTCAACCCATGGTTGAAGTGTTATTCGGTTTAGTAGTCTTCTTAAAACGTTAATGCTTTTCCTAGTCTAAATAGGATTACACCAAAACTTACTAGATTAGGGAGAAGAATTTAATTCGGGTGCTGGGCTTGAGTTAATGATAACAGGGAAGAAGAGATATTATTTTGCTGGTAGATAATTCCTCAGCTAAGTAATTGAAGAAAAGATAGCAAATTAGGTGTTAAGGATCAATTGTTAATGACTGGGCAATTCCCTTGAATCGAAATTGTTAATCTTGGTTTACCCTTTTTATAATTAGTTAAATATAAATTCTATTTTAAGATTTTAATTTAGTTAATTTAAACCCCCTCCCCCATTTATTTCAGTTATTGCATGATAATTAATCCACTAGTCTCTAGGGTTCGACCTAGATTTGCCAATACTACAAAATTTCGGTAAGACCAGTAATTTAAATTTAGTTGAATTTGACACTCATCATATATATGGATCACAAAAGCCTTAAGTATTTGTTCTTACAGAAAGAGTTGAATATGAGTCAGAGAAGATGGCTCGAACTCCTGAATGATTATGATTATGAAATCATGTACCATCCGGGTAAGGCAAATGTAGTTATTGATGCCTTGAGTAAGAAGAACCTTGAGTTGGTGTCTTATATAATGGTTCGGGAACACGAGTTTTGAAGCAGTTCGCAAACATCTGTTTGGATATAGCCCCACCTGATACAGAAATATTTGATGTTGTGGCTAGTTTATGATTAGAGCCAGTATTGATTTGTCGTATTCGACAGGCTCAACGAAGTGATCGACAATGTACCGATTGGTTGAGTCAAGTACAGACAGGTGCGTGTACTGATTTTGAGATAGGTACAGATGAATTACTAAGGTTCAGGGGTAGAGTATGTGTTCCTGAGGATCCAGAGATCAGGAGATTGATTTTATCAGAGGCTCACTCATTGAGGTATACGATACATCCAGGGAGTACCAAGATGCATCAAATCCTTTGAAAGGTTTATTGGTGGTCTGGAATGAAAAGAAACATTGTTGAATATGTCGCTAGTTATCTTGTCTGTCAGCAGATGAAGGTAGAGCATCAGAAGCCTGTAGGGTTATTGCAGCATCTTCTGATACCGACATGGAAGTAGGAGCACGTCACCATGGATTTTATGATGGGTTTACCAAGGACCCGCAAAGGTCATGATGCCATTTGGGTGATTGTGGATCGGTTGACGAAGTCAGCCCATTTCTTAGCTATGAGAGCTACCGATACTCTGAGTCACTTGACAAACTTGTATGTTCGAGAGATAGTTCGATTGCATGGTATTCCAGTCAGCGTTGCTTCTGATCATGATGCCCGCTTCACTTCCCATTTCTGGGAACACTTTCAGGAAGAGATGGGGACCCAATTGAGTTTTAGCATCGCTTTTTATCCTCAGATAGATAGTCAGTCAGGAGGACTATATAGACTCTGGAGGATATGTTGAGAGCGTGTGTTCTAGATTTTATAGGCTCTTGGGATGATCACCTACCGTTAGCCGAGTTCGCCTATAATAACAGTTATCATGCGAGTATCGGGATAACACCATATGAGGCACTATATGGTCGTAGATGTCGTTCCCCTATTAGATGGGAAGAGGTTGGTGATAGATAGATTTTTACTCCCGATTTAGTGCAACAAGCCTATGAGGATGTTCGGGTGATATTTGAGAGGTTACAGACAGCTCAGAGCCAGCAAAAGAGTTATGCTAACAAGAGACGGAGACCACTGGAGTTTGTTATGGGTGAGTCAATATTCTTGAGAGTTTCTCCCTTGAAAGGGATTATAAGGTTTGGTAAGAAGGGTAAGTTAAGCCCCCAGTATATCGGGCCCTTTGAGATTCTGGAGAGAGTGGGAGATAAGGCTTATAGGTTGGTATTGCCACCAGATTTAGCATGTGTTCATAACGTCTTCCACGTCTTTATGCTTCGAAAATACCATCCAGATCCGACTCATGTGATTCGGTATGAGCCATTGGAGCTCAACGAGTGCATGTCGTATGTTAAGAAGCCGATTCGGATATTGGATAGGAAAGAGAAGGTGTTGAGGTTAAAGACGATACCCTTAGTGAAAGTTCTTTGGCAATATCACACTCCGAAGGAAGCTACCTGGGAGTTGGAGAGTATGATGCAAGAGAAGTACCCAGAGTTGTTCTTAGGAATACTTGGTTCTAATTTGGAAGATCAAATTTCTTGAAGGAGGGGAGGAATGTAAGGTCCATAAATTTATGTGTATTGTTTATGATTTTCGGAATGTACAGAGAAGTTACATTATATATGGATCATAAGAATTGACAATGAAATGCAAATGGGTATTGAAGTAATTGAATATGAGTTTACCTTTGAAAATCTGGAAAAATTACAGCTGAAATGCTGCAGGATGAATGCCAGATCAATCTTACATGCAAGGGAGATCGATCTCATTATGCTCAAATGCTAAACCAAAGCATTCTGTAAATGAGAGATCGATCTCTCATTCAATCCGATCGATCCTCATGTGATTCTGTAAGGAACAGATCGATCCCCACTTAATTCAGGAAAGAGCAGATTGATCTCTCCCCATAAGCATATTGATCTCTAGTTGCTTCTGGCTAGCAAGGATCGATCCCTTCTCAAAGCCAGATCGATCTCTAAGTGATTCTGCCTGGCCAAGATCGATCTCTACCAATGAACAGATTGATCCCTTCTTCAAGAGATAGATCGATCTCATCCAAAGAGGCAGATTGATCCATTAGCCTGCATTGTCGAATTTTGAAGGAGTTTAAGCAAGGGAAGATCGGTCTCTACCCTTGGAGATCGATCTCATAATGCAACTACTATAGAAGAGACCCGACCGTCGAGCCTTCTTCCCTAGAAATCCCAAAACCCTCCATTTTAGCCAAAGCAACCTAGTTTTCTCACTCTAGGATATCCTTACCTTCCAAACAGATTTGAGGAAAAAGCTATTTGAGCAATTGTTCCTAGTGAGGAAGATAACAACATAGTCAAAGATTGAAGCTGAAACTTTGGATTGAAGGTGCAAAGGGGTTTTCTCCCAAATTTGGCAAAAAAAAGGAGAAAAGTCAAGCTAGGTAAGATTTCAATACACCAACTTCAAGTATGTTTATCTAGACATTGTTATGAGTTATTTGGTGTATGTGTTGTGTTGAGTTAATGTATTTTGAAATGACAAAACAAGTGAATTCAATAATGTAAAGATGATATAAAACCATGTTTAGAGGTTATCAGTACCAGAACTTAAAGTTATGTTGATGAGAGATCGATCTGGGTTATGAGAGATCGATCTCTTGGGTTTGTCTTGGATGAGAGATCGATCTCAGGAAGACATGAGATCGATCTGCCAAGCCTTGAACCTATACAAAGGTATTGAGGAAGAGTGAGATCGATCTATAAGGGTTATGAGATCGATCTGCCTATTACTGGAGTTGAGGAGATCGATCTGATCTAGGAAGAGATTGATCTCCCTTAAAGCAAAGATAGTAGATCGATCTTCAAGATCGATCTACACTCAAACAGAGAGCTTATGAGATCGATCTAGTAAGGAAGAGATCGATCTTCTCAAAGTCAGAGAGCTAAGGAGATCGATCTGGGTTATTGAGAGATCGATCTCCCCACTACGAGATTGCATCGCAGATCGATCTGTAGATCGATCTTGCCTCAAACAGAGAGATTGGAAGATCTATCTGCCTATTCGACAGATCGATCTCCCCTAACATTTTCAAAAAAGAGATCGATCTGCTCATATATGAGATCGATCTCCTTGTGTTATTTTGCTTCGATCTTGCAGGACTTGTAACTAAGAGATCGATCTGGCCAAGATGGCAGATCGATCTGGCATTCTACTGGAGGTACCCAACGGCTAGTTCTGCAAAAATCTCAACGGGAAAAACAGCATTTAATGCTCCAAATACCAATCCTTCAGTATTTAACCAAGCATTGAAGACAATGAGAATAGAGACTATTGCTGCACATTTCTCTTACATTCTAAAGAGTTTAATTCTTTCATTCCTTGTGTCTTCATTCCTCATTTATTGAGTTTGTTGTATAAGCTTAAGTGCAAAAGCTGTAATTGTCCTACCCACATTAAAGCTTAACATTGTATTCATCCTTACCTCAAAAGAGAAGAGGATTGTTCCTCAGTGAGAAAAACATTGTAAAAGGGTGAATACTTCTTTGTATTGCAAATGCTAGAGAGGTTATTCCTTAACCTGAAAAAGGAACATTGTAACTTCTGTTGAAGGAGAGAAAGAAAGCACTTGACAAGAAGGTCAAGGAGAGAGGACGTAGGCAAGAGATTGGTCGAACCTCTATAAACGATTGTGTTTGTTTCTCTCTTCCCTATCTTGCATTAAATTGTTTAATTTCATTGTATTGCTCATTATCATTTGCTGATTAAATTAGGATTAATTTAAAATTTGTTATTAACGTTAGAAAACCGATTCACCCCCCCTCTCGGTAGAGCTAACATGTTGTTGGTTAAAATTATCTAAAACATGATGAATCTTCCACGACCTAGAATGGACTTAGTGTGAGAAAGTGAGAGAAAGTCGATAAGCATGGATTAGATGAAGATTGGAGCATGAATTAATGTTATTAAGCATGTAAAAATGATTATGAGATAGTTTTGTGTAACACATATGTTAAATGGATGATAATTGAAAATGGGCTTAAGAGGTGTATGAGGAAATGCCATAATGAAAGAAATTATGAACTTAAGGCATTGTAAGACTAATGCTGACCCAATATGTATCAATAAGCTTGGTGGAACCAATAGATTCCCGAGAAATGAATAGTACAATCAAAAAATACTTAAAAGAAAGTAAGGCTCAATAAGTGTTAATGAACCCAATAAGTCGAATCGAATATAATAAACGCGAGAATTGTGTTATATTGGGTTAAATTGATGTAAGGGTATTGTCCACAAGTACACGGGTCGTACAAGTAATAATGGGATTTGAGTCCCAAGTTATCTCCCACAGAGAAGTTGACTAGCCTAATTAACTATTGGTTAATATTACCCTAAGTATATCCTAGCAAATTATGAATTCTTGATTATCGATGATCTACTAAGTTTGAAATTAAAAAATACTGAAAATAATAAAATAATAAGAACTAAAGAAAATAAAACCGAGCTAAAAGTACTTACAATACTCCAAGCAATTAAAAACAACAACCTACAAAAGAAAATTAAAACAGTTAAAATTCATTAACGCAACTAAAATAAAATGCAAATATGAAAATGAAGAAATAAAATTAAACTAAAATTTAAAGAAACTTAGAAAAAATGCATGAATTTAAACTAATGAAAATTTCAAATTAAACTAACCTAAAATCTAATAAAAAATAAAAATTAACTTAAAATGCATGAAACAAATTTAATCTAAATTAATTCTAAAATATAACTTATAAAATACTAAACTAAAAATTAAATCCTAACACATATAATCTAAAATTAACTATTAACTAAGACTTAAAACTAAGATTAAATTAACAACTTAAAACATTAAATTTATCCTACAATTATCAACTAACAACTACACTAAACTAACAACTAATGAAACAATCAAAATAAAAAAAAAATGCCATAAAAATTAAACTAAGCAAAATAGAGGTGGCCAAACAAGGACTTAACCAAATTGCAAAACACCAAGTGGTCCCAATTGTGCATGTGTACTGTGCATGTTTTCTTCCATCAGTTGCTCCAGGCGTGTTCTATTATGTCCTCTAACAGGTCCTTCATACATGCTCTCGGTCTGCTTGTTGAAGCGCACGTCCAGGCCTGCTGTCTGCTGCATCCAGTCTGTCCACTGGTGCTCGGTTCTGCTGCACGGGGCTGTTGTGCACAATTCTTCACAGGCGATGTCCAGGTTCTTGTCCGGCTGCTCAGTACTGCCACACCTTGCTGTAATGTCGTTCTGTCCACACCTCTCGGCTTTGCCCAGCTCACTGCACGTACTCCTCTCTGCATGGGTAGCTTCACAGGCCCTCGGCACTCTGCTCAGATGCTGTCTGCTGCAGCATGTTGCTTCTGGTTTCTGCATCGCTCATCTCGAGTACAGTAGCCGGGCACCCAAGGATTGCTTTAACAGCAGCAGCTGCATCCTAGTTTAACATCATCTTCAGCCTCCTCGGTGCCCAACTTCTTCTCAGCAACCTTAACAACAAAGCAACAAAAACCAGATAACACAACACTCATAGAAACAGTAAACAATAACCGAAACAGAGCATAACAGAGTTAAACAAATATGGTTCCTATCCACTGCACCTGTGAAGTTGTAATGTACAAATTGTTCTTAGCTCATCAACCTTTAATACCAGCCAGCAATCATTAACGATCCATAAACCTTAAAAGTACCGAGAATAACAAAATGCAAGGCAAGGGAAAGCATGTTGTGACTACCGAAATAAAAAAATTAAACTAACTCTAAATGCATAAAATATAAGAAACCATGGAACATAAACTAAAAAAAAAAATGAAATAAACACTAGAAATTGAAAACAAACAACCAGTTAATGCAGTATTTAAAAACAACACCAAAGAGAAATAACTAGGCATCAAGAACTGAAAATAAAAACAAAGAACAACCCCTCGTGAATACAATAAAATGGACATTCATCATCATCGGATTGCTCTCATTCCCACTCTTACTGCCATAGTTCCACATTGCCATTGATGAGGAGCAATGCTCAGCATCAACCCACATCAACACACCAAAATCGAA
Source organism: Firmiana major (assembly GCA_033439115.1). Taxonomy (NCBI): domain Eukaryota; kingdom Viridiplantae; phylum Streptophyta; class Magnoliopsida; order Malvales; family Malvaceae; genus Firmiana; species Firmiana major. The sequence goes on from CM065905.1 coordinate 22,321,086, forward strand.
AGCTAGAGATGAAGGAAAAGTTAACGCACCAAATGCACAAAAAGAGCAACCCGAGAGCAAACTAAATGGAAATAGAATCTATGTAGTAGAACTGAAAAATAGGAGTAGTGATTTAAACAAAACCGAGAATAAGGAAAAGAAATTGATTGCCATTAATGAAATTATCAAAGACTAGAAAATGAAGAAGTTTTTCATAAAATGAAGATTGAATGAACAATTAACTAAAATAGTGGCTAACGGAAATTGCAAAATAAAACAAATGGGAAAGTAAAAAAATACTAGAAAGGAAATAACTCTAAAAACTACTCTACCTACTCTACTCCTACTCCTAAATTACTCTTACTCTAGCCTACCCTACTCCTACTTTCTACTTTATTTTTCAATTGCCATCATGTTCTATTTATACATAAACATAGGGGTACAATGGTAAATTTTCATCCTAGATGAGTTGACATTGTTTGGCCACTTGTCTTCATTTGATTTGCTGCAGAGTAGATATTTCCACGTCATCAGTCTTTTTGTCTAATTAGTTGTACGATGTGGCCCGACGTGTGTCTTCCAGAGGGTTGGCACGGTGTCCTTCGATCTTATCGCTTCGAAGCAAATAAAATACGGACACCTGGCATCACGCGTGTCCAGACGACTGATGACTTGGTATGCAAATTGGAAGTGTTCCAGTCTCCTTTAGCTCGTTTTCAGCCTAATTTCGTCTGAAACGACTGAGTTTCATCTGGATTTAATTTATTTGCACATTAAAGAATTTTAATTAAATAAAGGGGATTATTAATAAAATAATATGGGGATTAAATAAATAATTAAGAATTTAAGCACAAATAATTCTATAAAAAAATAGAATTATCACATGCAGCTCCGGAGATTTCATTGGGAACAACTAGGATTACGCGATCGAGCAGCTCTGAGGAAGTGGAATTACTCGACGCAATTCCAGGTAAGGGAATTTTATGAGTATCTAGAGGTAGCTGCACATATTTTGAGGGTGTTTATAGGGATTTGTAATTGCTTGGTTATTTAGAAAAGAATTAATGATTTGTGTGAACGATTTCGGATATAGATGATTTTGGTTTTGGAGGTGAATCTTACAAAAAGGGTTGTAAGGCTAATAAATTGCATGAATGTCATGTTTTGATATTTTAACGTAATACATTGCTTTGGTTTAAGAAAATCTACGGATAGGCTGGCTATTTACTTCATAATTTCATGAAATAGCACGAGTCAGGTGCTTACTATGGTTTTAAGCTTGTTTTGTTGAAATAGAGCCGCCTATCAGATTTATATGAGTTAAATCATACTGGAGCTTCGCTCGCACTGGATTTTGATGTTTTTAATATGCATGAAATGTGCTGGAGCTTAGCTCGCACCATATTTTGAGTTGTGATGTTTTACAAGTCATATTGGAGCTTTTGCTCGTACATAGGTTTCCATTGATTTTCTTATGCATATAACCGTACTGGAGCTATGCTCATACATGATTTTCTCATTATTTATTATGCATAAAGTCATACTAGAGCGTTTCTCGTATGAGGGTATTTACTGATGATGCATGAAATCGTGCCAGAGCTTTACTCCCATTGGACTTTTCACACAATGATATATAATGAGTCGTGTTGGATGCCTCGTATAGACTTTGTGTCACATGGATGAGATGCTCACACGAGCTGTGCTGGATGGCTTGTGTAGACTGCTAGTCACACGGATGAGATGCTCTCACATGCACTTGAGACAGAGTAGGTTATACATGGTATGGGGTAGATAAGACCTACGACAGGCACCTCCAACCGTGATATGGGTCCATGGAGTACGTTGTACCATGTATATCACATGGAGTACGCTGTACCGTGTGGTTATGATGTTGATCTAAAAGTCTGGCGATAGGATTAACCTACCTTCGCTCCAACATGATGCCCCGCACACTAGGATCCGTGTGGTCCGGGATGATAATGACATAGTTGGCGAACAGAGTCCTCGATTATATATAGTGACCACCTATCTTACAGGATATCACATGGTTTTATATACTGAATACGATTTGTGTTGTCCAGGGTAGACCCGAGGGAGGGGTCTAACTTTGTGGGATGTTTTTTTAAGGATGATATGCTGATTGTGATGAGTTTTATTAAGTTTTGATTTGATATTAAACCTTGAGGAATGGTTTTATGATGAGTTTTATTATGATGAACTTGAGAAGTTTTACATGATGGTTTTCCATGTTTACATGCATATTTTAATGTTTTTCAATACATGATATATGTATATACATGTGGCATAGTTTTAATATTTCCTCATGCTCTGGATATTAATGATCTTTATGCATGACATTATAAGCATGTAGATAGTGTAGTTATCTACCATACTTGCATTATTGCCTTACTGAGCGTGTGGTTGCTTATCTCATTCATTCCCCCTCTACAAAGTGCACACAGTAGTCTAGTGAGGGACTGAAGAGTTTCATCCTTATATCTGCTGCTATCCATCGCCAAGAGGTATACACATAAGAATCTTTTTGTATCTAAACATGTAATAGCACAGTAATCATTTTGAAATGTAATGTGGGGGATGTAAATATTAATAGACACGTACAAGTATCGAATTTCAATTATAAAGCATACGTGTTTATTTTTGAATGAATTAAAAGATAGATGACATGGTAAATGGTAAAGAGTGACTAATACTGACTCATATCCCAACTGTGCGGTGGTAAGAATGTTCACGATCGGGAAAAGAAATGAAAAAGTGAAAAATTTATGGTGATTTTTGGATGAAAAAGGGGTCGTGATAGCATGCCTATATTTAGCTCACAATTTACTATATGTTGTTACTAGAATGTATAAGTTAAGCTTTTGAGGTTTTATATTTTAGCACATATGACATAAATTGTTTTCCCGCATGTTTTCACTTATGCTACTTATATGCCCTTACTAAGCCTCCCCAGCTCACCCCTTACTCTCCTCCTCCCATATTTAGCATTCAAGGCAACCAGTTAGTTGACACAGATTTTGAGACTTGTCCGAGGTTATACACGCTTTTGTTTAAGGTATACACGACAAGTTAATCTTACTTTTGGATACTTGTTTGTATATAGACACTACACGGGTTGATGCACAATGTATTGAGTTTGTATATTAAGATGTAGATTGTATTATGATGTGATGATCCCTGTGAGGTTGTTTTATGACGTCTATGTTTGTTTTAGATCTCGATGGTCTATTTTTACACAAATAATGTAGCCTTAATCCCTGAAGGATATGTGTACATGTATATATCTATAGTCAGGATGATGACTTGTAATTATGTTGTGGACTGGTTATAGATATGAAGATTGTGTACTATGTTTAATCTATATTTTAAGGCTATATAAAACTAACGAATATTAAATTAAGCAGGATATTAAATAGACGAAGTACATTTCAGTTTAGACATATGATTTCATATGGATTCACATTAAAGACAGCATGACAATTAAGTTTAATTGTGATAAGCAAAAGATCATTATTGTATGGGGCCTATATACGTGTTGTAGGTACTTATTGTAGCTAAGAAAGCTAATAAACACAAATGACTCATACTAAACACACCAAACTATCGAAGTAAGTAAGAAGTAAAAAAAAATATTGGCCCAAAATTTTAAACTTCTCGGATATTCGAGGGTTATTACAGTTCGGGTTTTAAAAATTTCAGATCAGATTCAGATAGATGATGTCATTGGGTCCATAGAAATTCAGATTGGATTATTTTGAATGGGCTCCAAAAATCTATATCAATCCAATTTTTTTTTTTTAATAAAAAAAGCCTAAAATAACATTTTAAAACCAAACAAAATTAAAACAAAATCCCAATAAGTTGAAAAAAAATTTAAGCCAACTAAGAAACACATTTGGGCTACAAGTCACAATACTTAAAAAAATTAACAAAGCAATGCTTAAAAAAATAAAACTAAAAAACTCTGTCTGGCTCTCTCTCTAAACTCTCGATTCTCATTCACTTTTTCTAGACAAAACCCCAAACATTACTGTAAGACCCAAAAATTTCCATTTTATTACTTATGATCCATCAATATAAACATTGAAACATGTTATTGGAATCATACAAAAAGTTGTATTTCAATTTCAAGTCCAAGTGGAAGTAGAAAATGCCATGAATGCATGAAAGTGTAAATTATGAGCTATAGTAAGCTCAGGTTAAACCGAAGGGATCCGACCAATATGACTGAAGATAAGAACTTAAAATATCAAATTAAGGATAGTCCAAGAAGGAAAGTTGATTTGGTTTGGTCTCGATAATGTTAAAGTGGTGAAAATGCCAAAATAGGTCCAAACGAGTTCAAAATCGATCGTTTGAGGTGTTTTTTACACTTTCACCTACTAAGGGTAGCCAAAACATCAATATGGACTAACAAAGCATTGAAATGCATATATTTGGGTTTTTCAACTTTGGTCAAACGTGATCAATGGTCAAAGCTAAGAGAAAAAGTGAGAATTGAAGAATAAGCTTTGACTAGTTAACCAAAGTATGGTTAACTTAACCCAACCATGGTTAAGGCTTAAGAAAAATTATCTTGGCTTAAATACCTAATTTTCAGCCAATAATACTTAAAAATTTATTAAATTTAATTGGGTTAAAATTATATGGGCTGAAAATGAAAAATATTAATGAGCCAACTAGTTAAATGGTTAAAGCCCATTAAGCATGGATGAAGTGGGCCAAATTTGATGCAACCAATTGGGCTGAACATTGGGCCAAATCTTGGGCTAAAAATTAAGCTAAATAATAGGCCCAATTACCAAGAAAATTCAAGCCAAAATGCTGAAATTGGAAGGCCCAAACTGAAGTCCATTAGGAAAATTAAGACCAAGCCAATTGATATAGTTTAAATCTAAATCCAAGCCCAATTTATGGGCTAACTTTAATGAGTAAATGGCTGATTATTAAGCCTTAAAATCAGAATTTGGCTAAGGCAAAATCATCATCTTCCTTAAGTAATATTCGGACACCATGAACACATAAACCACCAAGCTTTATCTCTCTAGATTTCACTCATTTACTAGTGTAAACTCCCAAAATTTTTCAGAATTCAACTTGAGCATTATTCAATTTAAATTTAGTTTACCTTACTTACGAATAATTAAATTAATCATATTAGAAAAGGCGAGATTAGGCTAGGCTGATAATTCTGTTAAAAAAATCCGATTTATGAAAATAAACTAATAATAATAATAATGATAAATAAACAATATGTATATATAAATATACATTTATTTTGATTATATAAATGTATATGTATAAATGTACATGTAAATTTATTTTGATGTAAATGTATATATAAAAGTATATATATTGATTATATTTTGATTATACAAATATATATATATATATATATATATATATAAATATGTATATAAATCATATTTATATAAACCAACCACACCCCGCCAGACCTGCACACACCATGCCTGCACACCAACTTCATGCCAAACTCTGCACCATCAGTACTGCACACCCGCGTCACAGCAGAAACCACCCCTTCTGCAGCACCCATACCCCTTGCCACACCCCTTTTTCCATCAGTCTTCATCGCCAGACTCCATCGTTCATCTCACCCATACCCTAGCGCCACCCCCCTACTACAGAAACAAGAAAATGGCCATAGCAGGAAGAGAAGCTGACCACGTAGGGGAGGTACCTTGACCGAAACAGAGAAGAGAGGAGAAAATGTGAAGCACGAACCGAAGCAGAAAAGACGTTTAGCATTGCTAGAAACTTAGGATACTGGACTGAAGGAAACCCGACGAAGAGAAGATGAGAGACAGGAAAATAGAGGGCAGGAAAGCATGTTAGAAAACCGGACAACATGAAACAGAAACATGATTGAAGCAGAGAAAATGTGAACATCATAAATATCTATGAAAACATGCCATGGAAGGAACTACAATCGACGACTGAGGGCCAGAACTGAAAACTGGGCAGGAGAATAGAGTAGGAGCTGAAAACAAAGGAGGTTGGCAAGAGTGGGTACGTGAAGGTTAGGAACGGTGTGGAAAGGCCGAGAAGGGTGTTGAGGTTAGAGGCTAGAAAACTATGCTACGCTGATGATGATGTCTGACAGAAGGCATGGTTGAGAGAGTGGAGGAAGGCTAGAAGCCAACGATGGCCGAAACAAAGGTGAAGCCAAACTGAGGTGCGTGAGAAACCGAAACAGAGGACGTCGGAGCAGTGGCAAACGGTGAAGCTGGAAGCGCGTAGCCAGAAACGATGTGATCGGAAGGGCTCCGACGCCGGGCAGATCCGTTATGGAAGGAAGGGAACGACAGGGAAGGGAAGAGGAGGAAGACATGAACGAGGGGTTGGGTGGTAACCATGAAGAAGAAGAAGAGAAGAAGGAGAAGAAAAGGGCCGAAAGGTTTAAAAAAAAAGTGAACAGTAACCAAAAAAAAGAGAAAAAAAATAAGGGAATTTATATATATATATATAATTATATATATATATTTGGAATAAAGAAAAAATGCAAAGAATTTAGGAAAAACCTAGGGAAAATATAGTCAAAAATATCGGTTTAGAATTTTTGAAATACTGGTACGAAATTTCGGTGGAAATAACCCAAGTTGTAAGACCCGAAATTAAATCGTAAATTTTTATGAGGGATGAAAATGGTCACAAATTTAAATGAATTAGATTTGGATTGGAAATAAGGATTTAAAATACGAAATGAGTGAGTATTCGTGAAGGGAAGTCAGGTTAAATTAATCCCGAATACGTTGAAAGGTAAAACGGTCAAAAGATCGAAATCCGGTATAATTTCGATAAGAAAATTTAATTAAAAAAATGGGATTGAGAAATCTTGATCAATAATGAAGAAATAATTAAATTTCGGGTTAAATTGATTAAGATATGAATTTATGAGAATTAATCGAAATTAATCGAGATTTTTACTTCAAAAAATAATCTCGAAAATAATAAAAAATATACCGAAAAGTCGAAATAAGACAAATAAATTCAATTATAGATTAAATGAATTAAAAAATAATTTTTAGAGATATTTTGATTATTTTAATAAATTTTAATGATTAAAATATAAAAATCAATAAATAAATAAAAATAAATAAATAATAAATAAAAAATAAATTAATTAGAAAAAAAAACTGGAATTGAAATAGGGAAAGAACCCGAAAAATGACCCACGCTGCACCCGCGGAAATAGAAACCCACCGACGAACCACCGGCGACCGACGACCCCCGACGAAGAGCGAGGAAGAAGAAGAGAGGCCGGCGATCTTCAGGACACCAGAGACGCGCCGTTTAGAGGCCGGAAGACGCCGATCGGAGGAAGGAAAAATCGAGGGAGAAACGTCCTGATTCCCAGCGATCTATGGCGGCTGGGCTTGAACGGAGGCCACCGACGAGTTCAGGAGGAGGAGCCGGTTCTTTTAAGACCGGTATTGGTCGGCGAAACTGTCGGAATCGTCGGCGACGACCAAGACCAGAAATGGGTACCGACGGCCAAGGGAGAATAGCCAGACCGGCCACTTTCCGACGGCCTTGAACGAAAACAAGGCCAGATCTGAGAATCGGACAACCCAGCGGAGCTGCTTGCGGTGAAAACCGACGGAGAACTGGCCGGCGAGGCACTGAACCGGTCGAACCGGACTAAACCAGCAGTCTGAACTAGGTTGAATCGAACCGGTTCAGCCAAGAAAGAGAGGAAAAAGGAAGAAAAAAGAGAAAAAAGAAAAAAAGGAAGAATTTTTTGAGATACATCGGACTTCGGGTAAGTCGGTAAGCGTTCAAAAGTGACCGATATAATTTTCGAAAAATTTATTTAAATTATATTCGATCAGAAAATAACCCAAAATTAAATATAAATTGTGCAGTTCGACGATAAATTCCGAACGTGAGCCAATTGAACTTCGATTTACGCACCATCGCATAATCTCGGGTAAGTAAAGCTCATTTACGACAATTTATATGATTATTCACGTATTAGAAATGTATTTTATGCATTACGGATTTAATTCCGCATTTAGTGGATAATATTGGGAATTTTGAGTAAAATGTCGTAAATGATATACGGGCTATCCAAAGAGTTTGGAACGAAGCCCAATGGGTATTGAGAGCCTAATAGACCCGATGAAGGGATTAAATAAATGGAAACGAGCTGAAAACGGGCTCGAGGCCTATTAAGACGCAATCGGGCCCAATAAAGTAAAAACGGGCCCAGTGTTTAGATTCGATCAGTATAAGTGAAATACTGACAAAGATAATTGAATTGACCCCAACTATGTGGTTATATGCAGTTCCATAGACTTGGTTTGGAGCAAATTGGACTGAGAGACCTGGTACAGGCGGAATGGGATAAGCTCGCGCATGATTCCAGGTAAGGAAATTTTACGGACTGCTAGAGGTAACTTTATGAAATTTCAACTTCATTTGCAATCTTTTAAATGGTCTGAAGGGTCTAGATTTCAGATAAAATTTTTAGTGCCCCGAATGGGCAAATTACCAAAATACCCTTGTTAAGGGTAAAATTTCCAACTTTAGGAAAAATGTGGGAGGAGCAAGGACAAGAGGTTCCTGCTCATTTCTTGAGATGTTTGAACACATGCATGAGTAGGCAGGCTAATTTTTAAATAAAAATGCACATCATTGCATATTTTCAACAGATGTTGATTTTCTCTGGAAATGATTTGAGAAATGTAACCGCCTACGTGATTTTCAGAAATGTGACGTGCTAGAGCTCAGCTCGCACGAGTTTTGATTTGTGTGATGCATACCTTAGTGCTAGAGCGAGAGCTCGCACTAGAATTTTACATGTATTGGTGCTGGAGTCTAACTCGCACCAAATTTTTATATGATTTTCGTGACACGGTGCTGAAGTCTAACTCGCACCAGATTTTTTATATAATTTTCATAATACAGTGTTGGAGTCTAACTCGCACCAGATTTCCACATGAAATGTGTACAGAGTGCTAGAGCTCAGCTCGCACTAGTTTTACTTGATTTTTATGAGAGTGCTGGAGCTTCGCTTGCACTATTTTTCTGAAATCATGCGATGAGCCGTGCTTGGAGCGTCGGGTAGACTATGTGTCACACTGATTAAATACGAGTGGCATCTCCAGATGCGTGGGATCGGATAAGACTGACAGGTTGGACTGACCCACCTCTCGGGCTGTTCCTGATCAGGGTGAGACCCCGCACATTAGGATCCATGTAGCAGAGGGGCTCACGAGGACACACGGCCATAGTCCTGGTTATTTGCCTGAGATATACATATATTGCCTAGTCTCGTATGTTGATGTTTTGAGAAACTCATTTGTGGATTTTTACATGAGTCTGGATCACCCGAGATAGGGGTTGGATCTTGACTGAGATATGGTTTTGATGGAAATTAAATTGGGTTTTAAACGAAAACTTGCATGATGTTATTTTTCATGCTATTTAAACCCATGAATGATGTCAACTGGTTTTACATGACATTCAGTATATCGCATGGTACTGTTGCTTTAAAAAGCATTTGATTTCATGGTTTTGTGTGAGTCAGGAACACCCGAGGGAAGGGTTGAGTCCTGACTGTGTTGTGAAATTTTAACGATGATAAAATGTTTTAAATAGATATGCATGTTGAGTTTTCCATGCTTTTGAATCCATATATGAACCTGTTTTACATGGCATCATGACATCATGAATTATAACATCTGTTTTGAAATGTGTGGAGAAAGGGTGGCTTATGGATGGCACCACGTTCATGTAGGTAGTATGGTTACTTACTTGTTCGTAGGATTGCCTTACTGAGCTTGATGTGCTCACCCCTTTCATTTTCCAACACAGATTCCCTCCAGTAGACATTGAGGCGACTGAGTATTGCATTCCTGATATCCTCTGCTACCCATTATGTTAAGGTATATACACTTGTACATATTGTATCTGAATAAGTATAGCACAGTAACATGTTTGTAAGTAATTGTCAGGGATGTATAGATAATGTAAACACTTGTAAATAAATGGAAAAGAATAAATGAAAAACGAATGTGTTTACCTTTTTCTGTAATAAGAAATTAAGTTATATGATGATTAAATGGTGGGACTGGCATTGACGCACAGTCCAATTATTAGTGGAGTGTGGTCACGATTCGGAGGATAGATAAGTATGAAATAAAAATGAAAAATTTACTCTAATTTTTGGGTAGTTTTGGGTCGTGACAAACGGTGGTATCAGAGCGAAATTGGTCTGATGTGTGTCAATGTCAATAATTAGGAAATTACATCCCTGTGTTACTGTGCTTGGTTAGATACAATAGTGTATATTGAGATAGGTTTTAACTAAGAAATGGATCAGAATGCAGGAATATAGGCATTATGCCTAATATTAGTCGCGATAAAGGAGGTAGAGCACGAGGTAGAGGTCGTAGAGGTAGACCTGAGCCTGCTTGTCGTGTTGTGTTGACCTATGAGAACCAAGATGAGATTGAAATGGAGGCTAATGTTGAGCATGCCCCACAGAGTCCAACAAAGAGATCGGACAATATTGAGACATGCTTCGCGAGGTTGGAGCAAAGTGTGGAGAATATATGGGAGCTAATTGCTCAGAATATGCATGGGATTTGAGGGCGAGTCGGAGCATTGTTGAAAATCCACTCAACCCATCTTAAGAGCTGACATGGGAAATATTTTAGATGTATTCCGATGACAGAATATCCCGGACATTATTTAAAGAAAATTACAGATAAAAATTTCTTATCTGACTCAGAGGAACTAAATTGATTAATGAGTATGAATCTCAGTTTATAAACCTGCCCAGGTATGACCTCGACACTATGGGCAATGAGAGTCGGAAAGCCCAAAAGTTCAATGAATGGCTCAGATTGTCGATTTGAGTTCGATTGGCCCTATTGGATATCAATACCTATGTCGAGGTAGTGCGCAGATCATAGTTATGTGAATAAGATCGTGTTGCACGCCTCTGAGATTATGAAAGGTAGTAAGGGCCGAAATAGAGATAAAAATAAATAGAAAATGACAGAGATGTCAAAACGAGAGAAAAGGTATTTTGGTAAGAGATTAGAATTGATGAGTTATGGGGTAAGATGATTGGTAAGGCCCAGTGTATTCAATTTGAATACTTTTGAGGGGTATTGTGATTGGAGGACCCCGACCTGCTATGGAGCAGTGAAGCAATGTTAGCAGGGTGAGCAGTGGAGCAGTGTAAGCAGCGTAGCAGTGTAAGCAATGTAATAGTGTATCGGTGTAGCAGTGTAAACAGTGTAGGATGTGTGGTAGATACGACAGAAGTAAGGCCTACACCTACACCTTATTGACTAAAATAGGAGTCAAGTGTGGTAAGACGGGCCACTTAATTAATGATTGCTCAGAGTTAGGTAAGACTGCCTTACAGAAGAGCAAAGAGACAGAGAAAACCCGGTTGATATCTTTGCACCGAAAAGGGAGGCCACAGCCGAAGAGAAAAGGGAAAATAAGCTGTTGGATAAGGGCACGCCTTGGACCAGGACACTACTGATGTTTCATATGATGTGGTGAAAGATACCACACTGGTTATGAATAGTGAAGTAATTATTTTAAATTGATCCTGGTGCCACGTATTTAGTCATACCGCCTTCATTTGTATATAAGTTAGTAAAAGACATGAATGCCTACACCTTGGGCACAATGTCGATAGTTAGTACCCCAATGAAGGAGGGTTAACTAACGAAATAATTATGAAGAAATTATAAGTTGAAAACGGGGGAAGAAGTATAAGTCAGCCGATTTTATTCAATGGACTATGAATAATTTGAAGTAATATTTGAGAAGAAAAAATTAGTTGGCTGCAAAATTATGATGTTCAGAGTTCTATTCTGAGACAATGTTGTTTTACCCCTGAAAAGTATACTGTAAGTTTTGACAAGTAATAAAAGGGGAGTAACGATTGAAATTAAAGGAGTAAATGATTGTACTCACTGAATGAGTAATGACAGAATTTGTTATAAGTGATATATGAAAGGAGATAAGTTTTAAGATGTGATAGATCCTGAATACGAGTTATATTGGAACAAGAGGCGTATACAAGGTACGAATATATCTGATATGTAAAGTAATTGTGGTCAAGTCTGAGGGTTAATAAAGGTATTTTAAAATACCTCCTCGCCTGAAGACTTAACAGCGTCTAAAAGTATACACAACCTATAAATTGAAATCGATAGCCGCAATATATACAAAATTAGGGTACCTTTACTGGTACGATAAATATATATATAATAGAATTCGATTAATCAAGAAGGTTTGAAAATTAAAATTTTATAAAAGCCATTGACGCAAGTTAATAGCTTGAATGGAAGCGATTTTGAAAGGACATTATACGTTTATATGTACATAAGTCAAGTATATAGGTGATTGAAATATTCAGTGAAACTCAACTACGATGTGGTATTTAAACTTTACTTGGACCGATTTGTCATCATCCTTATTGATGATATTTTGGGGGTATTTAAAGTCCAGGGGAAATTATAAGCAACAATTGGAAATTGTTTGTACAGACAGTTTGTTGAGAGTTTATTGAAACAGGCTGCTCAGTTGACACATCTCATTCGAAAAAGATTGCATACGAGTGAGATGATAAGTATGAAAGTAGTTTCGATGAGTTTCGGTGTATTGAAGTATGAACTGACTACTGTGATTATTTCCACCATACCCAATAGCTCAAGAGGTTACTCAATATATATGGATACCTCAAAATAATGAATGGGCTATGTATTGATGCAAAATGGGAAGATAGTCAATTATGGATCCAGACAACTCAAGGATCATGCAAGAAACTATCTGACCCATGATTTAATGTTAGCAACGATTGTGATTGTACTGAGTATGTAATACCACTTATACGGTGAGAAATTTTGCGTATGCACTGATCATAAAAACCCCGAGTATCTGTTTTCACAGAAAGAGTCAGATATGAGAATAAAGAGGATTAGAGCTTCTGAAGGATTATGACTGTGGAAATTGTACCACCCAAGAAAGGCTAATGTAATGGCTGATGCCTTGAGCAGAAAGAGCCTCGGGATGGTATTACATATGATGGTCAAGGAGCGTGAGCTGCTAGAGCAGTTGTGAGCCTCAGTCGTGATGTGATCCCTTTTGATGATAACAGTGATTGTGTGACAGCTAGCCTGAGATTAGAACTGGATTTGAGTGACCGAATTTGACAGGCTTAGCATGATGATCGGCATGGTGTCGATAGTATGGGTCAGATTCAAAGGGGTACAGTGATAGAGTTCACATAGAGTGATGATGGTACTGAGGTTCAGAGACAGTATAATAATATAAGTGCTCCCCAGGACCATAGTGATGAGATAATGATATTGTCAGAAGCTCACTCTTTGGGATATACAGTGCATCCGAGAGGTAACAAATATATCGAATTCTCAAAAAGGGGTATTGGTGGTCAAATTTGAAAAGAGACATGGTAGAGATTATGAAGAAGTGTCTCGTATGTCAGCAGAGTAAGGTAGAGCAATAGAAGTTTGCAAGGTTATTGCAACATCTACCTATATCAACACGAAAAATGGGAGCAAGTTACCATGAATTTCGTGATGGGTTACAGAGGACCCGGATAAATCACGAGGTTATCTGGGTGATAGTCGATAGATTGACTAAGTCTACCCACCTTCTGGTTATGAAATCCCCAGATACTCTGAGTGCGTAGGCGAAGTTATATGTAAGGAAGATTATGGAACATTATGTAGTGTTCCAGTGAGCATGGTATCATATATGGATTCCCGCTTCACTTCTTACTTCGGAGAATACTTTTCAGGAAGCTATGGGAACCTGACTGAGTGTTAGCACAGCTTTTCGTCCGCAGACAGATGGTCAGTCAGAGAGGACTGTACAAGTTTTGGAGGATATGATGAGAGTGTGTGCATTGATTTTATAAGCTCCTGGGATGATCAGTTGCTACTAATTGAATTCGCCAATAATAACAGTTGTCACTTGAGTATCGGGATAACATTATATGAGGCATTGTATGGCCATAGGGGTTGTTCCCCGGTTTGGATAAGAAGGGGGTAACAAATATAAAATTACTCTCGAATTGGTAAGACAAACCTCTGAGGATGTTTAGTTTATTTGTGAGAGATTAAGAAACACCTCAGAGCAGACAGAAAAGCTATGCTGACAAGAGACAGAAATCATTGGAATTCACTGAGGGTGAATCAATATTGAGTTTCGTTAGATTGAATCCTTTGAGAGATTGGACAAAGTGGGAGATAAGTCCTATAGGTTGATGTTACCACCTGAATTAGCAGGCATTCACGATGTATCCCATCTTTTGATATTTCGAAAATATTATCCGGACCCAACGTATGTGATCAGATATGAGCTTCAACAGTTTAGCTCAATGGAAGTATAACATATGTTGAAAACTTGATTCGGGTATTAAAACATGAATGAGAAAATGTTGAGATTTAGGACGATCTCCCTAATTAAAGTCCTTTGGTAGTAGTACGCTCCAGAAAAGTCACATAAGAGTTAAAAGTATGATATGTGTGAAATATCCAGAGTGATTTACAGACTAACTTGGTTCTAATTTGGAAGACCAAATTTCTTAAGTAGGGGAGATTATGTAAGACCCGAAATTAAATCGTAAATTTTTATGAGGGATGAAAATGGTCACAAATTTAAACGAATTAGATTCGGATTGGAAATAAGGATTTAAAATACGAAATGAATGAGTATTCGTGAAGGGAAGTCAGGTTAAATTAATCCTGAATACGTTGAAGGGCAAAACGATCAAAAGATCAAAATTTGGTATAATTTCGATAAGAAAATTTAATTAAAAAAATGGGATTGAGAAATCTTGATCAATAACGAAGAAATAATTAAATTTCGGGTTAAATTGATCAAGATATGAATTTATTGGAATTAATCGAAATTAATCGAGATTTTTACTTCGAAAAATAATCCCAAAAATAATCGAAAATATACCGAAAAGTCGAAATAAGACCAATAAATTCAATTATAGATTAAATGAATTAAATAATAATTTTTGGAGATATTTTGATTATTTTAATGAATTTTAATGATTAAAATATAAAAAATAAATAAATAAATATAAATAAATAAATAATAAATAAAAAATAAATTAATTAGAAAAAAAACTGAAATTGAAATCGGGAAAGAACCCGAAAAACGACCCACGCTGCACCTGTGAAACCGAAAACCCACCGACGAACCACTGGCGACCGACGACCCCCGACGAAGAGCCGAGGAGGAAGAAGAGAGGCCGGCGATCTTCAAGACACCGGAGACATGCCGTTTGGAGGCCGGAAGACGCCGATCGGAGGAAGGAAAAATCGAGGGAGAAACGGCCTGATTCCCAACGATTTATGGCCGTTGGGCTTGAACGGAGGCCACCGACGAGTTCAGGAGGAGGAGCCGGTTCTTTTGAGACCGGTATTAGTTGGCGAAACGGTCGAAATCGTCGACGACGGCCAAGACCAGAAATTGGTATCGACGGCCGAGGGAGAACAGGCAGACCGGTCACTTTTCGACGGCCTTGAATGAAAACGAGGCCAGATCCGAGAATCGGACAACCCAGCGAAGCTGCTGGCGGCGAAAACAGGCGGAGAACCGATCGGCGAGGCACCGAACCGGTCGAACCGGACTGAACCGACGGTCTGAACCGGGTTGAACCGAACCGGTTTAGCCAAGAAAGAGAGGAAAAAAGGGAGAAAAAAGAGAAAAAGGAAAAAGGGGAAGAATTTTTGGAGATATACCGGACTTCGAGTAAGTCGATAAGCGGTCAAAAGTGACCGATTTAAGTTTCGAGAAATTTATTTAAATTATATTCGATCAGAAAATAACCTGGAATTAAATATAAATTGTGCAGTTCGACGATAAATTTCGAACGTGAGCCAATTGAACTTCGATTTACGCACCATCGCATAATCTCAGGTAAGTAAAGCTCATTTACGACAATTTATATGATTATTCGCGTATTAGAAATGTATTTTACGCATTACGGATTTAATTTCGCATTTAGTGGATAATATTGGGAATTTTGAGTAAACTGTCGTAAATGATATACGGGCAATCCAAAGAGTTTGGAACGAAACCCAATGGGTATTGAGAGCCCAATAGACCCGATGAAGGGATTAAATAAATGGAAACGAGCTGAAAACGGGCTCGAGGCCCATTCAGACGCAAGCAGGCCCAATAAAGTAAAACGGGCCTAGTGTTTAGATTCGATCAGTATAAGTGAAATACTGACAAAGATAATTGAATTGACCCCAACTATGTGGTTATATGCAGTTTCGTAGACTTGGTTTGGAGCAAATTGGACTGAGAGACCTGGTACGGGCGGAATGGGATAAGCTCACGCGTTATTCCAGGTAAGGGAATTTTATGGACTGCTAGAGGTAACTTTACAAAATTTCAACTTCATTTACAGTCTTTTAAATGGTCTGAAGGGCCAAGATTTCAGATAAAATTTTTAGTGCCCCGAATGGGCAAATTACCAAAATACCCTTGTTAAGGGTAAAATTTCCAACTTTAGAAAAAATATGGGAGGAGCAAGGACAAGAGGTTCCTGCTCGTTTCTTGAGATGTTTGAACACATGCATGAGTATGCAGGCTAATTTTTAAATAAAAATGCACATCATTGCATATTTTCAACAGATGTTGATTTTCTCTGGAAATGATTTGAGAAATGTAGCCGCCTACATGATTTTTAGAAATGTGACGTGCTAAAGCTCAGCTCGCACGAGTTTTGATTTGTGTGATGCATACCTTAGTGCTGGAGCGAGAGCTCGCACTAGAGTTTTACATGTATTGGTGCTGGAGTCTAACTCGCACCAGATTTTTATATGATTTTTGTGACAGGGTGCTGAAGTCTAACTCGCACCAAATTTTTTATATAATTTTCATAATATGGTGTTGGAGTCTAACTCGCACCAGATTTCCACATGAAATGTGTACAGAGTGCTAGAGCTCAGCTTGCACTAGTTTTACTTAATTTTTATGAGAGTGTTGGAGCATCGCTCGCACTATTTTTCTGAAATCATGCGATAAGCCGTGCTTGGAGCGTCGGGTAGACTGTGTGTCACACCGATTAAATAGGCTCGCACGTGCATTTTGAGACAGGGCATGAGTATGGGGATATGATATGGGTCCACAGAGTACGTTGTACAGTGCAAGTAGCATGGAGTACATTGTACCGTGTGGTATCTTCGAATACGTGGTATCTTCGGATACGAGTGGCATCTTCAGATGTATGGGATCAGATAAGACTGACGGGTTGGGCTAACCCACCTCTCGGGTGGTTCCTGATCAGGGTGAGACCCCACACACTAGGATCCGTGTAGCAGAGGGGCTCACGAGGACACACAGCCATAGTCCTGGTTATTTGCTTGAGATATACATATATTGCCTAGTCTTGTATGTTAATGTTTTGAGAAACTCATTTGTGGATTTTTACATGAGTCTGGATCACCCGAGGGAGGGGTTGGATCTTGACGGAGATATGGTTTTGATGGAAATTAAATTGGGTTTTAAACGAAAACTTGCATGATGTTATTTTTCATGCTATTTAAACCTATGAATGATGTCAACTGGTTTTACATGACATTCAGTATATCGCATGGTACTGTTGCTTTAAAAAGCATTTGATTTCATGGTTTTGTGTGAGTCAGGAACACCCGAGGGAAGGGTTGAGTCCTGACTGTGTTGTGAAATTTTAACGATGATAAAATGTTTTAAATGGATATGCATGTCGAGTTTTCCATGCTTTTGAATCCATATATGAACCTGTTTTACATGGCATCATGACATCACGAATTATAACATCTGTTTTGAAATGTGTGGAGAAAGGGTGGTTTATGCATGGCACCACGTTCATATAGGTAGTATGGTTACCTACTTGTTCGTAGGATTGCCTTACTGAGCTTGATGTGCTCACCCCTTTCATTTTCCAACATAGATTCCCTCCAGCAGATATTGAGGTGATTGAGTACTGCATTCCTGATATCCGCTGCTACCCATCATGTTCAGGTATATACACTTGTACATATTGTATCTAAATAAGTATAGCATAGTAACATGTTTGTAAGTAATTGTCAAGGATGTATAGATAATGTAAACACTTGTAAATAAATGGAAAAGAATAAATGAAAAACGAATGTGTTTACCTTTTTATGTAATAAGAAATTAAGTTATTTGATGATTAAATGGTGGGACTGGCATTGACGCACAACCTAATTATTAGTGGAGTGTGGTCACGATTCGGAGGATAGATAAGTATGAAATAAAAATGAAAAATTTACTCTGATTTTTGGGTAGTTTTGGGTCATGACACAAGTAGACCGTGCCGACAGACTCCAGTTACTAAAAGCATTGCGGACTACGGACAGCAATCGAGGTAAAGGAAAATTCTCGTTGCTACTTGAGATAAAAATGTGTAATTCTCGTATATTTGTAGATATAAAATTTTAGGCTGAATTTCGCAGTACTGAAATTACCGAAAAATCTAGGCTGAATTTTTTGACTCTGGAAATTAGAGATTTTAGCCTAATTAAACAACCTAATTTTTACGGATTAAATTTAAATGGTTTTCATAGATTTTGATGTAGCTTGAATTCTATTTTAAATATAAAAAATCCTGAATTTTGAATTTTCATATACTATTTTTTGGGATTTTACCCGAAAAAGGGCTAATCAGCCTATTTTGAATGGTTTCATGAAACAATTGAATTTATATGTGATTTGAGGTGAAATGATTTGCTTATAAAGCTATTCTAATGATATGTGCTTGAGTGCGTACTAACTGTGTGTTGTATGGTCCATCTCGCACTGACTTTGAGACAAAGGCGTTGGTGAGATCATGCTGCATTTCTGTCTATTTTGTATCTGTTTCTGTATCTGTGGTCCATGAGTACGATGTACCGTGTTTTTGATTCTGTTTCTGGTCTTCAGACATTCTGATCTGTGAGTCATTTGGGTAGCTGACCACTCCCTCGATGATTGACATCCTAACACAGCTGGCACGTGAATTGCCCCGAGTCATCGACATTGGACAATAGTTACTTTTGATATCTGATATAATATGTTTGTCTTGTCTTGTCTATTTGAATTTTTTCGATGTGATTTGTGTGAACCGGTTTGACTGTATGGAATTGTGTTTCTTTTTATTTCATAAGGACATTATAGGGTTCACCTCTTGAATCCTACAGGAGTAAAATGCTGCACAATTGTCGCTTTAAAAGTTGTTTTAAAGTTTTAGAAACAGTATTGATTTCAGTTCCATTTTTATACTGAATTTGCCATGAATTTTTTGACTTTGATTTTTCGGAATTGGCAGTGCCTCTGTGTTTATTTGAAATATTTTCTGAACTGTCTACATGGATCGAGATATTTTGAAAATCTTTTTATTTTGCTACTGGAAGCTCTGAAATTTTCTATATTTACCACGGTAAAAGATTACACTCTCGATACTAATTTGTTTTTCGAATTCTGACTCTGGTATTCGAGAAATTACCGAATCATCTGTATACTTTTGTGAAAATATTTTGGATTTGGCAAATATAAAAATATATATTTTTAGGTATTGTATTTATCTACCTGCTATGAGGCTTTTCTTATTGAGCATGTTGAGCTCACCCCCTTACTTTCTTCCATAGAGCCCATCAGTAACTTGGACCGCTTCCGTTAGTAGGGTATTTCGCACAGCTATGATTCTACAGAGTATATTTTTGCGTCGAAAGTATACCCAGTTTTAATAAATTCTTTTGTATCTAAAATTTTTGCAAGCACAGTAATGCATACGAGATGTGCTTGAGGGAATGTGAACATATTTTGTTTAAATTGCCACTAAGAAATAAAATTAATCAGACTGATTTGTTGATTCTGATCTAATATCGACTTGTAGCCTAACCGAAATGTCCGTAAATTTGGGTCGTTACAATAAGCATATTTGGGACAAGTGTTCTTCATTAAAGTTGTTCCATATTGAGACGAGATTAAGATACCATAAAACCAACACCTAAGAAGCTAAATTAAAGAGGTACACCATCCCTACAAGTTTCGGCCAAGGTGAAAAGTCCAAGCTAGGTGAGTTTTCAATCCACCAATCTTACATATGTTAATATAGGTAATTAATGGAGTTGATTGGTGTATGAATTGTATGAAAAAACATCACCTAAGGTATAGACCTAAGATTGGCCGAAAATGGGTATGGAGTTTGATGAGTCATATCCATGATGTTTAATGGCATATATGTGTTGGTTATGATGTATACATGATGATGGTGTAATTGGGTGCTATCAATTTGTAAGAATGGATTGGTTCATGAAGCATGCATATAAGGTGTTTGATAAAATACATGAATGAACTAGTTAATGCCTTAAGACAAGCATGTTAAATGTTTGATAAAATGCTTAAATGAACCGAAGGAAAGGCATAAGGCTTGCCAACCATGTGTTTGTCGAAATGCATAAGAGCATTTCGAGGGTATTAGGCATGATAGTGATGATGGCTAGGTGTGATGGTGCATGGCCACCATGCATTAGGCCGAAATGGTTCATGGGCCAAGCTTGTTATGCAATCGGCCCAAACTAGTTAATGGGCCTAATGGACGGGCCAATAAGTGTTAATGGGCCTTGTCAAGACCCTTCCTGACTTAACCAAAACCACTACAAATTTTCACATTTTAACTTACCTTTCTTTTCATCAATGGTTGGGCTGTGATTCGATGTTAGCTTCCTTGCGTACCATATCATTCATTACCATACATACATGTCAATATATTATTTCTGACTGTAAACTTCTTTTATGATACATGTAAGATCATATAAAATCTAAAACAAATACATTCCCCGAAATATGTATTGTATATATTACTGTGTTGTTTCTATGTTTTGATACATAACCATACAAAATATGTATACCTGTTGATCGATAGGAAATAGCAGCAGACAACAGGAATACTATCCCTTAAGCACACTCGCTCTACTACTGATGCTTTATAGAGAGGGAAAATAAAGGGGGATGAGCATACAACGCACTCAGTAAGGAAATCAGGCAAGTAAGTAGATATCTACACTATCTACTTAAAATAATGCTGTGCCTCAAAAATATCATTTCCTAAATTCACTTTAAAAACATGTCTTTAAAATATGTACATATACTTGTACAGATTAAATCCCATGTACAGAAATCATGCTTTCTTTCTCCAATATAGGCATTTAATGCAAAATAATGCATCTTTATAATATCACAATGTCATGCCCCGCTTTCGGGAACCCTTCTATCCATACATTCTCTACTACGGTTGGGCTGTGAGAAGATGCAATTACTAAAAATTTATTTATTTACAGCGGAATATTTAAAACTTTAATTCACACTCCCAGGTGTGTGTGTAAATACACAAAATTAATTGTATAAATACCATGTGCTTACATATCATCCCCATAATACTGATTACAATTCCAAGATATAACTGTACGATACAATATATTAGATACAAAATACTCGTGTATACAAATCTTATACCTTTGCGGATTGTGGGAGCTGTTCAACACAAAAGACTTAGAGATCACCGCTCTCTTACTTCTCAGTACCTGGAGGGGGAAAATAGTGGGATGAGCAAACCACGGCTTAGTAATGAAATGTATGCTAGCAGGTAGATATCGTACTACCTACATAGCCCATGCATGCATAAACCAAAACCATGTTTTCGGTATAAATGGAAATATCATACGAACAATGCATTTAAACACATATTTCTCAATAGCATTTTCGTGTAAATCAAATGTCAAACTTCCATTTAAAACATGCTCATAAATAGTGCCCTCATGGCACGAATGTGAAATCAGAGATTTATTAAAACACGAAATCTCTTTCACTTCTTAAATCATTCTTTCTCACAAGTCTCTTTCTTTTCTGAGATTGTCTCTGTTTCTCGATTCTTTGAGACAGGCATGGAATTTTCGGCAATCAAATATCCACGACTTATGGCCACAGTCAGTGATCCCAGCCCTCACTGATCGGGTGTGCACAGGGTATCACTTCGCCTGAAGGGGGATGGGTCAGTCCTACCCTCTGGCTCATTTCAATCCACCTCATCTCCTCGTATACTCACGGTGAAGATACGTCATGTGTCATCTACGCGATACTCGTACTCACGTGCACCCAGCACGGTACATAGTATACCAACGGGTGACTACACTGTTCTACGTACAACCGTGGACCCAAGTCCATACTCCAACTCCGATGGACTTTTTATCCTTAAACCATGTCTCATATACCAGGCGAGCAAGCAGCGTGACACACAGTCAACGCAAAGCTCCAGCGCGGTACGATCTATCGTTAAGGCCCAGCCCGTTCAATTGGCCGTCGGCTGGTATCCCCTTGGGTCCCAGACCCCCAGGTTTACCTTAACTCAACAAAACAGGTGCGAGCAAAGTTCCCGCACTTTCTCAAAACCCCCGTGAGAGTTAAAACTCCCGCACGGTACATCAAGGCATTAAAACCGGGTGTGAGCTAACGCTTCAACACCAAATCTCATCTCAAAACTGATAGATGGCTATTTTCTCTTTTTAAAACTCAAAACATGTTTATTCATACAGCATGCTTCTTCATGCTAAAACATGTAAAATTAGCCAACCTATCATCAACATTTCTCAATCATCAATAACAATATAAAATTGAGAATTTCATTGAAAACATGCATATCATGCTATTTCCTTACCCTATCCCATTTCTCAATACATATATACGTCATAGTACTTTGCATACTTCCATATCATTTCATAGAATTATAATATCGTACTAGTTCTAGCAACATATCTACGAAATTGCTGTAATTACGTACGAACATCTCTATAGCTAACACACAGTCCCTTACCTCGTTTTACTTGTGTGCAACTATCCGCCTTTATGCTTCTCGCGTTCTCATCTCGATTGCTCCGACGTATCATATGAAACTGAAATTCATCCATCAACATTTGAGTTAATGTTTCTAACTCTTATTCAACTAAGCATTTATCCAATGCCTTAATTACACATTTTTACCCTTTGTGGTAAATCTCCCAATTTGTCCTAGTATCAACATTTCCAAACCATTTCCACAACATACTCATCCACTCAAGATATCTCATTCATCATAAACACTCCCACACTCCACTTTCTCACACTTGACTATTTCTAAGTTATATTCATTTCATACCATCCTAGGTAGTTCTATCCACAATATGCACACCCAAATATCTTTATAAGCATTAACTAAACCAATGTACTTGGATTTGTGAATTAGAACTTACCTCATTGGATTTCCTCTTGCTCCAATTAGGATTGCCCTCTATTTCTTCAATCCTTCAAATGGGGAAATGCCTCTAGACTATGTTGTTCTTCTCTTTGATGTGAACAACTTTATCTCTAATAGCCTCTCCTTAAATCTCACTGAAAATGGCTGGATTTAGGAGTGAGAAACTAGATTTCTTTGAGTTGAAGTGAAATGAAAATGTTTGTCCCGAAATTCTGATGATCCAACTGCTCCCATTTATAGTTTTGACTTGATGAGATCGATCTTCCTTGGGTGGAGATCGATCTGTTCCTCAAAAATCCCTCTTTTCTGAGACGTTTTAAAGGTATGAGATCGATCTGTCGAGACTGGAGATCGATCTGCTGTCAAACAGAAGCTTAAGGAGATCGATCTGGTCTTAGGGGAGATCGATCTGCTTCCAACCCGAGAGCTAAGGAGATCGATCTGCTTCCTTTGGAGATCGATCTGTTCCCTTCCATTTCTCATATAAGAGCATTCTGGCTCTCCCAGATCGATCTCTCATCCTATGAGATCGATCTGGCCTTCACAAATTCCAGATTTCCTGCAGTTTTTCTGCAACAACCCTTACCAAACACCCTTAATTTACTACCATGATCATTTCCTCATTCATTCATCTTTGAGACTTGAAAATGGGATCCATCCTCACTACATACACATTAAAACTTGTGTAGAATCTTTGTATGACCAGATATATACGATATTACTCGAATGGAAATATACACTTATGTAAATCTTTCCTTCCATTTACTATACTACTCATATCCCATTTTGATCACATTCTTCTCGTTTCAAGTTTATTTCTTCCTACTCACTCATAATGCAACTTGTACGTGTAATCACAATTCTTACTACAAGTGCGTACATAATCTTATGAACTTACATTGCATACACTTCACATTACAATACATCATCTTACTTATGATTTTATTTACATTCCCATGTTCCTATATACATAGCTATACATGTACGGGGTCTCACATTCTCCCCCACTTAGAGAATTTGGTCCACCAAATTAGAACCAATTCAATCTGTGAATAACTCGGGATACTTTTCCCGTATCAAACTTTCCAGTTCCCATGTGGCCTCTTCCACAGTGTGATGTTGCCACAAAACCTTAACCAATGAAATCGTCTTGTTCCGCAACACCTTCTCTTTCCTGTCCAACACCCTGATCGGTCACTCGACATACGACATATCTTTCTTGAGCTCCAACGGCTCATAACTAATTACATGTGTCGGATCCGGGTAGTACTTCCGAAGCATAGAAACGTGGAAGACATTGTGGACTTCTGCTAGCTCAGGTAGTAAGGCTAGCCTATATGCTCCTTCTCCCACTCTATCCAAAATCTCGAAGGGACCAATGTAACGAGGACTTAATTTTCCTTTCTTCCCAAACCTCATTATTCCCTTAGAAGGAGATACTTTTCAAAAATACGGACTCGCCAACATCAAACTCAAGTGGTCTCCGTCTCCTGTCAGCGTAGCTCTTTTGTCAACTTTGAGCTGTTCGCAACCTCTCGCATATTATCTGAACATCCTCGGAGGCTTGCTTAACCAAATAGGGAGCGAGCAACTGTCTGTCACCAACTTCTTCCCAACCAATGGGCGATCGGCATCTACGACCGTATAGTGCCTCATAAGGGGCCATACCAATACTTGAGTGATGACTGTTATTGTAGGCGAACTCAATCAATGGCAAGTGATCGTCCCATGAGCCTCTAAAATCCAGCACACACGCTCTCAACATATCCTCCAGGGTCTGTATAGTCCTCTCTGACTGACCATCTGTCTGAGGATGAAAAGCGGTGCTAAAACTCAATTGGGTCCCCATCGCTTCCTGGAAATGTCCCCAAAAGTGGGAAGTGAAGCGGGCATCCCTATCCGAAACAACACTCACTGGGACTCCATGCAATCTCACTATTTCTCGCACATACAGGTTCGCCAGTGCACTCAATGTATCAGTAGATCTCATGGCTAAGAAATGTGCCGATTTCGTTAACCGATCTACTATCACCCATATCGCATCATGGTTCTTACGGGTTCTCGGTAACCCCATCACAAAATCCATGGTGACATGCTCCCACTTCCATGTTGGTATCGATAGAGGTTGTAATAATCCTCCTGGTTTCTGATGTTCGACTTTTACTTGCTGACAAATGAGACATCTAGCGACATACTCAGCTATGTCTCTCTTCATTCCAGACCACCAATATACTTTTCGGGGATTTTGATACATCTTACTACTCCCCGGGTGTATCGTGTATCTCGACGAGTGTGCCTCTAATAAGATCAGCTTTCTCAGCTCTAAATCCTTAGGAACACATATTCTATCTCTAAACCTTAGTATTCCATCTGGACTCAATATAAAATCAGCACCCTTCCCTTTCCGGATTTGGCTAATCATGACAATACACCATTGATCAATTTGCTGAGCTTGTTGGATTCTCTCAATCAACTCCGGTTCTAATCTCAAGCTAGCAATGATCCCATAGCTGCCAATTTCAGGTAGGGTCATATCCAGACTAAGGTTCGTGAATTGTTCCAACAACTCGTGCTCTCTAACCATCATATGTGATACCAACCCGAGACTCTTCCGACTCAATGCATCGGCAACCACATTTGTCTTCCCCGGGTGGTACAAGATCTCACAATCATAGTCCTTGAGGAGTTCCAACCACCTCCTCTGTCTCATGTTTAACTCCTTTTGTGAGAATAGATATTTCAGACTCTTATGATCCGTAAAGATCTGAAATCTCTCACCATATAAGTAGTGGCGCCATATCTTCAGCGCAAACACTACGGCCGCTAACTCCAAATCGTGAGTGGGGTAGTTCTTCTCATGATCTTTCAACTGTCTAGATCCATAAGCTACTACCCTTCCATCTTGCATCAAAACACAGCCTAGTCCTTGATGCGAAGCATCTGCATACACCGAGTAATTCCCTGAACTGTTAGGGATGACAAGAACTGGCGCGGTAGTTAATCTGCGCTTAAGTTCCTGAAAACTCCTCTCACAAGCTTCATCCCATGAAAACTCCACACTCTTCCTCGTAATACGTGTCAATGGAGCAGCTAATTTAGAGAATCCTTCTACAAATCTCCTGTAGTAACCAGCCAAACCCAGAAAACTTCTGATCTCTGTGACTGTCCTAGGTTGTTCCCATTGAACAACTGCCTCAATCTTGGATGGATCTACTGACACCCCATCCTTCGATATAACATGGCCTAGAAAAGAAACCTGTTCTAGGCAAAAGTCACATTTGTTAAGCTTGGCATATAACCTTTTCTCTCGGAGGGTCAGTAAAATAATCCTTAAGTGCTGTTCATGCTCTTCTCTGGACCTTGAATACACCAATATATCATCAATGAAGATAATTACGAATTGGTCCAGGTATGGCTTGAATACTTCGTTCATTAGAGCCATAAAAGCTGCCGGCGCATTGGTCAACCCAAAAGGCATCACTAAGAATTCGTAATGGCCATAGCGGGTACGAAATGCTGTCTTGGGCACATCCTCCTTCCGAATCTTCAATTGATGATACCCAGACCTCAGATCTGTCTTGGAGAAGATCTGTGCTCCCCGAAGCTGATCCAATAAATCGTCAATGCGTGGCAAGGGGTACTTATTCTTGATGGTAGCCTTGTTTAACATCCGATAGTCAACGCACAACCTGAGGCTCCCATCTCTCTTCTTCACAAACAATACCGGGGCTCCCCATGGTGAGACGCTCGGTCTTATGAACCCCTTCTCTAACAACTCTTGCAGCTGTTTCCTTAATTCCTCTAACTCAGCTGGAGCCATCCTATATGGTGACTTCGATATCGGTTCGGTTCCAGGCGTCAAGTCTATACCGAATTCCGTTTCTCTATCAGGTGGCAATCCTGGTAGATCGTCTGGAAAGACATCAGGGAATTCTCTGACCACTGAGATGTCCTCCATATCCGGATGTACTTTGTTCAAATCCACCACATAAGCAACAAAACCTTTAAAACAACACTCAAGCCATTTATACCAAAGTACTTTACTTAACACCAAATTTAAGATTTCATTTCTTCTCTTAAAATCTTACAACACATTCTTCAGGTAGAGAAAACTTAATGGTCTTAGAACGACAGTCTATGACAGCATGATTGGCGGCTAACCAATCCATTCCCAAAATTACATCAATGTCGTACATATTCAACAAAATCAAGTTGGCTGTCATGCACTTATCTCCTACCCTCACTTTACAATCTTTATACACTTGTTCAACTAATTGGCTAACTCTCATTGGAGTACTTATTAGTAACGTCCTACTCAACTATGTGGGTTCTACAAAACCTTTTAACTTAGATGCACATGCAGGTGATATGAAGGAATGCGTAGCACCAGAATCAAACAAAGCAATAACCTCCAAATTGAAAATCAAGATTGTACCTTTTATCACTTCAGAAGAGGTATCAGCCGATGCCTGGTCTATCGCATACACCCTGCCTTGACCCACAACTTGTTTTCCTTTTTCTTCAGCCGAGGCTTTCTTTCTTGCAGGAGGTGCAACTGTAGGAACCCTCTCTGGCTCTTTACCCCTCTGTGGAATTGCCTCAACTATCTTCGGGCACTCTCTGGCATAATGTCCAAATTTACCACATCTGAAACATCGGGTACCCTGAAGATGACATGGCCTACCACCATGGTATCGACCGCATAGCCTACACTGATCTGTAGTCGGTCGGGGTCCACCAATCACTATACCCCTGGCTGGTGTCTGAGTCGGAGGCATAAAAGGTCTAACAACCTTCTTCTGGAACTCATCTACCTCTCTCCGACGTTTACTCATGAATTTTTGACCAAATTTGGCACTCTTGCCATCTCCCAGCTTCCTTGGACCCTTGTCCTTACCCCAACTAAACTTAGAAATCTGCAAGTCATGATCCTGCTCGCATAACTGGGCCCGTCGCACAGCCTCTCTATATGTAGGGACATCAAATGGGGCCAACTTCGCTCGGATCGAAGGCCTCAGTCCATCTACAAATCTACGGACTCTGATAGCCTCGCTCCTGATCGAGTCCGGATCGTATCTACCCAGTGAAGTGAATCGTGACTCGTACTCATCAACTGTTCGATTCCCTTGAGTCAGATTCAGAAATTCCATCTGTAGTCTCCGTCGAGCAGTATCTGGGATGTATTGCTCTCTGAAAACGTCCAAGAACATATCCCAAGTGATAACCATTCCTTGAGCTCTTAACATCGGCCTAGTGGACTTGCACCAGTGCTCTGCTTCGCCTCTCAATACAAAGGCCGCAAGCGCTACTCTCTCCGTAGCTGAACATCTACAGAAGTCGAATAACTTCTCCATTTGACTGATCCAGTCCTCAGCCACCGTCGGATCCTTTACCCCGCTAAACGAAGGAGGCTTAAAGTCCATAAAGTGCCTCAATCTTTCCATATCACAATCATATCCATACCCCAAATCATCATCATGCTGATGTGGGGCTACCGGAGGAGGTACCGGTCGAATATGAGGTTCCCGTGGCCTAGCCGGTTCAGCTTGCGCAGGTGCAACATTCTCAGGTTCAGGTGCAGCTGCTGGGGGATTCGGTGCAGCCTGTCCCGCTGTACCAGGTGTACCCTCAAACCTAGCCATAATCTGACCCATCATGGTCATCATCGTGTGCATGTCTTCCTTCAATCGAGTTATTCGGGGATCAGAAGCCTCTATCTGTTCCTGGGGCTCATGACTAGAGGATGATCTACTGTGCCTCTCAGTCCTGTCATTTTACCCTCGAGCCCTTGAGCTCTCTCCCCTCTTGCGGTGTCTCTCAGGCATAACTCACTAGCCTGATAACTTTCCTGCGTTATAACAAACATTTAATTTACTACCAGCTCCGTATACACATTTGTATCTAAATATCGCACAGTAACTTGGGGATGTATGTTTTCTTAGTCCTAAGCATCAACTCACATCAGACCAACCATGCTCTGATACCAAGCCTGTCATGCCCCGCTTTCGGGAACCCTTCTATCCATACATTCTCTACTACGGTTGGGCTGTGAGAAGATGCAATTACTAAAAATTTATTTATTTACAGCGGAATATTTAAAACTTTAATTCACACTCCCAGGTGTGTGTGTAAATACACAAAATTAATTGTATAAATACCATGTGCTTACATATCATCCCCATAATACTGATTACAATTCCAAGATATAACTGTGCGATACAATATCTTAGATACAAAATACTCGTGTATACAAATCTTATACCTTTGCGGATTGTGGGAGCTGTTCAACACAAAAGACTTAGAGATCACCGCTCTCTTACTTCTCAGTACCTGGAGGGGGAAAATAGTGGGATGAGCAAACCACGGCTCAGTAAGGAAATGTATGCTAGCAGGTAGATATCGTACTACCTACATAGCCCATGCATGCATAAACCAAAACCATGTTTTCGTTATAAATGGAAATATCATATGAACAATGCATTTAAACACATATTTCTCAATAGCATTTTCGTGTAAATCAAATGTCAAACTTCCATTTAAAACATGCTCATAAATAGTGCCCTCATGGCACGAATGTGAAATCAGAGATTTATTAAAACACGAAATCTCTTTCACTTCTCAAATCATTCTTTCTCGCAAGTCTCTTTCTTTTCTGAGATTGTCTCTGTTTCTCGATTCTCTGAGACAGGCATGGAATTTTCGGCAATCAAATATCCACGACTTATGGCCACAGTCAGTGATCCCAGGCCTCACTGATCGGGTGTGCACAGGGTATCACTTCGCCTGAAGGGGGATGGGTCAGTCCTACCCTCCGGCTCATTTCAATCCACCTCATCTCTTCGTATACTCATGGTGAAGATACGTCGTGTGTCATCTACGCGATACTCGTACTCACGTGCACCCAGCACGGTACATAGTATACCAACGGGTGACTACACTGTTCTATGTACAACCGTGGACCCAAGTCCATACTCCAACTCCGATGGACTTTTTATCCTTAAACCATGTCTCATATACCCGGCGAGCAAGCAGCGTGACACACAGTCAACGCAAAGCTCCAGCGCGGTACGATCTATCGTTAAGGCCCAGCCCGTTCAATTGGGCGTCGGCTGGTATCCCCTTGGGTCCCAGACCCCCAGGTTTACCTTAACTCAACAAAACAGGTGCGAGCAAAGTTCCCGCACTTTCTCAAAACCCCCGTGCGAGTTAAAACTCCCGCACGGTACATCAAGGCATTAAAACCGGGTGTGAGCTAACGCTTCAACACCAAATCTCATCTCAAAACTGATAGATGGCTATTTTCTCTTTTTAAAACTCAAAACATGTTTATTCATACAGCATGCTTCTTCATGCTAAAACATGTAAAATTAGCCAACCTATCATCAACATTTCTCAATCATCAATAACAATATAAAATTGAGAATTTCATTGAAAACATGCATATCATGCTATTTCCTTACCCTATCCCATTTCTCAATACATATATACGTCATAGTACTTTGCATTCTTCCATATCATTTCATAGAATTATAATATCGTACTAGTTCTAGCAACATATCTACGAAATTGCTGTAATTACGTACGAACATCTCTATAGCTAACACACAGTCCCTTACCTCGTTTTACTTGTGTGCAACTATCCGCCTTTATGCTTCTCGCGTTCTCATCTCGATTGCTCCGACGTATCATCCGAAACTGAAATTCATCCATCAACATTTGAGTTAATGTTTCTAACTCTTATTCAACTAAGCATTTATCCAATGCCTTAATTACACATTTTTACCCTTTGTGGTAAATCTCCCAATTTGTCCTAGTATCAACATTTCCAAACCATTTCCACAACATACTCATCCACTCAAGATATCTCATTCATCATAAACACTCCCACACTCCACTTTCTCACACTTGACTATTTCTAAGTTATATTCATTTCATACCATCCTAGGTAGTTCTATCCACAATATGCACACCCAAATATCTTTATAAGCATTAACTAAACCAATGTACTTGGATTTGTGCATTAGAACTTACCTCATTGGATTTTCTCTTGCTCCAATTAGGATTGCCCTCTATTTCTTCAATCCTTCAAATGGGGAAATGCCTCTAGACTATGTTGTTCTTCTCTTTGATGTGAACAACTTTATCTCTAATAGCCTCTCCTTAAATCTCATTGAAAATGGCTGGATTTAGGAGTGAGAAACTAGATTTCTTTGAGTTGAAGTGAAATGGAAATGTTTGTCCCGAAATTCTGATGATCCAACTGCTCCCATTTATAGTTTTGACTTGATGAGATCGATCTTCCTTGGGTGGAGATCGATCTGTTCCTCAAAAATCCCTCTTTTCTGAGACGTTTTAAAGGTATGAGATCGATCTGTCGAGACTGGAGATCGATCTCCTGTCAAACAGAAGCTTAAGGAGATCGATCTGGTCTTAGGGGAGATCGATCTGCTTCCAACCCGAGAGCTAAGGAGATCGATCTGCTTCCTTTAGAGATCGATCTGTTCCCTTCCATTTCTCATATAAGAGCATTCTGGCTCTCCCAGATCGATCTCTCATCCTATGAGATCGATTTGGCCTTCACAAATTCCAGATTTCCTGCAGTTTTTCTGCAACAACCCTTACCAAACACCCTTAATTTACTACCATGATCATTTCCTCATTCATTCATCTTTGAGACTTGAAAATGGGATCCATCCTCACTACATACACATTAAAACTTGTGTAGAATCTTTGTATGACCAGATATATACGATATTACTCGAATGGAAATATACACTTATGTAAATCTTTCCTTCCATTTACTATACTACTCATATCCCATTTCGATCACATTCTTCTCGTTTCAAGTTTATTTCTTCCTACTCACTCATAATGCAACTTGTACGTGTAATCACAATTCTTACTACAAGTGCGTACATAATCTTATGAACTTACATTGCATACACTTCACATTACATTACATCATCTTACTTATGATTTTATTTACATTCCCATGTTCCTATATACATAGCTATACATGTACGGGGTCTCACACACAATGCCTTTAGATAAATTATGCCATGTATATTTAAATCATAGTAAATATGGCATTTAAATCATTCACAACACAAAATCGGATTCCGACCCATCCCTCAGGTCTATCCGTACCATAAATAATTCAATCAGTCAAGTGATATATCATGTGAGACTCTGTGGTGAAATGCAATAATATCCTGGACTATGGCCATATCCTATAATGGTGATCTCAAGCTACACAGAATCCTAGTATGTAGGGCATCACTGCTGTAACGGGAGGGGGGTCAGTCCATCACAACCGCCAGCTATCAACTCATCAACTCCACAACACCACGCGGTACAGTGTACTCCATGCCACTCGCACGGTACAATGTACTCCGTGGACCCTACATCACAGTCGGGGTGCCTGCCATAAGTCTTAGCCCTCAAACCATGGAATATACATACCACGTCTCTAAATCCACATGCAAACATCTCACAGTGTGACACTCAGTCTACACGAGGAAATTAAGAACGATTTTTCAACATGTCTTATATATCACATAAAATACAGTGCGCCCCTTTAAGCGTGACTCACAGTCAACACTCTGCTCAAACACTATTTCACATCACAAACTCAAACTCTAGTGCGAGTAAACCTCCAGCAACTAGGTCAATGCATAGTTCATTTTTCAAATCAAGTACGAGCAATATCTCCAGTACCATGCTATGCACAAAACTCATCAAATCAAGTACGAGCAATAGCTCAAGTACTATATCATGTATAAATCATGAAGAATCAAGTATGAGCAATGCTCTAGCACTTTGTCATGCATCTCACGTAAAATTCGAGTACAAGTAATAACTCCAGCACTCTATCATGCATGTCATGAAAATCTAGTGCGAATCATAATCCAACACTAACATATGTGGAAAATATATGAACTCTAGTGTGAGTTGTGCTCTAGCATGATTTATTCTCACATAATTCGATAGATGGCTCTTTAAAAAGGGATGATTTTCAAAATATCAAAATCAGCACTATAAAGTGTGCTTAATTCACATCAACCTTAAAATCATTAGCTAATCTGCCTTCTCTATTGCTAAACAATAGCAAAAATAGTCAAAATGGTGGTTTCCATGCTTTTTACAACTTTTCACAAAAGATGATTTTTTTCATAACTAAGGGTAAAATCGTAATTTTCCACTATCGAGTCACAATAATTACTATTCACTTTCTCTGACCCTCAGAATTTTTAAGTGAATGTAAAAGCAGACGAAAATACGTGTAGCTATCTCTAACTACTCACAAAAGTCCCTTACATGCAATTGCTCGAGAAATTTTACTTTCTCAACACTGCTCGATCCAACAGTCTGATTCGCTCCTTCAATTATCTCTAGAGCTGCATATAACCATTTATCAGGTTAATTATATTTTTCCTACTGTATTTCACATTAAATAGAGTCTATTTCCCTTAATTGGCTTTAATAAACTTTAATGGGCCTAATTATGCCTTAAGCCCATTTCCATTTTACTATTCATTTTCGTTGGGCCTATTGGGCTTGTGGGGTCCACCAACTCTTATTGGGTTTATACGAGACCTATTACATCACATTGGGCTTAAAATAATTGGGTTTGGCCCATTGGACCTCTCGACCACATGCCATGGCCGAGAGCATCCCATGCCGTCGGTCACACCATGGTATGCAGTCCATGTCCATTTGTTTAGTCAATTTCACTTAGGCATTTTCACAAACACTTGGTTGGCAATGTTCTTAAGCTTCACATAGTTCATTTAGGCATTTTATCAAACACCTTTATTGCCAACTAAATACATGTATCAATTAATCACATTGATTAATTCTAACTATACCATAATCATTAACACATGTATATCATCTCATTTATGCCTTATAATCATATGTGCATTCATCAATATTTCACTATTCACTCTCGGCCTAACCATGATCATATCGATTTCATATGTTTTAATGTTTAAAACATACACCAATATACTTAAAATCATTCATACATGAACGTATATGAATTTGAGAGCTTGAAAATATACCTAGTATTTGTGTTCACACTTGGCCGAAACTTTGGAGCTTCACAGTTTGCACACTATGGCTTCTTGATAGCCATTTCCAACATATGTCACTCTGCTCTCAATTTGGAATAACTTTCATGAAGGTTACAAGTTCCAAATATGCCTAAATCCTAGTGATTTCTAGTGAGAGAAAGCTTGGATAAATGTATTTCAATGGTTTCTTCTAGCCAAGAATGGTATGGTGAAGATGACAATGGTGTGGCTGATTTTATAAGCCATTAACTTAGCCATTAAGCCTTACTTTCCAGCTATTATAATTGACTTCCTAAGGTTTAGTTATGAGTCACCTAATGAGTCATCTAATAAGTCATAGTTAGCTGTAACTAAGGTTAGATATTTAATCCTAATGGTCCTTACAATTGGGCCTCTCGGTTTGGGCTTCTTAATGGGCTTTCGGGCTGAAATTTTTAGTATACTTCGAACCTTTAATTGTCTAAATATTTGGCCTATCTATTGGTCCAACAATTCGGTCTAAGGGACCCAAGAATTTCGATCTACATTTAGTATACCTTAAAAGGCTTTAAAATCTTCATTTCGGCCCATTACGTTTTTATCCATTAAATTTAATCCAGAATCCTTCCAGATAAATTTTCCTTACTTTCGAGGATGATTATCTTATATTCTGACAAAAAATATTTTTCCCCAATTTTTTCTCCATACTTAGGTTAATTTTTAACCATGGTTAGTCAACTACGGTAAAAGTCCACTTTTCTTAATTATAGTTGACTTTTTCCTTAATCATTGACCCCGTTGACTTTTTCTCAAAATTTTGAAAGTGTCATATCTTATGTCTTACACTCTCGTCTTTACGTTTTAACCGTTCCCTTTAGGTAAATATGCCCCGAAATACCTTAACTTGCTAAAAAGTCTGTTTTACCCTTTTTAGTTTTTACTTTTGTTCTTTGTGTTCGGGACTAAATCAAACTAACTTTCCTTCATGAGCTCTCTATATTTTCTCATTTTAAGTTCTTCTCTTCAGTCAGAATGATTCAGATCCACTCGGTTTAACCTGTGGCTCTTATAGCTCACATTAGGCATTTATGTAGCGTATAAGTGTTAAATCATTTCACATACGCTGTAAATCTAGTAAATACTCTTCTTATGATTCAACTATAATAACAGAGTGTTCATACACATAGGAATTATAAGGAACAAGCTACATAAAAGTACGAGTCTGACAATCCTCCCCCACTAAGAAAATTTGATCCTCCAAATTAGAACCAAGTCAGTCATCAAACAGATGGGGGTGCTTCTATCGCATCAGACTCTCCAGTTCCTAAGTAGCCTCCTCTGAAGTATGATGTTGCCAGAGAACCTTCACTAATCCGATAGTCTTCGATCTCAATACCTTCTCCTTCCTATCCAATATCCAAATCGGTCTCTCAACATATGACATGTCCTCTCGGAGCTCTAAAGGCTCATAACTAATCACATGTGCCGGATTCGAGTGATACTTCCAAAGCATCGATATGTGGAAGACGTTATGGACACCTGATAAGTCTGGTGGCAATGCCAACCTATAGGCCTTATCTCCCACTCGATCAAGTATCTCAAGGGGTCTAATATAGCGAGGACTTAGCTTTCCTCTCTTCCTAAATCTCGCTATGCCCTTGGAAGGAGAAACTTTCAGAAACACAGATTCACTAACTGCAAACTCTAGTGGCCCTCGTCTCTTGTCAGCGTAACTCTTCTGTCTACTCTGAGTTGTCCTCAATCTCTCTACAATCAAACGAAAATCCTCAGAGGCTTGTGTAACCAAGTCAGGAGCGAAAATCTTACGATCACCCACTTCTTCCCATCCAATAGGGGAACGACATCTACGGCCATATAAAGCCTCATATGGTGCCATCCCGATACTCGAATGATAACTGTTGTTGTAGGCGAACTCGGCTAGTGGCAAGTGGTCATCCCAGGAGCCTCTAAAATCTAGCACACATGCTCTCAACATATCCTCTAGAGTCTGTATAGTCCACTCTGACTGACCATCTGTATGAGGATAGAAAGCGGTGCTCAAACTCAACTGGGTTCCCATATCTTCCTAGAAATGTTCCCAAAAGTGGGAAGTGAAGTGGGAATCCCGATCAGAGACTATGCTCACTGGTACACCATGTAACCTCACTACCTTGCGTACATACAGCTTTACCAATGTGCTCAGAGTATCGGTAGCTCTCATAACTAGGAAGTGGGTTGACTTCGTCAGTCTGTCGATGATCACCCATATAGCATCATGATTCCTGTGGGTTCTAGGTAAACCCATCATGAAATCCATGGTGATATGATCTCATTTCCATGTCGGTATAGGTAGAGGCTACAATAACCCTATAGGCTTCTGATGCTCTACCTTCACTTGCTGACATACGAGACATTTCACCATAAAATCTGCTATATCTCTCTTCATACCCGACCACCAGTATACCTTTCGGAGGTTCTGATACATCTTGTTACTCCCCGGATGTAACGTATATCTCGATGAATGAGCTTCCGCCAATATCAATCTCCTGAGCCCTGAATCCTTGGGAACACATAATCTGCCTCTGAACCTCAGCAGTCCATCAGAACTCAACTCAAAATCAGTCACTGTGCCCCTCTGCATCTGACCACTCATATCAATACAAAATGGGTCAGTCTGCTGAGCCACTCTGATCCTATCCAACAGATCCGGCTCCAAGCGTAAACTAGCTATCACATAGCCTGTATCCATGTCAAAAGGCACAACTCCTAGATTAAGGCTAGCAAACTGTTCTAGCAACTCATGTTCCCTAACCATCATATACGATACCATCCCTACGCTCTTCCTACTTAAAGCATCAGCTACAACATTAGCCTTACCTGGATGATAAAATATCTCACAACTGTAGTCCTTCAGAAACTCTAGCCATCTTCTTTGTCCCATGTTCAATTCTTTCTACGAGAACAGATACTTGAGGCTCTTATGGTCAGTAAATATCTGGAACTTCTCACCATATAAGTAGTAGCACCATACCTTCAACGCAAACACTACTGCTGCTAACTCCAAATCATGAGTCGGATAGTTCTTCTCATGATCCTTCAGCTGTCTGGATCCATAAGCAACTACCCTCCCATCCTGCATTAATACACAGCCTAGTCCCTGATGCGAAGCAACGGTATATACTACAAATCCACCTGAGCTAGTAGGGATAGTGAGAATCAGAGTGGTGGTCAATCGACGCTTCAACTCCTAAAAACTCTTCTCACAATCCTCGTTACATACGAACGGTACACTCTTCCTAGTGAGACGTGTCAATGGAGCAGCCAACTTCGAATATCCCTCAACGAATCTTTGATAATATCCAGCTAAACCTAGAAAACTCCTGATCTCGGTGACTATCCTCGGCTGTTCCCACTAAACTACAGCCTCTATCTTGGATGGATCAACCGATACACCATCCTTCAATACAACATGTCCCAAAAACGAGATCTGTGATAACCAAAAGTCATACTTACTGAGCTTAGCATATAACTTCTGCTCTCGTAGAGTCTGTAATACGATCATGAGGTGCTCCTCATGCTCCTCCTTGGATCTCGAGTTCACCAATATGTCATCGATGAAGACGATAACAAACTGGTCCAAATATAACTTGAACACATTGTTCATGAAATCCGTGGGAGCATTCGTCAATCCTAATGGCATGACCAAGAACTTATAATGGCCATATCGAGTACGAAACGTTGTCTTGGGTACATCTCCACTCCGAACTCTCAGCTGATGATACCCAGACCTCAGATCAATCTTGGAAAAGACCTGTGCTCCTCGAAATTGATCCAACAAGTTGTCAATGCGTGGAAGGGGATACCTATTCTTGATGGTGGCCTTATTTAATAATCGATAATCTATACACAATTGGAGGCTCCCATCCTTCTTCCTTACGAATAAAATCGGTGCTCCCCAAGGTGAAACACTCGGTCTAACAAGACCCCTATCCAACAGCTCCTGCAACTATCTCTTGAGCTCCTTTAGCTCAACTAAGGCCATGCGATATGGTGGTCTCAAAATAGGCTCCGTACCAGGCACCAAATCTATACAGAACTACATCTCTCTGTCTGGTGATAACCCTAGCAACTCATCCGAAAAAACATCTGGGTACTCACTGACCACAGGAATATCTAACAACTTCGGATGTGCCTTATCCATATCTACCACGTACGCAATGAAACCTTGATATGTTGAAGGTTTTCTAAGTCAGTAAATCATATCATAATCATAACTACTCCTTTCATTTATTTTCATTAAACTTTACAACATATCTTGTGAGATCTGAGAATTTTAGATATATTTGAATTATGTAATATGAACTTGAAGTGTAATTTATTGAGCTAAGTGAATTGGGGAATGATAATTAGAGATTTATATGTTAAGTGTTTAAAATAAGTACGAAGTTATGAGGACAGATTGATTTGGGAGAAGGAGAGATCGATCTGGTGAGTTAAAAATGACAAGGAAGGAGGAATTTGAGGAGTAGATCGATCTCCAATGGAAGAGGATCGATCTCCTTATGATTCTGTTTGAGAGAAGATCGATCTCATGAGGAAGAGATCGATCTCCAAATGATTCTGTTTGGGAGAAGATCGATTTCCTCAAGGAGCAGATCGATCTCATAAAGCCATAAAGAGATCGATCTCACCCCTCGACAGATTGATTTCCTAGCCATAAAATTACCTAAATCGTCCCCAAAATTCAAATGCTGATCGATCTCATCAAGAGCCAGATCTATCTCCTACCCTCAGCCTATATAAGGAACCCCTGTTTTTCTCCTGCAATCTCACTTTCTCTCTCTTCCAACCCCCATTTTCACCGAAACCTAGCTTTCTCACTCATCCAAAGCACCAATTTCTGGTCGAATCAGAAGTTGTGGCGAGAAGGAAAGTTGTTCCTCATCAAAGGGAGAACAACATACTTGGAAATCGAAAGACGGATCGAATCGAGGTAAGAGATAAGCTCTCCATAAGTTTTGGGTAATTTCTAAACCTCGATCTTAATATCTGAGATGATTTTGATGATAATGGTTGTTGTCATTGTGTTGAAATAGCTGAAAAATGATTAGGGATTGATGAAATTGCAATGTGGTTGGAGTGATAATGATATTTAGCAATTTGGGAATTTTGAGCTATAAATAGAAATTTAGACAATGTGGTGTATTAGCATAGATATTGTGGCATAGGAAATATAGAATGTTGAGGTGTTGTGAGCGAGATTTTGGTTTCTGGTGGAGTTATGAGAATTGAGAAATTTGATGAGTTATGAGCAATTATGCTCAATTTTGAGAATTGAGGTTGATGTGATAGTTGAATATTGATGTTTTAACATCGTTTGGACAGCTCAGGAGTTTTAGAGTGGAATGCGAGGCTAGTCCGTGATACGGGGGAAACGATTGCACTATACGAGGTGCAAAGAGGTAAGGGAAATCTAAACCATTTGTGTATGTGATTTGTAAACTATTATAGCATGATTTGTGGTTTATAAAACAAGCATGTTGAGTGTTGTGTTGAGTTATAATTGCACACGGTTTTTATAGCCGGTTGAAGCCCATTATTTTATGAGTTTATAAGCTGAGTGTGAAATTGCTTTATAAACCGTCGAATTTGTGTGAGTAATGAATTGGGCTCTACGTTAAGGCAATATCGAGATTTGAGAAATGTGTGAGTGCTTTGCCGGTTGGAACTCGGTTTTATTATGTTTTGTGTTGAGTACAAAACGGTTTTCAAATGAGTTTTATGAGAGAAAAACCACTATGAGTTCTACGTGAAGGCAAACTAGTCTTATGTGATTAAGACTTAGGTGTGTAGTTGAGTACACACCGGGCATTGCTCTGGTAGCATGTAAGCCCGATTCTTCTCCGTTCTAGTAACGTGAGAATAACCCATTCTGTGGCTATGCCACGTATACTTGGTGGCCGTTGCCACGTGAGAACCCCATTTGGTGGCCGTTGCCACGTGAGAAACCCTATTTGGTGGCCGTTGCCACGTGAGAAACCCTATTTGGTGGCAACGCCACGTGAGAAACCCTATTTGGTGGCCGTTGCCACGTGAGAAACCCCATTTGGTGGCCGTTGCCACGTGAAAACCCTATTTGGTGGCCGTTGCCACGTGAGAAACCCTAATTGGTGGCCGTTGCCACGTGAAACCCTATCCTGTGGCTGTGCCACGTGTGAATTTAAATCAGTGGCTATGCCACGTGTGTTTAGTGGCTATGCCACGTGCATTATTATTATAGTGATTTTATCACATATTTGAGAAAGCGTTTATCGCATTATTTTCACATGCTTTGTTATTGCTCTATACTGAGCATTTTACTTCATGTTTTCACATGATTTGAGATATGAGAATGTCGTTTTGAGTACTTTCATGCTATGGTTTTCAAATGAGATTAATGAGTTTCACATACAAATAAATATTTTGTGATGTGCATTTTGGTTTATGAAATGAGTCCTTTACCCCCCTTACTGAGCAATTTAGAAGCTCACCCTGTTTTCTTCCCCCCCAGAGTTCTTCAAGTGAAAAAGGATCTCCCTACGACGTACGGAGTAGTGGCTAGTGGAGGACTTGAGCTCCAGGCC
Source organism: Firmiana major (assembly GCA_033439115.1). Classification (NCBI taxonomy): domain Eukaryota; kingdom Viridiplantae; phylum Streptophyta; class Magnoliopsida; order Malvales; family Malvaceae; genus Firmiana; species Firmiana major. Next base: position 22,362,077 of record CM065905.1, read on the forward strand.
ATATATTGTATTTTGAGGTATCTTTTATCTTTTCATGTACCCAGACAATTACTGTAATTACAGACACTTGATGTATAACATTGTATGAGATGTATTAGGATTAATTAACTTGAGATCAAGTAATGTATATGATATAATATATACTATTCAATGACGAGATCCTGAGGTATAATATAGGTGATGATGTATGACACTGCATAGGAATGCACTCTTAATTGCGAATGAATGAATAAAAAGTTTTAAATTAGCCCTATTTTTTACACTTCCGGGGCGTGACAGAGTTTTCTTGGTATCAGAGCTTAGGGTGTCTAGTACTGTTAGTGTCGGTTAAGTGAAATAGAATACATCCCAAGTGTCTGTAATAGTCTGGTCATGAACTGAAATTGAGGATTGAGATTTCAATCGATTTTGATATGTACGCGCAGGAGACGAGTTAAGATAGAGAATGAGTGGACGACGAGGTTGTTCGAGGAGGCAGGCAGAGTCCCCTCTGCCACCTGTCCCACAACCAGAGAGTCCTAACTCTCGATTTAATCTGATTGAGACCGATGTGAGGCAAGGTTTTGAGCAGATGGTAGCGTTATTCGCGCAACACTTTGGAGTTAATGCCTCGGGTACTACTCCTACACCACCACAAGGACCTCCCATACCTCCAATACCTCCCATCACTCAGCCTGATGATAGAAGTATGGTCCGACTGAAGGATTTTCTGAAGATGAATCCGCTCGCATTTAAGGGAAAGAAGGATCCTACAGAGGCTGAGGAGTTGCTGACGGAGTTGAGAATTATATATGATTATCTGGGGTGCACCGATGCTGAGAGGGTCAGTATGAGTATCTATATGTTGAAAGGGAGAGCTCGAGATTGGTGGGGTACTACCCAGGGTATTCTGATGTCCCACCAGGATGTGATTGGTTGGGAAGAGTTTCAGACAGCCTTTAGGACCCAATATGTACCACGAGCCGCCCAGAGAAAGAAACAAGCCGAGTTTTTGAGTTTGGTACAAGGTGACATGTCTGTGGATGACTATGAGAGCCAATTCACAGCGCTATTGAGATATGACCCAGAGACCTTTAAGAATGAAGAGCTCCGCATAGAGAAATTTGTGTATGGATTGAAGCCCATCATCAGAGATAGATTGATAGGGCTATGTATTACTGAGTTTGGAGATGCTCTGAGATGAGCACAAGAGATTGAAAGAGGAATTGAAATGGTACAATCCCAGAATGAGCTCAGAGTGGTGAATAGAGATAAGGGCAAGAGGCCAGCGATTTTCCAAATAGAGGCTCGGAGAGGTTCCTTCAGAAGAGGAAGGATTGAGGTACAGAAGGGCAGATTAGAGAGACCCAGAGGGTACCCTAACATTAGAGAGACCCCTCGAGATGTCAGGCTAGAGACAAGGTTTTGCAGAAATTGTGGCCGAATGCATGAGGGAAGTTGTACTGGGTCGATCCATGGATGTTTTAGATGTGGAGACATGGGTCACATGGTGAATGATTGCCCTTAACCTCAGAAACCACATGTCTTGGAGCCCACTAGACAACAGCCTCAGAGAGTGAATCCCCCGAGACGGGCCACTGCTGCAGAGAAAGGAAAGAGACCTGTTACCCAGGGACGTGTGTTTGCCCTAGATAAGGAGACTGCTGACACTTCTGCAGAAACTATAAGAGGTACACTCTCTGTCTGTAATCATAAGGCTCATGTGTTGATTGATTCAGGATCCACGCATTCGTTTATTTCTGAGCATTTTGCATGTAGATTAAACTTGAAGTTTGAACCTCTAGAATATATACTACATGTAAATACCCCTATGCGTGAATCCCAGAGAACTGAGTTAATCTGTAGAGGATGTGAGATAAAGGTGAGAGATAGAGGGATGTTAGCAGATCTAATCATGTTGAATATACATGGGTTTGATGTAATTTTGGGGATGGATTGGCTGGCAACCAATCGAGCGAGATTAGACTGCTACACTAAGATTGTAACTTTCTCCCTACCTGAACCTTACAGTGTACGATTGAGATATTGAGGAAATGAATAGGTGGAATTCTAGTAAGTAATTTGAGAATTTTGATATTATTTTGGAGAATATTAAATATGATTGTTCATGTGAAGGTTATGAGACACTCATCTCAGACGATGAGCGAGAACATCCGAGGATTGAGGATATACCTGTGTTGTGTGAATTTCTAGATGTTTTCCCAGATGAATTGCCAGGTTTACCACAAGAGAGAGAGCTAGAGTTTACCATTGATTTGGTACCAGATACTCAGTCGATCTCTAAACCTCCCTACAGGATGGTATTAGTGGAACTTGAGGAATTGAAGAAACAACTACAGGAGTTATTGGATCAAGGGTTCATTAGGCCCAGTGTTTCACCGTGGGGAGCACCGATTTTATTTGTCAAGAAGAAGGATGGTAGTCTCAGATTATGCGTAGACTATCGGTTGTCGAATAAAGCCACGGTGAAGAATAAATACCCATTGCCCAGGATTGATGATCTACTTGATCAGCTGAGAGGGGCATCAGTCTTTTCTAAGATTGATTTGAGATCGGGCTATCACCAATTTAGGATCAAGGAAGATGATATTCCAAAGACGGCCTTCAGGACAAGGTATGGCCATTATGAATTTCTGGAGATGTCCTTTGGATTGACGAACGCCCCTACAACATTTATGAGATTGATGAATGAGGTGTTCAGAGACTATCTGGATAAATTTGTGATAGTCTTTATTGATGATATCCTGGTATACTCTCAGTCGTATGAGGAGCATGCACAGCATTTGTGGTTAGTACTACAGATACTCCGAGATAAGCAATTATATGGAAAGCTTAGTAAGTGTGAGTTTTGGCTGGATCGGATAGCTTTCCTTGGTCATATAGTCTCAGAGGAAGGAGTATCAGTGGACCCAAGCAAGGTGGAGGCTGTGCTTAATTGGGAGAGACCGAGGACAGTTACTGAGGTACAAAGCTTCCTTGGTTTGGCAGGGTATTACAGAAGATTTGTGGAAGGATTTTCCCAGATTGTCGCCCTTTTGACTAAGCTCACGCTCAAAGAGACTCCATTTATATAGACTGATCAGTGTGAGCTCAGTTTTCAAGAATTAAAGAGGAGGTTGGCAGCGGCACCTGTGTTAACTATTCCTGAGGGATCAGGAGGATTCTCGGTGTATAGTGATGCATCTCATCAAGGATTGGGGTGTGTTCTTATGCAGCACGGAAGAGTGGTCGCATATGGATCACGACAGCTGAAAGACCATGAGCGGAATTACCCCACGCATGATTTAGAGTTAGCCGCTGTGGTGTTTGCTCTGAAGATCTGGCGACACTACTTATATGGGGAAAGATTCCAGATCTTCACTGATCACAAGAGTTTGAGATATCTCTTTGATCAGAAAGAGTTAAACATGAGACAAAGGAGATGGATGGAACTCCTTAAGGATTATGACTGCGAGATTCTATATCATCCGGGCAAGGCGAATGTGGTTGCTGATGCCCTGAGCAGGAAGAGTATGATATCTGCTATGATGATCAGGGAATGGGATTTACTGGAGCAGTTTGTCGAACTTCGGATCAGAGTTAAAGAGATAGAGACTGGATTTGTGGCTAGCTTGCGAATAGAGCCCAAGATCATGGATCAGATTAGAACTGGGCAGCACAGTGATCAGAGATTGATAGATATGATTAGCCAAGCTGAACAGAGTTCGCAGTCGGATCTCACAGTCAGTGAGGATGGATTGTTGAGATTCAGAGGACGGATTTGTGTACAGGATGATGATACCCTGAAGAGACAGATACTGAGAGAATCCCACTGCTCGCGATACACCATGCACCCAGGGAGTACTAAGATGTACCGAGACTTGAGAAAGGTGTATTGGTGGAGTGGTATGAAGCGAGACGTGGCAGAGTATGTGGCCAAGTGTTTAGTATGCCAGCAAGTGAAAGCTGAGCATCGGAAGCCTGGAGGATTACTACAGCCCTTTCCTGTACCTACATGGAAATGGGAGCATGTCACTATGGACTTTATTATGGGTTTACTGAGGACCTGAAGAGGTCGTGACGCGATATGGGTCATAGTGGATAGACTGACCAAGAGTGCCCACTTCCTTGCCATCAAGAGCACAGATACTGTGGATGCCTTAGCTGAGTTGTATGTCAGCGAGATAGCTAGATTACATGGGGCTCTAGTGAGTATTACTTCTGATAGAGATTCTCGATTTACTTCTAGATTTTGGACCCAGTTTCAGGAGTCCATGGGATCTCGATTGAGTTTCAGTACCGCCTATCATCCTCAGACAGATGGTCAGTCAGAGAGGACTATTCAGACCCTGGAGGATATGTTGAGGGCGTGTACGATGGATTTTAAGGGATCATGGGATGATCACCTGCCCCTAGCAGAGTTTGCATACAATAATAGCTATCATGCGAGTATTAGATTGGCACCTTTTAAGGCTCTATATGGTAGGAGGTGTAGATCCCCTGCAGCTTGGGAAGAAGTCGGTGACAGAAAGATAAATGCTCCCGAGCTTGTTGAGCAAGCTGTACAGAGTGTGAAACTCATATGTGAGAGGTTACGGGCTGCACAAAGTAGACAGAAAAGCTACGCGGATGTTCGTAGACAGCCACTCGAGTTTGAGGTTGGTGATGCAGTATTTCTAAAAATATCACCGAGTAAGGGTATCATGCGATTTGGGAAGGAAGGGAAATTGATTCCTCGATACGTAGGACCATTCGAGATTCTTGAGAGAGTGGGAGAGGTAGCTTACAGATTAGCATTACCCCCACAGATGTCCGAAATACACAATGTTTTTCATGTGTCTATGTTGAGGAAGTACCACCCGGACCCGTCTCATGTCATAGAGTATGACGAGATGGACATTCAAGAGGATATGAGCTACACTGAGGAACCCGTCCGGATTCTCGATAGGAAGGAGAAGGTACTGAGAACCAAGAGCATCCCATTAGTGAAAGTTTTGTGGAAACATCACTCAAAGGAAGAGGCAACGTGGGAACTAGAGAGTCTCATGAAGGAGAAATACCCCCATCTATTTGACTAGTTAAGTTGAATTTGGAGGACCAAATTCTATTTAAGGTGAGGGGGAGGATGTGAGATCTGAGAATTTTAGATATATTTGAATTATGTAATATGAACTTGAAGTGTAATTTATTGAGCTAAGTGAATTGGGGAATGATAATTGGAGATTTATATGTTAAGTGTTTAAAATAAGTATGAAGTTATGAGGACAGATCGATCTGGGAGAAGGAGAGATCGATCTGGTGAGTTAAAAATGACAAGGAAGGAGGAATTTGAGGAGCAGATCGATCTCCAATGGAAGAGGATCGATCTCCTTATGATTCTGTTTGAGAGAAGATCGATCTCATGAGGAAGAGATCGATCTCCAATGATTCTGTTTGGGAGAAGATCGATCTCCTCAAGGAGCAGATCGATCTCATAAAGCCATAAAGAGATCGATCTCACCCCTCGATAGATCGATCTCCTAGGCATAAAATTGCCCAAATCGTCCCCAAAATTCAAATGCAGATCGATCTCATCAAGAGCCAGATCGATCTCCTACCCTCAGCCTATATAAGGAACCCCTATTTTTCTCCTGCAATCTCACTTTCTCTCTCTTCCAACCCTCATTTTCATCGAAACCTAGCTTTCTCACTCATCCAAAGCACCCATTTCCGGCCGAATCAGAAGTTGTGGCAAGAAGGAAAGTTGTTCCTCATCAAAGGGAGAACAACATACCTGGAAATCGAAATACGGATCGAATCGAGGCAAGAGATACGCTCTCCACAAGTTTTGGGTAATTTCTAAACCTCGATCTTGATATCTGAGATGATTTTGATGATAATGGTTATTGTCATTGTGTTGAAATAACTGAAAAATGATTAGGGATTGATGAAATTGCAATGTGGTTTGAGTGATAATGATATTTAGCAATTTGGGAATTTTGAGCTATAAATGGAAATTTAGACAATGTGGTGTATTAGCATAGATATTGTGGCATAGGAAATATAGAATGTTGAGGTGTTGTGAGCGAGATTTTGGTTTGTGGTGGAGTTATGAGAATTGAGAAATTTGATAAGTTATGAGCAATTATGCTCGATTTTGAGAATTGAGGTTGATGTGATAGTTGAATATTGATGTTTTAACATCGTTTGGACAGCTCGGGAGTTTTAGAGTGGAATGCGAGGCTAGTCCGTGATACGGGGGAAACGATTGCACTATACGAGGTGCAAAGAGGTAAGGGAAATCTAAACCATTTGTGTATGTGATTTGTAAACTATTATAGCATGATTTGTGGTTTATAAAACAAGCATGTTGAGTGTTGTGTTAAGTTATAATTGCACACGATTTTTATAGCCGGTTGGAGCCCATTATTTTATGAGTTTATAAGCTGAGTGTGAAATTGCTTTATAAACCGTCGAATTTGTGTGAGTAATGAATTGGGCTCTACGTTAAGGCAATATCGAGATTTGAGAAATGTGTGCGTGCTTTGCCGGTTGGAACTCGGTTTTATTATGTTTTGTGTTGAGTACAAAACGGTTTTCAAATGAGTTTTATGAGAGAAAAACCACTATGAGTTCTACGTGAAGGCAAACTAGTCTTATGTGATTAAGACTTAGGTGTGTAGTTGAGTACACACCGGGCATTGCTCTGGTAGCATGTAAGCCCGATTCTTCTCCGTTCTAGTAACGTGAGAATAACCCATTCTGTGGCTATGCCATGTATACTTGGTGGCCGTTGCCACGTGAGAACCCCATTTGGTGGCCGTTGCCACGTGAGAAACCCTATTTGGTGGCCGTTGCCATGTGAGAAACCCTATTTGGTGGCCGTTGCCACATGAGAAACCCTATTTGGTGGCCGTTGCCACGTGAGAAACCCCATTTGGTGGCCGTTGCCACGTGAAAACCCTATTTGGTGGCCGTTGCCAAGTGTGAAACCCTAATTGGTGGTCGTTGCCACGTGAAACCCTATCCTGTGGCTGTGCCACGTGTGAATTTAAATCAGTGGCTATGCCACGTGTGTTTAGTGGCTGTGCCACGTGTGTTTAGTGGCTGTGCCACGTGCATTATTATTATAGTGATTTTATCACGTATTTGAGAAAACGTTTATCGCATTATTTTCACATGCTTTGTTATTGCTCTATACTGAGCATTTTACTTCATGTTTTCACATGATTTGAGATATGAGAATGTCGTTTTGAGTACTTTCATGCTATGGTTTTCAAATGAGATTAATGAGTTTCACATACAAATAAATATTTTGTGATGTGCATTTTGGTTTATGAAATGAGTCCCTTACCCCCCTTACTGAGCGATTTAGAAGCTTACCCTGTTTTCTTCCCCCCCAGAGTTCTTCAAGTGAAAAAGGATCTCCCTGCGACGTACGGAGTAGTGGCTAGTGGAGGACTTGAGCTCCAGGCCATATATTGTATTTTGAGGTATCTTTTATCTTTTCATGTACCCAGACAATTACTGTAATTGCAGACACTTGATGTATAACATTGTATGGGATGTATTAGGATTAATTAACTTGAGATCAAGTAATGTATATGATATAATATATACTATTTAATGACGAGATCCTGAGGTATAATATAGGTGATGATGTATGACACTGCACAGGAATGCACTCTTAATTGCGAATGAATGAATAAAAAGTTTTAAATTAGCCCTATTTTTTGCACTTTTGGGGCGTGACATATCTAGTAGGGTTAGGAAACATAATTGTCTTAGCATAACAATCTAAAATAGCATGGTTCGCAGATAACCAATCCATTCCTAAGATTACATCAAAGTCACTCATAATTAGCTATATTAGATTGGATGTCATCTCCTTGTTCCCTACTTTTAACTTGCAATCATTAAATACATACTCTATAATCTGACTACTATTCATAGACGTACTAATCAACATCATCATACATAACGGTGTACACTCTACATGTCTTGCTAATTTACATCCAAATAAAGGCGATACAAAAGAATGCGTGGCACCAGGATCAATTAAAACATATGCTTCAATATCATAAATTAGGATGTTACCTCGTATCACATCGGATGAAGCATCAGCTGTGCCCTAGTCCAAAGCATGTACGTACTCTCGATCGATCACTTGTTTCCCCTTCTCTTCTGTTGTCTCTCTCCTCCTCGAAGCAGAAGGATCAACTGGAGCTCTCTCTGGCTCCTTGCCCTTCAGTGGAGCAGTCTCAACCATCTCCGAGCAAGCTCTAGCAATATGCCATGTTTTCCCGCATCGGAAGCACACTATAGGAGTCAGAGGACAAGGTCTACCTCCATGATGTCTATCGCATCTATTGCACTGATCGGTAGTAGGTCTCTGTCCTCCAATGACAATACCCTTCACTGGAGCTACGACTGGATAAGTAGGAGGTTTGGCAGGTCTCTCACGTGCTTCTTCAATCCGCGATCTCTTACCAAAGAGTCTCCTCCCTCCTGGATAACTGAAACCTCTATCTCTCACCGGCCTCTTCCTCTGTATATCTCGGCTCTGACTAAACTTCCCGAACTCGGAAGCATTCCTCTTATAATCCTGCTCGCACAGTTGTGCCCTTCACACTTCTTCCTCATATGTGGCTATATCAAATGAGACCAATCTGGACCGCAGAACTCGTCTCAATCCATTGATGAACCTGTAGACCTTCCTAGCCTCACTATACATGGTATCTGGGTTATATCTTCCTAGGGATATGAATCTAGTCTCATACTCATCCACGGACAAACTTCCCTGGTTCAGTCCCAAAAACTCAGCCTGTAGTTTTCGCTGTGCGGTATCAGGAATAAACTGCCTCCTAAAGGCATCCCAAAATATCTCTCAACTAATATCTGTATGTCGGGCTCCTAATATGGGTCTGGTGGACTTCCACCAATGCTTTGTAGCTCCCTTCAGTAGGAACGCAGCAAATGCAACCATCTCCGATGTCGTACACTCGAAGCATCCAAAAAGCTTCTCTATCTCACTAACCCACTCCTCAGCAGCTACTGGGTCCTTGACCCCACTAAAAGATGGAGGTCTAAACTTCTGGAACTGTTGTAACCGATCCAGATCACATCCGTACCATAATCCACTACTACCCGAAACTGGTGGGGGTGTAGGAGTATCTGTAGTCTGCGGTGCATAAACTATCTATGTAGGTGTATTAGAGGTAACTGCCTCTCCTGTCGTAGCTCCTGCCTCCTGTGCCTGCCTACCTGGCATCGTCTGTGCCAATATCTCAACTATCATCTCTAGACTACACTCTAATCTCGTAAAATACGTCTCAACATACTCTGGTGCCTTGACACGCCCTGAAGGTATTTTTCGCAAGTGCACGGGTCGTACAAGTAATAATGGGATTTGAGTCCCGAGTTATTGTCCCACAGAGAAGTTGACTAGCCTAATTAACTACTGGTTAATCTTACCTTAAGTATATCCTAGCAAATTATGAGATTAAGGTGGGTGATCTATTAAGCTAGAGTTGAAAATACCGAAAGCAATAAAATAATAAAACTATAAAATAAACAAAATAAAACCGAGCAAAATTACTTACAGTGCTCAACGCAATTAAAATCAAAAACCTACAAAAGAAATTAAAACAGTTAAAACTAATTAACGCAATTAAAATAAAATGCAATTATGAAAATAACAAAGCCAGATAAATTAAACTAAATTTAACAAACCTAAAATGCAATTAAACTACTTAATCAAAATGCAATTTAAACTAACTTAAGATTTAATGAAATAAATTTACCCCTAATCTAATTCTAAATGAACACTTAATTAACTATCATCCTAATTAAAACTAAGTTTTATACTACTATGCAAGCATACTAACATGCAATTTAATTAAAAACTCTAAACTAAGCTTAACAAATTAAATTGAAATTAAACTAAACTAACAATGCATGAAAATGAGTTAATTGACTAAAATGAACTAGCCAAACACAGCCTTAGCAACTTTTAAATCATATAATTATCCCTCCAAACACTATTCATCCTTCATTTCTTCATTTTCTGGTTTCCAGGTGGTTCGGTTCCAGGTGTGTCCACTGCATGCTGCTGTTTGTCCTCTGGTCCGCTGCGTCCTGCTGTTTCTGCTTTTGGTTTGGACTACACACTGCATCCAGGCTTTCACGGTTGTGGCAATCTGCTATGCTTTCTCTCGGTTCTGCAGTGTCCTCGGGTTGTGTCCTCTGCTGTTTCTAGTGTTTCCAGGTCACGGGTTGGTTGTCTCCAGGTATGCTGCTGTTTGCTACCAACTCTGCCTCGATTTCTAGTGCTTCTTCCTTTCCTGCAACAACCCAGCACAGCACGCCAGCCCTACGTTCCTGCCTACCCAGACCTGCTCCAAGCTTCATGCTCTCCGTAACCATGTCCAGCTATTGCTCTGTGCTAGCTCTCGGTCTTGTCCGTGAAGCTATCACGTTTCCTGCCATTTTGTTGCTGCTTCATTTACCACTTCAAGCGTTGTTTACATGACTTCTACAAGCTTCAAGCATGCCCCGAATATGTAACAGCACACAGCAGGCTCGGCACACCACCTTAGGCAAGAACTTGACACGAGACAGAACAATAAACAGGGGCTGGAGCCAATCGTGCTTTGCATAGACTCTGCACCCTTCAGCTACAAACTATCACAACTAATCAGTAGTGGTAATGGATTTCAGCATTTACAACTTGAAACAGAGGGCCACACCAAGATTATAACTGAATAACAGCACATGAAGACAATGAACAGCACACTTAAATGGAAACAGAGCCGAACAGAGGAGAATAAGGTGGATGCATGTGATTCCAGCAACTCGGGATACTTCCTTCCTTTCTCCAACTGAGGTTCACTTTGCCATTGATGTAGATAAATTCTAAGCATCTATCCTCATCAAGGCATCAAAACCAAAAGGCATGAACAAGGGAAGAAGGTGTTACCCGAATGCATCAAGGGAGCTCAAACCGAGAGCTAAAAAAATTATTTAAGATTGCTTCAACTAAAAACATCAATGAACTAGGAATCCGAGAGCAGCAACTAGGACATAAAAGCTATGTAATGAAACTGAAAAATAAAAGACCTGGATTTAACAGAACCGAGAAACATCAAATGGTATTGATTCCCATGAAAAATTATCCAAGTGAAGAACATGAAAATGAAATGAACAGTGAAAAAAATGGAAGCTAACAGGAACTAGACTAAAAGGAATAAGGAAAAATAAATCCTAAGATTAATTCTAACACTATACTACTCCTAACTTACTCCTACTGTCAGGACCCCAGTTTCAATCCTTGACTTTAACCAAAAACCACAATAAATTTTTCGCATTTTTAACTTACCTTTCCTCTCTTCATTGGTTGGGCTGTGATTCGATGTCAGAGTCTTCACTTACCATAATATCCATTCTCATACATACATGTCAATATATTAATTCTGACTGTAGTTGCTTTTATTATACATGTAAGATTTTATAAAATCTAATACAAATACATTCCCCATAATATATAACGTATACATCACTGTGCTGTTTCTATGTTTAGATACATAACTGTACATAATAAGTATACCTGATGAATCGATAGGAACTAGCAGTGGACTCTGGGACACTCTCCCACGATAACTCTCGCTCTACTGACGCTCTGTAGAGAGATGTAAAGAAAAGGGGTGAGCATAACGCGCTCAGTAAGGAAATCAGGCAAGCAAGTAGATATCCACACTATCTACTCAAAATAGTGCTATGCCTTGAAAACATTATTTCCTTAACTCACTTTAAAAGCATGTCTTGAAATATAATATATATACTTGTACAGAATAAATCCCATGTACAGAAATCATGCTTTATTTCTCAAATGTAGGCATGTAGTGCAAAACAATGCATTGCATATAAATCATGCCTTTATGTAAATCATGCCATGTATATTTAAATCACATATAAATATGGCATCAAATGATTCACAACACAAAATCGGAGTCCGACCCATCCCTCAGGTCTGTCCGCAATTTAAATCAGTCAATCAATGTGATATATCATGTGAGACTCTGTGGTAAATACAAATAGTATCCTGGATTATGATCATATCCGAAAATGTGATCCCAAGCAACACAGATCTCGGTGTGCGGGGCATCACTGCTGTAACGGGAGGATGGTCAGTCCAATGTCAACCGCCAGCTACGTAACACACGGTACAACGTACACCTCGTGCCCCGGGCACGGTACAAAGTACACCCGTGGACCCTCACAGCCAGGGTCTTTAGCCCTCGAAACCATGGAAATCCTCATAGCCAGGGTCTTTAGCCCTCGAAACCATGGAAATAAGTATACCACGTCTATATCAACCTCATGCGGATATCCTCTCTAGCTATGACACACAGTCACACAAGAAATCAGGCATGGGTTTCAACATGTATTACATATCACATACAGTGTGCGTCTTGAGTGCGACTCACAGTCGTTACTCCGCTCAACACTGTTTCACATCATAAAACTCAACTCTAGTGCGAGTAAACCTCCAGCAACTAGGTCAATGCATAGTTTATGTATCAAATCAAGTACGAGCAATAGCTCCCAGTACTATGCTATGCACAATATCAAAATCAAGTACGAGCAATCGCTCCCAGTACTATGTCATGTATAAACCATGAAGAATCGAGTACGAGCCACGCTCTAGCACTCTGTCATGCATATATCATTCAAAGCTGAGTACGAGTAAAACTCCAGTACTCTATCATGCATGTCATGAAAATCTAGTGCGTATCAAAATTCAGCACTAATGTTATGTGGAAAACATATGAATCCCAGTGCGAGCTGTGCTCTAGCACGATTCATTCTCACATAAGATGATAGATGGCTATTTAAAAGGGATTGTTTACAAAATAGTAAAATCAGTACTACAAGTGTGCTTAAGTCATATCAACCTTAAAATCATTAGCCCATCTATTTATTTTCATGCTAATAGCATTTAAACACTCACAATAGTATTTTCCATGCTTTTTGCAACTTCTCACAAAAGTTGACTTTTTGACTAACTAGGGGCAAAATCGTAATTTGCCACTATCGGGTCGCAATAATTATTATTCACTTTCTCTGACCCTCAGAGTTTTTAAGTGAATGCAGAAGCAGTTGAAAATACGTGCAGGTATCTCTAACTACTCGCAAAAGTCCCTTACCTCGGATCACGTCAAGTGACCTCGCTTCCTCGGTGCTGCTAAATCCCGCAGTCCGATCAGCTCTCGATGTAAACTCCGGAGCTGTAAATAATCATTCATCAGGTTAATTATCATTTTCCTACTGTATTACACATTAATACAGTTTAATTTCCCTTAATGGGCCTTAAAAATCCTTAATGGGCCTAACTAGGCCTTAAGCCCATTTCCATTTTACTATTTACTTTTGTTGGGCCTATTGGGCTTGTGGGGCCCACCAACTCTTATTGGGCTTGTCTTAGGCCCATCACACCCTATTGGGCCTAAAAATATTGGGCTTGGCCCATTGGGCTTTATTCCAAGCTCTTTGGATAGCCCGTATATCATTTACGACATTTAATTCAAAATTCCAATTATAATTCACTAAATACGGAATTTAATCCGAAATGCGTAAAATAAGTCTTAAATACGCAATAATCACATAATTTATCGTAAATGAACTTTACTTACCCGAGAATATGCGATGGTACGCAAATCGAAGTTCGATCGGGCTTCCGTTCGGAATTTATCGTCGAACTGCACAATTTATTATATTTAACTCCGGGTTAATTTTCGATTAAATATAATTTAAATAAATTCATCGGAAATCAAATCGGTCACTTTTGACCTCGTATCGACTTACCCGAAGTCCGGTGAAATCCCAAAAATTTTCCTTTTCCTTTTTCTTTCTTTTTCCTCTTTTTCCTCTTTTCTCCTTGGCTGAACCGGTCCGGTCCGGTTCAGCACAGAACCTTCTCCACTGAACCGCCGACCGGTTCAGGCATCCTTTGGCCGTACCGGCGTATTCCGGCCGGTTCCCGACGCATCACCACCGCAGTTCGGCGCGCCTAAGCCTGGGCAACACTCGGCTGGGCTCGATCGGGACCAAGCACCGCCGGTGGCCGTCGAATCTCTTCTTTTCCTCCGCGGCTTCACCTCTTCGATTCGTCGGCGTCCAACGTCGGTGGAGGTCGTGATCGGTGCCGATGGGTGCGCACGATCCTCCTCTTCCTTTTTCGGTCGCTTGCCTGCCCGTGGGGTGGCCGGTGCTCGCCGTCCGGTGGTCTTCTCCCTCGGGTCGGCTTCCACGCGTTTTCTCTGTTCTCTCTCCCCGATTTTCAATCTGTTTCTCTTTTTTTTTTATAATATATTTTTATTATTATTTTACTATAAAATAATAATAAAAATCCCATAAATATCCCAAAAATATCTAGAAATATCTTAAAAAATCATATTAAATTCATTTAATCCGTAAATGAATTTATCAGTCCGATTTTACTTATTCGGTATATTTTTCCACTATTTTTGGGCTCATTTTTCGAGGCAAAAATTTCGATAAATTCTAATAAATTTATATCTTGATCAATTGGGCTCGAAATTAAATATTTTCCTCGATTTTGATCAAGATTCCTCAATTTCATATTTTTAATGAAATTGTCTTATCGAAATTATACTGAATTTCAGTCATTTGACCGTTTTACCCCTGCACTCATTCGGGAATCAACTTAACCCTTATCTCGCTGTTATGTAGCTTACACGCATTTTTAATTTCTCAAATAGTCGATTGCATGATAGTAAATACTCTTCTTATGATTCAACTATAATTACATAGTGTTCATACACATAGGAATCATAAGGTACAAGCTACAAAAAATCCGGGTCTGACACCTACTCCTAAATTACCTCTACTTCTACTCTTAAAATTACATAGTTTTTCAATTGCCATCCTTTCCTAGTTATAAACACACTAGGGGTAAAATGGTAATTTCCACATCCTTGATGAGTAGGAATTTTTTTGGCCACTTGTCTTCACACCATTGGCTTCTTGAAAAGATATTTCCATGTCGTCGATCTTCTTGTCCAATTGGAAGTGCTAGGTGGCATGACTCATGTTGTCCGCGTGGCTCAATCTCGATTTTAGCCCAATTTCGATCCATTTTCTACCGAAATATTCAAAATTCATCCGGATTTAATTTATCTGCAAACATGAGAATTTTAATTAAATAAAGGGGATAATTAACATAATAAATTGGGGATTTAAATAATTAATTAGGAAATTATGCATAAATAATTCTAAAAATATAGAATTATCGTGCCTCAGTAGCACCTGGAGTCTCATGGGTAGGTAATAGCTCGGTAGCAGCTCGTCTCTCAGGCCTATCTCCATGGCCTCGACCCTACCTCTCGTCCCTCTACCACTACGAGTATTTGCCATATAGGTAAAGTTCCTGCATTCACAATCATGAATTAGTTCGTCTCCCATCTGGTATACATAGTTGTATCTAAACACAGCACAGTACTATGGGGATGTACACTTTCCTATTTTCTAACACCAACTCACATCAGACAAACCTCAGCTCTGATACCATTCTGTCAAGACCCTTCCTGACTTAACCAAAACCACTACAATTTTTTCGTATTTTAACTTACCTTTCCTTTCATCAATGGTTGGGCTGTGATTCGATGTTAGCTTCCTTATGTACCATATCATTCATTACCATACATATATGTCAATATATTATTTCCGACTATAAACTTCTTTTATGATACATATAAGATCATATAAAATCTAATACAAATACATTCTCCAAAATATGTATCGTATATATTACTATGTTGTTTCTATGTTTAGATACATAACCGTACAAAATATGTATACTTGTCGATCGATAGGAAATAGCAGCGGACAATAGTAATACTATCCCTCAAGTACACTCGCTCTACTGCTGATGCCTTGTATAGAGGGAAAATAAAGGGGGATGAGCATACAACGCGCTCAGTAAGGAAATCAGGCAAGCAAGTAGATATCTACACTATCTACTCAAAATAATGCTATGCCTCGAAAATATCATTTCCTTAATTCACTTTAAAAGCATGTCTTTAAAATATATACATATACTTATACAGATTAAATCCCATGTACAGAAATCATGCTTTCTTTCTCAAATATAGGCATGTAGTGCAAAATAATGCATCTTTATAATATCACAATGCCTTTAGATAAATTATGCCATGTATATTTAAATCACAGTAAATATGACATTTAAATCATTCACAACACAAAATCGGATTTCGACCCATCCCTCAGGTCTATCCGTATCATAAATAATTCAATCAGTCAGGTGATATATCATGTGAGACTCTGTGGTGAAATACAATAATCTCCTGGACTATGGCCATATCCTATAATGGTGATCCCAGGCTACACAGAATCCTAGTGTGTGGGTATCAATGCTACAACGGGAGGGTGGTCAGTCCATCACAACCACCAGCTATCAACTCCTCAACTCCACAACACCATACGGTACAGTGTACTTCATGCCACTCTCACGGTACAACGTACTCCGTGGACCCTACATCACAGTCGGGGTGCCTGCCATAGGTCTTAACCCTCAAACCATGTCTCTAAATCCACATGCGAACAACTCACAGTGTGACACTCAGTCTACATGAGGAAATCAAGCACGATTTTTCAACATGTCTTATATATCACATAAAATACAGTGCACACCTTTGAGCGCGACTCACAGTCGACACTCCGCTCAAACACTGTTTCACATCACAAACTCAAACTCTAGTGCGAGTAAACCTCCAGCAACTAGGTCAATGCATAGTTCATTTTTCAAATCAAGTACGAGCAATAGCTCAAGTACTATGTCATGTATAAATCATGAAGAATCGAGTACGAGCAATACTCTAACACTTTGTCATGCAGCTCACGTAAAATTTGAGTATGAGTAATAACTCTAGCACTCTATCATGCATGTCATGGAAATCTAGTGTGAATCATAATCCAACACTAACATATGTGGAAAATTTATGAAATCTAGTGCGAGCTGTGCTCTAACACGATTTATTCTCACATAATTCGATAGATGACTCTTTAAAAAGGGATGATTTTCAAAACATCAAAATCAGCACTATAAAGTGTGCTTAATTCACATCAACCTTAAAATCATTAGCCAATCTACCTACTCTGTTGCTAAACAATAGCAAAAATAGTCAAAATGGTGGTTTCCATGCCTTTTACAACTTTTCACAAAAGTTAACTTTTTTTCCTAAATAAGGGTAAAATCGTAATTTGCCACTATCGGGTCACAATAACTATTATTCACTTTCTTTGACTCTCATAATTTTTAAGTGAATGTAAAAGTAGACAAAAATACGTGCATGTATCTCTAACTACTCATAAAAGTCCCTTACCTGCAATTACTCGAGAAATTTTACTTTCTCAACGCTACTCAATCTAGCAGTCTGATTCGCTCCTCCAATAATCTCTGGAGCTGCATATAACCATTTATCAGGTTAATTATATTTTTCCTACTATATTTCACATTAAATAGAGTCTATTTCCCTTAATGGGCTTTAATAAACTTTAATGGGCCTAACTATGCCTTAAGCCCATTTCCATTTTACTATTCATTTTTGTAAGGCCTATTAGGCATGTGGGGCCCACCAACTCTTATTGGGTTTATAAGAGACCCATTACATCACATTGGGACTAAAATAATTGGGTTTGGCCCATTGGACCTCTCGACTACATGCCATGGTCGAGAGCATCCCATGTCGTCGGTCACACCATGGCATGCCGTCCATGTCCATTTGTTTAGCCAATTTCACTTAGGTATTTTCTCAAACACTTGGTTGTCAATGTTCTTAAGCTTCACATAGTTCATTTAGGCATTTTATCAAACACCTTGATTGCCAACTAAATGCATGTATCAATTAATCACATTGACTAATTCTAACTATATCATAATCATTAACACATATATATCATCTCATTTGTGCCTTAAAATCATATGTGCATTCATCAATATTTCACTACTCACTCTAGGCCTAACCATGATCATATTGATTTCATACGTTTCAATACTTAAAACATATACCAATATACTTAAAATCATTCATACATTAACATATATGAATTTGAAAGCTTGAAAATATACCTAGTATTTGTGTTCACACTTGGCCAAAAATTTGGAGCCTCACGGTTTGCACAATATGGCTTCTTAATAGCTAATTCCAACATATGTCACTCTCCTCTCAATTTGGAACAACTTTCATGAAGGTTGCAAGTTCCAAATATGCCTAAATCCTAGTGATTTCTAGTGAGAGAAAGCTTGGATAAATGTATTTCAATGATTTCTTCTTCTAGCTGAGAATGGTATGGTGAAGATGACAATGGTGTTTCTGATTTTATAAGCCATTAACTTAGCCAATAAGCCTTACTTTCCAGCCATTATAATTGACTTCCTAAGGTTTAGTTAGGAGTCACCTAATGAGTCATAGTTAGCTTTAACTAAGGTTAGATATTTAATCCTAATGGGCCTTACAATTGGGCCTCTCAGTTTGGGCTTTCTTAATGGGATTTGGGGCTGAAATTTTTACTATACCTAGGGCTTTTAATTGTCTAAATATTTGGCCTATCTATTGGTCCAACAATTCGGTCTAAGGGACCCAAGAATTTCGATCTACATTTAGTATACCTTAATGGGCTTTAAAATCTTCATTTCGGCCCATTAGTTTTTATCCATTAATTTTAATCTGGAATCCTTTCGAATAAATTTTCCTTACTTTCGGGGATGATTATCTTGTATTCTGACCAAAAATATTTTTTTCCCAAATTTTTCTCCATACTTGGGTTAATTTTTAACCATGATTAGTCAACTATGGTAAAAGTCCACTTTTCTTAACTATAGTTGACTTTTTCCTTAATCATTAACCACGTTGACTTTTTCTCAAATTTTGAAAGCATCATATCTTATGTTTTACACTTCGTCTTTACGTTTTAACCATTCCCTTTAGGTAAATATGCCAGAAATACCTTAACTTACTAAAAAGTTTGTTTTACCCTTTTTAGCTTTTACTTTTATTCTCTGTGTTCGGGACTATATCAAACTGACTTTCCTTCATGAGCTCTCTATATTTTCTCATTTTAAGTTCTTCTCTCCAGTCAGAATGATTCAGATCCACTTAGTTTAACCTGTGGCTCTTATAGCTCACATTAGGCTTTTATGTAGCTTATAAAGTGTTAAATCATTTCACATACACTGTAAATCTAGTAAATACTCTACTTATTATTCAACTATAATAATAGTGTTCATACATATAGGAATCATAAGGAACAAGCTACATAAAAGTACGAGTCTGACAGGCCTAAAGTGTTAAATGGGCCTTAATTGGAAATTGAGATGGGCTTAAGATAGAGTTGGGCTCATTAAGGAACAACGAGGCCCAATAAGAGTAATTGGGCCTAAAACGTTAAATTTATCATAATTAGATTATATATGAGTGTATAAGGTCTAATTGATGGATTGATAATATTCTGCAGCTCTAGAGACATAATTAGAGCTAAACGGACTGAGCGATTATTGTCGTTGGGAAATAAGTGCAATCGACTGAAATCCAGGTAAGGGATTTATGCAGGCTATTAAAGATAGCTGGACGTATATTTATTACCTTCTGTATGCAATTAAATACCGTAAAGTATGTAGATATTGAATTATGTAGATGAAAACCAAATAATAGAAAATTTTTGAAATGACATTATTTACAGATGAAATGATACTATAAATTTTTTGAAAAAGTATAATTTCAGAAAATTCATGGTTTCAGTGGCTTTATCGTAAATTACTGTTTTGTAAATGTATAATGATAGACTGGCTCAAGATTTTATTGTCTGCAAATTGCACATTTTCAAAGTTAAGCATGCTTGAGTGGGAGAAATTCTATGGATGGGTGACCATACAAGAAGTTGCCCCTCTTGCTCTGTTTTACACCGTTTTATGTGTTAAACTCCATTTTGAGTATCGTTTTCACCATAATTGAGCTATCTATTGTGTTTATGATATGAAATTGTGTTGGAGCCGTCGTGTATGAATAAAACCGTGCTGAAGCCCTCGGGTAGATTGTGTGTCACACTAACTTGCTCGTACTGGATTTTGAGACAAAGACACTGGATACTGATTGAATACCGAGGTCTACAGAGTACGTTGTACCGTGTAAATAACACGGAGTACGTTGTACCATGCTTAGGTCTTCAGACTATTGAATTGACTGGTCAACGGGTAAGATTAACCCCCCCTCTTTAGGTAATTGGATACCTTCGCACACCTGATCTGTGCTGCCTAGGATCATTGACTATGGTCATATGTCTTATACTGTTTACCATGCTTCCTACCTAGTCTCTACTGAACATGATTTATACTGAGTCAAGGTAAACCCTAGGAACGGGTTGAGCCTTGATTTATTGTTTAACTGATTGAAAGAAACTAAACTGTATTGCACTGTGTATTTTTGAAACTGAATTGAAATTATTTACTAAACTAATTTATTGTACCGAATTGAACTTATTTATTACACTGAACCGAGCATGCTTTTCACTGAACGAGCTTTCTATCTATTGAATAGATTGCATGCCGAATTTATTATAACTGTTTTAAATGAAAGTGACTATTTTACATAATGACATTATAAGCATGTAGATAGTGTAGTTATCTACTTACTTGCATATTTGCCTTACCGAGCTAGTTGTGCTCATCCTTTCATTTTCCCCCTCTCTACAAAGCAATTGTCATAGATAGAGAGTCAGCGACAGTTCTACATTCCTATCGCTCACAGTTTCCCATCGTGCGCGAATGTATACACATTTATATAGCTTTTGTATCTGAACATATAACAGCACAGTAATGTATATGGATGTAATATTGGGGATGTAAACATATGCGAATATTGCTATGTGATATGTATATATAGAGAGTCGACGACAGTTCTGCATTCCTATCGCTCACAGTTTCCCATCGTACGTGAAGGTATACACATTTATATAGCTTTTGTATCTGAACATATAACAGCACATTAATGTATATGGATGTAAAATTGGGGATGTAAACATATGCGAATATAGCTATGTGATATGTATATATAAAGTTTACTGAATGTCAATCCTACTGGTAACATGATATGGAAGTAGATCATAAGATAAGCAGAGCGACTGGACTAATGTCGACTCATAGCCCAACCATTTAAATTGTATGAAAAATGAAAAAGTGAAAAAATTTTAATAGTTTTGAGAAAAACAGGTCACGACAGAACTGGTACCGAGCAGGGTTGGTCTGATATGAGTCTGTGAGACCCCGTATATGTATAATTGTATATATGTACATATAAATGTAAATGGAGTTATACTATGAATTTATAAATGATCTAAAGTCCATAAATTAAATGTACACACTTGTAATAAGAGATTGTGATGTACATACAAGTTTCATTATGTATGAATATGAGGAAATGGAATTAAACATGTGAGGACTGAGAGTAGAATGGAAATTGAGTAGTATGGTAAAATGGAAGGAGGATTGTATAAGTTATGCACTTCCATTTGGCCTATATCAAGTACCTTTGGTTATATAAGGATTCCACACGAGGTTTAATAGGTATAAAGTAGGAATGGATGCCATTTTCAAGTTTCAAAGATGATCGGATAAGAAAATGACTATGACAGCAAATTGAAGTTGTTTTGGTGTAAGTCCCTGCAAAAAACTACAGTAAAATCTGGAAATATGAAGGCCAAATCGATCTCATAGGATGAGAGATCGATCCGGAAGAGCCAAAATGCTCTTATTTTGAGTTATGGAAAAGGATAGATCGATCTCCAAGGGAGCCAGATCGATCTCCTAACACATTCTGTAAAATGTAGATCGATCCTTAATGGAACAGATCGATCTCCTTAGCTCTCAGGTTGGAAGCAGATCGATCTTCCCCAAGACCAGATCGATCTCCTTAACCTTCTGTTTGAAGCAGATCGATCTCCCCTACTCGACAGATCAATCTCCTACTTCAAAATGTCGTGGAAAAGAGGAATTTTAAGAGGACCAGATCGATCTCTACACAATGCAGATCGATCTCATTAAGCTGAATCTATAAATAGGAGCAGTTGAAATTTGCAAATCATGAAAATAACAATTCCCTCTCCATTCCAAACCCAAAACCTAGATTTTTACCCTCTAAATTCGACCATTTTTAAGAAGATTTGAGGGAAAGCTATTAGATGCAAAGTTATTCACATCAAAGAGAAGAACAACTTGGCTTAGGGGAATTTTCTCCATTGGTGGGATTTAAGGAAACAAGGTGCATCTCCATTAGAGCAAAGAGGAAATCAAGCTAGGTAAGTTTCTAATATAAATACTAAAGTACATTGTTTGGATATTGATTTTGGAGTTGATGGGTATGCATTGAAATGATAGAAACTACTTAGAAAGTAAAGAATCCACCATAACCTAGAAATGGTCTAGTGTGAGAAAGTGAAATGTGGAAGTGTTAATGATGAATGAGTTATCTTAGGATGATGATTATGTTGTGGGTATGATTTGGACGTGTTGATTTTGGGATAAATGGGGAGATTTACCAAAAAAGGGTAAAATGTAGATTAAGGCATTGGTAAATGCATAGATGAATTATATTAACTAGTGATGTCAAAATGCTAGTTAAGAGCATTAACTCAAGTGTTTGATGAAAGAATCGCAACTTCCGAGCATACACCGGAGCAAGACGAGCCAAGAGCGCAAGAAACTAAAAGGAAGAGAGTCGCACTCAAGTAAATCGAGGTAAGGGAATTGTGTGGACTCTTAGAGATATCTATGTCCAATTTGGGTGCTTAAATGCTTTGCTAGAATGTATGAGATGTTAGGAAATGAAATTAGGTGTTTGAAGGGCAAAAGTTGGGTGTTTGAGAAATGTGCACGAAAAAAAAAGCATAATGCCTTCAAAATCACGTTTTATTGTTTTTTAGCAAATGATTGGTAGGTTGGCTGACCTTTGAAATGATTTGCAAAAGAGATGAGTTGTTTTGGTTTGTTAACCATACTTTGCAAAGATTTGAGCCACCTACATGGTTTTCGTAAGAATAAAAGCGTGCTAGAGTATGACTCGCATGAGATTTGATGTGTTTTATACGCATGAGTGCTGGAGCTTAGCTTGCACTAGTTTTCACATGAATTTTCATACTGGTTTTGGCATGGTGCTTGGAGCTTAGCTCACACTAGATGCCCACATTATCTATTGTCGTGCTTGGAGCTTCAGACAGACTGGGCATCGCATCGATTAAATAGGCTCGCACGTGCATTTGTGATATTTTGACATGTTGATAGCCGTGTTAGGAGCTTTGGGTAGACTAGAGGTCGTACTGATTAAATAGGCTCACACGTGCGTTTGAGATGTGGCGTGATATGATATGTTGAAGTGGGCCCATGGAGTACGTTGTACCGTGCAGGTAGCATGGAGTACATTGTATCGTGTTGAGATTGTGATATGCCATCTTCGGAAGAGATCTGCTATGGATCGACGAGTAGGTTTTGACCCACCTCCCGTGTGGAAGCAGATAATGGTGATATCTCGTACACCTGATCTGTGTAGCCAGTATCACAGGTTATGGCCATAGACCTAGAGGTTATTTCCCTTATTGAATTTCCTATCTCACATGTCTATTGCTTTGAGAATAAATCCATGTTTGAAATGTTTGTGGGTCAAGATAGTCCGAGGGTGGGACCGAATCCTGACTAGAGTTGAAGTGTTTTGAGATTAAAATATGTTAATGGTTTTTAAAGTGCACTGATGCATGATATCTAATGCCATGCTTGTTGTGAAAAATGCATGATGGTTAATGCCATGCTTATTTAAGAAAAACGCATGATGGGTAATTGTTAGCACCGAATTTTATATATGTTTAGGACCCTTTATACTTAGTTATTTGATTTGTTCTTTGCAATATTAGGTATGTTTTATGTGTTTTGTGCATTTGTGCAGGAAAAGGAACAATTTGGAGAAGTTAAAGCTTTTGGAGCTAGTTCTGATGATTCCGTGAAGAATTGAAGTTACAAGATGCTGATCGTGACTTATGTTGCAGCAATAGAAGAAACTGGACATTGCAGAGCAGATCTGAGGAATTAATACCATTGTCGCAGCATAGCAGTCTGACTAGGGCAACACTGTTTTTCCACGTGGCCTTCCGCGTTTTAGTGCTTGGAAACCTTATAAATAGTATTTTTCTCATAATTTCGAAGGAGGCTGCGGCAGAAGACTTTAAGATTAATTTAGCTCCATTAAAACTTAATCTTTTTCATCTTTTTCACCAATTTTGTTCTTGGGATGTTAAATTGGATTTCTTGGATGTTTATTATGATGTCTAGGAACTAAATTCCTTTTTCCTAGAATCGATGTAACCAACTTTGGGCATATTGCAATTACTTTGTGATGATTGTTTGGATGATTTCAATTATGTTTATTTAATCTACTTGTTCTTAATGCTCTAGTTGATTGGCCACCAATTGGATGAATTAGTATAGGAATCTGGCACTCGAGAGAGGCGATTATTTATATGCATAAGGGTAGATTAACGTAGGATATTGTTGAATCGAGAGGTTGACAATTCTTATGAGTCATAGAGAAACAGATTATTATTGCTTAATGAACTCTATTATTTAATTCTGAATCAGGAGGTTAGGATTAGGTAAATTGCGTATGACTATTTAAAACTCGGGAGAGATAAACAGAAAATAGTTTCGGTTATAAGCAATTTGAAATCAAAAGAACAATTAATCAAAGGAATTGCATGAACCCTAGTTAGGCGAAATTGGTTTCTAGGAATATTTTGCTATTGATATTTTCATACTTAATTATTGTGATTCATTTTAATTAAATTGTTTCGTAGTTAATCGTTAAAGTAATATATAGGATTTTAACCAACATTTATTAATTTTCTAAATAGAGTTCAAGGTTGTTGATTACAGTGATTAGTGGTAGACACAGTTCCCTGTGGGATGATACTCTTATTTACTCTATACTCAAAAACTGACCTGTGCACTTGCAGTAGTGTTCCATTTAAGGATAACAAGTTTTCTGGCGCCGTTGCTGGGGAACTGTTGTTTAGTTTTTTGTTGACACTGTTTCCCAATAGCCTTTACTTCAATTTAGATTTTTATTTTTATTTTTATTTTAATTTATTATCTACGAATATTTTTTTAGGTGAATGGTAAAAACTCGCAGAAGTGGAAATACAGATATAAATGAAGAGTCAGATCAAGAGCTAGAGATAACCATCAGGCAAACTCAACAGAGCAGATTTGAAGAGAAAGATCGAAATTTAATCATGGCAGATGAAAATCAGCAGTAGCGAGCTATACGCGATTACTTTACCCCAGTTATGAACTAGAATTTCACTGCTATAAGAGAGATTCCTTTGAACTGTAACAATTTTGAATTGAAGCCGACATTGATCAACATGGTTATGCAAAACTAAATTGGAGGTTCAGCCTTGGAGGATCCTAATACACATTTGTCAAGTTTTCTGCAGATTTGTAGCACCATTAAGATTAATGGAGCCCCTGATGATGCTATTCGACTAAGATTATTTCCTTTTTCTCTTCGGGATAAAGCATTGAGTTGGTATCAAAATCTACAAGCAGGAAGCATTCCGACATGGGCGGTGATGGCACAAAAATTATTGACAAAGTATTTCCCACCGGGAAAGACAATGCAGATGAGATTAGAAATTGCCTAATTCACAAAGTTAGACTAAGAGCCATTGCATGAGGCATGGGAGAGATTTAAAGAGTTATTGCGTAGATGCCCTCAGCATGGATATGGTGAAGGAAACCAGATACAAGTTTTCTACAGAGGCATGACTCCGCAAACAAGAGCTACTGTGGATGCTTCAGCAGGAGGTTCACTATGGTCTCAGACACATAATCAAGCTATGCAGTTAATTGAGGAGATGGCTATAAACAGCAGCCAATGGCCAGGTGAAAGAGCTAATGTCAGAAGAGTAGCACGTATGCATGACTTAGATACGCGGACAGCCATCCTAGCAAGACTTGAGCAAATTTCAACACAAATTTCTTCAATGAGTATATAAGGGCCGCAAGCTATGATTCATCCTGACAACACAAATCCTAACTTGATGGGGATGGATTTGGAGCAGGTGAATTATGTTAATAATCGTAACTTTGGTTTTCAGGGAAATCGGATTCCTAACTATTACCAGCCAGGATTCAAAAACCATGATAATCTATCTTATGGTAATTCTAAGAATGTTCTAAACCCATCAGCAGTAAGTAACAGCAATACAGGATTCAATAACCAAGGGAATTCCCAAGGTTATGGTGGAGTTAGAAGGAACGAATTTAAGGAGTTCATGGTTGAAAGTAGAACACGATTTAGCAAAACTGATGCGTAGTTAGACAATGTGGAAGCTAAAATGTCAGAGATGAATACCAGTCTTGGTGCGTAGATGAAGTCTATTGAGACTACTTTGGAACAGTTAGCTGCAGCTATCAGTTCTTTGAATGAAAGAGGTAAGTTCCTTAGTGATACAGTGCTAAATCCGAACGAACACTGCAATGCTATATCTTTGAGAAGTGGAAACACCTATGAGCCACCAAAGGTAGCAGAGAAAGAACAAACTGCACCAATCACTGAGGTGCAGAAGAAGCAGACTGAACTTGTTATGTCAAAGGCTGCAGAATCAGAAACAGTTAAACAGGGAGTTGACTATAAACCTTTTAGTAAACTTTTTCCTGATAATCCTCCTTTGTTAAAACCATCTATTCCTTATCCTTAAGCTTTGTATAAAAGGAAGATTGAATCTGAGTTTAAGAAATTTCTAGATATATTTAAGAAATTACATATTGACATTCCATTTGTTGATGCCCTGTAGCAGATGTTACATTATGCAAAGTTCATGAAAGAGGTGCTGTCAAAGAAACGGAGACTTGAAGATTATGAAACTGTCAACTTGACAAAGGAATGCAGTGCGATTTTGCAGTAGAAGTTACCTCAAAAATTGAAAGACCCTGGAAGCTTTACTATTCCATGAAAGATTGGAGGATCGAAAGTGGGTAAGGCATTGTGTGATTTAGGTGCTAGCATAAATTTAATACCTTTATCTATTTTTTAGGAGCCTAGGTCTTGGAGAGGTAAAGCTGACCACCATAACACTGCAACTAGTAGATAGATCGATTACTTATCCCAGAGGTATAATAGAAGATGTTCTTGTTAAAGTTGATAAGCTAATTTTTCCTACCGATTTTGTAGTCTTAGATTATGAAAAAGACAAAGAAATTTCACTTATACTTGGGAAACCATTCTTTGCTACTGGGAGAGCACTAATCGATGTTCAAAAAGGGCAATTAACCTTGAGAATGAATGATGAATCAGTTATATTCAAAATCTATAAGGTGATGAGATTTGCTAATGAGCCAAAAACCTGTAAGTTGATTGAAGTAGTGCAGAGTTGTGTAAGAGAAGTTGAAACAAAGGAAGCACCAACCGATCCTATGGCTCAATGTCTGGTAAATTCAGTTTCTAATTTAGATGATAAATTATTAACTGATGAAATTAAAAGTTGTGTTGTTACTTTGGAAGCTAACCCGTTAGAAAGTACGACTACAACAACTAAAGAAAAGATTGACAAGTCGCAGGTAAGTGAAAAAAAAGAAAGCAAAACTGAATTGAAAGAATTACCAAGCCATTTGAGGTATGCTTTCTTAGGTGATGATAGTACTTTTCCTGTAATTATTTCATCATTTTTATCCGCTGCAAAGGAAGACAAGTTGCTTAGAATTTTAAGAGAGCACAAATCGACAATTGGATGGTCTATTGCCGACATCAAAGGAATTAGTCCCTCTGTTGTGATGCACAAAATTCGGTTAGAGGAGAATCATAAACCTTCTGTTAAACCACAAAGAAGACTAAATCTAGCAATGAAAGAAGTTGTTAGAGCTGAGATTTTAAAATTATTAAATGTCGATATTATATATGCAATATTTGATAGTTCTTGGGTGAGTCCTGTGCAGGTTGTGCCTAAAAAGGGTGGAATGACAGTAGTTCGTGACACCAACGATGAAATCATATCCACCAGAACGGTAACAGGTTGGAGAGTCTGCATTGATAATAGGAAGCTGAACAAAGCTACTAGGAAAGACCACTTCTCGCTTCCGTTCATTGACCAAATGTTAGATAGACTAGCCGGGCACAGTTATTATTGCTTTTTAGATTGCTACTCGCGCTATAACCAGATTGCAATAGCCCCAGAAGATCAAGAGAAAACAACATTTACTTGCCCATATGGAACTTTTGCATATAGGAAGATACCTTTCAGTTTGTGTAACGCCCCAGCAACCTTCCAGAGATACATGATGTCAATCTTCGCTGACATGGTTGAAGAGATAATGGAAGTCTTCATGGATGACTTCTCGGTATTTGGTAAGACTTTTGACCAATGTTTATCTAATTTGGCACTTGTTTTGCAGAGGTGTGAAGAGACGAATCTTGTCTTAAACTAGAAGAAGTGTCATTTTATGGTGCAATAAGGAATCATCCTTAGACATAAAATTTTAGCTCATGGCATTAAGGTGGATAGAGCTAAAGTCGCTGCTATTGAAAAGCTTCCCCCTCCAAAATCAGTTAAGGCCGTGAGGAGTTTTTTGGGACATGCATGCTTCTATAGTAGATTTATCAGGGACTTTTCAAAAATCTCAAAACCTTGATGTAACTTATTGAAAAAAGATGCTGATTTTGTCTTTGATGATTTTTGCTTGCAAGCGTTCGAAAAGATCATGAAGGAGCTTATTTTTGCACCTATTATGATCGCACCTGATTGGATAGAACTGTTTGAACTGATGTGCGACGCGAGTGATTTTGCAATTGGAGTAATCCTTGGGCAGAAAAGAGACAAGATTTTTCGAGCTATCTATTACTCAAGCAAGACTTTAGATGAAGCTCAGAAAAATTACATAACAACAGAGAAGGAGATGCTTGCAGTTGTACATGCATTTGACAAGTTCAGACCATACTTAATTGGGGGCAAGGTCATTGCCTATATAGACCATGCAGCCATTCGATATCTATTTATAAAGAATGATGCCAAACCCAGACTTATTAGATGGATCTTGCTTTTGTAAGAATTTGATTTTGAGATCAGGGATAAAAAAGGATCTGATAATGTTATAGCTGATCATTTATCTAGGTTGGAGCAATCTGAAATTCAGTAAGAACAGTCTATTCAAGAGGAGTTTCCAGATGAAACAATAATGAAGATTGATGTAAATTTGCCCTAGTTCGCAGACATAGTGAATTACTTAGTAGGAGGATTAATGCCAAGTGGTTTAACTTATCAACAGAGGAAGAAATTCTTTCATGATGTCAACTCGTATTTTTGGGATGACCCTCTGCTATTCAAGAAGTGTCCAAACCAGATAATAAGACGATGTGTGCCGAAAGATGAAGTTCAAGAAATTCTGCACCACTGTCATGATGCAGCATATGAAGGCCATTTTTATGCAGAACGTACAGCAGCAAAGGTGCTGCAATCAGGCTTTTATTGGCCTAGTGTGTTTAAAGATAGCTACATGTTTGTAAAAACATGTGACAGATGTCAAAGGGTTGGAAACATTTCAAGATAGCATGAATTACCTTTGACAAATATTCTAGAAGTGAAAATCTTTGATGTATGAGGTATCGATTTTATGGGACCGTTTCCTTCATCTTTTGGAAAGCTGTACATTCTCCTTTCTGTTGATTATGTCTCTAAGTGGGTGAAGGCAATAGCAACACCAACAAATGATGCAAAAGTGGTGATTCGGTTCCTACACATGAATATATTGATAAGATTCAGTACTCCAAGGGCTATTTTGAGTGATGAAGGCACTCACTTCTGTAACAAAGTGTTTAATGGTTTGATGTCAAAGTATGGAATTCGACTTAAAGTAGCTCTCGGTTATCATCCACAGACAAATGGCCAAGCTGAAATTTCAAACCGAGAAGTGAAGTTGATATTGGAGAAGACTGTCAATCTGAATAGAAAAGATTGGGCTAACAAGTTAGATGACGCGCTTTGGGCATACAAAACAGCCTATAAGACTCCAATTGGAATGTCTCCCTATAGGTTGGTATTTGGTAAGGCATGTCATCTACCTGTAGAACTTGAGCATCGAGCTTACTAGGCTATTAAGAAGTTAAATTTTGACTATAACAAGGCTAGAGCAAATCGGTTACTCCAATTGAATGAGCTTGATGAGCTGAGAAATGAGCCCTATAACAATGCAAGGATTTATAAGGATAGGACCAAGAGATGGCATGACAAAATGATAATAAGATGAGAATTCAGTCCTGGACAGGAAGTTCTCTTGTATAATTCACGACTCAAATTATTTCTTGGCAAGTTGAAGTCAAGGTGGTCAGGACCGTTTGTGATACACTAAGTCTTCCCATATGGAGCAATTGAGTTGAAGAAATCGGATGGGAACTTGTTCAAGGTCAATAGGCAGCGTATAAAGCATTATTAAGGAGAGGGAGTGCATAAATTAGACAGCATTCCCCTTGGTGAACCGAACTAAGGAGATTGGAAGCAGTCCGACTGAAGACTTAAAATTTAGCGCTTTTGGGAGGCAACCCAATTTATATTTTTAGGATTCTTAGTTTTTAATCTTGTTTTATTTTCTTTAATTTTAGTAGTCTGTTTTTATTTTTAATTTATTTGATTAGTTTGTGTTTTATTTTTCAAGCATATGCATAAGAAGAGCACAGTTTGGAAGATTAATTGTCATGATCCTTTACGATAGAATGCATGGGTGTCTGACTAATGAAAGGAAAAGAAAAATTTTGCAAGGGCTTTAGTAGCTTCAGAATCGACAATCAGAAACAGAAAAGAAATGAAAATGGTTTTTCAAGAAAGGAAGTGAAGACATACGTGACTAGTAACTAAGTCGGGAGACTAATTTTTTTTTAATTAAAGAAGTGAGGGCCGGATAATGTTTACATAGGTGAGAAAAAGAAAGTCAGAAAGAGCATGAGAAGAAATTCTGTCAAAGAAGGAAACAAATTTCTGAAATTTTCAAAGATGGGTGAATGGAATACACATGTCAATGTTTTATTAGAAAATGGATTCCCTTATCCTGTCAACCCTACTTACTATTCGGTTAAGCCAAAGAACCCTACCAAACTAATTTGAAAGAGGTGGCCGAACCCTTTACATACTCAGACTTTTTTTTTCTAGTATTGCATTTTCCTTTGTTCTCTTGAAAGTACCCCGACAAACCCCACTGCCATTATTTTTCTCTCTTTCGATCTTATTGTTTTCTGCTGATTTGGTAGTTTCGCCAACAAATTTTTGTGAGTTCGCTATCTAGGTGGTCCTGAAACCTTTGAGGGAAGAAGAAAGTGTTTTCTTGTCGGATTGTTTCTGTGATAAAGACATAAAGTGGTCCAACTCAATCTTACGTGATTTCAGTTTCTGGTATTTTCCTTGTCTCTTCAATCATTTTCGATCTTCTCGCGGCTATCCTTTTGGTTTCTACAACTTGGGTTTTTGAATCTCTTCTTGGTTTGATAAATTTTTGTTGGAGAAATTATGGTTGTGAAGCGATTGTTGGGTCTATTTTGTGTGCTCGTCCGATTGGGTTCAGCTGAATATTATTCTTCTTAATTTGTGAATCTATTGGTGGATAATGGCACCCAAAGCCCGAGCC
Organism: Firmiana major; assembly: GCA_033439115.1. Taxonomy (NCBI): domain Eukaryota; kingdom Viridiplantae; phylum Streptophyta; class Magnoliopsida; order Malvales; family Malvaceae; genus Firmiana; species Firmiana major. Next base: position 22,393,779 of record CM065905.1, read on the forward strand.
AGACGAGACCTGGAAAGTTCGAGTCAAGCCACTTATAGCTCAGCCCCATCTCCACAGAGGGAAGAGCCAATCATCACCGATTATGATCCCTCTAGATTTCTGAACAGCCAAGCAACAGAAAATTTCAAGAAAATCATGGGTAAAAACATGATTATCGAAAGGAGTTTTCGGCCTGACATTGGTGGCTGGGATATATATTTTGAGTTTTTGAGGGATTTCGGGTTGTTAAAATTAGCAGGGCAACCTGAAGACGCCATCATTGATGTAGTTCGAGAATTTTATGCCAATGCCATGGAGAGCACTTATTAGACTTCCGAAGTTAGGGGTGTTCTTATTCCTTACAACGCAAACGCCATTAATCTATATCTGGATCTTCCGCAAGGGGTGTAAGATGAGTATACCAGCTATGTCGCAACTCTACACACTGATTCTGATGAGCTGGTCCAGATCATTAACGAACTAACAATCCCATACACCCATTGGCAGAAGAGGCCAGAGGCTGAATCTATGGCATTCCCTTTAAATCGACTTCAATATGGTCTTCATGAATGGTATGATTTTATTTGTTCTTGAATCATGCCTACCACCCATAAAAGTAGTGTCGATGTGGATAGAGCTGCTCTCCTTTACTGTATTCTGACTGGAAAGATTGTTGATTTTGGAGCCATTATTTTTCGGTCCATACAAGAGTTCATACGCAGGGAAAATAGAAGGGGTTTACCTCACCCTTCATTGGTTTGTGGACTCTGTAAGAAATATAGACTATATTGGACTGAGCTTGAACCAAGACTGGCAAGGAAATCTGCTATCACTTTTAAAAATCCTCGGGTACCTCTGACTCAGAGAGAAGCTGCTACTCCTGCTGCACCACCACCACCTTCTATTGGTACTTTTGCTTGCCCATCAGCTGCACCTTCCACCACTTTTGGTTCCATTGAAATCGTGCTTAATGAGATTAAAGAGTTGCGGATGGAGATGCACAATAATAACCGAGACTATCGGACTTTCTGTGCATATGCTGCCTACTACAATCAATCATTGATACAATACCTAAATATGAAGGGTCGTGAGGGAGAGGTAGAATTTCCCTTACCACCACAATGGTGTATGCCACAGCAGGGAGAGGCAGCTGATGGTGATGATGATGAAATGGGAGAAGATGCCCCAGAGGAAGCTGATGCTGAAGATGGCTCAGAGGAAGATTCGGACAATTAGACTACCCCAGGGAAGTCCTCTTTAATACTTTTTCCTATTCATTGAGGACAATGAAAATCTTAAGTTTGGGGAGTTTATGCTTTGTTATGCTTTATGTGCCTGTTTCAATTTTTTTATGTGCTTGTTTTCGTATTTTTAGCAGTTATTATTTATTTCAAATTTATATGTTTGTGTGACAATTATACTCAGCTTTACAGATTAGTTTTCTAGATTGTGGCCGAAGATGGATATTGCAAGAACTAATCAATTTTTGTTTAAATTGATGATTTTATTGTTTGAGTATTGGCATGTGGATAGAAAGCTTCACTTGAATCTTTTCACTTAAACTTATGCAGCAATCATGTTCAGTTGATGTACTTACTGTGTTGATTTGTGAAACCAAAAAGACTCTAGAACTTGATTAGCTAGTACTTGAGGCGAAATTGATAGACCATGCATAATTAGGAAAATAATCTAGGTCATTTTTGTTTTGAGATTGAGCCTTTCAAGCCTACCCAATTATATTAATCATTTGGAAAACCCTTTGAGCCTAATTTTTCCATTTTGTTGTTATCTAACCATATTATAAGCCATGGCCTAATTGTCTGATTATCGTTTTCTTTTAGTCCCTTACTTGAAGTGCTATTAATCAAAATTTTGGATTAGGGGATGAGCTCAAAAGAAAACAGGGGTGTTTTGTAAATTGTTGGTTTAAGAAGTTGATTTTGACAAACATGGGTTTGTTCTCGGGTTTGATGTAAATTGAGTGTCATATGCAGTTACAAATAATGAAAAATCTTAAGTTGAGGGGCATGACACTACTATTGAACTCTAAAAAAAAAAAAAGGAGAAAGAAGAGAAATCAAACTCGAAAATGAATAAAGTTTGGTAGTGATTCATGAGCTTAAAACAAATTAAATTCAAAGGTGATTATAGTGCTTTAGGTGGATTGAACTTCATGTTATATCCTTTATCCCACCTAAACCCGAGCCTTACGTTACAACCCTTGAAAAGTCCTTTTGATTCTTGGTTATGCATGAGTCTTTATAAGTGGAGAGTAGTAGTTAATTCAAGCATATGAATTCTTGTGTTTAATTTTTATTTAGGTTTTGCATTAACACTTGAGTGCATGAATTTGAGTAAATAATTGTACACACACACAAGTGGAAAGTGAAGAGTGAAGGGGGATTGGTTTGTTTTGATTGACTTGAACAATATAAATCTGAAATTTGTCTTAAGTTGAGAACCGTGTGAATTCTTGAGGAAAATCTCAATTTAGTATGACAGGCATGTGAGCTGAGTATGGTTAAGAGTCTTAAATTGTTCTGTTTCGAGTATGTCTTTGCTTAAGGACAAGCAAATTTTTAAGTTTGGGGGTATTTTTTAGCACCGAATTTTATATATGTTTAGGACCAATTATACTTAGTTATTTGAATTGTTCTTTGCAATATTAGGTATGTTTTATGTGGATTTTGCACTTATGCAGGAAAAAAAAACAATTTGGAGAAGTTAAAGCTTTTGGAGCTAGTTCTGATGATTCCGTGAAGAATTGAAGTTACAGGATGCTGATCGTGACTGATGCTACAGCAATAGAAGAAACTGGATAGTGCAGAGCAGATCTGAGGAATTAATACCATTGTCGCAGCATAGCAGTCTGACTAGGGCAACACTATTTTTCCACGTGGCCTTCCGCGTTTTAGTGCTTGGAAACCTTATAAATAGTCTTTTTATCAGAATTTCGAAGGAGGCTACGACAGAAGACTTTAAGATTAATTTAGCTCCATTAAAACTTAATCTTTTTCATCTTTTTCTCCAATTTTGTTCTTGGGATGTTAAATTGGATTTCTTGGATGCTTATTATGATGTCTAGGAACTAAATTCCTTTTTCCTAGAATCGATGTAACTAACTTTGGGCATATTGCAATTACTTTGTGATGATTGTTTGGATGATTTCAATTATGTTTATTTAATCTACTTGTTCTTAATGCTCTAGTTGATTGGCCACCAATTGGATGAATTAGTATAGGAATCAGCCACTCGAGAGAAGGGATTATTTATATGCCCAAGGGTAGATTAACGTAGGATATTGTTGAATCGGGAGGTTGACAATTCTTATGAGTCATAGAGAAACAAATTATTATTGCTTAATAAACTCTATTATTTAATTCTGAATCGGGAGGTTAGGATTAGGTAAATTAGGTATGACTGTTTAAAACTCGGGAGAGATAAACAGGATCGGCTATAAAGAATTTGAAATCAACAGAACAATTGATTAAAGGAATTGCTTGAACCCTAGTTAAGCGAAATCGGTTTCTAGGAATATTTTGCTATTGATATTTTCATAATTAAATATTATGATTCATTTTAATTAAATTGTTCCGTAGTTAATCGTTAAAGTAATATATAGGATTTTAACCAACACTTATTAATTTTCTAAATAAAGTTCAAGGTTGTTGATTACAGTGATTTAGCGGTAGACACAGTTCCTTGTGGGATGATACTCATATTTACTTTATACTCGAAAACTGACCTGTGCACTTGCAGTAGTGTTCCATTTAAGGACAACAGTAATGCCATGCTTTATTGGAAAATATGCATGATGATTTATACCTTGCTTTGAATTGAATTGTACACTAGATCTTAATAGCATAAATGCTTTACATACCATTAACACAATCATACCCTCATGTTTGTGAGATAAAATGATGAACTAATTGCTTTTGAGCATGGCATCACGATCACATAGATAGTGCAATATCTACCTGTTCGAATGATTGCCTTACTGAGCGTGTGGTTTGCTCACCCCCTTATTTTCCCCCTCTCTACAGAGATTTGAGTATAGAGTGAGTGTGACTGGAGGCTTTCCCTTTTGGTATCCGCTACATCCCATCGCTAAAGGTATACACACTTGAATTATTTTGTATCTAAACTAGACATAGCACAGTAGCATTTTGTATGTAAACATTGGGGATGTAAAGCAATGTAAATACTTGTAAACAGTAACTCTGATGTATTTATGAAAGTGTTTGCTTTTGAAATTAAATTGTTATGAATGGATGAGGTAGACATTGACACACAGCCCAACCTGTTGAGTGTTTAGTTGATCACGATCGAGGTAAGGTAAGGACGAGAAATAATTAATGTATGAAAATCGAAAAATTTACGTTGATTTTGGTGAGTTGAGGGTTGTATCAGAGCTTGGGTTGGTCTAACATGTGTCGATGTCTAAAATACTTAATAAGTTGGAAAATTACATCCCTATGTTACTCTGCTTGTTTAGATACAAATTGTGTGTGTGTAGATGGGTTGACTAAGAAATTGATGTGAATGTAGGGAATTGAGCAATTATGCCTAATACCAGTCGTGGTAGAGGGGCGAGGGTGCAAGTTAGAGGCCGTAGAGGTAGGCCTGGGGGTCTTGTTGAGCTAGAAACACACGGGGCTCATGAAGAGATTGAGGTGGAGGCTGAGGTTGAACATACTCCACAGGGTCCAGATGAGAGACCCGAGAGTACTAAGGCTTGCTTTGCGAGGATTGAACGGAGCATTGAGATGATATTGTAGTTGGTCACCCAATCTTTACCTGGAGTTGGCGATAGACAGAGTCCCGCTACACAGGGTGATGCCGAGCAGGCGACAGTTACTGAGGCACGGGCCCGGCCAACCCAAAGGCCTCAGACGACAGATACCCCACCTGCACAGGATATGCCTACACTTATTGCTACAGAACATGCCAGTAGAGGCTGGGGGTACAGTTGTGATTTGGACAGACTGCGACAGTTCTAGACGTTTGGACCGCCGTCGTTTAGTGGAGTAAAGGACCCAGTGGCTACGGAGGATTGGATCAATAAGATTGAGAAGCTATTTGGGTTCTTTGAGTGCACTACTACCGAGATGGTAGCGTTTGCCGCTTTCATGCTGAAGGGATCAACATAACATTAGTGGAAATCCACCAGGTTTATTTTAAGAGCACGGCATACTGAGATCAGCTAGGATGTGTTTTTGGAAGCTTTTCGAAGATAATATGTCTCGGATATCGCACAGCGGAAGCTAAAGATGGCATTTTTAGGACTGACCCAAGGGAGTAGGACAGTGGATGAGTATGAGATGACCTTTATCTCCCTGGGTAGGTATGATCCCAATACGATGAGTAATAAGGTCAAGAAAATCCAAAAATTTATGGATGGATTGAGACCGACCATCAGGTCTAGACTGGTTCCCCTGGATATACCGACCTACGAGGAGGCAGTGCGCAGGGCGTAATTGTGTGAACAAGATGTTGATAGAATCGCCTTAGAGTTTGGGAAAGTCGATAAAGTGAGGGACAGGGATAAGAAGAGACCAAGGATGGATAGAGGCTTCAACTATAAGGGAAGCAAGAGATTTTTCGGAAATAGGCCGAGGATCAAAGAGATCCGGGAGAGGACAGTTAATACTCCCATGTATCCGGCCATAGCTCCAGCTAAGGGAATTGTGACTGGAGGGCCACGGCCTATGATAGAGCAGTGCGATAAGTGTGGCAGGCACCATGGTACTCGACCTTGCTATGGACCTCAGGTTATGTGCTTTAGATGGGGGAAACCAGGACACATAATTAGAGATTGCCTAGAGATGACAGAGAGAGCCCCACAGAAGGGCAGGGAGCTTGAGAGAGCTCCAGTAGGGATAGTTGCTCCAAGGAGGAGGGCTAGAACTGAGGAAAAGGGGAAGCAAGCAGTGGGTGTGAGCAGAAGACGAGTGCCCGCGCTGAACCCGAACACTACAGATCAGTCTTCGGATGTGGTAAAAGGTACCATCCAAATCTTTGATTTAGAAGCATTTGTATTGTTTGATCTTGGTGCCACACATTCCTTTGTATCGTCATTCTTTGCATGTAAATTATTGAAGTATGTACAACCCATACTGCTAGATAAGATGTTGATGATAACTACCCCTATGAATGATAGTCAATTGACTGAGCATGTATATAGAGATTGTAAGATGAGGATAGGAGGTAAAGAAATGGCAGCCGAGTTAATTTTACTAAATATGAGTGATTTTGATGTAATCCTAGGGATGGATTAGCTGGCTACAGATCATGTTATTATGGATTGTTATGCAAAAACTTTAATGTTTCCAAAGATAGACAACCTTATTGTAAATTTTGATGAAAAGAAAAGAGTATGATCTCAATTTATGATATTCGAAAGATGAATTTGATTATCAATTATATGTGTGTATGTGATGATTTATGATTTCTAATGGTGGAAAGATTAATGTGAAGGGTTCATTGTTTATGTGATTGAGACGGATAAGGCACGTCCTGAATTGGGAGTCATACCAGTGGTAAGGGAATATCCAAATGTCTTCCCGGATGAATTACCAGGGTTACCTCCAGATAGGGAGATGGAGTTTGGTCTAGATTTGGCACCTGGTACAAAGCCGATATTCAAGCCACCGTACAAAATGGCTCAAGTTGAGTTGGAAGAATTAAGGAAACAGTTACAAGAATTATTGGAGAAGGGGTTCATCAGGCCGAGCGTCTCACCTTGGGGAGTACCGATTTTGTTTGTAAGGAAGAAGGATGGAAGCCTTCGACTGTGTATAGATTATCGATTGTTAAATAAGGCTACCATCAAGAATAAGTATCCCCTCCCACGCATCGATGACTTGTTGGATCAGCTTAAGGGAGTGCATGTCTTTTCCAAGATAGATTAGAGATCAGGGTACCATCAGTTGAAGATACAGAGTGGAGATGTACCCAAGATAGCTTTTCGCACCCGGTATGGACATTATGAGTTTATGGTTATGCCATTTAGGTTGACGAACGCTCCCACAGCTTTTATGTCATTGATGAATGAGGTATTTCACTAGTACTTAGATCGATTTGTTATTGTGTTCATCGATGATATACTGGTGTAATCAAGATATAGAGAGGAGCATGAAAGGCATTTAAGGATAGTGCTACAAACCCTCCGAGAAAAGAAGTTGTACACTAAACTTAGTAAGTGCGACTTTTGGTTGGAGCAGATCTCTTTTCTAGGTCATATAGTATCAAAAGATGGAGTGTCAGTGGATCCATCTAAGATTGAAGTCGTGGTTCAGTGGCAGAGACCCCAGACAGTGACATAGATCAAAAGTTTCTTGGGTTTAACTGGGTATTACCGAAGGTTCGTAAAGGGATTTTCGAGATTAGCTGCTCCTTTGACACATCTCACGAGAAAGAATGTTAAATTTGTGTGGGACGATAAGTGTAAGGAAAGCTTTACGGAGTTGAAAAGGAGGTTAACCACAGCTCCGATCCTCGCCATTCCTACCCGCTCAGGAGGTTTCTCAGTGTATGGGGATGCTTCACACCAAGGATTGCGTTGTGTATTGATGCAGGATGGGAAGGTAGTTGCATATGAATCAAGACAATTAAAGGATCATGAGAGGAACTACCCAACCCATGATTTGGAGTTGGCGACCGTAGTATTTGCATTGAAAATATGGCGCCACTATCTTTATGGTGAGAGATTTCAAATCTACACAAATCATAAGAGCCTTAAGTACCTGTTCTCGCAAAAGAGTTGAATATGAGACAGAGGAGATGGCTCAAGCTGTTAAAGGATTATGATTGTGAGATCCTGTACTACCCGGGTAAAGCAAATGTGATTACTGATGCATTGAGTAGCAAGCATCTCGAGATGGTATCATTTATGATGATCAGGGAACACGAGCTGTTAGAACAGTTCACGAACATCAGTTTAGATATCACCTCGCCTTATGCTGATAATGGATTTATGATAGCTAGCCTGCAGTTGGAACCAAATCTTGTAGATCGAATCCGATAGGCTCAGCGAGTTGATTAGCAGTGTAGTGATATTGTCAGGCAGATACAGAGAGGTACAGGAACAGACTTTGAGTTGAGTTCAGATGGATTGTTGAGGTTCAGAGGTAGGATATGTGTTCCTGATGATGCAAAGATCAGAAGGTTGATCTTCACAAAGGCTCACTCAACGAGGTATATGATACATCCAGGAAGTACCAAGATGTATCAAAACCTTCGAAGGGTTTATTGGTGGTCTGGGATGAAAAAGCACATTGCTGAATATGTTGCTAAGTGTCTCGTTTATCAGTAGGTGAAGGTAAAGCATCAAAAGCCTGCAGGGTTATTGCAGCCTCTACCGATATCGACATGGAAGTGGGAGCATGTCACCATGGATTTTGTGATGGGATTTTCGAGGACCCGCAGAGGTCATGATGCCATATGTGTGATTGTGGATCTGTAGATGAAATTAGCCCATTTTCTAGCTATGAGAGCTATCGATACTTTGAGCCAGTTAGCGAACCTATATGTACGCGAGATAGTGAGGCTACATGGAATTCCAGTGAGTGTTGTTTCTGATAGGGATGCCCGTTTCACTTCCCACTTCTGGGAACGTTTTCAGGAAGCGATGGGGACCCAATTGAGTTTTAGCATCGCGTTTCATCCTCAGACAGATGGTCAATCGAAGAGGACTATACAGACCCTGGAGGATATGTTGAGAGCGTGTGCATTAGATTTTGAAGGCTCTTGGGATGACCATTTGCCACTCGCAGAGTTCGCCTATAATAACAATTTTCATGCGAGTATCGGGATGGCACCATATGAGGCATTGTATGGGCGTAGATGCCGTTCCCCTATTAGATGGGAAGAGGTTGGTGATAGACAGATTTTTACTCCGAACTTGGTTAGACAAGTCTCTGAGGATGTCCAGTTGATTTACTAAAGGTTACGGACAGCTCAGAGCAGGCAAAAGAGTTATGCTGATAAGAGACGGAGACCACTAGAGTTTAATGCGGGTGAGTCAGTGTTTTTGAAGGTTTCTCCTTCGAAGGGGATCATGAGGTTCAGGAACAAGGTAAAGTTGAGCCTTCGATATATAGGGCCATTTGAGATACTTGATAAGGTTGGAGATAAGGAATACAGATTGGCATTGCCACTAGAGTTGGCAAGTGTTCATAATGTCTTCCACGTATCCATGTTAAGGAAGTATCACTCGGACCCGACGCATATGATCAGATATGAGCCTTTGCAGCTTAATGAAGGCATGATGTATGTTAAGAAGCCAGTTCAGGTATTGGATAGAAAAGAGAAAGTGTTGAGGACAAAGACAATTCCCTTGGTGAAAGTTCTTTGGCAACATCACACGGTGGAAAAAGCCACATGGGAATTACAAAGTTTGATGCGACAGAAGTATCCCAAGTTATTCATGAATTGAATTGGTTCTAATTTGGAGGATAAAATTTTCTATGTGGGGGAGAATGTGAGACCCCGTATATGTATAATTATATATATATACATAGAAATGTAAATGAAGTTATACTATGAATTTATAAATGATCTAAAGTCCATAAATTAAATGTACACACTTGTAACAAGAGATTGTGATGTACATACAAGTTTCATTATGCATGAATATGAGGAAATGGACTTAAACATGTGAGGAATGAGAGTAGAATGGAAATTGAGTAGTATGGTAAAATGGAAGGAGGATTGCATAAGTTATGCACTTCCATTTGGCCTATATCAAGTACCTTTAGTTATACAAGGATTCCACACAAGTTTTAATAGGTATAAAGTAGGAATGGATGCCATTTTCAAGTTTCAAAGATGATCGAATAAGAAAATGACTATGGTAGCAAATGGAAGTTGTTTTGGGGTAACTACCTGCAGTAAAATTTGGAAATATGAAGGCCAGATCAATGTCATAGGATGAGAGATCCATCTGGAAGAGCCAAAATGCTATTATTTTAAGTTATGAAATATGACAGATCGATCTCCAAGGGAGCCAAATCGATCTCCTAACACATTTTGCAAAATACAGATCGATCTTTAATGGAACAGATCGATCTCCTTAGCTCTCAGGTTGGAAGCAGATCGATCTTCCCGAAAACCAGATCGATCTCCTTAGCCTTTTGTTTGAAACAAATCGATCTCCCCTACTCGATAGATCGATCTCCTACTTTAAAATATCTTAGAAAAGAGGGATTTTAAGAGGACCAGATCGATCTCTACCCAATGTAGATCGATCTCATCAAGCTGAATCTATAAATAGGAGCAGTTGAAATCTGCAAATCACAAAAATAATCATTCCCTCTCCATTGCAAACCCAAAACCTAGATTTTTACCCTCTAAATCCAACCATTTTCAAGAAGATTTGTGGAAAGGCTATTAGACACAAAGTTATTCACATCGAAGAAAAGAACAACTTGGCTTCGGGGCATTTTCCCCAATGGTGGGGTTTAAAGAAACAAGGTGCATCTCCATTGGAGCAAAGAGAAAATCAAGCTAGGTAAGTTTCTGATATAAATACTCAAGTACATTGTTTGGATATTAATTTTGGAGTTGATGGGTATGCATTGAAATGATAGAAACTACCTAGAAAGTAAAGAATCCACCATAACCTAGAAATGATCTAGTGTGAGAAAGTGAAATGTTGAAGTGTTAATGATGAATGAGTTATCTTAGGATGATGATTATGTTATGGGTATGATTTGGAGGTGTTGATTTTGGGATAAATGGTGAGATTTACCAAAAAGGGGTAAAATATAGATTAAGGCATTGGTAAATGCATAGATGAATTATATTGACTAGTGAAGTCAAAATGCTAGTTAAGAGCATTAACTCAAGTGTTTGATGAATGAATCGTAGCTTTCGAGGATACACCAGAGCAAGACGAGCCAAGAGCGCAAGATACTAAAAGGAAGAGAGTCGCACTCAAGTAAATCGAGGTAAGGGAATTGTGTGGACTCTTGGAGATATTTGTGCTCAATTTAGGTGCTTAAATGCTTTGCTAGAATGCATGAGATGTTATGAAATGAAATTGGGTGTTTGAAGGGCAAAAGTTGGGTGTTTGAGAAATGTGCACGAAAACAAAAGCATAATGCCTTGAAAATCATGTTTTATTACTTTTTAGAAAATGATTGGTAGGTTGGTTAACCTTTGAAATGATTTGCAAAAGAGATGGGTTGTTTTGGTTTGTTAACCATACTTTGCAAAGATTTGAGCCACCTATATGGTTTTCGTGAGAATAAAAGCGTGCTAGAGTATGACTCGCATGAGATTTGATGTGTTTTATATGCATGAGTGCTGGAGCTTAGCTTGCACTAGTTTTCACATGGATTTTCATACTGGTTTTGGCATGGTGCTTGGAGCTTAGCTCACACTAGATGCCCACATTATCTATTGTCGTGCTTGGAGCTTCGGACAGACTGGGTGTCGCACCGATTAAATAGGCTCGCACGTGCATTTGTGATATTTTGACATGTTGATAGTCGTGTTAGGAGCTTCGGGTAGATAAAAGGTTGTACCGATTAAATAAGCTCACACGTGCATTTGAGATGTGGCGTGATATGATATGTTGAAGTGGGTCCATAGAGTACGTTGTACCGTGCAGGTAGCATGGAGTACGTTGTACCGTGTTGAGATTGTGATATGCCGTCTTCGGACGAGATCTGCTATGGATTGACGGGTAGGATTTGACCCACCTCCCGTGTGGAAGCAGATAGTGGTGAAATCCCGTACAACTGATCCGTGTAGCTGGTATCACAGGTTATGGCCATAAACCTAGAGGTTATTTCCCTTATTGAATTGCCTATCTCACATGTCTATTGCTTTGAGAATAAATCCATGTTTGAAATGTTTTGTGGGTCAGAATAGTCCGAGGGAGGGATCGAATCCTGACTAGAGTTGAAGTGTTTTGAGATGAAAATATGTTAATGGTTTTTAAAGTGTACTGATGCATGATGTTTAATGCCATGCTTGTAGTGAAAAATGCATGATGGTTAATGCCATACTTATTTGAGAAAAACGCATGATGGGTGATGCCATGTTTTATTGTGAAATATGCATGATGATTTATACCATGCTTTGAATTGAATTGTGCACTAGATTTTAATTGCATAAATGCTTTACATACCATTAACACAATCATGCACTCATGTTTGTGAGATAAAATGATGAACTAATTGCTTTTGAGCATGGCATCATGATCACGTAGATAGTGCAGTATCTACTTGTTCGCATGATTGCCTTACTGAGCGTGTGGTTTGCTCACCCCCTTATTTTCCCCCTCTCTACAGAGATTTGAGTATATAGTGAGCGTGACAGGGGCTTTCGCTTTTGGTATCCGCTGCATCCCATCGCTAAAGGCATACACACTTGAATTATTTTGTATCTAAACTAGACATAGCACAGTAGCATTTTGTATATAAACATTGGGGATGTAAAGTAATGTAAATACTTGCAAACAGTAACTCTGATGTATTTATGAAAGTGTTTACTTTTGAAATTAAATTGTTATGGATGGATGAGGTAGACATTGACACACAGCCCAACCTGTTGAGTGTTTAGCTGATCACGATCAAGGTAAGGTAAGGACGAGAAATAATTAATGTATGAAAAACGAAAAATTTGTGCTAATTTTGGTGAGTTGAGGGTCGTGACAGAGTCGGTGTTAGTGGTTAGGAAAGTTTACATCCTCATGTTACTATGCATTGTTTAGATACAATTGTGTATACTGAGCTGTGACTATAATAAGGAATGATTGTGAATGCAGGAATGTCAAGACCCTTCCTGACTTAACCAAAACTACTACAAATTTTTTGCATTTTTAACTTACCTTTCCTCTCATCAATGGTTGGGCTGTGATTCGATGTTACCTTCCTCTCATACCATATCATCCATTTTCATACATACAAGTCAATATACTGTTACTGACTATAACTTCTTTTATAATACATGTGAGATCATATAAAATCTAATACAAATACATTCCCCATAATATATGTCGTATACATCATTGTGTTGTTTCTATGTTTAGATACATAACCGTACAAAATATGTATACCTATCGATTGATAGGAAATAGCAGCAGACAACAGGAATACTATCCCTCAAGCACACTCGCTCTACTGCTGATGCTCTGTAGAGAGATGTAAAAGAAAGGGGGATGAGCATACAACGCGCTCAGTAAGGAAATCAGGCAAGCAAGTAGACATCTACACTATCTACACAAAATAATGCTATGTCTCGAAAATATCATTTCCTTAACTCACTTTTAAAAGCATGTCTTTAAATATATATATATATACTTGTACAGATTAAATCCCATGTACAGAAATCAGGCTTGCTTTCTCAAATGTAGGCATGTAGTGCAAAATAATGCATCTTTATAATATCACAATGCCTTTAGATAAATCATGCCATGTATATTTAAATCACAGTAAATATGACATTTAAATCATTCACAACACAACAATCGGATTCCGACCCATCCCTCAAGTCTATTCGTATCATAAATAAATCAGTCAATCATGTGATATATCATGTGAGACTCTTTGGTGAAATGCAATAATATCCTGGACTGTGGCCATATCCTATAATGGTGATCCCAAGCAACACAGATCTCGGTATGCAAAGCCTCACTGCTACAACGGGAGGGGGGTCAGTCCATCACAACCGCTAGCTATCAACTCCTCAACTCTATAACATCACACGGTACAGTGTACTCCATGCCACTCGCACAGTACAACGTACTCCGGGGACCCTACATCACAGTCGGCGTGCCTGCCATAGGTCTTAGCCCTCAAACCATGGAATATCATACCATGTCTCTAAATCCACATGCGAACCTCTGATAGTGTGACACTCAGTCTACACGAGAAAATCAAGCATGGTTTTCAACATGTATTACATATCAAATAAATTACAGTGCGCGCCTTTGAGCGCGACTCACAGTCGAGACTCCGCTCAAACACTGTTTCACATCAGAAACTCAAACTCTAGTGCGAGTAAACCTCCAACAACTAGGTTAATGCATAGTTTAATGTTTCAAATCAAGTACGAGAAATAACTCAAGTACTATGTCATGTATAAATCATGAAGAATCGAGTATGAGCAACGCTCTAGCCCTCTGTCATGCATCTCATGTAAAATTCGAGTACGAGCTAATCGCTCCAGCACTCTCTCATATATATATCATATAAGACTGAGTACGAGTCATAACTCCAACACTCTATCATGCATGATCTAGTGTGAATCACAATCCAGCACTAATATATGTGAAAATATATGAAATCAAGTGCGAGCTGTGCTCTAGCACGATTTATTCTCACGTAATTCGATAGATGGCTCTTTAAAAAGGGCTAATTTTCAAAACATCAAAATCAGCACTATAAAGTGTACTTAATTCACATCAACCTTAAAATCATTAGCCCATCATTAGCACAAAAGTTGACTTTTTTCCTAACTAAGGGTAAAATCGTAATTTGTCACTATTGGGTCACAATAATTATTATTCACTTTCTTTGACCCTCAGAGTTTTTAGGTGAATGTAAAAGCAGACAAAAATACATGCAGGTATCTCTAACTACTCACAAAAGTCCCTTACCTGCAATCACTCAAGAAATTTTACTTTCTCAACGCTGCTCGATCTAGCAGTCCGATTTGCTCCTCCAGTAATCTCTGAAATTGCATATAACCATTTATCAGGTTAATTATACTTTTTCCTACTGTATTTCACATTAAATACAGTCTATTCCACTTAATGGGCTTTAATAAACCTTGATGGGCCTAACTATGCCTTATGCCCATTTCTATTTTACTATTCATTTTCGTTGGGCCTTTTGGGCTTGTGGGGCCCACCAATTCTTATTCAGCTTATCCTAGATCCATTACATCTCATTGGGCCTAAAATAATTGGGCTTGGCCCATTGGACCTCTCGGCCACATTCAATGGCCGAGAGTACCCCATGTCGTCGGTCACACCATGGTATGTCGTCCATGTCTATTTCCTTAGCCAATTCACTTAGGCATTTTCACAAACACTTGGTTGGAAATGTTCTTAAGCATCACATAGTTCATTTAGGCATTTTATTAAACACCTTAATTGCCAACTTAATACATGTATTAATTAATCAAATTGATTAATTTTAACTATACCATAATCATTAACACATGTATATCAACTCATTTATGCCTTAATATCATATGGGCATTCATCAATATTTCACTACTCACTCTCGGCCTGACCATGATCATAGTTATTTCATATGTTTCAATGCTTAAAACATATACCAATATACTTAAAATCATTCATACATTAACAT
Source organism: Firmiana major (assembly GCA_033439115.1). Taxonomy (NCBI): domain Eukaryota; kingdom Viridiplantae; phylum Streptophyta; class Magnoliopsida; order Malvales; family Malvaceae; genus Firmiana; species Firmiana major. Next base: position 22,409,084 of record CM065905.1, read on the forward strand.
ATATGAATTTGAAAGCTTGAAAATATACCTAGTATTTGTGTTCACACTTGGCCAAAACTTTGGAGCCTCATGGTTTGCACACTATGGCTTCTTGATAGCCAATTCCAACATATGTTACTCTCCTCTCAATTTGGAACAACTTTCATGAAGAATGCAAGTTCCAAATATGCCTATATCATAGTGATTTCTAGTGAGAGAAAGCTTGGATAAATGTATTTCAACGGTTTCCTTGTGTAGCAGAGAATGGTATGGTGAAGATGATAATGGTGTGGCTGATTTTATAAGCCATTTACTTAGTCATTAAGCCTTACTTTTCAGCCATTAAAATTGACTTCCTAAGGTTTAGTTATGAGTCACCTAATGAGTCATCTAATGAGTTATAGTTAGCTTTAACTATGGTTAGATATTTAATCTTAATGGGTTTTACAATTGGGCCTCTCGGTTTGGGCTTTCTTAATGGGATTTCGGGTTGAAATTTTTACTATACCTCAGGCCCTTAATTGTCTAAATATTTGACCTATCAATCGGTCCAACAATTCGGCCTAAGGTACCTAAGAATTTCGATCTACGTTTAGTATACCATAATGGGCTTTAAAATCTTCACTTTAGACCCATTATGTTTTTATCCATTAATTTTAATTCGAAATCCTTCCGAATAAATTTTCCTTACTTCCGGGGATGATTATCTTGTATTCTGACCAAAAATATTTTTCCCTAAATTTTTCTCCATACTTAGGTTAATTTTTAACCATGGTTTGTCAACTATGGTAAAAGTCAACTTTTCTTATCTATAGTTGACTTTTTCCTTAATCATTAACCACGTTGACTTTTTCTCAAAACTTCGAAAGTGTCATATCTTATGTCTTACACTTTTTTGGTAGGTAAATATGCTCGAAATATCTTAAATACCTTAACTCGCTAAAAAGGTCAATTTTACCCTTTTTAGCTTTTACTCTCGTTCTCTGTGTTCGGAACTAAATCAAACTGACTTTCCTTCATAAGCTCTCTATATTTTCTCATTTTAAGTTCTTCTCTTCAGTCAGAATGATTCAGATCCACTCAGTTTAGCCTGTGACTCTTATTACTCACATTAGGCTTTTATGTAGCTTATGAGTGCTGAATCATTTCACATATACTTTAAATCTAGTAAATAATCTTCTCATGATTCAACTATAATAATAGAGTGTTCATACACATAGGAATCATAAAGAACAAGCTACATAAAATACGGGTCTGACAATCCTCCCCTACTAAGAAAATTTGGTCCTCCAAATTAGAGCCAAGTCAGTCATCAAATAGATGGGGGTGCTTCTCCTGCATCAAACTTTCTAGCTCCCAAGTAGCCTCCTCTGAAGTATGATGCTGCCAGAGAAGCTTCACTAATCCGATAGTATTTGATCTCAATACCTTCTCCTTCCTATCCACTATCTGAATCGGTCTCTCAACATATGACATGTCCTCTTGGAGCTGCAATGGTTCATAACTAATCACATGTGCTGGATCCGGGTGATACTTTCGAAACATCAATATGTGGAAGTCGTTATGGACACCTGATAAGTCCAGTGGTAATGCCAACCTATAAGTCTTATCTCCCACTCGATCTAGTATCTCAAAGGGTCCAATATAGCGAGGATTCAACTTTCCTCTCTTCCCAAATCTCGCTATGCCCTTAGAAGGAGAAACTTTCAGAAATATTGATTCACCAACTGCAAACTCTAGTGGCCTTCGTCTCCTATTAGCGTAAGTCTTCTGTCTACTCTGAGCTGTCCTCAGTCTCTATTTAATCAAATGGATGTCCTCGGATGCTTGTGTAACCATGTCAGGAGCAAAAATCTTACGGTCACCCACTTCTTCCCATCCAATAGGGGAACAACATCTAGGGCTATATAAAGCCTCATACGGTGCCATCCCGATACTCGAATGACAACTGTTGTTCTAGGCGAACTCGACTAGTGGCAAGTGGTCATCCCAGGAGCCTTTAAAATCTAGCACACATGCTCTCAACATATCCTCTAGAGTCTGTATAGTCTTCTCTAACTGACAGCTGTCTGAGGATGGAAAGTGGTGCTCAAACTCAACTGGGTTCCCATGGCTTCCTGAAAATGTTTCCAAAAGTGGGAAGTGAAACGGGAATCCCTATTAGAGACTATACTCACTGGTACACCATATAATCTCACTACCTCACGTACGTACAGCTCTGCCAATGAACTTAGAGTATCGGTAGTTCTCATAGCTAAGAAGTGGGCTGACTTCGTCAGTCTGTCAACGATCACCCATATAGCATCGTGATTCCTACGAGTCCTCGGTAAACCCATCACAAAATCCATGGTGATATGCTCTCATTTCCATGTCGGTATAGGTAGAGGCTGCAACAATCCTGCAGGTTTCTGATGTTTTACCTTCACCTGCTGACATACGAGACACTTCGTCAGAAAATCTGCTACATCTCTCTTCATACCCGACCACCAATACACCTTCTGGAGGTTCTGATACATCTTGTTACTTTTCGGATGTAAAGTGTACCTTGATGAATGAGTTTCCGCCAATATCAATCTCCTGAGTCCTAGATCCTTGGGAACGCATAATCTGCCTCTGAACCTCAGTAGTCCATCAAAACTTAACTCAAAATCAGTCACTGAGCCCTTCTGCATCTGACCACTCACATCCATACAAAATGGATCAGTCTGCTGAGCCACTCTGATCCTATCCAACAGATCCGGCTCCAAGCATAGACTAGCTATCACATAGCCTGTATCCATGTCAGAAGGCACAACTCCTAGATTGAGGCTAGCAAACTGCTCTAGCAACTAATGTTCCCTAACCATTATATATGATACCATCCTTAGGCTCTTCCTACTCAAAGCATCAGCTACAACGTTAGCCTTATGTCACGCCCCGGAAACGCGGAAAATAGGGCAATTTTAAAACTTTTTACTCATCAATTCTCAATTAAGAGTGCATTCCTATGCAGTGTCATACATTATCATATTTATCGTACCTCAGGATCTCATCACTAGAAATTATATATCATACACATTACTTGATCTCAAGTTAATTAATCCTAATACATCCCATACAATGTTATACATCAAGTGTCTGCAATTATGATAATTGTCTGGGTACATGAAAAGATAAAAGATACCCCAAAATACAATATATAGCCTGGAGCTCAAGTCCTCCATTAGCTACTACTCCGTACGTCGCAGGAAAACCCTTTTCACTTGAAGAGATCTGGGGGGAAAGAAAATAGGGTGAGCTTCTAAATCGCTCAGTAAAGGGGGTAAGGGACTCATTTTATAAGCCAAAATGCACATCACAAAATATTTATTTGTATGTGAAACTCATTAATCTCATTGGAAAACCATAGCATGAAAGTACTCAAAACGACATTCTCATGTCTCAAGTCATGTGAAAACATGAAGTAAAAAGGCTTAGTCTAGAGCAATGACAAAGCATGTGAAAATAATGCGATAAACGCTTTCTCAATGAACGTGATAAAATCACTGAAATAGTAATGCACGTGGCGCAGCCACTAAACACACATGGCATAGCCACTGATTTAAATTCACACGTGGCACAGCCACTAGACACACGTGGCATAGCCACTGAGTTAAATTTACACATGGCACAGCCACAGGATAGGGTTTCACGTGGCAACGGCCACCAATTAGGGTTCTCACGTGGCAACGGCCACCAAATAGGGTTTCTCACGTGGCAACGGCCACCAAATAGGGTTCTCACGTGGCAACGGCCACCAAATAGGGTTACTCACGTGGCAACGGCCACCAAATAGGGTTTCTCACGTGGCAACGGCCACCAAATAGGGTTTCTCACGTGGCAACGACCACCAAATAGGGTTTCTCACGTGGCAACGGCCACCAAGGATACGTGGCATAGCCACAGAATGGGTTATTCTCACGTTACCAGAACGGAGAAGAATCGGGCTTACATGCTAACAGGGAAATGCCCGGTGTGTACTCAAAACTACACACCTAAGTCTTAATCACATAAGACTAGTTTGCCTTCACGTAGAACTCATAGTGGTTTTTCTCTCATAAAACTCATTTGAAAACCGTTTTGTACTCAACACAAAACATATTGAAACTGAGTCCCAACCGGCAAAACACGCACACATTTCTCAAATCTCAATATTGCCTTAACGTAGAGCCCAGTTATAAACTCATAAAACATTGGGCTCCAACCGGCTATAAAAATCGTGTGCAATTGTATCACAACACAACACTCAACATGCTTGTTTTATAAATCACAATTCATGCTATAATAGTTCGCAAATCACATACACAAATGGTTTAGTTCCCTTACCTCTTTGCACCTCGTATAGTGCAATCGTTTCCTCCTTGACACGGACTAGTCTCGCATTCCACTCTGAAACTCCCGAGCTATCCAAGCGATGTTAAAACATCAATATTCATCATCACAGTAACCTCAATTCTCAAAAATCGAGCATAATTGCTCATAACACCTCAAATCTCTTGATTCTCATAACTCTACCCCAACCTACACTCTCATTCACAACCTCTCAATGTTCTACATTTCTCATGCCAATTATCTATGCTAATTCACCACATTGTCTAAATTTCTATTTATAGCTCAAATTCCCAAAATTGCTAAATATCATTATCACTCCAACCATATTGTAATTTCATCAATCCCTAATCATTTTTCAGCTATTTCAACACAATGACAACAACCATTATCATCAAAATCATCTCAGATATCAAGATCGAGGTTTAGAAATTACCCAAAGCTTGTGAGGTGCACAACCCACGCCTCGATTCGATTCGTCCTTCGATTTCCAAGCATGTTGTTCTCCCTTTGATGAGGAACAACTTTCCTTCTTGCCACAACTTTTGATTTGAACGGAAATGGGTGCTTTGGATGAGTGAGAAAGCTAGGTTTCGGTGAAAATGGGGGTTGGAAGAGAGAGAAAGTGAGATTGCAGGAGAAAAACATGAGTTCCTTATATAGGCTGAGGGTAGGAGATCGATCTGGCTCTTGATGAGATCGATCTGCATTTGAATTTTTGGGACGATTTGGGGCAATTTATACCTAGGAGATCGATCTGTCGAGGGGTGAGATCGATCTCTTTATGGCTTTATGAGATCGATCTGCTCCTTGAGGAGATCGATCTTCTCCCAAACAGAATCATTCGGAGATCGATCTCTTCCTCATGAGATCGATCTTCTCTCAAATAGAATCATAAGGAGATCGATCCTATTCCATTGGAGATCGATCTGCTCCTCAAATTCCTCCTTCCTTGTCATTTTTAACTCACCAGATCGATCTCTTCTTCTCCCAGATCGATCTGTCCTCATACTTCATACTTATTTTAAACACTTAACATATAAATCTCCAATTATTATTCCCCAATTCACTTAGCTCAATAAATTACACTTCAAATTCTTATTACATATTTAAAGTATGTCCAAAATTCTTAGATCTCACACCTTACCCGGATGATAAAGTATCTCGCAATCGTAGTCCTTCAGAAGCTCTAACCATCTTCTCTGTCTCATGTTCAGCTCCTTCTGTAAGAACAGATACTTGAAGCTCTTGTGGTTAGTAAATATCTAAAACTTCTCGCCATACAGGTAGTGGCGCCATACTTTCAACATAAACACTACTGCTGTGAACTCCAAATCATGGGTCAGATAGTTCTTCTCATGATCCTTCAGCAGTCTGGATCCATAAGCAACTACCCTCCCATCCTACATCAATACACAGCCCAATCCCTGATGTGAAGCATCAATATACACTGCAAATCCTCCTGAGCTGGTAGGGATAGTGAGAAACGGAGCGGTGGTCAATCGACGCTTTAACTCCTAAAAACTCTTCTCACAATCCTCGTTCCATACGAACGGTACACTCTTTTGAGTAAGACGTGTCAACAGAACAGCCAACTTCAAAAATCCCTCAACGAATCTCCGATAATAACTAACTAAACCCAGAAAACTCCTGATCTCGGTAACTTTCCTCGACTGTTCCCACTGAACTACAGCCTCTATCTTGGATGGATCTATTGATACACCATCTCTCGATACAACATGTCCCAAAAACGAGATCTGTGACAACCAAAAGTCACACTTACTGAGCTTAGCATATAACTTCTGCTCTCGTAGAGTCTGTAATATGATCCTGAGGTGCTCCTTATACTCCTCCTTGGATCTCGAGTACACCAATATGTCATTGATGAAGACGATAACAAACTTGTCCAAATATGGCTTGAACACATCATTCATTAAAACCATGAAAGCAGCTAGAGCATTCGTCAATCCAAATGGCATGACCAAGAACTCATAATGGCCATATCGGGTACGAAACGCTATCATGGGTACATCTCCACTCCGAACTCTCACCTGATGATACCCAGACCTCAGATCAATCTTGGAAAAGACCTGTGCTCCCGAAGCTGATCTAACAAGTCGTCAATACGTGGAAGGGGATACCCATTCTTGATGGTGGCCTTATTCAACAATCGATAATCTATACACAATTGGAGGCTCTCATCCTTTTTCCTCACAAATAAAATCAATGCTCTCCAAGGTGAAACACTCGGTCTAATGAAACCCCTATCCAACAGCTCTTGCAACTGCCTCTTGAGTTCCTCCAGCTCAACTAAGGCTATGCGATATGGTGGTCTCGAAATAGGCTTCGTACCAGGCACCAAATCTATATAGAACTCCATCTCTCTATCTGGTGGTAACCCTGGCAACTCATCCGAAAAAACATCTGGGTACTCACTGACCACAGTAATATCTAGCAACTCCGGATGTGCCTTATCCATATCTACCACGTACGCAATGAAACCTTGATATGTTGAAGGTTTTCTACGTCAGTATATCATATTATAATCATAACTACTTCTTTCATTTATCTTTATTAAACTTTACAACATATCTAGTAGGGCTATGAAACATAACTCTCTTAGCATAACAATATAAAATAGCATGGTTTGCAGATAACCAATCCATTCCTAAGATTATATCAAAGTCACTCATACTTAGCAATATTAGATTGGCTGTCATCTCCGTGTTCCCTACTCTCAACTTGCAATCATTAAATACATACTCTACAACTTGACTACTATTCATAGGCGTACAAATCAACATCATCATACATAACGGTGTATGCTCTACATGTCTTACTAATTTACATGGAAATAAAGGCGATACAAAAGAATGCATGGCACCAGGATCAATTAAAACATATGCTTCAATATCATAAATCAGGATGTTACCTCGTATCACATCCGATGAAGCATCAGCTGTACCTTAGTCCAAAGCATGTACGCGCCCTCGACCAATCACTTGCTTCCCCTTTTCTTCTGCCGTCGCTCTCCTTCTCGAAGTAGAAGGATCAACTTGAGCTCTCTCTAGCTCCCTGCCCTTCAGTGGAGCAGTCTCAACCATCTCTCGGCAAGCTCTAGAAATATACCCTTGTTTCCCGCATCGAAAACACACTATAGGAGTTAGCGGACACGGTCTACCTCCATGTTGTCTACCGCATCTTCTGCACTGATCGGTAGTAGGTCTCTGTCTTCCTATGACAATACCTTTTGTTGGATCTATGGTCGGATAAGCAGGAGGTCTAGTAGGTCTCTCTCGTGCCTCTTCAACTCGTAGTCTCTTACCGAAGAGTTTCCTCCCTCCTCAATAACTGAAACCTCTATCTCTTGCCGGCCTCTTCCTTTGTATATCTCAGCTCCGCCTAAACTTTCCAAACTCGGAAGCATTCCTCTCATAATCTTGCTCGCACAGTTGCGCCTTGCGCACTGCTTCCTCATAGGTGGTTATATCTAATGGGACCAACCTAAACCGCAGAATTGGTCTCAATCCATCGACGAACCTGTGGACCTTTCTGGCCTCACTATACATGGTATCTGGGTCATATCTCCCCAGAGATAGGAATCGAGTCTCATACTTGTCCACGAACAAACTCCCCTGGTTCAGTCCCAAAAACTCAGCCTGCAGTTTTCGCTATGTCGTATCTGGAACAAACTGCCTCCTAAAGGCAACCCGAAATGTCTCCCAACTAATATCTGTATGTTTGGCTTTCAATATGGGTCTGGTGGACTTCCACCAATGCTCTGCAGCTCCCTTCAGTAGGAATACAGCAAATGCGACCATCTTCGATGTCGTACACTCGAAGAATCCATAAAGCTTCTCCATCTCAGCAACCCACTCCTCAGCAGCTATAGGGTCCTTGACCCCACTAAAAGATAGAGGTCTAAACTTCTGGAACTGTTGTAATCGATCCAAATCACATCTGTACCCTAATCCACTACTACCCAAAACTGGTGGGGGTGTAGGAGTATCTACAGTCCTCAGTGCGTGAGCTAGCTGTGTAGGTCTATCAGGGGCAACTGCTTCTCCTCTCGCAGCTCTTACCTCCTATCCTTGCCTATCTGGCAACGTCTGTGCCAATATCTCTACTATCGTCTCTAGACTATGCTATAATCTCGTAAAGAGCGTCTCATCACACTTTGGTGCCTCAGTAGCACCTGGAGTCTCATGGGTAGGTAATGGTTCGGTAACAGCTCGTCTCTCAAGCCTATCTCCATGGCCTCGAGCCCTACCTCTCATCCCTCTACCACTACGAGTATTTGCCATATAAGCAAAGTTCTTGCATTCACAATCATGAATTAATCTGTCTCTCATCTGGTATACACAGTTGTATCTAAACAAAGCACAGTACTATGGGGATGTACACTTTCCTATTTTCTAACACCGACTCACGTCAGACCAACCTTGGCTCTGATACCATTCTGTCAAGACCCTTCCTGACTTAACAAAAACTACTACAAATTTTTCACATTTTTAACTTACCTTTCCTCTCATCAATGGTTGGGCTGTGATTCGATGTTACCTTCCTCGCATACCATATCATCCATTTTCATACATACAAGTCAATATATTGTTATTGATTGTAACTTCTTTTATAATACATGTGAGATCATATAAAATCTAATACAAATACATTCCCCATAATATATATCGTATACATCACTGTGTTGTTTCTATGTTTAGATACATAACCGTACAAAATATGTATACCTGTCGATCGATAGGAAATAGCAGCGGACAACAGGAATACTATCCCTCAAGCACACTCGCTCTACTGCTGATGCTCTGTAAAGAGATGTAAAAGAAAGGCGGATGAGCATACAACGTGCTCAGTAAAGAAATCAGGCAAGCAAGTAGACATCAACACTATCTACTCAAAATAATGCTATGCCTCAAAAATATCATTTCCTTAACTCACTTTTAAAAGCATGTCTTTAAATATATATATAGATTAAATCCCATATAAAGAAATCATGCTTGCTTTCTCAAATGTAGGCATGTAGTGCAAAATAATGCATCTTTATAATAGCACAATGCCTTTAGATAAATCATGTCATGTATATTTAAATCACAGTAAATATGGCATTTAAATCATTCACAACACAACAATCGGATTCCGATCCATCCCTCAGGTCTATCCGTATCATAAATAAATCAGTCAATCAGGTGATATATCATGTGAGACTCTGTGGTGAAATGTAATAATATCCTGGACTGTGGCCATATCCTATAATGGTGATCCCAGGCAACACAGATCTTGGTGTGCGGGGCATCACTGCTGCAACGGGAGGGGGGTCAGTGTAAGACCCCGTATATGTATAATGGTAATGTGAATAATTGGATCAAATAATATGAATGGACTTGTAATGTAAAGTATGATTGATGTAAGTCCATGGATTCAATGTATGTATGTGTAATATAAATTGTAACGTACATACAAGTTTCATTGAGTATGAATACGAAGAAATGAGTTCTAACAAGTGATGGATGTGATTGAGACTCAAGATGAGTAGTGTGGTAAAATGGAATGGAGTTATGCTTCCATTTGGTTTTATGTAGCATGCCTTTGAACATACAATGAATGCAGACAAGTTTCAATGTGCATAAGGTATGAATGGATGCCATTTTCAAGTTATAAAGGTGGATGGATGAGAAAATGGCCATGGCAATAGATTGAGGGTGTGTTGGTATGAGTTGCAGCAATGAAACTGCAGGAAATCTGGAAAACATGAGGTCCAGATCGATCTCCTAGGATGAGAGATCGATCTGGAAGAGCCAGAATGCTCTGATTTGGGCGAAAGAATAGAGCAGATCGATCTCCAATGGAGCCAGATCGATCTGCCAAGCATTCTGTAAGTGAAAAGATCGATCCTCAAGCACCCAGATCGATCTCCTTAGCTCTCTGTTTGGGACCAGATCGATCTCATGCTTCGACAGATCGATCTCATGCTTCAACAGATCGATCTCATTGCTTCGACAGATCGATCTCAGGCTTAAAAATGCCGTGAAAAAGAGGGATTTTAAGGGACCAGATCGATCTCCTCTTGGACCAGATCGATCTCCTCAAGTCATTTCTATATAAGGAAAGCTGAAAAATCTGGAAATCTCGGAACCTCCCATTTTCAACCCAAAAACCCAACTTTCCCTCTCTAAAATCAGCCATTTTCAGTGAGATTTAGAGAGAGATCATTAGAGGCAAAGTTGTTCCTATCAAAGAGGAGAACAACATAGTGAGAGGGCATTTTCCCATTTTTGGAATTGAAGGAGTTGAGGGCATTACCAATTGGAGCAAGAAGAGAAATCATATTGGTAAGATTCTAACACTCCAATCCAAATGCATTAGCTATTTAATTGATTTTGGAGTTGATTGGTATGAGTATTGATGGATAAACTACCTAAGAATGTAGTGGAAGTGGTGTGACTTAGAAATCTAAAATGGGTATAATGTGAGGATATGTGGGATTGAATGAGCTTATGATTTATGGCATGCTAAAGTTGTTATTGGGGTAATGTTTATGATTCTAGATGGTTAGATGGAATTACTTGGTGAGTTGGAGGAATTGTGAAAATGGATATGTATATGATTGATAAATGCCATAGTGAGGGAATTCATGGAATATGAACACTATGAGCTTAATGTCGATTTAACATCGATTTTAAATAAGTTAATAGGCCTAAGAAGATCCATAGACTCGAGTTATGGGTAAAGTAATGAAACGAGGCCGTATAAGCATTAATAGAGGCTATAGGTTAAATTGACTATAGCAAGCGCAAGGGTTACATTGTATGGATCGAATATAATGCGGGATACGATTTTGTGCAGTCCCTGAAGAGTTCGTTGAAGGCGAACCGAACCGTACGAGTAAGCAGCTTAAGGAAGTGGAATCACGCATCGCGATTCCAGGTAAGGGAATTTTGTGAGTATATAGAGATAGCTGCTCGTATTTTGAACTGGGTGAATATTGGGTGTTGTATGAAATGCATGAATTGCTCAAATAAATGATGGATGGTATTCGTGAATGATGACGAGTATATGCGTGGTTTTGGATTTGAAGTGGATTTTATGAAATGGGATAGTAAGGCTAATAATTGCATAAATCTAATGTTTTGATGTTTTTCCAAAATGAATTGCTTGGTTTTAAGCAAGCTCGTAGATAGGACGGCTAGTATTGTATGGTTGTTGTGGAAAAACATTTGTGAGTGCTAAACCCGAATTGCCGGGATTGATGAATTGTATATGAGCCGCCTATCACATTTGTATGACATAAATCGCGCTAGAGCCTCGCTCGCGCTGGATTTCTATGTTTTCATTTGTATGAAACGTGCTGGAACCTAGCTCGCACCTTGATTTGGAAACTATAATGATATTTATAAACCGTATTGGAGCTTCTGCTCGTACGTGGATTTTGAGTGGTTGTCTTATGAGTACAACCGTACTAGAGCTATGCTCGTACGCGCCTCTTTATGAGAAGATGCATGATGCATGAGTCGTGCTAGAGCTTTGCTCGCACAAGTTTGCACAATGGGATACGTATAAGGTTGTGAAAGTGGGTAAGATCCTTAAGCCTTACATCCTTAAGCTAACATCCTTAAGCCCAAAGAGGCGGGGAGGCTCTGTTCGGTGGGGAGGCTCTCTTACGGTGGGATCCTTAAGCCAACATCCTTAAGCCCAAAGAGGCGGGGAGGCTCTGTTAGGCAGGGAGGCTCTCCTACATGGGTACGGTAAGATCTTTAAGCCCTACATCCTTAAGCTAACATCCTTAAGCCTGAGGAAGCAGGGAGGCTCTATTAGGCGGGGAGGCTCTGTTCGGTGGGGAGGCTCTCTTACGGAAAGGATCCTTAAGCCCTACATCCTTAAGCTAACATCCTTAAGCCCGAGGAGGCAGGGAGGCTCTGTTAGGCGGGGAGGCTCTGTTCGGCGGGGAGGCTCTCCTTCACGAAATATGGAATACTCTTGGTATGGGGTAGATAAGACCTAGGAATGGCATCCCCGATCACGATATGAGTTGCGGAGTACGCTGTACCTTGTATATCACATGGAGTACGATGTACCGCATGATGGTTATGTGATGAGAAAGTCTGGCTAGGGATAATCCATCTTCGTGCCAGCATGATACCCCGCACACCTGGATGCGTGTGGTCTGGGATGATTTATGATGTAATGGTTCACATAGGCACTTTTGATATAGTGACCTAGATTTATACACATGCGTGAATTGTGGAATGTAAATGTGGTTGTGATTGTGAGTTGATTTGGTGGTGTTATGTTGTTGGTTCAAAAAGGAGGTTTCTAAATGAATTGCCCTTTTATGAATTTAAATGAGATTGAGCATGAGATGTTTTATACATGATGTCTCTACCATGTTTTATATGCCAATGCACATGATTTGATGCATGATATATATGTATATTCACATGGCATAGTTTTATTCCTCATGCTCCTACTATAAACGATTTATGCATAACACTATCAGCATGTAGATAGAGTAGTTATCTACCATGCTTGCATTATTGCCTTACTGAGCGTGTGGTTGCTCATCCCACTCTATTTTCCCCCTACAGAGCGTGCATAGTAGCCCAGTGAGGACTGAGGCGTATTATTTTGGACTCCGCTGCATCTCCATCGCTAAGAGGTATATACACAGTGATTCTTTTTGTATCTAAACAATGTAAAAGCACAGTATTCTTTTGAGTTGTACTTATGGGGGATGTAGATGTCAGTAAAACATGTATTCGTATAAGTACACGATTAAATGCACATGTATGACATCGTTTTAATTAATTGAGAATGAATGAGATGTGGTGTTTATTATTGACTCACAGCCCAACAGTGTGTGGTGAGCTTAGTTCACGACCGGGTAAGGTAACAGTAAAACGCAAAAAATTTTCAGTGATTTCGGTTAAAGAGAATGGAATTGGGTCGTGACAGTCAGTCCATCACAACCGCCAGCTATCAACTCCTCAACTCCACAACACCACACGGTACAGTGTACTCCATGCCACTCGCACGGTACAACGTACTCCGTGGACCCTACATCACAGTCGGGGTGCCTGTCAGAGGACTTAGCCCTCAAACCATGGAATATCAAACCGTGTCTCTAAATCCACATGCGAACCTCTCATAGTGTGACACTTAGTCTACACGAGGAAATCAAGCATGGTTTTCAACATGTATTATATATCACATAAATTACAGTGCGCGCCTTTGAGCTCGACTCACAGTCGACACTACGCTCAAACACTGTTTCACATCACAAACTCAAACTCTAGTGCGAGTAAACCTCCAACAACTAGGTCAATGCATAGTTTATGTTCCAAATCAAGTACGAGAAATAACTCAAGTACTATGTCATGTATAAATCATGAAGAATCGAGTACGAGCAACGCTCTAGCACTCTGTCATGCATCTCATGTAAAATTCAAGTACGAGCTAATCGCTCCAGCACTCTCTCATGCATATATCATATAAAACTGAGTACGAGTCATAACTCCAACACTCTATCATGCATGTCATGGAAATCTAGTGTGAATCACAATCCAGCACTAATATATGTGGAAAATATATGAAATCAAGTGCGAGTTGTGCTCTAGCACGATTTATTTTCATGTAATTCGATAGATGGCTCTTTAAAAATGGATGATTTTCAAAACATCAAAATCAGAACTATAAAGTGTGCTTAATTCACATTAACCTTAAAACCATTAGCTCATCTATTTATTCTTCTGCTAAACAGTAGTAAAACACTCAAAATGGTGGTTTCCATGCTTTTTACAACTTTTCATAAAAGTTAACTTTTTTCCTAACTAAGGGTAAAATTGTAATTTGCCACTATCAGGTTACAATAATTATTATTCACTTTCTCTGACCCTCATAGTTTTTAAGTGAATGTAAAAGCAGACAAAAATACGTGCAAGTATCTCTAACTACTCACAAAAGTGCCTTACCTGCAATCACTCGAGAAATTTTACTTTTTCAATGCTGCTCGATCCAGCAGTCCGATTTGCTCCTCCAATAATCTCTGAAGCTGCATATAACCATTTATCAGGTTAATTATACTGTTCCTATTGTATTTCACATTAAATACAGTCTATTCCACTTAATGGGCTTTAATAAACCTTAAAGGGCCTAACTATGCCTTAAGCCTACTACTCATTTTCGTTAGCTCTTTTGGGCTTGTGGGGCCCACCAACTCTTATTGGGCTAATCCTAGACCCATTACATCTCATTGGGCCTAAAATAATTGGGCTTGGTCCATTGGACCTCTCGGTCACATGCCATGGCCGAGAGCACCCCATGTCGTTGGTCACACCATGGCATGCAGTCCATGTCCATTTCCTTAGCCAATTCACTTAGGCATTTTCACAAACACTTGGTTGGCTATGTTCTTAAACATCACATAGTTCATTTAGGCATTTTATCAAACACCTTGATTGCCAACTTAATACATGTATTAATTAATCAAATTGATTAATTCTAATTATACCATAATCATTAACACATGTATATCAACTCATTTATGCCTTAATATCATGTGGGCATTCATCAATATTTCACTACTCACTCTCGGCCTAACCATGATCATAGTGATTTCATATGTTTTAATGCTTAAAACATATACCAATATACTTAAAATCATTCATACATTAACATATATGAATTTGAAAGCTTGAAAATATACCTAGTATTTGTGTTCACACTTGGCCAAAACTTTGGAGCCTCACGGTTTACACACTATGCCTTCTTGATAGCCAATTCCAACATATGTTACTCGCCTCTCAATTTGGAACAACTTTCATGAATAATGCAAGTTCCAAATATGCCTAAATCCTAGTGATTTCTAGTGAGAGAAAGCTTGGATAAATGTATTTCAATGGTTTCCTTGTGTAGCTGAGAATGGTATGGTGAAGATGACAATGGTGTGGCTGATTTTATAAGCCATTTACTTAGCCATTAAGCCTTACTTTTCAGCCATTAAAATTGACTTTCTAAGGTTTAGTTATGAGTCACCTAATGAGTCATATAATGTGTCATAGTTAGCTTTAACTATGGTTAGATATTTAATCTTAATGGGCTTTACAATTGGGCCTCTCGGTTTGGGCTTTCTTAATGTGCTTTTGGGCTGAAATTTTTACTATACCTCGAGCCTTTAATTGTTTAAATATTTGGCCTATCAATCGGTCCAACAATTCGGTCTAAGGGACCTAAGAATTTCGATCTACGTTTAGTATACCTTAATGGGCATTAAAATCTTCACTTTAGGCCTATTACGTTTTTATCCATTAATTTTAATCCGAAATCCTTTCGAATAAATTTTCCTTACTTTCGGGGATGATTATCTTGTATTCTAACTAAAAATATTTTTTCCTAAATTTTTCTCTATGCTTAGGTTAATTTTTAACCATGGTTGTAAACTACGGTAAAAGTCCACTTTTCTTAACTATAGTTGACTTTTTCCTTAATCATTGACCACGTTGTCCTTTTCTCAAAATTTTGGAAGTATCATATCTTATGTCTTACACTCTCGTCTTTACAGTTTAGCCATTTTCGGTAGGTAAATATGCTCAAAATACCTTAAATACCTTAACTCTTTAAAAATGTCTATTTTACCCTTTTTAGCTTTTACTCTCCCTCTCTGTGTTCAGAACTAAATCAAACTGACTTTCCTTCATATGCTCTCTATATTTTCTCATTTTAAGTTCTTCTCTTCAGTCAGAATGATTCAGATCCACTCGGTTTTGCTTGTGACTCTTATAGCTCACATTAGGCTTTTATGTAGCTTATGAGTGCTAAATCATTTCTCATGCACTTTAAATTTAGTAAATACTCTTCTTATTACTCAACTATAATAATAGAGTGTTCATACATATAGGAATCATAAGGAACAAGATACATAAAATATGGGTCTGACAAGGAATTCATTACTATGATTGATAGACGCCGTGGTAGAGGACCGAGCTCATGTGCTCGAGGTTGTAGAGGTAGGCTTATGAGCCAGATTGAATCCTCATCTGACCATGCCCCATAGGGTCCCACAGAGACAGCTGATGCACGCTTCGAGAGGTTGGAGTGGAGTGTGGATAACATAATGACACTGATTAGTCAGGCTATGGTGAGGTTTGATAATTTGCAGGGCACAGCTCACCAAGCTGCCCCAGCTACGTTTGCAGCCGCACCTGAGACACTTGCACCCACACAGATTGCACTTATGCCATCGACATCAGGATCGTCCACACGTACATCTACTAGACTTACACAAATCGCATCGGTTCAGCTTACACCTTCCCTAATGGCCCCATAGTAGTCCGGTAATGATTTGGGTTATGACTGTGAGTTGGATAGGTTGAGGCAGTTCCAGAAGTTTTGACCACCGTCATTTAGCGGGGTAAAGAACCCAATGATTACTGAGGACTGGGTGAATGAGATAGAGAAACTATATGGGTTCTTCAGGTGTACAACGACTGAGAGAGTTGCCTTTGCCGTCTTCATGCTGAAGGGAGAGGCAAAGCATTGGTGGAAGTCCACCAGACCTTTACTGAAGGCCCGACTGTCACAACCTCTTTTACCTAAAATTACTACAAATTTTTTACTTTTTACTTACCTTTTTCCCTTCGTGACAATTTAACTACTAACAATTGGGTTATGATTCGATATTAGTCACATCATCCTTACTTACCTTGTCATCCATTTCTATGTCATACATACATGTCAATATAAACTATCGATTGACTATAAATACATTTATCTTATAAGTGAACTCATGTATATTTACATACATTTACATCCTCGATATTACATCCGTTTACATCACTGTGTTGTTATATGTTTAGATATAACATCATACAAATGTGTATACCTTTCGCTCGATGAGAATACAGCGAATACCAAAATACGAGTCCTCAGTCACTCGCTAGCTACTGTAAATGCTCTGTAGATAGGGGAAAATGAAAAGGGTGAGCTCACTAGCTCAGTAAGGCAATCAGGCAAGTAAGTAGATAACTACACTAACTACATATTTATAATGCCATGCCTTGAAATACTCTTTTCATTGTTTCACAGTTAAAGCATGAATTTTCTTGTAAAACTTATGCAGCGTGTATATATTTACTCGTATATACTGAAATCATGCTTTACTCATAAACACGGGCATTTCATGCAAAACATTGCATTTTGTATAATCTCATATAATGCCCATAAAACATATCATACCATTTCATTTCAATCATATAAAATATGGAATTTCATCATTTAAAAACACATCTATCAAGTCTCAACCCATCCCTCGAGTCTACCCTAATTCATAGACATTTCACATTAATGTAAAATCAAAATTCATTTATCGAGGCTAGACCCATCCCTCAGTCTACCTTGATTCATATAAAACTATGTGATATAATCATGTGAGACTGGACGATTATTATGATAATATCTAGGACTATGGCAATATCCAATACTGTGATCCCAGGCTACACGGATCCTAGTGTACGGGGCATCACTGCTACAACGGGAGGTGAGTCAAATCCTACCCGCCAGCTCACAACTCCACAACTCCGAATATCGCCCTCAACTCCACATGGTACAGTGTACTCTGTGAACCATACACAGTACAACATACTCCATGGACCCTATCTCAAGTCAATAGTCAATGCCACATCTCTAAATACACGTGTGATCATCTCATTAGTGTGACACATAGTCTACACAAGGCTTCTAGCACGATCTTAAACATGTCATGTATTTCACATCAAATACAGTGTGCACCTTGAGTGCGACGCTCAGTCAACACCCTGCTCAAACACTATTTTATGCACATTTCATATAAAATCTAGTGCGAGTAACACTCTAACACTATGTCATGCATAAATCATATTTCAAATCGAGTACGAGCAACGCTCGAGTACTATGTCATGCATATCATGGGAAATCTAGTGCGAGTAAAACTCCAGCACATTATTATGCAAAAAACATATAAAATCTAGTGCGAGCAATGCTCCAGCACGATTTGTTTTCACACAACTCGATAGACGGCTCATTTCAAAGGGATTATTTCAAATCATCAAAATCAGCACCATAATTATGCTATTTTATGTAATTCATGAAAACACTTGTCAATCTATCTATGTTTCTGTTAAACAGTAGTAAAAACACTCAAAAACATGTTTTCCATGCTTTATATGACTTTTCTTAATTTTCATAATTTTACCCTTAATAAGGGTAAAATCGTAATTTACTCATATTGAGTCTCTATAAAATTTATTCTCTTTCTCTGACCCTCAGACTTTTTAAGTGACTGTAAATACCCTCGAAAATAAGCGTAGGTACCTCTAACTACTCGTAAAATTTTCTTACCTCGAATCACATTGAGCGCATCCACTTTTCTAACGCCGCTCGATCACGCAATCCGTTTAGCTCCCAATATAATCTCTAGAGCTGCATGTAATCATTTATCCCATCAAGTACACTTATTCATCTGTATTTCACTTTTAATACAGTTTATTTCACTTAATGGGCCTATTTCCTCTTATTGGGCCTAATTTCATCTTAATAGGCCTTACTCAGTTTTAAGCTCATTTCACTTTACTATTCATTTCATATGGGTCTATTGGGTCTGAGGCCCATTAACTCTTATTGGGTCAAAACCACATCGCTTGGCCCATTATGCGTCTCGGCCATGGCATGGTGGCTGAGATCCATGCCAATCACGCCATCATTCCCCCTCTTTAGGCTAGCCATTCACTTAGGTATTTTATCAAACATTTACTACGTATGCCTTACGCTTTCAGTTTTTGTTCATTTAGGCATTTTATCAAATACCTTACATGCCAACCTTAATTCACCAACAAATTGAACAAATTGACTAAATCTAACCATGCCATCATCATCCATGCATCTTAACTAGTCTATATATGTATTTAAATCATATGGGTATTCATCAAAACACTTATACCCATTTTCGGCCACTTAGTGTTCATGATGATTTTGTGTGTTTTGATCCATAAAATATATACCAATCATCTTAGAATAATTCATAGATTAACATACTAGAAGTTGGAAGCTTGAAAACTCACCTAGCTTATTATTCTTCACTTGGTCGAAACTTGTGGGAGATTTTGGGTTACTCAATTCAGCTCCTTGATGGCTGATTCCAAGATATGTTAATCCTCTCTCAATTTGAAACTTTCATGCAGATCACTTGTTCCAAATATGCCGTTAGGTTAGTGTTTTCTAGTGAGAGAAAGCTTGAAAGTTATGTTTTTTAATGGTATTCTGTTTTTGTTGAACACTTAAGGGAGAAGAAGACTTGGATTGGCCAATTTTTCACTTAGAAAATTCATCTATTTAGTCTTAATTTTCAGCCCACCATCTGGGCTTGGCATTGGTTATGGGCTTGGTAAATTTGGGCTTAAATTTTGGGATTAGACATTTAACTAATAGGCCTAGTTTTGGGCTTTCCATTTTGGGCTTCGATTTGGGCTTTTCTTTTAGGCTTTTAGGCTGAAATTTTCACCACCATTTGGGCCTTCAATTAGCTTAATATTGGCCCCACTAAATGTCCTAACAATTCATCCCATTAGGCTTACAAAATTCGGCTCATGCTTAATCCACCATAATGGGCTTTAAATTTTGAAAAACGGTAAGGCAGCTCCTTTTATACTGCATTTTCTATACTAAAATATTATTTAAAATAGATTTTGATTAAATTGAGCTACCTATCAATTTTACTGGGTAAAACTGTCCTTGAGTTGAGTGTTGACTGTGTGTTACACTGTTAGGCTCGCACTTATTTGAGATAAAGGCCTGGATTATTCATGCTACACCATAACTAGTCTACATGTTCAGGCACAACCAGTTTTTATTACTATTATTATTATTGTTTGGTCTATGGAGTATGTTGTACCGTGTAACATACATGTGAGTACACTGTACCATGTTTTCAGTCTTCAGACTTCTGAAGGCCGTTGAGTTGCTAACTACTCCCACGGCAATTGATATCCTTGCACACCTAATCGGTGATGCTTGGAATCACCGACAATGGCCATATGTCACTCTCCCATTTGGGATATGTTATTAACATGTACTGCCTAGTCTCATCTATTTGATTTATTAAATATATTGATTGATTGGGATACTGAATGAACCAAATGATTAAAATATTTCCTTTATATGTGAAGGAAATTTTACTTTACAGCATGACATGGGTAATTTCAAATTTATTATGGTATATTTTCTACGTTATTGACATTAGCATTAATCACTGACTCTGGTTTAACTGCATGACACCGTCATTGTACTTTTTGTATGATAGTATCATTTATGCTCATGTAGATAGTATAGTTATCTACTTGTTCACACAATTTCTTTACTGAGCATGTTGAGCTCACCCTTTATTTCTCTTCCACAGATTACCTCCAATAGCAAGGACCCTGCTGTGTAAATAGAATTCTTTTGAGCAGCCATATCATCGCATAACTTCTTTTTGTGGGAAAGGTATACCCAGTGAAATTATTCTTTTGTATCTAAACTTTTGTGGTGCAATAATGTATACAGACATGAATCTGGGGAATGTAAAAGTGTATAATTTTCGTTGAAAGATTTATGAATTTATTGTTGTATAAATCTTCATGTTATACAAAGGGGTTTTTAAATTATTCTATGATTTACTTACAAATAAATGGTAATAAGATCTACCACATTGTAAGACCCTCACTTTATGCATACTATTACTTATGATTCACCATTGTAAACATTGGTATATGTTATAAGAAAGATTGTGTTACAATCCAAAGTACAAGTATAATTTGAAAATGCCTTACATCTATACAAATGCCAAAAGTGAGCTAAAGTGAGCTTAGGCTAAACCAAAGTGATGCCAACCATTATGACTGAAGATAAGAACTTTAAATATCCAAATAAGGATAGTTCAAGAAGGAAAGTTGGTTTGGTTTGGTCCCGACAAGGTAGAAGTAGTGAAAACGCCAAAAAGGGGCTAAACGAACTCGAAATGGACCGTTCGAGATGTTTTTAACTAATTCACTTCCCGAAAATGACCAAAACGCATAGATGGGAGTGTTAACCATGAGAATTGATACTTTTGGATTTTTGAGAAAAAATCAAATGTGGTAAATGGTCAAAGAAAATCAAAGTTAGATGTAAATGTTGATTTTGACCTTAAAGAACTAACATGGTTAAAACACTCAATTTTTAGCCTCTTGTATATGGAGAATAAATTAAATTCAAGTTGGATTAAATTAATTTGGACTGAAATTGAAGAAAGAATTTGGGCTAAGTAGTTAAATGGCTTAAGCCCATTAAGCCTTAAAACTAATGGGCCAAGTGTGCAAGCTTAAATGGGCCAAAATTTGGGCCATCAATTAGGCTGAAATTTAAGACATATATTAGGCCCAATTATCTATGAAAATCCAGCCCAATAATTTGAATAGGAAAGCCCAAACCGAAAGCCCACTAGTGAAAAAGACAAAAGCACAATTTCATTAAAGTTAAGCCCAAAACTATGCCAAGCCCAAACCAATTGCAAGCCCAACTTCAAGGGCTGATTTTTATGAAAGGTTGGCTGATATTTAAGGAAGCAAAGTCAAATTTTGCTAAGGCAAAACCGTCACCTTCATCTTTATCCAACTAGCCACCATTAAAACATAAACTTTATGCTTTCTCTCTCTAGATTTCACCTATTTGTAAACCGAATTGGAACAAGTTGTTTTCAACAAAGTTGTTACCCATGATGAGGAGAATAACATAGTCCAAAACTAGCAACCAAGAAGTTTATTTGGAGAAGTCAACCCCTCCCACAAGTTTCGGCCAAAGAGAAAAGTATAAGCTAGGTGAGTTTTCTATCTTCCAACTTCATATATGTTAATCTAGGAATTTTTATGGAGTTGATTGGTGTATGAATTTCATGGCAAAACATCACTTAAGGTGATGAAAAAGCTTAGGCCGAAAATGAGTATTTTTTTTCTATGCACATACATGTGATTTTAAGGCATGAATGGATTGGGTAAGATAGATGGATGATGATGGCATGGTTAATTTCAATCAATTTGTTGAATTGGATGGTTGTATGAAGTTAGCATGTAAGGTGTTTGATAAAATGTCAACATAAACCATGGAATTAGCTTAAGGCATGCATGAAAGGTGTTTAATGAAATGCCTAAGTAAGCAATCGACAAGGGAGGCATAGTGATGGCAAGCCATCGGCCATGGGCGGCATGATGGTGCTCGACCACCATGCCATGGTCGAGAGCTCCCATGGGCCAAGCTCACATGCAATTGGCCCAATAAGGCCAATGGTCCTTGGATAAAGCCCAATAAGTGTTAATGAGCCTAGTGAGCCAAATGGGCTTTGATAGAATAAATAGTAAAGTGAGAATGGGCTTAAGACAGAGTTAGGCCCATTAAGGTGCAATAAGGCCCAATAAGAATATTCAGGCCCAATACTTTAAATCAACCATACAGAAAGTGGAATACGGGTTAATAAAGTTAATTAATGTGATTAGTAATTATCAACAACTCCCTAAGATTTATTTTAAGCTAGATAGATAGATATACGAAAAGTGAAAAAAGTAGTCGACGTGATTCTAGGTAAGGGATCTTTGCGAGCTCTTAGAGGTAGCTATGCGTAGATTTTTCATAGTTTTCAATTCTTTAAACTCTCTGAGGAATATAGATATAGAATAATATTTATGATGCCTAAATATGGGAAAATTATGAAAATACCCTTAGACCCGAGAATTTTTTAAAATGCATAAAGTGCATGAAATCCATGTTTACTCTGTGAAAAAGAGATTTTGTAAAGCTAAAGTGATAGACTGGCTCATGATTTGTCTCTATGCATTAAATTGCACATTTTTTGAAATATGACTTGATTGACGAGTGATTTGATGGGATATTGCCCTCTCACTTTGTTTTGTACTGTTTTACGTATCGCACTCGGTTTTAAGTACATTTGTTGTGGGAAATAGAGCTAGTTGTCTATTTGTGTATATGAAATCGTGCTGGAGCTATGATGAGATTTGAGGGTTTATCCAGATCTGCTCGCACTTGATTTTGGAATGGAATATGAACAGACCGTGTTGGAGTACTGCTCGCGTTGGATTCTGTTGTGATGCGTGATTGAGATCGTACTGGAGCCCTCTTGTTGGATTGTGTGTCACACTGACTTGCTCACACTAGATTTGAGACGACAGGCTATGGTTGATAATTTATTTGGTTGGGTTGGTGAGCTTGTGACTCAGGTACCTACAATTGTGTGGTAATTGTACTGCAGTTCATGGAGTACGTTGTACCATGTAGACAACATAGAGTACACTGTATTGTGCAGCTATGGGATGTGAGGATTACGTCTTTGGACTTGGGCATACTGTGTCATTTCTATGATTTGTGATGGTCCTTAGATAGGAGTCGATGGATAGTCTAATCCCCTTCTCGGACTCAGAGACACCCTTGCACACTTAGCTAGTGATAGCTCAGGGTCTTTGACTTTAGCTAAATGTCTTATAGATTATGTGTGGATCCCTGCCTAGTCTCGCCTATTTTTTTTTTTGTTTCTGTGATGAAACTATCAGCGATTTTATTTATGTGATGAAACCATTTGAAATAAGAATATGATTAAATGTGAGTTTCAATACTGAACACAGAAATATTTTACTCCGAATGAGTTTTGATATTCGATTTTTAGCAATAAATTGCTATGTGTTTTACTATAATGGTTTTGTGAATGCCATGATTTTTGACATAAACCATGCATTATGAGCATTGTAGATAGTATGGTTATCTACATGCTTTCATTTATTCCTTATTCACCGTGTTAGCTCACCCCTTTCTCTCCTCTCTTCACAGATTAGTTACAGTAGTTGAGAGCTCTATGGTATATTCCTGTATTTTCCTTCTGCTACATTGCGAAAGGTATACACACTTTTGAAATCTTTTGTATCTAAATATGATAAAGCAAAGTGATGTATTTATATTAGTACTAAGATATAAACCTATGTAAACGAATGTAAAAGTTTTGTAAATTATTATAAGCACAACTTCTTATTATGGATGCATGAGAAGTGAATGAATTAAAGTATATAGGAGTGATCGGCTGACATCTACTCATAGCCCAACCATGGGTATGTGTAGTCGTGATATGTGGAAATTATTGATATAAATGTAAGGATATTTAGGTTGCGATAGAAGTGGTATCAGAGCAAGAGTTGGTCTGATATTAGTCGTTGTTAGTAACTAAGAAAATCTACATCACATTGTCACTATACTTTGTTTAGATACAATTGTGTATATTGGGCTGTGATTTCACTGAAATTTATTTTATATATACAATAAATTGTTAGGATGTTTGATGGACATCGTAGTAGAGGAGAGGGTTCACGATCTCAAGGGGACAGAGATAGGCCCAAGAGATGGAGTAGATCTTCATCTGGTCATACTTCTCGGGATCACTCAGAGAGTTCTGGTGCTCGCGTCTCGAGATTAGAGCGGAGCCTTAATATGTGGTGACATTATTGGGGTAGTTTATGGCTAGATTTGATGGTGCCCACGGTACAGCAGGACAAGCTGCACCAATTCCTGCAGCAGCTGCACCTGAGACCCCTGTGCCTTCACAGCCTGCACGCACACTATAGAGAGCGAAATCACCAGAGACTCCTCATGTTCAGCCCGTACCTCCTCCAGTTGCACCTCGTTAGGGTAATGATGATTAGGGGTAAGACTGT
This sequence comes from Firmiana major, assembly GCA_033439115.1. Taxonomy (NCBI): domain Eukaryota; kingdom Viridiplantae; phylum Streptophyta; class Magnoliopsida; order Malvales; family Malvaceae; genus Firmiana; species Firmiana major. The sequence continues at coordinate 22,434,175 of CM065905.1, forward strand.
GAGCTAGATCGACTGAGGCAATTCTAGAAGCTTCAGCCACCATAATCAGAGGAGTTAAGGATTCGATAGTGGCCAAGAAATGGATTAACACGATGGAGAAGCTTTATAAGTTTTTCCAGTGTACTTCGGTAGAGAAAGTGGACTTTGCAGCCTTTGTGTTGGCAGGTGAGGCGAAACATTAGTGGAAGTTCGCTATGCCTATTCTGACGGTTAGATATTAGGAACTGAGATGGGAGATCTTTATGGATGTCTTTCGGAGGTAATACATCCCGAATACATCTTAGCAGAAACTATAGATAGAGTTTCTGAGTTTGACCCAGGGAAGCAAGTCAATAGACGAGTAGGAATCTCGGTTTACATCTCTGGATAGATATGATCTCGATACGATGGATAACGAAGCTAGAAAGGTCCGTAGATTTATGGAGGGCCTGAGACCACCGATTATAGCTCGAATGGCCTCGCTTGACATCTTAGTTTATGAGGATGTCGTTAGATGGGCTCAGTTATGTGAGTAGGATTATGAGCTCCATGTTTCAGAGTTTGGAAATGGTGGTAATGGTTGAGACAGAGATCGAAAGAAGTCTGGTGATGATAAAGGTCGTAGAGAGGCAAAGAGGCCTTTTGGTGGGCGACAGAGGATCAATGAGTCACGGAGTAGGGCAGTTAGACCCTTGTGTATCTGACAGCAACGTCGGCTTAGGGTATTGTGATTGGAGGTCCCCAACCTAATCCCGATTGATGTAGACTTTGTAGAGGACTCCACGTGAACAGACCCTGTTATAGGATGTCAGGAGCATGTTTTAAGTGTGGTAAGATAAGGCACATGATGAGAGATTGCATGGAATCAATTGAGGTATCTTCACACAAGGTTAAGAAACCAGAGAAAGTTTCGCTTGTTACTCTTGCTCCAAAAAGGAGTGCCACAGCCGAGGAGAAGGGGAAGTAAGTCGTCGGCTAAGGCAGAGTGTATGCGCTTGACTAGGGCACTGCAGATGCTTCACCGAATGTGGTGAAAGGTACAATTCTGATTTTTAATCTTGAAGCATTAGCTCTATTTGATCCTGGTGTAATGCATTAATTCATATCACCATCGTGTACAATTAAATTATCAAAATTTGTGAAGCCTACACCTTTAGGTAAGAGGTTGATAATTAGCACGCCAATGAGAGGTAGTCAAGTGACTGAGTACATGTGTAAGCAATGTAAGTTAAGGGTAGGAGATAAGAGTATGACAATCGATCTTATCATGTTAGGTATGTTTGATTTTGATGTAATATTAGGAATGGATTGGTTGGTTGTAAATCATGTTATCTTATATTGCCATTCTAAGACGATAATGTTTTCTCTACCTGAGAAACATATTGTAAAGTTTTTCTGAGTATATATATATAAAGAAGTAGTTATGGCAATCAAATGAATATTACTATGATGAGAAGGATGCAATATTAAATTGATTGCATAATATTGTTTTGAAAGTTTTATTACGTACGTGGTTAATACGGATAAGGCACAACCTGAATTGATCGATATTCCAGTGATCAAAGAGTTTTCGAATGTCTTTTCGGATGATTTGCCAAGGTTACCACCAGACAGAGAGATAGAGTTCTGTATTGATTTGGTGTTTGGTACTGAGACTATATCCAAACCACCATACATAATGGCTCTAGATGAGTTGTTAGAACTGAAGAAGTAGTTACAGGAGCTTTTTGATAAGGGGTTCATTAGACTGAGCGTCTCGCCCTGGGGAGCTCCAGTCTTGTTCGTTAAGAAGAATGATGGAAGCCTTCGACTGTGCATCGATTATCGGTTGTTGAATAAGGCTACCATTAAGAACAAGTACCCCCTTCCATGTATTGACGATCTGTTGGATCAACTTAGAGGAGCACAGATATTTTCCAAGATCGATCTAGGTACCATCAATTGAGGACTCGGAGTAGAGATGTACCCAAGACAGCCTTTCGTACCCATTATGGTTACTATGAGTTCTTGGTTATGCCTTTTGGGTTGACGAATGCTCCTGCAGCTTTTTTGGCTTTGATGAACGATGTGTTAAAGCCATACCTGGATCGATTTGTGATCGTCTTCTTCGATGATATATTAGTATACTCGAAGTCCAGAGAGGAACATGAGCAACACTTGAATATTGTTCTACAGACCCTTTGAAAGAAGCAGCTATATGCCAAGCTCAGTATGTGTGACTTTTAGTTGGAATAGATATCATTTCTCGGTCATATGGTATCGAAGGATGGGGTGTCTAATGATCCATCCAAGATAGAGACAGTAGTTTAGTGGGAACGACCCAGGACAATCACTGAGATTAGGAGTTTTCTGGGGTTAGTTGGGTATTACAGATGGTTTATAGAGGGCTTCTCGAAATTAGCTGCTCCTTTGACTCGTCTCACTCGAAAAAATGTTGCATTTGAGTGGGATGACAAATGTGAGGAGAGTTTTGGTGAATTGAAGCAATGACTGACCATCGCACCGATTCTCATCATTCTGACCAGCTCATGAGGTTTCTCTGTATATACAGATGCCTCAGGACAGGGATTGGGTTGTGTATTGATGTCGAATGGGAAGGTAGCTGCTTATGGATCCCAACAGGTTAAGGACCATAAGAAGAACTATCCGATCCATGATTTAGAGTTAGTAGTCGTAGCGTTTGCACTGAAAATATGGCGCCATTATTTGTATGGTGAGAAAGTCCAAGTATTTACTGACCACAAAAGCCTGAAATATTTGTTTTCACAGAAATAATTAAATATGAGGCAACGTAGATGGTTAGAGCTTTTGAAGGACTATGATTGTGAGATCATGTACCATCCAGGAAGGTAAATGTAGTTGTCGATGCTTTGAGCTGAAAGAGCCTTGGGATGGTATCGTACATGATGATCAGGGAACATGAGCTGCTAAAGCAGTTTACGAGTCTTAGTTTAGATATGATCCCTTCTGACACTAATGCATATTGTGTGATAGCTAGTCTAAGATTAGAGCCGAATTTGATTGACCGGATCAGACAAGCTCAGCGTATTGATCGTTTCTATGTTAATATGCATAGTCAAATTAAACTGGGTATCGGTGTCGAGTTTAAGTTGAGCACTGATGGATTATTGAGATTTTGAGGTAGAATGTGCGTTCCCGATGATCCTGAGTTGAGGAAACTCATTTTGTTTGAAGCTCATTCATCATGTTATACGTTACATCCGATGAGCAATAAGATGTATTAGAATCTCCGAAAAGTGTATTGGTGGTTAAGGATGAAAAGAGATGTGGTGGACTATGTGGCAAAGTGTTTTGTGTGTCAGCAGGTGAAGGTAGAGCATCAGAAGCTTACGGGATTATTGCAGTCTCTACCTATACCGGCATGGAAATGAGAGTACATCACCATGGATTTTATCATGGGTTTACCGAGGACCTGACGGAACCATGATGCCATTTGGGTGATTGTGGATAGATTGACAAAGTCAGCTCACTTCTTAACTATGAGAGCTATGGATACTCTGAGTGCGTTGGCGAATTTATATGTATGGGAGATTGTGAGGCTACATGGCGTTCCAGTGAGTATTGTGTCTGACAGGGATTCCCGCTTCATTTTCCACTTTTGGGAATATTTTCAGGAAGTCATAGGAACTCGATTGAGCTTCAGCACAACTTTCCACCCTCAGTCTGATGGTCAATCAGAGAGAACCATCTAAACTTTGGAGGATATGTTGAGAGCTTGTGTGATGAATTTTAGAGACTCCTGGGATGACCATTTGCCATTAGCTGCATTCGCCTACAACAACAGTTATCACTCGAGTATTAGGATTGCACCGTATGAGGCGTTATATGGTCGTAGGTGTCGATCTTTGATTAAATGGGAAGAAATGGGTGACTGGAAGATGTTTGCTCCTGATTTGGTGAAGTAAGCCTCTAAAGATGTCCAGTTGATATGTGACAGATTGAGGACAGCTCAAAGTAGGCAGAAAAGCTATGCTGACACGAGACGTAGGCCGTTGGAGTTTATGGTCGTGAGTCAGTAGTCTTGAAGGTATCTCCTTCAAAGGGGATTATGAGATTCCAGAAGAAGGGTAAACTAAGTCTTCACGACATTAGACCATTTGAGATCTTAGATCGAGTGGGACACAAGGCTTATAGGTTGGCGTTGCCATCGGAGTTAGCGAGTGAGCATAACGTCTTCCACATTTCGATACTTTGAAAGTACCATATAAACCCGACGCATGTGATTCAATATGAGCCATTAGAGCTCACAGAGGATATGTCGTATGTTAAGAAGCCGATTCGGATTTTGGATAGGAAGAAGAAGGTCTTACGGTCCAAGACGATATCTCTGGTTAAGGTTCTTTGGCAGTACCACACTTCAGAGGAAGCTACATGGGAATTGGAGAGCTTGGTGCGAGAGAAGTATCTCGAGTTGTTCAAGAATTGACTTTATTCTAATTTGGAAGACCAAATTTCTTTAAGTGGGGAGGAATGTATGACCCACACTTTTTGCATATTATTACTTATGATTCACCATTGTAAACATTGGTATATGTTATAAGAATCATAAGAAAAATTATGTTACAATCCAAAGTACAAGTATAATTTGAAAATGCCTTACATGTATACAAATGCCAAAAGTGAGCTAAAGTGAGCTCAGGCTAAACCAAACAAATAAGAATAGTTCAAGAAGGAAAGTTGGTTTGGTTTGGCCCCGACAAGGTAAAAGTAGTGAAAACGCAAAAAGGGGCTAAACGAACTCGAAATGGACCGTTCGAGATGTTTTTAACTAATTCACTTCCAGAAAACAACCAAAACGCATAGATGGGAGTGTTAATCATGAGAATTGACACTTTTGGATTTTTGAAAAACAGTCAAACGTGGTCAATGGTCAAGAAAAGTCAAAGTTAAATGGAAATGTTGACTTTGACCTTAAAGAACTAACCATGGTTAAAATTTAACCCAACCAAGGTTAAAAAGTGGGGAAGAATTATTTTTTGTTAAAACACTCAATTTTCAGCCTCTTATATATGGAGAATAATTAAATTAAATTTGGATTAAATTAATATGGATTGAAATTGAAGAAAGCATTTGGGCTAAGTAGTTACATGGCATAAGCCCATTAAGCCTTAAAACTAATGGGCCAAGTGTGCAATCTAAAATGGGTCAAAATTTGGGCTATCAATTGGGCTGAAATTTAAGACATATAGTAGGCCCAATTATCTATGAAAATCCAGTCCAATAATTTGAATAGGAAAGCCCAAATCGAAAGCGCATTAGTGAAAAAGACAAAAGTAGAAAACATGCCAAGCCCAAACCAATTGCAAGCCCAACTTCAAGGGCTGATTTTTATGAGAGGTTGGTTGATATTTAAGGAAGCAAAGTTAGACTTTGCTAAGGAAAAACTGTCACCTTCATCTTCATCCAACTAGCCACCATTAAAACATAAAGCTTTAAGCTTTCTCTCTATAGGTTTCACTTATTTGTAAACTGAATTGCAACAAGTTATCTTCAGCAAAGTTGTTACCCATGATGAGGAGAATAACATAGTCCAAAATCAACAACCAAGAAGCTGATTTGGAAAAGTCAACCCCTCCCACAAGTTCGACCAAAGTGAAAAGTATAAGCTAGGTGAGTTTTCTATCTTCTAACTTCATATATGTTAATCTAGAAATTTTATGGAGTTGATTGGTGCACGAATTTCATGGCAAAACATCACCTAAGGTGATGAACAAGCTTAGGTCAAAAATGGGTATTTTGTTTTCCATGCCCATACATGTGATTTTAGGGCATGAATGGATTGGGTAAGATGCATGGATGATAATGGCATGGTTAATTTCAATCAATTTGTTCAATTGGATTGTTGTATGAAGTTGGCATGCAAGGTGTTTGATAAAATGCCAACATAAACCATGGAAATAGCTTAAGAAATGCATGAAAGGTGTTTGATGAAATGCCTAAGTGAGCAATCGAAAAGGGAGGCATGGTGATGGCAAGCCATCGGCCATGGGCGGCATGATTGTGCTCGGCCACCATACCATGACCGAGAGCTCCCATGAGCCAAGCTCACATGCAATCGGCCCAATAAGGCCAATTGGCCTTGGATAAAGCCCAATAAGTGTTAATGGGCCTAGTGAGCCCAATGGGCTTTGATAGAATGAATAGTAAAATGAAAATGACTTAAAACAGCGTTAGACCCATTAAGGTGCAATACAGCCCAATAAGAATATTTAGACCCAATACTTTAATTAACTGTAGAGAAAGTGGAATACGGGTTAATAAAGTTAATTGATGTGATTGGTAATTATCTACAACTCTCGGAGATTTATTTAGAGCCAGATAGATGGATATACGAAAAGTGAAAAGAGCAGTTGACGTAATTCTAGGTAAGGGATCTTTACGAGCTCTTATAGATAGTTATGCATAGATTTTTCGCAGTTTTCATTTCTTTAAATTCTTTGAGGATTACAGATATAGAATAATATTTATGACGCCCAAATATGGGAAAACTATGAAAATACCCCTAGACCCGTGAATTTTTAGAAATGCATAAAGTGCATGAAATCCATGTTTTCTCTGTGAAAAAAGAGATTTGTAAAGCTAAAGTGATAAACTGACTCACGATTTTTCTGTATGCATTAAATTGCACATTTTTTGAAATATGACTTGATTGACGAGTAATTTGATCGGATATTACCCCCTCACTCTGTTTCGTACCGTTTTGCGTATCCCACTCAATTTTCAGTACCACTGTTGTGGGAAATAGAGCTAGTTGTCTATTTGTGTGTGTGAAATCGTGTTAGAGCTATAATGAGGTCTGTGGATTTATCCAGATCCATCACACTTGATTTTGGTATGGCATATGAACAGACTGTGCTGGAGCACTGCTCGCATTGGATTCTATTTTTTATGGGTGATTGAGATCGTGCTGGAGCCCTCGTGTTAGACTGAGTGTCACACTAACTTACTCGCACTAGATCTCAGACGACAGGCTATGGTTGATAATTTATTTGGTTGGGGTGGTGAGCTTGTGAATCAGGCACCTACAACTGTGTGGTAATTGTATTGTGGTTCACGAAGTACTTTATGTCGTGTAGACAACATGAAGTACACTGTATCGTGCAGCTATGGGATGTGAGGATTGCGTCTTTGGACTCTGGCATGTTGTGTCATTGCTCTGATTTGTAATAGTCCTTAGATAGGAGCTGATGCATAGACTAATCCCCTCCTCGGACTTAGAGACACCCTTTCACACCTAGCTAGTGATAGCTCGGGGTCTCGAACTTTGGCCAAATGTCTTATGGATTGTGTTTGGATCCCTGCTTAGTCTCGCTTGTTTTATTTGTTTCTGTGATGAAACTAACAGTGATTTGATTTCTGTGATGAAACCATTTGAAATGAGAATATGATTAAATGTAAGTTTCAATACTGAACACAGAAATATTTTATTCCGAATGAGTTTTGATATTCGATTTTTGGCAATAAATTGCTATGTGTTTTACTATAATGGTTTTGTGAATGCCATGAATTTTTGACATAAATCATCCATTATGAGCATTGTAGATAGTATGGTCATCTACCTGCTTTCATTTATTCCTTACTGAGTGTGTTAGCTCACCCCTCTCTCTCCACAGATTAGTTCCAGTAGTTGAGAGCTCTGTGGTAGATTCTTGTATTTTCTTTTTGCTAGTAGCTATCATCACATTACGAAAGGTATACACACTTTTTAAATCTTTTGTATCTAAATATGACAGAGCATAGTGATGTATTTATATTATTACTGGGATGTAAACCTATGTAAACGAATGTAAAAGTTCTGTAAATTATTACAACCACAACTTCTTATTATGAATGCATGAGAAGTGAATGAATTAAAGTATACGGGAGTGATTGACTGACATCGACTCATAACCCAACCATCGATATGTGTGGTCGTGATGTGTGGAAATTATTGATATAAATGTAAGGAAATTTGGGTCGCGACACACATGGTCTATTATCGACTCATAGCCCAACCAAAAGAGTATGTGAATTGGGACGTTACAAAAGTTGGTATCAGAGCGAGATTGGCCCAATATGAGTGGATGTTAGAAGTTAGAAAAGTTTACATTGTTTACATCCCCACATTACTGTGCATCGTTTAGATACTTTTGAGCATACCTAGCTATGTTTACTAAGAATTTGTTGCTGAATAAAGGGAAACTGTTAGATATGGCCCGTAGTCATCGTAGCTGTGCCAGCAGACGAGAGAGCACATCATCTTGAGGCCTTGGGGATAGGCCTGAGAGGTGAGATGGCTCCTCATATAAGCGAATTTCTTAAAATCCAGCAGATAGCTTTGAAGCCCGCTTCACAAGATTAAAGCATGATATGGAGACGATGATGACGTTGTTCGGGCAGGTGATGGCAAGATTTGATAGTATGTAGGGCATTGTTGGGCAGGCGACAACAACTACTTCGACAGCCGCACCTGACACACCTGCACCTACTCAGCTAGCACCTATACCGTCGATGGAATGACCCTCTGCTTCTCCATTAACTGTGCTACCACAAACCCCACTTGTACATCCTTCACCGACTCTAGTGGCCCCACAACAGAGTAGTGATAAGATAGGGTATGATTGTGAACTGGATAGGTTGAGACAGTTTTAGAAATTTAAGCCACCATCTTTTCTTGGGGTTAAGAACCCGATGATTGTAGAAAACTGGATTAATGAGTTAGAGAAACTATATGGGTTCGATAGATGCACAACTATTGATAAGGTAGCCTTTGCAGTCTTTATGTTAAAAGAGGATGCAGAGCATTAGTAGAAGTCCACCAAACTGATCTTGAGGGCCAGACACTAGGTTATCACCTAGGATATTTTTCTTGATGCTTTTCAGATACGGTACATTTCAAACACTGCCCAGAGAAGACTGCAGGCTGGGTTTCTGAATTTGACTCAGGGAAACAGATCAGTAAATGAGTATGAGTCCAAGTTTACATCTCTATGAAGATATGATCTGGATAATATGAGTAATGAAATGAGAAAGGTCCATAAATTTATGGATGGATTGAGACCTTCTTTTCGAGCCCAATCAGCCCCATTTGATATTACTACTTATGAGGAGGCAGTTCGTTGGGCACAATTGTGCGAACAGAACTATAAACTACATGTATCAAAGTTTGGCAAGATGGGTAAGAGTAAGGATCGAGATAGAAAGAGATCTGTAAAGGATAGAGGTGCCAAAGAAAGTAAGAAGTCGTCTGGTAAGCGACAGAAGAGTTTCGATGAGTCGCGGGTTAAGACCGCTAAGCCTCCTATTTACCCAGCCTCAACTCCAACTAAGGGTATTATTATTGGTGGACCCTGACATGTTACCGAGTCGTGTAAGTTTTGTGGGAAATACCATGGTAACAAGCCTTGTTATTTGGTAACTGAAGCATGTTTTCGATGTGGCAAGACTGGGCAGTTAGTGAAAGATTGCCTAGAGCTTCCCGACTTAGCCCCACAGAAGGGTAAAGAACCAATGAAAGTTCCTGCTACTACTCTTACTCTGAATAAGAAAGCTACAGCTGAAGAAAAGGGTAAATAAGGCCATGGGCGAGTGTATGCACAGGATCAAAAGACTGCAGATGCATCATCCGACATTATTAAAGGTACAATTTTGATTTTTGATATTAAAACATTAGCTCTATTTGATCCTGGTGCAACTCATTTTTTATATCCCCAGCATTTGCATATAAACTGTCATCATATGTACAAACTTGAACCTTTAAGGAAGATGTTACTGATTAGAACACCAATGAAGGATAGTCAGATGACCAAACTAGTATACAAGGGTGTAAGCTTGTCATGACCTCTTTTTACCTTAAAACACTACAAAGTTTTCGCTTTTTATTTACCGTTTTCCCTTCGTGGCCATCTTACTACCAACAGTTGGGCTATGATTCAGTATTAGTCACATCATCCTTACTTACCATATCATCTATTTCTATGTCATACATACATGTCAATATGAACTATCGATTGACTGAAACTACTTTCATTTTATAAGTGAGCTCACATATATTTACATACATTGCATCGCCAATATTATATCCATTTACAGTACTTTGTTATTACATGTTTAGATACAAAACTATATGAATGTGTATACCTTTCGCTCGATGGGAATGTAGCGGATACTGGAATACGAGTCCTCAGCCGCTCACTAGCTACTGTGAATGCTCTATAGAGAGGGAGGAAAATAAAAGGGTGAGCTCACTAGCTCAGTAAGGCAATTATGCAAGCAAGTAGATAACTACACTATCTACGTAAACATAATGCATACTTTAAATCATACTATTTCCATATCACATTTTAAAAGCATGTCTTGCATTTATAAACGTATGCAACATAAATCTCACACACAAAAGGGCGTTCAATGCCATTCATTCATGGACATGTATTTTCACATTTGCTGTGTTTAAATATAATGATCAGGACTTAACCTTTCCCTCAGGCTATCCGATCCATGTAAAATCATTTCAAATATTAATTTCATTCAACAGTTGTTAAGGCTCCTCCCGTCCCTCGGGATACCTTAACTCACATAAAATCATTTAAAATATGCATTTCATTTCACATATATCAAGCCTCATCCCATCCATCGGGATACCTTGATTCATAAAATCACATTAAATCATGTATTTATATACATTCGAAACATGCGAGATTTGGCAAGTATTGTGGTAATCATGTGGGAACTATGGCCATATCCTAATCGATGATCTCAGGCTACACGGTACCTATTGTGCAGGGCATCACATGCTACAACGGTAGGTAGGTCAAATCCTCACCGCCAATCTATAATATAATATAATCCAGTCTGAAGACTCATCTAGTCCGAAGACTACACGGTACAGCATACTCCGTGCTACGTACACGGTACAAAGTACTCCGTAGACCCCATCTCATCTCAACCACCCATGGCATTCTCATATCGCTCATGCTAGCATCTCATCTGTGTGACACAGTCTACACGAGGCATCCAGCACGACCTTAAGCATGTTAAATCAAATCCACATGTGAGTATCCTCCAACACGGGTTTATACATATCAAAATATAGTGCGGGCGATGCTTCAGTACATCATCACACATAACATATTATAATATAGTGCGAGCGATGCTCTAACATGTTTTATGCATATTTGATATAAATTCTAGTGCGAGTAATACTCCAGCACTATGTCATGCATAAATTGTATTTAAAATCGAGTACGAGCAATGCTCCGGTACTACGTAATGCATATCATCTAAAATTTAGTACGAGTAGTACTCTAGCACTTTTCCATACAGAAACCATATAAAATCCAGTGCGAGCAATGCTCCAGCATGATTTGTTTCCACACAAACTCGATAGATGACTCATTTCAAAGAGATCATTTAAAGAATCAAAATCAGCACCATAATTATGCCCTTTCGTGTAATTCATGAAAACACTAGCATTTTCATCTATATTTCTGCCAAACAGCAGTTAAAACAATCGAAAATATGTTTTCCATGCTTTTTGTGACTTTTCTCAAGTTCTGAAATTATTCCCTTAATAGGGGTAAAATCGTAATTTACTCATATCGGATCTCTATAAATTTTATTCTCTTTCTATGACCCTCATACTTTTTAAGTGAATGTAAATACCCTCAAAAATACGCACAGGATCTCAGGTATTCATAAAATTCTCTTACCTCGAATCGTGTGGAATGCTCTTCCTTTTCCAACGCTGTAAAATCGCTCAATCTGATTTGCTCCCAATATAATCTCTAGAGCTGCATATAATCATTTATCTGGTTAATTACAGTATATTCAACTGTATTTCATTTTTACTAGGCTTAATTTAAAGCTTTGGGCCGTTTACTCGGTCCAATCGCATCTAAATGGGCCTTACTCAGTCTTAAGCTCATTTCCACTTTACTATTCATATCATCTGGGTCTATTGGGCTTATTGGGCCCATTAACATTTATTGGGCTTGATCCAAGGCCCATTAACTCTTATTGGGCCAAAACCACATGGCTTGACCCATTATGTCTCTCGGCCATGGCATGGTGGCCGAGAGCCATGCACACCATCGTTAGCCGAGAGTCACCCAACATCACGCCAACCTTGCCATCTTGCTAGCCATTCACTTAGACATTTTATCAAACACTTACTATGCATGCCTTAAGACTTTAGTTTTTGTTCATTAAGGCATTTTATCAAACACCTTACATGCCAACCTTAATTCACCAACTAATTCATCAAATTGAATAAAGCTAAGCATGCCATGATCATATATACATGTCTACCAACCTATCCATGCCTTAAAATCACATGCTTGTTCATCAAAACATAAATCCCCATTTTTTGCAACTTGGTATTCATGATGATTTTGTGAGTTTTGATCTATAAAACATATACCAATCATCTTAGCATAATTCCTAGATTAACATACTAGAAGTTGGAAGCTTGAAAACTCACCTAGCTTGGTGTTCTTCACTTGGTCGAAACTTGTGGGATTTCTTGGGTGGTTGAAATCAGCTCTTTAGATGTTGGTTTTAGACTATGTGATTCTACTCATCATGGGTAACAACTTCCATGAAGACAACTTTTTCCAATTTGGTTTTTAGAAGGATGAATTCTAGAGATAGAAAGCTTAACTAGTTATGTTTCCCTGGTGTTTTTCTTCATGGCCGAGAGCTTAAGGGAGAAGAAGACAATACTTGGCTGATTTTTCACTTAACAATTTCATCCTTTTAGCCTTAATTTTCTACCCACCAATTAGGCTTCGTAATGGTTTTGGGCTTAGACATTTTGGGCTTAAGTTTTGGGCTTGGACTTTTAACTAAAGGGCCTAGTTTTGGGCTTTCCATTTTAGGCTTCGGTTTGGGTTTTTCTTTTGGGCTAAAATTTTTTACTACAATTTGGGCCTTCAATTGGCTTAATATTGGGCCCATCAAATGGCCCAACAATTCGGCTCATCGGGCTTACAAAATTTGGCCCACACTTAATCCACCATAATAGGCTTTAAAATTTCCATTAGTTGGCCCATCGATTTCTACCAATTTAATTTAATTCGGATTTCGATTTAATTAATTTTCCATACTTAAGGAGTAGAAGATCGAGTGTTTTAACCAAAAATAATTCCTCCCCACTTTTTAACCTTTGTTGGGTTAAAATTTAACCATGGTTAGTTTTTTATGGCCAAAGTCAACATTTCCAACTAACCTTGACTTTTCTTAACCATTAACCATGTTTGACTTTTTTTCAAAAATCCAAAAGTGTCAATTTTCATGGTTAACACTCTCATCTCTGCGTTTTGGTCATTTTTGGGAGGTGAATGTGTCAAAAACACCTCAAACGGACCATTTCGAGGTCGTTTAGCCCTTTTCTGGCGTTTTCCACTACTTTGACATATTCGAGATCAAACCAAACCAACTTTCATACTTAAACTACCATTATTTTCATGTTTTAACTTCTTATCTTCTGTCAGAATGGTTGGCATCCCTTCGATTTAGCCTGTGGCCATTATATCCCTCATTTAACCTTTTCATTACTTATATGCATCGATTCTTTTCGTTTGCATTTTCATTTCAATAATTACTCTTCTTATGATTCGACTAACATAATCAAAATTTTACACATAGGAATCATAAGGAATATAGTACAAATATGGGTCTTACAAAGCTCATAGTATGAGATAGGAATATGTTAGCTGACCTAATCTTACTAAATATGTATGATTTTAATGTAATACTGGCATGTAATACTGGGTATTAGTCACAATATCCTTACTTACCTTATCATCAATTTCTATGTCATACATATATGTCAATGTGAACTATCGATTGATTGTAAATATTTTCACCTCATAAGTGAGCTCACGTATATTTACATACATTTACATCCCCAATATTACATTTGTTTACATCATTATGCTGTTATATGTTTAGATACAAAATCATACGAATGCGTATACCTTTCGCTTGATGGGAATGTAGCGGATACCAGAATACGAGTCCTCAGCCGCTCACTATGCTACTGTAAATGCTCTGTAGAGAGGGAGAAAATCAAAGGGGTGAGCTCACTAGCTCAGTAAGGAAATCGGGCAAGTAAGTAGATAACTACACTATCTACATATTTATAATGCCATGCCTTACAATACTCTTTTCTTCGTTTCACAGTTAAAGCATGAATGTTACTGTAAAACTTATGCAGTGTGTATATATTTACTCGTATATACTGAAATCATGCTTCATTTATAAATACGGGCATTTCATGCAAAACATTGCATTTTATATAATCTCATATAATGCCCATAAAAAATATCATGTCATTTCATTTCAATCATATAAAATATGGTATTTCATCAATTAGAAACACATCTATCAGGTCTCAACCCATCCCTCGGGTTTACCCTGATTCACAAACGTTTACATTTATGTAAAGTCGTAAAATCATTTTATCGGGGCTCGACCCATCCCTCGGGTCTACCCTAGTTCAGATCAAACTAAGTGATATAATCATGTGAGACTAGACGATTACTATGATAATATCTAGGACTATGGCTTATCCAATACTGTGATCCTAGGTTACACGGATCCTAGTGTGCGGGGCATCACTGCTGCAACGAGAGGTGGGTCAAATCCTACCCGCCAACTCATAACGCCACAACTCTGAATATCCTCATCAACTCCACATGGTACGGCGTACTCCGTCAACCATACACGGTTCAACGTACTCCATGGACCATATTTTACTCGATAGTCAATGCCATGTCTCAAAATGCACGTTCCAGCATCTCATCAGTGTGACATAGTCTACAAGAGGATTTCAGCACGGCCTTAAACATGTCATGTATATCACATCAAAATACAGTGCAATCCTTGAGTGCAACACTCAATCGACACCCCGCTCAAACACTGTTTTATGCACATTTCATATAAAATCTAGTGCGAGTAACACTTCAGCACTATGCCATGCATAAATCATATTTCAAATCGAGTACGAGCAACGCTCCAGTACTATGCCATGCATATCATGGGAAATCTAGTGCGAGTAACACTCCAGCACTTTATTATGCAGAAACCATATAAAACCAATACGAGCAGTGCTCCAGCATGATTTATTTTTACACAACTCGATTGATGGCTCATTTGATAGAAATTGTTTCAAATCATCAAAATTAGCACCATAATTATGCTATTTTGTGTAAATGATGAAAACACTCGCCAATCTATCTATGTTTTTGCTGAACAGTAGCAAAAACACTCAAAAACATGTTTTCCATGCTTTATATGACTTTTCTTAATTTCCATAATTTTACCCTTAAAAGGGGTAAAATTGTAATTTACCTATATAGGGTCTCTATAAATTTTATTCTCTTTCTCTAACCCTCAGACTTTTTAAGTGACTGTAAATACCCTCAAAAATATGCGCAGATATCTCTAACT
Organism: Firmiana major; assembly: GCA_033439115.1. Classification (NCBI taxonomy): domain Eukaryota; kingdom Viridiplantae; phylum Streptophyta; class Magnoliopsida; order Malvales; family Malvaceae; genus Firmiana; species Firmiana major. Next base: position 22,449,604 of record CM065905.1, read on the forward strand.
ACTCGTAAAATTCCCTTACCTCGAATCACGTAGAGGGCGTCCACTTTTCTAACGGTGCTTGATCACGCAGTCCGTTTAGCTCCCAATATAATCTCCGAAGCTGCATGTAATCATTTATCACGTCATTTACACTTATTTATCTTTATTTCACTTTTAATATGGTCTATTTAACCTATTGGGCCTGTTTGCTCTTATTAGGTCGTATTACACATTAATGGGCCTAATACTATCTTAAGCTCATTTTCACTTTATTATTCATTTCATTTGGGCCTATTGGGCTCATTAGGTCCATTTGTCACGACCCTTTTTTCATTCCCTTTAACCGATCTCAATAAATTTTTTGCATTTTACTGTTACCTTTCCTGATCGTGAACAAACTCGCGAGTCAATAATAATCATCAATTATCATTCATTCACAATTTAATGAAACAATGTCATACATTCGCAGTTAATCATCTACTTATACAAAAACATGTTTTACTGACATTTACATCCCTTATAATTACAACTCGAAAGACTATTGTGCTTTTACATTGTTTAGATACAAAAAGGAATCACTGTGTATATACCTCTGAGTGATGGAGATGCAGCGGATGTCCAAAATACCACGCCTCAGTCCTCACTGGGCTACTATGCACGCTCTGTAGGATAGGGGAAATAGAGAGGGATGAGCTACCACACGCTCAGTAAGGCAATAATGCAAGCATGGTAGATAACTACACTATCTACATGCTGATAGTGTTATGCATAAATCGTTTATGGTGGGAGCATGAGGAAGTAAAACTATGCCATATGAGTATACATATATATCATGTATCAAAATCATGTACATTGGCATGTAAAACATGGTGAAAACATCATGTATAAATCATCTCATGCTCAATCTCATTTAAATTCATAAAAGGGCAATTCATTAAGAAACTTCCTTTTTAAACCCACATCATAAAGCTCTTTCTTAAACACATACAATCCCATCACAAACCATTTTCTCAATCACAAACATCATTATCGTTTCACAAATCAAGTCCACAAGGCTCGACCCCTCCCTCGGGTCTACTCTGGACAGTCACAATCACACTTATAGATTAAAATCATGTGGTAGTAAGTAATCAAGAAAGGAGATAGGTCACTATATCTCAACTGACTATGTCGGCCAACTATGTCACATATCATCCCAGACCACACGAATCCCGGTGTACGGGGTATCATGCTGGCACGAAGGTGGGTTAGTTCTCCGCCAGACTTTCTCAAATCAAGTAACCACCATGCGGTACATCGTACTCCATGTGATATACATAGTACATCGTACTCTGCAGACCCATAACATGGTTGGGGGTACCTGCCGTAGGTCTTATCTACCCCATACCAAGTGTAACCTCTATAATCTCAAGTGCATGTGGGAGTACTCTCAATACCAGGTCTTAGCCCCTCATGGCCTTGCTTACCCCTGTTGGGTTCCCTGATTCAGGTCCTAGCCCCTCACCCTCACCCCACTCAAGAGATCTATTAGGCCTGTTCGGTTCCCTGAATGGATTATGTCAGGCCCTAGCCCCTCACCCTCAACCCACTCAAGAGGTCTGTCAGGCCTGTTGGGTTCCCTGAGTTAATCCATATTACCATCACCGCGGCCTCATACATACCACAGTGTGAAAACCAGCACGAGCTATGCTCTAGCGTGAATTCATGCATCAAAACCAATCACTTCGTACGAGCAACGCTCTAGTACGACATTTATGAATAAAAATATAAAGAAACCACGTACGAGCATAGCTCCAGTATAATTATATGCATAAGAAAAACCACTCAAATCCACGTACGAGCATAAGCTCCAGTACGGTTTATAAAACATCGTCACAATTCAAATCAAAGTACGAGCTAAGCTCCAGCACGTTTCGTACAAGTGAAAATATCGAAATCCAGCGCGAGCGAGGCTCTACAAGTGAAAATATCGAAATCCAGCGCGAGCGAGGCTCTAGCACGATTTATGTCATACAAATATGATGGGCGGCTCATACACAATCAAATAATCCCGGTAACCAAGTTTAGCACTTCACAAATGCTTTTTCCACAACATCAATAAAACACTAGCCGACCCATCTACAAGCTTGCTTAAAACGAAGCAATTACGCTTTGTAAAAATATCAAAACATTAGATTTATGTAATTATTAGCCTTACTATCCCATTTCATATAATCCACTTCAAAACCAAAATCACACATATACTTATCATCATTCATGAATACCATCAATCATTTACTTGAGCAACCATGCATTTCATAAAACACCCAATATTCACCCACAAGTTCAAAGTACGAGCAGTTATCTCTATATACTCACAAAATTCCCTTACCAGGAATCGCGACGTGTGATTCCACTTCCTTAAAGCTGCTTACTCGTACAGCTCGATTAGTTTCCAACGGCTCTTCGAAACTGCACCAACATCGTATTTCACATTATATTCGATCCATATAACAAGACATTGTGCATTCACTATAGTCGATTCGACCTATAGTTTCTATTAATGCTCATAAGGCCTCGTTTCATTCCTAGAGTCTATGGATTCCTTTTAGGCCTATTAACTCATTCTAAATCGATATTAAATCGATATTAAGCTCATAGTGTTCATATTTCATTGATTTCCTCACTATGGCATTTTATAAAGCATCTCTTATACCCATCTTCATAACTTCTCTAAACTCACAATATAACTCCACATAACCATTTCAAATCACCCACATTACTCAGATGACAACTCAATAAATCCCATAAATCATCAACATACCCAGTTTACACTTTCTCACTCTAGACTATACCCATTTTCTAGGTTACATTAGTTCCTAACACAACCTAGGTGTTTCCAATCATCCATATTCATGACAAACAACTCCAAAATCAATAAAATAGATAATGTACTTAGGTTGGAGTATTAGAAGCTTACCAAATCTGATTTCTCTTCTTGCTCCAAATGACAATGCCCTTAGCTCCTTCAATACCAACAATGGGATTTTGGGTTCCAACTATGTTGCTCTCTTCCTCAAGGTGAACAACTTAGTGTCTAATGGCCTCCCCTCAATTCTTACTGGAAATGACTGATTTTAGAGAGAGAAAGTTAGGTTTTTGGGTTGAAAATGGAAAGATGGTGTTTTTCTCAAAATTTTCAGATTTTCAGCACTCCTTTTATAGAAATAGCTTGAGGAGATCGATCTGCACTAGGAGGAGATCGATCTGGTCCCCTTAAATCCCTCTTTTTCATGGCATTTTAAGCATGAGATCTATCTGTCAAAGCTTGAGATCGATCTGTATGCTTGAGGATCGATCTTTTCATTACAGAATGGTTAGAAGATCAATCTGGCCCCATTGGAGATCGATCTGCTCTATTCCATTGCCCAAATAAGAGCATTTTGGCTCTTCCAAATCGATCTCTCATTCTATGAGATCGATCTGGCCTTCATACTTTCCAGATTTTCTGTAGTTTTTCTGCAGCAACTCACACCAAAACACCCTTAATCTACTGCCATAGCCACTTTCTCATCCATCCACCTTTTTGACTCGAAAATGGCATCCATTCATACCTTTTGCACATTAAAACTTGTGTGCATTACTTGTATATCCAAAGGTCTACTATATAAAACCCAATTGAAACATTTATATTCATGAAACTTCCTTCCATTTACCACACTATTCATTTTGAGTTCCAATAACACTCATCACTTATAAGAACTCATTGCTTCATGTTCATACACAATGAAACTTATATGTACATTACAAATCATATTACATATGTGTACATTGAATTCATGGACTTACGTCAATTATACTTTACATTACAAGTCCATTAGCATTCATTGATCCAATTACACACGTTACAACTATACATGTACGGGGTCTCACACCATTAACTCTTATTGGGCTTGTCCGAGGCCCATTGCTTCATTTTGGGCTAAGACCATCAAGGATAGGCCCATTGCACCTCTCGACCATGGCATAGTGGCCAAGAGCCATACACGCCACCATGGCCGAGAGCCATACCAACCATGCCATCATGCCCCCTTTAGGCTAGCCATTCACTTAGGCATTTTATCAAACACTTACTATGCATGCCTTAAGCCTTTAGTTTTTGTTCATTAAGGCATTTTATCAAAAATCGTACATGCCAACCTTAATTCACCAACCAATTCATCAAATTGAAAGAAATTAAGCATGCCATGATCATGTATACATGCCTACCAACCTATTCGTGTCTTAAAATCACATGCTTGTTCATAAAAACATAAATACCTATTTTTGGCCACTTGGTGCTCATGATGATTTTGTGTGTTATGATCCATGAAACATATATCAATCATCTTAGAATAATTCCTAGATTAATATACTAGATGTTGGAAGCTTGAAAACTCACCTAGCTTATACTTTTTCACTTGGCCGAAACTTTGCTTAATTTTCTCCTACTTTAATATAGCTTCTCTATGGCTGGTTTTGAAGTATGTTGGTCCTCTCTCAATATGAAACAACTTTCATGAAGGTCACTTGTTCCAAATATGTCTCTAGATTAGTGTTTTCTAGTGTGAGAAAGCTTAGAAGTTATGTTGTTAATGGTGTTTGTTCTTGGCCGATAGCTTAAGGGAGAAGATGTATGACCGCTAGTTAAATACTAAGTCATTTTTAATATTGATGCGTAAATTAGTTCATTTAGTTAAATTAAAAATTTGACTTTATAACTTAGAAATAAAATTTGAATTATATGCATGTATTCATAGATTTTGCAGCAAATATCCCTTCGAGGGGTAGGGTAAAAGAAAAGGAGACATAGGCACATGCGTGCCTAAGGCGAGAAGGGTAAATAGTACGCGTCATCTTTGTGGTAAGGGATTTATATAGCTCGTAGCTAGTAGGATATCTTCGGTTAAGCTAAAACTTTACTAGGAACCATAGGCTGTTAGTTTAGTTAGGATTTATTTTAAACTTATTACCTAACTTACCTGATTTTTATCAAAATCGAAACTTTATTTGTAGTACTAGCTTTAGTCGAAATGAAGTTATAATTATAAGTGTACAGATTTTAGTGTTAAACAAAAATAGTTAAATCCAAATTAGTACAATGTTTTATTATCCGATTTATCATTTTGCACATCTATGCATGATGTTTACAAAATGGTTGCATGGGCTATTTTGAATGTGATTCGAAAAAGTGCAATGTTTTAAACCAAAGGGTGGTTGTCTGTTTGTAATGATATTGCACGTTTTAAATTCAAAGGTTTACTTTCCCGAACCGTGGTTTTAAATTGAAATGATTTTTAGTTATATTGTACACCCGTCGTGGTGGATTGGTTTTTTAGAATGGTGGCGATCCTCGAAAATGCTTGTGTGGTAGTCATGTCCTGTGAGAGCCATCTCTAGCACCGATAAGAGGTTCTGTGTGATTGCCCTACGGTGCCAAGTGCTTCACAAGGGTGCCTTGGTGGCATCGAGTTTATGAGACGTGAGAGCCATCTCTAGCACCGGTAGGAGGTTCTGTGTGATTGCCCTACGGTGCCAATTTCTTCACAGAGATTCCTTTGTGGCATTGAGAGTTTTTAAGTAGCACCGGCAGGAGGTTCTGTGTGATTTCCCTACAGTGCCAGCTACCTACTACTGTGACCTTGATCCCGTCTTCAGTACCCTAGTCCATACCTTATTAGTCTAGGATAAGGCAGTAGTCACTATGGCCATAGGTGTGTTTACATTGTGTAACTGGTTCCATGACAAACTTAAGGGTTATGCCACATCTCTCCTATTGGTATTGAATATTTATTTTGAGCCCATGTATGTGTTTGTTAGACTGTACTTTTTTTCGGTAAAGATGTAATATTAACAGATTTTCAAGTTTTCTGTGCTTTGATTTTGCATCGATGGTTTATAAACTATGGATTTTTATCAAGCTTTGTGAAATCTTCAGTTTTGAAAAGTATGTTGCTTTAACTCATCCGTGTTTAACGTATTTTCACGTTTAAAGACCAAAATAAAGCTTGTACATTGTTCTACAAAGTGCATGATTTACTAAACGCAGAAAATATTTATACCACCGCTTACTTGGTATGTTATTAGCTTCAGTTATATGATTTCCTTACTAAGCGTGTGGTTGCTCACCCCTTCTTTAAAAATATTTCAGATTAACTAGTGGGTGAAGCGCTCGAAAAACGGCTAATTCCCTGTGCTAAGTGAGTGACTTTGGTGCTAAGGTATACGCAACCAGTGTAAAGTTTTTGTTTCAAACTTGTGTGTATGCACGGATGTATATGAATAATGGTTTTGGGATGTATTAGATATTTCGTCATAAGTAGGATTATTAAGGAAGTCAATATTACCTTTTCGTGACAATACGCCTATGAAATTAGTTTACTATGAAGCTAGGTTGAATCTTATATTTAATGAACGGGTATGAAGTTATAATTCATGATTGTTAGTTACTTGAGATTATGTGATGGGTTGCTGATGTGATTGTGATTAAATGATTGTTAGTTGTGGATAGCTAGGATTGCTAATATATATTTGGTTGTGAGAACTGATCATGTGGTTGTGGATTGTGGTTTTTGGTTGCTATATTGTCTTGTTTGCAGGTTAGGTAGAGTCAAATTGCAGCCGTTATGTTGTCAAAATTTCTAGAAAATTTAAGAGTTTAATAAAATCCTTCACATATTAATCTAAAAGATCTAAACCTATATCAGATATGGAACTACAAGAAAAGATCCGAAAGTTATAATGATAAATACTAGCCAAGGTTAGTTAATTTTAAAACGTTTCCGCATCAATTTAGGCCCTTAGGGCCCTTAGGGATAGAAGTAGAGGTCACGAGTCGTGACAAAAGAAGACTATGCTTGGCTGATTTTTCACTTAGCTAATTCATCCATTTAGTCTTTTATTTCAGCCCGCCTTTTAGGCTTGGTATTGGTTTTGGGCTTGGTAACTTTGGGCTTAATTTTGGGCTTTCCATTTTGGGTTTCAGTTTAGACTTTTCTCTTGGGCTTTCGGGTTGGATTTTTCCTAAGTAATTGGGCGTACAATTTGCCTCATTTTAGGCTCATCAAATGGCCCAACAATTCGGCCCATTGGGCTTACATAATTCGGCCCATGATTAATTCACCTTAATAGGCTTTAAAATTTCCATTAGTTGGCCCATCGATTTCTACCCATTTAATTTAATCCGAATTTCGATTAAATAAATTTTCCATGCTTAAGTAGTTGAAGATTGAATGTTTTAACCAAAAATAATTCTTCCGCACTTTTTAACCTTGGTTGGGTTAAAATTTTAACCATGGTTAGTTCTTTAAGGTTAAAGTCAATATTTCCAACTAACCTTGACTTTTCTTAACCATGTACCACATTTGACTTTTTCTCAAAAATCTAAAAGTGTCAATTCTCATGGTTAACACTCTCATCTATGTGTTTTGGTCATTTCCGAGAGGTGAATGTGTCAAAAACACCTCAAACGGACCATTTCGAGCTCGTTTAGCCCCTTTTTGGCGTTTCCACTACTTCGACATATTCGGGATCAAACCAAACTAACTTTCCTTCTTGAACTATCCTTATTTTCATGTTTTGAGTTCTTATCTTCAGTCAGAATGGTTGGCATTCCTTCGATTTAGCATGTGGCCATTTTAGCCCTTATTTGGCCTTTTCATGGCTTATCTACATTTAATCATCTCATTTGCGTTTTTGTTTCAGTAAATACTCTTCTTATTATTGAACTATGTCATGACCGACTTTTACCAAAAATCTCTACAAATTTTTCGCATTTTTTTACCTTTCTTTCTGTCATAATTTAACCACCAACAGTTGGGCTGTGATTTGACATTAGTCACTTCATCCACATTTTGTTATCATTCATTCGTTATCACACATGCATGTCAATATAAACTATCTATTGACTGTAAATATTTTTGTACCATAAGTGAGCTCACATATATGTAAATACAAATACATCCCCCATTATTACAATGTTTACATCACTGTGCTATAATATGTTCAGATATAAAATTGTACGTGATGTGTATTGTAAGACCCTTAAATTCATATGTAATATCCTTAATTTTGGTAAACTTCCATTTCCATTATGTAAGATGTATATGGATTGTGAAATGAATACATGCAAGTTTTAAAGTGTATAGCAAGTGTAAGAAGGATATTTCCATGAGTGGAATGTGAATATATGGAATTTTGGGTGGTGTGGTAAAATGGAATGAAGTTTGCAGGAGTTACATAAATCTTTATACTTCCATTTGGTTTTGTATTGTATACCTTTGGTTATACAATGAATGCACACAAGTTTTAATGTGTATAAAATATGAATGGATGTCATTTTTAAGCCTTAAAGGTGGTTAGATGAAAAATGACTATGGCAGCAAAATTTATGAGCTTTGGCATAAGTTACTGCAGAAAACTGCAGCAAAATCTGGAAAATACAAATGCCAGATCGATCTCATAGGATGAGAGATCGATCTGGAAGAGCTAAAAATGCTCTTATTCGAGTAATAGAATAGGGGCAGATCGATCTCCAATGGGGCCAGATCGATTTGCTAAACATTCTGTGAAAAAGGAATCGATCCTTGAAGGGCCAGATCGATCTCCAAATTCTACTGACTTGGAAAAGATCGATCTCACCCTTGGAGCAGATCGATCTCCTTAAGCTACTATTTGGAACAAATCGATCTCATGCTTAGAGACAGATTGATCTCATTAAGTCTGAAAGGTCGGTTTCGAGAGAAAAAATGCAGGGCAGATCGATCTCATTGGAGAACATATCAATCTCATAGAGACAATTCTATAAATATTGGGTTTTGCACTTTAGTTTTTCACGAGAGAAACTATTCCATTCAAGAGAAAAAGTGTAACCTAACATTTCTACCCTAGGAAACTTTAGTTTGTGATTAGTTTTAAGTGAGATATAGTTGAACAAAGTTGTTCTTGGAAAATGGGAGAGCAACATACTTGGAAACAAGAGATTGAAATCAAGGATTTCAAGAGCAAGGAGGATTTGTACCAATTTGGTGAAAAGGAAGGAAATATCAGCTAGGTAAGATTTAATGCACCAAGTTTATATATGTTAAACTAGGTGTATTGATGAGTTTATTGGTATATGTATGAATTGTTGAAATGAGAGAATCATGAAAAATGAGCATGACCTAACTATTGGTGTGAAAATGAGAAAATGATGAGGAAATGGTGTTGGCATGAATTTAATGACGGAATATGCATGTATGGAAGATTGTAAGTTAATCTTGTGAAATGCATAAACTGAAAATAAGGAGAAATGAATATAGCTACATGGAAAATGTGGTATAATACCATATTGGAAGAAAATAATGAGATTGATGCATGGAATTGAGATTTGGCAAATGAAATGAGTATATTACGATATACTAACGCAGATAATTATAACAACTTCGAAAATCACATTAGGAGCTGATCGGACTGTGAGAGTAAGCAGCACTGAGGAAGAGAGGTCACTTGACGTGATCCGAGGTAAGGGAATTTCGTGAGTAGCTAGAGATGGCTCCACGTATTTTGAATAGCATTTTGATATTATATGCTATATGAATTCCCATGAATAGGCATGATGTTGTGATAGAAACCAAGAGGATAAGTGTTTTTATCCAAAACTAGGGTAAGAATACCTTAGAAGCATGTTATGACTAAAATGCATGGTTGCATGATATAATGGCAATTGTTTTTATATATATGCGAAAACATTCACCTTTGAGTGCTTATTTGATTTGAATTGGGTGAACAGTGATTTGAATAGCCATCTATCTGGTTTTGTGTGAAAACCATAAGTGCTAGAGATTACTAGCACTATATTTTTAGATATGCATCGTATAGTACTTGAGTTATACTCGTACTATGTTTTAATACGATTTATGCATGTTAGAGTACTAGGAGCATTGCTCGTACTCAGATTGTGATTGATGCATTATAGAGTATTGGGAGCTTTGCTCATACTCATGTTTTTATATAACCTAGTACTGGGAGCATTGCTCGCACTAGAGATTGTGATATTGTGATATGATCGTGTTGGGAGTTTTACTCACACGTACCAATTTTGAAAAAAAACATGAAACAATCGTGTTGGGAGCCTGTGCTGACTGTGTGTCGTACCGATATATATATATATATATATATATATATATATATATATATGCTCACACGTGCAATATTTTGAGATATGGCAAAGGGATATCGAAATAACCCATAGGTGTGAGGACTAAGACTCATGGCGAGCATCCTAACAATGAGGTAGACCCATGGTATGAGGACTAAGACTCATGGTGAGCATCCCGACTATGAGGTATATCCAAGGTTTGAGGACTAAGACTCATGGCGAGCATCTCACCTTGAGATAAGGTCCATGGAGTACTATGTATCGTGTATGTCACACGGAGTACGTTGTACCGTGAGTACACGATGAGAGTGAGTTGTGAGCTAACGGCTAGGATTTGACCCACCTCCCATTACAGCAATTGTGAGACCCCGCACACCGAGTACTGTGTAGCCTGGGATCACGAAAAATGAGTTATGATCATACACTCAGAACATGTAGTCGCCTATCTTTATTTTCTCTTCATGCTATGTACATTGAGATTTCTTAAATGAAATATCATATGGTTTTTATGATATAAACATGTGAGTTTGTGAGTTAAGAAAAGGGTAACCCGAGGGATGGGTGAGACTCATATTTCCATGTTTTGAAACATGATGAATGCCATATGATTTTGATTCAAATGAATGGCAGGATAAATGTGATTTGTGTGAAATTACATGAGAAATGCAGTATTTATGCATATAATGTTGAGGTTGTTAAACCAACATATTTCTAGTTTTATAACTGATGTTTTGTATCTATATATATATATATATATATATATATTGCATAATGATTTGGGAGAGATGCATGATTTAGATACAATTAGGTAAAGAAAAGATTTCAAGGCATAAGCATTGTATTTTGTAGATAGTGCGGTTATCTACTTGCTTGCCTGATTTCCTTACTGAGCTGTGAGCTCACCCCCTTATTATTTCCCCTTTTTCAGAGCATCCACAGTAGGTGGACATGACTGAGGACTGACATTCCCTGATTTCCACTGCATATACATCTTGTGAGAGGTATACACACTTTATATTTTGTATTGAACATTGTATAAGCACAGCTATGTAAATTAATGTACAATCGGGATGTTTATGTACAAATAATTATATTATTGTATAAGAGAATATTAAATTCTATACATGTTATGAATGAGTGTGAATGGGTGACTAATATTGAATCATAGCCCAACGTTTAATGTGAGAGATGACTGAAGGAATGGTAAGTGAATTGCGAAAAATTTGTGGTGGTTTTGGTAGGTCGTGTTTGGGGGAAGGGCGTGACATGTATACCTTTCACTCGATAGGAATGCAGCGGACAAAAGAAATGCAAGTCCTCAACCGTACTCTATCTACTGCAGATGCTCTGTAGAAAGCTAGAAATGAAAGGGGTGAGCTCACTAGCTCAGTAAGGAAATCAAGTAAGCAAGTAGATAACTACACTATCTACTAAAAATAATGACATGCCTTGAAATACTCTTTCCTTAGTTTCACATTTAAAGCATGAATTGGAAAACTGATATAGTGTGTACATAGTTAGTTACATGTATTGAAATCATGCTGAGTTCGTAAATATAGGCATTTCATGCAAAACATTGCACTTTATGTAAACTCATAATGCCTTATGTATATTATGCCATTTAAATTCAAACATGTAAAATATGGCATTTCAGCAAATATCCCTCAGGTCTACCCAAAATCATGAAATCATGTGATATAATCATGTGAGACTCGGTGGCTATATGCAATAATATCCCAGACTATGGCCGTATCCTATACTGTGATCCCAGGCTACACAGATCTTTGTCTGTGAGGCATCACTGCTGTAACGGAAGGTAGGTCAAATCCTTAACCGCCAACTATCAACTCCTCAACTCCACATATCACTCCCAAACAACACATGGTACAGCATACTCTGTGACACATACACGGCACAATGTACACTCGTGGACCCTATCTCAATAGAAAATCAATGCCACGTATCTAAATCCATATGCGAACATCTCATCTGTGTGACACTCAGTCTACACGAGGAATCAGCATGGTTTTAAACATGTCTTGTATATCACATTAAAACTACAGTGCGCTCCTTGAGTGTGACTCACAGTTGACACCTCGATCAAACATTGTTTTATGCATGCATAATTCATATTTCAAATAGAGTACAAGCAACGCTCCAGTACTATGCCATGCACAAAACTCAATAAAATCAAGTACGAGCAACGCTCAAATACTATGCCATGCATATCATGGGAAATCAAGTGCGAGTAATCACTCCAACACTTTTCATGCAGAAAACACATAAAATCAAGTGCGAGCAGTGCTCCAGCACGATTTGTTTTCACACAACTCGATAGATGGCTCATTTAAATAGAAATGTTTTAAATCCGTAAAATCAGCTCCATAATTGATCTATTTTGTGTATTTCATAAAAATATTGGTCAATCTATCTATTCTTCTGCTAAACAGCAATAAAAACATTCAAAAACATGATTTTCATGCTTTTTAAAACTTTTCCTAAACTTTGATTTTTTATCCTTAGTAGGGGTAAAATCGTAATTCATCTATATCGAGTCTCTATAAATATTATTCACTTTCTCTTACCCTTAGACTTTTTAAATGAATGTAAAAGCAGACGAAACTAGCAGATATCTCTAACTACCCACCAAACCCCTTACCTAAAATCATGTCGAGCAATTCCATTATCCCGACGCTGCTTAATAATTCTATTTTTTATAGAATTATTTGTGCGTAAATTCCTAATTATTTATTTAATCCCCATATTATTTTATCAATAATCCCCTTTATTTAATTAAAATTCTTTAATGTGCAGATAAATTAAATCCGGATGAAACTCAGTCGTTTCAGACGAAATTGGGCTGAAAACGAGCAAAAGGAGATTGGACCACTTCAAATTTTGTAGACCGAGTCATCAGTCGTCTAAACACGTGTGATGTCAGGTGTCTGATTTTTATTTGCTCAGAAACGATAAGATCGAAGGACACTGTGCCAACCTCCTGGAGGACACACGCCGGGCCACATCGCACATCTAATTGGACAAAAAGACTGATGACGTGAAAATATCTACTCTGCAGCAAATCAAATGAAGACAAGTGGCCAAACAATGCCAACTCATCTAGGATGAAAATTTACCATTGTACCCCTATGTTTGTGTATAAATAGAACATGATGGCAATTGAAAAATCAAGTAAGAGTAGGGGTAGCCTAGGTTGGAATAGAGGTAAAATTAGGGTAGAATAGCTTTTAGATTAATTTTAAAAGTTTTCTTTAGAATTTCTGCATAGTTTTACAAGTTGTTTATTGTTCATTCACTATTCACTTTATGAAATTATTTGTTTCATTCTCTAATTTTATTAGCAATCGGGTTCAACTTGTTTTTCTTCTTGTTCGGTTGGCAAAAATCCATGTTTCTTATTTAGTGATGTTTTAAATAGAAATTTTAAGGCTTTCGTTATCAAGTTCTCGGTTTCCATATTCAGTTCTTTATTTCTTTGATAAATCATTAGTTTTTCTTTAGCCTTCAGTTTGTCCCTATTTGAGCAATCGGGTTGCAGGAAATCTTCATCCAATCTTCTCCCTTTTGATTCTGTTACCTTAATGTGGGATGATGCAAAGCATTTGCACACATCATGAGCAAAGTGGAGTCACGGCTGGAGAAGGAAATGAAGCCACCCGAGGAGGATGATCATGAGTTCCCTGTTTTCTGCATTTGTTCATGTTCCTGCATATAGTTCATTTACTGCATTCTATATAAGCTTCATTGTAGTTTGTTATTTACTGGATTAGGAAATGATTATGGTTAGTTGTCCGGTATAATGATTAAAGCAGCAAATCATAGGAGCATAGTTTGAGACATGGTAGCAAGATAATTGTTCCTCTGTTTAGCTCTGTTTCAGGTTTTCTCCACTGTTCATTGTTGTTATTTTTCTGTCATTCATTTTTGAGCTGGTATTAGTTTCCTGTTTATGATTTCACTGCTGTGTTGTCGTCCTTCACTATCACTAATGCTGTTGAAGTAGATGTTCATAGGGTGTAGAGTTTGGGCAACTAGGATCGGGTCCAGCCCCTATCTTCTTGTGTTGTCTGCTGTTGCCGAGAGCTTGGATGTGTGCTACTTTGTGATGATGCAGATTCTGGACAGCATAGCCAGCTGCTGAATGTACAAGTATGATGTGATGCAAGAAGCCATGGACGAATGTTGATGCAGCACTTGGAGACAGCCGACAGCAGTTGGAGCAGAAGCACAAAACCGAAGAGAACTGCATCCTTGAGCAGCACTTGCAGTAGCAGTACGAGGCTAGGACAACTCCGGTGGTGGATGCACATCAGCCTGGGGCAGTAGGACAGACGGTACCTGTCCAGCAATCGGTTGCAGGACTAAAGCATACCTGGAGTAGAAGCGGACAAACTGGGGCAGAACCGGCACAGCAACCCGAGCAGCAGCACCTGGAAATGGAAATGAAAAATGCCACATGAACAGTAAAGGGAGGGAATGGTTTAAAATGTTAAAGCCTTGTTTGGCATTTACCATATGCACAATAATCCATTTTTCTTTCATTTTTAGTATAGTTTGATTAGTTGTTAGTTTAGGATAGTTATTAGTTGTCAATTTAGATTAGTTCTAGTGTTTTAATTTGTTAATTTAATTTTTAGTCTTAATTTTTTATAGTAATTAATTTTATATTAAATGTTTTAGGATTTTAGTTTAGTTTAGAGGCATTTAGAGTTAATTTAGATTAAATATTTTGCATGCATTTTTAATTTAGTCTTTATTTTCATTAGACTTTAAGTTAGTTTAAATTGCATTCTCTTAGTTAGTTTAATTACATGCACATTTTATTTTAAGTTTTAGTTTAATTAGTTTTATTGCTTTAGGTTTATATTTGCATTTTATTTTAATTGCGTTAATTCATTTTAATTGTTTTATTTCTTTTGTAGGTTTTTGCTTTTAATTGCTCAGAGTGCTGTAAGTAAATTTTGCTCGGTTTTATTTCCTTTAGTTCTTATTATTTTAGTGCTTTCCAGTGTTTTTAATTAGCCTTAGTAGATCACCCATTGCAATTTCATAATTTGCTAGAATATACTTAGGGTAAGATTAACCGGTAGTTAATTAGGCTAATCAACTTCTCTATGGGACAATATCTCGGGACTCAAATCCCATTATTACTTGTACAACCTGTGCACTTGCGGATAATACCCTTTGGGTGTGACACTGCTCAATCACACAGTCTGATTAGCTCTCAATATAAACTCTAAAGCTACATATAACCATTTATCAGGTTAATCATATTTTTTCCAATTGTATTTTACGTTTAATATAGTCTATTTCACTTAATGGGCCTGCTTACTCTTATTGGGCCTAACACTGCCTTAAGCTCATTTCACTTTACTATTTATTTCATCTTGGCCTATCGGGCTGGTGGGGCCCACAAACACTTATTGGGCTTGGTCTAAGGCCCACGAATGCTTATTAGGCCGAAACCACATCGGCAAGGCCCATTTGGCCTCTTGGCCATGGCATGTGGCCGAGAGCCACGCCAACCATGGCCGAGCACCACGTCAACCATGGCCATTTTCCTAGCCATTCACTTAGGTATTTCATCAAACACCACATATGCATGCCTTAAGCCTTAGTTTATGTTCACTTAAGCATTTCATCAAACACCTTATGTGTCATCTTCAATTTATCAACCAATTGATCAAATCAATTGAAATTAAGCATGCCATAATCATGTATACATGTATACCCACCTAAACACGCATTAAAATCACATGCTTCTTCATGAAAACCTAAATACCCATTTTCGGCCATCATTGATTTATGTTGTTTTTATGTGTTTTGATCAATATAACATACACCAATCAACTTGAATTAATCCATAGATAAACATATATGAAGTTGGAAGCTTGAAATCATACCTAGCTTCACTTTCCCTTCTTGGTCGAGACTTGTAGGATTCCTTGAAGTGTTGAAATCAGCTCTTTAGGTGTTGGCTTTAGACTATGTTAATCTACTCATCATGGGTAACAACTTCCATGAAGCAACTTTTTCCAATTTGGTTTGTAGGTTGATGAATTCTAGAGAGATAAAGCTTGAAACTATGGTTTTAATGGTTTTTCCTTGCTTCGCCGAGAGCTATGAAGATGATGATGGTCTGTTGGCTGATAGTAACTTCGCACACTTAGCCATTAAGTCACCAATTTCAACCTTTAATGTGGGCTAAAGGCTTTTGGGTTTAAGTTTACAATTTGGGCTTTAATTCATTTACTAATGGGCTTGAAATTTAACTAATGGGCCTAAGTTTTGGGCTTCTCGGTTTGAGCTTTTCTTTTGAGCTTTTGGACTGAAAATTTTTCTATAAATTGGGCCTTAAATTGACTTAATATTGGACCCACCAAATGGTCCAACAATTCATCCCAATGGGCCTAAGAAATTCGGCCCACACTTGTTACACCTTAATAGGCTTTAAAAATTCCATCGTTGATCCATTGAGTTTTACTCGTTTAATTTAATCCGGATTTCGATTAAAATAATTTTTCATACTTAAGGGAATGAATATCGAGTGTTTTAACCAAAAATATTTCTTATTCACTTTTTAATCTTACTTAGGTTAAATTTTAACCATGGTTAGTCAACTATGGTCAAAGTCAACTTTTCTTAACTACCCTTGACTTTTCTTGACCATTGACCACGTTTAACTTTTTCTCAAAAATCTGAAAGTATCATATTTCATGGTTTACATTCTCATCTTTATGTTTTATCCATTTTCGGGAGGTGAATATGTCAAAACGCCTCAAACAGACCATTTCGAACTCGTTTAGCCCTTTTTTGGTCTTTCTTCTACTTTAATGTGTTTGGGACCAAATCAAACTGACTTTCCTTCATGAGCCCTCTATATTTTCCCATTTTAAGTTCTTATCTTTAGTCAGAATGATTTATATCCATTCGGTTTAGCCTGTGGCTCTTATAGCCCTTATTAGGCCTTTACGTAGCTTATATGTGTTTAATCACTTCACTTTCAATTTCATTCTAGTAAATACTCTTCTTATGATTCAACCAACATAATAGAATGTTTGTACATATAGGAATCATAAGGAATAAGCTACATAAAAATTCAGGTCTTACAATCCTCCCCAACTTAAGAAATTTATTCCTCAAAATTAGAACCAAGTCAATCCTCAAATAGCTGGGGGTGTTTCTTGCGTATCAAGCTTTCTAACTCCCATGTAGCTTTCTTCGAAGTGCCGTGCTACTAGAGAACCTTAACTAACCCGATCGTCTTCGATCTCAATACCTTCTCCTTCCTATCCAATATCCGAATCGGCTTCTCTACATATGACATATCCTCTTTGAGCTCCAACGGCTCGACTGAATTACATGTGCCGGATTCGGGTGATACTTCTGAAGCATCAAAATGTGGAAGACGTTATGAACGCCTGATAAGTCTGGTGGCAATGCCAACCTATAGGCCTTATCTCCCACTCGATCTAATATCTCAAAGGGTCCAATGTAGCGAGGACTTAGCTTACCTCTCTTCCTGAACCTCGCTATACCTTTGGAAGGAAAAACTTTCAGAAATATGGACTCACCAATTGTAAACTCTAGTGGGCTCTGTCTCTTGTCAGCATAGCTCTTCTGCCAGCTTTGAGCTGTTCTCAATCTCTCACATATCAACTGAACATCCTCAAAGGCTTTTGTGACCAAATTAGGAGCAAATATCTTTCACTCACCCACTTCTTCCCGTCCAATAGGGGAAAGACATCTACGACCATATAATGCCTCATATGGTGTCATCCCGATACTCGCATGATAACTGTTGTTGTAGGCGAATTTAGCTAGTGGCAAATGATCATCTCAAGAGCTTCTAAAATTTGGTTCACATGCTCTCAACATATCCTCCAGAGTCTGTACAGTCCTCTCTGAATGACCGTCTGTCTGAGGATAGAAAGCTGTGCTCAAACTCAACTGGGTTCCCATGGCTTCTTGAAAATGTTCCCAGACGTGGAAAGTGAAGCGAGAATCCCTATCAGAAACAATGCTCACTGGAACACCATGTAACCTCACTATCTCGTATACATACAACTCTGCCAATGTACTCAGGGTATCAGTAGCTCTTATAGCTAGGAAGTGGGCTGACTTAGTCAATCTATCCACAATCACACAAATAGCATCATGATTCCTGCGAATCCTCAGTAATCCCATCACGAAATCCATGGTGATATGCTCTCATTTTCATGTCGATATAAGTAGAGGCTGCAATAATCCTGCAGGCTTCTGATGCTCTACCTTCACCTGCTGACAGACAAGACATCTCGCCACATACTCAGCCACATCCTTCTTCATACCTGACCACCAATACACCTTCAGGAGATTCTGATACATCTTATTACTCCTTGGATGTAACGTGTACCTCAACGAATGAGCTTCTGACAAAATTAATCTCCTGAGCTCTGAGACCTTGGGAACGCACAATCTACCTCTGAACCTCATTAGTCCATCAGAACTCAACTCATACTCAATCACCGTGTCAATCTATATCTGACTAATCATATCAACGCAATACGGATCACTCTGCTTTAGCCTGTTTGATCCTATCCAATAGATCGGGTTCTAACTTCAGGCTAGCTATCACACAGTCTATATCCGTATCAGAAAGCATAACATCCAAACTAAGGCTAACAAACTTCTCTAGCAACTCGTGTTCCCTAACCATCATATACGATACCATCCCAATGCTCTTCTTGCTCAAAGTATTAGCTACAACATTAGCCTTACCGAATGACAAAGTATCTCACAATCATAGTACTTCAAAAGCTCTAACCATCTTCTCTGTCTCATATTCAACTCCTTCTACGAGAATGGATACTTGAGGCTCTTGTGATCAGTAAATATCTTAAACTTCTCACCGTATAGATAGTAGCGCTATATCTTCAGTGCAAATACTACGGCTACCATCTCTAAATCGTGGGTCGGATAGTTTTTCTCATGATCCTTAAGTTGTCTGGCTCTATAAGCAACTACCCTCCAATTCTGCATCAATACACAGCCCAGTCCTTAGTGTGAAGCATCTGTATATACAGAAAAACCTCTTGAGCTAGTAGGAATGGTGAGAATCGGAGTGGTGGTCAATCAACGCTTCAATTCTCCAAAACTCCATTCACAATCATCGTCCCACACAAATGCAACATTCTTCTGAGTGAGATGAGTCAACGAAGCAGCCAACATAGAAAATCCCTCCACAAACCTTCTATAATATCTAGCTAAGTCCAGAAAACTCTTGATCTTTGTGACTGTCCTAGGCTATTCCCACTAAACTACAGCCTCAATCTTGGATGGATCTATTGACACTCCATCCCTCAATACCATATGGCCTGGAATCGAAATCTGCTCTAGCATGAAGTCACACTTACTGAGTTTAGCATACAACTCCTTCTCTCGAAAGGTTTGTAAAACAATCCTCATATGTTGCTCATGTTCTTCCTTGGATTTTGAATACACTAAAATATCATCAATAAAAACTATAACAAATCGATCCAAGTATGGCTTCAACACATCATTCATTAAAGCCATAAAAGCTACGGGGGCATTAATCAACCCGAATGGCATAACCATAGACTCATAATGACCATACCAGGTATGAAAGGCTATCTTGGGTACATCTCCACTCCCAACTCTCAGCTGATGATACCCCGACCTCAAATCAATCTTTGAAAAGACCTGTGCTCCCTGAAGTTGATCTAACAAATCATCTATGAGCGGAAGGGGATACTTATTCTTGATGGTAGCCTTATTCAACAATCTGTAATCAATATACAATCTGAGGCTTCCATATTTCTTCTTCAAAAACAAAACCAGTGCTCCCCAAGGTGAAACACTCGGTCTTACAAACCCCTTATCCAATAGTTCCTGTAACTGCTTCTTTAGCTCCTCTAGCTCAACCAAAGCCATTCGATACAGTAGTTTGGATATCGGCTCGGTACCAAGTACCAAATCTAAACAAAACTCCATCTCCTTGTCTGGTGGTAACCCTGACAACTTATCCAAAAAGACATATGGGAACTCCCTCACCATAGGGATATCTGCCAACTCCGGATGTGCCTTATCCACATCAACCACGTACACAATGAAACCTTCAACATATTGAATATTTAGTCAACATAATAATTTACCTTTTTAAATTACTACAATTACTTCTTTTATTTCGTTTCAGTGAACTTTACAACATACTTTTTAGGGGTAAGAAACATTATCGTCTTAGAATAACAATCTAAAACAGCATGGTTTGCAGCTAACCAATCCATTCCTAGGATTATATCAAAATCGCTTATATTGAACAAAATGGGATTGGCTGACATATCTTTTTCCTCTATTCTTAGCTTGCAGTCTCTATACATATACTCGACTAGCTTACTGTTATTCATAGGTGTATTAATCAACATTATTCTACTTAACGATGTACGTTTCACATATTCTAATAACTTACATGCAAATGAAGGCTATACAAATGAATGTGTGGCACCATGATCAAATAAAACAAATGCTTCAAGATAAAAAATCAGGATGGTACCTTTGATCACATCTGATGAAGCATTAGTTACGCCTTGGTCCAAAGCATGTACTCACCCTCAACCAACCACCTGCTTCCCTTTCTCCTCAGCTGTGTCTCTCATTCTTGGAGCAGAGGTATCAGCAGAAACTCTCTCCGACTCTTTGCCCTTCTGTAGGGTAGTCGCAATCATCTTTGGGCAATTCCTCATAAAATGCCCTGCCTTACCACATCGAAAATAGACTCCAACAGTCATCAAACAAGGCTGGTGGCCATGATACCTACCACATCTACTACATTGCTCAGTAGTAGGTCGTTGTCCTCCAATCAATGCCCTTTGTCGGGGCTATGGTCGAATATAAAAAAGGCTTAACAGTCATCTCTCGTATCTTCTCGATCTGTGGCCTCTTCCCAAAGAATCTCCTTCCTCCTCGATAATCGAACTCTCCATCACCCACGGGTCTCTTTCGATCTCTATCTCTACTCCTGTCAACCTTCCTAAACTCAAAGGCA
The DNA here is from genome assembly GCA_033439115.1 of Firmiana major. Taxonomy (NCBI): domain Eukaryota; kingdom Viridiplantae; phylum Streptophyta; class Magnoliopsida; order Malvales; family Malvaceae; genus Firmiana; species Firmiana major. The sequence continues at coordinate 22,470,801 of CM065905.1, forward strand.
TTCTGCTCATAGTTCTGGTCCCATAATTATGTCCTACGCACTACCTCTCCATACGAAGGAATGTCTAATGGAACCAATCTAGATCATATCGTCGATCTTAGCCCATCTACAAACCTCCTGACCTTCTTAGTCTCACTACTCATTGTATCAGGGTCGTACCTTTCCAAAGAGATAAACTTCATCTCATACTCATCAACTTATCTGTTCCCCTAGATCAACCCTAAAAAATTCCATTTGCAGCTTTCGCTATGTTGTATCTGGAACATACTACCTCTTGAAGGCATTCGAAAAGATCTTCCAATTGATCTCAAAATGTCGGGCTCTCAATATCGATCTGGTGGACTTCCACCAATGTTCAGCCGCTCCCTTCAACATGAACGCGATAAAAGCGATCATCTCAACTATCATACACTGAAAGAACCCGTACAGCTTCTCAATTTTGTTTACCCAGTCCTCTGCAAATACGAGGTCCTTTACTGCACGGAATGACGCCGATCTTAACTTCTGAAACTATCGTAATCTATCTAGCTCAAGACCATACCCCAATCCACTACTGCCTTGCTATGGGTCAACAGGAGAAGGCGTATCCTGAACTGGTGGGTGTGTAGGAGTATCTGTAGGCTGTGGCATCTGTACAGGTTGTGCAGGCGTATCAAGAGCCGCTGCCTGTCCAGTAGCAGTCTGTACATCCAGACCCTGCCTGCCTTGCATAGCCTATGCAAACAACTCCATCATAGTCTTTAGGATACTCTCTATCCTTGTAAAGTGCACCTCAGTACTCTTTGGTCCTTCAATGGGACCCTGTGACGCACGATCAAACGAAGACTCATCTCGGCTTTAAGGCCTACCTCTACGGCCTCTAGCCCAAGCTCTCGCCCCTCTAATGACTTAATTCCAGCATTCACAACCACTACTTAGTCAAATCCCATCCTAGAATACACATTTGTAACTAAATAAAGCACAGTAACATGAGGATGTAAAATTTCCTAACCACTAACACATACACATATCATACCAACTCTGTTTTGATACCACCTCTGTCACTACCTCCTTTACCTAAAATTACTAAAAAAAATTCGCTTTTTACTTACCTTTTTCCCTTCGTGACAATTTAACTACTAACAGTTGGGCTATGATTTGGTATTAGTCACATTATCCTTACTTACCTTATCATCCATTTCTATGTCATACATACATGTCAATGTGAACTATCAATTAACTGTAAATATTTTCATCTCATAAGTGAGCTCACGTATATTTACATACATTTACATCCTCGATATTACATTTGTTTACATCACTATGTTGTGATATGTTTAGATACAAAATCATACGAATGTGTATACCTTTCGCTCGATGGGAATGCAGCGGATATCGAAATAAGAGTCCTCAGCCATTCACTATGCTACTGTAAATGCTTTGTAGAAAGGGGGAAAATGAAAGGGGTGAGCTTACTAGCTCAGTAAGGAAATCGGGCAAGTAAGCAGATAACTACACTATCTACATATTTATAATGCCATGCTTTGAAATACTCTTTTCTTCGTTTCATAGTTAAAGCATGAATGTTATTGTAAAACTTCTGCAGTGTGCATATATTTACTCGTATATATTGAAATCATGTTTTACTTATAAATACGGGCATTTCATGCAAAACATTACATTTCATATATTCTCATATAATGCCCATAAAACATATAATGCAATTTCATTTCAATCATATAAAATATGGCATTTCATCATTTAGAAACACATCTATCAGGTCTCAACCCATCCCTCGGGTCTACCTTGATTATCAAACGTTTATAATTATGTAAAGTCATAAAATCATTTATCGTGGCTCGACCCATCCCTAGGGTCTACCCTAGTTCAGATCAAACTATGTGATATAATCATATGAGACTGGACAATTACTATGATAATATCCAAGACTATAGCCATATCCAATACTGTGATCCCATGCTACATGGATCCTAGTGTGCAGGGCATCACTGTTGCAACGAGAGGTGGGTCAAATCGTACCCGCCAACTCACAACTCCATAACTCTGAATATTCCCCTCAACTCCACATGCTACAGTGTACTCCGTGAACCATACACGGTACAACGTACTCCATGGGCCCTATTTCAGTCCATAGTCAATGCCACTTCTCAAAATGCACGTGCAAGCATCTCATCAATGTGACACACAGTCTACACAATCTTCTAGCACAACCTTAAACATGTCATGTATATCACATCAAAATACAGTGGACGTCTTAAGTGCGACGCTCAGTCGAAACCCCGCTCAAACACTTTTTTATGCACATTTCATATAAAATTTAGTGCGAGTAACACTCCAGCACTATGCCATGCATAAAATCATATTTCAAATCGAGTACGAGCAACGCTCCAATACTATGCCATGCATATCATAGGAAATCTAGTGCGAGTAACACTCCAGCACTTTATCATGCAGAAACCATATAAAATCCAGTACGAGCAGTGCTCCAACATGATTTGTTTTCTCACAACTCGATAGATGGCTCATTTTAAAGGGATTATTTCAAATCATCAAAATCAACACCCTTATTATGTTATTTTGTGTATATCATGAAATCACTCGTCAACTTATCTATGCTTCTGCTAAACGGTAGTAAAAACACTTAAAAACATGTTTTCTATACTTTATATGACTTTTCTTAATTTCCATAATTTTTCGCTTAATAGGGTAAAATCGTAATTTACCCATATAGGGTCTTTATAAATTTTATTCTCTTTCTTTAACCCTTAGACTTTTTAAGTGACTGTAAATACCCTCGAACATACGTGCAGATATCTCTAACTATCATAAAATTCTCTTACCTCGAATCACGTAGAGCGCGTCCACTTTTCTAACACTGCTCGATCACCCAGTCTGTTTAGATCCCAATATAATCTCCGGAGCTGTATGTAATCATTTATCACTTCAATTACACTTATTCATCAACATTTCACTTTTAATATGGTCTATTTAACCTATTGGGCTCGTTTGCTCTTATTGGGCCGTATTACACATTAATGGGCCTAACACTGTCTTAAGTCCATTTCACTTTACTATTCATTTCATTTGGGCCTATTGGGCTCATTGGGCCCATTAACTCTTATTGGGCTTGTCTGAGGCCCATTGCTTCATTTTGGGTTGAGACCATCAAGGCTAATCCCATTGCACCTCTCGGCCATGGCATGGTGGCCGAGAGCCATGCATGCCACCATGGTTGAGAGCCATGCCAACCACGCCATCATGCCCCCTTTAGGCTAGCCATTTGCTTAGGCATTTTATCAAAGACTTACTATGCATGCCTTAAGCCTTTAGTTTTTGTTCATTAAGGCATTTTATTAAACACCTTACATGTCAACCTTAATTCACCAACCAATTCATCAAATTGAATGGAACTAAGCATGTCATGATCATGTATACATGCCTACTAACCTATCTGTGTCTTAAAATCACATGCTTGTTCATCAAAACATAAATACCTATTTTCGGCCACTTGGTGTTCATGATGATTTTGTCTTTTTTTAATCCATAAAACATATACCAATCATCTTAGAATAATTCCTATATTAATATACTAGAAGTTACAAGCTTGAAAACTCACCTAGCTTATACTTCTTCACTTGGCCGAAACTTTGCTTGATTTTCATCCCATTCAATATGGCTTCTCTATGGATGGTTTTGAAGTATGTTATTCCTCTCTCAATATGGAACAACTTTTTATGAGGGTCACTTATTCCCAATATGTCTCTATGTTAGTGTTTTCTAGTGTGAGAAAGCTTGGAAGTTATGTTGTTAATGGTGTTTGTTCTTAGCCGAGAGCTTAAGGGAGAAGAAGACTATGCTTGGCTGATTTTTCACTTAGCAAATTCATCTGTTTAGTCTTAAATTTCAGCCCACCTTTTGGGCTTGGTATTGGTTTTAGGCTTGATAACTTTGGGCTTAAGTTTTGGGCTTGGACATTTAACTAATGGGCTTAGTTTTGGGCTTTCCATTTTGGGCTTCGGTTTGGGCTTTTCTTTTGGACTTTTGGGCAGGATTTTTCCTAGGTAATTAGGCCTACAATTTTTCTCATTTTAGGCCCATCAAATGGCTCAACAATTTGGCCCATTGAGCTTACACAATTCAGCCCGTGATTAATTTACCTCAATGGGCTTTAAAATTTGCATTAGTTGGCCCATCGATTTCTACCCATTTAATTTAATCCAAATTTTGATTAAATAAAGTTTCCATGCTTAAGTAGTTGAAGATCGAGTGTTTTAATCAAAAATAATTCTTCCCCACTTTTTAACCTTGGTTGGGTTAAAATTTTAACTATGGTAAGTTCTTTAAGGTCAAAGTCAATATTTCCAACTAACATTGACTTTTCTTGACCATTGACCATGTTTGATTTTTTCTCAAAATTCAAAAGTGTTAATTCTCATGGTTAACACTCTCATCTTTGCATTTTGGTCATTTTCGGGAGGTGAATGTGTCAAAAAGACCTCAAACAGACCATTTCGAGCTCATTTAGCCCCTTTTTGGCATTTCCACTACTTCGACATATTCGGGATCAAATCAAACCAACTTTCCTTCTTGAACTACCTTTATTTTCATGCTTTAAGTTCTTATCTTCAGTCAGAATGGTTAGCATCCTTTCGGTGTAGCCTGTGGCCATTTTAGCCCTTATTTGGCCTTTTCATGGCTTATCTACATTTAATCATCTCATTTGCATTTTCGTTTCAATAAATACTCTTCTTATGATTCAACTAACATAATCGAATGTTTACACATAGGAATCTTAAGGAACATAATGCAAAATATGGGTCTTACAGATATTTGAGTGTATTTCAAAACCAGGTAAGATCATGAGCAGCATCTAAGAATGGTTCTACAAACCCTCAGGGAAAAGAAGTTATATGATAAACTAAGTAAGTGTGACTTTTGGCTAGATCAAATATCTTTTCTGGGTCATATTGTTTCAAAGGACGGAATGTCTGTTGATCCATCCAAGATTAAGGCAGTAGTTCAATGGGAAAGATCGAAAACTAATACAGAGATTCAAAGTTTTTTGGGTTTGGCAGGATATTACAGGTGATTTGTGGAGGGTTTCTCTAAACTGGTTGTTCCTTTGACTCGACTTAGTCGGAAGAATGTTCATTTTGAGTTGAATGATTCATGTGAGAGAAACTTCTAGGAATTGAAACGCAGGCTGACCACCGCACCTATTCTCACCATACCCACCAGTTCAGGGGATCTTTCAGTATATACAGATGCTTCTAGTCAAGGACTGGGCTGTGTACTAATGTAGAACGGGAAGGTAGTTGCTTATGGTTCTCAACAACTAAAGGACCATGAGAAGAACTATCCGACCCATGATTTGGAATTGGCAGCCGTGGTGTTTTCACTAAAGATATGGTGCCATTATTTATATGTAGAGAAGTTTAAGATCTTTATTGACCATAAGAGTCTCAAATATCTATTTTCGCAGAAAGAATTAAATATGAGATAGAGAAAGTGGTTAGAACTTTTGAAAAACTGTGATTGTGAAATTCTTTACCTCACGGGAAAGGCGAATATAGTAGCAGATGCCTTGAGCAGAAAGAATATCGGGATGGTGTCTTATATGATGATCTGGGAATTCGAGCTGCTGGAGTAGTTTGTGAACCTCAATTCGAATATAAAACCATCTGACACTGTCATTTACGGTATGGTAGCTAGCCTAAGGTTAGAACCAAACTTGATTTATCGAATCTAACAGGTTCAGTGCAGTGATCAATATTGTATAGATACAACTAGTCAGATTCAGCTGGGCATTGCGACAAATTCTAAAATCAGCATTGATGGTTTATTGAGGTCAGAGGTAGAGTTTGTGTTCGTAATGATCCACAGTTGAAGAAATTGATATTGTCAAAAGCTCATTCATCGAGGTATACTTTACACCCGGGAAGTAGTAAAATGTATCAGAATCTTCAGAAAGTTTATTGGTGGTCAGGTATGAAGAAGGATATAGTTGAATTTGTGGTTAGATATCTTGTGTTTCAGCAAATTAAAGTAGAGCATAAAAAACTTGCAGGGTTGTTACAGCTTCCACCGATACCAACATGGAAATGGAAGCATGTCACCATGGATTTCATTATGGGTTTACCAAGAACCTGAAGAAATCACAATGCGATTTGGGTAATTGTTGATAGAGTGACTAAATCCGCCCAATTTCTGGCTTTGAAATCTACGGATACCTTGAGTGCCTTGGTAGATCTATATGTATGAGAGATTGTAAGGCTACATGATGTTTCAGTGAGCATTGTTTCTAATAGGGTATCTTAATTCACTTCTCACTTTTGGGAACATTTCCAAGAAGCCATGAGGACCTAATTGAATTTTATCAGGGTTTTTCATCTTCAGACAGACGGTCAATAAGAGTAAACAATTTAGATGCTAGAGGATATGTTAAGAGCATGTGCACTAGATTTCAAGGGCTCTTGGGATGACCATTTTCCATTAGCTAAATTCGCATACAACAATAGTTACCACTCGAGTATCAGGATGGCACCGTATGAAGTTTTGTATGGTCAGAGGTGCTGTTCTCCAATTGGATGGGAAGAAGTGGGTGAAAGGAAGATATTTGCTCCCAATCTAGTTAAGCAAGCCTCTGAGGATGTTCAGCTAATTTACGAAAGGTTAAGACCGACTCAGAGCAGAAAAAAAAAGTTATGTTGATGTAAGATGATGACCTTTGGCATTTTCAGTTGGAGAGTAGGTATTTCTGAAAGTCTCTCCCTCTAAAGGAATAATGAGGTTCAGAAAGAAAGGAAAGTTGAGTCCTCGTTATATTGGACCTTTCGAGATCTTAGACTGAGTGGTAGACAAAGTATACAGATTGGCCTTACCGCCTAAGTTATCGGGTATTTATAATGTTTTTCACGTTTCGATACTTCTCAAGTATCATCCGGACTCGACACATGTTGTGAGACCCCGTATAGCTTTAACCTTGTACATATGTAAATGAATTCATGAAGTATTGTAATGTAGTAGTAATGTGGAGCATATGTGATGCAAAGTCCATAAGTTGAATGTACACACTTGTAATAAGAGTTGTGATGTACGTACAAGTTGCATTAAGCATGAATATGAAGAAATGGACTTTGATATATAATGAATGTGAGTGGAATGGAATATGAGTAGTGTGGTAAAATGGAAGGGAGATTTGCATGAGTTGTGCACTTTCATTTAGTTACCTTTATACACCTTTGGTCATGCAAGGATTACACAGAAGTTTTAATATGTACAAAGTGTGATTGGATGCCATTTTCAAGTCTCAAGGATGGATAAATGAGAAAATGACCATGGCAACAAATTTAAGATGTTTTGAGTGAAGTTACTGTAGAAAATCTAGAAAATATGAAGGTCAGATCGATCTCATGGGATGAGAGATCGATTAGAAGAGCCAAAATGAACTTATTTTGAGCTATGGAGCGAGACAGATCGATCTCCAATGGAGCTAGATCGATTTGCTAAGCATTCTATAATTAGGGGATCGATTTTAAGGCAAACAGATCGATCTCCTTAACTCTCTATTTAAGACAGATCGATCTCAAGACTAGATAGATCGATCTCTTAAGGGTTCTGTAAAGAGCAGATCGATCTCCTACAAGAGGCAGATTGATCTCTAAGAGGAAAATTTCCCTTCGACAGATCGATCTCATCAAGGAAGAAGATCGATTTGGGAGTGGTTAAGTTAGGTGAAAAGGACTACCAAACGTGCAGAGATCGATCTCTACAAGGACCAGATCGATCTCATAAGCCTGCATCTATAAAAAGAGCATGGGATTGAGATGAAAACTCAGAACTCTTCCCCCACAAAACCTCACCTGCTATTTTCTCTCAAGAACCCAAGATTTCTCACTCTAGAAACCACCACATTTCGGCTAGTTTTGGAAGAAGCTCAAGAAGGGAAAGTTATTCCTTAGAGCAAGGAGAACAACATACCCAAAAATCACATATTGATGTGATCAAGAGAAGGAGTTGTGGCTACCGCAAGTTTGACTAAGTAAAGGGGTAAGCTCTTCAACCCTCAAGCTTCTAAATAAGGATTCTAGACAATGTATGGGTTGAATGGTACGCAAAATGTTGATAAGAATAATTTGTAGTGATGAGTGAGTAATGTTAAGAGAAATTTAAGAAGAGGGAAATCTATGGAAAGCTTAAGAAATAGTTTAATGAGATAAGTGATACAAATGGAAAAGTGAAATATGATTTAAAGGCTTGAAAGGTATGAATGGGAGAATAAGTGACAATGAGGATATTTGGGAGAAAGAAAAGAAATGACTTAATGGTTATGTGTGTAGATTGGAAGAACGTGGAACACGGCTAACCCGGATCGCGAACGGAGCATACGTGACAAAGGAAATACGAGCGCGATTCGAGGTAAGGGACTATGTGTTAACTATAGAGATGTTCGTACGTACTTTACAGTAATTTCATAGATATATCGCTAGAATTAGTACTATACTACAATTCTATAAAATGATATGGAAGCATGAAATGTACTATGATATATATGTATTGAGAAATGGGATGGGTAAGGAAATAACATGATATGCATTATTTCAATGTTTTCTCAATTTCGTATTGACTTTGTGATTGAGAAATGATAATGATAGGTTGGCTAGTTTTACATGTTTTAGCATGGAAAGGCATACTGCATAAATAAACATGTTTTGAGTCTTAAAAGAGAAAGTAGCCACCTATCGGATTTGAGATTTGAAATGGTGTTGGAGCTTTAGCTCACACCTGTTTTAATGATTTTGACTATGCTGGAGTTTAACTCGCGTACGTCTGCATGATTTGATAAACCGTGATGAGGAGTGACTCGCATGTTGTTTTATAATGATAATGTGCTGGAGTGTTAGCTCACACATGTTTTTACTGAGTTGAGGTGAACCTCGGGGTTTGGGACCCAAGGGGATGCCAACCGACGGCCTCGAAACGGGCTGGGCCTTAACTGTAAATTGTACCGCGCTGGAGCCTTGCGATGACTGTGTGTCATGCTGATTGCTCGCCTGGTATATGAGACATGGTTCATGATGAAAAGTCCATTGAAATTGGAGTATGGACTTGGGTCCACGGTCGTACGTAGTTACTGTGTAGTTGTCTGTTGGTATACTATGTACCGTGCTAGGTGCACGTGAGTACGAGTATCACGTATATGACACATGGCGTATCTTATACCGTGAGTATATGAGGAGATGAGGTTGATTGAGATGAGCCAGAGGGTAGAACTGACCCATCCCCCTTTAAGCGAAGTGATGCCCTGTGCACACCTGATCAGTGAGGCCTGGGATCACTGACTATGGTCATGCGTCGTGGATATTTGATTGTCAAAAATTTCATGCCTGTCTCAGAGGTTCGAGAGATTGAGTAGAACTCAGAAAAGAAAGATATTTTGTGTATTTGATAAATCTCTGAATTAAACACTTCTGCCGTGAGAGCACTGTTTTATGGAATATGTTTTAAGTGGAAATACTAAATATTTGTGTTACATGAAAATGCCAAATAAGAAATATAAGTTTAACTGCATTTTCTGATAACATTTTCATTTATAATGAAAACATGGTTTTGGTTTATACATGCATGGGCTATGTAGGTTGTATGATATCTACCTACTAGCATTCATTTCCTTACTGAGCTGTGGTTTGCTCACCCTACTATTTTCCCCCTCCAGATACTGAGAAGTAGGGGAGCGGTGGTCTCTGGATCTCTTTTTGTATTGGACAGCTCCCACCAATCGTAAAGGTATAAGATTTGTATACACAAGAGTATTTTGTATCTATTATCTTGTATCGCACAGTTATACCTTAGAAAGGTAACAGCTTCATGGGGATCTTATGTAAAGATATTATACAATTAATTTTGTATATTTACACACTTGGGAGTGTGAATTAAATTTTAAATATTTTTGCTGTAAATTTTTGGAACTTTAGTAATTGCATCACCTCACGCCCAACCATAGTAGCATAAGTATGGATAAAGGACACCCAGAAGTGGGGTGTTACAAATTTGGTATCAGAGCTTGGTTGGTCTGATGTGAGTCGATGTTTAGGACTAAGGAAAACATACATCCCTAAGTTACTGTGCGATATTTAGATAAAAGGTGTATACGGAGCTGGTAGTGAGTTAAAAGTTTGTTATAAATGCAGGAATTTATCAGGCTTATGAGATATGCCTGAGAGACACCGCAAGAGGGGAGAGAGCTCGAGAGCTCAAGGGCAGAATGACAGGACTGAGAGGTACAATAGATCGTCCTCTAGTCATGAACCCCAGGAACAGATAGAGGCTTTCGATCCTCGGATTGCCCGATTAGAGGAAGATATGCGCACGATGATGACCATGATGGGTCAAATTATGGCGAGGTTTTAGGGCACACCTGGTACAACGAGACAGGCTGCACCGAATCCCCCAGCAGCTACACCTGAACCTGAGAATGTTGCACCTGCACCACCTGAACCGGTTAGGCCACGAGATCCCCATATTCAACCAGTACCTCCTCTAGTAGCCCCACAGCAGTGTGATGATGATGATTTAGGGTATGGATATGATTGTGATATGGAGAGGTTGAGGCATTTCATGGATTTCAAGCCTCCTTCTTTTAGCGGATTAAAGGATCCGGCAGTGGCTGAGGACTAGATCAGTCAGATGGAGAAGTTATTTGACTTTTGTAGATGTTTGGCTACGGAGAGAGTAGCGCTTGCGGCCTTTGTACTGAGAGGAGAAGCAGAGCACGGTGGAAGTCCACCAGGCCTATGTTGAGAGCTTTGGGTATGGCTATCACGTGGGATATGTTTTTGGGTGCTTTTAGAGAGAAATACATCCCAGATACCGCTCGACGTAGGTTGCAGATGGAATTTCTGAACCTGACTCAAGAGAATCGAACTGTAGATGAATACGAGTCATTATTCACTTCATTGGGCTGATATGATCCAGACTCTATCAGGGGTGAAGCTATCAAGGTCCGCAGATCTGTGGATGGACTGAGGCCTTCAATTCGAGCTAAGTTGGCCCCGTTTGATGTCGCTACATATAGAGATGTTGTGCGAGGAGCCCAATTGTGTGAGCAAGATTAAGACCTGCAGATTTCTGAGTACAGTTAGGATAAGGACAAGGGTCCAAGGAAGCTGGGAGATGGCAAGAGTACCAAATTTGGTCGGAGATTTATTAGTAAGCGTCGGAGACAGGCAGATGAGTTGCAGAAAAAGGCTGCTAGACTTTTTATGCCTCTGACTTAGACACCAGTTAGAGGTATAGTGATTGGTGGACCCCGACCAACTATTAATCAGTAGAGTATGTAGCTGATATCATGGTGGTAGGCCCTGTTATCTTTAGGGTACATGATGCTTCAGATGTGGCAAGTTCAGACATTATGCAAAGGAATGTCCAGAGGCAGTTGAGGTAATTCCATAGAGGGGTAAGGAACCAAAGAGAGTTCCTACAGTTACACCTACTATAAGGAAGAGAGCCATGGCTGAAGAAAAAAAAAAGCAAGTTGTGGGTCAAGGCAGGGTGTATGCGATAGACCAAGCATTAGCTGATACCTCCTCTGAGGTGATAAAAGGTACAATCTTGATTTATAACTTAGAAGCTATAGCTTTGTTTGATTCTGGTGCTATGCATTCTTTTATATCCCCTACATATGCATCAAAATTAACAAGACTTGTAGAATCCACACACTTAAATAGGACTTTGTTAATAAGTACTCCAATGAGAGTTAGCCAATTAGCTGAACAAGTGTATAAAGATTGTAAGGTGAGGGTAGGAGATAAGTGTGCGGCAGCCAACTTGATCTTGTTGAATATGTATGACATTGATGTAATCTTGGGAATGGATTGGTTAGCTACTAATCATGCTATCTTAGATTGCCACACTAAGTCCATTACATTTTCTCAACCCGAAGAACATGTTGTAAGATTTTAGAGAAGAAATCAAACCTTGAATTTTATGACAAGTAAAGTACATTGGTATCAAATGACATGAATGTTGTTTTGAAGGTTTCATTGCTTATGTGGTGGATTTGGACAAAGTACATCTAGATATGGAGGACATTCCAGTGGTTAGAGAATTCCCTGATATCTTTCCAGATGACCTACCGGGATTGCCACCGAATAGAGAAATGGAGTTTGGTATAGACCTGACTCCTGGAACCGAGTCGATATCTAAGTCACCATATAGGATGGCTCGAGTTGAGCTAGAGGAATTAAGGAAGCAGTTGCAAGATATGCTAAATAAGGGGTTTATAAGACCGAACGTCTCCCCATAGGGAGCTCCGGTATTGTTTGTGAAGAAGAGAGATGGGAGCCTTAGGTTGTGTATTGACTATCGGATGTTGAACAAGGCTACCATCAAGAATAAGTACCCCTTGCCACACATCGATGATTTATTGGATCAGCTCTGGGGAGCACAAATCTTTTCCAAGATAGATATGAGGTATAGGTATCATCAATTGAAGATTCGGAAGGAGGATGTGCCCAAGACAGCTTTTCTCACCCGCTATGGTCATTACAAATTCCTAGTGATGCCTTTTGGGTTGACAAATGCACCAGTAGCTTTTATGGCTCTAATGAATGAGATATTCAAGCCATATCTGGACCAGTTCGTAATCGTCTTCATTGATGATATACTAGTGTATTCAAGGTCCAGGGAAGATCATGAGCAGCACTTAAGGATTGTTTTACAAACCCTCCGAGAGAGAAGGATGTATGCCAAACTGAGTAAATGTGACTTTTAGCTATAGCAGATCTCTTTTCTAGGCCATGTTGTATCAAAGGATGGGGTGTCAATAGATCCATCCAAGATTGAGGTTGTTGTTCAGTGGGAACAGCCTAGGACAGTCACAAAGATTAGGAGTTTTTTGGGTTTGGCAGGATACTATAGGAGATTTGTAGAGGGATTTTCTATATTGGCTACTCCAATGACACGTCTTACGAGAAAAGATGTGGAGTTTATATGGGATGAAGCATGTGAGAGGAGTTTTCAGGAACTTAAGCATAAATTAACCACCGCACCAGTTCTTATCATCCCTAACAGTTCAGGAAACTACTCTGTGTATACGGATGCTTCACACCAAGGACTAAGTTGTGTCTTGATGCAGAAGGGTAGTTGCATATAGATCTAGACAGCTGAAAGATCATGAGAAGAACTATCCCACTCATGATTTGGAGTTGGCGATCGTAGTATTTGCATTGAAGATATGGCGCCACTACTTGTATGGTGAGAGATTTCAGATCTTTACGGATCATAAGAGTCTGAAGTATCTATTCTCACAGAAGGAGTTAAATATGAGACAAAGAAGGTAGTTAGAACTCCTCAAGGACTATGACTGTGAGATTTTATACCACCCGGGAAAGGTGAATGTAGTTGCCGATGCATTGAGTAGAAAGAGTCTCAAGTTGGTATCACATATAATGGTTAGAGAACACGAGTTGTTGGAGCAATTCACGAACCTTAGTCTGGATATGACCCTACCTGAGATTGGAAGCTATGGGATTATTGCTAGCTTGAGATTAGAACCGAAGTTGATTGAGAGAATCTGACAAGCTCAGCAAATTAATCAATTGTGTACTGATGTGATTGGCCAAATCCAGAAGGGTAAGGGTACAAAATTTGAATTGAGTTCAGATGGAATACTAAGGTTCGAAAATAGAATGTGTGTTCCTAAGGATTTAGAGCTGATGAAAATGATCTTATTAGAGGCTCACTCATTGAGATATACAGTACACCCGGGGAGTAGTAAAATGTATCAGAATCTTTCGAAGGTGTATTGGTGGTCTAGAATGAAGAAGGACATAGCTGAGTATGTCGCTAGATGTCTCATTTGTCAGCAAGTAAAAATTAAACATTAGAAACCAGGTGGATTATTACAACCTCTACCGATACTGACATGGAAGTGGGAGCACGTCACTATAGATTTTGTGATGGGGTTACCGAGAACCCGTAAGAACCATGATGCCATATGGGTTGTAGTAGATCGGTTAACGAAATCGGCACAGTTCTTATCCATGAAATCTACAGATACATGGAGTGCATTGGCTAACTTATATGTACGGGAGATAGTGAGATTACATGGAGTCCCAGTGAGTGTTGTTTCTGATAGGGATGCCTGTTTCACTTCCCACTTTTAGGGACATTTTTAGGAAGCGATGGGGACCCAATTGAGCTTTAGCACCGCTTTTCATTCTCAGACAGATGGTCAGTTAGAAAGGACTATACAGACCCTGGAGGATATGTTGAGAGCGTGTGTGTTGGATTTTAGAGGCTTATGGGACGATCACCTACCATTGATTGAGTTCGCCTACAATAACAGTTATCACTCAAGTATTGGTATAGCTCCTTATGAGGCACTATACGATCGTAGATGCCAATCATCCATTGGTTGGGAAGAGGTTGGTGACAGACAGTTGCTCGCTCCCAATTTGGTTAAACAAGCCTCTGAAGATGTTCAGATAATATGTGAGAGGTTGCGAATAGCTCAAAGTCAACAAAAGAGCTATGCTGACAAGAGACGAAAACCACTTGAGTTTGATGTGGGTGAGTCCATATTTTTGAAAGTATCTCCTTCTAAGGGAATAACGAGGTTCGGGAAGAAAGGAAAACTAAGTCTTCGTTATATTAGTCCCTTCGACATTTTGGATATAGTGGGAGATGGAGCATATAGGCTAGTCGTACAACTTGAGCTAGCAAGAGTCCATAATGTCTTCCATGTTTCTATGCTTCGAAAGTACTATCCGGATCCAACGCATGTAATTAGCTATGAGTCATTAGAGCTCAAGGAGGACATGTCGTATGTGGAGGAACCGATCCAGATATTGGACAAAAAAGAGAAGGTGTTACGGAACAAAACGATTCCATTGGTTAAGGTTTTGTGGCAACATCACACCGTGGAAGAGGTCACATGGGAATTGGAGAGTTTGATGAGGGAGAAGTATCCCGAGTTATTCACAGAATGATTGGTTCCAATTTGGATGACCAAATTTTCTAATTGGGGGAGAATGTGATACCCCGTATAGGTTTACCTTGTACATATGTAAATGAATTCATGAAGTATTGTAATGTACTAGTAATGTAAAGCATATGTGATGCAAAGTCCATAAGTTGAATGTACACATTTGTAATAAGAGTTGTGATGTACATACAAGTTGCATTAAGCATGAATATGAAGAAATGTACTTTGATATATGATGAATGTGAGTGGAATGGAATATGAGTAGTGTGGAAAAATGGAAGGGAGATTTGCATGAGTTATGCACTTCCATTTAGTTACCTTTATTCACCTTTGGTCATGTAAGGATTACACACAAGTTTTAATGTGTACAAAGTGTGATTGGATGCCATTTTCAAGTCTCAAGGATGGATGAATGAGAAAATAACCATGGCAACAAATTTAAGATGTTTTGAGTGAAGTTACTACAGAAAATCTGGAAAATATGAAGGTCAGATCGATCTCATGGGATGAGAGATCGATTGGAAGAGCCAAAATGAACTTATTTTGAGCTATGGAGTGGGACAGATCGATCTCCAATTGAGCCAGATCATTCTGCTAAGCATTCTGTAATTAGAGGATCAATTTTAAGGCAAATAGATCGATCTCCTTAACTCTTTGTTTGAGACAGATCGACTCAAGACTAGATAGATCGATCTCCTTAAGGGTTCTGTAAAGAGCAGATCTATCTCCTACAAGAGGCAAATCGATCTCTAAGAGGAAAATTGCCCTTCGACAGATCGATCTCATCAAGGGAGAAGATTGATCTGGGAGTGGTTACGTTAGGTGAAAAGGACTACCAAACGTGCAGAGATCGATCTCTACAAGGACCAGATCGATCTCATAAGCCTGCATCTATAAAAAGAGCACGGGATTGAGATGAAAACTCAGAACTCCTCCCCCACCAAACCTCACCTGCCATTTTCTCTCAAAAACCCAAGCTTTCTCACTCTAGAAATCACCACATTTCGACCAGTTTTGGAAGAAGCTCAAGAAAGGAAAGTTATTCCTTGGAGCAAGGAGAACAACATACCCAAAAATCACACATTGATTTGATCAAGAGAAGGAGTTGTGGCTACCGCAAGTTTGACTAAGTAAAGGGGTAAGCTCTTCAACCCTCAAGCTTCTAAATAAGGATTCTAGACATTATATGGGTTGAATGGTATGCAAAATGTTGATAAGAATGATTTATAGTGATGAGTAAGTAATGTTAAGAGAAATTTAAGAAGAGAGAAATCTATAGAAAGCTTAAGAAATAGTTTAATGAGATAAGTGATACAAATGAAAAAGTGAAATATGATTTAAAGGCTTGAAAGGTATAAATGGGAGAATAAGTGACAATGAGGATATTTGGGAGAAAGAAAAGAAATGACTTAATGGTTATGTGTGTAGATTGGAAGAACGTGGAACACGGCTAACCTGGATCGCAAACGGAGCATACGTGACAAAAGAAATACGAGCACAATTCAAGGTAAGGGACTGTGTGTTAACTATAGAGATGTTCATGCGTACTTTACGGTAATTTCATATATATATCGCTAGAATTAGTACGATACTACAATTCTATGAAACGATATGGAAGCATGAAATGTACTATGATATATATGTATTGAGAAAAGGGATGGGGTAAGGAAATAGCATGAAATGCATGATTTCAATATTTTCTCAATTTCGTATTGACTTTATGATTGAGAAATGACAATGATAGGTTGGCTAGTTTTATATGTTTTAGCATGGAAAGGCATGCTGCATAAATAAACATGTTTTGAGTTTTAAAAGAGAAAGTAGCCACCTATCGGATTTGAAATTTGAAATAGTGTTGGAGCTTAAGCTTACACCTATTTTAATGATTTTGACTATGCTGGAGTTTGACTCGCATACGTCTGCATGATTTGATAAATCGTGATGGAGCTTGACTCGCACGTGGTTTTATAATGATAATGTGCTGGAGTGTTAGCTCGCACATCTTTTTACTGAGTTTAGGTGAACCTAGGGGTCTGAGACCCAAGGGGATGCCAGCCGACGGCCTCGGAACGGGCTGGGCCTTAACAGTAAATTGTACCGCGTTGGAGCCTTGCGATGACTGTGTGTCACGTTGATTGCTCGCCTGGTATATGAGACATGATTCAGGATGAAAAGTCCATCGGAGTTGGAGTATGGACTTGGGTCCACGGTCATACGTAGTACTGTGTAGTTGTCTGTTGGTATACTATGTACCGTGCTGGGTGCACGTGAGTACGAGTATCGCGTATATGACACATGGCATACCTTATATCGTTAGTATATGAGGAGATGAGGTTGATTGAGATGAGCCGGAGGGTAGGACTGACCTATCCCCCTTCAAGCGAAGTGATACCCTGTACACACCTGATCTGTGAGGCCTGGGATTACTGAACATGGCCATACGTCGTGGATATTTGATTGCCAAAAATTCCATGCCTGTCTCAGAGGTTCGAGAGATTGAGTAGAACTCAAAAAAGAAAGAGATTTTGTGTACTTGATAAATCTATTAATTAAACACTTGTACCATGAGAGCACTATTTTATGGAACATGTTTTAAGTGGAAATATTGAATATTTGTGTTACATGAAAATGCCAAATAAGAAATATACATTTAACTGCATTTTCTGATAACATTTCCATCTATAATGAAAACATGGTTTTGGTTTATACATGCATGGGCTATGTAGGTAATACGATATCTTCCTACTAGCATTCATTTCCTTACTGAGTTGTGGTTTGCTCACCCCACTATTTTCCCCTTCCTGATACTGAGAAGTAGGAGAGCAGTGGTATCTGGATCTCTTTTTGTATTGGACAACTCCCACCAATCGTAAAGGTATATGATTTGTATATATAAGAGTATTTTGTATCTATTACCTTGTATCGCACAGTTATACCTTAGAAATGTAACAACTTCATGGGGATGTTATGTAAAGATATTATTATACAATTAATTTTGTATATTTACACACCTGGGAGTGTGAATTAAATTTTAAATATTTTCGCTGTAAATTTTTGGAACTTTAGTAATTGCATCGCCTCACAGCCCAACCGTACTAGCATAAGTATGGATAAAGGACACCCCGGAAGTGGGGTGTGACACATGTGATCACGTATGAGCCACTAGAATTGAAGGAGGATATGACTTATGTAGAAAAATCAATTCGGATCTTGGATAAGAAAGAGAAAGTGTTGCGGTCTAAGACAATCTCTTTGGTCAAGGTTTTGTGGCAATACCACACTTCAGAGGAGACCACATGGGAATTGGAAGGCTTAATGCGATAGAAATACCCATATCTATTTGAGGACTGACTTAATTTAAAATTTGGGGATCAAATTTCTAAAAGTTAGGAGAATGTAAACTCCATGAATTTTCTTGTATTCGGTTATAATTATGATCAACAAAGTAAACAATGGAATTGAAAATGTACGTGTTGGTGAAAACTAGGAAATGTGAGAGTTAGAATTCGGGTACAATTATGCATTAGACTAATAAACTGTATAAATCAAAAATTAATTAAATTTATATTTTAACACGTGAGACTTAGAAAAATTTAATTAAATAAAATATCTCACTTCGAAGAATAAATGAGTATAAAAAAATGACATAATACTATGGGGAATAAATAAATAAATGAATATAAGGTATAAATATAAATTTTATGAACTAAATAAATGTATACAGTACCTTTTTGGAATGCAGTATATAATATGTACAGGATTTTTCTATGCCAAGTGAAGTATAATGCCATATTATATTATAATCTATTATATTATATAGTATTATTATTATTATTAGTCTTATTTAATGATTTGAAGTACAAGGATTGGCTTCCAAAAGAAGCCAACCTGAATGCCCCCATGCCAAAATCAGTTTTTGGTAATGATGTCCTTTCGGTAGAAAAATGGAAATGAATGATGATGAGGTCCATACAGCATAGGAAAGTGGGAAATGAGAAATGATAGCAATAGTCATAATCTGCTACACTAGTATTGTTTAGGCAAAAAAAAGGAAAAGTCAGAGTACGAAAATGATGGCTCTCAGTAAAAAAAAAAAATTGAACTGAAGTGAATGTTCACGGGAATCCCTAAGACTGCTGTTGTTAATTGCAGCAAAGGAATGGAAAAGATAGCAAGTCGGTGGCCATAATTATGTAGCACCCTTTTTAGCATAGGTATACTATGGGGAAGTCTGAACCGAATTGAAAGGAGGGGTTGAAGTGAATGATATTGTTGCTCAAGATTAGACAAACCAAGGGAGTTAATAAGTAGAAAACGAATAGGAAAATCAGTAGAGAGAAGAACATGGTCTGATTGAGACAGGGAGTGAGAGAGGCAGAAAACGAGAGAAGGAAAGAAATATATAAGGTACCGTAGGCTGAACAAAACAGAGGACCGAAAAAAATGTTCTGTGAAAACACTCACGAACACTGAAGCGAAGAAGAAAAATAGAAAACAAAGAGTGGAGGTTGGAGGTAGTAGCAACGGGGAAGGAGAAGAAAACTGAAGCCGTGCAGGTGATGAGGGGGTTCGGAAGGCAATTCTAACCGCCTCTAGTACCTCCAGCCTTCACCATTCTTAGCCCTGAAAACCTCACATTACCAGCTGCAAGTGCTTGAACAAAAACAATTCATGGCAGAATCAAACAGGGGTAAAAGGTGTGGTTGAAGCAGAATCGCAAGACGAGAGGGAGAGCCTCGTTCGTGGTTGATCAGGGTAGGAAAGGCAGTTAGAACAACGCTGATTGGAGCTATCCTTAAGGCCTGTCTAGGCTGGTCATTAGGTTGGTTTTTGGGGTTGAGTTCAAGCTGCTTTTCATCTCTTTTCCTTGGTACTGAAACAAAGTCGAAAAATGAAGCGAAGTGAATTTCTAGCAAGGCTGAAAGAAAGCTTGTGTAAGGTTAATAAAAATATAAGAAATAGGCAATAATAAATTTAGAGTAATGCCGAGTCCATTTAGTAGTGAAATTTGCCTATTTAAATAAATTGAGCTTGAACTTTAAATTTAGATATAATGAAGTAATTGTGAGGTTACAATGATTAATAAAGACGATCGGTAATTTACTGCAGCTTCGGAGACGTGAACGAGTTAGAACGGACAGATTGACTTACGGTATTGAAGTATAAAAGAACTATTGTCTGCCACCGAGGTAAGAGAATTTTCGTGAGCTGTTAGAGATAGCTATATGTACACATTTTATTGTTAAATCGTAGTTATAATCTGTAGGTTGGTTATATATATAATTATAGAAATTACATCTACTAGTAAAGCGGCCCAACCTTACCCGGTATAATTCGTAGGTATGTTTGTGCACCAAAACATCCTAATACAGCACTATAGCATAAAATTCATAATTATACTGATATGTACCGAATAATGTTGCTTTAATTGAAAAACTGTTAGGCAGCTCCTTTTATACCTCATTTTTTGCATTGAAAGATTATTTAACACAGATTTTGATTAAATTGAGCTACCTATCGATTTTACTGGGCAAAACTGTGCTTGAGCCGATTGTTGACTGTGTGTTACACTGTCAGGCTCACACTTGTTTGAGACAAAGGCATGGATTATTCATGCTACATCATAACTGGTATGCCTGTTCGGGCACAACTAGTTTCTATTACTATTATTGTTACTGTTTGGTCCATGGAGTATGTTGTGTCGTGTGACATACATGTGAGTTCACTGTACCGTGTTTTCAGTCTTCAAACTTTTGAGGGCCATTGAGTTGCTGATCACTCTCACGACAACTGATATCCTGGCACACCTGATCAGTGATGTTTGGAATCACCTACAATGGTCATATGTCACTCTTCCATTTGGGATCGTTATTAGCATGTATTGTCTAGTCTAGTCTATTTGATTTACTGAACATACTGATTGATTGGGATACTAAATGAACCAAATAATTAAAATATTTCCTTTATATGTGAAAGCAAATTTTACTTTACAGTATGACATGGGTGAATTTCAAATTTATTGCGGTATATTTTATATGTTATTGATATTAGCATTAATCACCGACTCTGGTTTAACTGCATGACACTGTCACTATATTTTCTGTACGACAATATCATTTATGCACATGTAAATAGTATAGTTATCTACTTGCTCACACAATTTCCTTACTGAGCATGTTTAGCTCACCCCTTATTTCTCTTCCACAGATTACCTCCAGTAGCAAGGACCTTGTTGTGTAAATAGAATTCTTTTGAGTAGCCAAGTCATCGTATTTTGTAGGAGAGGTATACCCTGTGAAATTATTCTTTTGTATCTAAACTTTTGTGGTGCAATAATGTATAAAGACATGAATCTGGGGAATGTAAACGTGTATAGTTGTCATTGAAAGATTTATGAATTTATTGTTGTATAAATCTTTATGTTATACAAAGGGGTTTTAAATTATTCTATGATTTACTTAACAATAAATGGTAATAAGATCTTCCGCATGGTCTATCATCGACTCATAGCCCAACTAAAAGAGTATATGAATTAAGGCGTTACAATTTGTCACGACCCAAATTTCCTAAAAATCTCTACAAATTTTTCGTTTTTCGTTTTTCGTTTTTCGTTTATTCTTTAATTCTTACCTTTCTCGCATCGTGACCATCCTACTAACAATTGGGCTATGATTCGGTGTTAATCACCTCTCACCTATTTACCATTCTATTTCCATAATCATATTTACATATCAGGATTTACTATCCTTTAACTTTAACTAAATACATTTACAATTGGATTTACTTAACCTTACATCCCCGACATCATATACGTTTACACTACTGTACAATTACATATTTATATACGAAACTATACAAATGGGTATACATGTCTCTCGATGGGAAGCAGTGAATACCCAGATACAAGTTCTTAGCCGCTCACTAACTACTGCGAGTGCTCTAAAAAGATGGAAAAATAAGGGGGTGAGCAAACCACACGCTTAGTAAGGCAATTATGCAAGTAAGTAGATAGCTCCATTATTTACATGCTCATAATGTCATGCCCTTAAAATCCATTTCTTTTCGTTTAAATATCACGCACAAAATCATGCATACATCATTGCTATAGTTTATAAAAACTATTCGTGCATATAGAAATCATGCAACTCATGCATCAATGGCATTTTATGAAAAATCATAAAATCAGAATTAGCACGAAATAAATCAAGATCATGCATTAATTCATGCCATGTGAAACAAATCATGAAAAACAATTCTTTTCATGAATTTATAATCAAAGCATGAAAAACTCATCATGGTACTGCATTTAAATTACTGTATTAAAACTCAGTATAAAATAACCCAAATGGGTTAAGCATCTCATAAATCAACAGGTTAAGCACCTCATAAATCAATCTCATTAAAAATTCATTATAAAATTCTGTTATAAAAGTCATCCTTATTTTAGGGACACATTTTATAAAATCCTCTGAAAAATCTAGCATCATAGTAGAAAATCACTAAATCGGGGGCCTGACCCCTCCCTCGGGTCTACCCTGGTTTATCGAAATCACAAGTTATATTATGTTAGACATGTAGGTGACTATATCAGTAACAACAAGGACTATGGCCATAACCTAGTGATCCCTGACTACACGGTACCTAGTGTGCGGGGTATCACACCTGAAATAGGAGGTGGGTCAATCCTGCCGCCAGAACAATATAACATCAGGATTGCGAGGGCAAGGCTTGCTGCCTCATGGCTAATGCCACTCCACTCCAACAATCCCCATGGTACAGCGTACTCCATGTAATATACACGGTACATCGTACTCCGTGAACCCAATCTCAGTCAGGGGGTGCCTGTAATAGGTATTATCCACCCATACCAATTATGTCTCAGTATGCACGTGTGGGCATATCATCTCACTGTGACACACAGTCTATAGAAGGATCCAACACGGCTATATGCATGTCATACAAATCCCTGTGCGAGCGAAGCTCTAGCACAGCTCCATGCATATTCATGATATCTAAAAATCTCGTGCAAGCGAAACTCTAGCACGGTTTCATAAAAATCATTAAAATCTGCGTACGAGTAGCACTCCAGTACGACTTTAAAATGAGTTATAAATCCATATAAAATCACGTGCGAGTAAGCTCCAGCACAGTTTTATGCATAAAATCCATCAAAGCCTCGTGCGAGTTACACTCAAGCACGGCTTTTATGCAATTATCATATCAAAACAGGATGCGAGCTAAGCTCCAGCACCTCTAATTCATGTCAAATCATTAAAACTAGTGCGAGCAATTTCTCCAGCACCTTTTTATGCATATCAAGTCAAAACAGAGTACGAGCTAAGCTCCAGCACCTCTCATGCATTTCACAATAATAAAAATCAGTGCGAGTAACTGCTCTAGCACGTTTCATGCATATGATGTTACACAAGTCGGTGCGAGCAACCGCTCTAGCACATTTTATGCACACTCACAAACGTAGATATAGTGCGAGCTATGCGCCAGCACTATCTGTTTTCATATAAATTTGATAGTTGGCTCATTTTCCAAAGAAATTTCATTTAAATCTTAATAATACTTACGTAGTGTTATATTGTGAAATTTATGCAATTACTGACCAATCTATCGATTTGCTTTGCTTAAAAACCACGAAAATTCCTTAAATCTGAAAATTCCTTAAATCATGCATTTCATGCATGTCATACTTTCTCCATCCTTAGGTGAATTCCCTCAATAGGGGTAAAGTAGTTGTTTACCTATTTCACGTCCTTAAAATCTTTATACATATTCAGTGTATACAAAAGTTATTAAAATACGCGTAGCTACCTCTAGCTACTCACACAATTCTCTTACCTCATTTTTCTGTACAGTCTGACCTTTCCACTGATGACTCGTCACGCAGTCTGATTTGCTCCCAATCCAATCTTTGGAACTGTAAGACCCGAAATTTAATCGTAAATTTTACGAGGTAGAAAAATATTCACAAATTTAAAGGAATGAGACTCGGACTAAAAATAAGGATCGAAATGGCCACAGGCCAAACGGGAAGGGAAGAAAATAAAATTTATCGAAAATACAAAATTAAATAGGAAAATATGGTGGAAGTATGAAGGAAAGCTAGGTTAATTTAATCCCGAAATAAGTGTAGGGGTAAAACGGTCAAAAGACCGAAATTCGGGATAAATACGATAAGAAAAATTTAATTAAAAATAAGGAATTAGGATTTCTTGATCAATAATGGGG
Organism: Firmiana major; assembly: GCA_033439115.1. NCBI lineage: Eukaryota > Viridiplantae > Streptophyta > Magnoliopsida > Malvales > Malvaceae > Firmiana > Firmiana major. The sequence continues at coordinate 22,495,027 of CM065905.1, forward strand.
AATTTTATAATTTCGAGTCAAATTGATCAAGATCCGAAATTTTTAGAAATACCGAAAATGTCACCCGGGACGATATCCCGAAAATACGGAAGAATTATACCGGAAAAATAAATTAAAAACTAAATAAATTTAATTTAATTTAGTTAAATTAAATTGGTGGATTAAAATATTATTTTTTGTAGATATTTTCAGATTTCTTTTGACTATTTTATAGATTATTTTAATAATAAAATGAATAGTTAAATAATAACAAAGATAAAAAAAAAAAAAAAAAGCCTGGAAATCGAAAAAACGAAAAGAGAAACCCGAAACCCGTTTCACACCGAGAGAGAAAAACCCACCGCCGTTCGCGATCACCGGCGACCATTCGACGCCCGACGAAGCTTCCAGGAGCAAGAGCGAAGTCCGACGAACCCATAGGCACCGGAACCGAGCCGCGAGGTGGCCGGAGGAGCCCGATCCGAGCTCCGAAAATCCGCGGGAGAGAAGAGGTGACCGCCGGCGAACCACCGCACCTGGGCCGGAAAGAGGGGTACCGATGTGTTCAGGGGAGGAAGCCGGTCATTTTGGTACCGGTCTTGGTCGGTAAGACCGCCGGAATCGCCGGCGACGGCAAGAGGCAGTGAGGAGCTTCAAAACGGCACCGTTTGGCAGGAAGGAAAGGGAAGGAAAGGGAAGGAAAGGGAAGGAAAAGAAAGGAAAAGAAAAGGAAGGAAAAGAAAGGAAAGGGAAGGAAAAGGAAGGAAAGGGGAAGAAAATTACCGGGGGACGACTCGAGGTTCGGGTAAGTCGACCGAGGGTCGATATTGACCTATGGGTGAATTCCGAAAATTTAATTTAATATTATTTTAATGGAAAATAATCCGGATTTACCTAATTATGCAGTTTTACGACGGAGACCGAACGAGAGCCGATCGAGCTCCGATCTTCGTACCCCGCATCGTATCGGGTAAGTACGATTTAAATTCGGCATTAAGGTTTCTTTAAATATTGATTTTAAGTATTTTACGGAATTACGGATTAATTTCACATAGGAAGGAATATTAATTCGTAATTGCAATAAATTGCCGTAAATGGTATACGGGCTATCCAATGAACTTGGATCGAAGCCCGATAATTATTAGTAAACCGCATAAGCCCGGTATACCCGAAGAAGGGAATTAATAAATAAAAGAGGGCTGAAATGGGCCGAGACCAAATAGGGTAAATAGGGCCCAATACTCTAAAGTTGGTCAGTAAATACGATATACTGATCGAGATAAGTGAATTAACCTCGATTTCATGGTTATATGCAGTGACGTATTTTTGATTGGCGCGCACTTGGACCGAGAAGTTCGATATCTTCGAGATAAGCTAAGTCTACGCGCGATTCCAGGTAAGGGAATTTTATGAGCACTTAGAGGTAGCTATACGTAATTTTAAGGGGATTTACAGTACGTTAAATTCATTAGGCTACCCAAAAACAGAATAATAATTTTTACGATAAAAATTTGGAAATAGTGAAAAATGACCATTTTGCCCCCAGTTAGGAAAATTTCAAAAAGGGTAGTAAGGCTATGGAATTGCATAAATTTCATGATTTTAATGTTGTATATGATTATATTGTTCTGATTTAAGCATATATGAACATAGGTCGGCTATTGATTTCGTGAACTATACGAAAGGGTACCGGTTTGTACCGGTTACCATTTTTAAAGATGTTTTGTCAAAATCTAGCCACCTATCGTATTTATACAAGTAAAAAGAGTGCTGGAGTCTTTCTCGCACTCAAGTTTACTGATTTTATTCTCATGAAAAGCCGTATTGGAGCATTGCTCGTACAAGAAATTTGTGTGTGCACAAAACCGTGCTGAAGCTTCGCTTGCACGCGAGATTTTAGATATCATGATATGCATAGCGTGGTGCTGTGATGAGATCCGTAAGCCTGTGACCTGGTGTGGGGCGGGCAGCAGGATGCTCACACAAATGCACTAGACGCGAGTTGACATGCATATAGTCGTGCGGAAGCCTCCTGTAGACTATGTGTCACAGAGAGTTGAGATACTCGCACATATACTTTGAGACATGGGTTGGTTATCGACATAGTATTGGGCTGGCTAAGACCTACGGCAGGCACCCCCAGACTATGATATGGGTTCACGGAGTACGATGTACCGTGTATATCACACGGAGTACGCTGTACCGTGCAGTCATGATGACTATTATGTTACTTGATATTCTGGCGGGTAGGACTTGACCCCACCTCCCGTTACAGTTGTGATACCCCGCACACCGGGATCCGTGTGCCTGGGATCACAGGGACAAAATATGGCCATAGTCCTCGATTTTTCACACAGTAACCTACATGCCTCACATGATATCATACGGTCTGGATAGACCAGGACAAACCCGATGGAGGGGTAGTCCCGATTTATGTTTTTAAAAGAGATTTGATTTGATGAATCAAGGTATTCCCGAGAGATGGGTTTGACCTTGATGAAGTTGTTCTATAATGAAACAAATGAGTTTTAAAGCGAGAGTTTATGATGAAATAAATGAGTTTTAAATGAGATGAATTTATGATGAAACAAATAAGTTTCAAAGTGATGAGTTTGTGATTAAACAAATGAGTTTTAATGTGACGAGCATGAGATGTCTACATGATGATTTTTCCATGTGTGCTTTATATGCCGATTTCATGATTTCTTGTATATGATATATACATACATGTGGCATTGTTTTAATCTTACCTCATGCTCCGAAAGTAAACGATTTTTACATCATGACATTATCAGCACGTAGATAGTATAGTTATCTACCTGCTTACATTATTGCCTTACTGAGCACGTTTCGCTCACCCTTTCATTTTCCACCCCACAGGGTATATTCAGCAGAAGAGAGCGACAATAGTTTCGCATCTCGGTTATCCGCTGCTTCTTATTAAGATCAGGTATACACATTTATATAATTTTTGTATCTGAACATATAGATGCACAGTACTGTATATGGATTTAATATTGGGGATGTATTTTGTTTAAATAAATTGATATGTGAATGTGAATATGAAAATGGAATGGTAAATAGATTAGAGGTTACTAACACCGAATCATAGCCCAACTGTTTAGAAGTGTAACTGTTCACGACTGGTGATGATTAAAAAAAAAAAGCGAAAAATTTGTAGGGATTTTTAGGTAATTTGGGTCGTGACAGGAACTGCGTATAAATATTCATCAGGTCAAATACAATATAATTAATTGTATTTCATATTTTATGGGCTTAATTTAAATCATTGGGCCCGTTGTACCATAATGGTCTTAATCGGCCTTAAGCCCATTTTTCACTTACTATTCACATTATTGAGGCCTATTGGACTCATTGGACCCATCAGTATTTATTAGGCCTCGTTTTAAACTCTCGGATAGCTCAATTAATTATTTACGACAATTTATCTCAATTTCCAGAATTTAATTCATTTTATACGAAATTAATTCGTAATTTATGCGGTAAATTTCTAACACGCATAACTATGCAAATTATCGTAAATAAGGGTTACTTACTCGAGATTCCATGATAGTACGAAAATCGAAGTTGACTCGAGCTCTCGTTTGACGTCAATTGTCAAGGTGCACAATTACATAATTTTCGGGTAAATTTTCAGTCGAATATTAATCAAATTAAATATTTTGAAATTTAAATCAGTCAATTTCGATATCTTACCAACTTACCCGTAGCTCGATTGTATCACTGAGATTTTTCCTCCTTTTTTTTCCTTTTTCTTTTTTTTCCTTTTTCTCTTTCCTCATTGGCTGAACCGGTCCGGTCCGGTTCAGCACAGAAGCTTCCTCACTGAACCGCCGACCAGTTTAGTCTTCCTTTTCCGTTACAGCGCCATCCGATCGGTTCCCGGTGTGCCGCTGCCACCGTTCGACGCGTCTTGGGCCGAGCAACCTTCGATTGGCCTCGGATCTGACCGAATCCTTGTCGATGGCCGCCGTTTCTCTTCTCCTCTTTTCAACTTTAACTTCACCGATCTGTTGTTTTCGGCGTCGGTGGGGCGCGTCGCCGGTTGCTAGTGCATCGCGCGATGCCGAGCAACGTTTTTCGGCCCTTCACCTGGCCGCTGACTCGTTGGATGCTTGCCGGTGCTCTTGTCTTCCTCGGGTCGGCTTCGTTTCGTCTTTACGCGGGTTTCCTCTTCAGTTTTCAGTTTCTAATTTCTTTTTATTTATTTATTTATTTATAATTTATTTTATTATTATTTTATTCATTAAAATATTATTAAAATTCCAAAAATATCTCAAAAAATTACATTTTATTCATTTAATCTAATAAATGAATTTATCTGGCTTATTTCGTCTTTTCGGTATATTTTTTCAATATTTTCGAGATAATTTCCCGAAGTAAAAATTTCGATTAATTTCAATAAATTCATATCTTGATTAATTAAATCTAAAATTTAATTATTTCTTCGTTATTGATTAAGATTTCTCAATTCCATATTTTTAATGAAATTTTTCTTGTCCAATTAATACCGAATTTTAGTCTTTTAACCGTTTTACCCTTCAACGTGTTTGGGAATACCATTCCAACTTCCCTTCACGAACACTCACGTATTTCGTGTTTTAAATAATCTCCCCCACTTAAGAAATTTGATCCTCCAAATTAGAACCAAGTCAAATGGGTCCATAAACAACTCTGGTACGTCTATCACATCATACTCTTTAATTCTCATGTGACTTTTTCCGAAGTGTAATACTACCAACATACTTAACTAGGGAGATCATCTTAAACCTCAACACTTTCTTCTTCCGTCTAATACCCAAATTGATTTTTCAACATACGACATGCTCTCTTTAAGCTTCAACGGTCTCCGTCTCTTGTCAGCATAGCTTTTCTATCTGCTCTGAGGTATTCTCCATCACTCATAATCAACTAAACACCCTCAGAGACTTATTATACAGAATCGAGAGCAATTTTCTGTTTGTCACCCACTTCTTCGTATCCAAGCAGGGGAACAACCCCTACGGCCATACAATGCCTCATATAAAGTCATCCCGATACTCAAGTGACGACTGTCATTATTGACGAATTCTATTAGTAATAACTGATCTCCCCAGGAGCTTATAAAATCAATGGCACACGCTCTCATCATATCCTCCAGAACCTGTACAGTCCCCTCTGACTGACCATCTGTCTGATGACGAAAAGCTGTGCTAATACTCAGTCGGGTTCCCTTAGCTTTCAAATATTCCTAGAAGTGGGAAGTGAAGCGGGAACCCCTATTTGTTATCATGCTCCCTGGGACGCTACATAATATTTCACAATTTTTTGTACACATAAATTCGCCTACACACTCAGAGTATCTCGGGATTTCATAACTAGAAGGTGGGTAGACTTAATCAATCTATCGACTATCACCCAGTTAGGCTCGTGATTCATCCGAGTCCTCTATAACCCATCACAAATTCATGGTAACTTGTTCCCATTTCCATGTCAATATAAGTAGAGGCTGTAATAACCCTGCAACATCTAGTACTCTACCTAAATCTGCTGACATACGAGACACTTCTCCACAATCTCTACAATGTCTCTTTTAATATCTGACCATGTGATAATTCTATTTTTAATAGAATTATTTGTGCTTAATTTCTTAATTAATTATTTAAATCTCCATATTATTTTATTAATTATCCCCTTAATTAATTAAAATTCTTTAATGTGCAGATAAATTAAATCCGGATGAAACTCAATCGTTTCCGTTGAAATTGGGCTGAAAACTGGCTAAAGGAGACTGGACCACTTTCAATTTGCAGATCGAGTCACCAGTCATCTGGACACGCGTGATGCCAGGTGTTCGTATTTTATTTTCTCCGAAACGATAAGATCGACGGACACCGTGCCAACCGTCTGGAAGACACACGTCGGGCCACATCGCACAACCAACTAGAAAAATCGACGGGTGACGTGGAAATATCTGCTCTGCAGCAAATCAAATGAAGATAAGTGGCCAAACAATGCCAACTCATCTAGGATGGAAAATTACCATTGTACCCCCTAAGTGTGTATATAAATAGAAAAATATTGCAATTGAAAATGGCATGTAAGTTAGGGTAGAATAGTTTTTAGGGTATCTTTAGGTTTTTATTTTTCCTTTAAGGCTTTTCTGAATAGTAATTTTTCTAGAAAACATTTTCTTATTTCACTGTTCATGGCAACTCTCTTTATTTTTATGAAGTTTTTCATTTCTTTGCTCGTTTATTTGTAGTTCACATTATCAAAGATTATTTCCTTTGAATTTGAATCAATGAAAGTAATGGAAATTATTTACCCCTCTTTCACTAGCTCTTGGGTTTCTTAAAATATTTATGTTTTTGTTTTGTTGAATCAATTTTTTTTAGCTCTCGGGTTGCTCTCTTTAATGCATTCGGGTGACAAACTTCTTCCTTCATTTATACCTTTTGGTTTTGATGCTTTGATATGGGTTGATGCTTAGCATTTATCCACATCAATGGCAATGTGGAACCACGGTTGGAGAAAGGAATGAAGCAAACCGAGGATGATGGGTTCTCTATTCATGTTGATGAAGCTCACGGGTTTGAGTGTGTTAACTTCAATTGTTGTTTTTTTTTAATATATTTCCTCTCGGTTTTAATCTCATGTTTTGCTATGCTTTATTGTTTTTTCCTTTCTTTATTTCATTTTTATTAGTCTGGATTTCATAAATCGAGTTGTTTTGTTTATTGCCTTTAACTTTAGCTTGCCTTGTTTTTACTGCATGTTGTTGAATTTTGTTGTCCAAGGTAATTGCTGCATTTCATTTTAGAAAGTTTTCATTAATCCCATTAGATTCATCAACCATTTTATGTTAGATAAAAGTTGATTTTATTAGGTGCATTGAGAAGCATTTTTAGTGTTGCTCTGTTTGACTCTGTTTATATTTAGTGTACTGTTTATTTGGTTTAATTGCTGGAATGGTTTGATAGCTATTAGCAGCAGCAGTCTCTTATGTTCTTCATCATTTTCTGCTTCTGTTTTCTATGTTTTATGTCCTTAACTTTGTGACAGATTGATGCTGATACTTGCTATTAATTTTCTTAGTTTATAGTTGATGTTAAATGCTTAGCTTCTGCATTGTTTGTGAGAATTTGAGATGGTGCTCATGGTATGAACACCAAAGATACCAAATGAAGCGGGAGCTGGCGTGAATGCAGAACAGTGCTGGTTGATAGCATCAGCTGCTGGAGATTCAGAGCAGGAGAATGGTGTTGCTATGCAGAGCATGACAAGCCACAGCAGCTGGTAACGTGCATGAACACCAATACGTAAGGACATAAATACGGGATGCACAACTAAAAAACAGCACCTGGAGAAGACGCTGCTAACGCTTGATGGAGTAGAAGCGGACAGTCGCTGGGAGCAAAAGCACGGCAGAAGCTGGATGTGCGCTGGACAGCAGACCAAGACAAACCGTGAGCACCTAGAAATGAGATTTGGAGAAGAACCACAAATAGTGCACAGTACATGCACGAGACCAGCATGGTTTTCGATTTCGGTTAAGGCTTTTTTTTTGGCCACCTTCCCTTTGTTTAGTTTAATGTTTATTGCATTTTTATTATTTTGATTGTTTTCATTAGTCGTTAATTTAGGATAGTTGTTATTTGGTAATGGTAGGTTAAATCTAATGTGTTAGTTTGTCAATTTAAACTTTAGTTTTAATTTTTAGTTAATAGTTAATTTTATATTATAAGTTTTAGGACTTAATTTGAGTTTAGTATTGTATGATTTGCATTTAGTTTATACTTAGATTAAAATCATTTTATGCATTGTTAAATTTTCATTTAAAAAATCACAAAAATATTTATCATGCATTAGTTAGATTTTATTGTTAAGTTAGTAATTAGAGATAATTAGGATTTATTTAGAATTAATGACCTGTAGTTATTTTCTTAATGCTTCTAGGATTTTATTTCATTAGAGGTTGGGTTAGTTTAATTTGCAATTTTTATTAATTAGTTTAATTACATGCATATTTTATTCTAGGATGGTTTAATTCTAGTTTTATTAATTTTGTTTCTTTATTTTCGTATTTGCATTTTAGTTTAATTGCGTTAATTAATTTTAACTGTTTTAATTATTTTTGTAGGTATTTACTCGGAGCTCTATAAATAATTTTTAGCTCGGTTTTATTTTCTTTAGTTTATAGCTTTTATTATTTTTAGTACTTTTAATTTCAAACTTAGTAGATCACCCATTTAAATTTCATAATTTGCTAGGATATACTTAGGGTAAGATTAACCGGTAGTTAGTTAGGCTGATCAACTTCTCTGTGGGACGATATTCCGGGACTCAAATCGCATTATTACTTGTACGACCCGTGCACTTGTGGATAATACGTTTAGATCGTATCAAGTTTTTGGCGCCGTTGCCGAGGAAGTTTTAATTAGTCCTTAATTAATATCGGTGAAAGTATGCTTAGGTGTAATTCTAGCTTATAAATATTTAGGTTGTAAATATTTAGAGCCTTAGTTTAGGTTAGTTAAATTTTCTTAATTTAATTAAAAAAATTGAAAAATTAAAAACTTGAAAAAAAAAATTTTAAGGACTTTCTGATGTTTGCATGCGTAGAGCCAGGAGTTTTGATTGCTTTCCTCTAGATCCTGAAATTGAACGCACTCTTAGAAAAATTAGAAAGGATTCTAGGAAATTATTAGCTCCGCTGCAAAACACTATGGCAGAAAATAGGGAAATCAGGACCGTTGGAGATTATGCGGTGCCGACGATTGGGGGATATTACACCGGCATTAGGGCACCAGTTATCCCTGCTAACAATTTCGAAATTAAGCCTTCCATCCTCCAGATGATCCAAACCTCTTTACAGTTCAGTGGGCTTCCGCACGATGACCCACATGCTCACCTCGGGCAATTCCTGGACCTGTGCAACACGTTCAAGCACAATGGATTATCTGATGATGCGTTTAGGCTTAGATTATTCCCCTTCTCGCTTAGGGATAGGGTGCGACACTGGTTAACCTCCTTTCCTCCAGGATCCATTTCTACATGGGACGAGTTAGCCCACAAATTTCTAGCCAAGTTTTTCCCTCCCTCTAAAATGGTCAGACTCCGTAGTGATATATCTTCCTTTGCCCAGTACGACTCCGAATCTCTTTACGAAGCATAGGAACGATATAAGGAGCTTCTTAGGAAGTGCCCTCACCATGGTCTACCTTTATGGCTGCAAGTCCAGACCTTCTACAATGGACTTACAAGCCAAAATAAGACCATCGTGGACTCTGCTGCGGGTGGAGCCTTGATGTGCAAAACAGAGGAGGAAGCTTATGAGCTATTAGACAAGATGGCTGCTAACAACTATCAATGGTCCTCGAAGAGGCAATTGCCAAAGAAGTCGGTGGGTATTTATGAGCTCGACACGCTGTCTACCTTTACCTCTCAAATCGCCAATCTTACAAAGAAGGTAGAGTTGCTCAGTACCCAACATAATCCTTTCACCAATCCTAACCCTGTGTTTTCTGTCCAAAATCCTTTTATCTCTTGTGATCAGTGTAGTGATACCCACTCTTCAGATAGGTGTCCACTTAACTTAGAATCGGTTCAGTACGTTGCCCCCCTAAGCAACAGAACAACCCTTTTTCAAACACCTATAATCCAGGGTGGAGGAACCATCCTAACTTTTCTTGAAGCCAAAACCAATGGCAAACTTCTAATTCTAGACCAGTAAGACCCCCTGGTTTTCAAGCCTCACCGATTTAGGTACCACCACAGCATCAATTTCCTCACCACCCACCACCTCAATATCCACATCATCCACCTAATCATTCTCATCCATCCCACTTCCATCTACCACCACCATCACAACCCCAGCACCTATCAGCAGCTGAAAAGAAGCCCTCGCTTAAGGAAATGTTCACAACGATCCTACAAAATCAAGCAGCTTTAATTAAGAACCTAGAAGTTCAAGTGGGACAAATAGAAAACGCTCTGAGTCAACGTCCTCAAGGGACCCTTCCTAGTAATACTGAAGCCAATCCTATTAGGCAAAGAGAGGGTAAGGAACATGTGAAAGCTATCACCCTTAGGAGTGGCAGAGAGCTAGTTAATCCACCAATTAAGTCCAAACCTGACAAGCCCTTAGTTGAAAAACCCATAAGTTCTAGTGAAGTAGCTCAGAAGGAGCAGGAATCAAAAGATCAAGTTGCAAAGGAAACAAAGCCAGGCAATTCTTCACCTTTACCTGTTTCTTTGTCACAACCTTCTTTATCCTCTGATGCTACAAAGGTTTCCACTACATCCCCTCCTGTTAGACCACCAGTCCCTTTTCCTCAGAGGTTTCAAAATCAAAAACTGGACCAATAATTTACAAAATTCCTTGAGGTTTTTAAGAAACTTCACATCAACATTCCCTTCGCAGATGCCTTAGAGCAAATGCCAAGCTATGTGAAGTTTATGAAGGATATCCTCTCTAGGAAAAGAAGATTGGAAGATTATGAGACAGTGGCTTTAACTGAGGAATGTAGTGCCATTATCCAAAGGAGATTACCCCCCAAGCTCAAGGATCCCGGGAGTTTTACCATACCATGCACTATTGGAAATTTATTATTTGGTAGAGCCCTATGCGATTTAGGAGCTAGTATAAATTTGAAGCCTTTGTCTATCTATCAGAAGTTAGGAATAGGGGATGCCCAACCCACCGCAATGACCCTCCAGTTGGTTGATCGATCAATTAAATATCAAAGGGGGTCATTGAGGATGTCTTAGTAAAGGTGGACAAGTTTATTTTCCCTACGGATTTTATCGTATTGGACATGGAGGAAGACAGGAAAGTCCCCATTTTACTAGGCAGACCATTCCTAATGACTGGTAGAACTTTAATAGATATACAAAAGAGGGAGTTAACAATGAGAGTTCAAGATCAGGAAGTCAAGTTTAATGTGTTCAAATCTCTAAGGTTCCCTGATGACTCTCATGATTGTTTTAGGAAGGATTTAATGGATAAAAGGAGTTTTCCAAGACACATCCTTTAAACCCTTTAGAAGCCTCCTTAGTGAAATCTGTTAATCTTAGAGAATACAGTGAAGATGATGATGAGGTCTACGAGACTTTACAATTATTAGAGGGCACTCCTTTTGAGGAAATTACCCAATTTGAGAAACTAGACCCTTCATCTATTCCAGCTTCAAATTTCTTTCCATCCACCAGTGATCCTCCAGCATTAGAGCTCAAACCCTTACCCTCACACCTTAGGTATGCTTACTTAGGTGAATCCTCTACACGACCAGTAATAGTATCTGCTGCTCTCTCTAGTGACCAGGAAGCAAAATTACTACAAGTTTTGAGAGAGCATCAGAAGGCTATAGGCTGGTCTATCTCTGATCTTAAGGGTATTAGTCCCTCAATCTATATGCATAAGATGCTACTGGAGGAGGGGTATAGGTTATCCATAGAGCACCAATGTTGATTGAACCCTGTAATGAAAGAAGTTGTCAAGAAGGAGATCATTAAGTGGTTAGATGCAGGGATCATCTATCTCATTTTTGACAGTGCCTGGGTGAGCCCAGTACAATGTGTCCCTAAGAAGGGAGGGATGACAGTGATCGAGAATGAAAATAATGAGCTCATCCCCACTAGGACTGTCACTGGTTGGCGAGTATGCATGGACTATAGGAAACTCAACAAGGCCACTGATAATTCTATATTTTTAGAATTATTAATGCTTAATTTCTTAATTAATTATTTAAATCTCCAATTTATTTTGTTAATTATCCCCTTTATTTAATTAAAATTCTCATGTTTACAGATAAATTAAATCCAGATGAATTTTGAATATTTCGATAGAAAATGGACTGAAATTGGGCTAAAATCGAGATTGGACCACGCGGACAACACGAGTCATGCCACCTAGCACATCCAATTGGACAAGAAGACAGATGACATGGAAATATCTTTTTCAAGGAGCCAATGGTCTGAAGATAAGTGGCCAAAAAATGTCAACTCATCTAGGATGGAAAAATTACAATTGTACCCCTAAGTGTGTGTATAAATAGGAAAGGATGGCAATTGAAAAAAAAAAGTAATCCAGGGTAGAATAGTTTTTAGAGTAATTTTAAGTTAGCATTTTATTTTTCCAAGCCTTCCTGTTTGTCTTACTCTTTAATATTTTTTTTTTTTTTGCCACCATTGTTAAACTTTTAGAAGCTTTCCGTTTGCCACCATTGTTCATTGATCTTCTTGATTTTTTTAAATCCACTACTTTTCAGTTTTAATACATAGTTTACATTTCCCAGTTGTAGCTCTCGGTTTGCAAAAGAATTGCTTATGTTTTGAGTTGAAAAACCTTTATTTTTTTTTTAGTTCACGGTTTACTCTCTTGGTGCATTTGGGTAACAACTTCTTCCTTTGTTTATGCCTTTTGATTTTGATGCTTAGCATTTATCCACATCAATGACAATGTGGAACCACAGTTGAAGAAAGGAATGAAGAAACCTGAGCTACTGGATTCACATTGATAAAGCTCTCGTTGATGTTTGCAGTTGTAGTTTTCACATATTTCCTCTCAGTTTCATTCTAAGTTGCCTATTTCATTTTTGTTTGCTATCCCAAGCTTTTATTAGAAGCATGTTTTCTGGATTATAACATTGTTATTATGAGGTTGCAAAGAACTAAGAACCACAGATCACCCTTTGTTACACTCTATTTTAGAAGTTTTACACTGTTCATTCCCATTGCATGCTTTCATTTTGCATTCATCTTGTAATTGGTAGTTGCAAGTTCATAGATGTGTGTAGGCATTATTACCGAACTGGTGTGAATGTCGTTAGACATAGATGTATAGGCTGCAGCTAACGTTTTGAAGGATACATATATTGTGTTTAAGCTCGGTTACAAGAGGCAGTGCAGGACAGCAGAGGAAGAAGATGCGAGCAGCAGGCGTGGACAGACCGAGAGCAAGTACAGAGCAGGAGCTGGACATTGCCACGGAGAAGAAGAAGAATGAGCAGGTCGTTTACAGGAAGTAGGAGCAGGAGCCGAACATTGCAAGGAGCAGAGGGCATGCTAGTCAAGCCGAGGACAGTGCTGAAGCAGTGGATGCCGTGGACGCAAGCTGCTGAGCAGTAACGTGCCGTGTTGGACTTGTTGCAAGAATGGAGCTGAGCACGGAACCGAGGCAGAATTGGTGGAAGATTGGAGGAGCAGGAGATGGACAGCAGCACCTGGAGACAACCAAAACTAAGAGCAAAATGAATAAAAAAATGTTGAAGACGTGTACAGTAGTGCAATCGGGACCACTTCGATGTTTTGCAATTTGTTAAGGTTTTGTTTGGCATTTAACCTTTGCACAATAATCCATTTTTCTTGCATATCCTAATTTTAACTTAATTTGTTATCTTAAGGAGTAAAATTCTAACTTAGTTGCATGATTAGTTATAGTCAATAGCTTGATTAGTTCATGAATTAGATTTAATTATGTCCTTAGTTCATTTCTATTTTATCATGCATTAGTTAAGTTATCATGCATTAGGATTAATTTAGAATTTATCATGCAAAAGATATTTATCATGCATTAGTTAGATTTCATTGTTTAATTAGTAATTAGATATAATTAGGAATAATATAGAATTAATATTTTAGACATTTAGGCTTGTAGTTATCTTCTTAATTTTTCTAGGATTTTATTTCTTTAATTTTTAAGTTAGTTTAATTTGCATTTTGATTAAGTAGTTTAATTGCATTTTATGTAAGACCCGATATTTTCGAGTGCATTTAAAAATGCAAAAGGACTTAAATGGTATTCCCGAATACGTGCAAGGGCAAAATGGTCAAAAGACCAAAATTCGGTATTAATCGGGACAAGAAATTTAATTAAAAATATGAGATTTAGAAATCTTGATCAATAACGAAGAAATAATTAAATTTCGGGTTAAATTGATCAAGATATGAATTTATTGGAATAAACCGGGATTTTCGCATCGAAAAATAATCCCGAAAATAATCGAAAAATATACCGGAAAGGTAAAACCGGACTGAGAAATTAATTTATGAATTAAATAGAAATTTTTTATAATATTTTGGGATATTTTGTAATTTTAATAATATTTTAATGAATAAAATATTATTAAAAATAAATTATAAATAAATAAATGAAATTGTAAAAAAAAAAAAAAAAGAAACGAATCTGGAAAACGAAACGAAAGTCAGAAAACGAAACAGAAGCAAAACGCGAAGGAAGACCCGAGGAAGAGAGATCGCCGGCAGAGCCACCACCGGCGACCGAGGAGGTTCGATACCCACCGAAAAAGGAAGCCCGAACTCGGGCGAACCTCCAGCAACCCAGACGCGCGCCGAGAACGGCGAAAATCGTCGGAAACGGAGGAGAAGCCGCGGGGGAGAGAAGCCCGATTCGCCGGCGATGGGGCCGATTCGACCCAGGTCGAGGCCCGATTTGAGAAGCCCAGTCCATGGCGCGTTGAATGGCACCGGAATCGGCCAGGGAACCGGCCGGACGGCGCCGGCACGACCAAAGGGAGCCTGGACCGGCCGAACCGGACAGAACCGGCCGAACCGGACCAGACCGGACCGGCGGTCCGAACCGGGTTGAACCGGACCGGACCGGTTCAGCAAAAAAGAGAGGGAAAAAAAGGAAGAAAAAGGGAAAAAGAAAAAGAGAAAAAATTGGAGAAAATTCCTGTGATGCAATCGAGCTTCGGGTAAGTCGGTAAGCGGTCAAATTGACCGATTTAATTTTTAGAATATTAATTTGATAAATAATCGACTGAAAGTTTACCCGAAAATATATTTAATTGTGTAGCTCGACAATTGGCATCCATTGAGAGCTCGAGACAGCCTCGATTTGTGTATGATCATGGAATAACGGGTAAGTGACCCTTATTTACGACAATTTTATATCGTTATGCGTGATTGACATTTAACGCATGAATTACGGATTTAATTTCCGCATAATGAATTAAATTCTAGAAATTGG